>JAZGVP010000001.1:3632500-6082500 GCA_037043795.1 Cunninghamella bertholletiae
AGTATGGATTCTTATAATAGATATAATATGTATGATTCATCTCGTTTACCTTCTGATATTCAATTAACTACATCTTCGTCAACACCACGGAAATTCCTTTCTAATACGATGTCTATTAAAAAACATTTGCGATTAGGAAATAATCATCGACGATCAACATCTGTTTTAGCCCATACTGCATGTAATAACAATGTTGTTAATAATAACAATAATAACAATAATAACAATAATGTTATTCATCAAAAATCTGAAAGATATGATATTCATCAAATGAATAATAATAACAATATTAAAAAACCTAATTATATTGAAAATAAACCTCATATACAACATCATGGACGACGCCATTCTTTTGATAATTTTAGAGATCTTAATTTACAAAAAGATCCATCTACATCAGCAATAACAAAACCTGATGATATAGAATATAATGAAGACATGAAATTAAAAAGTCAATCCAATATTATTCCAAATTCAGATAATATCAGTAATAATGATATGAATAGTTTTATACCCTCACATAATGTATCTAATGATACGATTTCTAATATTAATACACCTAATAATAATAATAAAAATAACAATAATAATAATAATAATAATAGTAATATTAACAATAATGAACTTTCTCCTCACTCTGATATAATTAACAACATTACATCTATTTCATCTATATCTAATACATATAGTCATACAGCAGCAGCTTCACCTGATACTATTAACTCACCTAATAATACCATTCATTCTATAACATCTCCAGATATAATTCCCCCCAAAAAAATGGATCATGATGAAAGTAATTCTAACAACAATGTATATAATCCTAAACGTTTACAACATGATATTTTAGAAAAAAATCAGGATGCTATAATAAAAAATATAAGTCATCGCCAAAGTCAAGATTTTTCACTTTCACAACAACAGCAGCAATTTCAGGATGATTTTGATAATGGTCTTCATCAGCAAATCATTTCTGATGTAAAACAAAATCAAAATATTATTTCTGTAGAACAGCAACAACCTCAGAAAAAACCAAAAAAAGTTTTATATTTTGACTATCAATCATTACCACGTGACGATAAAAATGGATATCCAACTAATGTAAAAGGACTTGTAAAATCATTAGTTGATAGTGATTATGGTGTTATCACAGAGCGCATAATTAAATATAATTGGAATGCCGATAAAATTAATAAAGATGATGGTGATGATGATATAGATGATAATCATGATCATGATCGTAATGATGAAAACGCTAGAGGTGATGAAAATGAAGATGATAAAAAAGAAGATGACAATAATATAAATGAGGATGATGATATAAATGATATAAATGATAAAATTGAAAATCATGAAAATGAAGAAAATGCTATAGATGATAATGATGACGATGATGATGAAAATAACTCATTAGATGCTTCAAAAGTAATCATAGGTGATATTTGTACTGTATTAGGCAAAGGTTTTCAGAATATTAAATCAAGAAAACGAGAAATAGGTAATAAATAAATAAATAAACATTAATAATAGTTTTAGTAAATATATATATATATATATATATATATATATATTTATACTCTTATTTTGTTTTTTTATTCCATTAAATTTGTAGCTGAAATACATTTATCTCAAGAAGATGATATTGGATTTACCAAACTTATACAAATACCAGATGAAGCGGATTACGAAAAAGGTAAAATGATTAATATATATCTTGTAGAAATCATATAATTATCATTTAAATTCATTAAACCATATATTATTATTATTTATAAATACAGGACGCTTATTAAATCTTTATGTATCATTTTTTGGACCAAAAAAGAATAATGATGACATGTAAATAATGACTTTCTTTTTCTTTTTCATTGAGCAATAAAACTATTATTAGAAGCATTAATTTAATTTTACTTTATATAATTAATATAGAACTATGCAAAATGATTCGGTTAAAAATCTTTGTAAAACAGTTAATGATAGGCTTGAATCTCTGGATATTTTTATTGATGAAGCAAATGTAAGTACACATGACATAATTAGGATTATATTATTTTCATACTTATTAATTTAATTTTGTATATTTATTTATCATCTATTTAAAATAATAATTAAATAGACATTTTTAACAGATCGTGCACAACAATACCATACGTTTGTTCCAATCGATGATCCAAATAATGATTTAATACAAAGAAAAAATTCACTAATGAGCTCAGATTTTGATATAAATACATCAAATACGAATAGTAGTAATAGTTATAGCAGTATACCAACTTCAGATGGAATACCCATTAATAAAAAAGTTACCATTTCTTTACCTGAAGTCATGACAACACCTTTACCTACTACATCATCTACATCAAAACTTTTACATAATTCAACAACAACAAAGTCGCAACATACTTCTTTTTCTCCGCCCCCATTATTACACTCAAGTTCATCTTTATGGAGTAATTTCCCTTATAAGGAATACAATGCATATGAATATCGACAAGAACAGTTAAATGATGCTGTGATAGATTTACAACGTGGTATAGATGAATTTAAGAGATCATTGCAAGATACTGAAAGAATTGTTCGTGCTGTACAAATTGATATGAATGATACCAAAGTTAAAATGGATACTTATCTTAAAGATGTACCTGAAACTCATTATTCTGAAGTAAGTTTTGATTTATATATATTCAATAAAATAAAATAATAATAATAAAAATAACAAATGAATATGTATTCATTAAAATTCCTTTTTTTTTAATAGTTAAAACGATTGGAAGTGAGTATTGAATCTATTTTGGCAAATAGGGCAAAAAGCCGCAGTATGGAATTGTTTTATTTATTTTTGACGTTTGCATTAACATGTAAGAAAGAAAAACAACAACATATATATATATATATATATATATTTGTATATGCCATGAGCTTTATTCATTTATTTTTCTTTGATAAAATGATCATCACCATGATCATTATATTTAGGCTTTGCATTCTTATTATGGGCTGTCATATGCGTATTCAAGATAGGGCAAACAGTTATTTCATTTCCTAAAAAGATGATTATCTCATTTAATGAATATATGGAGGAACGTAATAAGATTGTTAAACAAGCTGGTATGAGATCAGTAGCAAAAGGTGTTGATAGACCACGATCCTATTCATCTGATAATTTAAATGCTTACAAAAATTCTTCTACTGAAATATTAAGACCTTCCCATTCTTCTTCTACAAGTAATTATGGTCGCCGATTATCAAGAATATCACCTTAATTTTAATCATTATTATTATGATGATTGTTATTTTAGTTTATATTTATTTTTAGATTATATTTTTTCGCTTAATACTATTACTTATTATAATTCTTTTCATTTGTATAATATTTAATTTTATAATATTTTATTACTATTATTATTAATTTTTATTTTATGATATTTAATATTTATTTAAAGATTCCATTAATAATATATTACTAGAAAAAAAAGGTGAATTATATATATATATATATATATATATATATGATTTCCTATTTTATTTTACTATTAAAAATAGTATATTAATTTATTTTCAATATGTGTATATATATACACTCTTAAATAATTATTTTAGATAACATATTTTAGTATGAGTCATAGTATAAAAAGGTATTCTTTATGTATATATATAATTTATATGATCTTTTTTTCCTAAAAACAGTAACGCGTTCAAAATAATTAGGAGAGTGCAAATTATAAAATTTAAACTCCGGTTATTTTCTTACTTGGCAGTTCTCATTTCTTCTCTTCTTTTCTCTTTTTTCTTTTAATTTAAAATAAAGCATCTTTAAATTTTAAAACACATACACCCACATATATATAAATATATATACCATATAAAAAAATATTATAGAATGACTGATGAAGGAGCTTCCAATAGTATGTTGATAAAATATAATAACAACAATAAAAAAATAAGGATAATAAAGATGAAAATAATAATAAATGTAGAATAAATAAAATATGTTTGTCAAAAAAAAAAGGGACACACATATATATGTAAACTAATTAATATTAATAATATTATTACAATATATTAATGACTTTATTTAGACGAAATTTTATTAGCTGCTTGTCGAAATGACCAAGAAGGAACAGTAGAAGAAATTTTGGAAAGTGGAAACTATGATATACACTTTACCGATGGTGCTGGAAATACTGCTGCTCATCTTGCGTAAGTAAATAATAATAACATTGGATAATATATCATGAAAATAATAAATAAGTAAATAAACAAAAAGTAATATATGATGCTTGAAGAACTTTTTAAAAATAGAAATAATAATAAAAGAAGCAAAATTCAATATTATTGAATTGGAGGAAAAAAATGGAAGCCTGCATATAAATAAATTAATTGATTAATTTTTTATAGAGCCAAAAATGGATCTTTAGGGTGCCTTGAATATTTAGTTAATTTAGATGATATTGATTTGAATATAAAAAATCTTTTAGAAGGAAATACTCCATTACATTATGCTGTTGAATATCAAGATAAAGATTATGAAATTGCTATTGCTATGGTTGATATTTTAATTCAAGGTGGTGCTGACGTCAAGTAAGTTAATTATATATATAAGAAATAGTTTAATGATATATATGTAGATATATGCTAATGGATAAACATATGTGTATATATACTTTTTTTTCTTTTGTGATTATAGAATTGAAAATCGTAATAAATTGACACCTGCAATGTTAGTCAAACCTAATAATGATGAACTTAAAAAATTAATCTCTCAAGCTGTTGCTTCTTATCAAGTGGTAATTATCTTTTTTTTTATCAATTATATTTATATATATATATATGCAAGTAGAATATAATCTGTATTCATTATTTTTTTTAATAAATATATAGGATGATGCTGATATTGCTAATGATGATGAATATGGATCTGATGAAGATGATCAACCTAGTGATTAAAAAAAAGTTTGAATGATATTTATGGAATAAAAGATAAATTTGACATATATGTTTTATAAACTGTATATCCAATATACTGGTTATATTTATATGTTGTGTTTCATAATGATTCGGTTTTTCGGCCTCCTTTTTTTATTTTTATTATATTATATTAATTCATAATAAGCCATTTTTTTTTAAAAAAAAAGAGTATAATAAGAACAAAATGGAAATTAAAAAGAAAGTAATGAAATCTTTTTTTAAAAAAAGGTGGGGAAATAAGTTTTAAATTTCAATCAATAAGATTCATTTTTTACTTTCTATCCTCACCCTATTTTCGAAATTTTGCGAATTTTGCACCATGTGTTTCCTACCTACCAGATTTGGAGTTAAAATAATAAGGGAACATTGATTTTGATTTGCTTTGAACTAGTGCTATTATTAATTATACTTTTACTTTTTCTCAACTAGGGTTTTTTTTTTATTATTATTTTACTTGTTAAAGTAAAAAAAGTCGATTAAAAAAGAATAATGAAAGTTAAATAGATGCAAAAAAAAAATAAAGAAAAAAAAAAAGTGTCGGGTAAAAGTTAGACAAAAAAATGAAAGCTTTTCTTTTTCTTTTTCTTTTTTCTATAGAAAAACAATTGGTTATTTCATACTATTCATCTTTTTAATTGGTTTAAAATATAATTATAGCTATATAAATATATATTTTATATATTTATATATATAATTTCATTTATTTAGTACATATATATTTATAAATAAATGTATAAATAAATTAAAAATTATACGATGTTTCTAATAAACAAATAAAAAGGATTATTTGATTCTTATTTTTTTTTCTTACTACTAAGTTTTTACCTCATTTTTCATTACTTTTTTAAAAAGCATTGCGGAGCATAAAACCGAATGAGATGAAACTTTAAAAAAAAAAATATCTCAGTCCCCCCCAAAAAAATCTAAAAAAGTAATCCAATAAAATTTTAAACTCCTACCTTTTCGACTCGTTTTTTTTATATATTTTTTTACTCCCCCCTTTTTAAAACAAAGGCAGGAAAGTAAAAAAAAATCCAAAGTGTATTTAAGGTACGCTTAAAGAAGTTTAAAAAATGTAAAGAAGTGCTTTAACATATAGATCAAAAATCCTTCACTTTGCATGAAAATAACATTTTACTATGCTTTGAAACCTTTTTCTCATCGCAATTAACTCGGAAAAGTTAAAAAAGATAGTATTATCGTCGGAAAAAGTAGAAATGACCCATTTTTTTTTGTCAAATGCTGAGATGTAGCCTTTTGCTATCCTCAGACCAGTAAACCTTTCAATAAATAGTTCATTATATATATAATATGGTTGTTATTTTTTTTTTTAATAATATTATTATTATTGCACATGACGTATAAGGAATCGTTTTATTTTTATATTTAAAGGAGTTTCTTTTTCTTTTTTTTCTTTTTTTCTTTCTTCTTTCTTCTCTTCTTTTCATTTTTAAAAAAAATAAAAAATAACTACTTTACCTTATTTTTTTCTGCTTCACGTTTATACCCAATTTTTTTTCAAAAAAAATTTGTAGCTCACCCCTCAATCAAACTTGTTGAACCACAAATTTATTATATAATTTTTTCTATTTATTTATTTTATTATTCTCTTATCAATTATTAACTGATTATAATAAAGATCATACTTTAAAACAATCATAAAGAAAGAAAAAGAAAAAATAAAGAAAAATGGCTATCGATACATCATGCAATAGTTTTATTCAAGATGACATCTTAACCCAACCTGTCATGCTCTCTCGCTCTGATGCTATTTTATCTTTCCCTAACTTAAACTCTCCTACTTCTATTGTTTCTGATGAAATGGATGCTCTTAAAAAACAAGAAAAAAGAAAATGGGATGAATCCTTTGATCAATGTTCTATTTCAAATATTCAAAAAGCACAAAAACAAGGTAAATATTATTATTATTATTATTATATATATATATATATATATAACATTTACTGTTTATTTTATCTCATTTATTTAATTACTTCATTTTTATTATTATATATATTATAGATCAATTTATGGAAGAACTTCATGGTAAGTGTTATTAACATAATAATAATGATGACCCTGTTGATGATCATGCTGTTGATGATTATTTTATTAATATATTTATTATATTTTATAGAAAGTGAAGATGATCAATCTATTTCAAGTATTAAAAAGCCTGGTCGTAAACCATTAGCTGATGAAGAGTTATCTGAAGTAAGTTTGCTTTTCTTTTATTTTTTTCTATAAAGAAAAAAAAATAGTAACATAATCATTATAAAACTTATATTCATTTTTCTTCTTCAAATTTAAAAAATAAATAAATAAATAAATAGGATGATGATCCTAAAGTAAAACGTAAAGCACAAAACCGTGCTGCTCAAAGAGCCTTCCGTGAGAGAAAAGAACGCTATGTAAAAGAATTAGAAGGCAAATTAAAACTTATTCAAGATGCTCATACATTAGCTACTAATCAATTATATCAAGAGAATCAACATTTAAAATCTATTATTTATAGATTAGAAGCTGAGAATGTTACATTAAAAAGTATTCATATTCAACATGGTACTTTATCTGGTAAACCTTTACATGAGTGGATTGAAACTTTAATACAACAACAATCATCACACCATCAATATCCTTTTTCTTTATTAAATCCATCAAATCATTCTTCTTCGTCTACTACTACCACTTCTTCAATGATTGGTCCTTTACCTATTTCTACTGCCATTAACAATAGTGATACTTTAATGGGTTCATCATTATTTTCTTCTTTATCTTCTTTAGCTACTTCTTCTCCTAGTTTACCTTTTACATCAGCAAATTTGATGCATCCACATGAACAAAATCATCATCCATCAAGTATCATAAATCAAAATGATTCTTCTTCTACTATTACTACTTCTTCAAACGGATTAAAGAAATCATCATCAACACAATCCAATCATAAAGTGCAATATACTTTTTCTATTAGTACACCTGATACTTTAAGATCACGTCAAAAAAAATCATCCTCATCATCATGTAATAATTCATCATTATCATCATCTTCAAATAATGTATCATCTAAACCTCCTCATTCACCTGTAGAGTTAGTAAGATTATATCCTAATGAACATACTGTATCAGTAAAAAATCATCAAAAAGAAAATCACCATCAAGAAGTAGCTACACCTAAATCACCAACTCCATCTATTTCAAGTCGTGCTTCTTCAGTGATTTCTACACCTACAATGGCATGTCAGGTTTTTTGCGATAAATTACAAGAAGAAGTATGCACTAATTCTTTCGATCATTTATTATCTGAACCTTTATTTGATCTTACTACTGGGAGTTTAAATGAATCAATAATTATTCACCCTTCTAATAATCAATATAATAATAGTAATAATGACCATGGTGATAATAATGACGATGATGATGATCAAAATACTAATAACAATGATAAAATGGACGATACTTCTAAATCATTATCAAAAAAATACCTTTCAAGTCAAGAAATTTGGAAAAGATTAAGTGAACACCCTCATTTTCGTCAATATTCAACTGATCAATTATTAAAAATGGTAAAATCTTTAGCTAAATGCACTCATATGGGTCCTGTTTTAACTGAACAAGATATTCATTTTATTATGGATAAAATGAATCAAGGCATTCTTTAAAATTATAGATCATATATTCATTTTTTTTTTTTTAAATCCATATAATCATTTTAATTTCTTTTATATATACATTTTTTTATTTTATTTTATTTTAATATGCATTTTCATTTATTTATTTTTTTTAATATTAATCTAGCTCTTTGTTCATATACATATATTATTTTTTACCTTTTTATGTTTTATTATTATTATGTTATTTATTTTTTATGAAGATATCATATATTTATATGCTTTTTTTAATATAATCTTCTATTTAACCTTTTAAAAACAAAGGAAAGAAGAAAAGTAAAATAAAAAAAATACTTGTACAAAAATAAATTATTAAAAAATTCATGCTTTAAATTTTTTTTTTTTTACGTCAATGTTGATCTTTTACCTTTTTTTTCTTTATAACAATTGTATATCACTTACTATTGTTCGTTGTTTTTAACATACCTTAGTTTTTATCCTTTTTACACTTTCGTTTTTTTTACTAAACTATCTTGAAAAACCATTTTCTGATCGGAGATAGAATGAAGTTAAACCAAGGCGTAAAAACAAGATGAAGTGTAACATAGGGGTAGGTTAGTAAATGATTTCTTTACTTTTGATAGGTTAAGACTTTTTTTTGGTAAAAAATAAATATATCACACAAATAATATTTTAATTATTTTTTAACCTTGTGAGAAAAGTTTCCTTTTTTATTTTATTATTACACATTAGCGCTTTTAAACATCCTTTACTACCTATTTCCCCGCTTATCCTACTTATGTTTTTTTAATTATAAACATAATTTTAAACCGATAAGATAATGCTATCATATCTTGTAATTATAATTATTATTTCTATATGATTACCTAAAAAAAATTAGAGAATTTATATAAGATAATAAAATACTATTTATAATTATCAGTAAAGGATCACCTTATCATTTTGACTAATATATATATAATTGTATATATATTTATATATATTAAACAATATCCAAATATATATCTATTTGTAATAAGAATTATTTTTTTTTTGAAATTGAAATAGAATTTTTTTCATCGATCTTTATTTTTTAGGTTATAATAAATTTCGATTCATCATTGTTATAATTAGAAATAAATACATTTACATCAATTATTATAATAACATAATCATACATGACTTACATAAGTAGTTATCATCCAATTGTAGTGCTTAATACAAGCATTCAGAGCTGTCCTATAAATGATATCATCCTAATAGTAATATATATATATATATATGCAAGTTAAATGTAGAAAATGGAAAATGTAATTGAGTTCATTGTTTTTATACGTAAATGATTTCAATAAGAATAATAGTAATAAAAAAATAGATCAAATTCTTTAATAACTAACCTTCGGATATAAGCGGGGAAGTAGACGTTTTTTTTATTGGTATATTATTTTCTGACTTTTTTTTAAAGATTTATGATTAGATATTAAGTATATATATATATATATATATCCTTATCATATAATATTTTACTGAAAAACAATTTTCCCAATTTAAAAATAGTGTAGTACATGTTAATGCATTAATTCAGAATTTAGTCATCTTAGTTTGTTTAGTTTCTTGATCATATATTTGCTTTCAAGTATATGTTTTTATATATTATTACTTGTAAAAATTAATACTTGCTTTCTTTCGGATTTCCATTTTTAGAATATACATATAATAACGAATAATCCCAAAAAAATTAGTTTCCATTGTTGTATTGATACCACATATATGAATATGTGTAATAATTTTATTAATTGATTCCATGCCTAATTCAATATATATATATATAAGCTGTTTTTATTATTATTATTATTATCAATATTTATTACTTTTTTTCTTTTTAAGAAAAAAGACAGTATAGACTTAAATTTATTTATAGTAGATACACGTATTAAAAAAATAAATAGAAGAATGACCAGTTTGAGATGACTATCAGTATATAATCAACTTTATATTCAAATAAATATCATTTTAAAAAACTATTTATTATGTTTAAATGAATATAATATATATATATTACACTTATATATATATATATATACGTAAAGAAGTATTATATTTATTTATGTATTTAAAAGAAGGGAAAGAGAAAAGATGAAAAAAATAAAAAAAATGCGGAGTTTCAATATTGGATTTTTTTGGTGTTCATTTTTTATTATCTTAACTATTTTTTTGTTTTTAGTCATAAAGTAATAAAAAAGAATTTTTACAGAATTTGAAAAATGATAATATAGATGATGACTATCATTTCATTAATATTACAAATGAAAAACGATATAAAGTGTTATTATTGATTAAAATGGAATACTGTTGCATGATTTTTTTTCACTCTTTTTAAATATACATATAATGATTATTTATATAAAAGTTCTTTTCAACTATCATATAAAATATATTTTAAATTTGTTTCATTTCTATTAGTCATTCCCTTTTATTTATTTATTTTATTTATTTTATTTTTACTAGTAATATTAAAATGTAATTTTTTTTTTCTATGCTTAAAACCAAAAAAAAAGGATATATATATATATATATATATATATAAATTAAGTATGATGATGAATTTGCCAATATTTTTCAATTTTTTGATATATAGATAATGCTACAACTTTGATTTCTGATGCCCAAGCAGCTTCAGTATGTATTTTTGATTGAATTGAAATACTTCTGTTAATAACAGATTGGGTTATATCATGTATATATAATCTACAAATGCTATGTAAAATGATGATGTTGATGGTATAATTAAATGCAAATGAAATAAAAGGATCTTCATAATTAGGATCAAGAAATAATAATTGTTGTTGATGATTATAATTATTTTTTGAAAACATTTGATGCAATAATTCTGATGAATATGTATTAGATGCCGCTGTAACAATAGAATAAGATGAGGTCATTCGTGATATGTATTTTTTTAATCGTTCAAGGATTTTTTCCTTTTCATTTAATGTAAATGTAGCTGAATGATTGATGATTAATGATACTTGTTTTGATAAACCAATGGAAATTAATTTCAAAAAGATCATACCACAATGATCGGTCCGTTTAATAGTATGATCAGGTATATATCCATTATAATTTAATAAAAAGGAAGGAAAATAACCTGACGCAGTATCTGTATTTATTTTTGTAAAGGAAGAGGATGGATGATGCACGGTGTACGTATAATTATTTCCTTCACCTTCTTCTTCTTCTTCTTCTCCACCTCCTGTATATAATTGTAATGATTGCCATTCAATTAATATATGTAATAATTCTGCAAGCTTATTGTCCCATTGCCAATTATAATGACTTATTAAAAAGTGACATTGATAAAAACTATTACGAATTGCTCTTAAAGTATGAAGAAGTTGATACTGATTTAGATATACACAGTTAGATCTACATAATCTATACTCTTTTAGCATTGGATAAATAACGTTCCAAGGTTGTAATTTAATATTATTATCGTCGTGATTTTTTAAAACATAAATTCCATTCGAATTCCTATCATTCACATATATTTAAAAATTAATAATAAATATATTAGATTAAGTTTATTTTTCTCTTTTTTTTTTTTTTTCTATCTTTATTATTATTATTATTATTAGCAATTTTACTTTTCTACTCTTATTAAGATTAAAATAGTTAATAGCCAAAACCATGTAAAATCAGCCTTCTCACAAATGGATAATATATCTTGTCTTGAGGGATTATTTTTATCACTTTCTAATGGAAAAGTCACTTCGGCATATATATGTAAAGTTGACCATAATAACGATTCCAATTTTTCTCTTTGAATAAAGTTTAATAGAAGAATCCAAGTTTCAATAACCATAGGATTAGTTACTTGTATAATAGATGATGATGATGATTTTTTGATGATGGAGGAAGCTGATACGCCCATACTAAATAAATGCCATACTAAACCTTGAACGGCTGATTTTATGGATGATAGAATAGAAAATTCATTATAAATATTATTAAACTCATTCATTGACGATGTTTTTAATTTATTTAATTGAAAAATCCATTCCAATCTAAAAAGAAGAATCACTAATAATAAATAATGTTGTGTTTGGTTTAATTCTTTTTTTCTTTGCATTATTTTTTCATATACATCAGCAGTAGATGATTTCATAATAGTACTAAGATCATCATCCCAACGAGCCAACATAAAGATCCGTGATAATAATATATCCATTTCTTTACATATAAAATAGAGTATTTCCTTTCTTTCACCACCATCCATTATTCTGCTATTATTATCATTTTGGTCTTCAATATTATTATTGCTGTTATTGTTATCATAACCAATTAAACATTTTGTAACAAATCGTAAAAATAATATAAAATCATTCATCATTTTTGTTTTTTGTAAATCAAAAATTGACTTGATTGATTTTTGTTTATCTTCATGATCTTCACCACCATCATTATTATTATTATCATTTTCTTTGTTAATCCACATTATATAAAATGATTGAAATGCTTGATAAAAAAGTGATGTCATCATTGATGATTTTACTACATAATCAGTAGGTGTAAACTGTTTACTAAATATTATTTCATTTTTTGATAAGAATTGAATACAATCACCATCACTATTATCTTGAAACAGTTTGTATTTGTTGTTACTGAAATATTTCATATCATCTCCAAATATTGATCCAGTAGTTAAAACGGGTACATTATATTTATCAGGCGAATATAAAAGATTTTTTTCTCTTTCCCTTTCATTAATAATGGCAATAGGATCATCATCATTATCTATATCCATATGCTGTCTATTTATGGCAGTGGATATTAATCTATTTCTTTTTTTTGGTCGTTTTAAAGATAGTTTTGTTGTATCTACTAATGATAATGATGATGATTTACCATTATCAATATCATTATCGATATTACTATCATTATAATGATCATTATTATTATTGCCATTATTGTTACCATCATCCTGATAAAAATCAGCAAAATCATCAAACGTTTCATTTATTGTTGTTGAATGTTGAGTATTGGAAGTATATACACTTGTACCATTATTATTATCATTGTCATTATCATTATGAGATATATGAAATGGTCTTGCTGTATTTTTTGAATGAACATTAGAATTAGATTGATCTCCAACTTGATGATTTGTATGAGAAGTGCTAATACCACTACTTTTTCTTTTATATATATTTGATTCTTCTTCGTCTAATTCTTGTTTAAACACTTTAGCAAACGATAATGGTAAAATACCTTTTAATTTTTTTTTTGCTTGTCGTAATTCTTGTAAGGTAACATTTCGTCTTCTTTCAGGATGTTCATTTTCTTCATGCACAATAAAACTATCATCATCGTCATCGTCATTATTATTACTATTTAAATAATTAGCTAGTCGTGAACGTGTTATTGAAGAAGAAGATGATGGTGTGGATGATGAAGGTGGGAATATTAATAAAGGTCTTGACAGAATATTTTTCAAATGATGGTTTGATGTATTTGATTCATCATCATCATCATCATTAATATCATTATTATTATCGTCGGTGTTATCTATTTTTAATATATCTTCTGAAGGAAAATCAAATACATCCATTTCTTTATCCTTTTTATTTGTTTGATCCTTCATTTTTTGTTTTTGTTTCTGTATTTGTTGTTTACCATATTTATTTTTATTGTGAGAAGATTTATAAGTAACAAAATTTTTATTATGTAAATGGCGAGTTGGAAGGTATAATTGATTATCTGGTTGTTCAAATTGAGAAAAATCAAATACATCATGAAAAGAATTTTTTTCATTACTATATTGAGCTTTTTGATCCTGACTTTGATTATTGTCACCATCATCTTCATCACTATCAGTTACTGGGATTACTCTTCTACGTTTACTTATATGTACAATATCTTCATCATCATCTTCATCATCATCTTGATCGTTTTCATTTTTAACGTTATTTGAGTTGTTTCTATCATTGTTGTCATTGTTAATAAGTGATGTTGGTTTTTCTCTAATATTTAAAATATCTTCAATATCTGTATCATCATCTTCATTTAAATCAAGGTTTGATTGTGTCTTATTGATTTTATTATTATTATTATTATAAGTGAATTTTGAATAAGTAGAATTATTTTTTGTACTTAAAGATTTTGATATTTCATTTAAAATATATTCAATATCAGTTTCTTGATCACTATCATTTTCTTGATGATTCTTTTTCCCATGACCATGCTTAATATTAATAATGTCATCATCGTCATCCTCCTCATTATCACTTGATTCCAAAATTGTGTTACTATTATTATCATCATTATAAGTTGAATCCGAAGAATAGTCTTGATTTGGATGATGATCATCGTCATCATTAAATAATATAAAAGAAGAAGATTCTGTATCAAATGAACCTTGTTGTTTTTGTCGTTGTTGTTTTTGTTTATCCAATTTTTTAGATATATCAGATACTAATATTTTAGAGCCCGTTGGTTTTGATCTTTGGCGATTGAATCTTCCAAGCGAATCCCAATACATTTTACGTTCCATCGTAAAAGGTTGTAATTGAATAGCTCTTCTTTTTCTTAAACTTCTTTTATAAATAGGTGTGGATGATGATGATGATTTTGATGGTGATGGTAAAGGAGAAGTAGAAGAAGGAGGTGGTGGTAAAGGAGAACGAGAAGGTGAATCATATGAATCAGGTATTATTATATCTTCAAAAGCGCTTTCATTTTTTGCTGATAAATTTAAAGAGGAATCTTGATTTTCTTTTTCTTTTTCTTGGTCTATTATTAAAAAAAAATAATAGTATTAATAATTGTTATGTATATATATATAAGTATAATAAATCAAGCTCTTTTCTTTTATGTTTACCATTTTTAAAAGAATTTTCAGAGATAGTGGAACTATCAGTATTATTATTAGTATTTTCTATACAAGAAAGTTTACAAGCCCTATTTAATTCATCGAGTGGTAAATTTGCTAAAAAATTAATACGATCAAGATCAAGCTCTTCTGAATTTGACTCTTCAAATAAATTTATTGGTGTATTTTTAAATTTATTGTTAGACATTTGCTTATTTTCATGACTATATTGTTTGTATTATATATATGTATGTATATATATATATTGCTAATGTATATCGTTGATATATATGAGTGAAAAAAGAAAAATAGAGAAAGGAGCGAAAAAAAAAAGCAGACGCGCTCGTTTCAAATAACAAAAAAAGGGAGAGCGGAGATTTAAAATTATTTAAAAAAGGGCTCCTAACAGCTTTTAGACTTTCAATTTTTTCATACATGTTTATTATAAACTTGAAAAAAATTAGATTCAAAAAAAAAGATAATAATAAATAATTTGATGTATGTTTATTAATAAAAACTAACTTAAAGAAAAAATCAAGTAAATAAAAATAGCCTATCTACCTAGATTATCAGACTATTCTTAAAAAAAAGAGCTCATCTTCATAGTTTTCATTATTATATATATTATTTTATCACAAAACTAAACTCATCTAAATTCTCATAACAGAACTTTTAATTCTAAAGAATTGATTGATATAAAAATTTATTATTTATTGATTTAATAAAAAGTAAATAAAATAAGATAAAAAGAAATGATCTTTTAAAGTGATGAAGCGGTAATTAAAAAAAAAAATAAACAGTTTGAAAATCATGCCTTTTAAAAATAAGACAAATAGATAGTTATATATATATATATATATTTAGTCATGTTATATAATACAATAAATATTTTATTGTTACAATAATAAAGAGGGAAAAATAAAAATAAAAATTAAGTCATTCTTTTTTTTTTGCTAATTGTAATTCGTCAAGTGTAACATCCATTATTTCTTTTTAATATATTATTTCATAATTATATTTTAATTATGTGATATGCTTAGAATAATAATATCGATCGATAGATATGTATAGTATATATGGAATGAAAAGAAACGAAAATAATCCTTTTTTCCTTTAAAAGTAAACTAAAACGGATTGTATAAAAGAAAAATGCTTTTTATTATTATTATACAGCATTTAATAGAATTAAGAAATAAACAAAAAACATAAACATATATAAAGAAAAGGTCAAAGCGTAATGTCACACAGATATTTATACTAAAAAGTAACACATAGCTTCTTCTTGATCATTTATCTCGGCAATTAGTATGAATGTAGTAAAATATAATAAAAGACTATTATTATTATTATTATTATTATTGTTTATATATTTAAAAAAAGATCGACCAAATAATAATAATATATATATATTGTATTTTTTTCCTTTTATATACTAAAGGCTTTTTTAAACTGTTTGAAATTTAAGCACTTATCACATGATCAAACAAATCATTTTTTTTTTCATTTTCAGCTTTTAAAAAAAATTCTTTTTGTGCTTTTCCTTTTTCTTTCTCTTTCACTTCTTTTTTTTCTTTCTTTCTTTTTTCTTTCTTTCTTTGTAAATACAAATGCTTAAATAACTGTATTTATTATTATTATTATTATTATTATTATTATTATTATCTTCATTACATTTTGTGTATTCATTACCAATTTTACTTTTTTAAAAGCAACAAACTCTATTCAATAGGAGCCTTAATTCAGTATTATTATTATTATTTTTCTTATACTTTAAAAAAAAAACTTATATATATATATTTATTACATAGATAAATACTTCTTTTTTAAATAATATAATATTTATATATATTAGAAATAACTTATAACAATATGTTAGGTAAATAACTCTCTTTTATTTTTTCAAAACCAACTATTTTCTTTTAACAAAAAGCAATAGAGAAAAAAAGAAAAAATAAGGAACCACTTATGCTAAAATAGACACAATTTCCTTTATCTTTTTTCTTTAATTGGATTTAGACTTGGTTATTGAACCACCTTCTAATACCCTTGGTAATCAATCGCAAGATTGGAATGATATACTTATTGACGATGCTCAAAATATTGTTATTGAAATTCCTCCTGATTCAGAAATAGAAGAAGAAGAAGAAGAAGAAGAAGAAGAAGAAGAAGAAGAAAAACCCATTCTAACTGAAAATAATAATAATAATAATAATGGTAACACCATGGATTGGACTTCACAACCTCCTATAGCTTCTTATTATAATGTAGCAAATTCTTTACAAGGTAATAAAAATGTAAATGTAAAAAATAGAATATCATGTGATAAAATATTAATATACATGTACGTTATTATTATTATTTTATTTAAATAGATAATTGGGAAACTTATGATTATGAATCTAATATTCGTGGAACAACTTTAGAAAGATTACAATTATATAGTACAAGTACTTCCATATACCATAGGTAAGATAATAATAACAATAAAAATAATAAAATAATTTTATATGTGATAATCATTAACAAATATTTATATATAAATAAAGGATGTCAGTTGTAAAAGAATTATTACCAACTTTAAAAGATATTAATATTGAAGATGCTATCCAATACGTATTACCTATATTTCACAAGATTTCTGTTGATCGAGATGAAGCTGTTCGTGAAATGTTAGCAAGTGATATTGATCAAATCGTTTTATATTTTTTTACGGTAAATTTTAATATTAAAAAAATAAATAAATAATAATAATTGAAATAATAATAGAAAAATGATTTTTATTATTTTTTTTTTTAAAAAAATAGTATGCTCCTCCTTCCATTATAAAAAATACATCATCAAAAATAATAAATAATATATCAGAAAATGAAACAATTCAAATAAATACAGGTTCTTCATCATCAACCAATCTTAATCATGATCATACTAATACATCACTATCATCAAAATCATCATCATCATCATCATCATCATCGTCAACAAACGATAATTCAATCATTTCAACTATAGATTTAGAAGCATCAGCACCTGTAGCTACTATACCATCTCAAGCATTTAGTTTTGCATTAATTGAACTTTTACTAGATCAAAAAACAATCATCTCTACACTTGCTCTACAAAGTATTATTTCCATTACAAGTTCAATATTAGCGTCAGCAGAAAATAATAATAACAATGATGATGGCGATGATGATGATAATCATGATTATCATCAACAATATTGTATTTCTTTATTAAATCAAGAAATTGTTCAAGGGATTATATTAGAGTTATATCATATTATTAAAGGGGAAAGACAACGTAATTTGAAACAACATAAATTCATTCCTATTACTGCCACTACTACAATTACTGATCATTCAAAAAATGATAATGATGATAATGATAATGATGAAAACGTTAATGATGACGCTATTCAATCTATTGATCAAGGTGAAATTCATTTATCTAAAGTAGCATGTTTATCGGTAATTTAATCTATTTAATTATTATTTTTTTAAAAAAAAAGATATATTATATATATAAATAGAAAAAAAAAATTCGCATATTATGTAACTAAACTTTGTACCATTTTATTTATTTATTTATTTATTTTTATTATATGAAAATTAAAATAATAATAATAGTTAATATCTGCATTAGCACAATATGTTGGACCTATTCGTTGTGAAGAAACCTGTTTAACTATTATTGAAGAACTTTCTACTGATAATTTGTTTTACGTACGTCGAGAGGCTGCTGCTGCCATTGAAAGTATAGCTCATTATATTCCTTGTAATACAATAATAGATCGATTGGTAAATAAAAAATTAAAATATATTCATATATATTTTTATATATTCATTTTTATTATTATTTACAAATATATACATCTATTTAAAAAAAAATATTAGGTGCCACTTTATTATTTATTTGCACGTGATCCTATCGCACATGTACGAAATGCTATCATTTTATCTTTACCTATATTATGTGAACTTTTACCTCATGAACAAAAATATAAACTTGCTGTAGATAGTGTTGCTTTATTTATGAAGGATACTGATTATAATGTAAGGTTTACTTTGGCTAAAGTGATTGGTGAAGTGATTGCTAAATTCTTACCTGAAAATTGGGAAACAACTGGTCAACCTGGAAATGTAAAACATATATATATATATATTTAAATGCATTCACTTTATTTATTTATTTACTTATTAACATATATATGTATATATATAGGTACCTGAACCGATTATTAAATTCTTTTTATCACTTGGGGATAATACAAGTCATCAACCAATCGCCCAAGAATCTATTGAAGATGAATGTTCATTATTATGTGCATATAGTTTCCCAGCCGCAGTTTTAACAGCAGGTGCAGCATTTTGGGATACCCATTTTAAAGAAAAATATATGAGATTAGCAAAAGATCATCAATTAAAAGTGAGATTAAGTTTTGCACACTCATTACATGCCATAGCAAAGATCATTGGACCAGAAAGAACAGAACGAGATTTAATTCATATTTTTGCCCTATATGTTTTGGATGTAGATGATGAAATAAAATTAGGTATCTTGGAACATTTGGCTGATTTCTTAAATTGTCTTGGTATAGAAAAAAGATTAGAATATTTACCTGTTCTGGCTGAAATATGGGAAAGTGTAGTCACTAATCGTACTTTACGTAATGTCTTGGTTTCTCAATTATCATTTATTGTTCCTTTAACTACTCATTTGGACCAAGTCATGGATCATATTTTACCTTTGGTGATAAGCGGATGTCAAGATGAAATTGCTATTATACGTGAAACATCAACTCAAGTGGTAATAAATAAATCAATAAATGATATATATATATATATACGTACATGTATATATTTATTTATATGGCAACTTATCCTCTTTATTTTTTATCTTTTTTTGTAAAAAAATATCAATACATAGTTTTCTGTTATTATTCGACATTTTAAACATGATGCCTCTCATTTTGAAATATTGATGAATCTTCTTTCTAAAGAACTTAATTTATTTATATCACCATCATCAAATTATCGTCGACGACAATTGTAAGTAAAAAGAAAAAATATATAGATATAAAAATCATATACTAATCATTTATACATATTAAAGGTTTGCAAATGTTTGTTATAATATGTTAACTAATGGATTGCCATATGAAGGTTTTATTAAGCATTTATTACCAAAAATTCTTCCTTTAACTAATGATCCAGTTGCTAATGTTCGAATAGCAGTATCAAAATGTTTAGGTGCATTATATTATAAATGTAAGAAATTTTATTTATTTATGTATAATAATAATCATGATCATCTTACTGTTTGTTTATATTTATTTTTATTTACATCTTTTCTTTTTATTATTATTATTATTATTTGTTTATTTGCTTATTTACTTATTTGTTTATTTATTTGTTTACATTTAGTATTGGTATTAAATCAACATTTACATTATCAAGAATTGCATGATGCTATTAAAAAATTAGCAATAGATAATGATCAAGATGTTCGACATTTTGTAGAAGGTATGATCATCACAACAAAACCATCCCCTTTTATTCAACAACAACAACAAATCGGTGATTTGTTGTCAGAATTACCATCTCCTCCATCATCCCCAACTAAATGAAAGTAAAAGCAAAAAAAAAAAAGATACAAATGTCTTACCTTTTTTTTTTTTTTTTAATAATCATTTCATATATACATATATTTTTTATATATACTTATTCTGTTTATATACTATCCATCCTTTCTTTTTTATTTATTTATTTTATGTATTATATATTATTATTTCTATTATTATTATTATTATCATTTTTTTAAAAAGAGCATATCTTCTTTTTCACTCTTAAACCTTCTTTTACTTATTTATACTTCTACTACTATTATTATTTAATCCAATTATAGTTATTTATATATATATATATGTATGTATAATTATATTATATTTATTCAAATATAAAAAAAACAAATCTAATAACGATTTCTAAATTTATCTAAAAAATTAAGGATGACATATTTTGATGAATAGATTAATAACGTTGAAAAGGAAGAAGAGAGAGATACATAGTATAAATGATTATATGACGGTATAGATATTATTATATATAAAGAGATAAAAATAAAATATCAAATCATTTAAAGACGATCACGGGAGTAACTATTTTATTGGAAGTAGAAATAAAAATAAAAATAAAGTTTTAGACAAGGATCCCTTCACTTTCCGATAATAATTTTTTTTTATTATTTTGTGACTTACGTCTTATCGAACTGATGGAATAGAATAATATTAAGTAAAATAAAATGAATGATATTGATTAGTTAAAACATATACTTATATATATATATCTGTATATCTATAGTGTTATTTTACCTTTTGGTTGACAGTCATGAATTTGATTTGAGTATTTTGGTCAACGTTTTGCCAGGGGAATGGGTTGTTGTTACGATCCCAAACAACTTCAGGACCACTAAATAAATAGAATAAAATTAAAAAAAAAAAAAAAAAAAAAGAAATGTAAGTTTTTATTAAAAATTAAAACCTTTTTATATTAAATAAAATGATCATCATTTCTCCACATTCATATTCTTATTGTATTAATTTTTAAAATAAAAAAGTGGGATGATTTTTTTTAAAAGGGAACTTACCGAGCTAATCTAGTTAAATACCAACCAGCAAGGCCACCTAAAAATGGAATGATTTTTTTAATATTTATATTTATATTTATATTTTTGTATAAAACTTTATTTCGTTTTAACTTACAGGCACCACCAACAGTAACGTAGATGGGAATAATTTCATGTTTATACCAGATAGACCAGAAAGATTTTTTAGCAGCACCAGCAGCAGACATTTTTATATATATATTTTTGAAAGGATGATAAAAAAAGAAAAAGAAGGAATTCAAAAAAAAATTTTTTTTATGAACCTCTTTTTATATCTATGTATAAAAAAAAGTTACCCGGAGTATTAATTATCATATATATTGCGCCAAGGGGCTATCCAATCATATATCTTTTTATTTCAATTTCAGAATCCTTTTTTAAAATAAAAATCGATAACCAAATTTATATATACATTTAAATACATCATTGTGTTCAATCCTATTTTTCTTTTTTAAAAAAAATAAATAAATTAATAATAATAATAATAATAATAATAATAATAGTAATAATAATAATAAATAATGGCCATGCAAATAATAACTATATATCATATACAAATATATTATATTATATGAAAAATCTCTTCTTTTTTATTTTTTGAATTTGAAACTTTCTGTGTAAAATGAAAGCTACTAATAAAATTATTATTGGTCATTTAATTAATATACGTTTTTAATACGTTATTTTAAAATGTAGGTATTACCCTAAAACATTATTTTTTTAACAAATCATTTGTTATTTCTATTTAAACTATATATAGTTTTTTTTATTTAGGAGTTTGAAAACGATATTTTTTACAGCGAACAAGACCAATCTAAATGTAATGTAGTATTCATTCTTTTGAAATAACTATTATTCATTGTTTTTTTTTTTTTTCTGTTTATCATCTATTGAGTTTTAAAAAAAATAAAAGACTATACTCACTTTAAACTGATTTTAATTGGTTATTGATGATCCCTTATGCTTACTTTTCTCAATTAAATATTGTAATTACTTCATAGTTGATGAAATTAATTTGTATTATATAAGTTCATTTATATTATTTTTAAATAGTGAAAAGAATTTCCGTTATTTATATTTATTTATTATTTAAAATAAACAAATAAGCATATGAAAAAAAGGGAAGACGAATTTCTTTTTATATTTTACGCCTATGAGTATATATACAAATATATATGCCATGTATTTTAGAAAACTAAGAAGAAAAGAAAAGAAAAGAAGAGAAAAGAAAGGTAGATGATACCCGTAATCCCTTTTTTATTATTTTTATTTGCATGAAAAATAGTTTGTGATCTTTATATAGGTTTGTGAAATATATATATATGTAAATAGTATTTATGTGAAAAGTTTTTTATATATGAGATATGTTTTCATCCAAAATAGGCAGGCACTTTTCAAAAAAAAAAAAAATCAGATAAAGTTTATTTAAATCCCTACCCTACTCTCTCTCTTTCTCTCACTTTCTCCCTAATAGACTTAGATGATGGTGATCAATTTTTTAGAATGAGATAGAAAGTCTTGGAAGGAATATTAAAGTTGATAAACTGAACTTTAATTTATATGATTATTTTATGTTAAAATATTATTGGTTTAAATATATATTATGGAAAGATATAATTATTAAATAACCTTTTTTTTAAAAAAAAAATGTTTATTTATTTATAAAATAATAATAGTAATAATAATAATAAAAATAAAATATATGATTTATATATTTATGTACAATTCAAGTTAAAGTAGTAATTAATATGATTCAAACCATATCTCTTTTTTTTTTTTTTCTTTTCTAATAATATACTTTTTTTTTAAATAATCCATTATTAATTATGTCTTTTTTTAATCTTTCTTTTGATGACCATCATCAGAAGAAGTAGCTTCAGAAGCAGCGCCAGCACCAGCACCACCAAGTAAACTAGCGAATGGATTTTCAGCTTGGAAAGGACGTTGTAAAGAACCTTCAGGTTTATCACCCCATAAATAAATCAAAGCAATCTTATTAGCTAATAAGTTTTTGAAAGGTAAGATGGATTGAAGGAATAAAGGTTGGGTGAATTTGAATTGCCAGTGCATTAAAGAAATCATAGCAACAGAGGTTAAAGTGGATTGAATAAATTGTTGAACTTGAGCTACATCATAATCTCTAACAGTAGTAACAATTTCTTGGCCTTGGGTAGCTCCTGCTTTAGTTTCAGTGTATTTTAATTCAGTAGTATCTAAATTAAGTGAAATAAATTAAAAATTATAGATATGAATAAATAAATAAATAGATGTTTATATAAATAATCCTTTTTTTTTCCTTTTTCTATATTTCTTTCTTTCTTCCTCTTTCTCTCTCTCATGTATATATATACATATATATATACTTTATCTTTTTATATATAACACTTATATATACTTTTCTCTTTATCTATCCTATTATTATTATTATTATTATAATTAATATTTACTTACCATTTTTACTCTTAACTAATTGTATTAAAGCATAAGATAAAAGAACAACAATGACTTGAGCACCATAATAACCAATACGAGCATAAGTTAAAGTATTAGGATCTTCCCAATCAATCTTTTTAGCAAGTTGCATTGAAACAATCATAAAAACAACATTGAACATAGGAGAGGTTAAGAAACTAGGGGAACCCATTTTTGTTATTAAATATCTATTAATATATATATATATATATATAAAGAAAGATGAAAGAAGAATAGATTTGAAAAAAAAAAGAAGGAAGGATGAATGGAAGGAAAGAAGAAGAAAAAAATAATAAAAGGAACTCTATTATAAAGAAACAGAGAAAGAGAGAAAAAAAAATATAGGAGTTTTAAAAAGTAATCGACCAATCAGGATCTATTTACGTGGCTACTATGATTTTTTTATGTATTATATTCTCAATAAATACATTTTCTTGTATGAGTATTTCTTTACTATTATTATTTTATTATTAATATAAATTTAAAAATGAATTAACTTTAATATACAAATAACAATAAATGAAATAGGTAGTTATTGTATAAATAGCGTGTATTGACTTATGATTACTTATTTGTTTGTTTATTTATCATCTAAGTTAAGAAAAAAGGCGGACTTTGTTAAGTTAGAATACAAAAAAAAAAAAAAACGAAAGTTTAAACTCTCATTTTTTCCTTTTTCTTTCGCTTATTATTTCAGCTTTTTTACCTTTTAAAAACTTCACTCTGTTTATATATACCCTTTTTCCCCCCTTTTTATAAATAAATACTTGCTAGTAGTATATAAGTTTATTGTGTATTGTGTTTAGTGTACAATTATTATTTTTTTAATCTTGTTGTGTTTTATATAAGTCATTTTTTAAAAAGGTAAAAGTCATTTATCAAAAGAAAAAAAGAATGAGAATACAACTTGCTTTTTTTTTTTGAATATATAGTTTTATGTATATGAAAAAGGCATATTATCAAAATAGTAATAATAATAAAAAAAGGAGTTGACTTTTTTATATATACTCACGTTTTCTTTTTATTTATTTATTTATTCACTCTTTTTCTTCTTTTTTTTACTTTAATATATTTGTCATTCTATTTTGCTTTATTCTTTTAACGCTTATCAATTTATATTTTTATATATATATTGATTGTTATTCCATTACTTCCTTATCATCGTATTTCATATTTTACTTTTTATTATTATTTAGTACTAATAGTTAAATTTATTCACCATAAATAAATAACAACAATACCTATTGATGATGTTGGGTGAAGCAACAAATATTGACTACAGTTTACCTGGCGTTTTACATTTTTTACAAGCTGAATGGAGACGTTTTGAGCGTGAACGTAATGAATGGACTATTGAACGTGCTGAACTTAAGGTATAATAAATAATAATTAATGATAATAAAAAGGATATATATAAATTAATTCATATTATATATATATATAGGCGCATATTGCTTTATTAGAAGGTGAAAGAAGAGGCATTGAAAATTTAAAAATGGATCTAATAAAAAGAGTTAAAATGTTGGAATATGCTTTAAGGCAAGAAAGGTAGGATAAAAAAAGAAAACAAAATAAAAAAGTAGATATATATATATATAAGATGGTTCATTATTATATATTTAATTCTTTTTTATATATTAGAAAAAGATATCTTGATTCAAATATTAAACCTTCAAATGTATATGACGATAAAGTACAGATTGATCTACCTGATTTATGTAA
Source organism: Cunninghamella bertholletiae (assembly GCA_037043795.1). Lineage (NCBI taxonomy): Eukaryota > Fungi > Mucoromycota > Mucoromycetes > Mucorales > Cunninghamellaceae > Cunninghamella > Cunninghamella bertholletiae. The sequence continues at coordinate 3,658,802 of JAZGVP010000001.1, forward strand.
GTAAATAAAAATAAAAACAAAAACAAAGTATCATTATTTATTTATTTATTTATTTATATATGCTTTTGTTCCCTTACATATTAATAAATTTAGCAGCAACATCTCAAAAAGTTCCAGTTTCACCTTTACCTTCAGCTACCTCTGATTCTATGAATAGTATTAAAAATCGTGAAAAAGGAAGACAAGCATTAAAAACGTAAATTTAAATATATATATATATATAAAGAATCCGTATATTGAAAATAATGATTATCATATTCATATTTTCTTTTACTCTTTTACTCTTATATATATAGCTGCTTACAAGAAATAAATTATTTAACATCGTTACCTAGTAAACTTCCATTGGCATATCCTTTATCAAACTCACCAAGAAACCATCAAGTTAATCGTATACCATCATCATCATCATTATCACCAACATCACCAAATAATATTGTTAATCAAAACCAATTCTTGAAGGCAACTAATTATAAATATACTACTACTAATAATAATAATAAATCACAAAATAATAATAATAATAATAATCGTATCAATAATAATAATTCTGGAAATACCAATCGTACAGATTCCCCTACATTATCATCAAATAATACATTAAAACAATCAGAATTAGAAAATATTAATAAAGTAAATGAAAATAATAATAATAATTCTTTATCTTCTGATAATTTGATTGAAAAACAACAACAACCTCCTTTACCTCCAGATTCAGCTTTAACCAATAATGTAGATGAAATTGCTATGTTGGATAATGTTATTGATATTGAAACAAAAGATGGTAATTTAATGATTCCAACTTCTAACAATAAACAACAAGATAATAAATCTAATCATGCTTTAAATGAAGATGATGGTGATAAATTAGTAAGAGAACTACATATACATGCATAAATCAAATTAAATATTTTAGATATTAATATATATATATATATTATTTAGACAAAAAAAATGCAAGAAACTTATAATTTATCCGATGAAAAAGTTCAAAAAATGATGAAAAGTGCCAATAAAACATTTAAGCGTAAGTTAAATAATTGAAAAATATATATACATGTTAATGGTTAAATTGATCACATGTTTCTGTCAATTTATAGGTAAGAATACTAGATCTGGATCACCTGATCCACAGGAGCTTGATTTAAGCTTTGACTCAACTGATTCTTCTACAAAGGTAAATAAAAATAAAATGAAACAATAATAATAATTATATTCATATTAATCATCATCATCATCATCATCTTTTTTTTTTTTTTTTTATCTTTTATTCTTATTATCTTAAATATAGAAATCATCCACTGATGAACATACAACTAAATTATGGAAAACAAAAATGACATTCAAAGGACATTTAGATTCAGTACGTAGTGTGGCTTTTCACCCTGATGAATTATTAGTAGCTTCAGGATCTGATGATGGTACTATTAAAATTATTAAATTACCGGGTGCCTCAAATGATGGTCAAATTACTAAAAAGTAAGGAAATAAATAAATGAATAATAATAATGAAAAAATAAAGAATGGAATATGTTTATAATTTTTAATTTTCATTACCTTTGAAAAGACCACATGAAGATTTAGATGCTATCACTACTTATCGTGGTCATCATAATATTATTACCCATTTAGCTATATCATCTGAACAAAATAGAGTGTATTCATCCAGTTTAGATTCAACCATACGTGTATGGCGTTTACCAACAGAACAACATGGACCCTTTTCACCTGTTGACCCATCATTATATATTACTACTTTTATTGGACATACAGATGCTATATGGGATTTCAAATTATCACCTAATCATTCTACTAGTTTATTAGCTTCTGCTTCTGCTGATGGAAAAATTAAAATTTGGGATACAGAAGGTTCTGAACAGCTATTAAAACGTTCTTGGGATTATGATGGTATATCAGAAAATGAAAATGATATATCATCAAATCATAAAGGTAAAGTATAATATAATATATATATATATGATTTTTTATTTTTACTTTTATTTATTTATTATTTATTTATTTATTATCTATATAAATATTTTAGTGTCACCAACATGTGTAGATTTTTGTCGCACTGATCCTAGTAAATTAATCGTATCATATAATAATGCAAAGTTAAGATTATTTGATATTGAAACAGGAAAATTGATTTTAACATTTTCTGGAAGTGATGAACATTATGGTAATATATATATATATATAAGAAAAAAGAAAATAAAAAGAATGGGTCTTAATAAAAAATAATAATAATGATTTAAACATCTTAAAAATAGATAATACTTGTAGAACACAAATCAATAAAATAGTATCACATCCAACTTCACCATTAGTTATATCAGGACATGAAGATCGATATATAAGATTTTATGATATTAATAGTGGAAAATCAACGTTTAGTATGTCAGCTCATTTGGATGCAGTAACATGTTTAGATATGGATCCAAGTGGTATATCATTTATATCTGGAGGTCATGATTGTTCTATAAGATTATGGGATTTGGCAATGACGAAAAATTGTATTCAAGAATTCTCTGCTCATAGAAAGAAAGGTGATGAAGGTGTTTTGGATGTTCAATACCATCCATCTTATCCATGGATGGTTAGTGGTGGAGCTGATGGTATTGTAAAAATATATAATCACAGTCATTAATATATTAATATATATATGAGATCTTTTTATTTTATTTTATTTACTATATATTTGTTTTAAGAGTTCTATTTTATTTTATATCATACTTTTTTTTTTATTCTGCTCAACTATTTTTTATTTTATTTTATTTACCATTTAATATCTTTTATCTTAATTTTATTAGTATAGCTATATTTTTCTACTATTATTATTACCTAGTTTTATTATTTTTATTCTTATTATATATAAAAAGAAAAAAAAAGAAAAACATCATTTAATAATAAATATATATCATTGATTATCTTTTTATTTTATAATCCTCTCAGATAATAATAATAATAATAAAAAAAAAATGGGTGAAAAAAACTTTGTGTGACAAAAATAGCCAATCACACTCATACCATGTGATTCGAAAAATCACGTGTTTCTAGACTCATGTAAGGTATTTTTCTTTTTTTTCCTCCTCCCTTTTTCACTCCTTCCCGTCACGACTTTTATTATTTCCTTTCTTCTTTTTCTTCTTCTTTTTTTCTTTCTTTTATTCTTATTATTACTTTATTTGAAAAGTGAAATAAAACAAGTTATATAGATCAAATATGTCAGATTCTGATAGCAGCAATTCAACTAGTTCTTCTGACAGGTAAGTTAAAACTCAGTATTTAAAAAAAACAAGTATATGTTAAATAAATAAAAAAATTATTAACTTTGTTTATATATATATATATATATATATATCCTTTTCTTTTCTTTTTTTTAAAAAAAAATAGCCAAAATGGTGTTCAAAACAGTATTACTAGAACCAGTGATAATAATAGTAAACGACCAGAACCAGGATCAGTAGAATGGGCTGAACAAAGAAAAGAAAATCATAAAAAAGTAGAAAGAAAACGTCGAGAAGCAATTAATACAGCCATGAACAATCTTGGAAGAGTTATTCCTGGTGATGAAAAAAATAAGTCAAAAATTTTAAATAAAGCAGTAGAACATATTATTGCTTTAAATGAGGAAATAGCTTCTTTAAAACGTCAATTAGCACAATATCAAGGTGAAACAGCTCAAGAAAAAATAGTGAATTATTCTGATTTTTATAATAATAATAAAAAAACTGAAGGTGACAATGACAACAACAATAATAATAACGGCATAGATATATCCTCACAGCACCTTAATGATGTTGATGATGATGGTCATAAAAAGAAGAAATCTAAAAAACAATCTCAAGATAAAAAAGATAAAAAGCAAAAAATTAAAGCTTGAATAATAATAATAATATATATTATATATATATAAATTAACTTCGGTATATATAAAAAGGGGAATAGAAAAAAAAATATTAATAGCATATATTTTATATATATATAAAAGACATAAAAAAGAAACTTTCATATCTTTTCATTTTTCCTTTCTTTTTTTTTACTACTATACTATCATTTTATTTTATTTTTTATTACTCTCTCTTTATTTTTTCTTTTAATTGCTTTTTCATTATTACATCTTTATAATATATATATATATATATATTTACATATTCTTCATTATCATTTTTTTTTTAAAAAAAAAATTTAAATTTTTTTTACTTCCACTTATAAAATATAATAAATATATTTTATATTGAATTATATTTATGATTGTTTATTATTATTATTATTATTATTATTATTATTATTATTATTACTTATACTTTAAATAATAGATATTACAATTTATTTATATATTAATTCAAGTCTTATGATGCTTTATTAAAATATTTATATGATAATAAGATAGTAATAAAATAGCAATTAAATTGCAAAAACAACTTTCAAGATGGTTACAAATAGTTATTGTTTTATTTTTTATTAAATTTGATATTTGGATATATAATAATAATAGTAAATGATTGGTACAGAAAAATAAATAAAAAGAAAAAGAGAAGAAAAAAGTATTTACAATGATATAAGGTATTATAATAATAATAAATAAATAAAAAATAGGTTGTATACTAATGTATAGTTAATTAAGCAGATTCAATTTCTTTTGCTTTAATATCAGCCTTCATATCAAGGTCAAGATCAGTTTCAACCATATTAGTTTCAGTAACTTTATTAGCGACCAAAAAGATACCAGGAAGAGCAATGACAACAAGGATCCAACAGATTAAACATTCCCAAATTAAAGGTACTTTAGCGGCATCAATACCATAAGAAGCGGCTGCACCAGCTGATTGTATGGCTTTGTAAAATGCAGCATATCTAGCTAATAAAGAAGGATCATTAGACATAGCACCCATTAACCAATATAAATAAGATTGGAATAAAGCATCAGAAAAACCATAAAAGATGAAAAGAACAAAGGGAGCGGCAAAATTAGGATCAGTCCAATGGATAGGATTAGCAAAGTCATTTGAAAAAGTTCTTTGAAAAAGGAAGCCACATACCCAAACGGCCATAAGAATAACATACATGACAGCAAGACCTACAAGGCCTCTTGTGCGGCGTTTCATACCAGTATAATCAAGAAGAAAACCAATTAAAATAGAAGCAAGAATTTGGAAACCCCAATATAATAAGGAATTTAAAGGTCTAGTAGCAGGATCAAAATAAACAGCGTTAACATGGAATTGATAAGCATAAAACCAATTGGATGCTAAGAAAGCTGGAATTAAAGCAACCTTTTTTTAAAAAAAATAAAAATAAAAGAAAATAAGTTAAGTACATTGTTTTTAACTTTTTTATTTTTTTTCTTCTTCTTCTTCTTCTTCTTTATATAGTTAACAATGTTTATCAATATTTTTAATATTTTATTTACCATTCTCCATTCACCCCAAACGTTAATCATAGCTTTTATTTCGTGTTGCCAAGTAGAAACCTTTGAAACTTCAACTCTAGTACCATCTGATCTTTTAACACTTGAAGGAGAAGCTAAAGAGAAAGTCAAAGCAACACCGATCAACATAACAATTACAAAGGCAGTATAAGTACCAGTTGAAACACCACCACCAGAATTATTTAAATTCATTAATAAAGCAATCAAGGCACCAAGTACACCACCAGAATTAAATAAAGCCCAAAAGATACCAACAAATTTACCTTTTTCATTTTCTTTAGGATAAGACATCATGATGGCACCTTGAGCAGCCCAGAATAAAGCGGCACAACATCCTAAAATAGCACCGGAAACAATGACAAAAGGACCAACTTGTTTTGTATCAAATACCCAAAGAGATGCAACATAAACAGCATAACCAATGGATCCAATAGCTAAAGTGATTTTAACACCTAATTTATTGCAGATAGATCCAGCAAAAAGACCCAAAAATGTAAAACAGGCATATAATACCCCATTAGTGGTACTCACTAAGGTAATATTATCAGACATACCTCCACCAGCACCCCTATTTTATTATAAAATGATAATAATGATATTAGTAAAGGATGATGATTAATATGATTTAATAGTAGTAATAATAATTAAAAATAAAAAGATCAAGTCAACTTACATGGCTGAGATAGCATTAAAGAAACCCTATATTGTTTATAAAATAAAATAAAAATGATATTAATTAGTTGATCATATTTTTTTTTGACAGGTATATACATATATATATATATATATAATGAATACTTACAGGACAACATAAACAAACAAAACCTAATAATACAATCTGTACTAATGGTGAGCAATAGAGTGACTTCAAACTACTCATTTTTTATATGTATATATTTATAAATAATTAAAAAAAGGAAAAATAGATTATATAAGAAATGAAAAGTAAAATAATAAAGAAAAAAAAGGGAAAAGGAAAAAGGAAAAAAAAAAAAGGGATTTTTATATGTAAAAAAAAAAAAAGGAATTAGAAAGCGGAATCTGAAAAAGCATCTTACCAAATAAGAAGGGTCCTCTATTGAAAAAGGAAATTTTCTCTTCAGGGTTCCTCTTTTTTTTAAATAAACGATAGTTATAACTAATTTTTTTTTTTCCCAAGTGCCAAAACTGATTTCATAATCATTTCTCATTAAATATCATTCGATATCATTTTATTTTAAAGTTTATCATTTCTTGCTTTTCATTTTTTTTTTTAATTTTAAAAAATGACTGATGTCATTATTATTTTATCATTACATTGTAGAAAAAAAGGAAGATAATGCTAATAATAAAAGATGATGATATATAAAAGATATGTAAATACAATAAATATATATGTATATATTTAAATACATTTATTGTACGTTGAAATAAGTAATAAAAGTAAAATAAAAATAACATCAACTATTATTGGTTAGTCATTGTTTTCAAGTTCCCCGTGTTTTTTTCCATTTAGTGGGGTAATATTCTTTTTGATCTATAATTTCTAAATAGCAATTAATTAGTTTCATTTTTTCTAAAAGTATCTTACTGAGTTTCAATCACCTCACTTCGATCATTCGACTTTTATATATGTTTATATATATAACATCGTGTCTAAATATATATTAGCAATATATATTTTATATACAAACATGATGGTATTGATTAAATATACATATATATGTTATTATTATTGTTATTTTTATGTTAATGGTTTTATTTTATTTCATTTAAAATAGTTTAATAAAAAAAAACAGAAAAATGGAAATAGATCATGTATAAAAGAAAATAATTTTCAAACTCAATCTTGTATTTTTTTCCAAAGTTTCTTTACATCTTTTCAATATCTTCATAATTCATTATTTTTAATCCTAAACCAACGAATATGAAACAAAAAGGTTCCCTTTTTTATTACATAATTTGATCATATTTCTATTTTTTTTTTTTACTAAAATAAATAAATCATTGAATAAAAAAAGGAATATTTTTTAAAATATTAAGTCTTGGATGTTAAAAAAAAGAAAACTAACATGTCGTATAGTAGAAAAAGAGTTGATTATTATTAATAGTAATAAATGATGTATCTCCGTTCCATCATTCCCGAGGAACTGATTAATCGTTTATCCCCCGCCCTAAATCCTTCTTTCCCTTATTTTTATTTCTTTTTAATAAATCAATTATTATATATATTATCTTCACGTTTTTCATATGATTATGCATATATATATATATATATATATATATATTAAAACCCTTTTAATTAATTTCATCATTTGTAATAGTCATATTATTAAAGCAATAAGTATAAAATAATACTTGTAAAAATAGTCTAAGCCTTATACTGTTTTCTTTATATGTTTTCATTACATTTCTATTAGTTATTCTTGTGCATTTAACAGGTTACATAAGTATAGTAATAGCTGATATTTGATTAAATATATTTATATATATATAAATATTATTTTATATATATCCAAATATATGAATAAAAATAAAATGCATCATTATTTTTATTATTAAAAATAAAAATGGCCCATTTTCACGTTTAATTTATTCAATAATAGTATTATTAATGTTGTTAGAATATTGCTTAGTCCACTATTCTGTCTTTAGAATTTAAAAATGACTAAATATTTAAATGATTATCAAGAATATCATTTTCTAACGTGGCATAAATAGAATATCAATTTTTTTGGTATAACTAATACATATTAACCATAATAAATAAAGAAAAAGGAATAAAGAAGGGAAGAGGTTAAAAATCATACATTTATACATACACCTATTGAAAAAAAATTAAATTACCGATTTAAACTTTTTAACTTAAATCCCTATACCAAATTTAGTATTTTATATAATCAAAAGTACTATATTATATAATATTATATAATGGAATTGTGTAATATTTATTGTTATTAAACTTCTTTTTTATATTTTATATATATTAAATTTCGTATTTTTATATGTTGACATAACAATAGTATATATAATAATAATAAAGGATTTGTTTTAATTCTTAAAACCTTTTAGTCTTGATTAATTGGATCAACTTTGTGAAGGTATATAAGATTATAAAGTCCATGAACCTAACCTAAATCAACATATATACCAGTTACAGAATCATCTAAATTAATCTCTGATCTTATTGAAAACTTCGGCATGATGATTATTAATAAAACAAAATCCATTATAGCTTACATATATATATGTTAATATAGTGAAATATATACTTTTCATCCTATTCCTACATATCTACCAATATAAATTAAATCAGGACTAATTTAATGCAAATATCCTAATTGAAGTTCCCATTTTCCAAAGTATCCAGTGATTTAAAATTTACAATTAACACATCTGATGAAAATTGTTTTACTAGCATATATAAATATAATGTTAGTTTTTATTTTATTTTATATATGCATATTCTGCTTTATTTATTTATTTTATTGATCATCTTTACTTTTTTCCTCTTTCAGATTTTATCCTTTGTTAAACTACAAAACCAAGAATTTTGATCATCTTCATCTAAATAATACCATTTTCAAAGTAGATCACCAGTTATAGAAAGTTCAACTTTAATTTATAATAATAAATTTAATATTATCTTTTTACAAAAATAAAACTATATATCATGTTACTATTATTTTATTTATAAATACTTACAACCTCTATTCATGCAAAAAAAGGCATTTATAATAAAATCAACCAAAAAAGCATAATCATATAAAAATAACATTTTAATTGAAATAAATGTTATATATATATATATATATATACCTATAACATAATAACTATTAGTAATAATAATAATAACAATAAATAAAGCATGTAAGTTATCCATATATCATATCATTACTTTTTATTTTATTTTATTTTGTTGTATCATATAATCATATCCAGGTATAAAATCGCAAAAAGGACCAGAAATTAGCTAAAATAAATAGAAATAATAATATACGTAAGTAAAATAATAGATAACAATATATTTATGCAAGTATGCATGCCATTACTTCTACCAAGTTCAAGTACTTTAATGTTACCAAGAGGGTTTAAGTAATGGTATTGTAAGTGAGGCATAGTATTTTTTTCATTGCGTTGTATAAATCATAAATGTAATGCTTTCAATTTGAATATTAAATAAATTTAATAGTTATAAGTGAGCTCATAATATCTATTATTAAAAAATAAATATAATAAAAGGGAAGAGAAAAGCTGAAAGAAAAAAAAAGAACAAGATAGTTAAAAGAATTTCTCCCCAATATAAAGTGGTGATTTTTAAAACTTCGATACTTTACTAATAAATTTCAAATTGAAATATCTTTAAATATAAGCATCGTATAAAAAAAATTCTTTATAATTTCATGTTATTTATAAAAATTCGAAAAAAATTAACTAATGGATCATAAAAATGGTTCTTCCTGATATTTTTTATTTTCTGAATGACCGCTAAAAAAGTATTAATTTAAACAATAAAAAAAAATGAACTAAAAAAAAATATTAACATAAAAAGATAACGATATCATTCTTTTATAACTAAAAATCTTTTTCATTCAATTTTTTTTATTAAATATACAAAAAAAAATCATTAAAAGAATAAAAACTACTGGTGCTCATAATTAATTGTCTTAAGTTTACATGATCTTTCGATAAAAATGTTATATACAATAGAAAACTTTGCCTTAATCAAATATATCAATTTTTCATTGGCTTTTTTTTGACTATTCAACTCCTATTTTTTTTTATCTATATGAATTCTTTGAACATTAATAAATATGTTTATCAAAAAAATTGAAAAAAGCTACTTTTCAAAAAAAAAAAAAAAGAAGCAACGGGTTAAGCTCATTCTATCTGTTATATCTGTATATATATGTAAGCTAGTAATAATAATAATAATAATAATAAAAAAGATATTTTTCTATTCTAAACTATTATAATAAAGCCTTTGTTTATTTTATTTTTTCTTTCAATATATACATAAAATTTATTGCTCATGTATATTATATTTTATTTATAATTAATACTTAATGAGTAAAAAAAAGACATATTTATAATAAAATATTAAATATAAATGCATTATTTTTAAAGCAAGAGTAAAACAAAATAATAATCTACAATCGTGATTGCTCAATCTTAACAAAATTCTCTTTCTTTTTTTGTTTGTTTTATTAATAATTTTTATTTTTAATTTAATTTAGTTTAGTTGCTCTTTTTATTTTTTTAAAAAAAAGAATATGAGTAATATATATGGAATGATAAAAAATAATAATGAAAATGATAAAAGTGTATATTTTATGTAGATCATTTAGAAATATCAGGATGATTTGTATTATGTACATTATAGGAATCATCTGAATCATAAGCACCTTCTAAATCTAGCTGTTCTTTTTTATTATGAGTTTGATCAGCTTCATCATGTGTTGCAGATGTTGTTGTTGTTAAAAGTGTTACTGTGCTGGGGGACATTTTACTTGTAGATAAACTTACTGAATTATTTACAACATTTCCAACAGTATCTTCATAGTTTTCAGGAACAATTAAAAATGATAATGCCTATACAAAAAATAAAAAAATAAAAAAATAAAAAATAAAAAATAAAATAAAAAGGTTTAATGAATAACCTTGATTTGTATATATTTGCCAGGTTTTTATTGTTTATATATATGTATATGTATATGTATATGTTTACCAATCGCCAAATTTCATGTCTCTCTGAGCTAGTTGCAGTAATTTTCAAATCACGTTTAGATGTTTTAATTAATAAACTAAATGGAGGACCATTTGAATTTTCGTGATTTGGTATAGAAGATACACTTTCAATAAAAGCTAATACATTTATAAAATATAGCAATAAAATAAAATTAATTTTTTTCTTTTTTTGTCTTCATTCTCTCTTTTCCCTTTTTCTTCTTCTTCTTTTAGTTTGATTATGAAATTACCACTTTTTGCTTTCATTTCTTTAGATTCAGCTCCAGGTTCAGTAGTGTTCCAATAAAGAGTTCTTCCAAATGGATGAAGCCAGAAAAAACGTTTATGTTTATTTTCAGAAATCCCATTACCTACATGCCGTCTAGTATATTTCCACATCCATTCACCAATCATCGTTTGTGTAATAGCATATACCAATTCGCTATTTAATTGCAATTTTTCATCAGCTGCGTTGAATAATGGGTTATGAGATTTATTATGCATACTAGAGGCCATCGATAATATAGATTGTAATGATGGCTGCTTTGATATTGTTTCTTGATTAGATCCTGCTGAACGATTATATGTATAGGTTGATTTTTCTGTAATTCGTACATTTCCAAAGGATTCTGCAGGTGAAGGGCTTAAATGCTGAGCTGCATCCATTGAATTAGTCTTTTTAAGAGGTGATATAGAATCAGTTTCTATTGATGTAGTTGATGATGCTATTGAATTCTTTGGTCTTGTTGCTCTACGTAGAGAAGTACTTGATACAGATGGACGAACGTTTTTACTACCTTTTGACGGTGTAGATAATGATGGTTGTAATTTAGTAAGTCCAGAAAATAATCCAAGACGCGTAGGAGGTGATTGTGATGCTTGAGAACTAGTAGATGATGTAGATGTTGAAGGTTGTGGTTTTGGAGATAAGTTTTTAATTGAAGCTCGATGTGAAAGAGCACGTCTTGCAAGATTACTGTTTAATAAAATTGATTGATTATCTAGTGATGATCTTGGTGCTTTAGTTTTACGTAATGTTGCTTGCCCTTGCTCACTGGATGATGGTTGATCAACGGATGTTGTATGATCAATGAATGGTATTTGGTCAGCGGATGGTGTTTGATCAACGGATGATGTTTGATTACTGATTGGTACTTGGTCATTGGATTCAGATCCTTTTTCAGTTGATTCACTTACCCTAATACTATTTCCTCTTTCTTTCAATTGTTTCAATGCCATTTGTGATTGTCTTTTTTGTATAATTTTATTTAATTTTTCTCGTTCCTTTTTCAATGCTTCTTCAACACGTACCTTGGCTAAATTTTCAGCTTCAGTTTTGGATATAAAATCAGCTTCAGATTCTCGTCTTCTTGCAGCAGCTTCAAGTCTTTCTTTTTCCAATGCATCAGCAATTGCAAGCTTAATTAATGCGTTAGCTTCTTCACGTGATATCATATTAAAGTCAGAACCAATATCTAATTCTTTACTAGTCAAATTTTCATCAATATGAATATCAGTATTATTTTCATTTTCTTCATAATGTAATAAATGAGGATCATTATCCTCCTTTTGTTGAATAGATTTTTGTTCAGCTTTAAATACTTCATTATAATCACTAGTATTAAGAAGAGATGGTGTTTCTTTTATTGATATATTAACTTTTTGCCGGGAACTATTTTGTTCGGTATTTTCTTGTTGAATAACATCTTTTTGAATTAGGGCTTGTTTTGTGTTAACTTGTCTAATATTATCTTGATCAAAAATGATTTTTTCAATATACTCCTGATTATTATTTTCTTGTTTTATGATACTCTGTTTAACATAATCTTGATGAACACCAACTTGATGTACGCCAACTTGATATACGCCATCTTGTTGGACATCATCTTGTTGGACATCGTCTTGTTGAATATCATCTTTTTTAATATTATCATATTTAACAGAAGCATATTCAATGTCATGTTTAACATCGTCTTGTTTAATAACATCTTTTTTAACATAATCATATTTAACATTATCATATTTAACATCATCATGATTAATGCCATATTGATTAATATTATCGTGTATAATTTCACCTTGTTTAATATTAACTATTTGTTTAATACTATCATCTTTCTTAACAGCAGTATGTTTAACATCTTCTTGTTTAACGTTTTCTTGTTTAACAGCAGCTTGTTTAATATCATCTTCTTGTTTAACAGAAATTTGTTTAGCTTCATTTTGTTTAACAGAAATTTGTTTAGCATCTTCATGTTTAATTGCAACTTGTTTTACATCATCATATTTAATACTGTCATGTTTAACATTATTTTGTTGTATGCTAATTTTTACAGCATCAGTGAATTCAGCATGCTGAATTGATTCTTCATTATTCAAGCAAAATTTTATTTGCTGATTTGATTTTCCAGCGCATTTTTCATCAATTTGTTCAGTAATATTTTGTACATCTTCTTTACCTACAATTGAATATTCGTATTCTTCATTTTCCTTAAATTGAGAAGATTGCTTCTCAATTGTTTTTATTTCATCATGTGCTTCAATAGTAGCATCTCCTATTTCATTTGTTACTTTAAATATTTCATCTTCTAATGGTTTATTAGCAGTAGAATCTTCATTATGTGAATCGTTGTAAGCCTGCTTATCGTTCACATTATGATCAATGCTTTTATGAATGCTTTTGTTATATTCTTCTGTCAATGATTTATGTACAAAAGGAATGTTTTTAATAGCATTTGACGATGATGACGGCGACGATTCTTTTAATGAGGGAAGGCGTTCTTTGGATTTAGCATGTTTAATTTCAGAGTCAGAGGTAGTTGATGATGTTTTACTGCATGGAATTTCTGATTCAGCAATTTGATCTTGATGATAATTATTTATAAACACAATATCTTCATTAGAAGATTTAATGTCATATGTTGTACCATCATGAACCAATTTTTTATTTACATCTGATGAATAATCATTATTTTGCTGCATAGTAAAGGGAGCTTGAGAATGTGCTGAAGTGTGATATTCGCCCATAACAGATATTTTACCACGTTGTTGATCAACGGAGATTTCAGTTGTAGGTGATACATGAGTTGGTGTATCATTAGCCAATAGTCTAGAAGTTCCCGCATGAATGTTATTACCATTTTTGATGGCATGATCAATCTTTACAATATCAGTTGGAGAAGTAGATGATTTATTTGATGTTTCTTTATTATGTTGTGATACTTGTGATGATTCAGTATGTTGATGAAGATGAAAATGATGATGTTGTTGTTGTTCCATATTTGAATTTTTAGAACCAACTGGTTGAATTAATGATAAAACGTTAACTTGAGGTTTTTCATCTGTTAAATTCCAGTCATTTTCAGTGTTAATTCCTACATCAACAGTTTTTGGTTTTATTATAGAATCATTTAATTCAGTTGAAAGAGGTTTTACCATAAAATCATTTAATTCAGCTGAAAGAGGTTTTGTCATAGAATCATTCAATTCAGTTGATAGAGGTTTAAAAGAACCCATAAATCCACCCATTTGTAATTCCATTCCCAAGCTATTCCCGGTTAATCCTAATGAGAGTCGATTTCTATCACTTTCTAAACCATCATCATTATCATCCATTGATTCATTTTGACTTGATATTTCATCATCATCTTCATCTGATGTAACATTTGAATCACTTACAACATTGTTGTCAATATCTAATTGATATTTTTCAGTGATCACTGCTTCATCTATTTGTTGGATATTGTATTCTGATCTTGATGATTTTGTTAATGACATTTTTGATGATTTTTTCCTTAACCCTACACGTTTACGAGAAGTAGAAGTAGAAGATTTACTAGATGGCTTTTTTTTCTTAGATGATGATGCCCGATTACTTCGTTGTTCAATTTCCTTTTGTAATTGCTCTACTTCTTCTTGAGTATCAGCCAACATTTTTTTGAATTCCATTTTTTCTACTCTTTCTTTTTGTAAATGAGATTTTAAAGTTGCAATAGATCGATGTGCATGGGTTAAAGATTGCTTTAGGGTACCTACTTCAAGAGCCCAATGTTGTGCCTTTGATGATGAAGTTGAATTAGTTAAATCATTTCCTCTTTGTTCAGTACTGTTTTCATCCATTGATATCGGTGTGTCATCATCGTCTTCTAATGCTTCAGAAGGTATATTTTTGATTTTTTGATGTGGTTGTTGATTTATATTACTTTCTACGGTAGATTTGATTGCCAATTTTGCTCTTTGTATTTTAATTTCAGTATTAAGATCATTTATAGTTTTCTTCATTTGTTCCATATCACGTTGAAGATTGCCATTATTACGTCTCAATACTTGTTGTTCATGATCATATTTAGCTTTTAACGCTTCCATTTTAGATTTCACTTTTTCATCTTGAGCCTTAAAAATTTCTATTTGTTCAGTAGTATTACGTAATTGTTTTAAAACTTTTGTATGATCAGCATTAAGCTTACTAACAGTCTGACTTAAATCAGTTACTCTTTCTTGTAAATCTTGATTCGCAACTTCAAGATTCCAATTTTCATCTTTAAGTTTCTCTAAAAGAAAATAGAAACAAACAATTAGATTAATTTATTAACCATCCTAAATTAAATTCAATTCTTTTTTATTTAATTTTTTATTGATTGATTTATTAAAAAAAAAGATTACCTTCTATTTCATCCTTTTGTTTTAGATGTTTTTGTATTAATATATATTCTTTATTAATATCAGCTTGACTGACTTCAAATTCTTTTATGGTCTGATCTTTTTCTTGAAGTAATGCTTGTAATTTTCTAACTTCAGATATTAAACCTTGAGTGATATCAGTTGCAAGTACCATTTGACTACGACGAAAACTATCAGATGAGGAAGAAGATGTTGACGATAATGATTTGGTAATATCTTGCGATTGAACTTCATCAGTTCCAGACTAAAAATAAGAAAAAAGGGGTAAAGTGTTATCAAATAAAAAAGTAATGGGTTTCGAAAAATAAAAATAATAAAGGGTACTTGTGAGTATTTTTATATTAAATTACATATTATATATTTATATATATATATATATATATATGTATTAAAATATATACTAAATATATTGTTAATAATAGATATATTAATAATAAATATTTAAATGTTACATACTTTATTCATGGGTACATCTTGACGTTTAAACATTCTTTTTTTAAATTATGAACTCTAAAATAAAAGAAGAAAAGATAAAAAATGAAGCTTAATAAATATAACTATTTTATCTATGTTTCTTATATAATGATATGACCCATACTTTTATAAAACATTAATAAAGAAAATAAAGGAAGGGAAGGATAAAGGAGTAAAAAGTAGATATATATATCTATATATATATACTCTATATATATTATAAAAAAAGAATATTAACAGAAAGAGAAAGGCGTAAATAAAAAAAGGTTTAATTTTTTTTATACCTTATTTCCAAATTTAAATTTTAAATCCAGCTGTATTATTCGATCCATATATGGCTAAAGATAGCATGTAGTCGATGATCATCTTGATTCAAAAGTATATTTTTTTAATACCAAAAATGGCTGAAACACAATAGTTCAACTAATAATAAATATAGTAATAACAGCAATACAGTAGAATAATGAATTAACGATATTGAAAAGGTATGATTTTTTTTCAACTGTCAATTTAATCATCAAGCTAAGTATGGCTAATGTAATTATAAGAAAACAATATTTGCCCATTAGCGATTTTTATTTTTACTATTTAAAAACATCGTTAATCCAGTAATTAATTTTAATCCGATAATCATTAATCTGATCATCTACTGTAAATATATAAAATAAAGAGTATTATAATCTTTTTCCTTTCCTTCTTTTCTTTTTTTTTTCTTTTTTCTGTTATTGTTATTATTGTATGAAAATTTTAAACAACAAAAACAACAACAACAACAACAACAATAATAATAATAATAATAATGAAAATAAAATAATACTAATACAATGGAATTATGATGATGAAATAATTAAATAAATTTAATAAGAAAAAAAAAAAAGGACGATCATCTATAATTATTTACTATTTAATTTAATTTTAATTTATTCTATCTACAAAACAGTTTCATTATTTCTAATAGGAACATTAACTGATTTCAAATGATTTTTTACATCTTGAATAGGTACTTCACGACGATGGAAGATACCTGCAGCTAAAGCAGCTTCTACATTAGTCTTTTCAAATACTTCTTCAAAATGATATACATTACCAGCACCACTAGAAGCAATAACAGGGATTTTGACAGCCTTTTTAACATCATTAATTAATTCAAGTTCGTATCCAGAGTTAGTACCATCACGATCCATACAATTAAGTAAGATTTCACCAGCACCAAGAGCTTCACAAGCGGTTACTAATTGATAAACATCTAAATCACGACCTTCACGGCCACCCTTTACAGTACATTGATACCAACAATATTGTTCACCATTAGGGCCTGGTTGGCTAGCTTTAACAACATGATGCTTGGTCTCACTTGGATTTTTAACATAAACACGGCGAGGATCAACAGAGATTACAACAGCTTGAGCACCATAAGCTTTAGCAATTGTTTCAATAGCACTTTTTCCATCTTTTCCTTCAGTTAAATATTTTTCAGCAGCATAAACAGCATCGCTTCCAATAGATACTTTATCAGCACCAGATCTAAAGTATTCGCCTGCGACTTCAAAAGCAGGATGAATTGTACCATCAGGATCAACGACATCACGAATACCACCACCAATAGTTAATGGGACAAAAACAGTTTCAGATGTACGTTTAAGAACTTCAAGCATAGGTAAATCACCTAAAGGACAATTACGGAAACTTGTAATATTTAAAAATGTAACTTCATCAGCACCTTCTTCAAAGTATCTTTTAGCTAAATCTACAGGTTTTCCTAAATTTCTTACATCATTACCATCTGATGTTTTTTCGCGAACATCATATTGATCACCTTTAGTAACTACTAAATCTCCACTATCATTTGTACGTACATCCAAACAAGCAATAATACGTTTTGTTAATGTATCTTTAGTAACTAAATTAGCATCCAAAACATCAGTAATTGAATTTTCGTCTACAATACCAGAACCAGATAAAAAGGATTTCAATACTCTTAAACCAGCAAATCCACTTTTTTCAGGGTGGAATTGTGTTGCAAATACATTTCCCTTTTGTACTGAACTGACAAATATTTCATCACCATATTTAGTTGTTGTTAAAGCCCATCCTTTAAGTTCTTCACTGTAAGGTACAGCAAAAGAGTGAACAAAATAATAAACAGAATCATCTTTTATGCTGAAACTTGTGTCCTGAGATTGTTGATTTTTGTATTTTTTTAAAACTTGTGCTCCGTTCCAACCCATATGTGGTACTGCTTTAGTGTCACTATTAAAATGTTTTACTTTGCCAGGAATAACACCTAAACCAGGAAAATCACTTTCGTCTGATCCTTCAAATAATGATTGCATACCAACACAGATACCCATGAATGGCTTTCCAGAAGCAATATATTCTTTTAATGGTTCTGCATATCCTTTCTTTTGAAGTGCTTCCATA
Organism: Cunninghamella bertholletiae; assembly: GCA_037043795.1. NCBI lineage: Eukaryota > Fungi > Mucoromycota > Mucoromycetes > Mucorales > Cunninghamellaceae > Cunninghamella > Cunninghamella bertholletiae. The sequence continues at coordinate 3,677,517 of JAZGVP010000001.1, forward strand.
GCATGTCCAAAAGCACCAACACCAGGGAAAATAAGTTTCTGTAAAGTATAATTTATATATAAAAATAAAACGTATTAATGCTTGATATATATAATAATAATACAAAATAATAACAATAGCAAAATAAACAAATTAAAGAAGCAAAGAAGAAAAATTAAAGTAATATTAGTAATATTTTTTGATCAAACTTACTTCAGCTTTCAATATGTCAGAAGGTTCATTAACAAACTGAATATCATATCCTAAGTAGTTAACTGCATTCACCAAACTACGAACGTTACCAGCACCATAATCAAGCATATATAAGCCTTTCATTTTTTATATTTATAACTAAAAAAAAGGGGAGAAGAAGAATCAAAAAATAAATATGAAGTGATTTTTAAAATGGAAAGAAAAGAGAAGAAAAAGATTTTGACAATTGTTTTTTTTAGGTTAAATGAGTCAGAAAATTAAATTCCGCTTTTGTAAATAAAATTAATTTATATAATGATAAAATTTATATTGTATTTTTTACTATTATTATTAATTATATGCGTATGTATGTATATAACGCAAAAATAAAAATAAAAAATAGAGATAAGATATTAATTGAATAATTGGCTAATTTGATTAAGAAGTAAAGGATCAATATTATCAAATGATCCATTTTGCTGTGCTTGGAGTTCTGTTAGTGTTTGTTTCATTAATTGTAGTAAATCTATTGTATACACTGGATCACTATGCATTAACTATAAAGTGATAAAGATCATTTTAATTTATATGCTTATTTTTTTTATTTTATTTTTGTTAAAATAATTATTAAATATTTTACCTTTGATTTTCTTTCTTTTTCAGGTGACTCTTCCAATTGATTAAGATCATCTTCTAAATCTGCTTCACTATATAACACACTATTAATAGATTAAAATTATTATTGTTTTTAAAAATAAAATAAAGAAAAAAGTTGATCATTTAATTACTTTCTATTATTATTATATTTATTATTATGATTACTCTTACTATTATAACTATTATAATTATTACCTTTCACCATCTGATTCCTTGACTTCTAAACCAACATCACTCCAAATAGCCATTAATGTTGGTAATCTTTTCATTATTACTGGGTTATTTGTTCTAAGCATATAAGTGAATCCTAAACAAGTCAATTTTCTTTGACGAGGGTGTCCAATATTATCAAACTATTATTAAAATAAAATTTAGTTTTTTAAAAAAACATAAAATTTTATTATATATAACTTTAAATTTACCTTGTCCATCCATTTATCAATTATTTCGCCTAAAAAATCGTTGGAACTAGGATTAATGTTTTGTCCAGCAGATTGTATAAAATTGATTACCATAGAAGCATCTTGAATGGCGATTCTAGCAAAGAAGCTCATATAAGACATACTTGCATAAGCAAATAGCTAATAAAATAATATTTATTAATATCTAATAAAAACTTTAAGTATATTATATGTATATTTGTATATATCTATTACCTTATCGGATAAAAATACTTCCAAAATACTATTTAATAAACCTGATTGGAATAATGACTCACCGTAAATTGGTATGGATGCTGTTCTAATAACTAATTCGGCAGTGTTTGTAATATTGGATGCTACACCGGGCTTTGAATCTTTTACAAATGACGCTAAATGAGTAAAAAGTGATAAACCACATTTCTGGTTAGAGATGATAAGGTTTTATCCAAAAAAAATATTGAATTATCAAATGGGTACAAGGTAAAAACAAAAGCAAATAAAATGATTATTAGTAATTAGTTTCCATTGTACTCTATTTAATTATTTTTCAGCATTAAGTTTTACCTGGACAAAAACCTGAGGTTCTAATAAAATATAACTTTCAATAATCCATAAAACTTTTTTCACGTTTTCAGTATCATAATCTAATAATCTAACCGCTTCAGGCATGAGTTCTAACAATTCATTTGCTAATCCATTTGCACATTGAAGTAAAGTCCACCATAAATCTAAAGCTTCTTCTAATAGATATACATGTGCTTCCTATTTTTTTTAAAAAAACAATCATATGTAAATATATTAACATTAGTGATAAACATATCTTTCTTTCTTTCTTTCTTTTACATTATTTCTATTCACGCTATAGGCAATCATTGGTAAAAATAGAGGATAAAGTTGATTTGATTGTTCTTTTAATATCTAATTACAAAAAATAAAAGTAATATTTATCAGAATATTATTCATAATACATTTATATATTTTATTATATAAATTTTAATGGATTACCGCTGCAACTTTGTTAAATGTAACAATTAATGCCGATTGGAAAAGAGGTTCATTTTGAGCACTATTCCATAATGGAGTAAGTAATTCAACAATATTGGGTGCATAAGGAGCAACCTAATACATGTTTTTTTTTTTAATAAATGAATAAATAAGTAATAGTTTTTAATGAAATAATGTTATTATAATCTTAAACTTACGTGTTCACCTGCTCTATCCATAATAGTATTCAAATCGCTAATAAGTTTCATTACAGTATCAGATTCTTCAACTTCATTAATCAAAGGTAAAAGTAAATCCATAGCTGTTCCCAAATATGGTAAAAGAATAGATATATCGAAATCCCAATCATCTATAGCCAACTTTAAACTATGAGCAGCTGCTAATCTAACTACCAAATCTTCTTCTTTCACCATAAGTTGTAATAAAATTTCATAAATAGCTGTTCTACAATCTGCACTAATACTTTCTGTAACCCATCGTCCTAATAACCATGCAATCCGACGACGAAGGATTTTGTAGCTAAATTATGTATAATTATTATTATTATTATTATATATATATTAGTAATAAAGATAAATTAATGATGGGTGATTACATTTCATGATTAATCCTATTTTTTTTCTTCTTTATTTTATTTTGTCATTTTATTATTATACCTTGGTTCCTTATTTTTTATTTCATTCACCAATCTATTTATTACGAACACTTCAAAATCCAATCTTCCATATAATGAATGTACGCCAAGTCCAACAGCATTATAAATAGAATCTTTAAATAACAAACCTTGGAAATCTTGAACATCTAATAAAATAAAATGTAATACAATTTAATAAATTATAAGTGAGACCCTATGCATTTTTATTACAGTATATATAAATTCATTAATACCTGGTTGTTCCAATAAGTTCAAAATGATTGGTGTAAGTTGATCACGATGCTGAGCAAGTAGAGTAATAAAAATGGCTTCAGCGCAAGCCTGATGAGCCATATATACATCAATAAATTTAAAATTAAAATAACAAAATAATAGTAATAATATATTAATTCATGTATTATAAAACTTATTATTTTATATGCAAATGATAATTTTACTTTATTTTCACTTACTCTTAATTCAAATTCCCAATTTTCTGCATCTACTGAATTAGCCCAACTCTCAGGATCGTTTTCCCATTGTTCTAAATCAGAAGGAGTTAATAACATATATTTTGTCACCATAACTTCAGCGCATGAATGTACGAAATTGGCTGTAATAAAGTTGTCATAAATTATTTGACGTGCTTGAATAGTCAGTTCCTTTTCTTCAGGAGTCACGGCCAAGTTATCGGAGTCTGAAATGTATAATGAATTTTAGCATAATTTTTCTTTTTTTTCCTTTGAAAAGTCTTTTCCTATATTATTTTATTTTACCAGGTATATCAGTATCATAAGCATTATTTTTAATTGTTCCCTTTATAAGTTGCATTCCTTGTAATATAATTTTTTGATAAACGTCAAAATTTGCTAAAGTACCAAAATAATAAAAAGTTAAAATTGTATTTAGTAGCTATTATTATCACTATATAATTAAGTATCTAAATTTACCTTCATTAGATCGGTTAGATAAAACACTACTTTGTTCTAAAACGATTCTCCAATAATATAATAATATTTCTATCCATCTAGGGCACAAAGCAACAGAAACAGGATGTGTTTTTTGTAAAGAGAGATATAGTGACCCATATTCATCAATAACATCTTCAATAGATGATTTCATTCCTTCATTATTTTGATTAGATGGCAATGTATGAGTAATACCTAAAAAAAGAAGAAAAAAAAGAAAGATATATTAAAATATAATTTGATCAATATAGTAGTATATAATTAATCTTATGATCATATGTATTATTTAAAATTATTTACCTAATCGATATTCTATATATTTTATTAAATGTTGATAGCTGATATCAAGATACGTCTATATATATAAATATTTTTAAAAAAATAGTCAATCATTCTTTTTTATTTATTTATCTTATTTTATTTTATTTTATTTTATTTTTTAATTACCTTTGTTTCATCAAACTTATGTACATCACGTATTCCACTAACCATTAATATTCTTAAACATTTAATGCAAAGAGCAACCACTTCTAATCCATTTATATCAATAAATTTATGTTGTTCCAAGTTTGATAAGGATTGATTTACATATATCATATAAACACTTGCAATCACTTGAAAAGTGCGAGGTGCTAATTCAGCAAATTGTTTTCTACCTGATGCTAATACACGGCTACTAAGTTCATTTAATACTTCATATAATGTTTCTAAACATCGGCGATGGATAAGAATCGCTTCATTATTTATAGACGACTCTATACCATGAAGGAGTGAGTTGATTAAATCAGGCCTAATATTAATTAAAAAATGAAATAAAAAAACGATGATAAAAACAAATAAATATTATATGTATAAAACCATCACCATACGATATTCTATTAAAAAAAAGTATACTTTACCATTGTAAAGGAAAATCTAAACGAGCAATACGAGCAATTATAATAGTATTTTGGGCTGAAAGCTACCGATGTTTAAATTGAAAATAAATATATAGTTATTATAAAAAAAAAGCTTAATAGTATCATATTTTTTTTTATAAATATATTCTTGAAAACTTACTTTGTTACTTGGTTCATTCATGAATTGAAGCAATCTATTACGGATTTCAGTTTTTTCTTCATTACTAATAGGACTAAAAATATGAATATGTAAGTTGGATACATATCTATAATATTTATAAATATATATTTACATATATACACGTCAAATAGAGATAAACTTTTATTTACTTTTTAGCTGTTCTTCTCCAAAATCGATCAATACCATTTTTTAAATAAATACCACTTAAAAATCTAACATCATGATTTATTGTTGTATCGTAGAATATACTCTATTATTAAAATATAAAATATAATAAGTGGTATACATGAAATTGATTAATAAAGTGTATCTTTTTTTTCTGTATATAAAAAAGAAGTGTATATAAATCTTATTTGCTCTTTTTTTTTACCTGTAAAGTAGCAAAAAAACTAGGCGCTGTTTCCCATTGTTTTAAAAGTTCTTCAGCTTGCTTTATTCTAGTAATGTCTTGTGAAGTTGCTTCAGTTAAAACTACTAGAAGCTGAGATCTAGGATCTGACATGGTGAAAAGTATAAAAAAAAGAAGAAAAGAAGAGAAAAAGGAAAAGAAAATTTTTGTGTGCCTTATATATTTTTTAAAGAGCTTTCTGAAAAATGATTGGCTAAAAATTAACGTTTATTTTTCTGAAGATAAATAAAAGATGTTTGATTTAGAGATAATATGACATCCCGTAATAAAAATAAAGACAAAATGCTTTGTTATTTATTAATTTTTTATTATTTATATTTAAATACTGCCATTACAAATGCATATTTTATTTTATTATATATATACAATCAAAAACGATTAATATTTAGTTCAATAATTGTTTTATAAAAAAATAAACATGAAATCTAATACGTGAAATTGATCATTTTAAAAATATGTATACTTATATTTATATGTAAAAAAAAAAAGCTACCATAAAAGAAAAAAAATAATCATTTCTTCGATTTTATTAATTTATGATTTACTGTTTAATTTTTTATTATTGTTATTATTATTAAATATTTATAAATAATGAATTAATGGTGGTTTACATTTATATATATATATATAAGTATGAATGATATTAAGATATATGAGATAGTTACATTATTATGTTATTTTTGCTATTTTTTTTTTAAGCATTGCTACGTAACATTAGGTTTCTGACTGTACGTTTTCTACCTTCACCTGATATTCTAATGTCTCCTTGTGATTCTAATGTTCTTAATGCTTCTTCAAATGCTCGATTATCAACGGCCTATTTATTAAAAAAATTCAAATCAATAAATCAGTACTGTAATCTATACTTTTTTTTCTTTCTTTTTTTTTTAACTTACCACACTACTCTGAGAATTAATATCGTTAAATAACTTATTATAGGATACTTGTGATTGTTCGTAATTAGTGATTAATGTACTTAACTCTCGTACTAAATCTTCTTGAAGGTGTCTTTCGTGTGAAGCAGTACCCATTAAAATTAAATCCATATCAATACGACCAGTTTTAGGATCAGTAGCATATTCTTTAATAGCTTCACGAAGTAATCTAGAAGCTTCATTTACATCTTGTACTTCAACATCAGGTGATAATCTAATTTTAAATAAAATATAATACATAATTTTTTTGAAGTTTATTAAAAATTGAATCTTATATAAATATATATATATATATCTACCTCATACGAGCATGAGCTTCTGCCATACGAATCATGGATTCCAATTGTCTAGTTGTTGCTGTCACACGTTTTTCACGACCACCAAGATCTTGACCTTGTTTACGTAATTCTACATATAAATCTACTAATCTTCTACCAGCATCATTGCTAAGTTTGGGTTGAATTGTTTGACGTGCATAGTTGATGTATTTTGTTAATAATTCAACAGGCTATTTTAATTGATTAAAAATATAAAGAAAAATAAATAAAATATAAAACATTTGTTTTTTATAAATAACTGTATTTTCACTTACAATGATATCAGTTCCCATAGATATAGGTTGATCTTCCATATAAAGAGATACTAAATGTTTAGCTAAACGGCGATCAGCATCTTCATCAACTCGATCCAATATTAAATATAATAAATCAAATCTATATAAAATAAAACAAAATGAAAACATTATTAGTTCAACCACCATCTTCATCATAATCATAATCAAATTTAATATATATACATTATTATTACCTAGATAACAATGGTGGTGGTAAATCTAAATTGGCTGGAACAGATAAATTTTTATTCCAACGTGAACCAATTGGATTAGCACAAGCACAAATAGAAGTTCTTGCATTTAATGTAGTAATAATACCAGCTTTAGCTACAGAAATTGTTTGTTGTTCCTAAATATATATATAGATATATAAATTAAATAAAAAAGATCTGAATGGCTTTATATAAAAATATTTATGTTAAATTACCATAACTTCATGCAATACAGATCTTGTAGTATCAGACATTTTATCAAATTCATCAATACAACAAACACCACCATCACTTAAAACAAGAGCACCACTATTCAATGAAATAAATAAATAAATAAATATGAATTACTTGTAAATAAAACATAAGGTACGATAGATAAATAAATAAATAAATAAATGAATATTCAGTTTAATAATACCTTTCAAGTACTAATTGACGAGAATCAGGATCACGAGTAATATATGCTGTAAGACCAACTGCAGATGAACCTTTACCAGAAGTATATACACCACGAGGAGCTATTTTATGTACATATTGAAGAAGTTGAGATTTACTAGTACCTGGATCACCAACAAGGAGAACATTAATTTCACCTCTATGAATAATGCAATTTTTAATCATAAAAAATAAAGTAAAAATAAAGTAAAATAAAATAAATAAATTGATTATAGAATAATTTTATATGTTACATTTTATTACCTAAATCTAGGAGAACCTGATTTACTAAATTCTTTATGAGCACCACCAAAGAGTTGTAATAAAATACCTTTCTTTACATCATCCAATTCAAAAATACTTGGTGCTAATATATAAATATAAATTAATCAATCATAATCCATTTCCATTAATCTATAATTTTATATTTTACCTAAAGAGTGGGAAAGTATATTATATAAATTAGGTTTCTTTGCTAAATCTGTAATGACATCTTCATCGTTTGTTGTAAATACTTCAATATCATCTGTTTCATCATATCTAAATTATATATATTATTATTAGCACCTATTGCATACCTTTTTTTTTTTTTTTTAATTTGCTTATTACAATTCTCTATCCATTCCTTGTTGAAGATATCTATCTACTTGCATACGCTTCTTATTAGTACGCTTAATATGAACAACATCAAGATATGTACGGAATAATGATCTAATGGTTCGCTGACGAGGATTAACACGCACAGGAACACCACGGAATATACCTGTAATTTCCAATCTATAAAAATAAAACAAAATAAAAATTAGCAAATATGGTCATATTAATTAAAATAATATTTTTTGAATCCCATATTTATTTTTAACACTCATTATATATGTAATCAATATTTTATAAATTAGTTTACCTATCACCAGGTTTTGCCACATCTACTAATTCATCATACATACATAATGTTACATTTTGTGGAGTTTGACCATCAGGTACGGCATCTGTTCATATATGTGTATATTTCAAAAAAAAAAAGCATATACTCTTAGTATATGATTATTATTAAAGTGAATTATTACATTGATGATTTTACCTGGAGTTTCTTGTAATCTTGCTACTTGTTTATCAGCAAATGCACATCGATTATGAATTAAAGACATGGAATTAACAGCACTACAACGTTCGTGAGGACAACGTGTTGGTTCTACAATTTTTCCACGATCTACATGTACTGTCATTGTATGTTCACAAACTAAACAACGGAAGAAAGCTTCTTTCATATCGGGAATAATTGGTGAAGCACGAATCATAATACCTTTAATTGTAATGAGTTGATCGACATCTAAATTAAAAAAAACAATAATATATATCTTTAGTGTTATCACTTCTTTTTTTTTATAATGAACTCTAATCAAATATTTACTTTGAGGATCCAAATCACGCATATTTACAGCATCAGGTAAATTAAATGGACGAATCTATAGTTAATAAATACATATATTAGTTTTTTTTACATTGATTATTTTTTTTATCATCTAAAAATAATAATAATAATAATATTAAAATGTCAGATAATAATTACCTTAAGTTGTTTACCATTTAAATTTGCATCTTCAAAAAGGCCCAAAAAAAAGTTAGTAATAGTATGATCCATTAATGGGATGATTTCTTGAGGATATTTAACTAATTGATCATAAAGTTTATGAGTATCAGGATAAGCCATCAAATTTCTACAATCTAAATTGACACCAACAGATCCTGTTTCACGTATCTAGATCGTCATTAAAATAATAATAATGATAATACATCATTAATTTCGAACACTCAATGATAGTTTGTTTTTTTTTCTCATCAATATAACTTACATGATTTAATAATAAAGGATAAAAAGGACGATCATCGCCATCATTTATAGTTTCATTTAATTTTCTCTTTCTATGCGATAAAGTAAAGTTGTTTAAAAAGTTTCTAAATGAAGTCATTGATTCTTGAATATTAACAGTTGTACCCCAAATAAGACGTACTGATAATGAAGGATCAGTTTCTTGTGTATCTAAAGTAGAAGATAAACGTTGTTGTTGTTGCTGATCCTGTGTATCAATACCACCTAAAGGTGTACCAGCAAAATTAGTATTTAAGTGTGGTGTTCTAACATATGTTGTACGTGGTGTATTATTAGATCCTAATGCATTTGATCGTAAAGGAGTTGTTGGATAAGCTAAAGGTGATGTGGCATTTAATAGATCATAATTGGAATATAAAGGTGAAGAGATTTCACCTCTACCATATGGTGTTCTTCCTTGTGGAGTGCCTGGTGTTCTAGCAGAATTATATACATCACCTAAATGAGAAGATAATAATAAATTTCTTGGCGTTTGACCAATAGGTGTTCCTGGATCAGAATCAAGATTAAATGGTGTGTTTGGTGCTTGACTCATTATTTTATTGTTTAATAAAGAACAGTAATAATAATAATAATAAAAGTGAGAGCAAAAGAAAGAGGAAAAAAAACAAAGCAACACGAAAAAAAAATTGTACGTTACACGGAGTTTAAAAAATGTTCGCGTTGGTGGGCACTGGTAAATATATGGATGCTTTAAAACTCCGAAAATGATATTTTTGCGTGACCTTGATTATTTTTTCTTCTTTTCTTCTTTTGCTTGATTTTCTTTTATTACTTACTAAGCAGTAGTTTTAATATATTACATGAGTTTAACAAAGGCTGATATTAATAAACAAGGTTGGGAAGATTCTGTAAGAACCTCTAAATAAACTAATTGATTAATTATTTATTCATATCATTTTTACTGAATTGATCTATTTATTTTTACTTATATTTTATTTCAAAAACATTATATTGCTAAAACTACATCTATAGGAATTTCCCATTGTTTGCGAAACATGTTTAGGTGAAAATCCATATGTTAGAATGTCAAAACAACCATTTGGTAAAGAATGTAAAACTTGTAACAGACCTTTTACAGTATTTCGATGGTTACCTGGAGCTAATATGCGCTATAAAAAAACTGAAATTTGTCAAAATTGTGCCAAGTTGAAAAACGTTTGTCAAACTTGTATTTTAGATTTACAATATGGTAATATATGGGAAAAAAAAAAAAAGCAGAAGGCTGAATCACTTATTTTAAACTAAATAATATTGCTTTACTATAATTATTAAAGTGATGTTATTTATTATCAATGCTAATATTGTTATTTTCCTGATTATTTAAATACTATTTAAAATATAGGACTTCCTGTCCAAGTAAGAGATACTGCTCTTGGTATAAAATCAGATGCTCCAACTACTGATATTAATAGACAATATCATGCACAAAATATAGCAAATAAAGTAAATAATCATTCTTTGTATATATATGTGTGTATACATAATAATATAAAATAAAAATGATATTAATTGGTTATTTTTTATCTTTAAAATTAGCTTGAGGATGAAATTGCAGACCCTTATAGTAACTCTCATACATCAGCTAGTAGTAGAGAAATACTCAAAAAATTAGCAAGAAGTGAACCTTATTATAAAAGAAATAGATCACACATATGTTCCTTTTTCGTGCGTGGTGAATGTAATCGTGGTGCTTCTTGTCCATATAGGTAAATATATTAATAATCATATATGCTTTTATAAATATAAGGTTATATATTCATTAACAATATTAATGTATTAGACATGAAATTCCTGAAGAAAATAAAGAATTAGCCAAACAAAATATTAAAGATCGTTTCCATGGTGTAAATGATCCAGTAGCAAAGAAAATATTAAATCGTACTCGTGATATGCGACCATCATTAGCACCTCCTGAAGATAAATCAGTGGTAATTGTCTCTAATATATATATTCTTGTTAATTATTATTATTATTATTATGATTGATTAATGATTAAAAAATACATTTTATTTTTATTTTTATTTTCATAGACCACTCTCTTTATAACTGGTATTGAACCCCAAATTGCTGAAAATCATATAAAGTAAGTGCTTTAGATATGAATAAATATTATTTGATTTTTTAAAAGTGGTCAATACTCATATGTTTTTTATATCTTCTTTTTTTAAAAAAAATAGAGGCTTTTTTTATGCATTTGGAGAAATCAAATCCATTATTATAATACGTAAATCAAAATGTGCTTTTGTCAATTTCATTACACGAGCATCGGCAGAACTTGCAGCAGAAAAAATTGCAGATGTAGGATTAACCTTATTAGATATACCATTAAAAGTCACATGGGGAAAACCAAGACCTAAAGGACCTAAAGCATCACAACCAACAAACACTACCATTCCACCTCCACCATCACTTAATGCATCTGGAGATAGTATTAAATATCCAAGTCAAGATCCAACTGCTCAAGGTACATCATCTTTAGGCTCTACTCCCAGTTTTTCATAATTATATTCATTTTAATGTCATATAGTCATTTAAAAATAATAATAATAATTTATATTTCAATACACTATCATATTCTTTAAAAAAAATAAATAAATAAGAACAGCAATTTTACATTTCACAAAAAGTTCATCAAAACTTAGTGTACTGATTAACAAAAAAAAATAAAAATAAAAAATAAAGAGAAAAAAGGTGCTATAAAAAAAAAGAAAAAGGCACCATAAAAAAAGTAAAAGGAATCAAAATAAAAATGCGTTAGTACTATGTGATGATATAATACCATACTATAGATTATCACTTTTATTAATTCTTAAAAGTGAAAATAAAAAATTACATGATATAATTGGTTAAGTAATCTGGTGCATGATTTTGTTCATTTTTACTTTTATAAATACTATATTTAATAGTACATACATTTTAATGTTTTTACTATTTATTACTTTTTTATTCTTTCTATTTATTAAGCATTTGTTTTATTTTTTTAAAGTGACTTATTACCTAGGTTTATTTTTCAAGTAAATAAAAATCTACTGTTATATATATAAATATAAGTTGATCACTAATACACCCTGTTTATAAATGAATATAAATACAATAAAGATGGAGTAAATCATTTTATAAAAATTAGTATTTCTTTATTCTTTATCGATGTCATCATTACTTATTATTATGTAAAAAATGTTTTAGTGATGATACGAGATATTTATGCTTATTTTAATAAAAAAAGTTCGTTACATATATAAAGCTTATTTTCAAGACAAAAATAATGGTAATAATAGTAATAGCATAAAATAAAAATAATGGCAACATTTTTAATAGTAATTTTTAAAACAATATATAATAATTATAGTGAATAAGCAGTTAAATATATTTTTTTAAATAGTGTCAATAAGATTCTGTTAAAAAGTAGTTGAACATTTATAAAAAAGGAAAAAACGCGGAGCTTAAATTCGTTTTCTAACCTTTTATTTTAAAAAAAAATCGGCCAGGCTTTAATTTCTCCCTCCTACTTTTTTACAGCAAATCCCTAAGGTAATAATTTTAAAGTAAAATGAAATAAAGAATGAGAATAATAATGGATGATAGATGGATACAATTTTTTACCAACATAATATTAACTAAATGGATGGATGAATAAACGGATGGATGGATGACTTATTTTGGATAAAGTAAAAAATATATGGATATTATTGGATAATCAGTTTTTTATATACAATACAAAAGAATATACAATAATGGAAAACACAAAAATGGCTTTTTTAATATGAAATAAAAAATTGTTGAATATGAAGGGGAATAATAAAAAATAAGTATGTATAAATGAAATAGTTTAAACTAAATGACAACTATATATATTTTTACACGCTTATATACATATTAGAGTTCAGCATGGGTGCTTATAAATATCTTGAAGAATTACAAAAGAAGAAACAATCCGACGTTTTCCGTTTCTTACTCCGTGTTCGTTGTTGGGAATACAGGTAAAAAAGAATATACAATAAGCAATAAGAAAAAAAAGAATTGAATAATAAAGAGCAAAAAAAAAGAATACAGAATACATAAATAATATAAAAGATCAAATTACCATATATAGATTTGATGTATTTAATTTCTTTTATACTTGTATTTTTCTTTTTTTTTCATATTTATAATAATAAAAATAGACAATTAAATGTAATTCACCGTGCCTCTCGCCCTAGCCGTCCTGATAAGGCTCGTCGTCTCGGTTACAAGGCCAAGCAAGGTTTCGTCATCTACCGTATCCGTGTCCGTCGTGGTGGTCGTAAGAGACCTGTACCTAAGGGTGCTACTTACGGTAAGCCTGTCAATGAAGGTGTTAGCCAACTTAAATACCAACGTTCCCTCCAATCCACTGCTGAAGAACGTGTTGGCCGTAAATGTGCTAACCTTCGTGTTCTCAACTCTTACTGGATTAACCAAGATGCTACCTACAAATATTATGAAGTCATCCTTGTTGATCCTTCCCACAAAGCTATCCGTCGTGATCCTCGTATCAACTGGATCGTTAATGCTGTTCACAAACGTCGTGAAGCTCGTGGTCTTACTGCTATTGGTAAGAAATCTCGTGGTAAAGGTAAAGGTCACTTATACACCAAGACCCGTGGTTCTGGTCGTCACGCCAACTGGAAGAGACGCAACACTCTCTCTCTCCCTCGTTATCGTTAAACGGGTTTTTGAAAAAAGTAATCATCTATCTGGACTTTTTTCTTTTATAAATAGTTGTTTATTATTATAATTTATTAATAAAAAACGTCAACTTTTATCAACAATAATAGTAAAAATAATAATAATAAGAAACTTGATAATTTATATTGAGTTTTTTAAAAAGAGAAAAAAAAAAAGGAGACTTAACAGTTTATTTTGATTTTATTTAAAGAAAAAAAGTGATTTAAAGATCACCTAAAAAAAAAATATCTTATGTTTTATTGTTTTATTTACATTAATTTTTAATTTTATAAAAGCTAGTATACAGATAGAGTAATGGTTTTTTCCTCTTTTTCAAAAAAGAATGAAAATAATAAAATAAATAAAATACACTATAATAATAATAATCATAATAATCATGAACCACATCCTTCATCCATTTCTTTTTCTTCTTCTTTTGTTAATCTAGATAATGCAGCTTTAGCCATAAGTTCTCTTCGTGATTCAATATTTAATTCTATATCCTGAGTGTTTTGTGATCCACCTAATCTATACACACCTGCTTCCCAAGTTATTGTAGAACTTTCTTCAATTTCATCTTCATCAGGTTGGTAATATGCTCCATTTTTATCTAATTGATGTCCACCATGAGCTGTCCAATCCATATTAATTACATCTTTATTTAATTGCCTATTTAGTTTATGAAAATTATCATCATGGTCACTCCAAATCTATCATTTATTTTTTTTATTAAAAAAAATCCAATACATATTATTTTCAATACATAAAGAAATATAAATACATATTATATTATTATTTTTATTATTGATTTATTTATTATTTGACTTACATTATGTGTTAATTCATGAAGTAATACTTTTCGTATAGAATCATATGATCTAAACCCTGTTAAATCATCTGTTCGAAGTCTTAAAGCAATAAGTTGACCATTATTACGATTATATCCAAGGATGGATTTTTCAAAAGGAGATAATTCAATTAATTGACCTACTGACCATTTATAATGTTGCATAATAGCTTTAATTCCACGATCATCTTTAAGACGTTGCAATATTTCACGAGCTTTATCTTGTTGATGAGGAAACTCTGGAAGTACAGATATACTATGAAAAGTATATTTAATATCTTGCGAAGTCATATTCTTCTTATACGGTTTCGCTTTTTTTAGTGTGGATTGTATTTGTTTTTGTGTCGTTATTTTTTGATCAAGCTTTTGTATATTTTTAATCTGTTCATATTGACTTCCCATCATCATTATCTTTGCATCAGGTTGTAAACCTATAGAAAATAAAGTGGCTGTATCGTCTTGTAATATTCTACCTTTATATAAAAGTTTTTGACATTCACTAGTAATATTTGTTTCTTTTGTTAACCATTCTTTAAGTTGCCCAACAGTTGTATCTAATAACCAGTTATCCAAAGAAAATACTTTTCCTTTAAATGATATTTTGAAGTTTATAACACTCATTATTATTATTATTATAATTAGTTAAAAAAAATACTATTCGTATTTATATGTATATATTTATATATATAAACCAATAAAAGTTTAAGAATGGTAAAAAAAAAAAAAAAAAAAAAAAGGAAAGTATGATAAATATAAAAATTAGAAATAGTAGAAAAAGAGAAAAAAAGAATAATAAAATAAAAGAATATATAATAAAATATATAGAAAATAGAAAAGAAAGTTAAATTAACAAATTGAAAGAAAACAATAGAAGATAAAAGAAAAAAAAAGGAATGATGACAAATTTCAGTTTAAATGCAAAAATGAAAATTAAGGGACAGATTCTAATTTTTTAAATTTCAGACTTATCGATATATATGGAAAAAAACAATCCTTTAGTAATCAAGTAAAGAATCTAACTGATTTTATATATCTTTCACCATCTTATATACTATTTGATCCAAAACATGTTATTTCAGTATTACATTCTGTATCCTCGTAAAGAGTCATAGTTTTGTCTGTGAGATTGTTCACCTTTGAAATTTTATCACCTAGTATAATTCACTTATAATCTTCAGGATTCTCCATTCTAATATATTCTTCCTTTGATACATCAAAATACTCTAATACATCAGCAGCACTAAATACAGAAGCTATATATAATAAGAATAATAAACAGAGAATTTTTTTCTTTTTATATTTTTAATAATGATAATGATAATAATAATAATAATAAAAAGAAGAGAAGAGAAAAATGAAAGTAATAAATTTTTTAAATAGCTTTTATACTACATTCTCAAAAAAGAAAAAAAAAACAAGTTAAAAGTGGTGATTAAAAGATGTCAGGAAGTAAATAAAAACACCAAAACGATCTAGTTGAACTTCATCTACTTGCGTAAGGAAAAAAAAAAATAACATATCCTACAGCTTTTTATTTCTTATATAAAAGTGAAGAATTGTTTCATGATGATGCTGACGGGAAAAAGAAATAATAACCATATATATATATATATATATTAGACTACGTTTATTCAATTTTTATAATAAGTTCAAGCTAAGAAAACCTTTAAAGTTAAAATTTGAAAAGGTGTTAAAGTAAGTGAATAATTATTATGTTGTTGAGAAATTGATTGGTTAGTGTCATCTTCTAATATATTGGATACAATTATTTTTTCAATTTCAAGTGAACTATTAAAGATAATTAAAATATTAGTTAAAAGGATTAAACATATATATTAATAATAATAATAATAATAATAATAATTACCTTGTAAGATTAACATTCGATTTTCCTCCATATGCTTCATAGATTCTAAGAATGACTGATTTTCCATTGTTTTTATCATCTTCAGAGAGTTTTACAGTATCAATGATTACTCTTCCAGGTGGATTTATCGTAAATAATGATGGTAATATTGTTTCAGTATTATTCAATTGTTTTGTTTGACTAAAAAAAAAAGAGTAAATATCCAATAAAAAAAAAATGAAAGAAAAAAAAGAGAGTATATTACCGGACAGAAAGTGGAATATTAAATTCTAGTGCTTTAGATACAACATCAGAAGAAGTAAAATCACCTTTATGAGGATATATAGCATACTTGAATTTATGTTGACCTAGTTTTAAGATAACGTTTTTTAATATTGGGTCGTTATTTTTTGTGAGAATGATATATAATTTTAGAAATACATATACTTCTTTCGCTTTCACTTTTTATATATATTTTAATATTTGATTACCCATATCAGCATGATCATCTGGATTTTTTGGTGATCTTAAAAGTGATAATCTTTGTGATTTTCCATGAGTTGCATAACCATATTTACAATTATTCAATAAAGCCACTCCATAGTTAGCATCAGATAAATCAGCAAATTTATGACCGCATACCTAATAAATATTAAG
The DNA here is from genome assembly GCA_037043795.1 of Cunninghamella bertholletiae. Classification (NCBI taxonomy): domain Eukaryota; kingdom Fungi; phylum Mucoromycota; class Mucoromycetes; order Mucorales; family Cunninghamellaceae; genus Cunninghamella; species Cunninghamella bertholletiae. Next base: position 3,694,988 of record JAZGVP010000001.1, read on the forward strand.
TATATCAATCATTTTTTATGTATCATTTGTTTTAAAAAATCATTTCTTTGATCATGCTTTGTAAAATACCTCAAATTTAGCAGAATCAAGAGTTGTATTAAAATGATTTGGCCTTTTTACAACACCATACTGAATATCATATGTAGCCTAAAAAAATAAAAAGATAGAATTAAAATTTATTTTAAATACATATATATTTATATATATATAATATCTACTTACAAAGTCTGAAACTATATCCCAATTAAACTCAACTTTCTATATATATGATCAAAAAAAAAAAAAAAGTTTGGTATTTAATAAATAACGTAACTATTTTTAAATATATACATTACCAAAAATTGATGATCTTCGCGCCATTCTACGGCATTATCAAATTCAATATATGTACCATTACTGGTTAAACTAATAGATTGTTCTATCCAGCTTTTATGAGATATTTTTTGATGGAATTTAAGTTCTGCTTGAAGTGGACCATTGGATACAATCTACGTACAAAAATTGTAATTGTAGAAAATTATTATATATAAAATTACGATATTTATGAGTCGATTTTGATCAGTTTGGGGATATGTGTTACCTTTAAACTTCTATCACTATCCAAAGTTTTGGATTTTTGTAAATGATAAATTTCAACCTAAAATAAATAAATAAAAAGTAAATTAGATAGATAAAAGTATTTTATGGATTTATTTTTAATAATCAGTTATAAAAAAATAAAACTAGCTTTACATCCCAAGCATCCCAGTAGAGAGGACTAAATTATTATAAAAATAATATACATAAATTAGTATCATCAGTTAAAAATTAACAAATAATACAATATATATAAATATCACTTACACATCCTCATATAATTGTAAAATATTTCCTTTGGAGCCATTACTAATTAAATTTCCTCTATATTAAAAAAAAAGATTGATTAATTGTATTTTCAGAAAAATAAATAAAGAATAATAGTAATAAATTTTATACCTATCAGAATGTTTATCAAATAATTGCAAAAGATTGCCATTAGATTCAAAAACAGCTTTCAAGTTTTTATTTTCTAATACTAATTCACCGGTTTCAAGTTGATAAGCTAAAGTAAAAAATTAAAATATGAAAATGATTTATTTAATCAGTTAATCTACTAAAACGTTTTATATATTAAAAAATAAATAAATTTACCTTTTGCACCATCTTCATTTTTAATAGGTAAAATATCTGCGCTCAAAATACTAATAGCTCCAAAACCAGGTACGTTTTCAACTAATAATAATAATAATAATAATAATATTAATATTAATATTAATATTAATAATATTAAGGTAATTAATTTATACTTTCATCATGTGATTAAAATGCTAGTTTTACCTGTAACAAATTCATGGCCATCTTTTTCTTGTTGATTTGTCCATTTTGTACCTCTTCCAGGGAGTAAAACTACGCATGATCTTGTCCAAGGTAATGTATTAAATACAACAAGTCCTACTTTAATGTAATAATTATAATTATATTAGATATTTTTTTTATCAACAAAATAGATGATGAATGAAACGATTACCTTCGCTGGAACCATCCATTATGTCATGTTTACTGTTAGAAATTATGTTATCTTGTGCTTTATGTCTTAGTTTTAATGATTCGTATATGACTTCTCTATGGAACTAAAGATTACCAATGGATGTTAACAATTTTTTTGTTGATGTTTTCATTTTCTTACAAATATATTATATATGTTACCTTGTGAACATCTATATAAGCTAGTCCAATAGCAGATCCAGGTATACAATCATGGAATTGATTTAAACAGATAAGTCTCCAGAGTCGAGTAATATCATCGTGTGGATAATCATATGCAGTTTTATTTTTTGAAAATAAGCGCGCATATGTTGCTAAAAATTCTAAATCCCTAATTAATACTTCACTTTGCCGATTACCAAGCTTTACCAATGCTTGTGTTGTGTATGTACCCCTGTGGAATTCCAAATACTTTATATATATATATATATATATATATAAAGAATGATCATTTAATTACTTTAATCTTATAAACCATGTTATTAAAATATTAATATCTTGCTTAATATATAATTACCAATTCACCCTTATATGATTGAAGTTGTTTACTATTTTTTTCAATAGAATTGAAGAAATCTTTAACTTTACCAGGTTTGCATGAAGGTAATCCATCCTAAATAACAATAACAGTAATGATAACGAAGATGATAATGATTAACGAAATATAATTTTGCAGCATACATACTTATATTTAGTAAATAAAATTAACTTACAACATTTTTTACGCGTTTTAATCGTTCAAGCATTTCTGGTGTTGCGCCACCTATTTTTATAAATTTAAAATACATTTTTTAGATTAATGCTTTAATCCAAATCATTTATATATATACTTTTTTATTTAAATAACTACTAACCTCCACCATCACCATGTCTAAATTTGTAAATTGAAAATAATAATATTAATAATAATGATCATTATTTTAAAAGTTTTTTTTCAATTAAATCATTCTTTTTATAATATTACCCAAATGCAAGTAAACTTTGGTTTGAATATTCAATATCATGGTGATTTTTTTCACTATAAAAAAAATTAAATGATGATCAAATCATGTATCCTAATATCAAATGTTTTTAATGCATGCATACATATATATTTATACACATATTTCATTTTTATTACCATTTATGAAGTTCTGCAGGTGTAATTTCAGCACCATATCTATATTAAAAAAAAAAGGTATATAAAATAGTCATTAATAACTAGTATTATTTAATTAGGATTAGTAACTTACGTATCAGCAGGAGTAAGATGTGTTAATATACTAGAATCATCAATCCCAGTCCACCAAAACGTTGTTAATGGGAATTTGTTTATATTATTCCAAGAAAGTTTTTGAGTAAAAAAGTAATCACATCCAGATTGTTTCAATACTTGTGGTAACTAAATAATAATAGTAATAATAAAAATGAAATTTGTAAACATATATTCGTTATTAAAAGATGCATCATAAAAAAAATAACTACAACTACCTGTCCAGAATATCCTATATATAATGTAAAATTTTTAATACTAATAAAGTTGATCATTCAATAATTTTTAATTTTTATTATAATTAAGGATTTTGTTTTACCAAAAGAATCTGGCAACCAAAAAACGTTAGTTCTTTTTCCAAAATGATTTTCATAGTAATGTTGACCAAGTAACATCTGGCGACATAAACTTTCTCCACTAGGCATATTTGTATCTACATTATCATTCGAATAAAAACCATTTCATTAAAAAAAATGTAAAATAGAAATATAAAAGCATTTACCATGTTCTACCCAGCTCTATTAGATAAATAAATATAAATATAAAAACATAAATATATATAGTAGATATTTATATATTTTTTTTAAAAAAAAGAGATGGAGAAACTTACTCCACCAATAATTTCCCACTTTCCGGATTTTTCTTTTTCTTTAATTTTTTCAAATAAACTAGGATATAATTCTCTAAGCCATTCATATTGTTGAACCTATATATAAATTATATAAATATAAATAGAAACATCTTTAAAAAAAAGAGAAGGAGAATATGTATAACTTTTAAATTAAAAATTACCTGAGACCCAGTAAAAATAAAATCAGGATACCTTTCCATCAAACTTAATTGACTAGACCAAGATCTAGCTACTTTTCTTTTTGTTTCATCATATGGCCACAACCAAGCAGAGTCTATAAATAAAAAATAGTTTATATATAATCCATTGTTACCAAAAATGGTTATAAACCATTCCTATTCTTTTCTTTAAAAAAAATAAAATAAAAATGTATCTACCAATATGACAATTTCCAATTGCTGTTATTTGATGTTGTCCTGCTCCACTTTGATTTGACAGAAATTCATTTGTTATTTTTAAACAATGATTTATAGATTTAGGATCAGGAGAAAATTGATTAATTACTTCATTCACCACGGTTAGAGCTGTTCTTGCACGTACTGATTCGTTGAAAGTATCATATGCAATTCCTTTAATAATCCTAATTCATTTACATATATATATATATATATATATCATATTCAATATTAATAAAACTTCTTTTTTTTATTTAAAAAAATGAGAATTAAATCATTACTTACGTTAAATCATGATATAATGCTTGTACTTGATAATTAGGAACTACAAGATCTGCTTTTTGAATACTAAAGTATTTATTAGGATTAGGAACCATTGTATCACCTCCAACACCAAACATCCCATTACAAGCATTTTCAATATAAAAGGAGAAAGTTTGACCTGATTTTGCACTTTGTGTCAAGATATATTCATGTCTAGCTTGATCGTCTATTATTAATTTATGATATAAAATAAATTAGAATTTAATAATCATGATTATATGTAAAGAAAATAAAAATAAAAAAAATAAAAATAACACGTAAAAAAGTAAAACTTACTTCCACCAGTTAATCCTTGAAGGGGTTCACCATGAGTTGACCATATAAGACCTTCACAACCCATATCCCATTGAAAAGTAACATGATGGTCTATCAGTTTATTTGGAATAGTAATATCTACTTTGATCCAATGAGTACTCCAGCTAGGACCAGCTTTAAAATCATTTGCTTGAATAGGTGTAAATTCATGACTTGTAGCTTCCTATAAAAGTCAATAATAATAATAATAATAATAAGTCCGCTCCAATGCTTTATTTGCATGAAACACTTTATAAAATATATAGTTATTTTTTTTTTTTTACCTCAAAAGAAACACGCTAAAAAAGATATAAATATATAAATAAATAAATATTGGTAAATAAGTAATTAATGATCGATTGATATTATGTAAATATATAACATAATAATAAGAGACTATTATTATAATAAAGCTTTTATTGTTACTATTATTATTACCTTTAAATTTGGTACACTATAAACACTGAGTTTAACATGAGGTTCACCAGAGTAACGTAATTTCCATAAACAAGTATGAATTCCCATACCATAAAATTGACCACTAGAAGCTAAAAAATTATTTATTCTATTATGTGTAATATCTTTAGGTACACGTGGTGTATTATCCAAAGGTGGTTTAAACGACATAGTAAAATATTTAAATCACTTCTTATATATATATATATATATTAATATTAATATTTATATGAATGAATAAAAAAGTAAGAGTAATAAGATAGCAATAGTAGTAAAAGAGAAAAATAAAAAGAAAAAACGAAAGAAAAAGAGACAGAAAATAAATAAAAATGGGCGAAAGAGGAAAATAAAAAATGAGTGAGAAAAAAAATAGAAGGGAAAAATTTAAAAACTCCAAAAATGGTCAGCTGAGATTTTTTTTCTCTTCTGCTTTATTTTTTTTTTTTACTTTCTATTTTTTCTTCATTCTTTATTTTTATTCTTATCCTTAAAAATATATTCAAATTGTTTGTCTTTCCATTTAAATGTCATTTCACTTGTCTAGCACTTGGCATATCATAGGTCCCTTTCCAATTGCTATTCGAGAATATGAATTTGGTGTGGATCCATTAGAACCTTATGGTAAAATATTGGTACTAATTTATTATTTTTAAAACAGACCACTTTTATATATACCTATTTTCTTGAAGACTATTTATTTAATGTAAACCTTCTTTTCTTTCTTTTCTTTTTTTTTTAAAGGTGGTTTTTCAAGTCTTAGATATTCAAAGTCTATTCATTTTCCTTCTGAACTTACTCAAGATGGTCAAATAGGTTGGATGACTATGAAAGCAACTAAAGATAATATTGTTGGTCCAATAATATTTCCAACTGCTATGTAAATATAACATTTATTAGATATAAACATATTTCCATACTTATATATATATATATAATATTTGTATTTATTTTTTATTAATAATAATATTAGATGGGAACAAAAGAATGACTTTATTAATAGTTCAATAGAACAATATCAAGCATGGGCAAGAGGAACTTTAAAAGTCACTGAAAAAAGTAGTATATTAATACAAGTTCATGGAGCAGCAACATTTTTTATAAACCAACAACGATATTCTGGTGATTATTATAATTATAAAACTCTATCACACTTTGTAGAAATAGATAAAGGAACTCATACATTAGAAATAAAGTTAATAAATAATATAAAATCAATTTCAACAGAAAAGAAAAAAGATAATCATCGTCATCCATTTCAATTTTCAATTACAATACAGCCATTAGAATCTAATATACCTATAGATAATTTTAAAAATCGTCATCATTTGAATACTGAATTATTTGGTCGTGATATGATTAAACATACTTTAATGCCTTCTTTTTTATTTGATCATGGATTTGCTGGAAATTTGGGATCAGTTACTATACAAAATTTAACACTTGATGTATTACGAGTAGTTTCTCTACGTTTAGTCATTCAGGCCTATCATGAAACTGCGGATGTTATAACCATAATGGTATTTTTTTTTGAAAAAAGAAGTGAAAAAAAACATATTATATATGTTTCACTAATATTTTGTATATATATTATTTAATTAGAGGCCAACCAGTTTAGTCCAACGATCAAATCACATTACTTTAGTGAAAGGTCAACAACGCCAAATTGGATTTAATTTTGATTTAAGGAATGTTCATAATCCAACTTTTTTACAAGCAGAAAAAATTAATGTGAAAGTGATTATCACCATTGCCTCATCTATAACTACTTTTAATTTGGTAAATGAAATAACAATCAGCTCAGTCAATTGGGATGATATTCCAGTTTTTAGATATACTTTTTTGGATTATGATAAATCAGTTCAATATGGTATGATAATAAATAAAATTGGATTAAAAATAGGAATGAATAAATGAGCGAATAATAATAATAATAATAATAATAATAATAATAATAATAATAATAATAATAATAATAATAATAATAATAATAATAATAATAATAATAATAATAATAATAATAATAATAATAATAATAATAATGGCATTAACCAATATATTTCTTATTTTAGCTATGGCAAAAAGACCAGTCATATTGGATGATGATATAAATAAACCAATTATTTTAGCTTTGCATGGTACTTGTACTGATATTGAATCTTTACCTTGGAAAAATAGTACTAATTCACAAAAATCTATATGGGTTGTTTTTGCAACTGGTAGAACTTCTTGGTAATAATAATATTAATAATAACTAAAATAGTAATAATAAATATTAAAACAAAAAAATTAAGATTTTAATAATTTTACGTATCGTGATATTATTAGTGGATATGCTTGGCACGGACCAAGTATGAAAAATGCATTTTCTGCAGTAAATGGACTTGTCAATGTGTTAGAATTAATATTTCAAGGGTCAGAATTTAAACCTCCTGCTGATGATTCTGATTGGATAGTTGGTAATGGTTTTAATAAAGTAATCTGTATCATTATTTTATTTTTTTTATTAATTATAATAATGTATATATATATACATATATATATAATATTAGTTGAAAAACGAGGGCCATTTTCTATTGGAGATACTAAAAAATTAATCTATATGGGTAAAAATTTATACGAAATAAATAACATTACTATTGTTAAGGATCAATACAATAATGATATTAATAAGGTTAAATTTTACTTTCCATAGGTTATAATATAGGTGGACAAGGTGTTTGGTATTTATCAACTCATCATCCAGATGGAGCTATTGGTGGTAATTTAAATTTTTTTAAAAAAATAAAGGTATAATCAATAATAGTTAAATATCATTTTTTTTAATGAATATTTTCTTATTAATAAAAAATAGCTGTCGATATTGAAGGTTATACAAATCATCAAGATTCTACGCTTAGCAACAATTCACTTTGTTATATTGATCCACTTTTATATGGTGTAAGGATAAAACCAATAAATAATGTTCTATTCATTTTTTTTTTTTATGAATTTCTAAACGATTTTTTTTTTATTTTAATATACATTTAGACAATGGAAATGGCATATGCAGATTTTAACAATGATCTACATATCCCAAATATGGTATATTATAAAGTTCATGAAAGTTTCTTTTTTTCTATTTTTAATGATTATGATTATTATTATTTTTTAGGTTGGTGTTCCTATATTAGCAAAATATAAATTAAGTGAAAGTCAATTGCTTTTGCAAGCAAGAAAATATGCACGCCTTTTGAATGAGCATTACAAAAATTCCAATTTTGTGAAGTACGTGATTTTAACTTAAATTTAATTATGATGATAATAACTAAAATTAAAATATTTTTTTATTTCTTTAGATTTTCTTTAGAGGAACCTATTCAAGATTATAATTGGAGTTCTATACTCAATAATGGTGATATTAATAAATTTCTTACTACAACAGTAAATGATTCAAATCAATTACCAAGCAGAAAAGATAAATTTAGAATTGTTACAACTAATCCTGCTACAATTGGACCAATCCAAGGCATACAAATAGAACAACTTCATATACCATATAGGTAAAAATAAAGATATATTTGTAATAATAATAATAATAATAATAATAATAATAATAATAATAATAATAATAATAATAATAATAACCTTTCATTAAAAAAAAACTAGAAAAAGTCAATTAGATGGACATACAATAGATGATAATACACTTATTTTAACATCAAAGAATATATCGGCATTTCAAATATATAATCGAAAAGAAAAAACAATTATAATAGATGGCACACGTGTACAACGTAATCGTCCAGACTCGCCCATTTTATTAGTTAAAGAGGATGATGAATGGATTGTAATACTAATAATAATACTAAAAATATTATATATGAAATATTAGAAAAACTTATTCAATTATTTATTCATTTTAAATTTAATTAAATATGACTCTTTTAAGGTTGAAAATGGAAAGTGGCCACAAAGATTTGAACGTAGTAGATTAACTTATGGACCTATTCACAGAATATATGAGTCATCCAAACCAATATTAATTATTATTCCCAGTAAAAATAGAATTACATCATCAGTATCCTCATCATCCGTAGTTTATAACATATACCAACATATAGCATTGCAACTGGCACATGATTGGCATTATTATGGAGCAGGAGATGCAATCATAGTATCAGATGATCATCCATTAGTCAATTATGAAGAAATTGATCTTGAAGATATAGAACCCTATTTCCGAATTTATCTTGGTGTTGATAACGATAATCGAGCATTAAATCAATTACTAAGAAATGAAAATTCAGTGGATATCAAATTAGAGCGTACTTCAATTACAGTTGGCAATAAAAAATTCACTAGTCCTGGATCAGGTAATACATATATATATATATATATAATTGATTCTTTCTTATACTAATTATGATTATGATTATTATTATTATTATTGAATTTTAAACATATATAAAGGTATTATCTTTATGTGTCCTGGCAACAATTTAAATGAAATAGCAATTGTAATGTCAGGGTTAGATTTGAATGGATTAAAAGCCTGTAGTTATCTTTTTCCAAAACGAGCAGATCATTTATTGCCAGAATGGAGTAAGGAAGCTTTTAAACTATTCATCTCTAATATATAGCATTAATGTTAATGTTAATAAACTTTTATATATTTACTTTATTTTATTTTATTTTAGTAGTGGTAAATTCATTGACAAGTTGGCAATTTTCAAATGCAGGGTAAATAAAGTGAATAAAAAATAAAAATAAAGTAGATCTCCGGATAAAAATAAAACTCGTGTAACTAATCCTTATTTTGAAATATATATTTATATATAGGTTTTTCAATAATAAATGGAAGGCATACGGATATTAATATTTACATATATTTATATATTTCTTTTTCTTTTACATATATATACATATTATACTAAACAATTGTAATACTATCTCTTTTTCCTATTTCTGTATATTTAATATTGGTTAATAAAATAAAATAAAAATACATGATAATTCATGTGTTCTATATTTTTTTTTTAAAAGTTACACATATTTTTACTAATTAGGGATAAAAATTATACTTTTAATTTTTCCTCTCTTTTTCACATATAAAAAAATTTACACTTCATTTTTTGTCTCTTTCTATTTCTCTTTTTTTTTTTTCCTCAAAAAAAAAAAATACAATAAAATCAAATAATGGCAGCGCCGACAAGTAAAAAAACAGAACCAATATCAATTCTTAAAGTAAGATCAGTATATTATTTTAATATATATATATATATATAATAGCCTTTTTTATTATTATTATTCATATATATAGTAAAAATAAATTATAAACGATTTATTTATAGGCTCCACCACCTGTAAGTTATGCTGGTACTTCAGCTATTCGACCTGAACAAATTATTTTAAGTGAAGATGAAGAAGAAGATCCTAGATATATGATTTCTGATGGCGAAGATGAAGATCCAGCTTTAGTACCTTCTGGAAAAGCATTAGAATTATTACAAACTGAAAAAGTATGCCATTCTGGTTATTTGTTAAAGAAAGGTGAAAAACGTCGTGTAAGAAGTTTTGTTTATTTTATCGTTTTATTATATAAAAATAGAACAGAATAACCAAATATATATATATGATATTTAGATAATATTTATATTTACTATTACTTATATATATATGTATATTATTTAAATAGACTTGGAAAAAAAGATGGTTTGTTTTACGTACAACAAAGTTAGCTATGTATAAAGATAAAAAGGTATGGGCATATATATATATACTTCTATATAGTTAAAAAAACATTTAAATAATTGAATGATCAAAAATAAAAAAGAACCTATATTTAATACTTTTTTATTGTTCCACAGGAATACAAGCTCCTACGCATCATTGATTTACATGATATTCAGTCAGTTATTCAAGTGACATCAAAAGATAAATATAGATATGTATTTGCTATATATACACCAAAAAGAACATATTATGTACAAGCAGAGGATCAAAATACAATGAAACAATGGTTTGAAGCCATTGAACAAACAAAAGGAGAATTAAAATTATATGATGATAGTAATGATGATTCAAGTTCTACTGGACCACAACAACAACAAGACCATGATTTTTCAAAAGATATAGTTAGTTCTTATAAATCAAATACTAGTAATCTTTCAAATTCGACAAATAATACCAATAGTAATTATTCACAACAAAGACGACCATCTGGAGGGATCTTAATTGATACACGACGACCATCAACTGGTTTAATTAATACTTCACCATCTTCTTCTACTTTTTCACCAAATAATAATAATATTTTTCATTCATCTTCTCATTCACCTCCTCATTCTAAATCGGATAAAACGGCAGGAAATCTACGAATAAATGTTTCACCTGTTGATATACCAAAACCACAAGTAACATTTTCCCCTTCTATTAATGATGATTCAGCTAATATTTATCCTGTTTCACCTACATTTGATCAATATCAACCTCATTCTAATGAAGGTTATGCAAGTTCAGATGATGATGAATACAGTGCTGCAAATAGTATCATTGATATTAAAAGAGAAGAGGATCGTAATAGAGTATTGGTTGAAGGTTATTTATTAAAATTAGGAAGAAATAAAGTAAGCATTCAAAATAATAATAATGATAAAACGATTGATTTATATTTATTCATCCTTTTATTTATTTATTTTTTATGATCATTCTAGGGTTGGCAAAAAAGATGGTTTGTCTTAAGAACAGATACTTTAGCTTATTATGAAGATAACAAAGTAAAACAAAAATAATCATTGATTATAAATGCTATATATATATATATATATATTGATATAAATTTTATGCATGTTTTTTTTTAGGAATATTCACCACATCGTATTATCCCATTAAACCATATTAAGAACTCTATAGAAATTGAACCAATGAGTAAAAATAAACAACACTGTTTTAAAATCAGCATTCCAAAAAGGCAATATGTATTATGTGCAAGTACTGAAAACGATATGAAATCATGGTTAAATGCACTCAATATTGCTTCCAAGCAATTAAATAATAGAGAAACAACAGATGATCATCATCAACACCATCACCATCCACCACCACAACCATCACAGGTACATCCTACTTCTTCACTTATTGATAAATCATCTAATAAATCCGTTCATCCACATCATCTTTTGCATCATCATCAACACCATCCAGCTTCACGATTGGAACAAATACCTGAAATGGATAGTAGTAGTGGATCACCTATAGCTAGAAAGCCTTCTTTAGATTCTTTTGAGAACGCAAGTCATATATCTGGTGTGAGTGGTGCTGGAGGTATTGGAGGTGCTGGAGGTGTTTTAGGAAGACGTTAATTTCATTCAATATCTTTAATCTTTAAAAAAATCATATATATATATATCAAAACTTACATTTATTTCATATTAATAATAATATCTAATCCACCAACATAAATATCAAACATACTCTTTTTATTTTTACATTACTCTGATCGATAATTTTTAATATAATCCCTTTTTTTAATACAATAATTTTTTTACATAAAAGATATTTATAATATATACTTGCAAGTAATTAGAATTGCTGAAAATGACATTTTAAAAGATTAGAATAGAAATGGAATATGTAGATATATTGCTGATTTTTTTTATTTTAACAAAGAAAACTATATTTCATCGATAATATATTGTGTATCAGTTATTGTAAATCTTTTAGTGTTGTATCGTGTACTAGATTTAATACATATATTTAACATTGGACCAGGGTTAATTCCGTTTGCACACAATAAATTTAATCTTATTTGTAATTTTTCTTGTATTTGAGTATCCTTTCTAAGACTATATTATAAATTTGATAAATCATTTGATAAATAAAAACTAGTAATATATATATATATATATATATATATATATATATTAACTTAGAATTAAATAAAAATCACTTACTCCACTATTGGAATATCAGGAAAGATAGAATTCTATTTTTTAAAATAAAATAAAAACAAAGATCAGTATAGAGAATCAAAATTGATAAATGCTAAATATATATAATACTACATCAGGTGATCCATAAGCTGCGGCAAGAAGTATATCATTATTATTATCTTTAATTTTTAGTAGGTATCTATATACAGGTATAAGATCATTGTTTTGACAAAATCTACAATGATTTGAATCGATTTTGGATCTAATAAAAAAAATTAGCAATAATAAATATATCAATATAAAATATATTAATAATAAATATATTACTTACGATACTTCACACATATTACAGTATTTCACCAATACATCCACGATATTTTTTGGTTTATAATCAATGACAGATACACGTAAAAAAAAGGTTTGATCCTAATTAATAACAAATTTATAATCAATATATATATATATATATATATATATATGATTGGTACCATTATAGCCATATACTTACCGATTCACTGTTAATCACATTATCAATGAAAGACCATCGTTCTGGGTTACTATTTAATTCTAATCAAATATATAAATAAATATATTATGTTAATAAATTAAAAGGATTCAAGAATATATATATAATAAAAATATATAAGAACTTACTAGCATAAATTCGAAGTATTCCTTTTTTTACTAATTTTGTTTTTAAATTAATAATGTCATTATTGGGATTTTTTCGTTTAAGGTTTTTTTCAAAATGATTTTGACGTCTAAATTAATAATAATATATTTTAGTCCATTTTTTATTACTACCATTTTTATGTAAAAAAAAAGAGAGAAGTGAAAGACTTACATTTTTATATCATGAACCAAACTATCTTGATCATCAAGCTTATTAATTTTTATTCTTTTTTTACTGCCGTTTCTATCACCTCGTAGTACAAGTTCTAATATATCGTCATTATTCGTTTTACAATAAGCATTTTCTATTAATACATAATCTCCAAATGATAGTTCAGGACATCCACTAGCATGTTCATCATATAAAGTACATTGCAAGATATAATCGCTTTCAATAATATTGTTTAACTTTGTATTTACATATTTTAGAGGGGTTTTAGTTTTAGTATAATCAGTGAGTAGTACTAAAACCATAGGATAATTTACGTTAGATATCTTTTCACAACTAAGAAACTATTTTATATACACACATATATTACAAAAAAACAATTGTATTAAAAAATATGTATACATGTATTGTTAAAAATAAATTATATCATATACCTGTCCAACATAATCAACAAATGTTTTTGCGTTTAAATCTTCAGTTTTTGTTAATCTTTTATATTGTGAAATTTGTATTACATCTTTTTGTTGCATAAAATTGGTTTTATTTATCCAATATTTAAAAACCTTTAAGGCGGTTGAATCTTTTTCTTCGATAATATAATGAATATTTTTTGAATATCGTGGTTCATCATTTTCCTGACCAAAGACAATCCACTTTGAATTTGCTGTTGATGCCATATTATTGAATTTTCTACTAATCTAAATATATAAATAAATATAAATTATTAAAGAAATTGTTTATAAACCAGTGATATATATATATATATATATATATTTGTATATATAAAGTATTACTTTCATATTTGTGCATAAAATAATATCACCTCTTTGAAGCACTGCTGGTAGACTATTTTGTTCTTTATGAAATATGTTCATTTTAACAAGTGATACTTTACCATCAAGCGTAGGTTCAACAATCGTTAAATTTATCATATAGTCTAATTATTTAAACACGTTCATATATTCATATATTAATAAAGTTTTACTTTATATTTATATAGCTACACATTACCTTTTGATCCATATTTAAGTTTAACTGGTAAACGAAAGGCATCAATCACACCTCCAAAGAAAGGTACAATATCATGCCTCTCTTCTTTTATTGTTTTGAATTCAACTATTCCAACTGACTACATGTATATTTTTTTAAACCAAATCTTTAAAAGTTTAATAATTACTAGTGAAAGGAAAAAAAAAAAAGTACCATTTTGTATTTTATACTTACTTTTAATTCATTTTTTATTTCATCAGTTGTACGATCTACAGGAGCTATCGCCATATTCCTTTTTATATTTAATAATAAAAATATAATATGTCCTTAATCGAAGTTAGATTTGAATAAAATAAAATAAAATAAAGAAAAAGGTAAAAAAGTCAGTTTCGCTTTCTTTCATTTTCAATGGCTTCTTTTTTTAAATCCCAAAAAGGAAACAACTCATTTTTATTTTTTTACTTATATTTTTATTAGTCAATATATATTAAATTTTATAGCAATCAATATTTTAGATTTCATAACATTTGATTATTATATTAGATGAAATAGTTTAGTAATAAATATATAAAAAAATGAAGAATTCGTTTTAAAACTTCATTTATTCAGATTGTCTTATATTCAACCTATATATATGTACATAATGACATTTGTTAAAAAAAAATGCATCTCATCCATATATAAATTTCTATTTTTATTTATTATGTTATGTATTAAAACTACAATATATACAACTCAATTTATGTAAATAACAAATAAACTTATTCTGAATATATTTCAGTTTCTGTGATTATATATTTTGACTTATCATGAGATTGAAAAGCCATAACACATAAATCAAAATTAAGTCGATTATTATTTTCATCCAATTTACATAAGGTTTCCAATCTGTTGTAAATATCTTGTTTTATACCTTCATTTTCTGTAATACTATAATATATATATTTAGTAATAATGCTAAAATTAAAATTTATATTTTTATCTGGTATTAACTTACTTTAACAATGGAATATTATGAAATAAAGGATACTATATATAAAATTAAAATGAATTAGATTATAAATCTTTTTTTTTAATTATTATTACTTTAAATTATATTATATTTTACCTCTTCTGTCCCAACTGCACCTAAAATTAAGCTATTACCATCTACATCTTTAAAAAGAAACATACATCTATGTATAGGAATTAAGTTTTTGTTTTGACATATATCGCAAGATTCAGTTGCACTATTAAAGCTTTGATCACAATTTTTGCAAAAATTTCTACTGATTTCTGAAATATCCTTTGGTTTATAATCCATAATGCTACCATGTAAAAAATATTTGATTTCCTAAAATTATTTGAAAATAATTAATATTTAATAATCATTTATACAACATTCATTATTATGATTATTATTAAGATTGCCATTATATATGATTACTTTTTCACCATTAATCACTTCAGTTACGGTAGAGTATTTTGGTGGTGTTTGTCTGCATTCTAGATTAATAATAATAAGAAGTAAATCAATATATAATTAAACGCATATATGTAATATCACTTACTAGTATAAACGGTATATTTATTTGGCTTTTTAATTAAAAGATCATAATTATTTCCTGAATGTCGTTTATTTCTTGTTTCGTATAGATATTTTTGTCTATTTTTTTAAAAAAAAAGGTAGCATAAATATACATATATATATACATATATATATATTACTTTACTTTTTTAAACCTTGGACTATTTTATCATCTTCATTTAAAATATGTATTCGAGGAGATGAGTGTTCTTTCTTATTTCCATTTAAAGACAATTCTAAAGCATTGATTTTACTTAATTTACAATAAGCATTCGTAATATAAACATAATCACCAAAAGATAAATCAGGGCAGCCAATTGCATTTTCATCAAATAAAGTGCATTGTAAAAGATAATCTTTTTCTATTGAATAATCATTCCCTTTATTACTTGAAAGATTAGCTGGCTGATTGTTTATGGTATAATCAGTTAAAAGAAGATTTGTCTTTGGACTTTCACTTCCAGTAATGGGCGAATATGCAACAACTTGTCCAACAAAATTAACATATGCAAATCTTTTCATATCTTTGGTTTTAACAGTTGGCCTTTTAAAATTGTTGGAATAACGTACTAATGTTGATTTTATGCTTTCACTCCATTGATTTAATTTATTAATAATACTATTATGCGTATCTTTTAATCTCAATTCTGGATATTGCCATGAGTTTCTAGGAGTTACAGTGCGCTTCTTAAAAATTAACCATTTTGATTGTTCATTTGATATAAAACACTTGTGAGTAGTATCATTCTATGTTTGAAGGAAAAGAAATCAGTTTTAGCATGTTAACAAAAAATAATAAACAATACTAATAATAACAATCCTGAAATAGTTATAATATTGATAATAAAAATGATTATCTATTTACTTCGAAATTGGTTATAAAAATTATTTCATCGCTTTTTTCAAAATTTGGCAATCCTTCTATTTTTGCGGAATAAAAATTTAGACGCGTATATGTCGGTTTCATAGAATGATCTGGCACCATTATTGAAACTGACTGCATATATTCTGTAAGATAAAAAATAATAATAATAATAATATATTTATTTTAATATTATCAAAGGATTTATTTTCTTTATCTTTCCTTTATTTATACTTATATGTAATACTTTGATCATCATTATTTAATTCTTTTGGCTTATTATAATCAAAAATAACTCCATAAAGTTCATTTAAGTTTGAATTAATATCTGAAATCTATTTATCCAAATTTTATCGAATTAAATTAGTCTATTTTATTATCTGTTATTAAACAACAATAATAATAATAATATTGTTACTATCATTATTAGCTATAAATATTAAACTCACTTGTGTATTTTTCAAAGATTTTTTCATCATATTGCATTTATATTAAATAAATGAAGTAAAGAAAAAAGGAGAGGAAAAAAAAAGAGAGAGAAAGAAATAGTTAAAAAGGAAGGTGAATTTTTATTCACCCTGCTGAGAGCTGATGTTAAAAATTTAATTCAACCTATTCAGTATCTAGCTGAAGTTGAAAAGGAAAAAGGTAAAAAAGAGCAAACATAAAAATTTATATTCAGTCACTTTTATTTTCCCTCTTTCCTTTTTCTTCTTTTTCTCTCTCTCTCTCTTTTTCTTCTTCCTTCTTTTATATTTATATTATTATTTACTTTTTATCTTGTTTTTATTATTATGTCCAAGTTTATAGAATTTAAAGAAAATGCTGATATAGCTATTACAAACATTATTCTAGCCATTAATGAAAATAATGAATCTAGAGACAATCATTCCTTTATAACTACACAAATAGATCAACATATTGCACCAATAAGTGGACAAAACGGAATATCAGAATTTGGTATTGTAGAAGAAAAACCTGATTGGAGAAAAAATGCATTAGAATTTGTTCTTCGACGAAACTTATTAGCTATTGTGGTAAAACTCGATTTGTATTTTTTTATATTATCAAAATATTAATAATATATATAGATGTATATAATACAAACACACACACACCTTAGAATATAAACTCATTAAATCACTCTCGCTCTTATTATGCTATGGGAACCATTTTTTGTTTTTATTTTTATTATAACATATATTAAAAAAAGGAAAACACACCTGAATCAGATCCTGAAAGGTTCAACAAATTATTCAATCTTTTGGATATTGTTCTTACTTTATCAGAAAAAGGTATACATAATAAATACACAGCCAAATAAAAGCAAAAAAATAAATATGAATCAAGATGAATAACACTTTATTTTATTTTATATTTAGAATACTTGGAACAAATTATCCCATTAACTTTTATAGAAGAATTATTAGATGTGCATACTATTTCAAGTTGTGAAAAATTGTTTGAATATGTAGAAGAAAGAAAGAGCCGTTTGATTGTGGTATGATTTTTTTTTACCGTGATCAATATATAAATTTATGCATGTGTTTAAATTACAATACTAATGATTAATATTAATATTATTATATATATACATATTGATTAATAATATAGGATATGATTCCTGGTCGTGGAAAAGCATTGGTATTGTTAAGATTATGTAATGAAATGTTAAGAAGGTTATCTAAAGAAACAAATACTGTATTCTGTGGTCGAATTTTGATGTTCCTTGCAAATTCTTTTCCTCTTGGGGAAAGATCAGGTATTGAATTATTTTATATAAAAATAAAGAGAAATTGATATTAACTTATTATTTTTTATTTTATATCTAATATATCTATATATAATAAAAAGGTGTTAATTTACGTGGTGATTTTAATTCTGAACCAATCCATTATGATAGTGATGAAGTTGTTGATGCTGATGAAACAATGACAGGTAAAGAATGAATTGAATTGGAAAAAAAAAATGTATGATACGTAATATATAATTTTACATATATGAATTATTTTTAGATGAACAAAAGGAATTCTATAAATTATTTTGGTCCACTCGTAAATACTTTTCAGATCCTCCATCCATATTCCAAGGTGAAAATTTCTCTGATTTACAAAAGGTACACACACATATATATATATACAAAAACAATAAATATGCAAAATACAATAAATAAAAATATATAATTTATTAATAATTTATATCAATTTTAAACAATTAGGGTGCCCAAGTCATTTTTGAAAAATTCCAAGAGATTACAAAACATGAAGAAACTATTGCAGGTGCAAAATCAACTGAGATGCCAGGTTTTAAAAGAAAAGCAGAAGCTATGGACACAGATGATGACAAAGTTGCTAAACAAATACTAAATGAAATCAATAATGATTATCGATTTCCTCGTTTATTAACTAGTCGAAAATTATTAGAGCTAGAGGTATATATATATATATATATATATATATATATGCATATAGTATAACACAAAAAAAAGAATAATTCAAGTTTAACTTGATATATTTTTATTTTCACTTTTATTTTTTAACAATAGATTGAAGATGTTAGATTTAGAAGAAACGTTATATTGCAATTTTTAATCTTATTCCAATATTTATCTGGATTTTCACAAGATGAAAAAGAAAATACTCGTAATCTATTAGCGGCTCGTGGCGCCAACAAACAATCTTTAATCCAGCCTTCATATACAGTAACAGATGAACAAGTAATAATAATAATAACTATAATAATGATAATGATGGTGATAGTTAACATGTATATTTAGTAATGAAGATGATTAAAACATTAATATTTTTTTTAGATGATATGGGTTAAAGAAATGGAAACCAATTTGACTAGTTTATTACGATTAATGAAACCTCATGGTAGTTTATATACTGATATTGTCATGATTGTTCTTAAACATGAACGCAACTGGGTAAGTTGTATATATCAAGATAAGATTATATATACTATATGTGATCAGATTTATATTTAACAAAAAATACTTTTTTTAAATAGATAATATGGAAAGCATCTGGATGTCCAGTATTTGAAAAGCCGTCATTTGATTCGTCAGTATTAAAAGATTTCAGAAATAAGCGAATGAAGGTTTTAAGGGTAATTTATAATAACTGAATTAAATAAATAAATAGTTTAATATATATATATATATATATAGTTAACTAACTATAAATACATGATTAGAATCCACCAATGCCATATAGATATGCTTACGGTAATATAGAAATGACTAATATGTATGCAAAGTCAAAAGAGCCACTTGGTACTATTATGAAGTAATGATTATAATAATAATAATAATAATAATAATAATAATAATGGTGATCAGCCTTAATGAATATACTAATATTTATACATATATATATATATATTCATTTAAAAAATAATCATAATTACAATCATAAGCTCACGACAGGCTATGCCCACACCAGTAGCAATAATTGAACAAGCATTAAAAGTTTTAGAAAAAGAAAAAAATGCATCAGTTGAAGAACGGTTTAATATAGCTAACGGTGCATTATTTCAAGCAACACGTATTTTATATAGATCACATGCTGCTTTAATACCAAAAGTATATCATACAAAAAAGACCTTCTTTAATGCAATGTATCAAAATGAATCAGCAGATCAAGAAGATGGTATGGATGAAGATGATGGAGATAGTGTTGAAAAGGGAGCTATAGAGGAAAAATCAACAAAAGATGCTTCAGCCATCTCTGAAATAATTAATGAAAAGCGCGTAGAAACAGAAATTAAAGTATTAGAAGAATGTAAAAGATTTTTAATGGAAGATGGAATTATGTAAAAAACAATTTTAGTACATTTTTATTTATTTTAATAGTAATAATAATAATAAAGTGAATATTCATAATACATAAATTTGTAGTTTAAATTTAAATATATCCCACAATTTTGATTTTTTTAAAATTCAACAAAAGCAGATTTATAAATTTTTATTAGTAAAAAATATTGATTTTTATTGGATGAAAAAAGCTATCCAATGGATCTTACGAATTACTTTTCATTTTCATTTTCATTATATAATTTTAGATATAAAATAATTTCTATTTCTCTTTAAGAGAAAAGAAAGGAGGGGACAAAAAATTGGGGTTAGCTTCATTTAGGTCTTGCAGCCACGGAAATCTTTAGTAAAAGGCGAAAGATTTATACGTGAAATGATCACAAGACAGAAGCAACGAAGAAAAAAATCGAAAGAAAAGCAAAGGAATGTCGCCTTTTTATAGTTTTTGAAAATGAAAACGGAATTTAAAAGTGTGACCTGCTTTTTAATTTTTTTGAATTGTGTTTGAATTTTCTATTTTTTTCCCACTCCTTTCCCTTATTTTACTTCTATCATCTGGTACTTAAATATATCCTGCTTTAATTTTTTTTTCTTATATAGATATGGATGTTAAGTTTAGATCATTAAGTAAACAAGCAGCAGATTGTCAAAGATATATTCAAAGACTTAATAATGTAGATTCTATTAGTGTTCAAGAAGAAATAGCTGGACTTATTAGAAATGAAATAAGACGTTTAGAAAAAGATATTGAAGTAAAATAATAATAAGCTATTTTTTTCTATTTAAATATAGATATATAACATCTAAAAAGAAATAATAAAATCCAAGTAATATTTATTATTTATCTACATATTAGAGTGTTAAAATACTTGCAGATGAAGAAGATCGTCAATCAACACGAAATCAAATATTAAATAGATTGGGAGAATATGAAACTCAGTGTATCCAGTAAGGAAAAAAAATTTTTATATATGTATATAAAAAACTGATTTATTAACACTATGTAATAATAAAAATGATTATCTATTTAAATATTAATGATAGTTTACAAAACACTGCAAGACAAGCTATTTTAAAATCCAAACAACGTGTTACTGAAAAAGAGCAACAAAATCGAAAAGCACTTTTTGGAAACCGAATCAATGGAGGAAATTTCACTGAACAATACGAATTATTACAGAGGAATTCAAAAGGGTAAATTATTCGGAATTAATATATCTCCGCCGCTATTCTTTTTTTCCAATTTATAATACCATTTTTTTTTCTTTTTTTCTTATCAATAATAATTTGTATATTTATAGAAATAATGAAGCTTTATTGCGTGCCACTTCAAATGTAACTGATGCCTTAAAAAGAACAAGCACACTTATGCAACAAGAATTAGAAAAAAGTGCCTATTCAGCAAATACCCTTGGTAAATAAATAAAGAAAAATAAAAATAATGTGGGGTAAAAAAAATTATTATTAAAGAAAGTTGAATTTTATAATTATGGTTACATTAATATACATGTGAATATATAAAAAAATAATAGACAAAGGAATATGTGAAAAATGGATGAGGGGGAGGAGACCAAACGTTTATCAATACCCCCAAAAAAAAACAAAAAATATTAATCAATATTTTTTTTACTATGTTTATTTATTGTGAATTTATATAGCCGACTCGTCTAAGACTTTATCGGCGACTTTATCTGAATATGAAAATTTAGGATCCTTATTGAATCTTTCTAAGCGAATGATTACTCATCTCGAAACTTCAGATTGGATAGATCGAATTGTATTGTTTATTGGGATCACAATTTTTTGCTTAGTCGTTCTATATATTATTAAAAAAAGAACATGGGATGTTGGTGTATCCTGGCTAAGTTGGTTATCTTCTTTTAGTAATGATAAAAAAACTTTAATATCATCATCATCATCATCAACTATAATACCTTCTTCAACAAAAACAATCATTTCAGTAGCAACAGATACAATTAGAGAAAGTGTGATATTATTAGATTCAACTACTACTCTTATTTCTACCCCTTCATCATCTGTAATTCACACATGGCCTGACGAATTGTGATACTAATAATTTTTTTATCTAATCTAAATGAATTGATTGGTTAATAAATCGTTTAACCGGTAGGGATTTGAAATTCTTAAAAACTTTTTTATTTATTTTCTTGACCTTGTTTTTTCATTTGTTATTTTTCTTTCACTTTTTTCTTTCTCTTTTTTTTCCTTACATTATCATAAAATATTTTCCCTTCTCTTTATTAAATAAAAAGAAAAAAGAAAAAATAAATACAACATGGAAGTAGCTTTAATGCAAGCAAAAAAATCATGCCCTTTTATTCACGTCGCCACCACTACAACTTTAAAACGTCTCACTTCAAATGCTTCTTCTGGTAATGGCTTGTTACGTAAAGCTCAACAATGTCCTGTTATGAGTCAAGCTATGGGTCAACAAACTCGTTCTTTATCTACAACCTCATCTGTTGCTCAAACACCATCTAAAGTTGTAAAAGCTGAAGGTAAAAATTTTATTTATACTCGTTATATATATATATATATATATATATATATGATAAAAAAACATATAAAACACTAAATTCTTCTTATGGTAAAAAAACAAAGTGTGAGAAAAAAAAATTAAAGTACCCTATTTTTCTCTCTTATTAATATTTATTTAGTAAAAGCTCAATCTGTTGAAAAAGTAAATCCAGTTACACATAACAACAAATCAAAACATTTTGATTATGAAGCTTTCTATCAACATGAATTAGAAAAGAAACATCAAGATAAAAGTTATCGCTACTTTAATAATATTAATCGTCTTGCTCAAAAATTCCCTCGTGCCCATACTGCCCGTGTTGAAGATGAAGTCACTGTTTGGTGTGCTAACGATTATTTGGGCATGGGTCGTAATCCTGTGTTAACTGAAACAATGAAGTATGTTCTTTACTATTATTATTTATTGATTATCATTTAATCCTTATCATTCTTTTGTTAATCATTATTATTTTCATTACTATTATTATTATT
The DNA here is from genome assembly GCA_037043795.1 of Cunninghamella bertholletiae. NCBI lineage: Eukaryota > Fungi > Mucoromycota > Mucoromycetes > Mucorales > Cunninghamellaceae > Cunninghamella > Cunninghamella bertholletiae. The sequence continues at coordinate 3,718,920 of JAZGVP010000001.1, forward strand.
ATTACTTATATAGACGTACATTAGATCGTTATGGTGCTGGTGCTGGTGGCACACGTAATATTGCTGGTAATGCTGATCTTCATCTTCGTCTTGAATCTGAATTAGCCGATTTACATCATAAAGAAGGCGCTTTAGTTTTCTCTTCATGCTATGTTGCCAATGATGCTACTTTAGCTACTGTTGCTAGTAAATTACCAGGATGCGTTATTTTCTCTGATGCATTAAACCATGCTTCCATGATTCAAGGTATTCGTCATTCTGGTGCTCAAAAGAAAATTTTCCGTCATAATGATATGGCTCATTTAGAAGAATTATTACAATCTGTTGATCCCAGTGTTCCTAAAATCATTGCTTTTGAATCTGTTTATTCCATGTGTGGTTCCATTGGTCCTATTCGTGAAATTGTTGATTTAGCTAAAAAATATGGTGCTATTACTTTCTTAGATGAAGTTCATGCTGTTGGTATGTATGGTCCACGTGGTGCTGGTGTTGCTGAGCATTTGGATTATGATCTTAATGCTGCTAACCCAACTATGGGTAATGGTGGTGTCTTGGATGAGATCGATATCATCACTGGTACTCTTGGTAAAGCTTATGGTGTTGTTGGCGGTTACATTGCTGGATCTGCCTTATTTGTTGATATGGTTCGCTCTTATGCTCCTGGTTTTATTTTCACCACTTCTTTACCACCAGCTGTTGTTTCAGGTGCTCTTGAATCTGTTAAATATTTAAAGGAATCCTCTGTTGAACGTGAAATGCAACAAATCAATACTCGTGATGTTAAATCTCGTCTTTCTGAAATTGGTATCCCAGTTATTCCTAATCCTTCCCATATTGTTCCCGTTTTATTAGGTGATGCTGCTGCTGCCAAATTAGCATCCGATGAATTATTATCTGAACATGGTATTTATGTTCAAAGTATTAATTATCCTACTGTTCCTCGTGGTGAAGAACGCCTTCGTATCACCCCTACTCCTGGTCATGACGCTAAAATGATTGATCACCTTGTTGATTCTTTGGAAACCATTTGGAATCGTTATGACTTTAAGCGTGTTAATGATTGGGTTGCTGAAGGTGGTTGTGCTGGTGTTGGTGTTCAAAATGCCGTTCCTTCTTCTCCTATGTGGACTGATAAACAACTTGGTTTAGATAAAGTTAATGAAGAAAAGGCTATTCGTTCTGGTACCTCTGTTGTTTAAATGAACAATTAAGAAAGAAAAAAGAAACAATGACTAGTTTAGTCTGATGATACTTAAGAATTTATTTTATTATATACTATTCTATTTTTTATTTTTTTATTTTTGATGAATCGTTTGATAATCCTTTTTAATAAATCATTATTAAAATTTTGAAAAATGACCTACTATATATATGTAAATGACCATAATTTAAATCCTATTTTAATGATTTTCTAAATTTAATATATATATATATATCTGTAAGTGCATCCGTTACATAGTCCCTATTTTTTGTTATTTCTATTTTACATTATTTTGATAAATATTATGGTACACTTTTAACTAATCAATCCATTTAAAGTTGGTACAATAAATAAAGAAGAGGTGGTTTAATATATGTTTAGAAAAAATTAATAGTATTTTTTTTCAAACTAGCGAGATGTTTAATATTACAATTTAAATAATACTTTTATAGTAACTAACTTATAATAATAAAAATGAGTAGAAAAGAAATGAAAGACTAAAAAAAAACCATCAATATCGGAATTTGATTTTTAATTTTTTTCGCTTATCCATTTTGAGTAAAATCGATGTAATTTTGTGTTTTATAAAATATTGGAGTTTAACAGTCAGGTATTTAGTACTTAAAAAAGAAAAAGATTAAAAATATAATAAACAGGTAATAGGTTAAAAAAATCAAATTGAAAAAAAAGCAACTATTTCATAGAGCTATTACTTTTTTATTTCAGTTGTTATATATCATTTTACATACATATCTCAAAAAGTAGTAAATTTATTATACGTTTTGAAAAAAAATCTTACTACCATTAATTTTAAAAATATAAAGGTTAAAGTATATTTCATGTATAATATATACATTTGTCATAGATAGGATTTTTTTAATGTTGCGATAATTCTTTTTTATTTATTTATTAAGGAAAACACAAAGAATAAGATTTACACTTTACATATATATGTTTCATTTTATTCAATCAGAAGTTTTTAGACATGATTTTAGTTGAAATAATTACAGTATCTATACTTACAATAATATGTATTTAGAGTTATTTATTATTTTACATGAATATATTTATATATATATGCTACACTTTTAAATGACTAATAATACAACAAGTACCCGATCAATAATAAAAAAGAACACGTTTTTTAATTTTTTTAAAAAAACATCGATACTTATACTTGTACTCGTCAATTTATGTAATTTTCTAATTAATAATTATGATACTAGTAAAAATAATAGAAAAAGTATCATTCAAAACACATGTAAATATTTGTTCCGAGTAAAATATTTTAAATTGAGTTTTGAATTCTAAATATGGTAATCCATCGAAAGCTGTTATTTTCTTTTAAATTTCGTTTCCAAATATGGTAAGTTTTCTATTATAATCATGCTTTTTTTTTTTATTTCATTACCTTCATTTGATAAAAAGAAACATTTTGAAGTAATAAATTAAATATTCATAAAATACTTAGAGATATAATGGTAGAATTGGTTTATAATTAGATCTACTGATATAAAAATATTTTATTATAGGAACTTTTATTTTTTTTGTTTTTCTCTAGGTAGTATAAAAACATTTAAGTTAATAAAAAAAAAACTAAGAATGTTTTTATTTTAATAATCATTATATTTGAAGTTAAATAGGTATTATGAATTGAAAATTTCAGTGTAATTATCACATTATGTATATATTTGTGTGTATATATTTAATAAAAAATATATTCATTATAATTTTTTTTTTCCTTTTAAAAAAACTATCTACAGTATTATTACTTTTTTTATGATTTTTTTGAAATTATAAAAATCATTGTTCAACATCCATCGACTGATCTTTTTCTTTATTTTCTTTTTCAGAAATCACACTAAGTTCATAATAAGCGTTAGGATGTTCTATTGTATCAATTTTTTCATGTTGAGGATGAGTAATTTCAAAATATCTTGTACAAGCTATTTGATAATGTTGGCCCTTTACTAAGTCTAATATTTCTCTTACATACTGTGATGGTATTTGATCTTTATGTAATTTTGTTTCTAAACTGTTATGTGATGAATGTTTAAAAGGACAACCATGATGTTCCCCTGTTGAGGGACTGCTTCCTCGAATGATTGATGCACAGCTAATAATAATAATAAAATAAATAATAAGGATTAAGAATTATCTTTTATAAATGTATTATTATTTCAATATCAACACTTACTTAAAAGGTGCGTAACTAACTCTCCTTCCTTCTAGGCCATAATTATGTCGAATATTATAAGCATATTCTTTTTGAAATTTATCATCAGTAACATTTGCAAATGCTGTTCTCCAAAACACGAGTGATTCTTGAACAGATAATCCAATAGCCTAAAGATAATTCATTTTTTTAGAGAAAAAAAATATATATTAATAAATCACATATTAATATAAAAATAATACATTAATTTTAATTTATCTACCTTCAAGAAAAGACCATATTGTAAACGTCCAGAATGTTTTAAATGTTTATCACGATGAAGAGCATCATTTAAAGTTCTCATACAAAGAGGTGCATGTTTTTCAACCATCTATTAGTATATAAAAAAAATGAATATTTTAGTCAGAGTTTTAAACTTTTATACTTTTAACTCTAATAAATAATAGTTAAAAAAATAATTACCAATGAAACATTAGAAGCATTCAAATCCTCATTAACATCAGCTGTGCCTGTATACAATTTTCCAGAGTTTTGTTTTTCCACATTTAATAAAATGGGTTTTAATCGATCATCTTCTTCTAATCGCGGTAATAATTTTGCAGTTGCCTATTTTATTTAAATACATACATAATTGAAAAATTAAACAACAATCATCTCTATCTTTCTCTTTTATATACATATATATATTAATCATACCTCTAACATATTTGATAATGAAGATTTAAATTCATCTATCACAAGACTAAGTTGATGAGATATTGGGACATATGCTTTTCCTTTAGATATATAAACAGCTCGACGACGAACAAGATCTAATACTTTTTCAAAATCAACCTATTCATATTTAAAAATAAATCATTGATATCCTATATAGACATATTTACATATCTATTTTTTTTTCTTTTGATTTATTTACTTACTTCAAAATAAGTTTCATTATCTACATAATTGACTATAGCTTCTTTATTTTTTAAACCATAAGGAGCACATGATTCTAATTCTTTATGTATTTGTTGTTTTTTATTGTCATCAATCTATACCATAATAATAAGCTAATATTAAGGATGCTTTCCTCTTTTCTCCCTCCCTCTCTCTCTTTCTTTTTTAATCATTGATCTTACCGCTTTCCAACTTAAATTGGAATTTTCTAAAAATCGTTTCCTATCTTCTGACATTTCTTGTTCATATCGAAATCTATATAAATATAAAAATATTTACATAAATCACCTATTGTATACTTATATATATATATATATATATATATATTACTTGAATAAAGTACATTCTTGTCTTAAAAACCATTCTCTTAATTCTTCACTTCTACAATATGCTAATCGTAAAACAAAATGACTGATGTGATCTTTTCTACGTTCTTCTAATAAATTTTCTTTTGCTGCATTCGATTTCATAGGAAGGTATTTATCAAGAGCTGCTTGTATTGACTTTTTAGACTCTTCTTCATTTAAATTACGAAGTTTAGCTGTTTCAACTGTTTTAAGAACTATAGTAATAAACATTACATAAAAAAAATGTAGAAGTAAATAAATAAATACAATAACTACTAAAACTACAAGTATAAAAACCTATGGTAGTAATATTGACTACACTTTATTTATTCATTTTCTTATCTTTCTTTCTTTTTTTTTTCTTTTTTACCTTGAAGTCGATCTAAAGCAAATAATTCAAATTCCTCAATAGTGATTTCAGATGGTGGAGGTTTATGATAAAAGTTGAGACGAAAAGGATATTCTGAATCAATAATTGGATTATGGTGATCAAGTCTATTTTTTTGTCGATTAGAAGCAGTTGCAAATCTGTTTTCTCCTTTCTTTTTTGTTTTAAACATACTGTAATTTCAATAACTATTGTTTATTAGCAAAATAAAAATAAAAAAAGAATAAAGAGTAGTAATAAGCTAACTAGTCAAATGAAAAAAAATAAAAAGAAAAAGAGAAATTTTTTATTCGCGCTTTTTATATTTTTAAATTTTCGTGTTTCCAATTCAATTACCGACTCTATATGTATATAGAGTTAAAAACAAAAAAAATTTTTTACATGAAATTAAAGATATATTCTATATAAGATATAATGTATATATTATTGGTATATATATATATTAAAAAATAAAAGACAAATAAACAAAAAAAAATGAAAAAGGATATTTTTCTTCATTTTTTTTACCCGCTAATTTTTTTAATTTGACCCAACTTATTTTTCATTTGTTCATATTCATTTTCACTACAAGCATATTTTAATTTGAATTCAATTAAAGTAGCTTCGATTTCAGCTAAATGATCTTCCAATTGAGCATTACGTTGAACCAATTGATTATTTTCATGGGCTAAACGATTAAATTCCTCTTGTTTTTCATTTTCCATTTTTTCCTTTGTTTTTTTAATCGAATGTTCTAATTGAGCAATAGTGTGTTGTAATTGTTCATTATCATCACTGACTCTAGCTCTTTCCATTTTGGATGCAATGACTTGGGTGGCTAATTCTTCATGCTCCTTTTCTAATTCTTTATATGATTTTTCTAATTTTCTTGCTCTTTGTGTTAATTCATGATTTTCTTGTCGTAAACTATCTTCTTTACCTTGGATTTTAGCATCATGTGCTGCTTTTATTAAATGACGTTTGGTTAATTTTGCAAGTTCCCGTTGAGATATATTAAATTCATAGGTATCTTTAACAAATTGAGATGGGTCATCCTTTTTTTTTAATGAAAATATAAAGAATAAAATAAGAATAAGAATAAAAATAAAAATAGAAAGAAAAGTAATATATTAGTTTTGTTTAGTTTTTCAATTTTTCTGTAACATATTATTACTTTGGTACTATTATTATTTCTTTCAACTCTTTTTTTTTTACCTTATATACATCAAAAATTTCACTTCCTAAAAATGCCAATAATCCTTCAAATTCTAAACTAAGGATGGTAGATTGATTTCTTTTCATTAAAGCCAATCCAACATTTAAAACAATAGCTGAACCATCAGCAAAAACCATATCAATGACACGAAACACTAAATCTAATGAACATCGATAAGCAAATAAAGTCATAAACCATTGTGATGCGTACATAGTTGAATGGACACCTTGAGCATCTAAATGACGATAGATTTGTGGAAGATGAAGACGTAATAATTCATCAAATTGGTATAATCGTTCATGTAATAATTCCATGTTTGGTGTAAAATGGCCACGTAAACCATATTCTGTCATTAAATTAATTAATACACAAAAAGCAGCTTCATCTGGCATCTTTATAAAAAATAAAAAATTAAAAAATAAAACATATATATATATATAAATGAGTGAATACATTTTCAATTTTTATATTTATATATATATATATATATATATAATTTACATTTAATAATAAGCATCCAACAACAAATGGTAATCCTTGGCAATAACCAACTTGAGGATCAAATAAACTATAAGCTTTGATTACATTAAATAACATTTCTTGACCATCACCATCTTTTTGTTTAAAGAAAGGTTGATTTGGGAAGGCTCTAGGAATATCCCTTCGAATGATTTTTTCTTGTGGACTTACTCTTTTTAATAATTCTCTATATTCTAATTCCACTGCTTCACTGTTATTTCTTGATTTAGAAAATATTTGCCATAACATACCACGAAGTGATGGTGGCATCCCTTGACATATATGTTCTCTTAATAAATCTCGTTTATGCTGTTTAATTGTATCAAAATCATTAATAACGGTTGCCCAAAATTCTAAGAAAAGTGAAAATAAAATAAATTTACATTAGTAAATAAATTTTAAATAAAGAATTTATATGCTTAGTTAATTTTTCTTTTTTAAATGATGATGATAATGATAATGATTTTTTTAAAAAAAAATGTGTATTACCCCAATCATAATTATCAGACGAACACTCTTTTAACTGTGCTAAATTTTGAGAAGTTTCTTCTTTAAGATTGATTTGATTAGCTGAGTCTTCAATATGTTGTTTTCCATCATGAGAAGTAGAAGAAGAATAGATATGAAGTGAATTTGTTAATTTATCATATAAGCTATTTCTTTTTGATCCATTTTTATTTTTATTATTATTATTGTTATTAGTAGAAGAATCTATTATTGACGATGAAGATGAAAGTGAATTTCTTGATTGAATATCAGATATTCTTTTTGATTGACGATTTTTATATACATTAGAAGGTCTTTCTACAGGAGTTGGAGATGATGATGGAGATGATAATGTTGTTGATGATATATCGGAGTTAACAACAAAATGGTGAGGCTTTTGTTGTCGCATAATGGTGGAACAAAAATCATCGGGGATGATATTAAGGTCACACATATCTTTTTTATTATAGAAATGATGATGATTTTTGTTGTCATCTTCAGTATCATCACTATCAGTATTAATTAAATTGATAAAAGGTCGTGGTGAAATTAATGTCATTGCACGTCTTCTTGTAGTAGTAGTAGTAGTAGTATTAGCAGTAGGTGTAGTAGTAGATTTTATTATGGATGAATCTTTTTTTAATAATGATGTAGAAGTTAAAGTAGAATGTTGATGATGATGAGATACAGTCAATGAACGTTTGCGCCTTTGTTGTTGTTGTTGATTTAAATAGTTTGGTAAAGGGGTTAATTGCTCATTTTCAAATTGTAATGATGATGATGATTCCTGTCTTTGTAACATTTCTTCAGTATCTAAAGATGAAACTGATAAATGGGTATGTTTAATAGTTGTAGGGGTAGTAATGGCAGTATCAACATCTGTATCATCATCATCTTCTTCACTTGAAAAAGTATTATTATTTTGTCGTTTTGACCTGAATTTTTGACTATCTATTTATTTAAAAAAAATAAAGTTAATATATACTAGCGTGTTTTATATATATATGTATATATACAGGTACTATTTTTAGTGACTTTTTTTTTAAATACCTTTTTTACTATCACTATCTTCATTTTCAGAATCAATACTTGTATCATCTTCATATTCGTCGTCAGTTTTAACTTGTATTTTAAAACCAAAATGATCGGTATATTCAGAGTCATGAGGGTTTTGTAATACTTCTTCTACTACATTTAAGTCAAAATCATAAAAAGCATATTTTTCTTTATTATTTTCTTGATGAATAGATTCTGTAGTTGCTGTTTCCATTCTTATTTAATTTCTTTTATGTAGAAAGAAGAAAGAAAAAAGGCAATAATATTAATAATAAAAATAAATAAATAGAAAAGAAAAAAAGAAAGAGAGGGAAAATGTTTTAAATTTTTTAAGGAGGGAAATTAAGAAGAGAGAAAAAAAATCGGAGTAACAAAAAATTGAGGGAAACAAGTTTTTTTTATATGTTATGACCAACTCTTCTAATTTTATAATTGAGCAAAAGGAGTATACAAAAAAATACACTTTATTAAATGTATATATATAGTAAAAAAAATAACAAAAAGAATAATTATCATATATTAAAAAAAAGAAGATTAAATGCATTAATAATAAATTATAGTAAACTATTTATACCCAAGGATCATCAGGAGGCTCATTCGTTTGTGTAGCAATAGCTGTTGTTGATATTGTTTCATTGGCATCATCTCTTCTATCAAAATATTTCCATAATCCACAATCTGTACAATTTTTTTCTTCCTTACATTCCGGTAAAGGAAATTCTTCAGTTTTATTAAGAATATTATCAATAACATCTCTAATACGATGTGTACGAATATCTACTCTCCATCCATGGTCATTCACTGTATCCCACATACAGATCTATTTTATTTATTTAGGTAAGTAAATAAATATATAAATATATAAATATATAAATATATAAATATATAAATAAATAAATATATAAACAAATAAATAAATTCAAAATGATCATCATATATATATATATTTATATTTTAAAACTTTACCTTTCCGGCATGACATCTACTTTCCATAGCAAAGCCTCCATACCTATTTTTTTTTTTTAATTGTTAAAAAAAAACAAAAACAAAACATTAATAAAAAAAAAAAAAGAATTAGGTCTTTTCCTTTTTTTTTTTATCTTTTTATCATTTTTATTACCAGCAAGAGCTTGTAGGTCCAGTACATAATCCAACAAAAATAGGATCTCCAGTATGCCCAAAACTCCATAATGGCATGGAAGAAAAAGAAGGTAAATGTAATCGAGTAGAAGCAAGTTGATCACCAGGCGCTTCAAAAGTAACAGTTGGTACACCATAAGTTTGTCCTACTAATGAAGCTAAAGCACCACCAAGTGAATGTCCAGTTAACCAAATAGTTGCATTTTCATATCTACTTATAAGATCAAGATAAATTGCCTAAAATAAAATAAATAAATAATGGATGAATAATAATAATAAAAAAAACATTTGTTTTTTTTTATTTTCTGTATAATTATTACCATTGCATGATCATAATAAAGTTCAGCATTTTTTATACTATTTTCTAAACATTCACTTTCACACATATAATCATTTCCTTGATAACAATTACATACAGGTGTCCATGCTCGGCTAATGCGTGCACAACAACAAGAAAATAGCATATTATCCTATTTATTTTTTTTAATATACATATATACATAGTATGATAAATAAATTAATAAAAATTTCTATTATTACTTGGATAATATTTAATTATTATATACTTACATTAATTTTATCATTATCACCAGTTGGTCCTCCAGTCCATAATCCTGCACTTGTACCTTTAAAACTAATAACAAATAAATTATCATCATCATTTCCAAAAACATGACCTCGTATACCATCAGATTCCCATCCAAAAGAGTTATTCTATATACATATATATATATATATATAAATAAGAATAAATCATCATTTTTCTAAAATAAAAAATAGCAATCTTATATGTATATGATTTTTTTATTATTATTATTATTATTATTATTATTATTACCAAACTCCAAGGAGTACCAAGATCATACCAATCGGTAGTATTATCTACTCCACTATAAGCGTTATTTGTCATAATAGCAAGAGAAATTAAGTTGGGACGATGAGAAATATTAGGAAGAAGACCCCATACTGATTCCATATAAATATCTTGGTTTAAAGGTGATATGTCTTTTAAATGTTTCCAACGTATTTTTTTAGGTTGATATGATGTAGAAGATAAAGAAAAAGAAGGAGGAGTAGATTTTTGTATTAAATAATTCTTGGCAGAAGGTGTAAGTCGTTCATATTTATCAATAATAGGTGAAATAGTTAATGGCTCTTGTTCTTGTTGAAGTGTTTGGATTGCTGTACTAGGTAAGTCTAAACGTCTAAATAAGCGTGGTATAGGTCCATTAACTGAAGCATGATGATATATACTTTTAAGTCGAAAAGTCTGTTCAGGAATTATCTTTTCTTTAGAATGAAATACTTCTTGGTACTGCGCTTGAAGCCCATCTATTAATAATGTAAATAATAAGATTGTTGTATAAAATAAAACCTTCCTTAACATTTATATTATTACTACTGCTATGTTTCTTTTTTTTTTTTTTAAGTTAAAAAAAAGAGAGACAGAGAAAGAGAATGTTGTTAAATATAATAAAAGTATAGAATTAATAAAATAAAAAAGATAAAGAAAAAAAAAAAAGATAGAAAAAAATCCCGTTTTTAAAATTAAATAAAATAGGTCATGTGGTCCTCAGCGGCATATGAAATTAAAAAAAATCAATGCCAATTGAATCAAAATAGCATTAACATTTATATTTTTCTATTATCACACATAATTTATATCCATTAGTTATTACTATATATATTTATGTTGATTTATTAGTTATACATTATTCTATGCTTTTTTAATATTCTATTAAAATGACTAAGCTATTCAAAGAAATCATCTTTTTCTTCATCTACTTCTTCATTCTCTTCATTGTCGTTATCTTTATTATCATCATCAGCAATAATAGGTTTTGCATCTTCAATAACACCATCCTTAATAAGCCGTTGTCGATATAATTGACGATATTCATTTTTCAATTCATCAAAGTTATTTCCATTTTCCATTACTTTTTTTATTTTATTTATGACTTCTTCCATTACTGAATTGGATCCTCTAGATTCATCTGTATTTGTTGAAGGGAATAATGATACATAAGGTAAAGTTCTTGGGTAATACTAAATAAATAAAAATAATAATGGTAATATGATTAGAGAGTGATGATGATGATGATAATGATGATGATTACATATATATTTATATATAAGCAAATATTTATATTTTACCAAAATATAGTTTTGCTTCACTAATAAATCTTGTATTTTTGCTTCAATTTTCTTTTTAGCATCCTCATCTGTTTCTGCCTCTAACATCTTTTTTTGTTTTCTTAATTTTCTATTGATTTTTTGAGTTTCTAAAATAAATAAAAGAATAAGTATATACCAGTCCATTATATATATATATACTTACCAAAGTGTTTAATCTTGTGATATTTTTTTGAAAGTTCTCTTTCTCTTTCATCGATTTTCTTTTCTCCATATAAATATTGTAATTGTATTAACTTTCTTTCTGCTTGAATTCTTGCATTTGGATTTAAATCTGTCTATAATACATAGAAACAATCTACTTTTTAGAATATACGATATACTTTATATATATTCTTATTTATTATTATTATTACCTTTTTTGATAACATTCTTTTAAAATCTCTTATACGTTTATTTATTTTTGAACTTGATTCCGGTAATGGTGCATGTTTATTATTTTTTTTAGTAGAGGAATGAGTTACTTTAGGCATATTTTATTTTAACTTGTATTAAAAGAATGAGAATAATAATAAAGAGAAGGATAAAGAAAAAAAGAGAAAAAGTAAAGGGAAAAAAACCTGAGTTTGAAAAATTGAACAATATGAAAGAAGGTGGCTTTTTCATGCAAATGATTATCTCCTTTTTTGGCTTTTTATAAAAAAAATTAGGAACAAAAAAAAATTATTTGATTTCTTTCTGTCTTTTTTTTTATTTTATTTATTAAAAGTAATGGTACTATTTTTTTTTTTCAAATATTTTCTGCATTTAAGGATAAATTTTTAACTTCCAATAGAATTGATTTATAATCAAGATAAGTAAATTTTTAAAAAGGGTGAGAGATTATATAATTCAATCATACATAATTTTAATTTATATATATATATATATGTAGATGATGTACAATAGCATTTATCAATTTATTTATACTCATGTACTGATTTATCATACACAAATTTATTTATATATGTTCATTATGTATTTATGTATTTATTTGTTTACTTATTTATATAAAGAAAAAAAAGAAGTGTTATACAATATTATGAAAGTGTTCCTTCATATGTTGTAATGATTTAATTTTTTTAAACTTTCTTTTATTTTAATCTGATTAGTTTTTCATTTTTAAACCCCGCTGTATTAATAATTGGTGACTGTTTGTGTCACCTTTTTTTTTAAGCGGGTATTTTTGAAGGGGAAAAAATTAATAATAAGTGATAATTTCAAAGATTAATAATCGATTTTTCAACTTTTTTTCGAAATTTCAAGATCGTATAAAAAGGGCAGAAAAAATGAAGTTTTCTTTTTTTTTTTTTATCTTTTTATCTTTTTATCTTTATTAGACTTTACTTAGACTTTACTTAGACTTTATATTCTCTTATTTTTATTTTATTTATTTATTAACAATGTCTTATATACCTTCTGTTGCTACTAACGCTACTGTTCCTCCTGGTACCATTCTTAGCGAATCCAGTAAACCACTTCTTTTCACTCCTATTACTACAAAGGTATTTACATATATATGCAATTATTTCTTCTTATATTCTATTTTTTTTATACATTTTATATTAACGATATCTTATTTTTTTTTTTTTCCCTTTTCCTTTTCCTTTTAGTCTGTTACTGCTAATAATAAAATAGTAGTTGCTCCTATGTGTATGTACAGTTCTGAAAATGGTGCTTTAAATACTTTCCATATTGTTCACTATGGTTCTTTAGCATTAAAAGGTGCTGGCACTATTTTTATTGAAGCTACTGCTGTTGAAGCTCGTGGTAGAATTAGTCCTCACGACTCTGGTTTATGGGAAGATAGTCAAATTGCTCCTTTAAAAGCTGTTGTTGATGTGATCAAGAGTCAAGGTAATTTATTTTAAAAAGATCAAATCATAAAAATCAAATTAAATCATGGAGTCAAAATAATAATAATAATTTATAATAATAATGATACTAATTTATTTATTTATTTAAAATCATTTTAGGTACTGTTGCTGGTATTCAACTTGCTCATGCAGGAAGAAAAGCCAATATGGGATCACCATTCCGTGGATATCGATTAATTCCTGAAGAAGAAGGAGGATGGCCCAATGATGTTGTTGGTCCTTCTGATATTCCATTTGATGATGATCATGCTAAACCACATGCTTTAACCATTCAAGAAATGAAAGAAATTAAACAAAAGTGGGTTGATGCTACTATTCGTGCTGATAAAGCTGGCATTGACGTTATTCAAATCCATTCTGCTCATGGTTATTTATTACATAATTTCTTATCTGGTAATAGTAATCATCGCACTGATGAATATGGTGGTTCTCTTGAAAATCGTCTTCGTTACCCTCTTGAAATTGTGAAAGCTGTTCGTGATGCTTGGCCAAAAGAAAAACCTTTATGGGTAAGATTTTCTTCTAGCGATCATAAAAATGTTGAACCTTTCTCTAAAGATGAAAATGGCTGGGATATTTATACTGCCATTGAATACGCTAAAGAACTTAAAAAAATTGGTGTTGATGTTGTTGATTGTTCTACTGGTGGTAACTTACCAAATATTAAGGTAATTAACAAAAAAAAAAGTATCTTTTATTTTATTTTTTTAAAAAATAAGAAAAGATCATCATAAAATTAACATTTTATTTTATTTTATCTTTTTTTTTTTAATTAATAAAGTATCCTGCTGGACCACTTTGGCAAGTACCTTTCTCAGAAATTGTCAAACGTGAAGCTGATATTAAAACTGGTGCAGTTGGTATTATTACCAAAGGTTCTCAAGGTGAAGCCATTTTAAACGAAAATAAAGCTGATTTCGTTTGTATTGGTAGAGAATTCTTAAGAGATTCAGGTTTTGTGTTACATGCTGCTGGTGAACTTGGTTATAAAGTCAAATACCCTAATCAATATGAACGTGGTTATAGAGAAGTTTATAAACCAACCGCTAATAACAAATTGTAATTGTTCTTTTTTGTTTTTAATTAATATTCCATCCTTATGTATTATTTAAATTATTTTTATCATTAATAAAATTATCATAGACTTTTAAAACCATTTCATTTTCTACCTATTTTTTTTTTTATACGATAATGAATTTTTTTTTACATGAATTTGTGACTTGTAAATAATTTCCTTGACTTTTTTTTTTTTGTATGTCAGTTGTTTTTCAATTTTTTTTAAATACAACAATTTTGATATTTATCTTTTCTCTCTATTTTTTTTCTTATATATATATATATACCTTTTTATTAATAAGCCTTTTTTTTTTCTATTTGTTTGTTTACTATATAATATATATATATATATATAAATATAAATATATACCATGCGTAAACCAGTTTATTCATTATCTCGTAAATTAGTACGTATGTCCTGGAATAAATATAATTTATTCAATATGGCACAAAAAGAAAAGCCTTTCCTTGATAATAAAACACTTTTCCAACAAAAATGGATAGCTAAACGTGAAACTCGTGCTTATCACGGTGATGAAATTACAGAAAAACAATTTAAAACCAAATTCTTTGAACCTAAATTACCAACCATTCAAGCTGATTCATCCTCAGTATCACACCCACCTGTTTCTGTTTTAACATTTGCTGAATTAGAAAGACGATTGGATTTTGTTGTATTTAGATCAAACTTTTGTTCTTCTATCTATGCTGCTAGACAACTTTGTGTACATGGAAAAGTATTAGTTAATGGAAAGAAGGTAAACAAAGAAAAAAAAAAAAGAAAAAAGAGAAAAGAAAAAGGCAATGGATAGTAAATATATAAAAAGGGGAATATGCTAAAGTGTATATTTATATAATAATAATAATAATATTATTATTATTATTAAACTTTATTCTTTTTATTTTCTTTTGCTTTAAAATAGTTTGCTTACCCATCACATAAACTTAAGGATGGAGATATTATTACAGTTGATCCTCAAGCTATTCAAATGTTAAAAGGTGAAAAAGGAACAGAATTATCATTTGAATTGAAACCATATGCACAACCTTTCTTATTTGTACCCGAATATTTGGAAGTCAATTATAATACTTGTCAAACTGTTTTCCTTCGTTCTCCAATTTCAAGACCTGGTCGTTCAGAAATTCCATCTCCATATCCTCCTGAATTACATTCTTTAGCTTATGAATATTATGCTAGAAACAAATAGATTTTATTATTAAAACCAAAATTATTATCATTTATAATTTTTATATTTACATACATTTTTTTTATCTTTTTTCTTCATGATTATTTTATATTATACTCTTTTTTTTCTTTATTTTTATGTATTATGATGATTTACATAATTCTTTATTTTTATAATTGTTTATAGATATTTTTGTATTAAAAAAAGTAGTAATTTTTTTTTCTTTCATTCTTAAATAAAAGATAAATTAATTAATGAAGGATTGGGTTTTTATATATATATTTACATTGATGATAATAATAATCATGATTTTGATGTTGCTACTTTTACAAAACTAGTCCATAAATCTAAAGTACGTTCCCATTGATTAATATTAGTAACGAATTTTGGACCTAATAAAGTCCATAAATGTTTTTGATCAGGATTTTGAACCAATACAACATTGATAGGATGGTGATCATCATTATCGTCATTATTATTAGGTAATGATGATGATTCACGGAGCTGTTTTGTTAAAAGTTCAGTATCATCTAATAAAACTTCTTGTTCACCTACTTCAATAAATATTTTGGATGGAATATATTTATAAAAATCTTTACCATCATTATCAAGGTAGGTAAAAGGTTGATCATCATTATAATCATTAATAAGATTACTATCTTCATCATCACTATCATCTATATTTAAATTTTTTTGATTGTTGTTATAAACATGGTCCATCATTTCAACTGATTTTTCAGTAAGAATATCAATTCCATAATTATCACGCCATGATTTGCCTCCAGGATCCATACCAATATAAGGTGAAGAGAAAAGTAATCCAGATGGTTTAGGTAATTGGTTTAATTTTTTATATAAAGTATCTAACACAATGGCTACACCAGCATCATCCGCTCCTATATATGTTTAAAAATGAAAAAAATAAAAAATAAAAGTACAATAAAGTTAATTATATAATCGTTTCCTTTTTTTTAATAATATATATAAAGAAAATAGTGAATACACTTTACCCCATATGATTTTTTCTTTTGGTATATTCATTGTATTTAAGAGCCAATCATGTATTTTAACTATATCTTCTGTAGCCGCAGGATATTTATATTCAGGACTAAGCCCTATTAAAATAGGAAAAAAAGAAGGAAATGTATATATATAAGTTAGCATATATCTTTTTTATTTATTATATATATAATAAACTTACTGTAATTAGCAACTAATATAGTACACTTAATATTTTGAGCCTCCATTTGTTGAAGCCAGTGAACAAAAGTTTTATAATAGAGTTTTCCAAAGTTGACACGAAAACCTCCACCTGTTTATTATGTACATATATATATTAGTATGTGTTTTTTTTCCTATTATCTTATATATATGCGTGTGTAAAAATAACACTCTTTTTACCTGGAACCCATAAAATAATAATATCACTTTTAATAATACGGTCTTCTTTATCAGTTTTAACGTTTTTTCCAAGCCAAGTACCATGAATATTATCTGTATATAACCATGAAATATCTACCCTGCCCAATAAGAACGATAAACAATTGACAAAAAATCTTGCATACTTAGGTTTTATAATGGTAAACGAATATTTTAATAGAAATAATATTAGTCTATGAATGAGAGAACTAATAGACATTTCTCACTTTTTTATTTTATGTAAATACAAAAAAGTAATAATAATAATAATAATAAAAAAGAAATAGGAAAAAGGGAAGGAAGAAAAAGGAAAATCAAAGAATATTATTTATTGTCATTTTTTTTTAAGCCGCGCCATATTTTGGTTTTTTTGTACACACTACAACATCATCAATATAATATTGATAAAATAATACATAATGTTGAAACATAAAAATAAAATCATATACAATAGCTATGATAGCTATTCCACTAAAATAAATACCATAAATGAAATAAACGAATAAATAAATGAAAGCATAAAATTTGATTGAAAATGAATTTTTATGATGATCATTTTTTATTGTATTCCGACTTACAATTTAACTGAATCCCCAGTAATGTCACCTCCTTCAATGTAAGCATCAATAAATAATTGACTTAAAGAACATATAGCACCAATCATATCCTATAATAATAATAATAAAAATAATATTTTAATTGATTGAAATTGTTTTATATATATATATATATATATATATATATACTTACCATGAGCACTAAATGAGTACTCCATCCTATTGTTGATTTACGTTTAAAATTATATAATACCTTAAAATAGAAATATTAAAAATAAAAAAAGTAATCATGTCAATTAATATCATATTTATCATCCATCATTATTATTATCATCTTATATAAATAGCTTACTTGAGGTAAATATTTTAATACATCAGAACCAAGTTTAAGATAACTTAAATAATAAATAAAATAAATACATTTACTATTTCCATAAAAAATGGATAAAATAATTAATAAACCACCTAAAAAGGCCAACCATGTTATGGAAGCAGCAAATGAAGAAATTTGTCTTCCTCTTCCTCCTCTTCTATATATATATGTTTGATAGATTAGTAAAAATGAAACAAATAATCCATGTAAAGCAAAAGCCACGTCGTTGAACCGTACTAAATTTTTGGAATAATGCAGTCTATAATCTAAAAATATAATAAATAATAAATTTATAAATAAACCAACACATGTATTTTTTAAAAAAAATACTCCCATTCCATTAATTTATTTACATTCATCTTGGATATCTTGGTTGAAATAAAAAGTTAAAGTGAATATCTTGAGAAAAAAAAAAAAGGTTTTAGATAATAATCAATTTATATATAAATCACATATATATTACCGTATAGCAAATAAAGCCAGTGGCACTAAAACAAGAATAATCTAATGATAAACCACTAACACTGTTTTTTTTTTGTTTTTTTTTGTTTTTTTTAAAAAAAGCATAGTAATAATACACATTAATCCTTTTTCTTTTTTCATTTAAATAAATATAATTCTATTACCTTTTTCTTCTCCAGTTCAATAATAATTGAGGATATAAACTAAAGAAGTAAGATAAGAAGGAAAAAAAGAAAAAATATAAGTAAAAGAAAGGGATAAAAGAAGTTTTTATTCAAAAGAGCTCAATTAAACCTTAAGGACCATGCAGTAAAATATGTCTAATAAAAAAATATAATAAAGATTTTAAGAATTCAATTGAATTAATTATCATTCATGTATATATTATAGATTACCCAACCTAAAAAATTAGAAAGAATATTCCATATATTCATATAAATATATAGTTAATATAAATATAAATATATGTATATATTTATATTGATAATAAAAATAAGTAGAAAGAAAAGAAGAGAAAAAAACAGAATAGGAAAAGTAAAGATTTTTAAAAAAGCGAATTTACCAATTTTGTTTCATTTTTCCGTTATTTATTTATTTTCAGGATATTCTTTATCATAGTTATCAGTTGAAAGAGTTGTTGACGTTTCAAGTTTATTCAATTTAAAGTTAAAGTTAATATAAATATATGTTATTTTTTATTTATTTATTTGTTTATATACTAACTTGACAAGCACAAATCACTTTTTTGTTTATTTTTTTTAAGTTGTATCAGTAATTTACTTTGTGTTGATAATAATAAAAATATACAGATACAATAGAAACATATATATAACTATATATATATATTATAAAAAAGAAAAAAAAGATAAAAAGACATAAATGAATACGAAAGGAGAATAAATAAATAAGTTAAGAGTAATAATAAAAGTATGTATGAAAATAATAATAATAATAATAATAATAATAATAATAATAAAGAAGGGTATCATCCATTTCAATATATATATATATATTAAAACCTAGTTAATGTTGATGTTAGTGTACTGATGTAAATGTTTGATATTTGAATATTTATTTTTTATATTTTTTTTTATTCATTTTTATTTATTTATTATGTTGTTTTTTTTTTTTGTTCACATCATTATATATTGTTTAAAGTAAGAATTATTTTTTTCATGCATGATGAGGATGAGGATGATGATGAATAGAAGAAGTTGAAGAACCAGGGATGATCATTTGTTGTAATTTGTTTATTAAAGAAATAGTTTTTCTTTCCAAAATAGTAGAAGATTCATCAGTTGAATTGCCAGTACAATTATTGATCATTCTTTCCAAATAAATTAATGTAGGATCAGGATCAAATTTTTGGGTATATTTTGTGATGCGTAATAATCTTATTAAATTCAATTTACAAATTAAAGCTACATCATATTGTTGACAGTTTGTTTGGATCATATCAAATACATATAACATTAATACTATTGCATGAGTGGATTGATGATAACAATGAATAGGATCAATTTCATCTAATTTTTCTAATATATAAACATATTTATTGGCTGCTGTAAGACATCGAATCACTGTATGCATTTCCAAATCATCTAAATGTTTAAAATCATCTTCATTATTAAAATCATTATCATCGTCATTATTATTACTATTTTTATTTTGTTGTTGTTGATTTTTTCCTTTTTTATTCATCATTGATGATGGATGATGACTATACTGTGATGATGAGGACGAGGATGATGGTGGTAAAGGTGATACAATAAAATCAGAGACAGATGGTTTATTTGTAATTAATTGATAAACTTCTTGTATATTTGAATCTCTTAATAATTGACCATTTTCAAAAGTATGAAAATAACGACGAGGTAAAAAAGGGATTAATGCCATTATGGATGTATTACAATGAAGTCCTTCTAATAAAAGTGGTTCAAGATCTTTTTCTGTCCATGTTCTTGATAATGCATCAGATTCTTTAATATTTTCTAAATCTAATGGAATACATAATTGCTGAGGTGTATTTTTATATCGATTAAATAATTCTTCATCCATTTTTGTTGCTAAAGCTTCAGGTGATTGTGATACTACCATATAAGCTGATCTAAATAATTGCATTTTACGAATCATTACCATTTGACAATAATGTGAAAAAAATTCTACTCGTCGACTTGTATTTTCATTTGGTAAAGGTTGAGGGAAATTAACATGCCATTGATTCACATCAATTAATCCTGAATTACCTGTTTGATTATTAATATCAGATGTATGATCTGCACATAAAATCATCCACGCTAATCTTCTTTTATATTCTTTATTAAAATCAACCACATCCATTGCTGCTGCTATATTATTTCCATTGTTATCAATATCGTTATTACTGTTATTATTAGATGATAACGGTTGTTGTAAATCCAGTTGATCAAGTCTCATTGCCAAAGCCATTCTAATTGTATCCTTTAGTTTATTGGATGAATAACGAAATAATGAAAAGAAATCAACATGACCATGGGGATAAAGGGATAAAATAAACATGGATTGTAAAACTGATATATGTGGTATATCAAATACATCTTCCAAAATTTGTTCTGCTTGTTTATAATAAATTCTTGCTAATCCATTTGCTACCACTGAAGGCACATTTGGATAGTAGTGGACCATCACATGACGAATCATCATGCTACATATACTTAATACTAAAAGTATATCCAAGGGATTTTTTGCTTCTTCATTATTATTACTATTATAAAAATTAGAAGGTGACAATAATAAATTTCCTGTCTTTTTCTTTAAAAGTTCTTCGTCCATAAATAAAGCACCATCGCATAAAATAAAAGTATTAATACACTGGTTCACGATTTGGCCAGTATTATACTGCCTATATATATCAATTTTTGGTATCACCGTGACTTGAGATAATCTTAATGTTTCTGATATTGCAAAAATAAAATTATTTATTTGATATTGATCGGATGATACATTAGTAATATTGTTATTATCTGATGACATTGATAGTGGTGGTAGGGAAGATAGGGAAGAAGAAGTAGATGAAGATGATGGCGGTAATAAATTAATTCCACTGGTACAAATATATTCAAATACTCCTTCTAATCCAGCCAAAGATTTAATGTCAGTTTCAACTGAAATATAGGGTGGATTCCAAGTGGCATTGATTACCCAAGGTGCTTTATCATCGTCATCATCATTACTGTGTATAACAACATTGCTATTATTATCATTTGTATCATTATTATTAGTTAATTTTTTTTTCTGCTTGTTCTTTTGCTTATTATTATTATTATTGTTATTTTGAAGATGAGTACCGGTTGCGTTATTAGTGGTTGTATTATTATTATTATTGTTATTTATTGGGTTTACTGTACGACTTGCTTCTATAAGGATTTGTATTGCCTCTTTTAAAAAGTTCTCAACTGGCGATTTATGTCCACTGGAAGATATGTTCATATTTGAAAAATGAGTAGGCATAAAGTTATTATTACTATTATTGTCTTGAACTGAAATCATAAACTGCACATTAATATATATATAATATTACAAATTGAGATAAAAAGATAGTTTTAAAAAGATATAAAAAAGAAGAAGAAGAAGAGAAAAAAAAGCAAATATAAAGGTTATTATTATTATTGTTATTTAAAAGAAAAGAAAAGAAAAAAAAAAAAAAAAAGAGTTAGAGAGAAGAAAGAGAAAAAAAAAAAAAAAGGAAAGAAGTGGGAAAGAGAAAAAGGAAAAATAAGGAAAAAGGAAAAAAAAAACAAATTGATATGCGTATAATATAAGATCTTAGTTACCTAATTTTTTAAAAGCAGTCCAAGTGTGAAAAAAGAAATTTCATTCAACGAAAAAAAAGGGTTAATTACTTTTTTTTTTTTTTGCGCTTTTTTTTTTCTTTTTAGTGTGTATATATATTTTTATTATTAATAGACAATCATATATAAATATTAACTATGAACGTTCAAAAAGCTGTAAGTTATATAAAAAAGTAATCTTGTATTATTTTATTCTATTTATTTTATTATTATAATATTTATACTAATGATGATCTTGTATTTATTTTCGTCTATTATAAATAATATATATATATATATATATATATATTTATAAATATATTAGCAAGCACGATTACCACCAGACGTTAATAGAGTATTATTTGTAAGGTACTTTTTGCAAGCTCGCATAAAATAAATAACCCAATAAATAAATAAACAGATAATATACGTGGATGATATTAATATTAAGCATAATCTTTTTTAATACAGGAACTTACCTTTTAAAATTACTACGGAAGAAATGTATGAAGTATTTGGAAAATATGGTGCTATTCGACAGATTAGAGTGTAAGCTTAATAAATAAATAAACAAATAGATAAAGATATAATAAAAATATATATGTATTCATTTATATCTATTTTATACTTAGTGGTAATGCACCAGATACTAGAGGAACAGCGTTTGTTGTATATGAGGATATATTTGATGCTAAAAATGCATGTGAACACTTGCAAGGGTTTAATATATTGGGAAGATATTTAATTGTATTATATTATCAACAAAATAAGATAACAAAGAAGATGAACTTACAGAAAAAAGAAGACGAATTGAAAGAAATGAAAGCGTAAGCATAAAAAAAATGATAGAAAGAAAGAAAGAAAGAAAATAGATTTGATATTCTATAGTATTAATCATATCATCCTTTTTTTAATATTATTATATATAGGCGATATGGTGTGGATGATGAATAATAAAAAAAAAAATATAAACATTCATTTTTTTTTATTATTATTTTCTTTTTCTTCTTCTTCCTTACCTTCACTCTATTTTTTTTATTCTTTACATCAACATATCACTTTGTATATATACACAAATCTAATAAAAAGAAAAAGACGGAGTTTAAAACTGATCATATTTTTTAATTTCCATTCATATTTTTATTATGTATTATTTCTTTTTTATTATTTACTTTCCTTTTAATATATATATTTTTGTTAATCTATGAATAGATTTATAGTTTTAGTCATATATATAATCACTTTTGTTCAAATAGTCACCTGTTACTTAAGTGAACCTCATGCACCTTTTATTATTACTAAACCTTTAAAAAACACCCTTATAAAAAGAGGAAGTGATGTTGAAATAACTTGGTAAAAAGGAAGCATATATATATTATCAATATATACATATATATTAAAATAACCACCTTTCTTGTTTTTTTTAAATAGGGAGCTAACTCCTGGTGTAAAATACCCAATATATGGTTATGCAGCTGCTAGTACAACTAAAACTGTAGGCAAGTTAGTATTTATATAGATATATTTATATATATATTTATAAATGTTCCAACTAAACATTTATCTATTTATTTATTTATTTATTATTTTTATAGTTGGTTTATTACCAGTCCATTCAAAAAGAGATGAACGATATAAATATAAAATGGATAATAATATTAAACTTTCAGATTATAGTTACTCTTGGAAAGTGGGGGATGATATAGAACCTGGTGAATATCGTATTGGAATAGGATTTTATTATCATGAAGCATCACCTGTTATTCAAATTATTTAAAACAACATAAATATATATATAGATATATTTATATTTATAACTTATATAATCATGTACTTTTTTTTTTTTTTAGTTCTTTTTCATTTTAGATTCAATGTATTTACCAGTTGGTTATATCATATGTTTTTATATATGTATATATAAATATTAATAAAAAAAACAACTGACCCCCAAAACTTAAAAAAATTCATGGCATATCATCTCAAAAAAAAGGAAAAGAAATTTGAAATAGAGGTACTCACGTGGGTATACCCAGTACGTTGTTGATCACCTAGGCGCGCCATGTTTAGATATATTTATTTACTATTATTTATTTATTTATTTATAAGGAGAGGAAAAAAAGGTAAGGGAATCGATTTATAAAAAGATAATTATGCATCTATTTATTTATTTATTTATATTGTTGAGCATATCATTATCACCTACACGCATCATCAATCTAAATATACTATATTTGTATATATATAAAATTAGTACACCCACACATCCACACTTTTTTTCTTTCATTCTCTCTTAATAATATACATTTATATAAATAATTAAAAGAAAATGCATGATTAATAAAAAAAAAACAATAAAAATGGAATCTTATTGACGAGTTTTAAAGATATTTAGAAAAAATGAATATTTATATCCTCTTTTCTCTCATTTTATTCAAGGAATATGAAATGACCAAATGCATATTAATCCTTTTTATTATTATTATTATTATTTTAAAATAGTATGGAATAGAATTGCACCAATCAATGAACTGATCACTGTAATGGATCACGTTATATTTGTACTACTATAGTATATATTTTCTGCAAAACGGGCAATTTGTCAATAACACGAAGTTTAATCTTTATTTCGATATTTCTTGATTTTTTTTATTATCTTATTATCTTTTTTTATTGATTGATTGATTAATTATTTATTATTTTTGATTATGATATTTATTTTGATTTTTGTTTTTCATTATCATTTTTACACACGGATAATCAATTATGATCTCAACTACTTCATCTCTTTTATAAAAAAAATATAAATAAATAGAATAGATCTCCGAATCAACCGAAATAAATGATTATATATAAAGTGATTAAACTCATGATTCATGATTAAATATTTTTTTTTCTCTCTCTTTTCTTTTTTAACGACCTAGTGTAAATATAGAGAAAAAGTGGGATAAAAATTAACCAAAAAGGAGGGATTCATGACGGAGAACGAATGAATAAAGTTGAACCACCATATATCCAATCAGAGACACAATTGATATTAGAATGAAGAAATAAAAATTCCCTTAAATATAAAAAAATTCGAGCTTTTTTATTTTTCTTTTATCTCTTTTTCTTTTCACTAAATTATTTTCACTTTTTTTTTATTATCTTTTTTTATAAATAAATAATCAATTATATTATCATCAAAATTATTATTTTCTTCGTAAAATATATTTAGTATATATATTTTTAAAAAAATCTCTTTCTCTCCCCACTCTCTCTCTTTTATTACTTCCTTTTTTCTTTTTTCTTTAAAAAAAATGATTTTGCAACGCAAACCAAGTCATCTTTTTTTATCTTTTTCCATGGCACTTGTTGTGGCAACTGTTTCGGGACCACAATATATTTATCCTACATATGGAACTTCACTTGCAACAAAATTTGGATGGTCGGCCTTGGAAAATAGTTTTGTTAGTACAGCTTGTTTTTTAGGTGTCTCATTTTCTGGTCCTTTATGCTCTTATTTAATTGAACGTTTTGGTTTTCAATTGTAAATATTAGATAAGACACAAAAAAAAAAAAAAAAAAATTAGGATAAAAAAGGCAAGGACTAAAGAAAAAAAGCCAAAGAGGAAGGGTTTTATTACAATTGACATAGATAGCTAAAAAAAAAATGGACTATATCACACACATGACTCTCTTTTTATTTTACTTTATTATATTAGGAGATTAAACATCATTTGTTTATATATGTGTGATGGTTTTATTATTATGTAGGTTGTATATCTTTTTGAGCTAATTTTTTTTTTTATTCTCCCTTTATCCTTTTTTTTTAATAATATAGAACTTTAAGAATCTCTGCATTTTTTGGCTTTTTGGGTAGTTTTTTATTAGCTCAAACTTATGCTGGAAGATTACCTCCATATTTTGAATTGTGTGCTTTTTATTTAATATTGACAGGTTTTTCCGCTGCAGCGGCATATTTAGTTGCTTTAGATTCTCAGGTAAAAAAAAAATGGTGATTGATTGATTTAAAAAAAGGGGAATAAAATATCTTTTATCCAAAAAAAGACTTTTTATACAAGCTAAAAAAAAATGCACGGAGTTCTAATTTCTTTTTTTCTTTTCTTTATTCTCTTTATTCTCTTTATTCTCTTTATTCTCTTTATTCTTTTCTTCTTTTTTAAAAAACCATTTATTTTATTCTAAATATGTGAATTTGTTAAATATAGTCTCATAATTTCCGTCACCATCGCGGTATGGCTATGGGTTTTACTAGTGCAACACTTGGATTCTGTGGACTTATCTTTTCTCAAATTAATGATTACTTTTTTAAAAAGAAAAACGTAAATACACATGGAAGTTTAAATATTTTAGACAACGACGCTGATGATGATGATGAAAATACCTATGAATTCCTTATGTTTTTAGCCATTGTTACATCAATTGGCATGTTTCTTCCATCCTTTGTTTTAGGCCCTATTCCTTACAATAATGAAGGAAAGAAAAATAATAATGATGAAGAAGTCTTCATTTATTCCCATGAAAATATTGATTCTTATATTGATGATGATGCTTGTTCAAGTAATCCTACTCTTGTTGATGAAGATGAAGATGAAGATCAAGCGAATGCACCTTTATTAGCTAATAATATTATTCAAAAACCAACAAATTACGCTACTTATGATCATCAAGATCAAATTGATGAAGTAGAAGAAGAACCTAGTCAGCCAGTTTCTGGTTTAGCTCTTTTAACCCATCCTATTGGTTTTACCATGTTTATTGCTTTATTTGTTGTTTTAGGTGTTGGTTATGTTTATCTTGCAAGTATTGGTCAAATTTTAATGTCATTACCAAGTGTTTTAGGATCCAACCCACAACATATTCGTAATACTCATGTCTCCATCTTTAGTATTTCCAATTGTATTTCTCGTGCAGGATTTGGTACTCTTAGTGATGCATTAAAAAATAAATTTGGTATTCATCGTCTCTTTGTCTTTTATTTTGGCGTTTGTGGATTAATCTTATCACAAATTTATTTAATTACTTTTGCTCATAATAATGTTTCATTAATTCCTTGTACAGTTAGTATGGCCATTGTTTATGGTATTGCCTTTGGTATCTCCCCTGCTGCTACTGCTGAATTTGGTACAGATGTCTTTGCAAGAAATTGGGGCATCCTTTTATTCGCTCCTGCTTTAGGTAGTCAAATGTTTAATGTCTTATTTGGTTACTTGTATGATCTTGAAGCTGAAAAACAAGGTTCTCATCTTTGTAAAGGAACTGTTTGTTTCACAAATACTTATCTTATTGGCATAGTAGCTGGTTTACTATGTTTGGTTTTGATGACTAGAACTATTATTAAACTTAGATTATATAGAAGACAATAATTATTCCAAATCTTTTATATAAATATATATAAATATATATATATATCTATATATCTATATATATATATTCACTATCCTTTTCTTTTTTTATACCACTTATACATCTTACTTTTATATATGTAGATTTCCCCTTTCTCTCCTTTTTTTTTTTTTTTTTTTTTTTTTTTTTTTAGTTTCACTCTTTTTTTTTCTTTTCATCTGTCTAAAATTTCTTTTTTAGTACACCTATCCTAAGTAATAATTTTTTTTTAATAAATGTAAGTATTGAACTATTTACGGAAAAAAGCCAATGCGGGATTACATTTTTCGGAATGAATGAATGATTATAACCAAAACATATATTAAATACCTTTTCTTTTTTTTTAATCATGTAAGATATATAAAATAAAGTAATAATATAAACAATTTTTAATCAATATTATTTGAAATTAAAGGTAATAAGAATACATGGTTTATTATTATAAAGATCAATTGATAAAAATAAGATGGTGTATCATTAAAAAAAATTGAACGGAAAGAAAAAGGAAAGAACGGATGTAGAGTAAAGTCAAAATTTAATCACCGCTTTCTCACGGCAAATTATGTTGATTTCAAAAATAAATGCTTTAATTTTTTTTCTATTCCAACTTTTTCTTCTTTTTCTTTTACTTATTTTTAAATCTATTTTTATTAAGATAACAACATAAAATAACCATATATTTATAAACAATGAACACTGACGAAGCCGTATTAGAACTTATGTTTAACCCAGGTATATATCATTACAAATTTAACTTTTTTTTCTTTAATATTTATACATATACATGTATTTTACAATTCATATTTATCTACAAATATATTAATCTATTGTAGAAGCACAAGGTGTACCTTTTGAATCAGTAGCTCAATCTATACAAAGCAATCCATGTATGTTGTATAATCTATATATATAAAATTAAAAACCAAATTAAAAAAAAATAAAAAGGTGAATATATTTCAGTTTAAACTGATTTTTTATATATATTATATAGTGAAAGAAATAGAACCGGAAAAACTTCAAAAACTCCAAAAAATGGAAAAAGATGCTATTGAACTTGCAGAAAAAAATGATCTTGATGGTGCTTTAAAAGTTTTAAATGAATGTATTGACCTTGAGCCTGAATATGCTTCAGCTTATAATAATAGGTAAAATAATAATAAGAAATAAGGAGGAAGGAAAATAGAAAAGGAAGGAAAAATTAAAGAAAGAAAGAATAATGATAGAAGATTATTTATATTCATTCTTTTATTATTATTGTTATTATTATTATTAGGGCACAAATTCATCGAATGAAAAACGATACAGATAAAGCTATGGAAGATCTTGGTAATGTTATAAAATACGGTGAAGGCCAACCTAAAGTATTACGACAAGCTTATACTCAACGTGCTATTCTTAAACGTCAAGAAGGTGATGTAATTGGTTCGAGATCTGATTTTGAAATGGGTAAGGTTTATATATAAATAATAATAAAAAAGTGATAACAACAATGATGATGATTAAAGGTGGTCAATGGTTTACTTATTTATTTATATTTATTTATTAATTAGGTGCAAAACTTGGTAATCCAATCGCTAAAAATATTGCTGTTAATGAAAATCCTTATAGTAAATTATGTAATCAAATCATGATGGAAGTAATGTCTAGAGAAATGAATAAAGGAGGACCTGATGATCAACATTAAACTATTTATATACATATACAATTGTATAAATTCCCTTTTATACTTTATTTTGTCTTTTTTTTATTATCACATAATAATTACCAATTCATATAATATTACACTTATACACCTAATCGATAGTTTTGTATAAAATTTTACCATCATTCCCCTTCTTAATTTGTATTATTCATTTATCTATAACTAAAATAAATATATATATATATAATTTTTTGTTTTGTTTATGTAGTTAAATAGTGTAGAATCTTTTTTGAATGTTGTATAAAATGCAAAATGAAAAAAAAGATATCTGATCAAAATAATGATAATTCTAGTAATCTACAAATTGATTTTTGTTTATTATTGATGCTTTATTTTTTTTTATATAGTTAAATATTATTCCGATTCTTTTGCAGCCAATATTGCATACTTTTTACAAATTCTCGATAATCTTTGTCCATAAGTATCAAACATTGTATCATCTGTTAAATTTAATAATTTTAAGAATTCCAAATAATTTATAGGTAGTTCATTAGCCTATTTATAAAATACAAATAATTTATAAATAAGTATATGCTTCTCTTTATATGTATATAAACAATAATTTTATTTTATACATACCATAAGTTTTAAATAGGATATATCTAATATTTCAGATGAACCATGTTCTGATATTAACTAAAATTATATATAATAAAATTAATAAATAAATATTAGTATAAATATATATATATATATATATATATATATATAATTGTATGTATTCCTTTTCTCTTTTTTTTTTAATACGAAAAAGAACAAAAAAACTACCTTGTTTTTCTCAGTTAATAATTCTTTATAGCAACTATTATGTATATGTTTTAATCTAAAAGATAATGATGATGTTGGCATTTCCATGATACCATCCTGATCATCTGAATATGAAGTAGGTGATGGCTGTGATGATATTAGCATTGGTGATGATGGCGGTGGTGAAGGTGAAGGTGAGGGTGAAGACGATGGTAAGAGTACATCACTTGTATTTTCAGCTCCACGTAATTCAACAACAATATTTTCCTTTATTTCAGTTATATCTACACTTCCAACCTATTTTTTATAAAAAAAATTAAGTGATCTTTTGCTTTTATTACAATTACAATGTTTTTTTTTTTTTGTAAAAATAAATGAACATTTCTGTATATGATTTAATTATTTTTCTTATAATATACTTACACGAAGATACGTATTGTAAAACCCTTTTCTATTACCTATTGTAAGTTCTTCTAAAATATCCTCCAATATAAGCTGTATCAATAATCGTTCAATTTCAGCTTTTGATAAATGTGATAATTTTCCAAAATTAGTTAAATAATGATATCCTTTTTCTTTATTTAACTTTGACTTGGAACCATAACAAATATCCACCATTTGTAATATAGTAATATTATCTTCTTGTATACTAGATATGATATCAACAATATTACTTTTAATCATATCTGGTGCATAAGAATGTGTGATAATTTTTGCTACTGCTGCTGTTGCTGTTGATGATGATGATAATGTTTTACAATTATCACATTGATGATAGCATTGCCGCTTATTAAAATCTTCACCAAAATAATTTAATAAAAGTTGATGTCTACAACCTGATATATTAAGACAATATTTAGCCATGGTATGTAATTTGGAACATTGTTTCTTTTTATAGGAAGGTGTTACTGATTTTGATTTTTGAACCATTGTTTTATAAGTATGTATATCTTTATAAGAAAAATAAAGACGGCAAAGAGATGGTTGTCCATCACGACCTGCTCTACCTGTTTCTTGATAATAACTTTCTAAAGAGGATGACATACTTTCATGAATCACATAACGTACATCTGGTTTATCTATCCCCATACCAAAAGCAATGGTTGCAACTATAATATCACAATGACCTTGTTGCCATGATTGTTGAATTTTAATTCTTGTAGATGATGCCATGCCTGCATGATATGCTTTAGCTCGCAAATTGTATTCGTTAAATAATTTTTCTGCTAATGATTCACAATTATTTTTTGTTTGACAATAGATAATCCCTGATATTCCTCTTTTAAAATTAGTTGTAATAAATTTAGCTATTTCATCATAGTGTTTGGTTTTGCTTTGTTTCGTTACTACTTCATACCTTTTTTTTTTAATTTAATACAATTTATAGTTAGTTTAATTTAGCCACTTTTATTATTACTATTATTAATTAAAAAAAAAATAGAAAGATACTTACTTTAAATTTTTACGAAAAAGACTTTGTTTTAAAACCAAACATCCTTGCATTTTTAAAGATTTGATAATATCCTTTTGAACTTCATCTGTAGCACTTGCAGTGAGAGCCATCCAAGGAACGTTTGGCCAATCTAAACGCAATTTTCCTAAATTACGATATTCAGGTCTAAAATCATGACCCCATTGTGATACACAATGTGCTTCATCAATCACAATTCTTGCTAAAAGATTTCTTTGGGCTAAATAAGATAAAACAGATCGTAATTCAGATGATGATTGTAATTGTTCAGGTGTAATATAAAGTAAATGTGTTTTTGGTTTTTTTGAAGATGATGATGATTTTAAATCATCTAATTTTTTTTTCTTTTGTATTTTAGTTAAATCTCCATTTATAAAATCAGCAATGATATCTTTACTTCCTACCAATTGTATAATTTGATCATGAATAAGTGATAATAAAGGTGAAACTACTATAGTTACTCCAGGATGATTATATTGTTGAATCAATGATGGTAATTGGTAACATAAACTTTTTCCACTTCCTGTAGCCATGATGACAAATACATCACGTCCTGATAATGTTCCATTAATGGCTTCTAATTGATTAGGTCGAAAGGATGATAATTGAAAGCTTTGTTGTAATGCTTTTTTTACATCATTAGACCATGGATATGATTGTTGTTGTTTGTTATCAGAATTACTACTATTTTTATTATTATTATTATTATGATTACTATTAATTCCATTTGGTATATGATTATTTTTAGTGGTCTTATTGAAAGAGGAAGTTGATAGTGATGAGACTAATGGTGACGATGATGATAATGATAATGATGGGGTTTTGGGACAATTTTTTTTTGATGTAGATAAAATTTTTAATCTTTTTGATGGAGGCTGAAAAGCATTTGAATCTGAATCTGAGTCAGAAGATGGAGATAAAGAACTTAAATTGTAATTATTTCTAGATTGGAATGGTGGTATTAAAATTGTTTCTTTAACTGATATGGTAGATTCTTTTAAAGCAATATTTAATTGAAGATCATCAATTTTTTGTTGTATTTTAACTCTATTAATTTTTTTTTCATAATAATAAGTATAAAAATAAGAAGGATGTTATTAATAATACTAGCTTTAAGTAGCATTTAAGCTTTTTTTTTTTTTTGCTTTGTCTAGGTATAATAAATATATTTTACCTTTCCTCAGATATTCTATTTCTTTCTTTGGATGACAGATCTTTTTTTAAATGTGAGTCATAATCAGACAAAATTTTTTGACAATAAAATAGTTCTTTACGGAGAGCGATAATCTAAATATATTATTAAAGTATTGTTTAATAAAATAAAAAAATAAATAAATAAATACATGCATATATATATAGTGCGAGATATACAAAAATAAACTTGCTATCTGATTATTACATTCATACATTATCTTCTTGTTGTGAAGAATATTGGGGCTGTTGTGAATTTATTTCTACTACATCTATATTTTCAGATTCAGTGAGATCAATAATTGGTGGTCCCATTAATATTTAATAAATAAACAATATACAGACAGTAAAAACAATAAAAAGTAAGAAGGGAAAAAAAGAAAACATTTTTTTAAGCGCATTCATATACGAAGTAATTTAAAACTCCGAATTAATCATTTTTTACTACTAAAATTACTCTTTTTTTCCTTTTCTTTCTTCTTATTTTTCTAATAAAATTGTATTTTATAAACCAATTGATAATAAACTGTATTTTATATATTTATTAATGCAGTAAATTAAGTAAATCATATATGATCATATATTATTGGTAATAAAGATAATCTGTTTTAGATATTAATTGGTCTGAGTTTGAAAATTTCATTTTATTTTATAACTTGGATCTCTCAGTTTTATTTTTCTTTCTCTTTTTCTACTTTGTTTTTATATCTATAAATATATTTAGACTTTTCTTCAGCACTTTTAACTTTATTATTCTCTTTCAACAACTACAAAATAATAATAAAAACAAAGTCAAATAGAAAATTGATAATAAACAGGATTAATAATAATAGAGTAAAAATAAATATAAATAAATAACAATGCCAGATTCTCATACTTCATCACGGCCGTCTCATACCAGGTCGTCATCTATATCTAAAAATAATCGTTCACACTCTCATCAACGTAAACCATCAGTAAATTCAACAGGGACACCATTATACTCCATTCAAGAAATACCCTCATCTAAAAAACCAACCACACAATCATCAACATCATCATCATCTTGGAAACAGTATTTACATTCATTAAATTCAAAGTTTAATAGTTTATTTGAAACTAATCCTTCAGGACCACTTTTGCCTCAAGATAAACATACAACTGTATTTGGTGGTACATCAAAGACAACTAATACAAGCTGGCTTGGTGTTTTAGGAAGATCCACTATTGTACGGTTATTTATTTTATTTTATTTTATATTCTCAGTATTTTTATCATTGCATCATTTATGGATTTGGCTTCATACTGAACGTTTAGATAGTCGTTTTGGTGATGATTGGGTCCCACAAAGAACTTATGATCAACAAGAACCTTATTCTGTTATAGATGATATGACTCATGGATTAAAAATGTCAAAATTATTTGCAAAATCTAATTTTGAAAGTACAGAAAATGTTCAACCTTATTGGCTAAAAGCTTCAGGAACACCATTAAAGGATGATGTAACTATTATTACTGTGATTACAGCTAATACATGGCCTGAATTAGAGCAATTATCTAAACACTGGAATGGTAAAAGAATAAAAATGGTTATTAAATAGAAATAAACAACTGATTAAATGAAAAGAAATATGGTTTATATATATATGATTATTATTAAGTATAATACTCATTGATAATACATTTTTATATTTTTTTTTATTTCTTTCTAGGATTCATATCAGCAACTTTACACATGGAAACTGGTGACACAGAATCAAAAAATTATTTCCGTGAACAATATGCTAAAAGTACAGATTTATCACAACGTGTAGATATTCATTTATCAGAAATACCTCGTCAAGGTAGATTATCGGTACTTTTACCTCGTAATGCTGAAAGGAATTTAGCTAGATTACTTGCTCGTTCTGAATATGTAATGGAATTAGCATCCAATATGGTACCAGCAACGGATATTCAACGTACATTAAATACTAATAAAGAAATGTTTGAACAATTATTAAAAAATGGTGATGTTCTTGTGTTACCCATGTTTGGATTCCCAACTCAAGATAGTACTATTTATACGATTCCTCATAGTAAAGATCGTTTATTACAACTTGTTAATAATGATGAGATGTTTTTATTGGATAAGCATTGGAAACCTAATACTGGCCCTACTGACTTAGATACTTGGAAAGCTACTAATAATTTATATTCGGTTGAAAGATATGATTTCCATTATGAACCAATTGTTATTGAAAGTAAAACTGTTCAACCTTGGTAAGTTAATGATTAATTGAATGAAAAATATCCTATATATATATATATATATGTATATATATATTAATAATAAATAATAATATATTTATATTTATTATAATATATCTATTAGGTGCTCTGAAAGATTTTTGGATAGTAGATCAGCCTGTCTTTTGGAAACATATTTAAGTGGAGGGGAGTTTTGGGTATTACCCGATGATTATGTTGTTGCATTACCGGAAACTGAAAAAGCTACACTTACAGATTTTGATGTATGTATTATATATATATTAAAATACAAAATAGATTAGACTAAAAGAAAAAGAAAAAAAAAAAGAAAACAATTAAAAAATAAAATGGATTATCGTTAACTTTATTATTTTATAGTCTGTTATTGAAAATAGATTATATGCTAAGTTTTATTGGGAACAATGTGTTTATCATGCTAGACAATTGGACGCTCTTGGTCTTTGGAAAGGTAAACGTTCTTTACATATCCGTACTCAATGTTCTAGAGTTATTCAAAATTGGGGAAAGGGATTAATTGGAAAGCCTGAATAGAATAGAATATATATATATATATATGATGAAAAAAAAAAAGTGAAAAAAAATACAACTTTATCATTACACAAGAGCATATTTGATATTTATATTATACATACAATAAACTTTATAAGATTTATTTATTTTTATAAAAAAATGCGTGTGTAAAATAATAATAATAATAGTAATAATAATAGTAATAATGTTAATGTCAAATATAAATTTACAATAATGATAATAATAACAGTAATAATGAGTTACTTCTAATGTGACTCAAAAGTAGCATGATTGAATATATTTGACTCTTATTTTAATGGACCAATTTAATCCAAAAAGGAAATTCAAAGGATTCTGACTCAGATCAAAGCCACATATGTCAGTATAGCCATTGAATTTTAAATTTAAAAATATGAGTGGTTTGTGAATTTTTGTGTTCCTTACTCTTTTATTTTTTATTTTTTCAAATTACAATGACTGAACCTGTTGAACAAAAGATGGCTTCTTTAGAAGTTAAAGACAAGAAACCTGCTGCTACTAAAGCTGATAAAAAAGCTAAAAAAAATAAAGCCAATGATAGTGAATTTCCTTTAGAAGTATGTTTTTATTAAATACTGTATTTTGTATTTTTTATATTTTGTAATTCGCTTTCGTTTCCCTTTTTTTTTTCTTTTTTAACAATTTACACTTTTTTCTCTCTTTTACTTCCTTTTTCTTTATTTACTGATATGTATTTTTTATTTTATTTTATAGTTATCACCTGCTCCTGAATATATTCAACATCGTATTAATATGTTTGAAAGTCTCAAGAAGGAATATGATGAATCTATTAAAAGTAATAAGATAACCTGAAAAAAAACAAAAAAAGGCGACATTGTTATATATTATATTAACATATTAACAATTATTTATTATTTGTTTCATTTATTAGATAAACCTCGTGTTCCTATTACCATTACTTTACCAGATGGTACCATTAAAGAAGGTACTGCTTGGGAAACCAGCCCTATGGATATTGCTTTAGGTATTTCCAAATCACTTGCTGAACGTACTGTTATTTCCAAGGTCAACGGTGAAGTATGGGATTTGGAACGTCCTTTTGAAGATAATGCACAATTAGAATTATTAGACTTTGAACACCCTGAAGGTAAACGTGTTTTCTGGCACTCTAGTGCTCACGTTTTAGGTGAAGCTTGTGAACGCCATTATGGTTGTCACTTATGTATTGGTCCTCCTATTGAAGAAGGTTTCTATTATGAAATGGGTTTAAAGGATCGGTAATAATAATAAATAAAATAAAGATCAATCATCCATACGTTATAAATATAAGTATATACTTTTTTTTATTAATATATATATAATTAATTGATAATTTTTTTTATGATTATTAGTGTTGTCCACCAACAAGATTATGCTAGTCTTGAAAAATTAGTCGGTATGATCACTAAAGAAAAACAACCATTTGAACGTTTAGAAGTTTCAAAAGAAAATTTATTAGAAATGTTCAAGCATAACCCTTACAAGGTTCATATTAT
Source organism: Cunninghamella bertholletiae (assembly GCA_037043795.1). NCBI lineage: Eukaryota > Fungi > Mucoromycota > Mucoromycetes > Mucorales > Cunninghamellaceae > Cunninghamella > Cunninghamella bertholletiae. The sequence continues at coordinate 3,756,070 of JAZGVP010000001.1, forward strand.
TAACGACAAAATTCCTGATGGTACTTCTACTACTGTTTATCGTTGTGGTCCTTTGATCGATTTGTGTAGAGGTCCTCATGTTCCTCATACTGGTCGTGTTAAGGCTTTAGCTGTTACTAAGGTAATATATACATTATTCTTTAATAGTAATAAATAAGAAAAAGAGTAATAGAAGTAACCTTTTCTTTTTAGAACTCTGCTTCTTATTTCTTAGGTGACGCTAAAAATGATTCTCTTCAACGTTTATACGGTATTTCATTCCCTGATAAGAAACAATTAACTGAATATAAGAAATTCATTGAAGAAGCTTCTAAACGTGATCATCGTAAAATTGGTCGTGTAAGTATTTTTTTTTTTTATTGTATATATAAAAAAATAGAGTTTAGGACGGTTAATATATGCATAATCATCATGATCATACTATTTTATTTGAGTCTTTGTATTAATATGTTCATCTTTTTTTAATTTTTAATTTTTATAGGAACAAGAATTATTCTTCTTCCATGAATTATCACCTGGTTCTGCTTTCATGCTTCCCCATGGTGCTCGTATGTATAATGCTCTTATGGATATGATTAAAGAACAATATCGTGTACGTGGATTCACTGAAGTTATTACTCCCAATATGTTCAATATTAAATTATGGAATCAATCTGGACATGCTCAAAAATATCAAGAAAACATGTTCTGTTTGGAAGTCGATAAAGAAAAATTTGCTTTAAAACCAATGAATTGTCCTAGTCACTGTTTAATGTTTGGTCACAAAGAACGTAGTTATCGTGAATTACCTGTTCGTTTTGCCGATTTTGGTGTTCTCCATCGTAATGAATTCTCTGGTGCTCTCTCTGGTTTGACCCGTGTACGCCGTTTCCAACAAGATGATGCTCACATTTTCTGTCGTCAAGATCAGGTATGAATAAAATAATAATTATTGATAATAATAGTAATAATAACAAAACAGAAAGAATTATGTATGGCTAGATAAACAAATAAAATTATATGATGACCAATTTACTAATTTTTTTTAAAACAAATATATATATACATGAATTATTAGATCGATGAAGAAATGACTAATTGTTTCAACTTCATGAGCCATGTATATGGTATCTTTGGTTTTGAATTCCATCTTAAACTTTCTACTCGTCCTGATAATTTTATTGGTGATGTTAGCGTATGGGATAATGCTGAAAAGGTAATTTTTTATTTTTATTTATTCATGTAAAAAAAAAAGAGCATAAAAATTGTTAGGTAAGTTTCATATTAATAATATTGGAACTGTTAATATTTAGAAATTGGAAGCCGCTCTTGTTAGATTTGCTGAAGAAAAAGGTTTCACTTGGGAATTAAATCCAGGAGATGGTGCTTTCTATGGTCCTAAGATTGATATTGTTATCTCTGACGCTTTAAGACGTAAACATCAATGTGCCACCATTCAACTTGATTTCCAATTACCTGAACGTTTCGAATTAGAATACCGTTCTGATAGTACCAATAGTGAAGAAAGCTTTGTTCGTCCTGTCATCATCCATCGTGCCATTCTTGGATCTGTAGAACGTATGATGGGTATTTTGATTGAACATTTTGGCGGTAAATTCCCATTCTGGTTATCTCCTCGTCAAATCAGTGTTATCCCTGTTGCTGCTCCTTTCTTCGGTTATGCTGAACAAATTACTACTAAATTAGTTTCTATGGGTATTTATGCTGATGCTGATTTATCTGATAACACCCTTAATAAGAAGATTAGAAATAGTGAATTATCTCATTACAACTTTATTTTCGTTGTTGGTGGTGAAGAAGAAAGTACTCAATCTGTCAATGTACGTAATCGTGATGATGTTGGTACTAAGGCTAAGGGTAAGACTATTCCATTAGAAGAAGTATATCAAAGTCTCCTTCATTTGAAGGAAACTAAGAGTTTAGAAAATAAACTCTAAGTAAAAAAAATGATAGTATGGATTCTTGTTCTATTTTTTTTTTTATAAATATGTATTTACTTACTTTTTTTATATATAATTAAAAGTGTTTAATAATTTAAGAAGTGAATAAAATGTTAATATTTTTGTTTAAAATGTATAAAGTAATAAACTTATAATCATTAAATATTATGTAAAGAAACCGTCACTGAAATAATTAATCCTAAAAAAATGCGGAGTTTAATTTTTTTAAAATTCCTGTTAAAAGGGTTTTTCTTCTTTCCTTTTCTTTTTCTTCTTACTTTTTCATTCGTTTACTTTTTTTTTATTTTCAATATAAAATAAATATCAACTAAAAAATGTCTTCACGATTGTTACAAACAAGCACACGATTTGGAAAAAGCTTAACAGCTTCAATATATAATTCTAGAACTTCAGTTTTAAAACGTTCAGAGTCTTTTCTTTCTAAAGCAACAGTAAGTCATTTTTGTTTTTGTTTTTTATTTAGGTGAAGGGAAAGAAAAAACATTTCCTGTCCTGTATTTATATTTTATTTATGTAATCGTTAAATATATATATATTTATAATATTTTAAATATAATAGAGTATAGAAGGTTTACCTACTAAAGTTCAAGAATATTCAAAAGCTTCTACAGGCTTATGCAAAATTACTACTTTACCTAATGGTATTCGTGTTGCTTCTGAAAATACCCCTGGTCATTTTAGTGCTGTTGGTGTATATGTAGATGCAGGAAGTCGTTATGAAACAGCTACTACTCGTGGTGTTAGTCATATTTTAGATCGTTTAGCTTTTAAAGTAATTGAAAAAAAAAAGAATAACAATAATAACAATAAAAAAACATTGTTATACATATAAGGTTTAAATATCATAAACTCTTATTTTTTTTAATAGAGTACAACTAATAGAACAGCTGATGAAATAGTTGGTGAATTAGAATCATTAGGTGGAAATATTATGTGTTCATCTTCACGAGAATCAATTATGTATCAATCAGCCATCTTTTCTCAAGACTTAGGACGAGTTTTATCATTATTATCAGATACAATTTATCGCCCAAATATTGATCCATTAGAAGTTGAAGAACAACGTATGACAGCTTTATATGAAATTGAAGAAATTTGGTCTAAACCTGAAATGATTTTACCAGAAATATTACATACAGTAGCATTTCAAGGTAATACATTAGGTAATCCATTATTATGTCCACCAGAAAATTTAGCAACTATGACACCAGAGTTAATAAAATCATATATGAAGACATGGTATAAACCTGAACGTATGGTAATTGCAGCATGTGGTGCAGAACATGATCAAGTTGTAGATTTAGCTTTGAAATATTTTGGAGAAATACCAGCATCATCAAAAGAAGAAAATATTGATTCAGTTGTTACTCATGCAGAAGCTTTGAAACGTCAACAATCACTTTCAAAAAACAAATCCATCATGTCATCCTTATTTAAAAGTAAAACAAATGGATCATCATCCACTAATCCATTTGATTTAGCTAGTCAACCAGCTCATTATACAGGTGGTACACAATTTTTAGAAACTGGAGTAGATAATCCATTAACTCATGTTTATGTAGCATTTGAAGGTCTTTCCATTGATGATGATGATATTTATGCATTAGCAACTCTTCAAATTTTACTTGGTGGAGGAGGATCATTCTCTGCTGGTGGTCCAGGTAAAGGTATGTATTCTCGTCTCTTTACTAATGTACTTAATCAATATTATTGGGTGGAATCATGCCAGTCCTTTAATCACTGTTACACTGATTCTGGTCTCTTCGGAATTGCTGGATCATGTCCTCCTGAATATGCCAATGCTATGGTGGAAGTGATTTGCCGTGAATTAGATTTAGTAACTCGTAATGATGTTGGTCATTTTTCAGTCAATGAAGTTGAACTTAGTCGTGCTAAAAAACAACTCAAGAGTTCTCTTTTAATGAATTTGGAAAGCAGAATGGTTCAATTGGAAGATTTAGGTCGTCAAGTTCAAGTTCATGGTAAAAAGACTGGTATTGATACAATGTTAAATAATATAGATCGTGTTGATTTAGATGAACTTCGTCGTGTAGCTAGTCGTGTAGTACGTGGTGCTGTTAGTGTTACTAGTGGTGGTTCTGGTAAACCTACTTTTGTTATTCAAGGAAACTTGAAAGGGTTAACTGATGTTACAAAAGTTGCTGAAAAATATGGTCTTGGTGCTTAAAAAATAATAATAATCAATTCTTTAAAAAATAATAACAATAATTATAGATTATATTTTATTTGAAATATATACACATACATATCCTCTTTTTCTTTCTCTTTCTCTCTTTTTTTTTTGTAATTAACTCTCCTCCTCCCTCTCTTAATTATGTATCATTCATATTTATACTTTTTAATTTGGAAAAAAATACTTAATATTCTGTAGACTTTTTATAAATTGTATATTTTTTAATAACTTAAAATATCCTTTCACAATGAATTATACTACTTTATTTATTATACATGAAAAAAAAGCAGCCTTTTTATAATAATTTAGTATATAATAGAAAAATGTTTTTATTTCTTTTTATTACCTATCAAACTTTGATCACGAAAAAAAAAACTATTATCAATAAGTAAAAAACTAATATACATTTAAAAAATATATCTTTCAATAATAATAATAATAATATCCAATTCATAATGAGGTGTAAAATAAATTAATTAATTGAAATTAATTTATAAAACTTTGTGTGATAAAGGAAAATAAAAGCTTTCAAAAGAAACCAAACTTAAATTAATATGACAATAAGATCAATCATGTGATCAATTGGATCTCTTTTATTTTCTTTAGCTTTGATCACTGTCTTGTCGATTATCTTATGAATCGATTCCTTCATTGAATAAATTCATATTAACTATATTCGTGATTTATTTATGAATTTTATCGTATAAAAAAAAAGGCAAGTATACTTAATAAACCATTTTTTCTATTATTTTTTTAGTTAGAACTGGATCCTTCTTTAGCATTCATTTTTATTTCCCTTGAGATAAACAATAATTCATCACTTTGTTGAATGAATTTGATTAATCAAAGAAGAAAAAAAGAGAAAGAATTAAAATTTTCAATTAAGCAAACTCTAAAATTCATATGATGATTTAAAAATCAAGTAGTGATTTTTTTTAAATTTCAATCCACCGCCTATTATAATCATGATCATCATTAGAAAATCATGAATCTATAGAAAAATATTTATTCGTGCTCTTTTCTTTATCAAATCATGAATCTCATTAATTTTTTAATGCACTGTATATTACTATTTTTCTTTTTCTTTTTCTTTTTCTTTTTGGAAACTTTATATATATATATATGATTCTTATTTTAATTGACAATTAGTATAATTTTATACATTTTATCCTTTTTTTTAAAAAAAATAACTGTATGATCACTAGAACTTATTTGATAAATCTTAGTTCTGAAAAAAAATATTTTCTATTTTATTATAATTATCATCGTTATTATTATAGCATCAATAAGTATTTTTTTTTCTTTAAAAAAAAAAGGAAATGATAATCTATAGTAGTAAATATGTTAAATTAAATTTTATCAATTACACTCTTCATTTTATACTCGTATGGTCTTTTCCTTTACACTTTTATTTTTATTTTTATTTTTTTGCTTTAATCTAAACCTAATGACGGTGATCCACCACCAAGTTGTTTATTAGAGTTACCACCAGCAGCACCGGCAGCAGGGGGACCAGCAAATAAACTATTCATTAAATCTTGCATGATATTACCTTGTTTTCTAGGCTTTTGAATATTAAAGAAAGCAGCACCAATATCATCAATTAAGTCATCAAAACCTTTTTGAGATTGATATAAAGAACCATAAGTGGATTTTAATTGAACAAACATATTAGAGGCATCTCTTTGAACAGTGACTAAGACTAATTGAGTGAAATTTAACCATGAATCTTCATAGGTAGGTAATTTTGTAGTTTCTCCAGCTGGTGCATATTTAAAATCAACTTGACCAGTAACAGTTAAATTGTCAACAGTTTTTAAAAAGCTGTTAAATGCTAAAGTTGCATGATGAATACTTTTCATGGCAAGGTATCTAATAGTAATAATAATAATAAAAATTGTGATGATGATGATGATCAATAATTAGTTTATTTAGAGGAAGATGCACTTATATATGTATATATAAATAAAAATTAAGAAACTTACTGAAGTACAACGCGAGCAACGTATAATCCTTTTACATTATTAGCATCATGTCCAGCCCATTCATTTGATAATTTTCCTAATAATTCAGCACTATGATCTGTTCCTACTAATAAATGTTCTTCTGCCAAAGAATAATTTTTTTCTATTATATATATATATATATATATAAGGATAAGATAACATTAGATAACGATTAAATGACATATGTTTTTTAAATATTTTTAACACTTAATATTTAATAGAATATAAAATCAGATCCATCTTTCTTTTTTTTTTTTTTGTATTTCTTTTTTTTTAATACTCATTTATTATATTGTACTTACCATAGTAAAATAAAGTACCAACGTAATCATGTAATTCAGGATCACCTTCAGAATATTCGCCATTTTTTTGAGTCCAGCTATATATAAACATTAAAAAAAAATGATATAAATACATACATATATACATTTGTATATACTGTTATTTTATTTATGTAATATATATTATTATAGTTTACCTAAATGATTTGGATATAAATGCTTTACGAGCAACTTCAGTTGAGGGATATAATTCAAGAAGGTCAATAATACGGTCTATTAAAAAAGAGGAAAAGAGAGAGAAAGATAATAATAGTAATAATAATAAAAGGAATTAGTTTATATTATTTATATGTAATATATTGTTGATATAAAGTTTAATAAATAATAAACAAACAAATAGTTTATCATAATAATAATAAAAAACACGAAAAAATAAATACTTACTTAGAGATTTTTCATCAACAGGAAGGTTGGCAAGAATATAAGTATCAATCATATAATTAGCTAAATCAGCACCTGAAGCAAATTGATTATGTTGAAATAAAGATAAAGAACCATCATGAAGTAACTTGATAGCATTATCATATTTTTGTTGTTTATTGTATCTTTATGGTATGTTATATATATTTATATATTGAATACCATATTTTTTAAAAAAGAGTAATACATAAGTTAGCTATTTCTTTTTTTTTAACATCATAATGTCTATAAATAATAAATATACAAATATATATATATATACCTTCTAGCAACAGTACGATACATTTGATGTGCTTCATAATATTTTCCATCATTTACGGAAGCTTTTAATTTTTCTAAAGTCTTTCCTGTTCCTTTTTGTGCCATTATCCTTATTTTAATATATATAGATTATAAATAAAAAGAGAAAAGAGAAAAGAAGGTTGAAAAAAAAGATCCCAGTGTATACTATTTTCTTCTTATTCGGAGTTTAAAATTAAATTTGTGCTCAATGTTTTTTTTTCCACCTACTACTTCATTTCGTAGATAAATCATTCTTTTGTTACCAACTAGTCATATATAGCATATATATAGACTTATTTTAATATAATATAGATAAAAATAAAAACTCTCATATTAATCATTAAATTCAATCATTAATTACTAATTTTCTTGAAAGCTTATATACTATCATAGATCTAGATAAGCATATATAAAAGTTCAAATCCGGTTTTTTTTTTTTCATTGAGGTTGCTTTATAAGGAAGAGTATATAAAATTATAACATAATCTATTGGAGTGATTAAAATTAGAACTATTTAAAATAAATCCGATCATCATAAGCAAAAAGATTATCCATGATTATTCGATTATAAATTGAGCATTACTGTTTTTTTAACAAGAAAGGAGGTATACGACGAAAAAAAATAAAAACATAAAAAAAAAGAAAATGAATAAAAAATGAATAAAGAAGCATATATTTTTTTTTATTGCTGAATTTAAATATACGTATTCATGCAATGGAAAAAAAAAAAAGAGAGACTTGGATTTATTTGTACCTTTTATTATTTATCAAATAAACTTTTATTGTTAGAAAAAAAAAAAAAAGCAAGATCTGAGTAGTTTATTTCTAAAATTGTAAAAAAACTATTTTAATTTTGATTATAAAATGGTTCAAACTAAAATTATCAATTTCGGGACAAAATATATATTTATGTTTATTTACTATTTTTTTTATTTATTACTACTATTTTTTTTTTCCTCTTTTTCTCTTTCTCGTTTTTTAAAATAAAATAAAATAAATACATCATATTACTTTTTTTATTCTTTATTTTTTCTTTCATCTCTTTCTTACTCTTTTTTTTTTTATTGCACAACTTATTGTATTTATTTTTTTTACAACTAATAACATTTTTTTTAGTATGCCAGCACTACTAATCAAGACATTTAATGCTTTTTCAGCAAAACATGACAGAGTAATACTAGCTTCTAACGATATAAAAGAATCACGAAATAATAAATATGAACTTGACATCAATGATAAAAGTGGATTAAATTTACATAATCCTAATCTTCATTTAAAAGATAATGATGGTGATGATGATTTTCTTAATGAACAACAAAAGGTTCAACAAGTAGAAATCAAACCACCACCAAAAGATGTATCTATTTGGCAAGCTGTCAAAATGGATAATATTGATATAGTAAGATCATATATCTATCAAGCATCAACAAAACAAGCTAGAAATAAATTATTAAATGAAAGGGATCCATCTACAGAAACCACTTTACTTCATTTAGCTATTACTCAACAGCAAAAAGAAAAAGAAGAAAAGGATTCATTATTTAATCGTAAACTTGAAATGATTTCTTTACTTTTACAATATGGTGCTAATCCTACTGAAGGAAATGTCTTTAAAGTCCAACCTATTCATATGATTCCTCTTCATTTTCCTACCATGGCTATTCCATTTATTCATGTATTAATGAATCATGGAGCTAATATTAATGCTCGTGATGGTGATGGATGGACTCCTTTACATTATGCTGCTCGATTTTGTCAACCTCCTGATGAAACAATGAAAGTCTTGATTTCTAACTATGGTGCTGATGTTAATCTTGTTGATGATGCTCATGAAAAATCTTGTCTTTATCCTCTTATTGCTAGTGGTGATCATGTTGACTGTTTAAAATGGTTAATGGAAAATACTATTATTAATTTTCAATTCATTGGTTATACCCAATTCCTTAAATCCTCTTCATCTTCATCATCAGTATCAGCATCCATCGATCAATTTAATAAAAATAGTAATAATTCAATATTTACAAAAATCATTTATGGACAATCACCACAAAAAAAGGAACCTATATTAAAAAAGGCATCATTAGTTTTACAAGCGGTTAAATATGGAAGACTTCAAATTTTACAATATTTAATTCATCATCCTACCAGCTATGAAGCTTTAAAACATGTTATTACAATGGATGAATTAAATCAAGCACAATTTCTTATTCATTTAAAAAAGATGTCTCTTGTTTCCTCCATCTTATCCTTGTCCTCTTCAGAATCTATAGATCAAACCAAATCAAGTCAAATCAATCAACAAAAAGTAAAATGGGAAACCATAGAAAAAGAAATTCAGTTTTTAACCGATTCTTTAAATGATGATCCCAATTCATTTATATCCAAAAATTTTAATTATATCACTTCACGTCAACATCATTCTAAAAGTATGATTCAAAAAATGGGTCGGTTTTTAATGAAACATAAAAAATATTAAATGACTAGTAATATTATTATTTTATATTCTCCACCTTTTTATTATAAATTATATACACTCTTTTACATAAATATTTTAAATCTCATAGAATAGTACATAGATAACCCTCCTTTTTTTTTTTATCAATTATATATATAATATATTATTATCCATTTATTATTATTATTATTATTTTTTAATATGTTTTTATTTTGTTATTATTATTTATAAAGTATATGCTACAATTTTTTTTTTTATGTCTCTCTTTTTTCTTTTTTATAAGTTTTCTACATTAAGGTATAAACTAATGAATCATTCAATTTGTTGATCTTTTTTTCATTTTCATCCCAATTTAGAAGTAATTTCTTCAATACTTCATGTGATGGTACTGCATTATTAATATTATTGCTATCAGCCAGTTCTCTAAAATAATCCACTACTTTGGATGGTCGCATTTTTGATAAAGATGTGTCATGTGAATTTTGATGTCCTTTTTGTTGAATAAGTGCTAATAGTTCTTTAAAATCCGCTATTCCATACCCTTTTAAATCAAATATTGATGTTATATTTATAATCAAGTCTTTGGTACTTGGTTCTATAATAATAATAATAATAATAATAATAATAAAGATATATATATATATATATAATAACAAATTAAAAATAAACATATTAATGAAATATTTATGAGTAAATATTGATAATAAATATATTCTTATTTTAAAATAATGATGTCACCTATTCGCAGTTGAGCATGAAATCCATTAGAAATTATTCTTGAATCAGTAATTTCTGAATATATTTGATCATCATCGTCTTGCTCTTCTTGATTATCCAATGAAACCACTGTATCGTATAAAATGTTTTCTTTACTATATATATATATATATATATATATATATATTAAAAAAAAATAGTGAAATTTAATATACTGATGGTGATGATTTTATTCCATTTCATTTTTACCTGATTTTTAATTGAACTGGATCATCTAATGTAGTTTTGCATTCTAAAACATAATCATCCAAGTATTTTTGAAATTGACGTTTTTGTAATAACCTATATATCATATTTTGTTATTTTTTAACAAACAGAAAAAAGTATGTCATCAGTATATATAGATATATATGTATGTGTGTGTTTTTTATTTATACAAAAAAATTACTTATTCATATTAACAGCACCAATAGTTTTCGTTAACCATCCAACCTCTGTATTTACATTTTGAGCGATAAATCGAATATCATGATGAATATTTTCTTTATCTTGTGGTGAATGATTTGAAGGGGTGATGAGTCTAGATTGATAAGATACATTTTTATTATTGTTGGATATATAATGATTTATTTGTTGATGGTATTCATCTAAAGGCTTTCTGTAAAAGTAAGAATAACGATGACGAAATTGATGATAGTGTTTACTTAATTCCTCTATGGTAGATAGAGTGTCAATGACTGTTATTTTGTTTAACGTACAAGTTAATGGTTCATCGTGATCATCAGTAACATTTGGAGTAGATGAAGAAGATAACGCTGGTGAAGCTGAATTTAATATAGAAGCAATATCACGTCTTCTAGGTGAGTTTCCAAATATGCTAAACTTTTTGATTGGTTGTGGATGTTGTAGTAAGGATGAAATAGGAGGTGATGATGATATTAAAGGATCTTTATTTATTATAAGTTCTTCCTTATTATTATTGGTACGATCGATATGTTGATTATTTACGAAGTTATCTTCATTATTATTAATATTATTATTCCTTAAATTTATTTGTGTAATCATATCTGGCGAATGTGGTAAATTGAATGATGGTTGCGTTGGAGTGATGCGTGTAATATGATCATCTAAATTGGTTTGAACACGTGATCGTTTTGATTGATCTACATTGTTGATGAAGGCGGATGATGAAGGTGTTTGTGCTGATGTAACGTAGGATAAAGATCGTTTTAAAGAAGTAGCATTACTATTATTAGTAACAGTAGTACGGAGTTGATTTCTACGGAACTGGTCAAACCAGCTGCGTTGTAATGTATTAGACGGATGATTTGAAGTAGATGAATGTGAAATAGATGTATTAGTGATACAAGGAACATCAGTAACACTAACCGTATCATTATCAACATCGCTAATTTGCCAATCTAAATCCATACCATAGACATTTGTATTCTTTAACTGAATTATATTGTTACTATTATCATGGTGATCAGTATTCATAATTGTATTTCCAGTACCATTTATATTTACATTTAATGCATTTTTACTCTTATCCATTATAAACAAAGGTGATTCATCATTATCTGATTCAAGCTCATCAACTTCACAACTTGCATTCTGGTCATCATCGTCATCCATTTTTTCTATTGATTCTGGTATATCATCTTTATTTGCTGAATCATCTTCTTTATCTAAGGTAATACCTAATGGTGATCTTTGTTCTGAAAATCTTTATATAAATAAATACGTATATGTTTTTTTTAAAAAAATTGATTAAAACATGCATCCAAAAAATAAGTTATAATAATTAATTCACTTACAATTCAACATGATGAGGTAAAGAATTATTAAAAAATGATCCATAGAACTGATCCAAAAGTTCTTCCATTGTATCCAAAATTTTTTGTTTGTTTAAAAATATGACAATCGTTTTATCAGGTTCAACGTTAACTATATATAATAACAACAATAATGGTATAAATATTAAATCTTATTAAGATAAATTCAAATTTAACTATCATTACCATCATATGTCCCAAGCGATGATTGAATATCAATAAACATGAACGGAGATTTTACATTATCAACTATAATATATAAATTTATATAAATTGATTTTTCTTTGATACATGTGTATTTATATATATACATATAAGTGAAAAAAAAAATTACCACTTGAAAGACCCAAAACTTGTTTATATCGCTGTCGTACCATTGCTACAAGTTCTTTTAAATTAGATTTAAAATAATTGATTGGGCGTTGATTGACATAAACGAAAACGTTGTTATTTTTAAATATCACATTAGGATCTGAATTTTTTGTAGGTAATAAACAGTTTAATTTCAATATTGACAAATCATCATTATCATTATCATTATCATTATTTGATCCATATGCTGCTGCTGTTGATTGATATTGAACTTCTTCTAACATTGAAGCTAATTCTCTTCCATAAATCATCCGAACCCCATCTAATAAACATTTTGTTGTAGGTTTGATCCATATTGGTTGTTTATTATTTTGGCCAAGAGTATCTTGTAATTGATTTAATGATATTCTTACTGAAGGATGAGATAAACTATATTTGATGACTAATTCTTGAATACGATTTATTGTTGACAATTTTGTTTTTTCTGCAATCTGTATATATACATTAGGAAAATAGGTTAATATGTGACATTTAATTAACACACTCATTTATAATGATTTCATTTTAATGATTTAATATTTGATTCTTACCTGCCTCCGTACAGGTATATTGTAAAATGGTTTTATTACAGAGACAATTGTTCCTGATGATGATATGTTTCCTGAAGGAACCTCACTAAAAAAAAGAAAGTGATCAATGTACTTTTTTTTCTTTAAAAGAAAAGGTTTTAAATATTACTTTACCTTTTTATATCACCATTGTGGTTAAGTTTATAACAAATTGCAACTTTATCGTTTTTAGTTTTTGTTGTAATATGAACTTCTGCTAAAACGCATAATGCATGTAAAGCTTCACCTATACGTATAAATTATGATGATGATTTTTTAAAAAAAAATTGCATAAATAAATATAAAATACGGATCAAATAAGCTATCTATATAATAACTACCTCTAAATCCAAAACTATTTAATTTTTCTATATCTTCAAACTTTGAAATTTTTGACGTGTAATGTTGTTTTCCTATATAAAGTCTATCTTCTAAAATTATGCCACTACCATTATCTTTAATCTATCAAAGAAAAAAGAAAAATAGACAAGAATAAATAACTAATAATATTGAAAATGTTTTAATATATTTACTTCAACTAATTGCAAACCATTATTGATAAGTTTAATTTCAACATTATTTGCGCCTGCGTCTAATGAATTTCTATTCATTTATTTTTTTAAATAAAACATAAATAATGAATATCAAAACAATTGCCACGTTTTAATAGAGCTTTTTCTAAAAGTTTATTTCTAGTCTTTTTATTTACTCTAATAATTCTTTAATAATAATATCAATGGTTGTAATCACTTGACCCGAATTAATATGACATATAGTATCACTATCTAAAGCTTGAATAGTTGACATATGAATAATTTTTATTAGTTTAAATATGATATATATAATAAAAATTAATAATACAAACAAAAAAAATGGGAAGAGAAACAATCACTCTTCTTTTACACTCCCCGCTGAATCAAGAATTCTGAGTTTTAATTTTCCAATTTCAATATTATATTTTTTTGGAAGGGAGAGCATTTTTTTAACTATATAAGTACATACATGCTTTAAATTACAAGAATTAAAATATATTTCAATATGATTTATGTAAAAAAAAAAAATAATAAGTATATCAGTTTTAATAATATCAACTTATATAAATTAAATTTCAATTAAAGCCTATCTATCCTAATTAATTACATCTTAGCTCTTTTAACATCAATGACAATAATAGTATTAATGTCACTACCACAAGCTGTTTGGCTTGGAAAAATATTTATGCAAATTAATACAATATAGGTTCTCATTACTTTTTTTTTTTTACAGGAAAAAAAAACAGATATAATAAAAGCTGAAAATCATATCTACAAGAAACAGAGAAATATTTACTAAAAAAATAATAAAAGAATAAATAAGAATTAGTAATAAAAAAAGACTCTATTTTATTTTATATAGGTATATATTTTTTTAGATTACAAAAACTGAAAAAACGACTATGTGATAATAATTGTAAAGAAATAAATAAACAAGAGTAAAAAGAGAAATGAAAGAAAAATAAGTAATGAAAATATATAATGGGAGAGGTTTTAATGATATCAAATAATAATGAAGATGATGAAGATGATAAAAAAAACCTCTGCTATTTATTAAATCAAGTCAATTGATCTTAAAAAAATCAATCAGCCTACCCTTCTTTTTTATTACTACAAGTTGGCACTTTTTTATAAAGATACTGCTAGAGGTTAAGTACATTTAGTTTATGTATGTGTAAAATACATAAATACTAGCAAAAGTTTATTTTTTCTTTCTAATATGTTTATTTATCCACCCATCTTTATAAAAAAAAGAAATATTTTGATGTAAAGAAATCAAAGATCTATAAAATATTTAGAGAGAAAACAGCAGATTCATATAACTAAAACTGCTGTTATAAAAATATTTTATTTACAGTATTTTTTTCTTTTTTTTTTTGTTTCTATGAACAACTATAACAATAAATAATAAATTAGTGTAAATCATCCATTAAGACCTAGAGTTTAAATTACACTTAGCTTACAGGAGCTATATGCATATAATAATATTATATTTTATTTTCATATAAAATATAATACCATTTATCAAAAAGGAAACATAAAAAGATCATTTAACATAAAATTAAACAGTTGTTTTTACTATTTATTAAATGATAATACTAATATAAAATTTGAAAGAATGTAAATGGAAGTAAATCGAACATGATGATTATATTTTTAATTGTTTTAATATAATTAAATATTAACTAATCACTTCACGTCATATTATATGGTTTTTTTTTTAAAATCCGATCATTTCTTTTTTTTTTTATATATATAAAAATACATCTTTTATTATATAAAAATACATAAGAATAGGAATATAAAATTAAAGGATTATATATACATTTATAAATATATATATACATATATATAAATTTATTAATTTTTAGTAGGATAATCAACAGAACCGGAGCAAGAAGAAGAACCAAGAGCATCAATAGGAACAAAAGTATTTCCACCTTTAACATTGAAATATAACCAAATTTCATTTAATTCACCATTTTGACAGTTAACGAGAGGATTAACATTATAAGCACTTTGAATGGCACTGATCATATCATCAGCAGAATAAGAACCACCAGGGGTAATTTGATTATTGGAAAGAGTTGAATATAAATCGTATTGAGAACGTAATTGAAGAGCTGTACCAAAGTAATCATAAACATCTTGATATTTTTTGTAATTAGAATAACATTTGGGTTGTAAAGTGGATACACAAGTACCTTTTTTTTTTTTTTTTTGAAGATTTAAAAAAATAAAATAAAAAAATTCAATTAATATAGTGTTTTTAATTTTATAATTTAATTTAATTCCTATTCTTATTTTAATTTCTGTTTTGTTTTTGTTTTTGTTTTAATTTTTATTAGATTTGTCATTACCATGCTTGTTCCATTCTAAATTTTTAAAAAAAATAAAAAGATTAAGTTAATATTAGTGCTTTTTTTTTTCTTAATTTAATTCTTATTTTTATTATTAATTTTTATTAGCTCTGTCATTACCGTGGGACCAGAAAGTAGGATTATCGCCCTTATAACTTGGCCAGTAATTATTCATATCACTATAAAGAGTATTATTTTGTTGAATAATACTACCAAGGTTTGAATAGTCTCTTGTACTATCGCAACCACTAGTTCCAGTTTGACCACCAGAACAAGTATCTGGCCATAACTGTGATAATAAAATAGTAATAATAATAAGAATGAAAGGTTAAAAAAATTGAAAATATAAATTTTATGATACATACCCCATGCATAGTAAAAGCATCATCAGGACCATAACCAGGAATCCATTGTTGAACTAAGACAAGAATACCATTAGTAGGTGTACAACATTCACCACCACTATTGCTGCTACATGAGAGAGCATTAACTAAATACATAAATCATTAGAAAAAAAAATATATGTATAAGCGTTAAAAAAAAATGTATGATCATTAAAAAAAAAGAAAAGAAAAGAGAAGGGTAATAAATTGTAATCTTATTATTTACCTGGACAAGAACCTGATTGTCTTGCTAACAAGGTAGGCACAGCAAGAACATTTGCAATAGAAGCAGCCAAAGTTAAGATAATACCAGTTTTCATGATTTTTAATTTATTTTATGAAATAAATAAAAGAAGAATAAAGTAAAAAAAAAAATAGAAAGAGAGAAAAAGAAGGGAAGAGTATATTATTTATATATTCATGGAAATAAAAAAGATCAATGGTAACAACTTAAAATTAACATAAATAAAAAATAATTAACAAGTCTTAAAAAAGTAAATAATGTACGTAAAGGGTTAGTAAATTAATTTATCATTTTTTTTTTGATTGATTAACCACCATTATCTTTGGCACATTGTTAGATAATTATTTGTGATACGATACTATCACCTATCGTCATCGTTACACTTAAAACCAAATTGTTGAATTTTAAATTGCATTAAACAATACTTAATTTGCTATATTATCCCTTTTTTCTTATTTTCATTTAAAATATATAATTATATTATTCTGTTCACTTTTAATATATTCTACTATCATTATACTATTAACTTTATTTTTTATTTTTAAATAAAAAAATGAAAACGTGATCAATCATTTCGACTATAATCATTTTCATTTTCATTTTATTTTAATGATTATTACTATATATATATTCATATTCATGAAAAAAAATGGTCATATAGATATGATTATATAAATGGAAGTTATCACTATGACCTTTTTTAAAAAATAAAATAAAATATAAACTTTGGTATAATAAAATTACTTAACATTATTTACTTGTTTATATATATATATATATATATAAAGAAAAAACGATTACGAATACAATATAATATATGATCACAGATTTAAATTAATTGTTTACAATTAAAAAAAAAAATAAAAAAAAAAAAAACAATAGAAAAAGTTACTTTTAATTCTAAAAATGGATAATGATTCTTTGACATTATTAAAAAAATGAAATAAAATCCAGTTTTCAAATGAAAATATATATATATCATGTCATCAAAAAACCCTACCTTACTTATATAGATGAAATAACCTAAATTAGCTTTTTTTGTTTTTGTTTTCTACACTTATCTTGTTATCAAAAGGTATCATTAATTAATTATAAATAATAAATTTTTAATCATTCAAAAATTCAACACTTTAACGATCATATATATTTATTATTATTTGATTTTTTTTTTTTACAAATTCAATAAACACTGATTTCACTCGTTTATTTCATAGCGGTGGCTGAGTTTTAATGTTATACGATGTATAAAAATGGCTATTACCTAAATAATGATTTAAGGTATATATATATATATATATATAAGTATCAAAAGAAAAGAAAATGAAAGAAAACGTGATCAATTCACTGTTGTACTTTTTTTTTATTAATGCTGGAAAAAAAAATGAACCAATCATCATTTGTGTACGCCAGCGGGGTAAATAATAAAGTATATTTATATTTCTTAATAAAATATATAAATTTATCCTAACCATTTATGATTTTTTTATGATGATGATCGAAAAACTTTATATAAACGATCAAAGAAAATATATAAATTGGAGAATTTAAAAAACACAACAAAAAAAAAAAAAAAAAAAAAAAAAAACAAGAAAGCATGATTTGTTGTGGGAAAACGTTGAAAAAACACAAAATAATAATAATAAAGCTAACCAACCGACCAACTTTACCGGCGACTCATCTTTTTATGTTAATTTATTTATTATTTATATTATGCAAAAATATGTATAATATATAAATCTCAACTTAATAAAAGTCAGTTTATTGTATTATTTATTTATATTGATTGCAATTTATTTTTATAAAAATCAACAAATATAAAATAAAATTTAAGAAGAAAGAAAGAAAATAATAATAGTAATAATTACATATATATATATAATATACAAAGAAAGAGAAGAAGAATAAAAAGAAGAATAAGAAAAGGAAGAAGTAAAGGAAAAATTTTCATTTATATAACCCTGAAGTGCTTGAAATTTGCTTTTTTAAAGTAATAAGGAAAGGAAGTAAAATCTTATTCCGTTTTTTATTACTCCGACTTTTTTTTTTTTTAATATGGTATATTTCAAAAGGGCTGTTTTATATTTTTTTTTTTCTTTTCTTCTTTCTTTTTTCTTCTCTTTAGGCAAAAAAAAACCTCCTATTATTTATTTGTTTTTCTTTTCATTAAACATGAATATTATTTCAACTCCTATGGAATTAAATAAAAAACAAATGGATTATACCTTTTCACCTACTTATAATAATAATAATATATCTTGTTCTCATTCTTTTAGTTCTTCTTGTGAATATTGTTCTCATTTTTATAATAATAATATAAATATTTATGGTGAAGATAATAATGAATTTAATTATTATATATATAATAATAATAGTAATAATAGTTTAGATCGAGTAGACGATGATAATACACTTCAACCTTTTAAATATAATTATTTATTAAATCTATTTACTGCTCCAAATATGTCTGCCTTTTTAGCTGAAGCCACTATCACCGATGATCTATATGCTCTACCTATTCATTTACAACGTTTGATTAGTGAAGCTAAAGAAGAAGTAGTTTTTGAACGTACAAAACTTAATCAAGGAGAACAAATTTCAACTACAAACCACCCTGCTTTACAACGTTTAGAAAGATTCCGTTCCTATTGTTGGTTAAGATCTGATGCTGATACGGCTAATTTAATGTCTTTATTAATGGAAGTTGCTAACGATGATGACGAATTGCAACATATATTAACGGATTAACAAATATAAAACCAACTTAAACCCATACAACTCAGCGGCACTTATGCATATAATTCATACATATATTAATAATATTCTTTTTGGAATTTTCTTTCCCACGCATACATAACGATTTCTTCCTTTTTTTTGAACCTGATTTTTTTTTTTTCTTTTATTTATATACTTATTTTTTTATTAATAACTTTTGATAAATCATTTGTTCAAACCATAATTTTAAATTTAATGTACATCCTTTTAATAACATTCTCTTCTCACACATTCTTTTTTTTTAAAAAAAATACACCCATACTCACACATACACATTACCATCATCACCCTTATTTAGTCTATTTTTTATGTTCCTTTTTTCTTAACTTACTTTTATATCCAACCATTTTCCTCAAACATTCATAAACAATAATAAAAAAAAAGTTTTAAACATTTAATTTATCATATGATTTTCTTCTACACATATTCCCTATTTTAGAAGTTTGTTACATATATTTTCAATAGTTAAACATGATTAATTTTTATTTGATTATTATAAGTAAAATATTTTAGCTATTACTATTATTATATTCATTTTGTTTAAAAAACATTGCATTTTCCAATACATACACTGTATGTTTCATAAATTCATATATATAGTATATATGTGTTATTTTTTTTTAATAGTAAATATTACGTCTTCTCATTCCAATGTTATCATCATTACCATTGTTATCATTATTGTTATTTGATGATGATGAATTTTCATTAGAATCATCAATAAAAATTCTTTCAACCAAACGAGCTCTACGGCACCATCTTCTTCTTCTAGTAAAAGTTTGCATTGTAGGTATACCAGTGAAATTTTGCCAAGCATTATTACCATATTCCCAACCATTATGATCTATTAAACCATCCAATTCACCTGTCATATCAACCCACCAATCATTATCTGCCCAACTCCATACTTTTTTTGTTATTTGTTTAATGTTTTTATTTGGTCCTAAATAAGTGACTTTTTCAATTGCATCTGGTAATTGAAATCCTTCTTTTGATGTAATGGATACCAACTGATTATCCGTCCTATAAATATATACATATACATATATATGTATAAATGATTTATTAAATAATTCTTTTTTCAAATTCATTATTTAATTTGATCTAATTTTATTACTATTATTATTACCATGCATTTCGTTCAGAATTAAGCATATTAGTTGTCCAATTAGCACCTAACCACCATCTCTATAATTATAGGAAATAATAATAATAGATAATGAATATACTTTCTTTTTTTCAATGATTGGTTTCTTTCTTTTTTTTTTTTTTTTTTTTTTTACCTGATTTTCATAAACTTCAAATTGGAATATCATTTCACTTCTTGTTTTACTATTTCCTTTTTCGTCTTGATCGATATTTTTATTTTTTAAATTTTGAATAGCAAGTTGTTTTTCATCTTGAGCTTTCTTCCAAATATAAGAAAACCATTTTTTCAAAGGATTTGAATGATTTTGATTATTCTCATTATTAGATGATGATGGTGTTAAACGATCAAAGAAATTAAAGGCTTTCCAAGAAGTAATCATAGCAATAGAATAAGCCCATAAAGTAGCCACCATATATCTTAATAGAGGTTGATGATGAATTGCTTTTAAAAGAACAGGATACCAAGGAGAAAAAGAGAATAAATAAATAGAGCCTAAAAGAGCCAAAGTACCATGTGTACCAAATGTGAAAACAATGAAAAACCAAATAGGAATCAAATAAATTAAAAGATTTAAAGTAGAAATAAGAATTTCAGGACGAGTACCATCTAAAAAATCCATAAAAATAATATGAATGGATTTTAAGACACGATCAATAAATTGGTTAATGGCTATGATATTTGTCAAGGTATCGTCCAGCGACACTTGTCCCTGAGGTTGAATTTTACGAGAAATTAATTCTTCTTCTTCTGTTTCCTTTTGTTGCTGTAAACGTTGTTGTTTCAATCTTTCATCATCTTCATGATCTTTATCTTCATGTTGTTTTCTTTGTTTTTCTATTTGTTGTAACCGTATACGTTCTAATCTATCTCTTCTTGTCCTTAATGTACGTACTCGTAACCAATCACTTGCCAACTTGTATATAATAACTGAGGGAACTATAAACATTAAAACTTGCCAAGTCCATAAACAGATCACATTCCATAATAATAATAATAATAAACTATGTCGTGGCGATGGTCCTTTCCATTGAATAATATCAGTTGCTTGTTTAATAAATTGAAATAAAGGTCCTAAAGTTACTAAGATATTTAATATAGGTGTTGGAATATTTTCTAACTTATTAATACTATATGGTGAAGTATAAGTATTATTTTTTTCCTTTATGTTGACCATATTCTCTTTCTTGTATTATTATATATTGTTTGATTTAGTTTTACTTTTATAGCATATAAAAAAAAATAGTATTAATAATAAAAAGAAAAGCAAAAAAAGAAAGGAAAAGAAAAAAACGAGAGTAAAGGGATATTAATTGAAAAAATGGATCACAAATTGTGAAAAAGAAGAAGAAGAAAAAAAGGAAAGAAAGGAAAATAAGAAAAAGTGAAAAGACAGTAAAAAAATATAAGGATTCATAAGAAGTTATTAAGAAAAATTCTTGTCTCAATTTTTCACATGATATTTTTTTCTCTAAATTAGGATAAATTTTCATAAGGTAATCTTAGTTAAGTATTTTTTCAAACTTGCTTTTTTTTTTTCCTGTTTTCTTCGTTAACTTAGATAATTTTGAAGCTTGAATGTATATATATATATATATATATATATATATAGCATTCATAAACTTAAAATGATATATATATATTCGAAACGTTCTAATAAAACTTTATTTTCTTTTCTTTTTTTTTAAATCATAATAACAATAATAATAAAATGAATATAAAAAATTTATTGAAGTTCAATATTATAAGAATAATATATAAGATATGCAGAATTTTGATTGATGAAATACAAGTAAATAAATAATAATAATAATAAAAGATATTAAAAAACGTTTTTAATAATTACAATCTAATGATGAAAAGAAATAATAATAATAATAATAAAAAGATGATAGAAAGAAGAGAATGATTGTTGTCGTTGTTGTTGCTGTTGCTTATTTATTTATTTACGTTTTCCTCTTGATAATTCAGGGAATGTTAATGGTACTACCAAAGTTGCTTTCTTTGCATTTGATCTTGGATCCAAACCATGAATATTAGCTTCTTCTGCACTAGTTTTATCAAGCTTACATCCTAAATTTCTTAATATGGTTTGTACTTTACTTGATTTTAAAGATAATTCTTTGGCTATAACATCAGGGAATAATTGATAATCTGATAACATAAGATAAAGTGTTAAAATATAACATAAAAGTTTATCTGCCATTAATGGTGTACGACTATAAATAAGTAAATAAATAAACATAAATTAATAAATAAATAATCAATTAATCCATTAAATCAATCAATGTATATACATATATATATATAACTTACACATTTCCATCAGTGTATCGATCAGATAAACCTTGAAGAATAGCAACAGAAGGATCTTTAAGAGCAATAGCTAATTTTTCACGAGATCTAAGATCACGATCTTTTACTTTACAAAAATAAGCCATAAGGAAAGATAAATAAACGAATAATCTAGCCTTTTTACGATCCTTTTTACCAGGAGTAGTGGTGATTTGTAATACTTTATTATTAACGAAATCGGATCTATTGTAAGGTAACCAATTTTGAACACCTTCCATAGAAGTACCTTCACTAAATAAGTCTTTGATAGGGATAGAATTCAATTCTTCTTGAGTAACAATACTATCAAGATCATATACTTCTTCGGGTGATTCAGCATCAATATTATATTTAGGAAGAGGTAAACTACTTTTAATTTGTTGATGTAATTCTGATTGAGTTGGAAGATTGGTGGTAGCAACACCAACTTCATGTTGAGCTTGTGATAATTCATCCAAAATATCTTCAGCTTTAACTGCATTGCGTTCCTCATCACGTAATTGTTTAATGGCTTTGGCTGTACCAAATGCCATACCTAATTTGGCTCTTTGTTGTTTATGTGCTTCTTTACCGTTGGCCATAATGGTATCATTCATTAATACTTTCACGTTACGTCTCATTGATACTATTCTAGCTGGTGTAATGGTTACTTGATGATCCTTTTTAGAATAAACTCCAACATAGTAACTAAAAAAAAGAAAGAAAAAATCAATAAAGTGGGAACGATAAAAGGAAAAAGAAAAAGGAAAAAAAAAAAAGAAAAAAAATGAATACCTTTTTTTCTCTCCTTTCCTTCCTTTTTTTTTTTCCTAATATATAGAAATGTATATTCCTTACTCGCAGTAAACTCCTTTTGGACCATCTTCTCCAAAGTTAGATCCAGTAAATATTACTTTTTCTGTTTCACCAACAATAACTCTTTCATTTGCTTTAGCAGATCCGGTTTCATAGTTTCGTTTATATGGTGTGAATACTGTATTCGATGATGGAGTGATACCTGGGAATGTAGCTAAATAATAATATTAATAAAGAGAAGAGTAAAAAAGTAGAGAGTAAAAAAAAGAAGAGCTGTTAATATATATATGTACAATTAGCTGTAATATGTATAGTGTCAATATTTTTACCTAATACAGGAGATTCAGTATCTTCAGATATATTAGCTATTCTAACTTTAACAGTTTTATTATCATTTTTTCCTTCAGATACAGATCCTTTTCTTTTCCCCATTATATAACACGTCAATTATAAAATATATATAAGAAATAAAAAAATTAAGCAGAAAATAGAAGAGAGAGTAAAAAAAAAAAGTGGAAAAGAGAAAGTGGAAAAAAAGAAAAACAGTCAAAGGATTAAAATTTGAAGAATTTAAAGTCAGCTATTTTAAAGTTTGCTTTTCCTTTTTTATACTTTTAAAAAACTAGTGTATATATATTAAAACATGTATATAATGCAAAAAAAAATCTCTAAATATATAATAAATTACAATAATGATAACGTTATTAAAAGTAAAATCATTAGAAGTAAGGATTAGATGAAAAATAATAAATATATATGTATGTAAACTTATTAATATACATGTGTTTTATTATTATTGCTTCAACTTAAACTGCTATGTATTGCTTTCCTCTTTCTCTTTCTCTTTCTATTTTTTTCATGAATCATTTACATGTTTTTTTTATTATCATAAAAATATGGGTGAATGATAATAATAAAAAATAGACATGATCATAAGAAAATAAAAGAAAATTTTATTATAATTGCATATGGATATTTATACTACGTATAAAGGCTTTAACTTTCAGAAACTTATGATTCATTTATAAACATCAGCATGTTTTTTATTGTATATATGGTAAGAATTCATTAAAATAAAATATAATGAAAAAATATTTAATAAAATATACATAACAATTTTAATGATGATTAATAATAACAATATGAACTTATCATTGTGCCTTTAGTTTTTTTTTATTTGTAGATATTTGATTATTTTTATTATTATTATTATTATTATTATATTATCATTTTTTACATCAAAACATTTCTTTTTTTGGAAAGATAAAATTGGAGTCTCGTAGATCACTGATTTATTTATCATTAATCATAAAAAAAAACAAACTCTAATCATGTTGAAAGTTAAAAAGGATTATTAAATTATACACCATTTATATGATTGCTAGGTATATATAAGTTGTATTGTTTTAATAATAAAAATATTTATTTGAAATGGATGTGGAACAGATGAAACAATAAGATATAATAGTAATAATAATAATAATAAAAATATAGTAGCTATGATACAAAGAAATATGTGGTGATTATAATGAAAGTGGTAAAAATAAAATAAAAGCAAAAAAAAAAATAGTAATAATAATAATAAAAAAGAGGATGTTAATTAAGTATATAATGTTAAACTATATATAAAACAAAGAGGGAGACAGAGAGAGAAAATATCAAATTTCATAATCAATTGTTTTAATATTTTGTTACTGTTAGAGGTTCTGCTTTAATTTCAGTTATATCTATTTCTTGCTCTTTTTCAGTATCAATTAATCCGACAGTACATCTATTATAAATAAGTAAATAAATAAAAATACATATAAATATTTAAGTATCCAAACCGTATAATTAAAAGCTTATTTATTATTATTACATATTATCTCCTCGAATAAGATATAAACCAAGTGGTGTAATTTCAGTTCCGGACATTGAGAATACGCGTTCTTCACACTTTTCCAATATGACATTTGATGTTTGATCAGTTCCACGTAACGTACCCTATTGTATTTATTTCAGTAAATATATATAATATTAAATATACGTATATATATGAGCTCATAAATATATACTATAAAATAATAATAATTATAATTAAAAAAACTATTATATAAAACTTACTACAAGCACTCTACCATCCATAGTTAATACTAATACTGATTCTATTTAATATAAATATATATATATATATGTATATGTTTATATGAGTATAAAAAATATAACTATACCATTTTTTTTATAAAGTATAAAATATAAAGGAAAAAAAAGAGCAATATTAATAAATATGACTGTTTAATATATTTAATAAACTTACGATCAACAAAAGATTGTAATAAACTCATATTTATCTATTATATTTAAAAAACAAGCAGAATAGTATATATATATATATATAACAAAAAATAAAAGAAGGAATAAAAGGATAAATAAAAACAAAGCTCAAGTTTTTTTTATATTTTGAGGCGGCATTTTAAAATTAGATTTCAATCATCTACAAACTATTATTTATAAATGTTTAATGGTTAATGCGTTACTATTATTATAATATTAACTTATTAATAAAATCACAAATGAAAGTTCATCTTTTTCTTCTTTTCTTCTTCTTCTCTTTTTCTTATACATATATATACTTTTTAGCAGAAACTTTGATATGTCAAGAACAAGTGAAATAGCTGTACTCTTTTAAAACTCAGCATTATCTTATTTATTTATTTCAGGCATCAATTATTTTTTATTTCCTTCTTTCTCTTTTCTTTCCATTTTCTTTTCTTTTTTTATATATATATCATTTCGTACCTTATTAATAGTATTATTAATATTGTTACTTTATTTTTAAATATTCGTATAAATTGTATGAAGTATGTCTATAGAACAACATGAACATTCTAATTTAAAAATAGCGTTTATTCATCCTGATTTGGGTATTGGTAAAGTAGTAACTTTTTTATGAAAAAAGAATAAAGTGTAGTACAAGTATAACACGAAAAATTCACATTCTTTTATTTTTACTATCATTATTACTTTATGTATATGTATATATATCAATATATGTCAATATCCTTTTTACTTAATATTATTGCTCTTTTATTTATTATCTCTTTTATTACTAAAAGGTGGAGCTGAAAGATTAGTTGTTGATGCTGCCATAGCTGCTCAAAAAAAAGGACATCAAGTTATTCTATATACAAGTCATCATGATCCTCAACACTGTTTTGAAGAAACTAGAGATGGTAATAATATATATATATAATCATACGCGAGAGAAATATAATAAAAATAAAATATAAGAGAAGGTTAATATATATATATGTGTGTGTATGACTTAAAAAAAAAATAGGTACCTTAACAGTAAAAGTAGTTGGTGATTTTCTTCCAAGACATATATTTGGTAAATTTTTTATTGTTTGTGCCATTTTACGACAATTTTTCTTAGTTTTATGGTTAATCATTCATCATCAAGAAACATATGATATTATATTTATGGATCAACTTAGTGCATGTCTTCCTTTATTAAAATGGTTTACACCATCAAAAATATTATTTTATGGTCATTTTCCAGATAAACTTTTAGCAACTCGTGATTCAAAATTAAGAGAAAGATATCGTCGTGTTTTTGATAGTTTAGAAGAATGGTCTACAGGTATATTAAAAATAAAACAGGATGATAAAGATAATGGTGATGACAATAATAATAATCCATTTACGATTTATTATTGTTTTATATATATAGAAATGTCAGATATTATTGTTGTTAATAGTGGATTCACAGCTAGTATGTTTAAACAAACATTTCCATCTATGAATAAACAACTTCGAGTTCTTTATCCACCAATTAATTTTGATGCCTATGATCGTTCAATTAATATTAATGACCCCAAAGTACAAATATTACAGACATCAAAGGACACATTATTATCTATTAATCGTTTTGAACGTAAGAAAAATGTTGAATTAGCTTTACATGCCTTTGCTGAATTAAAACTTTCAAATATGGTCCCTGAATCAGTATTTAATAATAACCGATTAGTATTAGCAGGTAACTTATACATATGATTATATATATATATATATATATATCATTTCTATTTGTATTTATTTATTTATCATTATCGATATTATTACTATTATTATTTAATAGGTGGTTATGATAAAAGAGTTCAAGAAAACGTAGAATATTTAGAAGAATTAGATAATTTAGCAACAAATACATATAAATTAAAAACAGCTAGAATATTCCCAAATTCAACCATAGAAAAAATTCCAGAAGATACACAAGTGGTATTTGTATGTTCATTTAATGATGCACAACGAACCTATTTATTATCCAATGCCAAATTATTATTATATACACCCACCAATGAACATTTTGGAATTACTCCTGTTGAAGGAATGTATGCATCATTACCTGTCATAGCAACAAATACAGGTGGACCTTTAGAAACAATTAAAGATCAAGAAACAGGATTATTATTACCTTCTGATCCTAAATTATGGGCGGATGGTATTGTTGGATTTATTTCTAAAGAATATGATGGGAAAGCAATGGGAAGAAATGGTCGTACTCACGTTAAATCAAAATTCTCTTTGACTACTTTCGCAAATCAATTACAAGATATTTTAAATGAATTAATATCTCCAACATCTTCATTTAAAAAAAATAACCATTATTATTATCATCCTTATCTTTTTAAATCTTTACTTTTCTTTATTTTAGGTCTATTTTTATCTTTTTTTTATTTGTTTGTTAAACTTTTATTGTAATATTATTAAATAATAATAATAAAAAAATGTAAATGTAAATGTACATGTGAAGAAAAAGGAAAAGAAAAAATCAATTCATATTTATCTCTTTATTTTAGGTATTATTTTATCTTTTATTATTATTATTATTGTTATTTTGTTTATTAATATTAATATTATTATTTTTTTCAGAATGTTGATTTAAGTTAAAAAAAAAAAAAAGAAAAGAAAAAATGAAAGAAAGAAAAAGGAAAATCATAATAATAAAAGAAAGGAAATTATTAAAAGTTTAATGGTATTAATAATTAAAAAAAAAAAAAGGTAATATATAATTAAAATTGTGAATGATTAAATGAATGGCACTTTTTTTTCATTATTAAAAAATATTAATATATCAATGATCTACTTTCTAAGTGTTTTCGGAGATTCTCTTTGATTATAATAATATCCATCAATTTCAGATTGTAATTCTTTAACGCGTTCACTTTGTTGTTCTAATTCTTTATGAAGACGATCACGTTCACTTAAGAGCTATTTTTTTTTTTTTTTGTTTTTTATTTTTAGAAAAGAATCAAAAAAAAAAAAAAAAATGGGTTAGATCATTTATATATATATCCTAAAACATATACTTTATTATACTTATTGCTATTATTACCTGTTGTTCCCAACTACGGAATCTTGCTTCTTCATTTTTAACTTGTTCTGTGAATCGTTTACGTAATGCTTCTTCCTCTTCCTTAAACTTGGCATTTTCACTAGGTTGAGAACTATATAAAGTTGTTGATGATCGCGTAGTAATAACAAAAATAAAAATCATTGATTAATTTAATATATCTAATCAATATTTGATAAAATATGATATATCGTTGATTTTTTTTCTTTTTTTCTTTCTTTCCTTACCGAGGATCACCAAACTTTCTGGTTTCCATTTGAGATTGACGATAGTTTTCATAATGGTTTTCTTCAGTAGTTGTAATTAAATCCAACATATGTGTACGTATTAATAAACTTCTTAATTTTCTAAAGTCACAATGTTCATCGTTTTCTACTTCAGCTACTCCCCAAGAATACTCACGACCTTTTACTCTACGTCCATCTGAAGTAACAACATCTTGTGTAGAACCTATAACAGCAAAAGGTAATGCTTCCATGATATTCATGTTACGTTTTGTAGTGGTTTCATCATCACTTTCAATAGGGCAAGAGTAAACTTGAATATTTTGTGCACTAATCACATCACGAATCTATTATTATTATTATTAATATAAGGAGATATTAGAAGAAGAAAAAAAAATAGGAGATATGTATATATAAAAAAGATAGAAAGAAAAAGAGAGGAAAAGAGGTATAATAAAAAAAAGAGGTCTGAGTATAAAAATCATAAAATTAAACTAAATAGGAGGTTGATTCATGCTTTTTTAAACCTTACATTCTGTTTAAATTTAGCTAAATCAGCTGGAGTTAAAGTATCAGCTTTTGCAATGACAGGAATTAAATTGACTCTAGAACCTAATCTTTTCATGACTTCAATATCTAAAGGGGATAATCTAAAATGGAAAAAGATAGTATATATATATATGTATATTAGATTAATTGATAAATACATATTATTAGTATTATTTTTATTAATATTAATAAATAAATAAATTTAGCCTATTCAATCATTTTTTATTTATATATATTATTTACGTATGACCAGTAGGTTTAATAAAGTATAAAC
Organism: Cunninghamella bertholletiae; assembly: GCA_037043795.1. NCBI lineage: Eukaryota > Fungi > Mucoromycota > Mucoromycetes > Mucorales > Cunninghamellaceae > Cunninghamella > Cunninghamella bertholletiae. The sequence goes on from JAZGVP010000001.1 coordinate 3,786,211, forward strand.
AAGCATGAACACGCATATCCATGACTCCTTTACGACAAGGTTGTTGTTCTTGACGCATATATTTTTCATGTTGGTCATCAAGAAAGTCAACAATAGGGATCCAACCATGACGATTATTCACATAATCACCAAAACCTGGTGTATCAATAATAGTTAATTTCACCTTAAACATTTTTTCTTCTAATTCAGCTTTTGTAATTTGAATTTGAACAGTTTTAGAAGGTGACTTTAATCTTCTCTTTGATAAGTTTTTTGGTTCTTTAATTGTGGTAGTAAATAAAGTATTTACAAAAGTGGTTTTTCCAACACCTGATTCACCACAAACCATAATGGTGAAATTGGCACCATTTTTGGCTACTATTTTATGACGTTGATTAGGAAGATTGGCAATACCAGTACCAGAAGATGTAATAGGTACTGGTGGTGGAGCTGGTGGAGCAATTTCTACTGGTGATACAACACTTGTCATTATTCAAATGATTTATATGAAAAAAAAAAAGAAAAAGAAGAGAGAAAGAGTGAGTTAAAGAAAGAAAGGAATAAAAAAAAATAGTAGAGTGAGAGAATAAAAAAATTTAAAAAGGGAAAAAGAAAGAGGGGATTTAAACAAATAAGTGATTGTTTTAAGGGGGAAAAAAAAGAGAGAGGAGATTTATACTTATTTTTTCTCGTGTGCTATTTTTTATACCCTTTAAAAAAAATAAAAGGGGATAAAAGGGTTTATTTAGCCTCCTTTTTCTTTTTATTTTTTTTTTAAATCAAATCAACAACCATTTTATAAAATACACACACAAATAATCAATTATATATATATAAAAGCTTCTCCTTTTCATGAGAAATGTATAAAAAAAGTATTGTGTTTAATTATGATCATTAACAGAAATTTATATGCAGGTGATTTGAGTACATAGTTCATAAAAAAAAAAATAGACTAAAAATTCGTAAAAAAAATATCAAATAATAACAAATTTTTATTTTACTTTTTAATCATCATTTTATATATACAAGTGATATATATAATAAAGAAATTGACCTAATCAAAACCTATCATTATTCTTCCAATTTTATTTATTGGTCGAAATAAAAAAAAATTTAAATTCGTATAAACTATTTTTATGCAAATATATTATGTAAATCATATATAAAAACATTAAGACATATATAATTGTCATTATTCAAAAAATAAATAAATGATTCTGATTTTAATTGTAATAAAAATAAAAAATAAATAAAAAAAACGAGAAAGAGAGAAGGAAAAAAAATAAACAACCACTACCAAAAAAAATAATTAAATAATGCATTTCCATTTTTGGATGAGAGATAGACGTGCTGTTGTATGCTTTTTATATAAAATATATTTTGTTTTCTTTCAAATTAATAAAGAATCCTTTTCAATAATATTTATATGGGTATAAATATATACAATATATATTGTCATAATAGTCATCTCGAACTAACCATTTCCTTTTTTTTTTTTTTCTTAAAAAAAGTATATATAATGTTTATTTCAATAATATAAATACAAAAAATAAATAATGCCTAACTAAATAAATAAATAAAAAAAAAGCTACTACTAGTAAATAAATAAATAAATAAATAAAAAAGAATAAAATGAAAGAGAAAAAAGTCTAATGTTGATGTTTAGATGTAGCAATGGATAAAAGTTCAGAAAATTCTCCACTATTTTCACACATGGATCTAAAATGACCATCTTGTTTTGTAATCAAATTGTATGGGGTATCATATTCAATTAATTTTCCTTGATCTAACACAAGAATACGATCGTAATCAATAATAGTATTAATTCTATGAGCAATGGTCAAGATGGTAACATCTGCAAATTCAGAACGAATAGTGTTTTGAATACGACGATCAGTATCAAAATCAACACTTGATGTAGCTTCATCCAAAATAATTAATGCTGATTTTCTAACTAATGCTCTAGCTAAAGCAATAAGTTGTCTTTGACCTTGACTATTTTTTTAAGAGAAAAAAATAAAATAAATACATTAATAAATTTATAATAATTATGATTATTTCTTTTCTTTATATATATACATATTTCTTTTTTTTTTTTTACCTAAAGTTGTTTCCATTTTCTGAAACGGTGGAATCAAGAGTGATATCAGAAGATTGAGAAGAAGATGAATGGCTATTAACATCAGAATCCTTATTAGTAGTAAGTAAATGAGAACGTTTCAAAGCAGCCCATAAAGTAGCATCATCATGATTTCCAAATGGATCTAAGTTAGAACGAAGAGTACCTGAGAATAAAACTGGGTCTTGAGGAATAATAGTGATTCTAGATCTTAAATCTTCTAATCCAATGGTAGAAATATCAACACCATCAATTTCAATGGAACCTTTAGTTGCTTCCATAAATCTAAAGAAGGAAAGTGCCAAACTACTTTTACCACTACCAGTTCTACCTACAATAGCAACCTTTTGTCTTGGTTGGACTTCAAAGGTTAAATCATGTAAAACAGATGGATTTTCAGGTGCATATTTAACTTCTAAATTCTTAACTTGAATAGATCCTTTTTCTGGCCAAGTATGACGTGGCATGGTTTCTGGAATATGAGCTGGTGCTTCTTCTTCAATATTTAAATATTCACTAACACGTTCTACAGCATTCATGTTCATTTCGTTCATAGCATACATTCTAACTACCCATAAAATTTGACTGGTGAAATTAAGTGCATAACTAAGTGATAAACCTGCAAGTCCAGGATCAATCCATGATCGTGATAAAACTAAAACAAATCCAGCACAGAATCCTACAAAGGCACCAAGGGTTTCAACACGAGCATGAAGCCATCGGTTACAAGCCCACATCCAAAGGAAACTACGATTGTTGGTATCAACTTTATTGTAATTTTCATTGATGAATCGTTGTTGACATCCAAAGGCACGGATGGTACTAACACCATTGACAGTTTCATTAAATTGTACATAAATAGGACTACGTGAAACAGAGTTTAATCTTTTCAAATCACGAGATGTTTTAAGATAATAAATAGCAATAAACCAGTAAAAAATAGCAATGAATATACCAGGGATAATAAATGCTGGTGTAACTCCAATGATTACAAGAACGACTAATATAGTGGACGCAATAGCAAACATAAAGAAGGATAGTTGTGGTGATACTTCTTGATCAATGGTTTCCAAATCAGATGAGAATCGATTCACAATACGACCTAAAGGTGTAGTATCAAAGAATCTAACTTTGGCACGTAAAATACGATTTAATAATTGAGAGTGAATACGGCGAGAAGCAGTAAGTGAACTGTTAAACATGACATAAAGACGAACAAAGGATACCAATGCTGCTACAACACCAATTAAAAAGTAGATGGAAAGATAATAAGTAACATTAACAGTTTGAGGATCTTGTAATTTAAGTTCATTTGTATTAAATGTATAATCTTCATTATTATAAGTTGGTGATGCAATATAAGCTAAAGACATAACACCACTAACAGCATTTCCTAATTGAGTAACAGCAAATTGAGAGACAGATGATGATGTATCAGAAAGAGTATTGTTAGTACTAGCATCAGTATAAGCACTAGCCCATACTTTAATCCAATAATCTTGACCTAAAATACTAAGTTGAGTAAGAGCAAAGAAAACAAGTACAGTAATCCATACAGGATAACCACCAGAGGCAAAGAAATAGGTAGCATATACTTTAAGAGGAACACCACCTTCAGCACGAATTTCATCTTTTACTAATTTACTTCCTTCACCAGTTTTGGCATCTTTAGCTTTTTCAGGTACAAGAGGAATGTTACCTTCTTCAGCTTTTTCATCGCCGGCATCTTTTTCCTGTTGTTTTGCATTGGATAATTCTTCACCTAAAACACCAGATTGAATAACATCTTTAGGTTTACCTGCTGCTTCTACTTTACCATCTCTAAGAGCAACAACATAGCTAGATCCACCAATACAAAGTCCAACATAATGAGTTACTAAAAGAATAGTACGATTTTTCATTAAATCACCTTTAAGACATTTTTCATATAAATGTTTAGCAGTATGAGCATCAACAGCACTAAGACAATCATCAAGAATAATGGTTTCAGCTTGTGAATAAACAGCACGAGCAATAGCAACTCTATATATACATATGTAAAAAAAAAAAATGAATATAAATTTAAATATATATGTGATCATCTTTTTTCTTCTTCTTCTTCTTCTTCTTCTTCTTCTTCTTATTTACCTTTGTTTTTGACCACCAGATAAAGTAATACCTTTTTCACCAATTTCAGTAGCATCACCATATTCAAGAATGTCTAAATCTTTAGTTAAAGCAGTCATATAAAGTACCTTATTATAACGTTCTTCATCATAATCAAGACCAAATAAAATGTTATCACGAACGCTGCAATTTTGAAGCCAAGCAGTTTGAGCAACATAAGCAATACCAGATACTGCACCACCTAAATTACCATTAGTAAGATGATGAGGACGAGGAGGAAGTACAACAGATCCGTTTAAACAATAAGTTTCACCTAATAAACTTGAAATAAGAGTAGTTTTACCTGACCCTGTAGGTCCACAAATAATGGAAAGTTTACCTTTAGGGAAAGATAAGTTCAAGTTTTGAAGAGTTGATCCTGATTCATTATTAATAGATGAGGATGAGGATGAAGGTAAAGAAGATGATGATGAGTTCTTTGAATGATCATCCCAACTGAAAGTGGCATCATTAACAAATCCAATATGAACATCATTAGCTAAATTATTTTGAATAGCTAAAGGTTCAATTTCTTCTTCAGATAAGAATTTTTCAACACGTTTAAGAGAAACATTAGCTTGAAGAGCAAAAGTAACCATGAATGGGAAATCTTCTAAAGCAGCACGGAAAGCAGTGAAAAGAGCTAAAGCAGTGAAAGCAGTTGATGCAGTAAGAGAATTATTAATAGTATAGACGTAAAAGACAACTACCATGATGGCAATAGGAATCAAGAACCAGGTATTGATCATTAGCATAAAAACATATAATCTTTCTTTAAGAGCACCTAATTCAGCTTCTCTAGCTTGTTCCATACGTTTACGGAAATCATTTTCCCAAGCAAAGAATTTAATAATACGAATGGATGATAGTAATTCATTGGTAACCTTTAAACGCTTATCAGTAGCACTCATGACAGTATTTTGAACATTTTGGAATTTTGTACTGATTTTATAAGTGATGGGTTGAGTGATGATCATGACAAGAACACCCCATAAGGCAGCATTACCAAGCAATCGATAAAGTGCAAAAATACAAATGACGATTTGAATAGGATAAGCATAAATATAGAATCCATAAGCAGTTAATTCACCTACTTTTTGTGCATCTACAGATAATAAATTGTTGACATTACCAGTTTCACCTTCTTCTTCTTTTTTTTTATCATCTTTTTTATCGTCTTTTTTATCATCATCATTTTTAGAAGAGACACTTGCAGCTGAAGATTTATTATTACTAGTAGCTACACGTCTACGTAATGCTTTTGAAAAGACTTCGCCAATAATAATAGATTGAATACGAATACCTAAAGTACGACCGATATAAAGAGATTGTTGTACAGCAAGAGATTGTAAGGCAGATGTGACAAAGAGACCAAGTACATAAAGTAAAGCAGTTAAAACGGGTTCACTTTCATCTGGTGCTTCAATGTATTTAATAATTTGGTTTAAGAATAATGCAGGGCCAAAAACAGCAACTGTCCATACAAGAGAGAAGACAGTTTGTAAAAGTAATTGCCATCTGAATGAGTATAATAAAGAATAAAGCATTTTTGACTTTTTATGTCCACGGTAATAAGTTAATACATTTTGAGCACGATTTGCATCAGGAAGTTCCATTAAATCTTCATCATTAATTGTACGTTTATAACCTAACTTCATCATACCATTAACCCATGTGAACATATATTGAGAGTATAAAGAAGCCCAAGTTTCTCCTGATAATGTACGTCCCTATTATTAAAAAAATATTAAGTAATATAAATATTTATATTTATATATATATTTGTATTAAATGTTTATTTATTTATAGTTACACACACATAAATATATATTTATATATATATATATATATTGTTTTTTCTTCACTTTTATTATTTTCATTTTTTTTTCCACTTCCTAAAATGTAATTTTATCACATTTTGATTTTTTTTATGTCATTATTAATTTTCTCCATCTTTCTCTATCATTCTTTTTTTTCTCTCTTTAAAAAAAAACACTTACAGATGCAGTAATAATGGGATGAGCAGGAGCATGACGCTCTTCAAATACAGCAAAGACCAATAAAATGAATGAAATAATTGTTGTATAAAAAGAAATATTGTAACCAAGTGAGATTTCACGGATATCATAATTTCTGTAAAAAGAATGTAAATCTACTAATCCAATGGTAAAATGGCAAAGGTATAAATTGTTAAGATGTGAACAGATTTTATCAGCAACCTTTTTAGCTTCGTTTGATAAAGAAATATTAATAACAGCTAAAATGGAGCAATAAATCTATATATATATATTATATAATTGTATAATTGATTAGTCATTAGTCATTAGTCATTATTATTATTATTTTTCTATTATAAATATATATAATGTATGATCATTACCCAAAAAGCAGATTCAACACTATAAACTAATAATAAATCCCAGTGAGAACCTTCTACAATAGGATCAGCTTGATAAACATTATTATAAACCTTCAAAAAAGTTTGAGTATAAAGAGCACATTGAAAGAAAGCCAAAAAACGAGATAAATTATTAACAGACCATCTAGTATGTTTTTCTTCATAGGGAGGAGTGGTAACAATAGGTTCTTCAGTTGTTGTATTGTTACCATTAGAAGTAGATCCATAAACATTAGTGGTTGGTAAACTATCTTTTAATGGAGTATAAAGACGTGTTTTTGAATTTCTATAACGGTGAGTTTTATAAGAAAGAACAAGTACAGACCATGCTAACACAGTTAAAGGAAGAGCACTATCAATAATTCTAATAAATATAAAAATATAGATTTATATAATATTAGATTAGTAATTAGATCTCTCTCTCTCTCTCTCTCTCTCTCTCTCTCTCTCTCTCTCTCTTATATATCATATTTTTATAATTAAGTAAAATGTAATATTAAATATCAAGTAAATTACCTTTCTCTAAAACATGTTGTAACATCATTGCCTATCCAAGGATTCTAATTATTCATTTAAAAAAAGTAAAATAAAAAAAAATAAAAAAAGAGTGAAAGAAAAAAGGAGAGAGAAAAAGAGGTGAGTTTAAATATTAAATAGTTTAAATATTAACACTAATGAATAAATATAATGATAATAATAAGAAAAGAAAAAAATAATACTTACGGATAAGTTGCAATTACTTTCTACCATTATTTAAATGTGGTAGGTACTTCTGTATGTAAATAAAAAAAAAAAAAAGAAGTAAAAAAAATTGAAAAAGGGAGAAAGAGAGAGAGAGAGAAGAAGATAAAAAAATTGAAGATAGCAAAAAAAAATTTTATATAGTTATGAAAAAAAAAAATGAACGGAGCATGAAAATCAACCAAATTTATCCAAGTTGGAGAAAAATTGCTAGTAAAGGCAAAAGATAGTAGGCCGCGACATTCGGGTAGCACAAAAAAAGGGCCTTTTTTTTCCAATGTAAATAAAAGAAAAAAAAAGCTTTGCCACTAAAAAAAAACACTCTTTTCATTATTAATTACCATTGAAAACCGCAGTTTTCTTTTTATTTACTTTTTTTAATAAATGACAATCAATGATAGTTAGATTAAAAATGAATTAGTTGTAACATATTTTTATAATAACGTATCATCTCAAGTAATATTATATATTTATATATATATCAACTTTTTTATTATTATTATATAATAATATTATTATTATTAATATTCCTAGTTATGATAAATTACTAGTTTCAAATCATTTATAATTTTGGTTTTCGATTGAATCTCCTTTTTAAATATCTGTAATTTTCTTTGTTTTAAAAATATTATTATAAACAATTTAGAATTTCTTTCATAATATAATCCTTCCTTATATTTTGAAAATCTAAATATATAAACTTATAATAATATAATAAAAACTACTAAAGATCAACTTGAATGAACTATTACAGAATTTTGTCTTACTAACCGCAGTAAAATAAAAATTGAAAAAGGAATAAAAAGATTCGTAATCAATAAATTTAGTAATTTCAAGACTTACTCCAAATTGGAAGATTTTTTTTATAAATAAATGACTACCAAAATTAACTTTTCCTTAAGAACTTATTTCTATTTTAGGTGGATAAAGTTGAGATTTTGTATCACATGTCCAACAAGGTGTATCTTTTTTTTTCTTGGTTTTAAAAAATGTTAATATTTGTTATTTATTTATTTATCTTTCTTTTCTAATCCTTGGCCATCGTAAATAAATAAATAAATAAATAAGAATAAATAAATACAAATATGTAAAAAATTAACGAAAAGAATTAATCATCGTTTTAATAAATAGGATGTGAATATTTTGTAAGAATGTAATGTATATATATATTAATGAACCTTGGCGATAACATCATTGAATCCTTTGATCTTAGCACATTCACGTTTAACATTATTAGCTTTATCAGTTTCCCAAACACCAGATGAGATCATCATGCGAGCATATCTTAAGCAAGCTTCTTCACGGTAATAATCATAAAGTTTCTTATTATATTTACGCTAAAAATAATAATAATAATAATAATAATAAACATTAATATATATATATATATATATATATATATATAATATAAATAATAATAATAAAAATGACCACTTAGCCACACTTACTTCTTTAGCACGAGTATCTTCAGGATAATGATGAGTTTGATGAATTAAGAAATCATCAGGCAATACCCAATAATCAATACCAGCCAAGTAAATTTCATATAAACAAGCAGCTTTATTAGCACCATATCCAATAAATCTTTCATCACACCATGGAGAACCTTCCTTTTTAAAGATGACGTAAGGTTCATAGGAATAATTATAATCAACTACTCTATAAGGATCAGAAGAGGCGTACCATTTTTGATAATCTGTGGATCCATGACCTCGTTTCCAAGACCGGTGAAACATATCAATCTTATCTTCTTTCACAATGGTCATTAATTCATCTTTACTCTTTGGGAAAACACGCCAATCTTCACCATCTTCTTCTTTAATAAATTCAAAAGCTGGGATGACTACGGCTGCATTTCCTGATCGAAGAACATCCATTAATTCAGGGTATTTCTTTAATGACTGTCTAAAATCTGTGCAAAGATAAAAATCTACATCCAACATAATAATATAATCGGTTCTTGCAAAAAATTTAGCTACATTACGCCACATATTAAATTGTCTATCAAATTTATCAACTACTAAATGAAGATCTACATAACGTTTCATATCTGGATTTTCTTCCCATAATTTATGTAAATCATTAAGAAATTCTTGTTTACTATCATCATCATTCATATGAATGGCTACTGAGACAGGCCCTTTATAATGTGATGCTAATCTACTAAGTACTTTAAATCGGTTATGTGTGACTAAAGTGGAAATGGTGACTTCTTCTTGATCAAATCTTTCAGTGGCTTTAAAATAATAAGGTATCACTTTGCTTGGTCCCATAGCATCAGAAAAAATTTTACTAAGAATAAAATCTTCAGGTACATGTTCAAAATCTGTACCTAAAAATAAAAAATAAAAAAGGAAAGAATAGAATGAGTATTAAAATATTAAATTTATCAATAATTACATTAATTTCTAATATTTTTTATTTTATGTTTTTTTATAAAGTGAATGATCGGATTAACGATATTGAAAAAGTATGTTTTTTTTAAAAAATTAATCATTCAGTTAAATATCGTTAGTGTGATCACAAGATCACAATATTTGGCTGTTAATGATTTTTACTTTTATATTAAAACCATCATTTATCCAGTAATTATCGTTAATCCGATCAACTTCTGTATAACCCTTTTTTTTTTTTCATCATATATATATTCATTTTTTATTATTTTATGATATATTTATCCAATCTTTATTTTTATTTTTTTTACAGTATATATATGTTCCTTTTTTATATCTCTTTTTTTTTTTTTTTTTTTTACCATCTCTATTTTTCCATGTAACTTGCTGTGCACCACGATAATGTTGCTGTAACTGTGATACTGACATTGGATCTTGATTTGATCTAGGAGCAATATGTTTACTATTAGTGATAAAAGAAGTATCAAACAAACCTAAAAGATAGGCTGTTGAATATAATAGTGATCCTACGACATATAATAAAAAGCAGTTTTTAACTATTTTTGTTAACGTTGTTCTAGATGAGTCACGCATGATGATTTATATTGTTGTTGTTATTGTTGGATATAATAATAATGAATGAAATATTAATGAAATGAAATATTGATGATGATATTTTTATATATGTATAAATAGTTCTAATATCAAAGAATAAATGAACGAATAATAATAATAAACAATAATAGTAATGATTTAAAAAAAAGCGATAATTTTATATCTCCTCTTCCCCTTATTTTTTAAAAAACGGTTATTCTCGTTTTTTTATAAAATAGATTAATAAGGTAATAGAAAATATTTTTTTAAAGATAAAAATAAAGGTTCAAGGAGAGGAGAGTGCTGCCAAAAATAATAAAACAAAAAAGAAAGAAAGAGACTGAAGAATAATGAAAAGTAAATATATACAAATTTACTCTAGCCAATTAAAAATCAAACGGTGTTCGAAAAATTTTACATTAAAAATAATAATAATATACACATATTAACATAAATTAACACGATAAAAAACTGATTTAATCATAAAATAAATTATATGTATATTTATATGTATATGTATATGTATAAAACTGGTATTATTATTGTTGATGTTGCTCTTTCACTTTATAAAATATTATAAACTTTGATTTAATTTAAATAAAGTTGATATTTTATTATTGATGCTAATTTTTCACTTTTAAATACATTCTAATATATATGAAATTAAATTCTACATTTATACTGAAGAAAAAGTTAAATAAAGAGTCAAAAACTAATACAATTATTATTGATGTTAATTTTTCACTTTTAAAAAAATTAAACATCAACTTTAAAATATGAATTCATATTCTATACTTTATAGAAAAAGAAAAAGGAACCAAAAGTTTAATATATAGATAAAAATTGATATTATTACTATTAATGTTAATTTTTCGCTTTTTAAAATAAATAAACAGAAAGAAAATAATATATCTTAATATATGAAATTATATTCTATACTTATACTTATATTACAATAAAAAAAAAAAAGAAATCAAAAGTAAAATAAATAGACAAAAACTGATATTATTATTTTATTAAATTTTTATTTTTGTAAACAAATCACTGATTTAAAATAAGGTAGAAAATATAAAAGTAAAAAAAAAAATGAAAAATACAATATAAAAAAACGCCATGAACCAGTATGGGTAACGAATCTTTTTTTTAGTTTTGTTGTTTTGTTTTTAGTTTTTTTTTAAACTATATTATATATAATATAATTTGAGGGAAATAATAAAAATAAGATATTTTTCTGTACATGATTTTTTATAATAAAGATAGGGAAAAAAGAAGATATTTAAAGACGGGCTTGAGGAGAAACGGTGACAATATCATCATATAAGAGAGTGGTTAAGAAATCATCAAGTTTTTCACCAGTGACGTTGGTAGCGAAAGCAGCCTTAGCAGCTTCGAATTTAGTGTTAGCATATTTAGCACCGAATTTTTGACGGATCTTATCAGTTTCTTCATCAAGAATTTGTAAGAGCCATTTGCCAGTAATACGGGTACCTTCAGCGGTAACAGTGTTGTGTTTAGCCCATTGGAATAACTAATAAATTAAAAAAAAATTATAAATATGTAATAAAAATAATGATTTTTTTTAGAAGAGAATAAAAAAAATAGGAGTTATATGTATATGTATATATGTATAAATAAATAATACTTACTTGAGAACGAGAAATTTCTGCAGTAGCAGCATCTTCCATAAGACTATTAATAATAAATAATCAACATCAAAAAAAAGTTAATTAAATAAATTCCCCGCTCTTATCGCACTAATCACACTCCATATTTTAATCTTATTTTTTTTTTTTTTAGTTCTTAATAATAATTACCCGTGAATTGGAACACAGCCAACACCTCTTAACCAAGCTTCCATATATTCAAGACCAACTTGAATGTTTTCACGAATACCCTTTTCAGTGACAGCACCCTTGAAGTTGATATCTAATAAATCGGTGTTCTTTACAACAACATCATCACGACGGATGTGGATTTGGTTAGGTTGAGGCATATGTTCATTGAATACATCTAAAGCAATTTGTACAAGACCAGGATGAGCAACCCAAGTACCTATAAATCAATTTATATAAAGATGATAATGAAGGTTAGATGATTGTTTTATTTATTTATTTATATGATTATGAGGATGATTTTTATTTTACCATCATGACCAGCCTTAACTTCACGGAGTTTATCTTCATAAACCTTCTTGGTGACGGCATCATTAGCCTTAGCATCATTCTTTACAGGAATGAAGGCAGACATACCACCCATAGCATGGACACCACGCTTGTGACAAGTTTGAACTAAGAGACGGACATAAGCATCCATGAAGGGAACAGTCATAGTAACATTAGCACGATCAGGTAAAACAAATTGGGGATGGTTACGGAGTTTTTTGATGAAAGAGAAGATGTAATCCCAACGACCACAGTTCAAACCAGAGGAGTGATCACGTAATTCATAGATAATTTCGTCCATTTCGAAAGCAGCAAGGATAGTTTCAATCAAAACAGTACCACGGATAGTACCACGAGGAATATTAATCATATCTTGAGCAACATTGAAGATATCATTCCAGAGTCTAAATTAAAAAAAAATAAAAATAAAATTATAATGGTTAAAATAGAAATTTTTAAAATTAAAAATAAAGATCAGTTTATCGTAGATTTATATATAAACTCTAAAAAAAAAAGGAATATGTATCTTTAACTATGCATCAATGTTTTACCTAGCTTCAAGGTGAGATTCCATCTTAGGAAGGTAGAAGTAAGGACCGAAACCACGCTTGATAGTTTCCTTAGCATTATGGAAGAAGTATAAAGCGAAATCAAAGATAGAAGCAGAGCATGGTTCACCATCAATAAGAACATGCTTTTCAACCATATGCCAACCACGGGGACTATTTTATTTAATGTAAATAAAAAAATATATATATTAAGAGTTTGTTAAATAATAATAATAATCAATTTAGTTTTTTTTTTTCATGTGATTTCTTATTTATGATTTTTAATTTTTTCTTTTTTTTTCCATGGTAAAATAAAATATATCTAAACTTACCGAACAATAAGAGTAGCAATCTTGCCATCTTTACGTAATTCGTATTTCTTACCATTAGGATTAGTGAAAGAAATAGTTTCACGAACAGCATCACGTAAGTTAACTTGACCACTGATCATGTTATCCCAAGTAGGAGAGCTAGAATCTATTTTATCATCATCAATAAATCATAGTAGAAAATATAATGAACATATTAGGAAAGTTTCATATAAAACATGCATATATTTTTTTTTATGTTTCAAGTTTTGTACTTGTAAAGAAAAAAAAGAAATATCATCATTTTTACCTTCGAAATCAGCCATGAAAGTAGAAGTACCAGCATTTAAAGCATTGATAACCATTTTACGATCAACAGGACCAGTGATTTCTACACGACGATCTTGTAAACCAGGAGCTGGAACAGCAGCACGCCAGTTAGGGTCATTACGAATGTAAGCGGTTTCAGGTAAAAAGTCAGGAAGAACACCACGGTCCAATTCTTGTTGACGGAAAGCACGTTTTTGTAATAAAGTCTTACGAGTAGGGTTGAAAATACGGTGAAGAGTAGCAACGAATTGTAAAGCAGCAGGTGACAAGATTTCTGCTTGAATAGGAGTTACTTTACCAAGTACAGCAACGCCTGGTACAGAGGATTTAAGAAGAGTAGCAGCAGTTTGAACAGACATGATTTATTATATATATATATGTATATATTTCTATTTTATATTTACAGTTGAATAAAACAAAAAATATGTTAAGAAGAAAAAAAAAAGGTAAGAGAGAAAAAGGAAAAAAATAAAAGAAGTTAAATATCAAATCTGGGTTTTTATATATAGTTTTTTTTTTGCTATATTAATATGGTTTATTAAGCTTGATTTATTATTACAATTATAATTGTGGAGATATTCGGAACATGAATTCCGTGCTTAATTTTTCTCATAGTAGTGTAGTGACGGCCGTTCCACTGAGTCAATGTTTTTTATTTGGTATTTTTGATGGTTTAATTCTATTGTTGCTTATACAACAAAAAATGTAAAATTATTTTTTTATCTAGTTAATTGATCACATGCCTCATATTAGATTCATATGACAGCCGGGACTTTCGTTTTATATAAAATGATGATATAATGCATTTTAAAATAAATAAATAATAATAAAAAAGGAATTATTCTTTTTTTAGTCTTGTGGGGTTAAATTTTCATATTACTTCCCTTTTTTTTTGTTTTTGCTTACTTTTTTTTTTTTTTCAATGTAAAGGTGTATATTTTAATAAATATAAATATATAATAGTAAAAAATATTGAATCTCCATAATTGTTATTTTTTTATATATAATTAAGTCAAAAATAGGAAATCATGATGTAGTTAGCATATACTGAAAACCAATCAGAAACTCCCGATTTATTCCTATATTTTAAAATAAAAAATGTTATTGGATCATTAGTCGCATAAGAAATAAAAAGGGTATAATAATTTTGTTTAAAAAAAAGATATACTGTTTTAACCCAACTTTCTCTTTTAAAATACCGAATCAAAAAATCTCAATCCAATAAAAAACACGTTCTTTTTAAAAACAGGTTTTTGATCTCTCTTTCGGAGAAATAATTTAATTTTGAGAAGTAAAAAGAATTAAAAAAGGAAAAAAATCTTAGTAAAAAAAAATAGTAACAACTTTAATGTGGCTTTGATAAGCTATAAAATAAAAAAATTGGCTTTCATTTTTATTTTTTTCATTTCATTTCTTCTTTTTATTATTTTATTTTTCCTTCTTAAAAAATAAAATAAAAGTTTATTTAAAATGGTTTATTTGTTCAATAAAAAAATCATTTGTTTAAAAAAAAATTAAATTTATAGTACTTTTTGTTTTTTATAATGTATGTGATTTGTGTTTTTGTTTTTTTTTTTTGTTTTTGAGTTATACTTACGCAAGTTATCATTCGCATTTTGGAACATATTTGCTTTCAATAGCTTATTGTGTTCTTTACTACTGTTGTAGTACTTGCAATATTTAAATATGGAGTCCGTTTGAGTATAGTCGTTTTAATCAATAACGCCTATGTATAGGTCGAGCTCCAATATAATAATAATAATAATAATAATAATAATTAAATGAAAATGAAAAAATTGATGATTATAAATATTAAATAATAATGAAAAATGAAAAATTTGTGACTTTAAATGAACAAATGATGGCAAGATGTTATTTGCTTAAATAAAACCCCGCTTATGTCTGATTTAAATCTATTTTTATATAACCCTCGTTTAATTTTATTTTTCATTATTTCTTTTTTTCCTTCTTCTTCTCTTTTATTTATTTTAATATCATTATAAATATGGCTGATTATACCATTCGTCAAGTTGGTGCTCCTAACACCTTAGAATATCGTGTTTATTATGGTAAAAATAAATACTAATAATATTAATAGAAACACGTATTTATATTTTCTCTATATATATTTATTTTTTCTCTTTTTTTATTTTATTATCTTGACGTTTTCTACTTGTTTTTACAGAAAAGGATGGTGTTCCTGTTTCTCCTTTCCATGATATTCCTCTCTTTGCTAACGAAGAAAAAACTATCTTAAATATGGTTGTAGAAATTCCTCGTTGGACTAACGCTAAACTTGAAGTAAGATAAAAATAAAAATAAAAAGGTTTAAATAAATTTGTTTCTAAGTGATTTCCTTTTGTTTTTGTTTTTGTTTTGTGTTTATTTATATATTTATTAGATCAGCAAAGATGATGCTTTCAATCCTATTAAACAAGATACCAAGAAGGGTAAACTTAGATTTGTTCGTAACTGTTTCCCTCACAAAGGTTATATTTGGAACTATGGTGCTTTCCCTCAAGTAAAGTATTAAAAAAAAAAGAGAAAAGGAAAATGATTGAATAGATATATATTAATCAAAGTTTGCGGAGTATAGAAACGATGATGCCATATACTAATTAATATTCATTTTATTTCTATTTTTACTTTTTTGCTGTTTTATTTTGTTTATTTTTCTTTTGTTCTATTTTACTTTTTTATTTATTTAAAAAACTAAAATAGACTTGGGAAGATCCTAATCACGTAAATGCTGAAACCAAGGCTAAAGGTGATAATGACCCAATTGATGTTCTTGAAATTGGTGAACAAGTTGCTACTGTTGGTCAAATCAAACAAGTTAAGATTCTTGGTGTTATGGCCTTATTAGATGAAGGTGAAACTGACTGGAAGGTTATTACCATTGATGTCAATGATCCTTTAGCTCCTAAATTAAATGGTAAAATGAAATAAAAAAATAAAAGGATATATATATATATATAAATGTTATCAAATATATTAATCATTTAAATATATTATTTTCATATATATAGATATTGAAGATGTTGAAAAACACCTCCCTGGTCTCATCCGTGCCACTAACGAATGGTTCCGTATCTACAAGATTCCCGATGGTAAGCCTGAAAACGTATTTGCTTTCAGTGGTGAAGCCAAGAACAAGGTAAAAATAAATAAATAAGTAGATCATCCTATATAAATTAGATTGTGGAATGAATGATATATAAACTGAAACTTATATAAATATATGATCATTATAGAAATTTGCTACTGAAGTTGTTCTTGAAACCAATGAAGCTTGGAAGAATTTGATCAGCGGTAAATCTGACAAGAAAGATATTGAAGTGTAAGTGATAAAAATAATAAATAAATAAAAAAGGAAACTGAGGTCTCATCATCATTAACTGATTTTAATTTAATTTATTTATTTATTTATTTATTTATATATTGTATATTTTAGTGTTAATGTTTCCGTAGAAGATTCCCCATACAAAGTCTCTACTGATGATGCTGTTGTATCCCAAGTTCCAGCTGTAAGTTAAATAAATAAATGGATGATTGTGTTAATTGTTTATTTATTTACTAATTTATATATATATATATATATATGTATATATTATTATTATTATTATGATTTGATAGGCTGATGTTCAACCTGCTGCTCCTATTGATGCTTCTATTGATAAATGGTTCTTTATCAGTGGCAACGCTTTGTAGATTGTTTTTTTTTTCTTTTTGTGTGTTTCTTAATAAATAAATAAAAAATATTTAATCTTGATTTTTATTTTTATTTTTGACATTCCATGATCCTACTAAAAATAAAATAAATAAAAAAGATCATTTACTACCTTTCTTTTCCTATTGATCGGCATAAAAAATAAAAACCAACCCTAATTCTAATCATAATTATTGTTTATTACTTAAAAAGAAGAAATAAAAGTGATTGTAAATTAATAAGGAGCGAATAATAAATTAGGGGAAAGAAAGAAAGAGAGTGAAAAATAATAACTAAAATAATAAAATAATAATACAAATCATTAGGGGAAAGTTTATTTTTTAAAGTTCTTTTTTAGGTATCTCCTTAAGTAGTATATTTTTATAGGCTAATTGATTATTATTTTAATTCCCAGCATTTTTTTTATCTTTTTATCTTTTCTTTCTTCTCTCTCTCTCTCTCTCTCTCTTTCTTTACTTATTTTATTAATATCATTATCCATTTTTATTTTATTTATAAAAATACCTATTATTTTATTTTATAACCGTTATATTATATACAACCATGGGAATATGTATGTCTTCAGAAGAACGTGAAGATAAGGAACGTAGTCAACGAATCGATCGTATGCTAGAAGAAGATAATAGAAAACTAAAAAGAGAATGCAAAATATTATTACTAGGTACAATAAAGAATTATTTAAAGAAAGAAAATAAGAAAAGAAATAAAAATAGAAAAGAGATAAATCAGCAAATAGATATTATATATATATATATATATATTTAAAACAATAGACCAACTTATTTTTTAACCTCAACAATAAAATATAACTATAATTTTTTTTAGGTAGTGGTGAATCAGGTAAATCCACCATTGTAAAACAAATGAAAGTCATTCATCAAAATGGGTATACACAAGAAGAACTTTTTACTTGGAGAACAACTGTTTATAAAAATGTAATAGAATCAGCTCAAACTTTGATATTAGCCTTAAGCAAATACAATTATCATTTTGAAAATCCACAAAACGAGGTGAATATCCATATTTATTTTTATTTTTTTTTACCAAAATAAATATGGACATATACATATAAAATAACAAAGAAACAAATACACGCTTTTTTTATTCTCTTTTCTTTTTTCTCTCTCCTCTCCCCCATCTTTTTTTCCCCCTTAACTTGTTTTTTTTTTGTTCTTTATTTCAATTATTCTTTATATATATATATTTGATTTCTAATCATTTTTTTTAAATATCTACTATTATCATAGAAAAATGCTCAACTTATTCTTGATTATAATTTGGGGGATGCAAGTAGCCCATTACGTCCAGATATTGTTGAAGCTATTAGTATTTTTTGGGCAGATAGTGTTATACCAAAATTATTAGATGAAGAAGGAAGTGAATTTTATTTAATGGATTCGGCACCATAGTAAATATCAATCATCTATCAATAATAGATAAATATTGATTTCTTTTTCTTTTTTTTTTTTATTGACTTCTTTATTTTATTTGCTTTATTTAAAAAAAAAGCTTCTTTAATGAAATTAAAAGATTAGGTCAATCAAATTATGTACCAAGTGTACAAGATGTTTTACATGCTCGATCAAAAACAACTGGTATTACAGAAACGCGATTTACAATGGGTCAACTTAGTGTTCAGTAAATAACAATATTTTTTTTTAAAGAAAAAGAAAACAATAGATAGATGGATAATAAATTTAATTGATTAATAATATTGTTATCACTTATTTTTTTATTTTTTTTAAATAGTATGTTTGACGTAGGAGGACAACGATCAGAAAGAAAGAAATGGATTCATTGTTTTGAAGCAGTAACATCCATTATTTTTTGTGTTGCATTAAGTGAATATGATCAAGTATTATTAGAAGAATCTAGACAAAATAGAATGATGGAAAGTTTAGTCTTATTTGAATCAGTAATTAATAGTCGATGGTTTTTAAGAACCTCCATCATATTATTTTTAAACAAAATTGACGTATTTAAAAGTAAATTATCAAAAATACCCCTGGAACGATATTTTCCTGATTATGGAGGTAAGAAAAAAAATTGTTAAATTATCACATGTTTATATACTCCAACTAAATTATTTTTTTTTTAAAAAAAATAATAATAATTCTAATGATCATTTTATTTATTTTATTTATATAATACAATAAATAGGTGGTCAAGATGCAAATAAAGCTGCTAAATATGTATTATGGAGATTTAATCAAACAAACCGTGCAAAACTAAACATATACCCTCAGTAAGTATTTTATTATAATACATATTTATATGAAATTAGGAAAAAAAGAAAAAATAGATTAGGATTTTTAAACTCAATTTCTATATTAATATTAGTTTAACTCAAGCAACTGATACATCTAATGTAAGTAGAAGATATAATGATATACTATAATAGGATAATCGTCATGTTAAATATACATATATAAATAATATTTTCATTATTTATAGATACGACTTGTATTTTCAGCAATCAAAGAAACTATATTACAAAACGCATTAAAAGATTCTGGACTTGCAATATAAAATATATAAAACAAAACAAAATAAAAAAACAATCAAAATCAAAATAATAAAACAAGCAAACAATCAAATAGTCATCATCAACATCATCTCTCACTTTAATACCTTCAATTAATACTTTAGTAGTTTAATTATTTACATCTTGTACATAGTAAAAATAAAGTAAATTATAAACTATCATATAATATATTAAAAAAAAAAAAGATGAAAAAGATGAACAGAAAAAATAGAATAATCGTTTAATTCTAATATGTATTTTTTATGTTTTTTATATAGTCAGGAATAATGCGAACTTTTATAAAATTTATAATTTATTAATATATTTTAATTTAACAACTAATACACTAATATAATTTACATTCTTTTTTTTTTTTTTGATCTTTTACTTAATGTTACACACATTTGTGCATGAATAAACTTTTTTAAATAACATAAAGTATCATTCATATTGGGAATAACAATGGTTAAATAGAATAGTTTAAATCATTTTATTTGTAATGCTTGGATAGTAAATAAATAGATTAACGAAACAATAATTTATAAGGTACCATTTCAATAAATTTATAACTTACAGAATAGAGTAATAATAATAATAATAATAGAATAATAATAATATATATATATATATGTATTTATATCTCCAAATTTCATATTTTGATCAAAAAATAGGAAACACCCTTTTAAAAAAAAAGAAAAAAAAATATTCATAAAAAAAAGTATATTTTACTATTATGATTGTTACCAATAATTACTATATTAATACATAAGAATGAATATATTAATTACAATGTTTGTTATTTACTATTATTGTTACATTTTTTAAAAAATAAATAGGATATCTACAATAATTCAATTTCACAAATATCTTCGAAATCTTTGATTAAATCATCATTTAATTTTGGTTGATTTAACCATACTGATATGAATGATATTCCTTCTTCTTGACTGGATATATGTGTTGGCTTGGATTCTAATAATATTTTTTTGGATATTAATTCTTCAGTAAACATATTTACTATATCTTGAATCCTTTTTACTAGTTATTATTATTTTGTTAAGATAAAAAAAAGTATACATATATAACGGATTATTTAGTTTTCTAAAATCAATATATATATATATATATTATTATTATTATTATTATTATTATTATTATAAAATATGAAATTACCAAAAACTTGTATTGGACAAGTTTTAAATAATGGAATATGCTCATCAGATAAAAGTTCTTTCATTCGTTTTTGAATAATAACAATTTCACGTGCATAGTTAACCATTTTCACCTGTTGTTTTGACTATATATAAAATATAATTAAGCATTAATCTTTTAGTATAAGAATATATCATATATATATATATATATATATATATGTATATGCATTTTACCATTCTATCTAAAATAACAACAAGCCTTTCATATTCATAGTCTATTTTTTTATTCATTTTCAAGTGATATTTTTGAATGATATTTGGAAACTCTAATAATAAAACAGGGTGCCAATAAGCCATTTCATCCGAATATCTATTAAAAAAAAATAAGAATGGTTTAATATATATATTTATATATGCATGCATATATGTATGTATTTATATATTAATCTTTCTTAGTACTTGGACTGTATAATATTATTGATTAATTTATTGATAATGGGGAATCCTTCCTCATTTAACTCTTTCCATATGACTCTTGATCTTTTAAAATCGCTTAATATTGCTTCAACACGTCTTTTTAAAGTTCCCAAATTAGTTGACATATATATATATTTATAAATATTTATAGGTATATAAAAGTATTATTATTTAAATAGAACAAAGGAAGAAGAGGAGCGAGAAAAAGAAGGGAGAGAAAAAAAAATTTATAGCTTATCTGAGTTTAAATTTTCCATATAAGTTTTTATTTGCTGGGAAATACTTTTTTGGCAGAACTTCTTTTCTTTCCTTTTCTTTTTTATATATACTAATAGCTTATTTTTTTTAATATGGATGAACTAAAAACAAAACTAGATAATTTAACTAATGGTATTAAATGATATGAAAAGTAAAATAGAACATGCTTTTTTTATATATATACCTTTTATTTTAATATATATATATATATATATATATATATTAATGTTATTTATATAATAGAGCTATCAAAACTAAGTTCTGGAAATAATAGTTCAGAAGTCGTGTCAACTTTAATTAAAAGGGCTAAACTATATCAAAAACTTGGTCAAATGAATGAAGCAAAAAATGATTTACAAACAGCTTTACAACGTGAACCTAAAAACAGCGAAGCTATTGATACCCTTCAACAATTAATGAATCCTGCTTCACCATCATCAGCAACAAAAACAACCACAAGCACAACTGAGGTTAATAAAAAAGATGATACAACCACAGCAGAAGATTCTGAAATTAAAAGCCTACGTGAACATCTTACAACCACTTTAGCAAATCCATCCGATACAAAAAAAATTAAATCCTTTGTTTCATCCCCTGATTTTATTAAAGTATTAACAGCATGTGGAAGTAGTGATGATAATGATATAACATCATCTAATTTACGTGCAGTTTCATTTATGATTTTAACAAAATTATTTAATCCTGGTAATGATTATGTTGATAATAAATCATCTTCTTACCCACTTACTTTTATTATTGAACAATGTGCAGCATGCTTCAGTCATTGCCTTAGTTCAGGCAAAAATACAGATAAACTATTAGCTTATCGTACACTTTATGCTCTTTTTCAAACCAATCTAACTGTGGGTGCCACTATTTTATGTCAAGAAGGAATAGTTGAAGATATGATGGATGTGGTAGAATTTGAAATTATGGATGTACAAAAATCCATCATGGATGTTTTGTCCATTGCTTCATCAGATGCATCATGTAGAAAATTAATTGTTAAATTTGCTAGTGGATGGTTAGTTAAAATGGCAGCTTCAAAAGATCCAAAAAATGAAATTCTTAAAGCTATTGCTGGAACAACACTTACAAAACTTCATGGACAAATATCAATGCAACAACGATCCAATAATAATAATCAACAAAATCAGCAACAAAATGAAGAAGATCAATTAGATAAATCATTAGAAAACGCAATGAAAGGAGTGAATCTTAATAATGATAATCTTGTAGATAATTTTAAAAAAATAATTACATCTAAATCAAATGATTTTTCAATGATGATTAATGCTGTGGAAGGTTTAGCATATTCATCGATAGATCCTGGTGTCAAAGAAAATTTAGCCAATGATGCCACTTTTTTAAAATCATTAACAGCCTTAACAATTAATGAAGCAAGTAAACATAGTAATCCACTCTTATTTGGTATTGGTACCATCTTATTAAATATTTCCATGTATAGACCTGTCCTTAGTGAACAACAAAAACAGATGAAAAAACTACGTGATCTAGCTAATGCAAAAAATAATAATAACAATAAAAAGAATGATGATGATGATATACGTGAACAAGATAAAGCTGTTGATCAACGTATACAAAAATTAGTAGATAATGGATGTTCAATGGGATTATTTGTTTTATCCAAAAATGATAGCATCAATATAAAAACAGTAACAGCTCAAGCTTATTTAAATTTCGTTACACCTCAAGCAACACGTGGAAAACTTTTACAACAAGGGATTGTTAAAGGATTATTACCATTAGCTGTTGGTGGAGGGGGAGAAGTAGTAGATTATCGTACAGTTGCAGCCCAAGCCTTAGCCAAATTAACCATTACTACTAATCCTAGTTTAGCATTTACATCTGAACAAATGATTGATTTAGTCAAACCATTTTTACAATCTTTATGTAAAGATGAAAGTAATCAATTAAGACAATTTGAAGGATTAATGGCATTAACCAATATGGCATCTGTGGATGATCAAATTAGAGATAAAATTGATAAAGAAGGAGGGATGACTATTTTTGAAAATTTACAATTATCTAATAATGATATGGTTCAACGAGCAGCTACAGAAATGGTATGTAATATGACCTTTTGTGAAAATGTTTTTAATACATATTCAGATCCAGATAGACCAGGTTCACAAAATAAGATTCGTTTATTAATGATTTTATCAGATCATGAAGATGTTGCTACAAGACGTGCAGCTTCAGGTGCTTTAGCAATCTTAAGTAATAGCCCTGGCGCTTGTATTATGATGACTAAAGTTGATAAAGGTTATGAACGTATTGTAAGACTAATTGATCAAGAGGAAAATATTGAAGTACAACATCGCGGGATTGAAATTATAAGATGTATGATCAATAATTTGGGTAAAAAGGAAGAAGATAATGGTGATAGTGATAATACTATTGGTCAATTGATTGCTTTACATGTGGATAAAAAATTAGTAGATATTGTTAAGAAATGTCAAGTCAATGTGGTAAGAGGTGCTGCTATGGAAGTACTTAAACTTTTAGTGAATAATGGTGTACAATTAAAAGCATAATAGTAATAATAATCACTATCTATGTATTTAATATTATTATTTTTGCATGCGTGTTACAATATAAAAATAATCAATAAAAGTAAAAAATAAAATATATGCCTTTTATATATGACACATTCGAGTTATAATCTGATTTTTTTTTCCAATTTTACAAAATTCGATATATAATAAATTTAATGAACAAAAAAAAAGTTAATGTAGAAAAAAACAAAAAAAAGATATTTATATAGAAATTGAGTGATAATGTTCTTTTATAATAAAAATCATCATAATTTAATTATTATTTTTTTATTAAGTATACGAAAAAAAATTTATTAAAAGAATAAAAAACTACCCGTGCCCACAAATGAATTCTAATTATGATGCTCTATCAATATTTATTACTTTTTTTTTTTGAGTGATCACTAAAAACAAAAGCATTGTGAAATATCAAAAATTTGTGTTTAAAAGTCAAAAATTAAATAAAATTACAGTAGTAATAAAAACAAGGTATTTACATAAAATTGTGATGATCAAGTAAAAACGTAAAAAGTTATGAAAACTCAAATGAGCTTGTTCTTTATTAGAATGGAATGGGAATCGTAATTATAAAAACAGTAAGATTTCACAGAATATTATAATATTTAATAATCGTTATAAAGTTGAACATAGTAATAATTGAAAGTTGTAGGAATAATAAAAATCAGACTTGAAATAAATACAAACATATAAGCTTCAAAAGCGAGGGGTTACCATATTTAGAAATGTAGGTTAAAATTCAATTCAAACGATAAAATAAAAAGAGCTAAAAATGTAGTAACATAAAAATTGAACGATGACATTATTTTATAAGTAAGTATTACTGTCATTCAATTTTTTTTTTATCAAGTATACGAAAAAAAAAAGTTTATTAAAAAAATAAAGAAACTACCAGTGCTCACAAGTAGGTGACTGAGTTTAAATGATCTTCCAATAAAAATGTTATATACAATAGAAAATATGGCTTACATCACATACACACCATTTTTTCATTGCCATTTTGTTTTACTATTCAAGTCTTCGCTTTCTTTTGTCTACATGAATTTTTTGAGCACTAATATACATTTTTATTCAAAAATATTGAAATTTTTTACTGCCAAAAAAAAGAAAAAAGAAAAAACAATAAGTCAAGCTCATTCCATTTATTATACATGTATATATTTAAGATACTAATAAATATATACATATATACATATATAATGATATTTTTTTACCCAAGATATGAAAGTATAAAAAATCACTTTTTTCTTATTATTATTAGTAGTATTATTTTTAATTTTTACTAGTTTCAATCATACTTATAGTAATAAAAGGAATTTCTCATTATTTCCTTAGATCCGTAATTGATTTATGATTCATCCTATCGTCAGCCCATCATCATCATCATCATTATCGTTATAAATATTATTACCCCTATTACTATACCGATAATATTACCTGTGACTACCAAGATTTGTTTCTTTAATGGTTAGTGTGCGGCGATGGATGCGTTAAAAAGTTTTTATTATCAAATATATAAATGATTTTGTACCTTCTTCGGGGGCCCTACTTAGAGTTTCCGTAAGGTTCAATGAAGCGATATGAGTAAGATAAGATGGATTTGTACTTTCGTGTGGTGGAACCTGTTAATCAAGACTTTAGCCTTGAGAACTAAAACAAATCCTTTACTATTATTTTTAATAATAATAATAATTAATTAATTAATTATGTATTGTTAATAAATATCACATTGTTTTATTGCTAAGTAAGTACTTTTTTTACTTACTTATCAAGTGTTTTTATTTTCTTTACATAAACGTGCTTATTAATTTTATAAAAATAAAGAGTCATATAGTAGAGAAAGAACTCTTAAGTAGTAGGCTAAATATAATATTTGTTACAAAGGAAAGAGTGGAGCTCATTGTTTTTATATATATTTTGGTCATTCTATTTTTGGGATTTTTTTGGTTCAGCATTTTTATTGATGTTCAAAAAATTAATGTAAATAAAAAAAAAACAAAGGATTGAATAATGGAAAAAATCGTATATATACAGTTTCTTTTTATAACTGGTGGCCCATTCATAGGTAAGTATTGTTACACAGGTGATTTTTATATTTTTTAATGCAAGCTGTGAACTCTATTAAATCAAATTTACTACTTTGCAAATTGTAGTAAAAAAAACTTCTGATTATAACTTGAATGTATCGTATATATATAAAAGTAATAAGATGAATAATGGTTATAAAAAATAAATAAATAGAATATAAAGATGTGTGATGACTATAAGAAAATGAAGAAAAAAAAGGCAATTGTATAAAAAATGTTGATTTATTATATAGTTACACACAAGCTCAAGGTTGTTTATTGTTTGTGAATATTGAACCCTTAATATTTTTTTTATTATTAAATTAATAATAAAGAATCTTTAAACAATTCGCTAATTGTATATTTTACCCATAATTTATATATAAATTTAAACAATAATAATAATAAAAATAATAATGGTAAAGAAAATTAAAAAATAAGTAGTATATATTATCTCTGATTAAGGAAATTGAATACTTATATAAAAAGAGAATTACGAAATTTTAATTGTCCGAATTCTTTGACAAAAAACGACTTTTTTTTAAAAATAATGAAAATTAGAACTCCGGCTGCCGTAGGTGGGCAGGTGGCTGGGCCAACCAATATTTTAATTTTGTTCAAGTTCAGTTCTTTTTTTTCGTTTTCTTTTCCTTCCTTTTCCTTTTTTCAATATTATATATCCTTCTTTTATTAATATTATTGTTATTGATTATTCATTTTAATCATTAATTCTATTAGTTAATTATTTTATATTATTTAATTGTTTCATTTCCTTTTTTTTACATTTAAAGCCTATATATACATATATACCTAAATAATTAACTCATTCCTCCTTTCCCCTATTTTTTATTATTATTTTCAACAAACGTTGACCGCGTAATTTATATTCATATATACATCAACCCTATTATGTGTAGGTCAATTTTACTGTTTTAAACTATTAATTTTATTTGTTCAACTATTTCTTTTTTACATTTTGTATAATACTATTGCACTTATAATTTTTTTTTACCCATTTGTTCCCCACTATTTACATAGACTGTATAAAAAAACACCCATTTATATTTTTTTTTCTTGTTAGTTCTTTTATTTTTTATATTGTTATTATTCTTTTTTAATATATTTTACTATACATATTAAAGATACTCCTTTATTTTATTTATAACTATAATGCCATCAGAAAAGGTAAAATGATATTAACAATTAACTATAGTCTTTATTATTATAATTATTATTATTATTATATAATACTGATGAGTATTTGTTTGTATTTTATTACTACCCCTTTTAGACACTTGAACCAGTACAATTTTGTCCAACTGTAATTTGTTTTGGAGACATCTCTCGAGATGAAATAAATGGCGTATTAAAAGAAGCTGGTATATCACTAATTCCACCAAGTAAAGTAAGTAACAGTATATATATGTCAAAAAAATAGATACATATGTATCAAAAAAGTTAACCTAAATATTTATTTATTTATATTTATTATATATAAAAAGACACCTTTTGCAACTGGTATAAAACGACGACGAAGAAGAAAATCTAAAAGTATATCTACTAATAAAACATCAGCTTCTAGTAATAAAAATACCAATATAACAGATGATCAATCACAGTCATTACCGTCAGAAAAATCTCAATCTGTAATTACTAAACAAAATACATCAGAAATTCCAATTACAAATAGTACAACGACAACTAAACAAACTTTATCATCAACAGCAACTATTACTACTATTACTACACAACTATCTTCAGGTACAACCACGCCAACTGCTAAAACATCAGCACCAGCATCACCTTCTCTAAGTACCACACAACAACAACCTGCTAAACCTAAACCTAATAGTTGGGCAGCTTTACTTCAATCATCTACCAATAAAGCTAAACCTGTATCACAAAATACAACCACTCAACCACCTCGTACAGTAACTACTGGAAATCAACCTGTAACTGTAGCTCCTGTAAAGAAATTCACTGGTATTGCAGGTAAATAGTTTTTAAAAAGAAAGGAATGGAAAAGAAGAAGAAAAAAAAAGAGGAATAAAGACAAAAAATAAAAGAAATGAAAAAGAGAAAAAGATATTTAAAGTTTATTTACCTCGATTTTTTTTAATTAGATATTATTAATCAATATGAACCAACTACTAAAGCACCACTTTTGGAACCTCGTGGTTTAATTAACAATGTTAATACTTGTTTTATGAATGTTGTAAGTACTATCAAAAATGAAATATAATAATAATAATAAAACTGAATTATTGTAATATAATTTATCATTTTTTTAATCACTATTATTGATAATAATCTTATTTTTACAGATTCTTCAACCACTTTCTCATTGTCCGCCTTTTTATAATTTAATTAAAACAATTGGTCAACATGTTGTTCACAATTTTAAAAGTCAAACCCCACTTTTAGATTCATTGTAAGGTTTTTTTATTACTAATATTATTGAACAAAAAAAAAAAAGGATCATAAATTAAGCAATAGGATTAATAACAATACATACGTATTTATATTAATAGAATTGAATTTATTAATGAATATCGAGTACAAGGAAATGATGTTGAAGCCCTTGAACCTTTTGTACCTGAATATGTATATGATGCACTTCGTGGGAAAAAAAGCTTTGATTCCTTAAAGGTATTTTTTTTTTTAATTATTTATTATTATGATAACATCTGTATATATATATATCATATATTCATCATTTATATTATTGTTAAAAAATAGGGTCGACAAGAAGATGCTGAAGAATTTTTATGTTTCTTATTGGATGGATTACATGAAGAAATGGTGGCAGTTGTGAAAGAGCAAATGGAAAAACATGAAGCTGAAGAAAGAAAACGATTACAAGCAAATGGAGGTGGTCAAAATGGATGGATGGAAGTAGGACCAAAAAATAAAACTTCTAATTTAAGAACGGTAAATAATATTAAAAATAGTACCATAATGTGTAGTGATTAATAGTTGAGGTTGTTTTTTTTATTTTTTTATTTTTTTTTTAAAAGAGATGATGATGCTTATTTATTTATTTTGTTTTTGTATTATTATTATTATATTTATAGACTGGCTTTGATGAATCACCCATTAAAAAAATCTTTGGTGGTACTAGTAGATCAGTACTTCGTTGTCCAGGAGCTAAAGATTCCGTTACTGTTGAACCATATCAATCCTTACCATTAGATATTCAACCAGAAGGTGTTCATTCTATTGAAGATGCTATCCATAATTTAACATTACCTGAAACCATGCATGATTATATGTCTCCTAATGGAGAACGTGTAGATGCTACAAAACAAATTTATTTAGAAAATCTTCCCTCTGTATTAATGTTACATGTAAAGCGATTTGTTTTTGATAATGTTGGTGGTGTACAAAAACTTCGCAAACAAGTTGCTTATTCATCAAAAATGAATATACATCCAGGTATATTTATATATAATAATAATTATGTATAAGAAAAAGTTAATCAATATATAATAACGTATTTTAATTTATATATATTTATTTATTATAAATAGAATGGATGGCACGTACTTCTACACCTGTTAATTATCAACTCTTTGGTGTTGTCTATCATCATGGTACTTCTGCTGGTGGTGGTCATTATACTTGTGATATTAAGAGACAAAATGGTGAATGGCTTCATATTGATGATACAAACATTGTCCCTGTTAAAGAAGAGGACGTCATAGTAACTGAACAAAATACCCGAACATCTGAATCAACTGATCAAAATGCATATATTTTATTCTATATGAAATGTTAATTTGCTCATTTTTTTTATCTTATCATTATATTTTAATCACACACCCATAAAAAAAAGAAAATCAACAGTAGTAGTAATAATAACAACAATCGTAGTAGTATTAGTAAAAAAAAGAAAATGAAAAAAATTGAAAAAAGACAAAAGTACAAAAAAATTCATATAATTAAGAAAAAAAAACAATAAAAAAAAACAATATAAAATCACAATTTATATCTATCTTATTATTATAATTTATGCTAAACTATTGCATAAATATTTATTATATATTTATATATAAACAAAGCAAATATTGATTAAACATATACAATTAGTGATATATATACATATTTTTTAAAAAACATTTATACAACCAAAAGGTTCATTTATTGAATTTTTTTTCTTTTGCTTTTAAAAAAAAAATCGGTAATTATTGCTACATACGTAGGAGATGGTCTAAATTAACGTGTATAGATCAAAAAAAGTAGAATAAAATAGGTGATCGAAAATAATAATTATATGAGAAGAGAAAAAAAAATGATGGAAATATATATAATAATAATAATAGAAAAAAAGGAAAGAAGTTAATGGATACCTTTTTTTTATTTAGAAACATAACCAGTACCCTTGTAGCCTTCTGAAGAAATACCAGAGATAGGATTGGAGTTTTGGCTCTTAAGGTATTCATTAGTGGCTTCTTGCCATTCTTTGGTGAGTGTACGAGGAGT
The DNA here is from genome assembly GCA_037043795.1 of Cunninghamella bertholletiae. Lineage (NCBI taxonomy): Eukaryota > Fungi > Mucoromycota > Mucoromycetes > Mucorales > Cunninghamellaceae > Cunninghamella > Cunninghamella bertholletiae. The sequence goes on from JAZGVP010000001.1 coordinate 3,817,195, forward strand.
TTCTTGACCTAAAAATAATGAAATAAAAAAAATTGGATAGATATTATTAGTATTTATAAAATTGAAAATGGTAAGAACAAAAAAAAATCATATGAAAAAAAATGAAAATAGATGAATGATTTTTTTTTGTTATTCTATTTTTCTTTCTAAAAATAATAATATTATACCATTGGCACGGATGAAGGCAAAGAGAGCAGCGGAAGCAGCAAGAACACCAGCAACACCACCAATAACCTTAGCGGTGTGACCAGGACCAGTAATAGGTTCACGAGGACCGTGAGGACCAAAAGCAATGTAGTCTGTTTTAATAAATAAATAAAAGCACATACATATACATAAATAAGTGAATATATCCTTTTAAATAAAAATCCAAATTATATATATTATGTTGTTATATTGTACAATATATTGCTTCTCGTTATTGTTATATTAACATTATTAAATATATATATATATATATATATATATAAATCCATTAAATAAATAAAATAAATAGATAAAAGCAAAGTTAAAAAACTTACAGGAAGCCTTCTTTTCATCAAGAGAAAGAACATTCCAGTCACCTTTTTGAGCTTCTTCAAGTTGTTTAGCGATGGTGTTTTGTTCAGCAGTGGATAAAGTCTTCCAACGGGCTTCTAAGTTTTGAACAGCAACAGTGGAAGCATTACGACGACCGACAGTGCGAGCAGCTTGTTGTTGGATACGAAGAGTAGAACGGAACATCTTTTTTTTTTATTTAATAAATAGAAGAAGGGAGAAAAAAAAAAAGAGAGGGGAGTAAAGATGAAGAGAAAAAAAAAAGAGAAAAGAGAAAAGAGAAAAGAAAACAACAGCAAAAGAGCGCGAGGACTAAGAAAAAAAATTGATAGTGGAAAAAAAAAATCTCCACCCTGTATATATCACTGACGTAGGGTCCGCCAATAGTGGCTTAGTATAATGCCCTCATTAATATTTTTAAACTCCGTAAAAGATTATGGTGATTTTTTTTTCATTCATATACAAATTTTATTATAAAATACTTCTATTTATTGCCTCTTTTTTTTTTCCCTCCTCCTTTTCTTTTTCTCTCTCTCTCTCTTTTTCTTTTTCTTTTCTTTTTTAATACAAAATCATGTTCCTTTCATTCCATTAATACTTCATTAAATATTCGCTACCTTCATATATATTTATATATACTACACTAATAATAACATACTTAGACACTACTTCCTTTTATAATAATACTCTATTTTACCTTTCCTTTTTATTAAGGTTTTTTTATTATATATATACTATATATATAATTATATTTATATTTATAATATACTGTACATAACAACGTAACTTTTTTCTTTTTCTTTACTTTAAACCTTTTTCCCCTTTTTAAATCTCATTTCTTCCTTTTACTTTTTATTTATTTATATACTCTAAATCATTTCACTTATTTCTATTACTTTTACCACTATTTAAACTTTTAGACAGTTACTCCTCCTTTTATCATCTTAATTTATATTACATTTTTATACACATATATAAATATATATATATATATATATATATATATATATATATACTATTTTATTTTCTTTTATTTTGCACACAGACACAAAACGAACACAAAAGCAACTTAAATACACACACTTACACACATATATTAATATACTCACACTTTAAATTTATTATTATTATTATTATTATACACACACACACAATTGTTACACAGCACTATCTTAAAATGGATCACAATAGCAACAACGACTTACGTATACGAAATCAACAACAAAAAAAGACAATAACTACCACATCATCATCCAATCCACATAGTCCAACTGGGACTCGTTGGAATAACAATAATAATAATAATAATAATAGCAAAAACGAAGACGAAAATACTTATAATGAAAAACGCCGTAGTGGATGGATAGATTCATCTAAACGTAAATCTAATTCTAGACCATTATCAGATAGCTCAATTTCAAATGATCCTTTTGCTGGGATGAATACTTGTATTAATTATCAAAAAGAAATAGAAAGATTAAAAACATTAGTACCAAAAATGGATTCTTCTAAAAAACGTATACCTCGTCCAAAATCAATGGGAACTCCACCAGTCACTCCTACTGCTACTACAACAGATGGAAATTTTGATTCAAAAAATATCAATTCTACATTAACAACTAATATCTCATCATCATCATCATCATCATTACCTATTAATACTACTAATACTAATAATACTATTATTACATCATTATCATCATCATCTAATACAACACCTATCACATCTTCTCATACATCATCAATATCATCATCATTTTCTTCTCCACCATCATCTTTATCTTCATCATCATCATCATCATCATTACCTACATCTTCACCTACTTTAACCAATAATAAAATTTCATCATCATCAACTACATCTAATCATTCAACTGTAAAAGAAGACTCATTATCATCAACAAATCTTACAATTAATACACAAATAAATAATCATACACTAGATAATAATAATAATAATAATAATAATAATAATAATAAACCTTCTTCATCATCATCCGATTCAAAAAATTCCGTTATTACAGATGAAGAAAAAGCTAGATTTTTAGAATTTATGCGTTCTTGGACAGGAGGACTTCATGGATGGAATGAACAAAAAAATGATCGTCAAGGATTATGGCATTCATTATCACCATCATTATCATCAACTTCACGTCGACATCATTTATCAACAAGATCCGAACCTTGTTCACCGCGTCATGAAGTGTTTTTTGATCCTTGGACTCATCATCAACAATATATCCAATTAAAATCTCAACAACAACAGCTATTAAGTCACCCTACTTCACCTAATAATTATTTACCACCACAAAACCAAAGATTATCTTCACCTCCCATACCATTATCATCAATGAATAATATTCAACAACAACATTTGTATTCAACACCCATTCATCATCATAATCCTAATTTACATTTACCCACTAATACTAGTAATAATAATTCTAATAATTCTAATAATAATAATAATAGTAATAATAATAATAATCAATATCATTATCAACAACAACTACAACAACAACAATATTTTTCATCTGCCATGGAATGGAATGGAATGAATCATTTAACATCTAATTCTACTCCTACTATCATTGGAACTATTGGTGATCGTCATTCTATTTCTTCAATATATAATCCTTTAACCAATGATCATGATATTCCTCGCCCTATAAATAGTCGTAACACTACTCGTAATACCTTTGGCGTATCTGTTATGTAAAATAATAATAACTCTGATACTCTTCCCTCTCCATCGTCATTATTATTATTGCTATTATTATTATTATTATTATTATTATTATTATTATTATTTTATACATCTATATATATATTATAATTAATATTTTTTTTTTTACTCTTATCACTTTTGTTATTTATACAGCTGATTTTATATCATTTCCAAATGTACACAATTTTATAATTTTATTTTACTTATTTATTCCAATTTTTCATAATTACCAAATCCTTTTTTTTTTGGAAGCCTTTTTTTTTTTGACTTTTTGAAAGATGTTTTTTTTTCCTTTTTTCTTTTTTATATATTATTATCTTATTATTATCATTTATTATATTAATATTATTTTTATTATTACTACTATTATTTTTATTCCATATTTAATTTAAAATATATAATAAAAGAAAAATAAAAAAAAATAAAAATGAAAAGGGAAAAAACTTTATTTTCTATTATATATTTATTCATAAGTTTACATAAATAATAATAAATGAGAGGATGATAAAAAAAATAGATATATTATAAAGATATTGTGTAATAAAGTAAAATAATCAATTTTTCTACGAATTAATAAAAATAAAAATAAAAATAATAACTAGGTTATTCATTATACAATTATACATATAATCTTTTTTTTAAATTTGATCAGTATAATTAGCAGGAAAACTTCCAGAATGATGACCAATAGAACCAAACCACCAACTTTGTTTATCATTAGACCATTGAGTAACAGTAATACGGTCACCAGCTTTAAAACTAAGATCTCCAGGCTGTTGTCCAGTAAAATCATATTTAGCAACAACTGTAATTGTATTATTATTATTATTATTATTGTTTATATATGGATTAGTATTTTGATTCATTACTGGTGATGATGATGGTGGTATATTAGATGTAGCAGGGGAATTTAAACTTGTAAGAGAAGGCGAATTTGAAGGAAATTGTTGAAGCGGCATTGAATGATTATTTTGATTAACCAAATGAGATTGTTGTTGCTGTTGTTCGATGACAGGTGCTACTTTCATATCCGGTATATAATTGTCAAAATTATTATTATTGCTATTATTGTTATTGATATTATTGATAGGTGATGTTGGTGTATTCATGCTATTGCTATTAGCCATAGGTGCATTATTATTTGGATTATTGCTACTACTATTGCTATTATTATTAGTATTACTATTATTTACTGAATCATCTTTTCTAGGTTCATATGGAGGTGGAGGATCAGCATAATCTGCATCAGATGTCGTTGCTTGATTCGCATTTAATTGACTAAGTCTAGGATTTAATTGAGGTGGGTTTCTAATAGATAAAGAAGGTCGTATGTTTGCACGATTATAGGATGGTTGATTATCATTATTATTATTATTATTATTATTATTACTAATATTATTATTATTATGATATTGATCTTGTTGTTGTTGCTGTTGTTGTTGTTGTTGTTGATATTGATTTTTTTCATTAGGATATACTATAGCAGAAGTTGGTGAAGTAGGTGATAAAACAGGTGAAGAAGATGATCCAATAGATGGTGCATAATTCGATTTAGGAGAATGAGAAGAACTTGATGCAGGATAGGATTGTTGTAGTAATGGATGAGGTGGAGGTGGAGGGGCTGAATAACGATTATTAGGTCCAAAGGTAATACCGGGTTGAGGACCACTAGCACCAATGGAGTGTAATAAATTATAAAGTCCAGCTGCCATTTGTGGAGGAGGAACTGCTCCTGTAAGAATTTCATGTGCTGAAATTTGACGTCCATAAAATTGTGCATTTGTATTATGACGTTCTGAGATTTTTGATCCTTCAAATGAATATCCAACAAATAAACCTTTAGATGAACTATATATATATTACACAATCGAAAAAAAAGTAAATATACATGTACACTGTTACCATAATCATAATTTTAATTATTATTATTGTTATTATATATACATACCTATAGGTATATGTTGCAGCAATATGATTTATATTAGAAGCAGATGCAGATGCAGCGACAGAAGCAGATCTTCCTAAAGGACCAGCTGCTACAGAAACGCCCATACCTAATTGTAATTGCCCCCCTCCATCAAAGAATGCTTTTACTGCTGCACGATAATTCATTACAATGATGGAATCGATTATTTCACCACCAGCCAGGTGACCAAATCCCTAAAAAATATAATAAATAAGCATATAGATATAGAGAAATTTATCTTTTTTTTTTTCCTAATATATTTAATACTTACAACAGAAGTTAAAGATATACCAGAAGGAGCTGACCATGCTATATTTTAAAAAGAAAAGAAAAGAAAAAGAATGACTTGTTTAATACTTTTTGTTTATTATTATTATTAATATAATTTACATAATATTATGTATTACTTCCATCGGGTAACCTATTATTTAATTTATAAAGCAACTATTAATATCCGTATTATCATATTATTATATTATATGTATGTATACTATATTGTTTATACTCTACCTTGCAATAATAACACCCGTTCCGCCCTTTGCTGATAATAAAAGACCAACTCGATAAAGTCTTATAAACATAATACCATGAGCCTTTGCAAGAATAGAAGGTGGGATAAGTTTTTGAATATCTGCCGATTTAGAAGGCACTAAATATTATTTATATAATGTAATATATAAACTTAATGAGCATATTCTTTTTATCTATTGATATTTTCTAAAAAGAAAAGAATACTTCTTACCTACAAAAGAACTGAGAATTTTTTCAGCTCTATAGACATCCTCTATTATTTAGAAAGTAAATAAATCAAAAAAATGATTACTTTTATTATTTAAATATATGAATAATATTAAAGGTTATATATAGTTGCTTACTTCTTAAATCTGCTGAGTAATATGACGACATGATTTAAATATATGTAATATGTGGATAAAATAAAAAAAAAAAAAGAAAAGAGAAAAAGAGAGAAAGAGAAGGAAAAAAAAATTGCAGGAATATGAAGTTTATTTTTTTATATATGTGAAAAAAAAAAAAAGAAAAAAGGAAAAATGCCAAGTAATGACTTGCTTTTTTTTTACTATAATTAGAATTATGATTTAACGTTTTAAAACCAATAATGATTATAAACTTTGTATTTTTATTTTCTAAAAAGCTATAAATAAAAGAGTATTGGTATTAATATATATAATAGCATCACATAAATAATTTTAATGAAAATCAATTACATATTAAATTCAATTTATTAATAAAATTGACCCAAAGAATATTCTCGGATTACCAAATAGGGATATTTAAAAATCCCTTTTTTATGCAATACGAAAATAAAATACGTGATAATATATAAAATTACATACATAAAAATATTATGTTAATATATCAATCATTGATTATTTTATGAACATCGTAATTATACAGTAAATGATCATATTAACGATCATCATATTAACAATAATCATTGTATGATGATGTTACATATATATATATATATATATTTATATTTATATATTTATTATAAATATTGTTAACAGAAAATATCATTTATCATATAATCACACTAGTGATATATTTATCTGAAAAATCAGATTAGCAACTAAAAAAAAAGATATATTTTTTCAATAACGTTAATCCGAAAATTTACTACATATACATAAAGTAATAACTATTGTCGTCAGCTATTTCTTTTTCTTTCTTACTTTATTTCTTTTTCTTTCTTTCATCATCCCTTTCATTCGTTTTTTTTTTTCTTTTACTTTATTTCACGCTTTATTTTTTAAAAAAATGAAAGAAAATAAAAAAGTTGAATTATATATATAATAAGATTTACGACTCTAAGTTATATAAAGTTTAGTTTTACAGTTGAAAAAAAAAAAAAGGAGCTGAGTTTAAAATACTGTTGTACCTTTTTTAATAAAGACTTTTTTTCATATGCTTTTTCCTTTTTCTATTCTTTCTTATTTCTTTTTTACTATTCATTTAGAAAATAGTATAATAATATTTATTTTACTTATATATATATAGATATAGATATATATAAAATGGAAACATGGAAGAATTTATGTATACGAGCCTTTGATAATGATAAAAGAGCTAATGATGATATTTTATATATTGAAGGTTGTGGGCAGTTAGAACAAGATGAATATAAAGTAAAACTTCCAAAAACTCATGACCATTATGAAGCTTTACATCAAACTTTAACTTCTTTAGGTTTTACTATTTCACAACAACAAAAGGATTGTTATACCATATCAAGTCAAATTTGGTCAAATTTTATTGAAATAAAACGTAATAGCAGAATGGAATGGCATGCTTCTTTACAACAACAACTTTTAAAGCAGTTAAAACTAGCTCTTAAGCAAATCCAACAACCTTTAATATTAACTAGTTTTCAACGTTTAGCTTTAGTTAGAGAATTTATACGTAATCATTCTACAGATATTGGTTCTGTTCCTTTTTTACGTGGTTTAGTAGGTTGTTTACGATATCAACTTTATAAAGCTCAACTCATTGAATGGCAAATTGAAGATTATATTTTGACTCAAAATGGTGAAGAGGCTATTTTAGATTATATTAGATTAATGAGAGGTATTTTAGGAATGGAATTAATAGATAATCATCAAGATAATAACAATAAATTAAATAATCATAATGATAATACAGTAATAATAAATATATCATCATCATCACTAACTTCAACTAATAATAATAATCATTCAATTCATTTAACTTGGCGCATGAATGCTAATTTATCAGATCAAGACTTGATTGATATTTTGGATTGCTTACCTAAACAACAAAGTACTCTTGGTTATTCTTTATCAAATCATCAACGCCCTACTCAAGCTTTATTACCACCAAGCCCTATTTTAAGATGGCTAGTTATTTTCTTTCGAAGATATTTAAATTTTCTACGTCTTCAATGATTTATGATTAACTTCATCTTTTTTATTATATATATGTTATGTAGATAAAATACACATATAAATAGATATTTATATATATATATAAATTAAACCTGATTTTTATTATTTATTTATTCTTATAGAAAACTTAATTTAGATTATTATTATAATTTTTTTTAAAAAAGACTCAACAATATAATAAATCATCGTTATTATTGATGCTAAAAAGGGTGATACTTGGATTCATTGATTATTACTTTTATTTCAAAAAAAAAAGAAAAGTATATATATATGTAAAATGAAGAAAAAAAGAAAAAAATTAAAAAAAAGGGAAGGAAGGATAGATGATATACGAAAGAAGAAAAACACATTCACTAATTAAATAAGTACAAAAAAAAAGGGTAATAAAAATCAAATTTTTTTACCTCTTTTATTTTCGTTTTTTAAATATAAATCAAATTTTTATTACATAATTTAATAACCTAAAGTAGAAAGTGAAGTGTTGACATCTTTGACAGCATCAGCCTTAGATTCGATAGCCTTCTTTTGAATAGCAGCAAGGGCAGACTTACGTTGATAGTAAGCAGCAGATTTAGCCTTACGTTTTTCTTCAAGTTTGGCAACAACATCTTGGTATTTCCATCCAACTTCATGGGAGATACGACCAATGGTGGTGTATTTACGTCCAGGTTTTAATTTCAAAGCACGGAGAGCATCAGGGACAACAACACGCTTAACACGGTCATATGGGGGTGGTACACCTTCAAATAACTTGATACGATCTAAAGCGGCGGCACCACGGGCAGTCTTGTGAGGAACCATACCACGGATAGCCTTGTATAAGATACGAGAAGGAGCACGGAAATGGAAAGCACCACGATTGGGGTTGACAATACATCTCTTTCTAAGGTAAGCATGGTACTTCACTATTTATTTATTGATTTTTATATGATATATACATAAAAGATAATTAATACTTTACATGTTCCATTTTATTCTAATTTATCTAACTCTATTTTTTTTTTAAAAAAAATACGTATATCAACTTACACTTGTTACGGAAGAATTCACCAGATACGTTAAGAGCTTCACAACGGACAACAACAACCTTTTGTCCATTAAGAGCTTGTTTAGCTACGATGGAAGCGAGACGACCAAGAAGATGACCTTTGCCATCAATGACAACTACCTATTAAAATAAAAAATGAATATGAGATAAAGGTTAGTATTAAAATATTATAATAATAGTAGCTATATATAAATATATTTATATGTATATAATAAAAAAAAAAAATAGAAACAGTTGATATGTTTCGTTTATATTTATATATATATATATATATAAATATATATATATTTATATTTCTACATCATATTCAATATAATAGTTATCAAAGCCTTTTTTTTTTTTTTCATGTTAACAAAGAAAAAAAAAGAAAAAAAGATGTTGTACTAATAGCTTGAAAGTAAAAATAATATGAAAAATACCTAGTATTTCTCTTTTCTATTTTTTTTTATTACATATAAAATATATTATTTTAAAGCAAAAGTGTACCTTTTCAAATGTTGACATAATGTTTGAGAAGGAAAAAGAAGAGGAAGAAAAAAAAAAAGTTTACAAAACCGGTCTTCAACCAAATGGTGCTCAGTGGCTTAACCATTAGCCAATTAAAATTTTAATTGCAAAATCGACCGGAGACTAAAATTTTTATTGTATTAAAATTGATTGAAATTTGATCATTTCTTTTTTAATGCATTTTCTTTTTGCAATAAAATATAAGCATATATATAAATTAATAAAAGAGTATACAACTATCATTTATTTTTAATATGTATTCCTCTTTTTTCTCATTTTTATTTTGATATAAATATAAAGGATATGTGATTGATCAATTTTTTTTTTTATGTTCTTAAAAAATTGGAGTAAAAAATTGAGTTTAAATACCTTTTTTTATTTTAAACCATATTACATTTCTCTTCTCTTCTTTTTTTTAACTTTCACTTTTTATATCCACAATAAAATGTCCAAGCTATTTCGAATTGCTATTGATGGTCCAGCAGCTTCAGGAAAAAGTAAATAACAGTTACACCGTATATATATACTTCAAAAAAAGGTATTTTTTTTTTAACTTAATACTTATTTTACTTATAATAATAAAAATAATAACTTAATAGGTACTACCGCAAAACTATTAGCAAAGAACCTTGGATTTAGATACATTGATTCTGGAGCCATGTTTAGAGCAGTGACTTTAAAAAGCATTGAACATAAATTAAATCCTGAATTACAACCTGAACAAGTTGGAAAATTAGCAGCCAGTTTAGATATCCAATTTCCTGAAATGGGAAAGATATCAGTCAATGGTATCGATGTTACTCAACAAATAAGACAAGAATCCATATCTCGTGTTATTGGCCCTATTGCTTCCAATCCTCAAGTAAGAACTACTTTAGCTAATTTTCAACGTCAAATGGCATCCACAATAGATAGTAGATATCAAGGATTTTTATATCCTTCTTCCTCTTCTAGTGATCATGATGGTCATCAGCAACAGCAAAAAAGAATTCATGGTGTTGTTATGGATGGAAGAGATATTGGTACTGTTATCTTACCTCAGGCTGAATTAAAAATATTTTTAATAGCAGATGCAAAGGCTCGTGCTCAAAGAAGATTTCGAGAATTAAAAGAAAAAGATACTACTGATTTATCATTTGATCAAATTTTAAAAGATCTTGAAGCTAGAGATTTGGCTGACACAACTCGTACTATTTCTCCATTAAAAAAGGCTGATGATGCTATAGAATTAGATAATAGTCATTTATCTATTGATCAACAAGTACATCAAATTCAACAATTGGTATATCAAAAATTAAGAGATATCAATTTTTAAAAAAAAGCAATATATATATATATATATATATATATAAATATACCTTTATCCATTTTTAAAATTAGAAAAATAAAAATAAATATATTAATCAATAATCTATTTATTATTTTTAATGTAAAAATTACATGTGTATATATATAATTAGTAAATGATATAAATAAATTTATAATATTAATAAAGCTTCTATATCTTTAATAACATGATCATTATTTTCCAAAGTATACCCATAGATTCCTTCAACTAAACACCTCAATAAGAATGGAACACAACATCGAGTATATGTTGATGAGAAAGATTCTATATAAATGGCTTCATCTGGATATTGACTCATCGATTGATCAGAATATTGTTTTATAGCATTAGCAATTTCTAATAAACAAGCATCTAAATGCTGTTTGATTTTATTAAATAATCCGATGGCTGGTAAAAGTCGAAGCGCATTAAAAGTAGTTAATATTCCATTAGTAAAAACAGCAATACAAGGATATTCAACAAGTAATAATGGTGGTTGATAAGGATTTTGCGAATTGGCTTTATTATTTTTATTTGTTACTGATGTTGTTTTTTCTGTTGTTGTTGATTTCATAGTATCATCAGCATGATTATCATTATTATTATTATTATTGTCGTTACCATTTGTAATAGTCGGTGATGAATTAGATGAAGATGATGTAGGTGTTGACAATTTTTCAGATGTATCATTTCGTGTATTATTATTAATACTATTTGTATTCAACCATGTACTTGGCATTGTATTTTCTTCAATGTAAACTTTTAAAGTATTATTTATAAGGGTTGATGTTGTTTGATCTATCATTTTTAAAATTAATGGTTGCATTGCATCTTCAAAGGTAGAAACACATAATTGTCTAAAATCTAATCCAACTCTACCTAAAGACATACCACAATATTGTAATTGAGTTAATAATGATGCTAAAGCTGAAGTATCTTCAATATCTACTAAATATTCAGTTAAAGTATTCTGTATTAATGTAATCAATTGAATCATATAATTTGAAAGTAAAGTATCATTTTCTTTACTAGAAAATACAGACATATATTGTGTTGCTATTTCAAACATCTGTTCACGCATCACATCCAAATATTTTTTTAAATAATCAAATGTTTCTTGATTAGATGATGAAGAGGTTGAATTGGATATAATTGATGATGGTGATGATGGTGATGTTGTTATTGTGGTATTTATAAGATTATTATTATTATTATTATTATTACTATTATTTTTAGTTGAAATAGAAATAGAGTGATCATCTGTTGGTTTTTTTAATTTTTCAAGTTTTTGTTCGACATAATCATGGCGGCAACGTAAAAATGCTAATCGTAATTCGGTTTCAGAATGAAATACATCCATTCGACGTAAATAACCAATTACATTCATAGATGCAGCCAATTTAATAGGACGGCGAAGATGAGAAATAAGTTGAACAAGCATTAAATCTGATGAAGCTTGAACCTGTTCATAAATTGTACTAACAATGGAAAGAGGATATCTAGCATGTAATAAACGAACATGAGCAGCCAAATCCATTGCCTCTGTATAATAACCATTCCAAACACAGGTATCCATTAATTGAGGTAATTCTAATAAATCAACTAAATTATGTTGATGTTCTAAAACGCGTGTAATTTTTGCTCTTTCTTGTATAATGTTTTTAGCTTCACTAGTAAACTGTTCACAAGCGGATTGTAATGCAGGCACTGACTTTAACATATCTGTAAAATGATTATCTAACCTGTTTAAAGTTGTATCTAGTTCAAGTCTACAAGTTTGCGCATGTAAAAAAGAAGGATAGTCTTCATAGGCTAACTGTTGTGCATCTTGTTGGATTTGTTTTTGTGTTTCACGTATAGTGGATGGTTCATTCTTAAGTTCTTCAAGTGTTAATGATTTTAATCGTGATAAATAATCTTTTGTCCATTTTGAGTTTTTTATAATATCACTATTATTTTTATCCCAATCTTCTGTAAGTAGATGAAGTAAGTCAGTATTATCATCAGGATCAGATGAAGTAATGGTGGATGATAATAGAGGCATGACTATGCTTTATTTATTGTATATATATATTTGCGTATATTATATATATATTAAAAAATAAAAATAAAAATAGGTAAAGGAGAAAAAGAATGTCCTATTATATTTTTGTATATGTATTTTGTTTAAAAAATAAAAGAGTTAAGAAAAGAACATTCAAAATTCAAAAACTCAAAATTTATATAAAATCGGAGTATAAAGTTTACTACCAAAACCCTATTATTTATGCTTTTTGATTTTAATACAAAATAATAAAATATAAAAAAGATATTAAAATGCACACGATTATTTTTTATTAGTCTTTTTTTCTTTTCTGATATGAATGCTTTTTTTTTTTAAGTAGAGTATAAAAGTAATAATTATAATAATATAAGTGTAAAAAAAAAAAAAAAAAGATAACAAAAAATATATATATTCGAGTTATATCATCTCTAAAATATGTATATATATAAACTATAAAAAAAGTTGATTTTTGATAGAATACGAAATTTTAAAATTGTGAATACAATGGAGGTGAATTAAATAAATAAAAAAAAAAGATATATGTTGGTGTTTTTTTTGTTTCCCTTTTTTATTTTTTTTAGTTTTGAACCTTTTGATTATTATTATCATTTCGATTAGGAGGAGTAGCTAAACGTTCATTTTGATCAACCAAGTTAGCAGCCTTTTCAGAGAATTGTAAGGCTAATTCTTGAAGTCTAGATAATTCAACTTGATGTAAAACAACACATTGAGATACTTGATCTAATGAAGCAGCGAGTTCTTCATTCCAAATTAACTTAGCGACAATAGAAGCAATAGATTGACTAGGTAAATCAAACATAGTAGATAATTGAGCTAAACCAATAGTGGAATAATAAGAAGCATATGTGAAGAGATATGTACGTAAACCTTCTTCTTGAATCTTGCGTACTAACATGGTCTTAATAGATTCAGTATCAGGTAATAAATCCCAAACTTTAATAGCTAAGATATAATCTCTGGCTCTTTCCCATTCACCAGATGCTAAAGCTTTAGCAGCACTCATGATATGATCACGTGTATTTTCAGGAGGGCCAGCAAAAGCTTGACGTTCATTGAAGTCTAATAAACGACGGAAAGGTCTAGAAATAAACTTCTTGTTATTTGGTCCAGCTTGAGCTTGGCCAGGAATTTCTAATAACATGGAGCATGTTAAAAATACACATTCAAGTAATTCTAAATTAATATGCATGTGGAATGGCAATTGTCTCTGTCTTTCAAGTTGTTCTAATTCAGGTGAAGGTTGTTGTTGTCCATATCTGTTTTGTTGAATACCTTGAGCAAGTAATTCTTTAACACGGCCAGTTCCTTGAATTTCTTGTAAACATGAGTGAGATTCTTTAATAAGACCTTGACGGAAAGCGGAAAGACCAATTTGAACAACAGCTCTATTATAAAGAATTTGTGTAGCTACGTCAGCTTGATGAATGGATTCTTGAAGATGAGACATAAGTAACATATCACGAGCCTTGTGGAAATGATTATGAAGAGCATAGTGATAAATATGACATAACATAGCACGAGTACGTACCATAGAAGTAGATTGTTTGTAAAGATATGCACAAAGTTCATGGATTAATTGGGAAGGTTCTTCAGCAGTGATAAGTTTAGACTTGGTACCAGCAGGAACCATGTTCTTTGCAGCAGTTTCAATAGATCTAATAACTTGTTCAGGCTAATAAAATAATTGTATATATATAAAAAGATTAATATCTAATGTGCTTGCATTTTATCTTTTTTTCATCTATTACTATTTTTTCAGATAAAAATAAAATACCTTATAATACAAATGATCCAAACGACGAACAATGACTCGAGAAATACTTGCTTGTAAGTCGTATTTTTCAAAGTATGATTGAGAACGGACCAAAAGAGCATATAAGGAAGGTTCATCGCGAAGACGATCAATATAATCAGGAGTATGAGGATCAGTACCTTGTAATGATTTTGTAAATTCATCATCTAATCTTTCAATGTAACCAATAATAGAACCGCGTAACTTAACAATTTCACCTTTAGCAGGTACAATATCCTTGTCATCATTATCTAAATCATCAGCATCTTCAGTAACAATAAATGATGATTCATTTTCAATAATGGTAAGAATAAGATTAACTTCATGTTCTACAGATTTCCAAGTTTTAACATCCATATGAGAAGTTGAACCAATAGTAAGATCAAAACGAGAAGCAATTAATGCTAATAAAACAGAAATTTTTTGGAAATCTGTATTTGCTTTTGTCAATAAGGATTCCAAAATAGTAGTTTGTTCTTCACGATCAGTATTCTATTTATATATAAATATATACAGCCATAATATAATACTTGATTAATTTGAATCCTGTTCTCTTTTTTTTTAATCATAATAGTAAAATAATATACTTGTATATATATATGCATCAATTACCTTTTTGCCTCTGCTTTCTAATACTTCACGAAGACGTACTAAAACAGATCTTTCATCTGCTTCTACAGCCTTTCCAGCTTTTCCTACCGCAGTAAATCCAGAATCATCAACAACAGCAGCTGATGGAGTAGGAGCAACTTCTTTTTCTTTCTTTTTAACTTCAACTACTTCTTCTTCTTCTTCTTCTTCTTGTTTCATAAATTCTTCAGGATTCTAAGTACAATTGTATACATACGTACAAAAAATCAAATCAAGATAAATATATATATATATATATATATTAATATAAAGAAAGGGTTAGAAAAATAATAATAATAATTACAAAATATGATTTAACAATATTAAATATTACCTTTTTGTATTGAGAAATCAATTCTTCATATTGTTTGCTGAGTTTTTTAACCTTAAGCTTAGTAGCGTTCATGGCTTTACTGTTAGCAGCATTGCCTTTCTTCTTACTAGCTTTGTCTTTTTGAGCAGTTTCTTGTACCAATTCATCAAGTTCAACTAAAAGCTTAATATAGAATCTAGGGAAAGGAATTTTATCAAATCCAGTAGTTGCTTTGTTGACACTGGTTGAAAGTTTATCAAATTCTATTTAATAAAAGAGACGTAAATATGGGATATATACATTAACAAAAGTTTTTAACTATTAGCTTTCAAACTAAACAAACAAATAAAAACAATAAAAGCGAGTTTTGCAAAAAAATAATAAATACATACCACTTGAAATTAAAGTCCAATCATTATTTTTACGTCCATTTTCAATAGCTTTAGCAGCATTATGCATATCTTCTAAACGTTTATCTTTTTGAGATTTAACTTGGCGTTTTCTACCGAATTCTTCATCACTCTCTAAATCAGAATCGGAGTCACCAGCACCTTTTAAGAAACGTGACTTTTTGGTTTGTTGTTGATCTTCTACTTCAATATCGGATTCTTCTTCTTCAGAAGAAGTAACTTCATCATAGAAAGATTCGTTATCAGAAGATTCAGTTTCTGATTCAGTATCAGATGTAGAACGGAAGAAACGAGACATGATATTATGTTAAAGGAAAAAAAGGAAAGGAAAAAAAAAAGAGAGAAAGAGAAAAAAAAAACTGTTCCTTTCGTCTAAGCGAAAAAAAAATAATTGTAAAGTCACAAGTCTGAGTCTTAAAAAATACTCCTTCCATTTTTGGTGATAAGGTATTTATTCAAACTCCTTTTTTTCACTCTTCTCTTTCTCAAATTTTTCATTCACTCTGGCTGCGCTTTCATTAATATATACTTATTTATTTATCCTTTTTTGTTCCATTTATCTAAGTTAAACCTTTATTATTCTTCTATGATAATTTAAAACATGACTAATAGTGGTAATGAAACCAGCTCAAAACGGCAAAGAGTTAGTAGAGCTTGGTAATACTTTGAATATATATATTTATTTATATTGAAAAAATAAGCTGAACTAATTAAATCATATTATATTCTTATCTCTTTAGTGACCTTTGTCGTAAAAAAAAAATAAAATGCGATGGTCTTGTTCCTATATGTAATAATTGTAAAGCTTTTGATTTTGATTGTACTTATAACGATACAACTAAAAAGGTAATATATTGATATTTTGACTTTTTCTTTTTTCTTATCTTTCCCATTTCCTTTTTTTCTTTTTCTTCTTTTTATTTATCATATGCTAATTATATAATATTTATTTATTATTTATAGCGTGGACCACCAAAAGGTTATATAGAAGCAATTGAAACTCGATTACATAAGTTGGAAGGTTTACTAAATAGGTTATCCAAGGAAGATCCAAAATCAAAGGAACTACTGGATGAACTTAATTCACCTTTAGAAACTGCCACTGGTAATGTTATTAAATCAAGACCTGTTAGAAGAAAAAATGAAATAAAAGAATCAGTTGACTCTCCAACTTCAAACAAACAGCAACAAAATAGAAAAAGTCCATCAACTACACATACTACTTTTACAAATAAATCGGATGATATATCTAATAATTCACCTGCAACTTTATGTGAAAGTCCAATTTTATCTCATCATGATTTGACAGAAACACCAAGTAGTCCTGATTCAGTTAGTGATAGCACTGGTCAATTATCTATGGAAGAAGGTGGTCATGTGCGTTATTTAGGTAGATCTTCTGGTTTTTATTTATTACAAGGAAGCCGTACGTATCATGATGGTGCATTTCATTTATCTGGATATGGGCATAAAACAGTTTCTACTTCATCTAACCCCGATCATTTGGATCCATTTGCACTTCCACCCTCTGATTTATCTGAACATTTAATAGGTTTATATTTCAAACACTTTTATCCATTATTACCATTGTTTTATAAACGTCAACTAATTCCACTAGGAGAGCCAAAAGAATCAATATCACCTTTATTATTAAATGCTATTTATGCTGTTGCATCTAGATTATCTAACGATGTTAGAGTTAGATCTGATCCAAAATCACAAGATACTGCAGGTGATGTTTTTTTTGAACGTGCAAAACGTTTACTAGATGATTATTATGATGTACCAAGAATATCAACTGTCCAAGCTTTATTATTATTGTCAAGTCATCAACAAGGTGCAATGAAGTCCGCTCGCGCTTGGTTATATAGTGGAATGGTAAGTTTTTATTAGTCAGCACATATACATACATATATAATAATAATATAATATTTATAATAATCAATAGTATTTATAATAATCATAATAATAATCATAATAATCATAAATTTTTATATAGAATTATGATTGAAAAAAGAATAATATAAATAACTGATAATCCTTTTTTTTAATATTAGGCATTCAGAATGGCTCTTGATCTTGGTCTTAATCGTAACTCTGAACATTGGAATATAGCACCTGAAGAACGTGAAAGAAGAAAAAGAGTGTTTTGGTGCTGTTTTATTGTTGATAGATTAATAACTGCAATATATGGTCGAGCATTATCTTTTGAAGAACGTGATTGTGATGTTCCATTTCCAACAATAGATGATGATGAACCTATACATAGTTCTATAGATAAATCAACTGAAAGACCACCACTTCGTATTTTGGAAACATTTATTAATTGTATTAAATTATGTGATATATTAGGGCATGTTTTAAAAAATATTTATTATGCTAAAGCACGACATCATTCTTCTTCTCATCATATTGATCATGTACTTAAGACTTTACATCACCAGCTGACATCATGGTTATCTCATTTACCATCATCATTACAATATAAACCACCTAATACAGAAATTGGCGAAATTGTACCTGATCCTCCCCTTGTTGTTGGACAATTGCATATGATATATTATACAACAATGATTTTACTCCATCGATCATTTATTCCTGGACCATCCCAGACTGTAGAATCCCAACTTTCACTTCCTTCATATGATTATTGTGTTTTAGGAGCAAGATCAATTCTCAACATCATCAATATAATGCATGGTGAAAATCATCTAAAATATGTAGTAAATTATTCTGTATATTTTACATTTACAGCTGGGATTATTTTTATTAAAATGGCTTCATCATCTGAATTCAACACTGCTTTTGATGCTAAAGTAAATGTAAATAAAATAATGAGCGCACTTGATGAAATGGAAAATACTTGGATGAATGCTAGTCGATGTTGTAATATTCTTGGTGAATTAGCTGGATTACGTGAAATCAATTTAGAATGTGATAAAAATGCTACTCGATATGTACCACGGCGTGTTAGTAAAGCTTCTAGTCCCCCATTAGCTATTGATGTACCAAATTCACCTGAACCTAGTGAAGAGAATTCTATAATAATTTCATCAGAGGAAGATCAAAATATGACAGAAGAACAGCAAAACTTTAATTCAAATATACCATCTTCACAGTCTTCATATAAGGATATACCATTAGAAAAAGATTATGCTGATAATAAGGATTCAAAAAATGTAACTTATTCATCGTCGTCGTCATCGTCATCAAGGTTAGAACATCAGCAACTACCAACAACATCAAATATGGCATCGGCTTCAAATATGGATCCATTTGCAGCTCCAAATATGGTTCTAAATTCACAGCAAAATCAAATACAGCAACAATCAAAATTGGATCATTTTGGTACATTCTTTTGGGGTGTACCTAGTTCTTTAAATATTGAAGATTGGAATCAATATTTCTCGCAGGGTGTTTCTACACCAACATCTATACAATCTAAAACACCATTTACTGATAATGCTACACTTATTTCTTTTCATGATATTACATCTAATAATATACCTGGATTTTCACGCTCTTTTCAGTCATCTCCATTTGAACAGACCACTGTATCATCTTTATCACCTAATATTGCGTCACCTAATATTGCATCACCTACTTCATCATCACCATCAATGCTTTCATCTTCAAAAAAGGAAGCGGATGGACTTTTTAGCATTTCATTACCTAATACATCACCACAAAACTCAGTATTAAACTACATTGACATAAAAAAATCATAAAAAAAAGATCAATTACAAAATATGATGTAAAATAGCATTATTTAACAGTCACCATTAAGTAGAATCTATATTGTACAAATATTTCTTTAATAGACATATTATTATTATTATAATTTATTTAACAATTTTATAGACATTTTTTTATATTTACTATTTGTGTACTAATTTTTTTTTCTTTTCAATACTAAAATAAGGTACTTTAAAATCATGTTTGTTCATTTACATAAATAATTTTTTTAGAAGAAACATAGAGAATAAAGATAAGTTTAGTTTTATAATACATATTTTTATTTATTTATTTATTTATTATATGTCTATATAATAGAAATGACTTATTTGAAATGATTACAATGATAGTATATAATTAATAATTATATTTATGTAGAAAGAATAAAAGATATTTTGTATAGTATAATAGAATAGTACTTCTATATACAATAATAGTAGCAGTTTATATAAAATGGAAAAAGATATTAGCATAAGTAAAAAGTAGTTTACGTTAAAAAAATCATTCTAATCCAAAAATAGAAATCGACTCATATTTTATTTTTAAGCAACGGTTTTTACTATAGCTTATGCTAAAGAATAAGTTCTTTAATACCATTCATTTGATTATCTACTATTACAAAATAAACTGCAATAGCAATATCGATTATATTCAACATTATGATTATATATGATCTCCGCTTGATTAATATGAGACAATGGCTTTTTTTACAACATATATAATTAGTCATGATTATAATTGTGATTATACTTTAAAACTTAAAATAATTCATTTAATTTTATGTAAAAGTTGTAAATATGTATACACAATGACCATACATAATAAATAATAGCATTAAACAGGGTGTGATTGTTACACCTTAAAAAAATAAAATAAAAATCATACAGAGTATAAAATGTTTATGCACAAGTAGTAAATACGTATAAAGCTTCATTTTAAATATGATCATTTTCATTATCTTTATTATTTTTTATCATGTAAAACGCCACTACATACATATTACTTTATTACATTTTATGTATAAGAGCGTGACTGAGTTTTAAAATCGTAAAAAGAGTGCCCAAAAGCAGTCACAGATTATTTACATATAAAAGCCATTTTTCAATTTTCAGCTTTTCAATTTTCATTCTCTTTTCCTTTCCTTTATTTTACTTATATAACACAATCAATATTTTATTGAATGATTTATACTTCTTTTATTTATTTTACTACACATTTATTTTAATTTATCTAATTGATTTATGCGAAATGAACTTTTATACTAATATTTTTTATTTGGTAGTTTTTATTTTTCTTACTGATTTATATAAAATGCTTTTAATATCAATATATATAAATATATATATTATGTTTTCTTTTTTAACCAATAGCTTAAATAGAATTCACCTTACTTTCAGTAACAACAACTTAAGATTTTCAAGCAAACAAGTCAATTCAAGGCTTGCTAAATCAAACGATTAAGACAGTGCGAAAAAGACTAAGGCTATGAAGAGTTAAGTTTTCAATATGAGTTAGTAACAAAATAATAGTATAATAAAAGCGAAATTGAGTATAAAATAAAATAAATAGGTGGCGCTATTTATTATTTTATCTTCGTTTTCATTTATAATTTTTTTATCAAATCAATTAAATGAGATGTGTGAAATTGTTAGATCTTTATTATGTCTTCATCGTGATTTCTAATTTTATTTGTGTGCTTATTTTAAAAGTAAATGATTATATATATATAATAGTTAAAAAGATTTTATCAAAGCTGTTGGTTACTTCTTTATTTATTTATTCATTTATTTACTTTCGCATATATATAAGTATAAAAATTAAAGATATTCTCGCTTTATACATAAAGAGAATTTTAAATATTTAATTTTTTCATTGCTTTTATTTTTATTATCATAATTATTTATGTGAACATTTTGAACATTAATAAGTATATTTATTCAATAAAATCGCGAAAATAAGAATCAAACTCATTCCGTTTAGTATATATGCATATACACGTTTAAACTATATTAGCTGCAAAAAAAAGTTAAAACTTACGATATTCTTGCCTCTTCATCTTTCACTTTTATCTCACCTTATTGAATATGGTAGGACTTTTAAATTAATAACATTCTTGTTCTATTTTCTATATTACTGCTTTTATAATCTACTTCACTTCAATGACCATCACTATTTTCATCAATACTTTCACTATGTATATTATTACATTCATTCATTCATTCATCATTATCATCGTTATCATTGCCATTGTTTTAATTTTTCATATAATTATATGCTTCTTTTAAAGTAATTTTTGATCTTGCTGATTCTATATCTTCTTTTTTTAATATCCGTTTTTTATTCTTCTGACTTTATGGATCTACTTTTAATCATAATCCTCTTTCCTCCAAAATCCTTTTTATTTCTTTAAATCCTGCTTTTCATTTTTTTTCTCTATTAACTCTCTAATACGGAATATTCTATCATATCGTTTACAATAATAAAGTATTTAAATCATTATCATCAGGAATATTAGCAGCAAACACACTAAATACAAGCTTCAGTTTTTTTTTTTTTAATATTAGTAGTTTGTAAATCTACGACTTCTTTTTAGCACACTTCTTCAAGTAGTTCTAAACAAATATTTTCAGGTTCCTTGTTTATTTTTATTTTATTTTTTTGCAAAATTGCGACTAATATGGTGCTGACTATTTACGTTTCTTTTATAACTTGTTGTTAAATCCAATATTAACTCGTACTAACTATCAATAAAAAAGAGCATATAATAATAATAATAACAATAAAAAGAGAAAAAGTCATTCATCAAATAGAGATGATTTTTTAAACTTTGTTATAAACTCGTTTTTTTTTTTGACCTTCCTGAATTTTTTTTTCTGGGTGGCGCACTAAAAAAAATCAATTTAAACTTCTACCTTTATGCCCAAATGAACACTCATTAATATAGAAAAAACGCTGTGTGTTGTATACAGAAGAAAGTTTTTGATAGAAGAATTTAATAGGAATCAAATAATGAATCAAGCTTTATTCCATATTCCGACAGTGTTAGCTCAACCTAATCTTGAATTATAAAGTATACTACTTTTCAATTCTATTATTTTAGTTTAGCACTCTTTTAATTTTATTAGATTAATTTTTCCTCTACATATCTTTTAGTTTAGTTTTTTAAAATTTTACATTTTAATTTTCCTGTTATTTTAGAAAAAATTTAATTCGAGTTCCACCTCTACGCTTATGTATAACCAATATAAACAATTTATAGAAAAAACAAAAAAAGATAGTGACATAAAAATTGAAAGATGACATTCTTTTATAACTAAGGATCTTCATTTAATTTTTTTTATTAAGTACACGAAAAAAAAGATTTATCAAGATAATTAAAAGTTACCTGTGCCCATATATAATGTATACTCAAATAGAAATTTTCGGAGTGTAATTTTTTTCAGCGCGTTCGCGAGTTTTTTTTATTGTTGTTATTTTTCTTCCCCTCTCTTTTTTCACTTTTCTTTTTTTTTTTTTTTTTTTTTTTTACTATATATATAACACGCTATTATTTTATTAATATAATATACCAATTTATTACGTTAAAAATCAATTATAATCATGTCAGACCGTCCTAGAAGAAAAAGAAAGCAAAATACCTCACGCAATACAATGGCCAGGTAAATATTTGAATCATATAAATGAAAAAAATATGGAGTAATTTATTTTTAAAGTTTCACTTTCTCCCTTTTTTTTTTCAATTTGATTTAACACCATATATAAACATACATATTCATTCCAAATTAAATTGATTTACTTTATTATTTATTTTTTAATAGCAATATACATTATGTTGGTTATGTAGAAGATGAAGAATCAGTAGAAGCTATTATGAAGAAATTTGAAGAATTAGAAAGGATACAAAAAGAGTTTTCTAGTATGGCTGTCAAATCTGATTCAGTGACGAATAATAATAATAATGATAATGATAATAGTAGTAATAATAATGACGATTCTACCAATAGTCCTTCTAATAATGATAATGATAGTTTAATAACAACAACAACAAAAGAGAATGGTATAGATCATATTGATGAATCAATGATTGAAACACCTATAGAATCACAGCCATTAACAGAAGAACAATTACAAGAAGTATTTAAACGAACTTCTGCTTTTACTGTTAAAAGTGCTATGATGGATGAAATGGCTATGGAGGAAATGGATGATATGGAATTATGGCAAATAGAATTTAATGATGGGAATACTGAAGAAATATATGAAGAAGAGTAAGTTTACACATATATATAAGAAAGAAAAGGCCATTTATATAAACATTAGTAATTTCTTATATATAATTTTATTTTATTTTTTTCAATTTTTATAAAAGTGATTATATTCATGTGGATGATGATTTCTGGGATTTAGAATTTGGAGAAGTGCCTCGTAAAAAAGGACGTAAAGCAGCAGGTCGTACTAGAACAGCTCGTGTGCCAGCAACTCCAAAACAACGTGTTAGTGGTGGTGGCAGATATGATCGTGAAAGGATTTTAGAAAGATATAAAATTATGCAAGTTCAAGTTCAAAATCGTGATGGAACATTTTATATGATGAAAAAACGGGTTAGGTAATAAATATATATAATGGTTATATAATAATATATTTTTATACTTTTAATATTATTGTTATTGTTTCATATGATTTATGTATCATTTTTAATTTATTTATTTATTTATTTATATATAGTATGATTGATCCTAGTTTACCTACATATGTACGAATTCCAGGGGATCCTATACCAAGATCATGGGCACATTCAATCATGCAAATGGAAGTACTAGAAAGTGAAAATCCACCGGTAGGATCAAGGTAACACAAATGATTATTTTTTTAAAGTATATATAATAGAATTTCTAAATAATCAAAAAAAATTTTTTCTTAATTTTATTTTATATGAAATATATTTATCATTATGCTTGTTAGAGTACTTAAAGTCAACGATATAACATCATTAGATTTAACTACATTTGGTAAAGATTTCACAGCGGTTTATATGGATCCACCACTTTTATTACCGGATGAAGAACCAACACCAGGTAAAATCCGTATTGAAGATTTAGCCAAATTAAATGTAAATCAAATTGTGAAAGCTGGATTTTTATTTGTATGGATTGAAAAGGAGTGGATTCGAGAACTTGTACGTATTACTAAAGATTGGGGATTTAAATATGTTGAAAATTTTTGTTGGATAAAAAAAAATATCAATAATCAAATAAGTAGAAAACCTTCTGCCTATTTTAATAAAAGTAAATTAAGTTTATTAATTTTCAGAAAAGAAGGTGAAATAGAATTAAGACATCAACGTAATCCTGATTGTGTCTTTGATTATATAAAACCTCCTATACCTGGTGAAATGACTGAAGTAAAACCTGCTTTTATTTATAATGTTATGGAAACCCTTTTACCTACCGCCGTTTATCATCCTGTTAAAAATCCAAATGGGGAAAGATTATTAGAACTGTAAGTAATTATATATATATATATATATATATATATATTCTATTATTATTATTATTATTATTATTATTATTATTATTGTGTATTAATATTATGTTTCAATTTTTTTTTTTATTTTTTTTTGTTAGTTGGGCTAAACGTGATCAAGAAAGAACTGGATGGACAACTATTGTAGAAGATCGTTTAGCATAAAAAAAAAAAAAATCATTCAATGCATTATAATAATTAAATAAGTAAAAAAAATCTATATATATATATAATCCCTTTGTTGTTTTTTTCTTTTTTTTTTAATTTATTAAGTCCAAAAATTTATTTAGTTAATAAATTTCTATATTGTTTATTAATTGTAATTATATATATATATATATATTTATTGTACAGGTTCTTTTGTTAATAAATGTTCTATAAAGGAAAAATTTAAATTAAATTAAAAATAAATCAATAACTATTTATATCCTATTATTATTATTAAATATCTTATTACCAAATGGTTTAACAACTTCATATAATTTTAAGTAACATTCCAATCGATTTTTATCTACATTCAACTCTTCAAGCTAATAAATAAAAACATATAAGTTAAATTAACATATAACTATATATATAATAAAATAAAATCTCTAACATAATATATAAAACTATATATATATATATACCTCATTTCCTAATTGTTGCACATCTAATAAAAATTGCAATTGGATTTTTTCAATATCAGTCATTGAATCATCTTCTTTACCAAAGGTACCTAATATACTTTTTGTTAATCCATTTTTCTTTCCCCATTTATATTTTTTTAATGCATCATCTTGTTTTTTCAAATTTGATAATAAATCACTGACTATCAAGGTATATCTATGTATAGTTTTTATCAATATAATATATATAAAATGATTAATATACTCCATTCTTATAAATAATAATAATAACAATATTATTATTATTAGTTTACTTTATGATGACTATATCAATGACCATTGCTGCCCAAGTTTTTTCTTTAGTTTCATTTATCCATGGCCGATATTGTTCAATAAAATGTTTAAAAGGTTTAAATAAATTGGGTATAAAATAAGATGGTTCACTTGGTGGAGGTTTATTTGTATGTCGATAATGACTTAAAACACTTTTTACTAATTTTAATGATTCCATGCATCTTTTGCCTATAAATCCAGTAACTCTTCTATTTAATTCATATCCAGTAGATGCTTCAATGTCTTGTAATATTTCATCCATACTGTCTATATATTTATAAATATATATTAGCTTTTTCTGTCTTTATGATTCATCATAATTATGATTATAATCATTTAACGTTTTTTAAAAAAGGGCATTATTTACCTTTTAATAAAGATATATCCTGTATATCATTTGGAAGTTTAGGGAATATTACATTACTCATCTTGCTTTTAGTCTATTTTGATAAAGTTAAAATTAATATGATTATTATTAAAAATTTTGTTTAAATATAATATATATATATATATATATATATGATTTTTAATATACTTACTATGGTAATAAAATTATCCACATCTTTGGATAATATGACCATTAACTTTTCCTCTGAAATTTTTATATCACCATTATTGCTGTTATTATTATTATTGCTAGTATTGCTATTACTATTTTTATCCCCATCATCATTTTGTTGCTGTTCTACTATGTGTTCTATTACATTTGTTGCCCAAATATTATATCGTCTAAGTAACTAATATATATATAACCAAGTTGAATTATTATGTATTAGTTTTTAATTTTTTTTAAAAAATAAAAATAAAAATAATCAATGATTGTTATATATATATATATATACCTGTAAAGTTAATTTCCAAAATTTATGTGATAATACAAATAAAAATACATTATCCGCCCAACATTTATCAAATGCTTGTGATATAGTAATTGTACCAGGTAAAAGAAGTGCTATATGAATATTACATTAATAAAAAAAAATGAAAAATGTATCAATTAATAGATTATATCAATAATTACGGTAATAATAATAATAAAACTTACATGTATCATCATTTTTCTTTAAAGTTGAATCCAGAGCTACACTTTTTATAGGATCATTTAAAAGATCTTCTACCGCACTGATTATTTCTCTAAATCTGTTTAATTTTAATATATATATATATATATGAGTTGATAATTTTCAAAATATTATATATATATATATGATTGTATTTACCGAAGTTGGAAATAAACAGGAAGTTGCCATCTTTTCATAAATTCATTATAACTAGGATGATTTCTAAAATAAAGTAATGATTTTTTACTTGTAAATAAATTTTCTAATCCAGCCATAAAATGAATAGAAGCAGTATAATTCTATAATCATTATTTTTGTAAAAAAAAAGAAATTGAATTAATATCAAATATAAGTATATTATGATTTTTTTCTTTCCTTCTTTTATAAATATATAAATATAAATATATATATATATTTACCTTATGACACACTTCTGTTTGACCTGGGGCATATATACTTGAACATTTTTTATTAATTTGATCAACAAATTCGGTCCATAATGAATTAACTAAAATTTCATAATTAGTTCCTTTTAATATTTGTTGAGTAATTTCTAAAATAGGACGAAGATCATTAGTAGCAAATAATAAAATTTTATTATACATGATGACTAATGGATAATTGTCATTTAATATAGATGATGATGATGATGTTGTTGTTGTTGTTGTTGCTAATGACGATACTAATGTTGGTGATGTCATTGAACGAGGAGATTCTACAGCTTCACGAGTCACTGTTTTATTTAAAAATACTCTAATATATTCTTCACGTATGATTTTTTCTGCTATATGTGTTTGATCTACAAGTGCATAAGTACGTAAACATTGTATCATAGATTGTTTAATTGATTTATTCATTTGATCTTCCAGCATCTTACTTAACGCTATAGATAATGCTTTTGATAATTTATGTTGTAATGTATCTTTAATACGATTAATTCTCTATATATATATATAAATGAATGAATAAAAAGTTCTATTACTATTATTATTATTATTATATATAATTTCAACTAATTCATTACCCATTCGTTTTCATTAACAAAAGCAAGATGCTTTCCTCTATTTACTAAATGTTGCATTTGATTATATTCCACTGCTACACGTTCTATCTGTTTACCCAAACTTTTTTTTTAAGTAATAATAATTATAAGCTTAATATCGTACTTTAATTAATGTTTTTCTTTTGTACATGTAAATATAAATATATATTTATATATATATACTTTACTTTTCTCCAATATCCAATTCTGGTTGATTAATTGATATTTCAGTTTGTGATTCACTTGTTGTTACTTTAGTTACATCATTATTTGATAGTGATTGTTTTTCCTTAGCTATATCTGCATTAATTTCCAATAAATCCTCTACTTTTGATACTGATTCATGAATATTGAGTAATAATTTTAAACAAGTCTATTTTAATAGTATATATATAGATAGATCAATAATTAATTCAATATTGTTATTTCTACATATATCTATCTATCTATCTATACCTTTTTTTCTTGTACATGTCCACGTTTTTCTAATTGTTTTTCAAGATTATTTATAGTTTCTTGAAAATAAGACCTTAAATCCTATATTTTATTTTATTTTATTTTATTTTCAAAAATATAGAAATTAATTAGTTTAATACGCGTTTTTTTTTTTTTTTTTTTTTTTTTTTTTTAATTTATGCTTATAAAATAAAAATAAAAATATCAATATTTTTTATATACGTATAAATGGTTTTTTTTTTTTTTTTTGATATTTACCTTGACTTGACCTTCCATCCTAATTAAAGGTATTTGAAGACTATCTATAGACCTATCCACACCTTTCAAGTTTGTAGATAAATTAATGAAATCTTGATAGTCATGGTTGATAAGTTCAACAAGTTCGTTTTTTAATAATCGAAGATGACTATTTAATTCCATTTTCAAACGTTCCAAACCTAAATGTCTTCTACTTGAAAGAAAAGAATCAGGATCAAATTCAGGTGCCGTAAAAACTGCACGTTCTATGGTTTGTTTAGGTAAAGGTTGGATAGATTGAATAAACTTATCATCATCTTCATCTCCAAAACTGAACATATTATTTTATAGGTATGAAATGGTTTTAATAAAAAAAAATTATATTGTAAGAAATTAATAATAATAATAATAATAATAATAATAATAATAATAATAATAATAATAAAAGAGTTTATACTATATATATATATATAAATATATATGTATGTAAGTATGTATGTGTTGAATAGAAAGAGAGAGAGAAGAATAAAAAGATAGTGAAAGGAAAAAAAAAAAAATGAAATATAGTCTTTACTTTTTTTTTTGGAGCATTTTAAACTCAGATGATATTTTTATTTCCAGCCTTGACATTTTTTTTCACCCTTTTATTTTCTTTTATTTTTCTAGTAAAACAAAAATATATAATTTATATATGCTTAAAGTTAATTTAATACGTATAACTAATAGTTTTAAAACTTATCCAAGGTCAAGAACAATAAATATTGTTTGTCAAAGAACCTGGTATTCTACTACTAATGATTCAGGTAAATCCATTTTATTTGACATTTTTATTCCCTTTTTTTCTTTTTCTTTTTTTTCTTTTTTTATTTGGAAAAGATAAACAATAGAAAAATTTATGCTTATTTTGTTTATATGTAAATAAACCAGGGGCAATATTCACAGAAACCTCTGTCAAAGTACATGATAAAGAATACAAAAGGGATGATTGGACCAATGTAACACCTACAGTACTTTCCAAATTAGATCGTAAACTTCATTTACAACCTCGTAATCCTATTAGTATTATTCGACAATTGATTGAAGGTCATTTTCAAGATTTCCAACCATTTAATGAATTTTCACCTATTGTGACAACACAACAAAATTTTGATGATTTATTAATTCCTAAGGATCATCCAAGTCGTACAAAATCCGATAATTATTATTTTAATAAGGAAACCGTATTAAGAGCCCATACATCTGCTCATCAATTACAAGGATTAGCATCAGGATCACGTAAATTTTTAATTAGTGGAGATGTTTATCGTAGAGATGAAATTGATAGTTCTCATTATCCTGTTTTCCATCAAATTGAAGGATTAGCATATTTTGATCATGATCAAAAAAATTTACAACAAACCATTGATGCTATTGAATATGATTTAAAGTTAGCCAAACCTATTCCTAAAAATATCGAAGTCATTGATGAAACAAAGATTCATCCTGGTAATCCTATTCAAACCACCCACCAACAACAAGTCATTGAACCATTAGTAGCACATTTAAAACACTCTATTAATAGTATGATATGCCATTTATTTGCCGATGAACCTAATCTTAAAGTAAGATGGATTGAAGCATATTTCCCTTTTACGAGTCCTAGTTATGAAGTAGAAATTTATTATCAAGGAGAATGGTTAGAAGTTTTAGGATGCGGTATAGTACAACAAAAATTATTAAATCTTCAAAAAGAAAAAGAAAACAAAGAATTAGATACAACAGTAGGTTGGGCTTTTGGTATGGGGTTAGAACGTTTAGCAATGGTATTATTTGGTATTCCTGATATTCGATTATTTTGGTCTCAAGATGAAAGATTTATTGAACAATTCACACCAGGTCAAATTAATAAATTTCAACCTTTCTCAAAATACCCACCTTGTATAAAGGACATTTCTTTTTGGTTACCTGAATCCGGCGAAACATGGCATGATAATAATTTTTGTGAAACTGTACGTGGGGTAGCTGGTGATCTTGTAGAAAATGTTAAATTGGTAAAAAATGATAATAATAATTAGATATGATATAAAAAAAGAAATATTAAGAAAAAGAATCTATAAATATACTTATATATACATATATATATATATATATACATATGAATAATTGATAAACCCAAAAAAAAACCAAAAAAAAAAAATAGAGTTAATATATAATTGATTTTTTTTTTTTTTTTTGTGATTCACTTAAAAATATATTTATTTATATAAATTAAATTTAGATTGACGATTTTACACACCCTAAAACAAATAAAAGAAGTTTATGCTATAGAATTATATATAGATCAATGGATAGGTAATTTAGAAAAAAAAAAAAAGAATTATTTCTCTATTTATATCAAATGATTATTAAATTTATTTATTTTTGTATTATTATTACACATAGAAATGTAACCAATGAAGAAATTAATGAAATTCAAGACACTGTAAGATCTACTGTAAAATCCGAATTTAAAGTTGATTTACGTGAAAAGAAATAAACTTTTTATA
The DNA here is from genome assembly GCA_037043795.1 of Cunninghamella bertholletiae. NCBI lineage: Eukaryota > Fungi > Mucoromycota > Mucoromycetes > Mucorales > Cunninghamellaceae > Cunninghamella > Cunninghamella bertholletiae. The sequence goes on from JAZGVP010000001.1 coordinate 3,848,962, forward strand.
TTAATATTTAATAATAATAGTCATAAAAATAATAAAAGATTAACAAAATATAAATGATTTATATGAATTATTTATATAAATTATTTATATAAGTTATAATTCATATATATATATATATATATATATAATATTAAATTCATCATTATCATCATCATCATTATAATAGATAAATAAAATAAAATAGATTATTTTTCCATAAATAGATGAACCTCGGATACAATCTTAATATGTAATGTAAAAGGGAAAACAACTTATAGGAAAATCGTAACATTATCATGAAATTAATTACATAATATATATATATATTTAACTTAATCTTATGATATCATGAGCCACCTTGTTATTATTTTATTTATTATAAAAATAGTTTTTTTTTTTTCTTTTTTTTTTTTTTTTTATAAAATGCGTAGTAAATTATATATATTCATTTAAAGTCAATAATTACTGAAAATGGGGATATAAAAAATCATATATAATTTTTTTAAATCCAGTTGAACCTTTAATCTAAAAAAAGATACATTTAAATGAAATGCATTTTTTTTTTATTCTTTATATTCTTATTTTCGAAATGTTTATATTTCTTGTTTCTCTATTTATTTATTTATTTTTTTAGTATATATTTAAAAATCAGTTAAATATATAAATATACAAAATTTATTATATAATGAAAAAAAAAAATGATCGAAAAACAATACTATAAAAGTGAAAATGGTTTTTAAAATATGATATTAAAGGTTTTACATTTTTATTCTCTATTTCTATTTTTATTTTTAACTTGACGCAGTTTTAATTTATTTTTATATATAAGTCTATTTTCTCTTTATTTTTTCCAAAAATAACTTTTTTTACTTACCAGGTTTTTTTAAATAGATAAATGAATTATTATTATTATTATTTTTTTTTTTATATATATTATTATTATTATATTTCCCCTTACCAGCCACAAGAATTAAAGCATTTTCACCCTATGAAAAAGAATAAAAAAAATGTATCACAATGACAATTTTGTTATGTGTTTACTAACAATAGACTTTTAACCCTAATCACCCTTTTTGTTTTTTGTATATATTTAGTTTACGTGTCACCTTTTATTGCCTTAAAAGTGATTCGTTTTACTATTTTTTTACATAATATAAAAAAAACAAACAATATTTCAAAATAAAGCCCTTAAAAAAAAAAATATTTTATTTCAATTGAATAAACTTTTATATATATATACAATCTTATATTTTTAATAATCATGTCATAATTTCTATTTTAATTTTAAACCCTGATCCAATCGGGACAATTTTATTTCCAAGTGGCTGTAGAAGAAATAACAAATAATTGTTAAGAAAAAAAAAAAAGCAATATATAGAATTTAAATACCGACTATACTCCATTAATAACTTAAAAAAAAATTGAGGAGTAAAATTATAAATGGGTGCACGGGTATATAGACACTAAATAATTATTTATTATAATTATTATTGTTATATATATATATATATATATATATATATATATATAATTTTAATATTATTATAAAAAGAAAGATTATTTTTAACTTTTTTTCTATTTCTTTCTTTCTTTCTTTCTTTTTTTATCTCTCTTCTTTTTTTTTCCTTCTCTTCCTTTTTTTCTTCTTAATGATGTCCATATTGCCATTTGGTGATAATAATCATACACATAATAATCAAAATATTAATAACAATGACAATTGGGATGACATATCACAATTATCTATAAATGATTTATTATCACTAAATAAAAATGACCCTGATCTTATGGAACAAGTTTTATTAGCAAGACAACAAGAAAATAATGTAAGTCAATAAATAATAATAATAAAAAAAGACATCTTATTTTTTTTATTCATTTTATAACTTTTTTTTTTTCTTTTTCTTTTATATTAATAGAGAAAATCAGCACAAGAAATTCGTCAGGCTGAAGAAGATCGATTAAAAAATAGATATGTGGATTATGAAATGCAACAAGATTTTCAATTGTCTCCTTATTCTTTGGATTTACAAAGTAGGTTTTAAAAAATGAATTATAATATTAAAAAAAAAAAAAAAAAAAAGTGATATATATGTATAATAAATGTATGGTTTATTCTTATTCTTATGTTTTTTATTTATTTATTTATTTATTTTTTTGTTTTATTTCATTATATTAAAAATAAAATAAAATAGGTAATACTAATAATAATAATAATAATAATAATAATAATAATAATAATGGTGGTGGTTCAGAAGATCATTGGAATTATCCATTACAAATGAATCAAACTGTATATGATCAACAACAACAACAATCACAATCACAAAATGATCCAATATTAATAACATCATCACCATCACAATCTTTTACATTAACAGAACAAAATTATCATGCCGTAGATTTTTTTAGTAATGATGGTAATAATAATAATAATAGTAATGATTTTATGATGGACCATCATACATCATCTCCTGGATTATTAAATAACAACAACAACAACAATAATAATAATAATAATAATCATTATCATCATCAACAAAATGAATATTCTTCCCCATCATCATCAACCATTGATCATCATCAATTAAATCCTCAACTAAATCATCATCATTATCATCCTATTGTATCATCTCATTCTGTAACTTCATTACCTGATTCTATTTCATCTCATTCTCCATCTATGGAATCCTCATCATCATTATTATTAGATGGTAATAATAATAATAATAATAATAATAATAATAATAATAGCAATAGCATTATAACATCACCTATTATATCATCTCCTCCTCCTCCTCCTCCTCAACCAACATCATCTATATCATCATCTAAAAAACCTTTACAACAACAATCTCAACTACAAACTGGGGGGAAATTAATTGAAAAAAAGAGCAAAAAACATAAAAGAAGACAATTATCAACATCTTCATTACCAGGATTTTCATCAAGTACCCATGTATTAAAATGGTCTACTAATATTAAAAGACAAAGTCAACAATTAAAAGAACAACAACAACAAGCCGCTCAATTACAATTAATGAATAAAGAACCTCAACCTCCTTTAGATCATGATCAAGTCATGGAAGCCTTAAGAGCTAAATTATTAAAAATTCATTCATCTTCATCTTCCTCCTCCAATGATACAAATGAAAATAATAATAAAAATGAAAATGATGTTTCAATTTCTTCATCTCCTTTATTACCAACCAATACTACTACTACTACTACTACTGCTATTACTGAAACAACATCATCCTCATCTCCTCCTCCTTCTCCTCCTCCTCCTCCAAAATCTCCTCCAGTTAATACTCATCCTCGTACTGGTGTTTTATTTTTAGATTTAAAAAATAAACCTAATCGTCGTAGAAAATCCTCTCCTCCACTCACTTCCTTTTAAGAAAATGCCTTTTTATTTTTATTTTTATTTTATTGTTCATATATATAATTCATTCCTTATACCCTATTTCACTTTTATATATATATATATATATATTTAATCGTTATATGCATATATTATTTATGATTTTTTTTTTCTTTCTTATTTATTTATTTATATATATATATGCTTTGATTATTATTGTTATTGATTTTTAGTTATATTGTTTTGATTTTTTTTATGTATGATTTTATTTATTTTTATTTATTTATTTATTTATTTAATTATTTTTATATATGTAAATACGAATATATATATTTATTATTATTTTTTATATTTGAATTTATACTTTTACATGCTTTTTTTTTTTGTTATTATTTATTTATTTATTATTTTTACATATGGTTTTTTTTAAAAAAAAAAAAAAAAGAAGAAGAAGATATATTATACATAATCAAGTACATACACATAGTGGATCTATTTTTAATATTAGCATATATTTTTTTTTTTGATAAACATTCTATATATATAAATAAACTTATTTTTGATAAATAAATATTTTTTAATATTTGATAAATATAGTAGCTACCAATTATCCTCAGAATTAAAAATAGAGTTAATTATATATATATATATTCATTTATATTTATATTCTATTTCTATATTTCATTTTTTTTTCATTTTCATTTTCTTATATTATTCTTTTTTCATATCTCATCTCGATATGACTTTGCCACCTCCTTGAATAAATATATATATATATATATATATTTATATATATATAGATCCGAGTTTTCGGGTAAATTATATCCATAATTTTTTTTTCTAAATATAAAGATGTGAGATCATTGTTTGTAATGTGAATATTAAATAAAGAATCTGATAATAAATTATAAGGTTATTACTTTATATATATATATAAATATATAAATATATAAATGATTTTCCTTTATTTATTTCCTTAATTATTATTTTTAGTGACAATAATAATAATAATAATAGTAAATCAAATGATTTGGATTTTTATTTTTATTTTTATTTTTTGTTTTTAGGTGATACTTAATTTATTAAAAATGATGATACCTTATTGGATAATCCATTTAAATTGAATGATGAATATAATAATAATAATAATAATAATTGACAAGCTGAATAATATATAATATTCATGCATTTATATTCAATATCATATATATTATTATGAATCAAAAATATTAATGAAATTTCTTTTATTAAAATATAAATAAATAAATGGATTTACTATTAACTATATATGGCATATATATATATATACTGAGTTCATGTATGTGTATCATTTTTATATTATATATTATTCTAATTCCTATTTTCTTTTTTTGTTTTTTTAATTACCAAAACAAGTGATGAGAAATTACAAAATGGTTTAGTGTTTTATTTTTTTTTGTAACACGTTATATTGTGTATTTATTTGACAAGATCAAGATAAACCAATCATTTTATTAAGTTAGCCACATTACCATTGAGCCACAATTACCCTTAAATTAATATATATCTATCTATCTATCTATCTATATACATATATATCGTAATAATAATGAATAAACGATGACTAATAAAGAAAAAAAGGGTAAATGATCATATGAATAAAAATTATAATATCTATTTATATAAATGAAAAATAGAAAAAAGATTAGATTATGTATATCCATTGATTACCTTTTCAGTAGTAGTAACAAATTTAAAAGTAACTAAAATAAGTTTAAAAAATAAAAATAAAAATAAAGAACAATCTTTATAATTATTTTCTATTATTTAATCTTTTTAAAGTTATATATGGTATAATTTTATATAAATTATATTCTTGTATATAAAGATAATATATAATAAATTACATAATTTTTATTTAAAAGGGTCTACTTAAAAATAATAATACTTGGGCTTAAAAAATAAAAATAAAAAAGACTAATCTAACTTTGGTTTATCATTTATGATTTATAATTAGTATTATAAATAATGATATATAAAAAGTAATTTAAATACCAGTTATACTTAAAATGAAAACTATCAAATAAAATAAAATAAAATAAAAAAATAAAAAGAGGAAGAAGAAGAAGAAGATAAGAAAAATATTACCTGTTATTATAAAAATAAAAAGTAAAATGAAACAGTTTCTTTTTTTTATTGTGTAAAATATGGAAAAGAGCCATTCTTATAAAAAAAAAAGAGCGGGTATTTAATTTTTGACATTTTTTTTTTTTCGTCTCAGCAAAACTTTATTTACCTTCTTTCACCTTTTTTTTTTTTTACATATATTTGTATTTTACATAAATATATACATATATTATATACCATTACAAAAACAAATACATATAAATCTTAATAGTAAATATATATATATATATATATTCATTATGACTAAAAATATATTATTAAGACCTTTATTCACCTTAATAAAATATGAATCAATATTCATAAGATCATTAAGATATAAATCCACTACACCTTTTAGAAATAATAGTAATAATAGTAATAATAATGATAATAATAATAATAATAATAATAATAATAATGATAATAATAATAATGATAATAATGATAATATATCACCAAGTAAAAAACAAGATTGGAAACCCATTAAAAGAGTATCAAGAGTAACTATGGATAAAATTAGAACTCTTAACAAAATGGTAATAAACACTTTTATAAAACACTTTTTAAAATAAATAAATAAATAGTAAATAGTTGTTTTGTGAGAAAAAAAAAATACAACAATAACAATAATAAAAACAATAATAAAAAACAACTTTTTAATATATATATATATATATATATAAATAGAAACCTGATGTATATAATACAGTGACTTTAGCAACAGAATTCAAGATATCAACAGAAGCAGTGAAACGTATTCTTAAATCCAAGTTTCAACCAAATGCATCTATTGCTGAAAGACAAGAGAAAAATCGATATGCAGCTATGGGTTTAAGAAGGTTGGAATTTAAAGTTCCCAAAAGAAAACCTTGAATCTACTCATCTATCTATATTATTTATTTACTTATTTATTTATTATAAGGTAATATTATAATAATAATAATAATAATAATAATAATAATAATAATAATATGATAAGATTTGATGATGTATTTTTATTATTATTATTCGTCATTTGATTTTTTTTTTTTGTTTTGATTTTCATACTGCATAATTAAATATATATATTAAAAAAATAAATAAAAGATAGAACAAAGATAAAAAACTAATATATGTATATATATAAATTAAGTCCATTTTAAAAAGGTGATAAATATTTATAAATGATGTATTATCATATTTTATACTACTATTTATATTTATTTCCAGTTAAATTAGAAATAACTAATAATAGTATTATATTTATATTGGTAGGTTAATGATTATATATATATATTAATGGTAAAATAATAATTTTATACAACAATGATGAATAAATATGGTTCTTTCCATTAAAAAAAAAGGAGTAGGTAAAATAAACAAGTAATATATATATATATATAATATGACTATAAAAATTCAGGAGCAAAAAATAAAATAAACAACACCTCCTAAAGTTTTTTTTTTTTTTTTTTTTTCTTAAATAGATATATTTATTGTTTATACGATATAAAAGTGGTCTGTGCGTTTCTTTACCTTGTACTAATTCAGTTCTTTATTTTTTAAATGTCCGTAGTATTATATATATATTTATTGGTAAGTATTAAACAAAAAAGGTAACAATACGTAAACACCCCCTCCTCCTTCCTTTTATTTATTAAATTGATCAATTCAATTTTATCTTCAGAGAAAAAAAAAACTTTTTATCATATTTATATTATAATATATCGGTTAAATCTCATTACCGGAATCTTTTTTTATTTTTATTTTTTTTTAAACTTCAAAATATTTGCTTAGTTTATGAAAAAAGAGGTATATAAATAGAACTCTTTTTTGGAGATGCTCCCTTGTTTTTTTTTTTGTTAGTACTTAACCGTTTCGTATAGATTTGTATTACTCCTCTTCAAATATTGATTATTCTATCCAACCAAAAAAAATAAATTATCATTTATTTTAAAAGGCGTGTTTTTTTCTTTTTTCTCTTTGTTTCATTCCTTCTTTTCTTTTCTTTCTATTTAATTTCATTGTGTATTATAATTTCATTCTCTCTTTTTTTTTTTCTCTCTCTCTCTCTCTGAAGTTAAATTTTTATATATATTTATATAAATATTCTAAATTTATATAAATTATTATCCTTCTTTTTTTCTTACTTTCTTTTATATATATATATATATATACATATATATATAATATTTATTTATCATTCCTTTATATATATTTCTATATTTTTTTTTAAAAAAAAAGGATGGAACGACAAAATGAAAGAATAAAAAATATAAAAAATGATGATTTATCATTACGTCGAACAAGATCATTAACAAGACCAGAACGTCGTAAACCACGTCAAGGTATCCTTCGTTCAGTATCTATAACAAATCATTATCATTATCAACAACAACAAGGTTTACCAACATCATTATCATCCTCATCATCCGAATCCTCAGCAACAGCAACATCCCATCCTCAGTCACAATTACATCATCATGAAAACGAAAATGGAAATGGTGATGACAATAGTAGAATTCCATATCAACAACCATTATCAGAACATTTAACATTAGAGTTAGAAAAACGTAAAAAAGAACAATTAAGAAAATCACAACATTTTCTTTTATTAAAACAAGATTTAAATAAAGTTGATAATGAAGACCATCATAATATAAAATATTCATATCAACAGCAACATGAAAATGAAAACGAAAAAAAAGTCAGGGCGAAATCTGGATGGTGGTCTTGGCTTGCTTTCATAGCCACGTGTTGTTTTCCTAGCTGTTTTATTCGCGTTTGTTTGGGGAAATCAAATAAAATGATGCGTCAAGCTTGGAGAGAAAAGGTAAATAAAATAAACAGAGCTTAGCAAAATACATACATAAATGAATTATTTTTAATCTTTTGTTTATTTCCTTTTTTAACTCTTTTTTTTTTAAAATATATATATATATATATATATATATAAAATAAACTAAAATAATGATAATAGGTTACACTTTGTTATATCATTCTCTTTTTATGCTTAGTATTAGCATATTTATCATATGGGTTAGGAAAGACTATTTGCCCAGAAATTGGAGATTCATATCCATATACAGTTATAAATTCAACAACTGGTGAAAGACTTGTAAATAATCCTACCTATTTTGATTATTATTCTATTTTTGGTTCTCTTTATCCAATTGAAGTGGTTCAACCTTTTTTTCAATCTTATGGTCTTAACTTAACTCTTGATTACGGTACTGTGGATTTAGGTCCTATTTTTGATGGGGATTTATATCATGATTGTGATCAATTTGTTTCAAAAGGTTTATACCGTACAACTTTGGATCCTTGTCGGGTATTCAATCCTTATGGTAAAAAGGAAAAAAGGAAAAGGAGTTTACCTTATATGTCAATTTTTTTTTTTTTAAAAAAAAAAGGGCAATGAAAGAGAAACATAAATTCAAACTCACCTTTTTTTTTTTACAATTATAGGTGGTCTTTTACAAACTGCTAATAGTTCCTGTTTATCTTTAGCGGCTTTAAATAAAATTTACACTCCAATAGATAATATTAATTTTGAATGGGATGATTTTCGTAATCCTTTACCTAATTCTGATTTAGTTTTATTGGGAAATAATGGTAAAAAAGATAATAAAAAAATAAATAGATAAAATAGCTAAAATGTATGCATATATATATATATAGTTTTTTTATTAATATCACTTTTTTTTTTTTCTTTTTTTCTTCTTTAAATATATAGTGGTTAACCTAACAAGGTATTTTAATACTTATAGACCAGAAATATTTGGAGAAAAAATTCACCGTATATTAAATTCATCCATTAATAACGATGGTTCGTATGGAATGCTTTATTATTCAAATGGACAAGATGCTATGGATTGTATCACCGCATTATTTACTGTTGGTGTCATGCAAACAGATACAGATGGATGTATAGCATCTACAATTATTACCAATTTAATTTTTTCTGTAGTAGTATCCACTATAGCTATACGATTTATTATTGCTATTTTATTTCAATGGGTTATTTCAAGACTTTTGGTAAAACCTGGGGGTAGATCAAGTTGGTTATGGGCATGGCGATCTGTTCAAGGTGGAAATAGTAATCCTGCTAATCATGTTAGAAATCCTATTACTACTTATCAATCTTCTCTTCCTATTCCTTTTCATCACTATTCTTCACAATTTAATAATAATAATAATAATAGTAGTAGTAAGAATAGTACAAAAAAGAATAATCAGAATCAACCACATCACCCTATTTATCAATTACCAACTTATTATCCAACACCTAGGAATTCAACTCTTTTAAATTCTTCTCAATCTAATCTTTCTCATCATAATCATCACCATTCTTCTTATTCTGTTAATCGATTATCATCTACACCTAATCTTCATCACAATTCTTCAAATCTCTCAACGCCAACTCTTTCTCAAATTAATAATAATAATAATAATAATAATAATAATAATAATAATAATAATAGAAACACATTACAACTTCCTTCTACTTCAAATCAACTTTTAATAGATGGTACTTTAAAATCACGTCCTAATTCTGTACCTCCAACTTTTCAATCACCATCATCATCATCATTATTATCTATTAGACCTAATCTTAATCAATCTTCTTCATCTAATCATCATCATTCTATGATAGAATCCCGCACTTCTTTACCAGCTTCTCCATCTAATAATAATGGTAATGCATCCATTGTTGAAACTGAATTATATACTTGTATGTTGGTGACTTGTTACTCTGAAGGTGAAGATGGTATAAGAACTACTTTGGACAGTTTAGCTGAAACTACTTATTCAAAGAAACATAAGGTAAATTTTAAATAATAATAATAATAATAATATATATACAAATATTCATTTTTTTTTCTTTTTCATTTTTCTTTTTTTAACAACAACTACAATAATCTAATTTAATTTGTATAAATAGATTTTTTTTATTATTGCAGATGGACTTATTACTGGTGCAGGTGAAACAAAATCAACTCCTGATATTGTTATTGATATGATGGATATTCATCCAGAATTAGCTGATGCAAAACCTATGAGTTATCATGCTATTGCCGATGGCGAAAAACAATTAAATATGGCTAAAGTCGTAAGTTTAACCTTAAAAAAAATAGGGTTTAATTTAAATTTAAAAGAAAAACAAAACAAATACAAAAATAAAAAAAAAGGAAATATGAGATTTTTTTTTTTGTTTTAGTAATTGATCAGTTAAATGTTTATATAATAATTTAATTATTCTTTTTATTTTAAAATAGTATGCTGGTCATTATAAAAAGGTACCTTGTATAACTATTGTAAAATGTGGTACTCCTGAAGAACAAAATTCATCAAAACCTGGTAATAGAGGAAAACGTGATTCTCAGGTAAATAAATAAATATACAACAAGAAGCACTTTTTTAAAAATAGAAAATTAATTCATTTTATTATATTAATAAATTATTATTATTATTATTATTATTTATCTATTTATAATATAGCTTATCTTGATGTCATTCTTCCAAAGAGTATTATTCAATGATCGATTTTCAGAATTAGATTATGATTTATTTTGGAAAATAGCTTTATTAATGGAAGGTGTGACTCCTGATAAATTTGAATTAGTGCTAATGGTTGATGCAGATACAAAAGTGCTACCCGAATCACTCACTTATATGGTGGCAACCATGGCAAATGATATTACCATTATGGGATTATGTGGTGAAACAAAAATAGCTAACAAAACTACTTCCTGTAAGTTTTTTTTTACCTCCTTTTTTTTTTTTTTCTTAAAAATAAAAAATAAATGACTAATGATAATATATATATAATAGGGGTAACTGCTATCCAAGTTTTTGAATATTATATATCACATCATTATACAAAAGCATTTGAATCGTTATTTGGTATTGTAACTTGTTTACCAGGATGTTTCAGTATGTATCGTATCAAAGCACCTAAAAATGGAGGATGGGTTCCTATTTTAGCCAATCCTGATATTATTATGGAATATAATCAAAATGAAGTACATACATTGCATGAAAAAAATTTATTATTATTAGGGGAAGATCGATTCTTATCTACATTAATGTTAAGAGCATTTCCAAGACGACAAATGATGTTTGTTCCTCAAGCTTTATGTAAAACCGTTGTCCCTGATACATTTTCTGTTTTATTATCACAACGTCGTCGATGGATTAATTCTACTGTACATAATTTAATGGAATTGGCTCTAGTTTCTGATTTATGCGGTATTGGATGTCTTTCAATGCAATTTTCTATTTTAATTGATCTTGTAGCTACTCTTGTTTTACCTGCTGCTGTCATTTTGGCCCTTTATCTTATCATTACTGCTATTGTTACTCGTCATCCTCAATGGTTATCTATTGGTCTTTTATTGGCTGTACTTGGTTTACCTGGTATCTTAATTGTTATCACTACTCGTAAATTCATTTATATTTCTTGGATGATTAGTAAGTTTATCTTATTCATTATTAAAAAAAAAAAGATGGATCACTTTGTTAACTTATTCTTAACTTATTATACATCTATATAATAGTTTACATTATTGCTTTACCGATTTGGCAATTTGTTTTACCAGTTTATTCATTTTGGCATTTTGATGATTTTTCATGGGGGGCTACAAGAGTAACAGAAGATGAAAAGAATGAAAAGAAAAAAGGGATGGATCCTCATTCTTCTTCTGCAAATTCAGGCGTATTTGATTCTTCTCGATTAGTGATGAAAAAATGGGAAGATTGGGAAAATATTCATGGTTCTGAAAGGCATTCTCGTTTATCTAATGTTTTCTTTAGTAATTCAAAAGATTCTAATACAACAACAGTGGATTAAATTGATTGAATTTTTTTTCTTTTTTTCCTTTTTTTTAATATACACAAATATTGATTTTTTGTAATATTTAGACGTTTATTTACATGTATTTATTAATATATTTTTATTTTTTATTTTTATTTTTTTCTGTATTACCAACACTCTAATTTAGAAACACCCTTATTTTTTGTTATTTATGATGTTTTTTTTCTTTCTTTTTTCTTTTCCCTTATTTCTTTCTTTATTAAAAAACGAAAATTTATAAATTTATATTATTTGAATGATTTAATCAAAGTAAAAAAATTCTTCAAATGCAAATACTGTTTTTATTATATATATATACCGTGTATACTAATAATGTACCATGTTGCATAAATGATCGTCCATCAATTTTTTTACTACGTTACACAAATTAATACATCAAAAAAATTCATATTTTTAAGTAATCTATACATGCTTCGTTTATCAATATCTTTAATAGAAAAGTTGGTCATCTAGTTATTATTGCCATTTAGATCAAATTGTTGTTTTTTTATTTGTTTGTTTTTAAAAAAATTGTACAGTCACTCATTTAGTCAATAATATAATTTTATTCATTTTTGTTATGAAAGTGGTAATATAATGTACATTTAACTTTATTATTATTATTATTTTTATTAATTTTTAATTCTGTCAAATTACATTTTTTTGTTTATTAGATTTAAAAAAAAGGTATACAAAAAGTAAAAAAAAAAAAAGATCTAAAATATATAATAGCTTTTTTTAAAAAAAATTGTATATAAAAAATAATATACATATTTGATGAATGATCAAATTAAAAATATGATTATAATAATAATAATAATAAAAGGTGAATTATGTAAAAAGTATATATATAAAAAAAATTGTTTTCATTTTTTTTTAAACTTGATCTAATATTCTATCTGCTTCTTCTTCCCGTTCCATATGATACTTTTTGTGTCTATCGTGACGAACTTTAAAACCTTTGGATGCAATATATTTTTTAATTTCATCTACAATAAATACTGAACTAGTGATCATGACAATTTTTGCTAAATCATAAAATGATAATGCATCTGTTTGGAAAATGTTTTGGAAAAATGGTAAATAAATAACAAGCATTTGTGATATAATTGATCCACCAACAGCAAAATTAAACATACGATTTGAAAAGAATCCCAATTTAAATATTGATTGTTTTTCTGAACGACATGCTAATGCATTAAACATATCAAAAAAGACAAATGTAGTGAAAGTCTATATATATATATATATGTATATAAATAGATAGATAAAATAAATAAAGAAAAAGTTAAAACTCAATTCATTTTTACATCATCTTTATAAATATATATATATATATATATATATATATATATATATATATATATATATTACCATTGTAGTACCACGTCTAGTTGATCCATCTTCACCTAATTCACTCATATAAACAAATAATGTACCAGTAACAACAATTAATGCAGCTGTTAATACTCTAGAAATTAATCGTTTTGTAATAATTTTAGCAGATCGAGCTCTTGGTGGTTTTTTCATGATTCCAGGATCAACAGGCTCAACACCCAAAGATTGTGCAGGAGGTCCATCCATAATAATATCTATATTTATGAAAATAACAGTAATAATAATGGATTAATTAAATTATATATATATATATATTCTATTTTTTTAATAATAATAATAATAAAAAAGAATACTTACTAATCCATAAAATTTGCATAGCATTTAATGGGGTTTGTAAACCAAATAAAGTACTAAGAGCAATTAATGATAAAGCAGAAATACTTGTACTAAGTTGGAAAGTTAAAAAATTTTGAATATTATAAAAGATGGATTTTCCTATTTAAATATAAAAAATATAAAATAATAAGTATAAATTGATCCTTACTTTTTTTATCTTATCTTTCTTTTTTTCATTTTATATTCATATATATATATATATATATTTACCTTCTTCAATAGCATGCAAGATAGTTGAAAAATCATCATCAACCAAAATCATATCAGCAGCTTCTTTAGAAACATCTGTACCACTTTTACCCATAGAAATACCAATATCGGCCATTTTTAAAGCAGGAGCATCATTAACGCCATCCCCAGTCATAGCTACTACAGATCCAGTAGCTTGATAAGCACGTACAATAGCCAATTTATGTTTAGGTGTAGTTCTAGCAAATACGGATACAGAATGAATGATTTCTTGAAGCTGTCTTTCTGACATAAGTTCAATTTCTTTTCCAGTTAAACATCCACCCTTCATATTAAGTGGTATACCTAGTCTTCTAGCAATAGATGTTGCAGTTGCTTCAGAATCACCTGTAATCATTGATACTTTGACTCCTCCTTGAACTAAATCCTTAATAGCTGGTGCTACTGTTGCTCGTGGTGGATCATGAACGGCAAGAAATCCAGTAAAACATAATCCTTCATCTACGTTTCCGTATGCTGTTGCAAGTACTCTGAGTCCATGTGAACTCATAGCTGATACATGTTGTAATACTTCTTCCTTTAATTGTGCAGAAAAATGTAAGTGTTGTCCTTCAGCTTCATAATAAGTTGAACATTTATCTAAAATCACTTCAGCAGCTCCCTTTAAATAATCTAAACTTTCTCCGTTTAAATCCTTACAAGTAACAGCCATATATTTTTGATCTGAATTAAAAGGTATTTCATTTAATCTTTGATGAGTCTAAATGTGTAAATTCAAGATTAAAAGTTTAATAAATAGAGCTTTTAATTTAATAATCATTATCCTATTTTATTATAATGACTTACAGATCGTTCATCTTGGTAACCACTACGAATAACTACTTCAAGAAGCGCAATGTCTGTAGGCTGACCAATGTATTTACCATCTTCATTTCGTTGGGAATTATTACATAGGTTGCCTATTTCACATTTAAAAAAGTCAGATTAATGGATGCATAAATATTTATATTATGATTACTTCTATTAATGTATAAATTACCAATTCTCAAAGTTTGACGTAATGCATCTGTATATTCATTAGGCGTTGTATTTTCATAATCAAAAATGGTTTGGTTTTTTAATGTAAATACTTTTGTCACCGTCATTTGGTTGATTGTTAAAGTGCCTATATTCAAAAGATAAATAATTTAATTTATATTATCATTCCTTTCATATATTGCATATTGATTCATTTACTTCAATTATTTTTTTTCTTTTCACTATATGGTTTTCATTTTTTTTTTCCTAAATTTATTTACCAGTTTTATCAGCGCAAACTACATTTACAGATCCAAGTGTTTCTACTGATGGTAGTTGTTTAACAATTGCATTTCTATTTGCCATTCTAATAACACCAAGGGCTAAAGTGACAGTAACAACAATAGGAAGACCTTCAGGAATAGCAGCTACAGCTAAACTAACTATTTTTTTCCAGTATATGTGTATTTATATTAATATGTATTTATTTTTTTATTAGATTTATATATATATAATCTTTTTTTTTTACCTCCAATAGTAAACATTTCTAACCAACTACGTTTTTGTAATAAACCAATAAGAACAATTACTGCAATAATACCAAAAGAAAAAATAGAAAGTTGTTTTCCAAGCTCATTCATACTAATTTGTAATGGTGTTTTACGTACTTCAACCTAGTAATAATAAAAATAATAATAAAAAACATGAATACACTATATAATATATATTTACTCTTCTAAAAAAAATGATTAAATGAACTCTACCTCTTGCATCAATTCAAACACGTGACCAAATTCCGTAGATTTTCCAGTGGCAACCACTAATCCTGTTCCACGTCCTGAGGTAATACATATTACATATATAGAAATAGTTTGTAAACAAAATATCGTTAGTATCCCCAATTGATTTTTTAAAATAAAAATAGAAAAATAAATTATGTATTAATGTGAATATATATAAAATAAATTTACCATTTCTAACCAAAGTACCCATAAAAGCAATATTATCTCTTTCGGATAATGCAAGTTCTCCATATGTATTAATAGCATCGGTTGTTTTTCGTCGGGGTTTATTTTCACCTGTCAAATTAGATTCATCAATTTCAAGATCTACAGCCTTTATTAATTTTAATTCAAAAAACAGGGTAATTACATAATTATTATTATTATTATTATCATTTATTAGTTTCTTTTTCTTTTTCTTTTTTTTCTTATTACCGATATAAGTCTACAATCTGCTGGGATTCTATCTCCAATACTAAATTGAACTAAATCACCAGGTACGAGTACATTCGCTAATACAGTTGTTAAATTGCCATCCCTATCGTTTTTTTTTAATAATATATATATATTTATCAAATGCAATGACTCTAAAACACATTAACAATTATTTTCATTTACCTAATAAGGTTACAATGGTGAGGAACTAGTTTATTGAGTGCTTCCAATGATTTTTCAGATTTATATTCTTGTACAAAGGCAACTATAAATTAAGAATGATAAAGAAAAAATAAAATAATTAATCAATAAGCATTATATATATATATATATCTTTCCAATTGTAATTGATTATTACCTGTAACCACAATAATGATAGCCTATATTTGATATATTATTCAATGATATACAAAATAAATTAGTTTTATAAATCTCCATACCCATGTGGTTATTTCTTTTTTTTTTGCTGATATAAAGGATATAAATATATATATTTATACGATAGGAGTTTTTCCTTTTAGGCATATTTTTAGCTTATCATTTTTAATTTTATTATTTTTATTATTTTACCATAGCAATACTAATAGCATCATCCATTTGACCCATTAATAATGAAACAAAAGCAGATCCAAGTAATAATAAGATGAGAGGATTTTCACTAAAAGATTTGATGAATTTCATAAATAACGATTCTTCCTCTTCTTTATCTAATTCATTCCATCCATATATATGCCTTAATTCTGTAATACTGGAAGCGCTTAAACCTAAAGATATATGAGAATTAAAGTCGGATACAACTTGCTCTATTGGCTGCCTTGCAACTTTAGCTGATGGAGTCACTGTTGATCCAAGTGTTGTAGCCATTCTCTTCTTTTATTTTCCTTTATATAGCGTTTTATAACTTTTATATATAAAGAAAAATAAATAGTATAATACACTAATAATGAAAAGAAAAGAAAGTAAAAACAATCTAACTTAGAGTTTTAAAACAAAAATAACAGTAGAAAAGAGAGAAAAAAAAGAAAGAAAGAAAAGAAGAAAATATAAATTAATAGACTATCCAATTTAAAGAAAGAAAAAAAAAAAGCTGAGTTTTAAATTCCAATGTATAAGAAAAAATCACGTTTTTTTATTTTTATCCATCCCTTTTCTTCTCTTTAACTTTAATTATTTACCTTATTGTTCTAAAAAAAGAGAATAAAATAAAAAAATACTTTGAACTATGCCCAATCATAAATGTATTGATTATAGTTTATATTTAGTAACTGATAGCTCACTTGTTCCTAATGGAACTACTTTATTAGAACAAGTAGAAAAAGCTATTCAAGGTGGTGTTACTATTGTTCAATTAAGAGAAAAAGATTTAGATACAGGACCATTTATTTCTTTAGCTAAAGAAATGAAAGCTGTTACAACTAAATATAATGTTCCTCTTATTATTAATGACCGTCTTGATATTGCTCAAGTGATTGATGCTGATGGTGTTCATATTGGACAAGATGATATGCCTTTAAAAGAAGCTCGTAAAATACTTGGTCATGGTAAAATTATTGGTGTTTCTTGTAATAATGAAGCAGAAGCAAGAAAAGCTATAGAAGAAGGTGCTGATTATCTTGGTATTGGTGCTGTATGGTTTACTAGTACAAAAAAATTAAAAAAAGAACCTCTTGATATTTCTGGTGTTCAAAGTAATATATATATACCTATTTAAAAAAAATCGTACATTGTATACATATTCTTATTTAAAGTTTTTTTTTTTTTTTGATCAATCTATTTTTTTCTTAATCTTTCCGCAAAATTAGATATTTTAAAATCCATCGGAGGTGAAATTAAAACTGTTGCTATTGGCGGTATTAATTTAACTAATGCTGAAGAATTATTAACAAAATCTGCTACTCAAACTGCTGGATTAGATGGTTTAGCCATTGTTTCAGCCATCATTGCTTCTCCTGATCCTAAATCTACTTGTAAAGAATTTACTTCTATTATAAAAAGAGCTTATGATAAGATCGGAGCTGCTGTTCAAAATAGTGAAACCTATATTTTAGAAAGTTTGGCTGAAGCTGCTGAACGTATTAGAAAAAAAACCCCTATGATTCATCATATCACAAGTAATGATTGACATATAAATATATATATACTATGAAGTTCTATTACTTATTTTGCTCACTGTTTATCTTTTAAAATGTATATATAATAGATAATGTTGTTATCAATGATAATGCTAATGCAACTTTGGCTATTGGTAAGATATTCTTTTTTTTAAAAAATACAATTGTTTCTTTACGATGATTATAAAAAAAATGAATTCCTTTTTTTCAAAAATTCAAAAAAAAATAGGTGCATCACCAATTATGTCAACAAATCGAGTGGAAGTAGAAGAATTAGCAGCTGTTAATGGAGCCATGTTATTAAATATGGGCACATTAAATGATATTGATACTATGATCTATGCTGCTCAAGCTAATGGTAGACATGGTAATCCAGTTATTTTAGATCCTGTTGGTGGAGGTGCTACTACTTTCCGTAAACAAACGGTTCAAAGATTTATTAACGAAGCCAATTTAACCATTATTAAAGGTAATGGAGCTGAAATATTATCCTTAGCCAACCGAGGTGGACGTAGTAGGGGGGTAGATTCTGTAGGTGGTGTTGATCGAGAAAATGCAAAAAATGCAGTTAAAGAATTAGCACAAAAATATAGTAAGTTTTTATTATTAATTTTTATTGACAAAACAAAGCAAAACAAAACAGCATATACAAAAAAAAAAAAAAAGCAATTAAAAAGCAATTAAAAAAAATTATGACATCAGTAAATTCATTTATATATACGTATGATTCTTTATAGAATGTATTGTGGCAATGACTGGTGCTATTGATTATGTATCCGATGGTACTCGTACTATTGCAATTGAAAATGGTGATCCTTTACTAGAAGCCATTACCGGTAGTGGTTGTATGGTTACATCTGTAGTTGCCTGTTATGCTTCTGGTAAGATTAGTATTTTATTTTCAAGAAGCATCTAATATGTTTGTAGTTTTATTTATTTATTTATTTACTAATTTATTTATTTATTTATTAGTGAATCGGGATGATTATTTATTAGCTACTGTTGCTGGGTAAGTGATTGATAAAAAATAAAGAATGCATTTTTTTTGTTTTTTTAAAAAAATAATAATCCTATCCAATATGTTTATTATGTAATATAATTAGCATTCTCACAGTCAACATTGCTGCAGAAAAAGCTGTATTACGAGATGATGTTAAAGGGCCAGGAACATTCAGATCGGCATTGATTGATGAATTATATAATATTTCTAAATCACCTTTGGAATTGAAAAACAGTGCAAAAATTAGAATTTTGTAAATTTTTTAAGGAAAATCTTTTTTTTTCTACTTCTATATATTTATGTAAATTAAGTCTTACCAAATTTAATTTTTTTAGTAAGTTTGCTATAAATATAAAGATAAAAAAAGGAATAAAAAAAATAAAAAACTCAACCGTAAATTTGTCATCGATCGTATTTTGTTTTATATATTTTTCCTTCGATTTAAATAATGTCTGTATAAAAATGCAAAACTTTTTTTTCTACATTTTTTTGGATCCGATGACCAATGAAAATAAAATAATGCAGAAAAACATGGTTATTCTGAGATTAGAAAACTGCTTCCAAAAAAAAAAAAAAAAAAAGATTATATTGTATGAAGATCCCCCTAACTAATAAATATTTTCTACATTAGACATTTCCATAATAGGGTCAATTATATATTTTTATTCTTTCAAACAAACAAAAAGCGTTATTTAATATTGTTACTTCTTTTTATTAGTTCTTTTTCTTTTCTTTTCTTTTTTTTTTTTTTTTGTATATATACCTCTATCTATATACATTTCTACCTAATTATATATATATATAAAAGATGATCATTAAAAATTTAGTAAATATACCACTAAAAAAATCCAAATCAGAAACAAATGAAATATCAGAAGAAGAAAAGTAAGTTGTTAATTTTAGTATACCCATATTTATTAATAATATCAATAATAATAATGATAATAACTATATTAATAATAATGACTATAGTAAAAACACTTCCTTTAACGAATGTATACCAATAACAACAAAAAAAATTAAATCAAAAATACTTTTAGTGGATATTGAAAATGATGAAGAAAAATCTGAATATTTAAAATCTAATAAAGATAATAATGATGACGATGGTCAAGAAGAATCACCACCCTATTCTATTTTTTCAACAAGGAAAAAAAGATTAATTGTTTTTATAATTGCAATAACAAGTTTTATTTCACCACTTTCAGCAAATATATATTTCCCTCTTTTAAAAATCATTTCTGAAGTAATTTTTTTAACAAGAAAAAATAATAATAATAATAAATGTATATAAAAAACTCATTTTTTCTTTTTCATTTTTTTTTGTATTTGTATTAGGAAATGCAAACATCAATAGATTTAATTAATTTAACAGTAACAGTATATATGATATCTCAAGGTATATCGCCATCATTTTGGGGTAACATATCTGATCATTGGGGAAGAAGGCCAGTTTATATAGTTACATTAACCATTTATATACTTTCATGTGCTGGGATCAGTTTATCAACAAATTATACCACTCTATTAATATTACGTACATTTCAAGCTTTTGGATCTAGTTCTACTATTGCTGTTGGAGCTGGAGTTATTGGTAAAAAAAAAAAAAAAATACATATTAACTTTTTTTTAAAAATAAAAATGATGATGATTAATTAATTATATTTATATAGGTGATATTGCTATACCATCAGAACGCGGAGGGTATATGGGAATGTATAGTTTAGGAATAACACTTGGACCAATTGTTGGACCTGTAGTAGGAGGAATAATATCGTCAAATATTGGATGGAGGTAAAAATAAATAAATAAATAAATAAAAGTGAAATATATAAAAAAAATCATTCTAAAATAAATAAATAAAAGGACGGTTGAATAGGATTAACTATTATATTCTTTATTTTTTTGTATTTATATAATTACTAAATTTTTCGAATTAGATGGATATTTACTATTCTTTGTATATTTAGCGGATGTATATTAATTGTATTAATTTTTGCACTACCTGAAACATTAAGATCATTAGTTGGAAATGGGTCTATTTATGCAAATCCCACACCACAGCAATATATTTGTCATCAACTTCAAAAAAGAAAAATTCAAAAAGCAAAAGATAAAGATATCTATTCTATAGAAAAAGATAATACTACTGAAAGTGATGATACATTTTCAACTTCGAGTACTTTACAACAAAAACATCAACTACAACAACAACAATTAATAAAAAAACAACATAGATATTGCGTTTTACCTAATCCATTAACTTCACTAATTTTTTTTAAAGAAAAGGATGCTTGCCTCGTTCTTCTTTATAACTCGTTTCAATATGCTGGGTTTTATAGTATTTTATCAAGTATTAGTCTTTCTTTTTCAAAGACATATCAGATAAATGAATTACAAATTGGTCTTTGCTTTTTAGGTAATGGTCTTGGTTCTTGTTTTGGTTCATTTATTTCTGGAAAATTATTAAATTGGCAATTTGCTCGTATAGCTAAAAAATTAGGACTAAAAGAACATGAAGCAAAAAGGTATTATTATTTAAATAAAAAGAGACGAAAAAGGAAAAATTGTTAAATAAAGAAATAATAAAATAAGTGAATTAATTCTCGTCTTTTCTTTTTTCTTTTTTTAGAGGAAAAATAACTGCTGATTTTCCTATAGAAAAAGGTAAGTTTCACGATTCATAAAAAATAAAAAATTAATGTATCTATTTAGTTATCATTTTTATAATGGTAATAAATCTAAATCAAATGTACTAATTGCATTTTTTATTATTATTATTGCCATCATTATTCTCATCACTAGCACGCTTGAACTTATTATGGATTTGGGGTCTCTTATTTTCTATGGCAATTTGTTTATATGGCTGGTTGATTCATATTAAATGTTCTTTATCTATTGTTCTTTTAGTATTATTTATATGTAAAATAATAATAATAATAATAATAATAATAATGCACCTTACACATATATTTATCTTATTTATTTTTTCTCTTTTTTTTAATAGTTGGATTTACTACATCAGCTACTCAAAATGCAACCAATACCATTTTAATTGATTTATTTCCAGATAATTCAGCTGCTGTTGTTGCATCTAATAATATTGTCAAGTAAGTAAAATAGATATATTAATGAAATCTATGTATCTTTTTTTTTATTAATGTATGCATATAATATTAGATGTCTCTTAGGTGGAATTAGTGTTTCATTCATTGGTACTGCTATTACTAATATAGGAGAAGGATGGTTATTTACTATCATGGCAATTGTTTTATTATTTTCTAGATTACTGATCATCATCGAGT
This sequence comes from Cunninghamella bertholletiae, assembly GCA_037043795.1. NCBI lineage: Eukaryota > Fungi > Mucoromycota > Mucoromycetes > Mucorales > Cunninghamellaceae > Cunninghamella > Cunninghamella bertholletiae. Next base: position 3,871,858 of record JAZGVP010000001.1, read on the forward strand.
TAAGATTTGGTCCCAAATGGCGTATACAAAGAATGGAAAGAATGGAACAACAGTTGTAATCAAATGCATTTTTATATACACTTTTTTTAAAAAACATCTTTTTAATTTATATATATATATTAATGAAATTGTAATCAATTAATCTTTAATCTAAAAATAAAATAAAAATATAAAGCAAACAATATTTAACTATTGTTATTATTTTAACCTTTTTTTTATCTTTTATTTACCTATTTATTGTTTTAAGATAAACATTTAAACTAATTTATGTAAATGAATTAAAATAATCTATATATAGAATAAAAATTAAAAAACCGGGAATGAATTTGTAATATTAAAAATAGTAAAATGAATGAAAGGATGAATGAAATATATATATTTATATCTTTTTTTTTGTATCTGTATTTATATTTTATATTTATTTAGCACTTTGAATAGCTAAATTAACTCTTGGAGGTACACTGAATCCAAAAGATTTTGCAACTTTAGTGAGATCCAAACTATTAACATCGAAAATCTTTTTCAAACCAAATGAAGCATAAGCTTGTAAGTAAGATCTATAACCATCACGAGCTGATTGATGAAGATAATAATTCTTTTCTACTAATTTTTCTAATTGACTTTGTACATTAGCAATTTTATTTGCTGGGAATTGGTATTCATTTAATGGTACTTTGGCATGTTTAAGATAGCGTAAGAATCCTAATTCACTTGGTAATAAGAATAATAAACTTTTTCCTTGTTTTCCACCACGTGCTGTACGTCCTACACGATGAATATAATCACGAGGATCATCTGGAGGATCATATTGTACAATCCAATCTACTGCTGGAATATCTAATCCACGAGCTGCTACATCAGTACATAATAAAATCCCTTTATCTGCATTAATAAATTCAAAGAAAGTGGTTGTTCTTTTTTGTTGTTTTTGTTTTCCCTAAAAAGAATAATAAAATTATTATTATTGTTATTATTATTATTTTTAAAAAATTAAACTTACATGAAGTTCAAGAACAGGTACATCAATATAATTCATTAATTCAGCATGATATTTGACAGAGTTACAACTTGAAAAGAAAACAATGACCTTCTTTTTGAGATTTTTACGTAAAAATGTAAATAATAATAAAAATCGTTTATCAGATTCACATACAACATAACCTTGTTCTAAACCTTCAGCAGTAGAAGTATCCTTTTTTTCATCTACATTGATATATAAAGGTCCTTGTTTTAATGAAATACGAGCAAGGTCAGATACTTTAGTTGTTTGAGTTGCAGAAAATAACATGGATTGTCTTTCCTTTGGAAGAATTCTAATAATTTGTCGCATTTCTTCTTCAAACCCAATTTCTAAAATACGATCAGCTTCATCAATAACTAACGCTTTGATATTTTTAAATACAAATCCTTTGGTGTTTTGTAAATGATCCAATAAACGTCCAGGGGTGGCTACTAAAAGATTAACACCTTTGACTAATTTTTCAGCTTCTGCACGTCGATTGGCTCCACCAATGACAATACCAAATGTATGTTGATGATTTTGTAATAATTCTTTTGCTACTCCAAAGATTTGAAGTGCTAATTCACGAGTAGGAGAAACAATGATAACACCAGTACCTATTTTTTTAAATAATAATAATAATAATAATAAAAAGGATTAATCAACAAATATAAAATATATAATAATCATTTCTTTCATCATCATCATCATCATCATCATCATGCTTTTCTTTTTCTTTTTAATATATGATCATCATAACTCTTTTCTTATTATTTGTCTTTTATAATTACCATTTCTAGGTTTGAATTTTAATCTATATAATAATTCAATAGCAGGAATTAAGAAAGCAAGAGTTTTTCCACTTCCAGTTTTAGCAGCACCTAAAACATCACGACCAGCCATAAGAGGAGGAATAGTACGAGCTTGTACTTCAGTCATTTTAGTGAATCCCATAGCTTTGATAGCAGTTCTTGTTTTATCACAAATATCAAGACTATCAAAATCTAAATTAACAGGTTGTTCTATATAATAGATAAATAAGTTAATATTTATTATTAAGTACTATTTTTTTTATTTCTTCTTCCTTTTCCATTGCTTTTTTTTTTATATTTAGTTATTGTACATACCAGGATTATAAGCTGATTCTTCATTTTCAGATTTAGTAACAGTTTGATCTTCTTTTTCTTCTACTTCTTCTACTTGATCCTTAATATCTTCTTCAGCTTTAGTTGATTCATTTTTATTTACTGCTTGTTTTTTTAAAGGTGCATCATTATTATTTTGTTGTGCTCTTTTACGTTTTTTATCAATCTTATTGCCCATTATAAATAATAAATATATGTATGAAAAAAAAAAGAGTATAAAAGAAAGAAAGAAGAAAGAGAGAGAAAAAAAAAAATTCAAATTCAGTTTAAATAATTATAAATGATCGGTGGCTTATTAAAAAATTAAAATTCAAATAGCATGAAACAGTTATTAATTTTTATTGATAGCCATTTCCCAGAATGCAATTTCTAATTTAGTAGCTTGCTCAAAAGTATCTAATAATTCCTTAAATCTAGTAGGAGAAGTAGATACACAATGTATAGCAAGATTTTCCATCAATTCTAATATAGAAATAGAAATAAAAATAAAAAATGAATATATACCAATAAATATTTTTTTTCTAAATATTTTTAATATGAAAAACAGATAATCATTTACCTTTTCCAACTTTTACTGCTCGTTGAAAATCGTCAGAAGCGTAAGTACAAATCCATGGCCAGTAAGGATTACCTTCTCGTTTAGTATTAGGATCATTATAAAGCTTTAATCCAATATCACCATATCCTAATAAGCAAGGAGCCATGGCAACTTGTAAATCCAATTGATCACCGCATGCTCCTAATAAATATCATTTATTCATTATAATTAAATTATATAAAGTTAATAAAAAATAAATAATTAAATAACAATCATATATACATGTATCATTTTTTTTACCTTTATCCAAAACAAATCGAGTATAAGCAACATTAAATACACTTTCAGTTGTGTTTAATACTTCTTCTTTACTAATTCCCCATTCTTCACAATACTAAAAAAATTAAGATTATCTACTTTTAATCTTTATAAATACATATACAATACAAATATGTATATATTTACCTTTAAATGTGTTTGCATTTCTTTATGTATATGAAGAACAATTTCTGCATTAGCAGCACATAAATCAACATCCTTAGCTAAAACAATAGCATATATATATACATATATATAAGTAATTAATAACGTATTTAATATGTATACGTGTGAGCACTATTTTTTTTTTTTATTAAATTACATTTATAGGCAGCTAAAGCAGCAGATCGAGCATAATGTTGTAAATAAAGATAATCTTGTTTAATATAGTAAATAAAAGAATCTTTTGGTGTTGTTCCATCAGCTAATCCACGAACAAATGGATGATCAATGAATTTACTCCATAATCCTTCAGGTAAAGCATTCATTATTGCATTTACAAAACTTTGTCTAATTTGTTTTTTTGAAAAAAAAAAAAAAGTAAATAAATACAATTTTTAATATATACCTATTTCCAAATGTACCCAGTATAAGGCATCCATCGTAAATTATGAAAATGATTAACAGGTCCAGGGCCCTTTCCAACACTTTCTTTTGCAGTTGCAATAGCTTCTTGAATATAAGTAGTAGCTGTTTTTACAGCATCAATAACTAAAAAAATAAATAAGAATAGAATGATCATTAAAAAACTAAATATTAGATATATATATATATATAAATATATATTACTATTAGCGCCTTTAGCAAGTTCAGCAGCAATAGCAGCAGATAAGGTACAACCTGTTCCATGAGTATTTTGAGTATCAACATAATGATTAGTTATTTCAGTAAATTGTTGAGTGGAAGCATCATATAAAATATCAATAACATATTTAGAGTTATTTTTTTCTTGAGGTAAATGGCCACCTTTAATAAGAATATATTTAGGACCATAAGTAGCTAATTTTTGAGCAGCTGAACGCATATCATTTACATTTTTTATTTTATCTTCTTCTTTATTTAGACATAATAAAACCTCAGTTTCAGGGATATTTGGTGTTACAATATAAGTAATAGGAAAAAGTTTATCTAAATAAGTTTGAATAGCATCTTCAGATAATAAACGCGATCCACTTGTTGATACCATAACTGGATCTACTACAAGATAACGTGAAGCTTCTGGAAATTGCTTTAAGGTTTCAACAACAGCATTTATAATGTCTACTGAAGATAACATGCCAGTTTTAATAGCTTGTGTACCAATATCACTAAGTACAGTTTCTATTTGTTGTTTTACAAAATTTGCAGGTAATTGTTGAATACCATTGACACCAAGGGTATTTTGTGAAGTCACTGAAGTTATTACTGATGTGGCATAAACTTGTAAAGAGGACATGGTTTTAATATCTGCTTGAATACCTGCACCTCTAATATATAAAGATATGAGTTTCTTTGTTATTTTAATATATATATATATATATATATATATTATTGTTATTGTCATTATTTATTGCTATTATTATTATTATTATTATTATTCATACCCTCCACTATCACTACCAGCAATAGTTAAAGCCTTTGGAATGTTATGACTCATAATAAAAATAAATGTATATTAAAGAAAAAATAAAAAGGGAAAGGGAAGGAAAAAAAAGGGAAGAAAAGGAAGAAAGTTTAAATCTGATCTTTTTTTTAAACTCTAAAATCTCTCATCCAATAAAATTTTTCTATTTCGTTTTAACCTTTTCAACTTCTTTTTATTGTATTATATATATATATATATATTTATATAATCAATTCTATTCTAAATGATTTAATTTTGTACAAAAGCATTTAATTTTTCAGCATCAGCTGCTTCTTCTTCAACTAAACGAGCACCAGGACCAGACTATATATAAATAATTATAAAATAAAAATAATTTGCTATTTAATAAACACTTTCTTTTTCTTTTTTTATTCTTTATTGTTCTTATTTATTATTTTTTTATTCCTTTTCTTTTTTTTACCTTTGACCATTTATAAAGAGTAGGAATAGCAGGAACGTTATATTTTACACGGTAAGGATGAGTAGTATTACCTTTCCATTCATTACGAAGACCAACTGGAGCTTCGATTAAAACAGCGTTGGGGATAGGAACAAGTGCTTTGCGAATTAAAGGATCAGCGATAACCTATTTATTTATTTATATATCCATTTAATTATTTATTCTATATCGTTTTAACTTATTTTCTGTTATTTTATATTGCTTTATTTCATAGATATTTTTACTTACACAATCAGGACACCAGGATTCATTAGTTTCAGGTAATTCTGTACCAAAGAATAATACAAATACTTTATTTTGTTCATTTTCTAAAGCTTTATTGACTTCAGTTTCAAAAGCATCAGTATCAACACGTACAAATTTGACCATAGTTATATATTATATATTATTAATGTTTATGATTATGATTATTTATTAATAGAAAAAAAGAAAAGAGAAAAATTTGCACTCAATTCCATTTTTATTTACTTGAACTGAGTAAATTTTGCGTCAAAATTTATAAATATTTGCCACTTATGATTAATCAGCGCTTGACCAAAATTAGAATTTTAGGCTTTAAATTGAAATAGTAGGTTATTATTGGTTGAAAAAAATCATGCCTGAGAAATTCTATATTAATTTTTTTGATCATTCTTTTTTATTATTATTATTATTACTAATATTATCATTATTATTATTAAGCTTCCTTTTATTCTGATTATTATATGTTTATATATATATACTCAAAAAAATCGATTGTTAACTCTTGATAAAAAAAATAAAAATAATGTAAAAATGCAAAAGAGGAAAAACTTAAATATGTAAAATTTTAAAAATGAATGGAATCAAATAACTCATTGTTTAAATAGTAATCTGTAAGTACATCAAATAGAATATATATTATGCTATTTATTTATTATTCATTGATAATTAATTAAAAAAAAGTTAAGGCTAATAAGAATACAAGTTGTTCAACACTTGTTCACATTAAATCAAGAAAAATATTCACCAAAACTATTTCATACCAAACCAAAAAAGACTATCAGAAAAAAATAAGTGTATAAAATGCAACAAATGACAGCTTTTAATATTACATTCAAGGAATCAGTCCTCATTTTTTTTAAAATAAAAAATCTTTATTTTTATCAATATGAATCATGATACTAATAAAGAGTAATGAATCAAACCTAGACATGGGTGCCTCAAACTAATTAGTCTCGATAAAGTAACTACTACTAAATAGGTTAGGAAAAAAAAACAGATATTACAATATAAATATAAATATATACGTGTGTATTGTATGTATATGAAAAAAAAATTCAATCAATTTATTATTAGACAAAAAAATTATCTTTATATTAAAAGAAATCAACGTTGACAAAAATATATATATTATGAAATTTAAAAGTCAATCAATGATACACAAAAAAAAAACGTAGATAAAATGCAAAGCACATTGAAAATGAACATTTATATCAATCTCAATAGCGAAGTTAGCACGTGCCGTTTCTCTTTGCTTGGATGGAATCAGTAACTGTTACTGGATCAATGCTTTATATTTTTTTTATTTTCTCTTCTTAATGAATCAGTAGTATTATTAACATTGTATTAAAGGTATTTTTCGATAATATATTAACATTTAATTTATTTTATTTTATTCCAAATAAAAAGATATCAATCAAATAAAATGATAGCTTATATATATATAAATTAAAAAGGAAAAAAAAAAAAGAGTTTGACATAAATATGATTTCGATCCTATTAAGGTGGTTAATACATTAATGATGATGATGGTAACTATGAACGCTTTTACCATCCTTCCATAATAGGTAATGCAGAAAATGGTATTGGTCATTAATTTTATACTGTTTAAAGAATTCTGATCTTTTAAGGTTATCATTATGTAGTGTATATTAATAGAGCACACTCATTATTCGACTAGTAGCAACAATTCCTGAATGAACTGTATTTAAATACTGATTATCCTATCATGTAATAGATAATATATTGGATAAATAAGGAAAATATAAAGAAAAAGTATTATTACATGTATATATAAAGAATCAGCATTATTATTAATATTTGTCATTATTGCTATTTTTATAAAAATGATAATATTAAAATACATTGATATTTAATATTAAATTATATGTTAGATATATTTATATATTTATAAACAAGAAGAAGTTAAATTTAAAAATATAACAGGTATATATATTTCATTTGTTCAATAAAAAAAGAACAATTTTAAAAGAAATGGGTGAAAAGGCAATTTTTCAGGTGCCATATGATTGGCTGAATTTAAATTTAATATTTTGGCATATGATGATTAATTTTGCCACTTCACTCCTATTTAAAAAGTGCCTTTTTGTTTATTTTCTTTTTTTTTTTTCTCACTTTCTTTCTTTCTTTTTCTTTTATTACTTTTACTAATATTAATACTTTGCTTTCATTATTATAAAAATAATTAAGTTTGTTTTTTATTAAAAATTTTATTAGTATATCAATACCATTTTTATAAAATCAACTATCCTATCTTTTGCTAAAATTATTATTCAATAACTCTCATCTAAATAATAAAAATGTCTGTAGTCTTAGAACCTAGCGAAGTTTTAAATTTTAAACGTAAGTAAATAAAAAGTAAAAGAGAACCTCACTTATATGTAAAAAAAAGGAACAAGCGAATAAATAAATAAAAAAATAGGGAAATAAAGAGAGAAAAAGACAAAATATACATTAAGTAAAACTATTTATTAAATGGGAATAAAAGTTTATTATTAATAGCATATATATAAATATTCAGTTTATATTAATCTCTAAATTCATAAAACACATACTCTTTATATACCTAGGTCCCTTAACTCGCGCAACTAAAGAAATTTTAAATATTCGTAACACATCTGATCAGGATATTGCATTCAAAGTTAAAACAACTGCCCCTAAATTGTATTGTGTACGTCCTAACTCTGGAATCGTACCAGCCAATAGTGAATTACAAGTTCAAGGTAATAAACATTATTAAATAAAACAGGGATAGAAAGTATGTAAAAACTATTCTATTTCTTGGAAAGAAAGAAAAAATACACTGTGTATGTATGTATATATTAAAATAAATCATCATCTTTTATTATTGTTATTATTATATAGTAATGCTTCAACCTTTTAAGGAAGAACCTCCAATTGGTACAAAATGTAGAGACAAGTTCCTTGTTCAAACTGTTTCACTTGTAGGGGAGTTAAAATCTTTACAATTAACTGATCTTGTAAGTTTTTTGTTTTTTTTTTTTTTTTTTTTTTATCTAAAAAAGAAAAAATAGGATTACATAAATATCGATTGAAAAAAAAAAAAAAAAGAATACAAGCAATCCTATTTTTCTTTATATCTATCATTTTTCTTGGCTTAAATGGAATTAATATTGATATGATGAATCCTTCCTTTTTTTTAGTGGCCTCACGTGGAATCAAACGCAAAAGATATGGTTGAACAAATTAAACTCAGATGTGCTTATGTTGAAGCAGTTGTAAGTTTTAAATTGTATATAATTAATAGTAATAATCAAATCTGTTGTTATTTTTTATATAAATGTAAAATATATATATATGCATATATATGTATATTGTATTTTTATAGGAAAACGTTGAACAGCCAATCACTCACACATTACCAAAAGAACCATCTATTGAATCAAAGGAGCTTGAAGAAGGAGAAGTAACAGATGAGGTAACTCGTTTACAATTAGAATTAGATGCATATAAAAATGAAGTAGAAGCCCTTCGATGCCGTGCCCCCGATGCTCCTACTACCGCTATTGATCCTTCTAAAATTAATTACGGTCTCGCTGTTGTCGCTGCTATTGTATCTTTCTTATTATCCTATCTTCTTTTCGGTCGCTCTTAAAATAGTTTAGTTAGCATTAGTTAGTAAAATAGCTTTAGTACAATTTACATTTATATTTTCATAGCTTTAGTATATATATATACATATATATAGTATCATTTTTTTATATACTTTTATTTTAGTGCTTTTTTTATTATTATGTTTTATAAATCAAATTTCAATCTTTTTTTAATACACATCATTTCATTATTGTTTTTATTTAAAAGAAAAAAAAACCATAACAATAATAAAATAATATAAACTATAATAATTAATACCATAGATAATATAAATAATATTCTTTATTATCATTATCATTATTACTATTATTGTAATTATTATTGTAATTATTATTGTAATTATTATTATTTTGGAAAAAAGAAAAAGGAAATGATTACCTTTTTTTTATTTAATAAATTAATCTTGTTTTTCAATTTGTCTTTTAATTTTCATAGCCTTATAATCACCAGTAAATCTTAAAAATATTTTCATGATTTCAGTGAATACATTCCAATCTATTAATTTTGTTGTAGCAATTTTCATAGCAACAGTGATAAAGCCTTGATCAGATACAACAACTTTACCAGCATTACGACAAATGGTATCAGCAATAATAGATGGGGGTGAAGAAATCTTTTGAGCAGATGTTAAAGCTGACATTTTACCAGCATTGCTGTAAAAGTTGGAGTTAATAGGTGAAGGATGCTAGAGTAAAAAAAAAAATCAAACATAAGTAAACAAATATATATATATATATATATATATTCATAATAATAATAAATGATCTTTTATTTTTTAACAAACTTACTACAACAAGAACATCGATTTTATCTTCAGCATATTCGGCGGCTAATGATGCAGCGAAGGTAGTTAAAAAGATTTTGGTAGAAGCTATATATTTTTTAAATAAATAAATAAATAAGATTAGTATTATTTCATTTATATGCATATAAAAAAAAATATAATTATATTTTACAATATAAAGCACTCATAGGATTAGGAATAAAACCAGCACTAGAAGAAGTAAAAGTAACTAAACCTCTTAATTTACGATCCAATAAACGATTTAAAAAGTGATGAGTAAGAACAAGACAAGCAGTGACATTAGTATGATAATTAGCCATATTTCTTTCAAATTTAATATCAGCAAAAGCACCAGTAGAAATAAAACCAGCATTATTACAAAGAATTTGAACATCAATATCATCAGTTTGCTCACGTATTTTTGTTAAATAATCACCTTGGCTATTAGATAAATCGCATCCAACAAAACGGAAAGTTCTTTCTGGGAATTCTTTAACAATAGTTTCTTTAAAAGTGGTCATCAAGTTGTCATCTAATCCAACAACAACTACATTTAATTCTTGACTAGCTAATTTACGTACAATAGCTGCACCAATACCAGAAGTACCACCAGTAACAAGTGCCCTATATATACATAGAAAGAAAAAAAGTAGAAGAAAACGCGTTTAGTTATATATATATATATATATATATATATATGTCAAACTTCCTTTTTAAATATATGTTTTTTTTAATAAGTTCAGTTATGATACTATTATTACTATCCATTATATATATATATATTTACCATTGAGCATTATATTTCTTTTTCAAATCTTGCTCCTTACAGAAATAAGCACCATACCACACCAAGCATAAATAAGGAACAACGGCAAGAACACCAACCCAAAAGAACACTTTTATTTAAGGAAAAGAAAAAATAGGAGTAATAATAACAATAAAAAAAATAATTTACATAAGCAGTTGATCAAGTCATTGTTTATAATATAAACCTTTTTTATTAATATACTGTATTCTCTATAAACTTACAAGAAGTAATAATAAACATGATGGGTTTATTAAAATAATAATAATGAAAGGAAAAGAGAAAAGAGAAAAGGAAAATAATAAGGTTATACTTATTTAAATTTAAAGTCCGCTACTTAAATTGTATATCGGAAAAGGATTTCTCCTAATTTAAATTACTGGATTTGATAAAATTATTTTTTTTTATATATATGATTTTCATATATGCTATATAATAAATACTGATTTTGTTTTTATTTTATTTTAAAATTGATTAATTATGATAATCCAAATATACAACTTGCATTGATAAATTTATAAATAAATATAATAATACTCTATTATAAGACTAATGAAAAAAAGAATGTGAAAGAAAAAAACATTAATTTAAAATTCAAAAATTGAAGGCAACCATATAAGTTAATATACGAAAAAAAGCTAAAAGAACCAAATAACATTTATTTAATGTTTAATAGAAAAAATAACTTATTCCAAATAAATTGAATGGTTCACTAAATAGATAAACTTATATCAAGTAAAAAAAAAAAAAAAGGGTAGAAACTACACTTAGAAACATTGTCAAGTCATACTACATTGCTTGAACCATTCTAAACTGTAACTTTTTCAAGATGAATTCATTCATCAATGGTGTAACTGGTGTTTTAAAAGTTCTCAAATTTATAAAAGATTATTAAACTATATAAGTAATGTACAGTCAAAGAATTCATTTATAATTTTTATTAAATATATATAATACATCTCTATCAATTATAAAGCAAAACAAAAAAATAAATAATGTAAAAGTGAAATAATAAAAATTAGAAAATCAGTATTGCAAGTTGAAGCAAACATTTCAATGTTTAAGTATCCGATTTTATGATTTTTAATCATGAGTCTTTAATTATTATTAGTTTATTGAAATTAGCTCAGTTATTTTATATTACTTAATTGTTTTTTAAAAAATAAATTGAGAAAAATCAACGAATAGTAGTACTAATAATATTTGGTTAAAAAAGACAAGATATAAAATGGATATACAAGGATCAAAAAAAAAGAGTAATAAATATGAATCAAATAACTGTAAGCCAGGGTCAAAAAAAATGAAAAAATCCCCAGAAAAAGAAAATTTGGTAACACTTATTCCGTAGATAGTTACACACACTGTCAAACTAAATAATCATAAAAAGAATTTTAAATTATTTGTATTAAATGATCACATAGTTACTTTTTAATATATGATGTTTATATATCTATAATATCATGATATAAAGAGAATCAAAAATTATAAAATCATAAAATCAATAAAAATAAAAGTTTATTTATTTATTCATCTGATTACATAAAAAAATTAAAGCAGTAAGTATCTGAGTTTTAAAAATACCTATAAAAATCTAACCTTTTTTTTCACACCATTTTTCTTCTTTTATCTATAATTTTTATTTTATTGTACTGACATAAATTCTAATATACATTTTTGTTAAAATAAATAAATAAATAAATTGACAATAACAATAGTAATAATAATAAATGGATCATATAGTAACAACTTTAAATCACTACTATTTAGATTTTACTAAATGGTTTGGTGGAAAAGATCATTTCTCATGGTATGATACTTTTATTTCAAGATTTGCAAATACAAGAGGGAAACGTATCACCATTGGTGTAGCTGTATTTCTTTTAGTTACTGGTCATACTATACGTCGTACTCTCGTTCCACCTCGTCATTTAAAACATCTCCCTTATGTTTCCTTTTTTGATTTTTTAAACAACTTGGCAATTAAAAGATTAAATCTAAAAGAAATGCATGACTTTAATAAAAAATATATTGAAAAATATAATGGTTTCTTGGAGTTAGATCCTTGTGGATGGGTATATCATACTGCTGATCCTGTAGCAATTAAAAAAATCCTTTTAAGAGGAGGTAAATATATTATATCATATTATATATATATATATAATTATTAGCTATATATTCATGTGTATTACTTTTTTTTTAATTATAATGAAAAGATATATTTCCAAAATACGAACTCAGCGTTCATAAAGGTACTTATATAGAACAATTTACAGGATCTGATAATATTTTATTTTCCAATGGCAAGGAATGGATAAAACACAGAAAGGTAAGTTTAATTATTATTATATTCTTAATAAATAAAATGTACTAATACATATATTACACACACATATATATATATATATATATATAATATAGCTAGTTAACCCATCCTTTCACAAAGCATTTCCTGTCCTTTTATTTGGAGAAGCAGTTCATGATTTATTTAGCGTATTTGAAGAAGATTATCCTCAAGATGAATTTACTTTAGATGTTACACGTTATTTTAATCGATTAACTCTTCAAATTATTGGTAAATACATATAACTATTAATATCGTCATAGATATGTTTTTGTTTTTATTTAATCATGTTAAATTTCAATATACATCTTTTTTTTAGGCAAGGCTGGGTTTGGTAATCATATAAATAAATGCGAATTTTTAATGCATAAATAATAAGAAAAAAAAAAGAGGGAATATACTAATGCTTAATATTTAATTCATCTATAAATCAGGTTTTGATTTTAATTCAATTAAAAATGAAAAGAGCAAATGGCATATTATATATACTGAACTCATAGAGTATATCCGTAATCCTTTCTTCTTGCTTTTACCAAAATTGGAACAAGATTATTTATGGTTATTTCCTAAACGTAAAAGAGAATTTAAAACTTTAGATAAATGGAGAGGTGCTTTATTACAAGTTGTTGAAAATAAACGTAAAGAAATGAAAGAACATACCAATCAAGAAATTGAAGAATCAGAAAAGGACATTCTCACTCTTATGCTTGAAAATGAACTTTGTGGTGAAGGTGTTTTGACTAATGAGGAAATTATCAATGATATTGCTGTTTTCTTTGCTGGTAATTTTTTTTTTAAAAAATGTATAATATAAGAAAGCAATTTTTACTAATACATGTGTTTCTTTTTTTTCTTTTTTTTAATAATATAAATATATACAATATATTTTTTATATAGCTGGGTATGACTTTAATAATATTTTATTAATGCATTTATAATTCAATATATTTATTCTAATATGAAAACTTTTTATTTCATTTATTTTTATTAATAGACACGATACTACATCAGTTGCCTCATCAGCTACTATTTATTACTTAGCTAAACATCCTGAAATACAAGAAAAAGCTCGAAAAGAAATAATTAGTATTTTATATCCTAATGGTGAACAAAAAACAAATGCATTCATTACTATTGAAGACACTAAAAAATTTGTTTATATCAACCAAATCATCAAAGAAGTGTTGCGTATTCATCCCCCAATTCTTTTCTTGATTAGCCCTCGCAAAGTTACTCAAGACGTTGATTTAAATGGTGTCTTTTTACCAAAAGGAAGCTTAGTAGATCCAAATATTTATAGTTTGCATCACAATCCTAACGTTTGGCATGATCCTGAAACATTTAATCCTGATCGATGGGTAACTGGTGGTGAAGCCGATAAATTGGCTAGTGAAGGAATGGCATGGTAAATCTTGAATTAAAAAAAATTAATGATTATACTAAGTATTCTAATGTTTTTTATTATTAATTTATGTATATTTATTCTAGGATTCCATTTTCAGAGTACTAATAATTAAAAAGTAATTATTTCAATTAAATCAAACTCTTATATTTTTTTTTTTTTGTTTTTGTTTTTGTTTTACAATTAATTTTAGTGGTGATCGTAAATGTATTGGTGCAAATTTTAGTTTATTAGAACAACGAGTTATAGTTGCTAACTTTTGTAAGTAATATATTTTATTATTTTTATTATATTTATAAGTATATATATATATATATATATATATATATTTGATAGGAAGTATGAAATTTAATTAATTTACTTTAATATTTTACTATTCATTATATTTCTTAGTACTCAAATATGAATGGTCGTTACCTGAAGATAGTATTCATAAAGATCATTTGATTGCTGAATTTATTTTGCTTCCTACACCAATAGACTTGAAAATTAAATTCAAGAAACGATATTAAGTAAAAAAAGTGTCTATTGCAAAAAAATGGCCATATTCTTTAGATTTTTTATTTTTTTGAAGAATTAAATATCATCTTAATCACTTTATTGATGAAATTAAACTTAATGCATATATTATATAATACTTAATAAATAAATTTAAATTATTAGTTATTTTATTGATATATATTATGAAATTGATTTATTAGTTTTTCAATATAATTATATATAAAAAAATTAGAAACGTTTATGGAAACGAATATTTAAATCTTTTGTTGACATAACAAAACTATTTCCAGTAATAATACGTTCGGCATGAGGCGAATTTTCAGGTAATGTCCAAGTATATCTTCGCACTAAATCATAAAATAAATAAATAAAAAGAGTTAGATTGATTTTAGATCAATCACGATAAAAATAATAAAAAAAATACACAACTTACATAAAGAAGAAAGGATAACACGTTGTTCAACTAAACTGAAGTTCATACCAATACATTGTCTGCTACCACTAATATATATAGATACAAAAAAAAAGGTAAAATGGATATATCAATATTCAAAGCTATATATACATGTATATATTAAAATAGGAAAAAAGAAAAACCTATATACTTTGAAAACGGAACCCAGGCCATACCACCGCCAGCTTGTTGATCAGCTTCACCTCCAGGAGCAAAACGATCTGGATCGAAAGTTTCTGGATCTTTCCAAACATTAGGATTATGGTGAAGATCATACATATTGACAGAAACTAATGTTCCTTCTGGAATAAAATAACCACTTAACTGAACATCTTTAGTTGTTTTTCTTGGTGATACTAATGATACAACACTTCCATTCATTCTTAAAGTTTCCTTCATCACTTGATTTAAATATACAAATTGTTTAGTTTGTTCAATAGTTGGTATAATATCGTCTTTTTGTTCATCACCATTAGGACAAAGAACTTTGATTACTTCTTGACGTGCTTTTTCTTGGATTTCAGGATGTTTAGCCAAATAATAACAAGCACAACTTAATGCATATGCAGTTGTATCATGTCTAGAAAAAAAGAAAAAAAAAAGAGGGAATTGAGCAAAATAATCATAAAATAAAATAATATATGCTGGTTTATCTTACCCAGCTAAAAAATAAAAATAAATGAAAACGAAAAATAAAATAAAATAAAATAAAAACATTAATATCTGATATAGCAAAACAAATTATAATAAAGTATATATTTATATAAGTTTTACCAACAAAGAAAATAGCAAGGTCACCTAATAATTCTTCATTTGTTAAAGCACCTTCACCACGATTTTCACTTTCAATCATAAGAGTAAGTAAATCTTTTTCAGTTTCTTCAATACCATGATCAATATTATTTTTGATATCTTTACGTTTTTTTTCAATAATCGATTCCAACATTCCTAAAAATTTTTCAAGTGTTTTATGTTTTCTTTGACGATCAGGGAATAACCATAAGAATTTAGTATCCAATGATGGGAAGAAAATGAATAACGGATTACGAACAGCAGCACTAACTTCGTCATATACAACTTTCCACTATTATTTTTTTTACATATATCAAAATAAAATAAAAGCAATGAATAAATAAATGTACATATATACGTGTGTGCGGATGTGTGTAATTACATATGTAATCATCCATTAAATTAAATATAACTAATAAAAAAAAAGAAAAAAGGGCAAAACTTACTTCACTGTGTTCATCTTGAATAGCATTAAAATCAAAATCAAAACCAGCTTTTCCAATAATTTCAAGTGTTAAACGTTCCATGGCATTAGAAAAATCAATCACAAAATCAGAAGTAGGATAGGTTTGGTCCCATAATTTGAAGACTTGACGAGTCATTTCACCAAAAAGATTTACAGGCATATGTCTACTAAAGGCTGGATTGCATATCTATTTTTTTTTTGTTTATTAAAAAATAAATCAATCAAATAAAAATTTAAGTTTCATGATATAACAATAAAAATAAAAGGATTGACTGTTGTTACACTGTATGTTTATTTTATTTTACGAACCATTCTGTGTTTTTTCCACTGAAGTCCGCTATCTAATAAAATATTTGATGACTTGACGAATTTGATATTTAGTGTTTTATCAAACTTCTTCATATTAGCTTTAGGGAAAATATCTAATAAATATAAATAAGAATTATAAATAAAAGCAAATACAAATAATAAATATTATGCACATATTCATGCATCATTTTTATTATAAGCTCTTTTTTTCCCCAAGTATCCCCTTAGTAAAAAAAAAAAAAAAAGGAAAAATTGGATATAACTTTACCTGATTTTAAAAAGACTTGTTTAATGGCCTCCGGATTAGCACTATAATATATATGAATTTTTATTTTTTAAATTTTCATCATCATTTATTTATTTACTTTTATATAATATTACTTATATATTTATATATGTTTACCAATGTACAGTCCATCCACTTCTATCGATTTTTAGATAAAGACCATGTTTTTCAACTAAAGGCATAGATAAATCGCGCATCATGACATGAGTAGGAGATTTTTTTAAGATAAAGTTTTTTAATAAATCAATAGGAGAAATGTGAGGTATATGTCTTAGGTGAGATGGTGGATTGAGTAAACGGTGAACAGTATGTCCTATTAAAGCAAAAGATATAGCAGCTGTAATAGTCACGCGCTTTGCTTTTGTATTTGTAAATCTTGACAAGTGTTTTTCATACCAATCAAGTACACTTTGCCAATTTATTATATTTGAATCAAAGTACTGATTTATTGTTTGAACAAGCTGTGACATTATTATTATATATATATATTAAAAATAAAATAATACTTGTAAGAATAAAAGAAAGAAGAAAGAAGAAAAAATAAGCTGAGCTAAATGGATGACTTCTTGATTACAAAAAAAGTCGGCATTTTAACCTTTTTTTTTTCAAGCAGCCTAAACTATTAGGTTCAAAAGAAAAATCAAACTATAGTAATACAGATTAATAATAAATGTGATTTTATTTATGTATAGAGTCATTTTTGCTTTTTTTAAAAAAAATTAATCTAAATATAATGAATACAACTATTATTTATTAAATTTATGAAACATGATATTTTATAGAATATAAAAATTGCAAGAGAATTAAAAAATTCTTTTTATGATTATGGTAAAAAAAAGCTTAATGTAAAAAAAAGTAATGATTTTTAAATGCATTTTAATATTTAAAGTCCGTTTTTTTCTCTTCACTCTTGTTTTATTTAATATACTTTTATTTAGTTTGGTATTAAATCATATATGCCTATATATATGTATGTGTATATATTCAATTTGGTTATTCTCTATTTATAAATTAATATCTTTTCTTATGAAAGTGAATATCCAATCCATTCACCATCATAATAGTAGCATTAGCTGTTTCAATTTGATCTTTATGGATAGTATTTTCAGGTAAAGACCATTCATATTTACGTACTATTTTTATAGTTAAAATAAAATATTAGCCAACTAACTATATATATATAGCAATCAAAATATATTACTTACATAAATATGATAAAAATACTTTTTGTTCAAGTAAACTGAAATTCATTCCAATACACATTCTTGGACCACTATAAAATAAAGCAATATATATAAGTTAATATATATATGTGCGTGTGTATTTATACAATCAAAATATATAATTCAAGTTAAACTTACTTAGAGAATGGTACCCTATATAAAATAAAAATAAAAAGCAAAGTTTAAATATATTTATATAATTAATTATCAGGATAATAACCTTTTTTTTTTCTAATTTTTGTATATTTATTTACCATGAAAATCCACTTCCAGCTAATTGTTCAGCTTCACCACCATCGGCAAAACGATCAGGGTTAAATGTATTGGGATTCTTCCAGATATTAGGATTATGATGAAGATCATAAATATTAACATTGACAAGTGTATTTTTAGGAATAAATTTACCATCTAATTCAACGTCTCTTGTAGCAATACGAGGTGTAGGTAAGACAGTGACAGTTCCATTCATACGTAAAGTTTCTTTAATAATTTGATTCATATAAACAAACTCTTTAGTTTGATCTAAAGTAGGCATGATTTCATCATTGGGCTCTTCACCATTAGGACAAAGAACATTAATTACTTCTTGACGTGCTTTTGCTTGAATCTCAGGATGTTTGGCCATGAAATAACAAGCTGATGTTAAAGCAAAGGCTGTAGTATCATGTCTAACCAATCAATAAAAATAAATAAAAAGTATGAATTAGATTAGATGATATATATATATGATTAAAAAAATTGTTATTATATCTTACCCAGCTAAAAAAAGATTAAGAAAAAAAAAAGAAAACAATAAAAAATCATTAATATGGATTTTTTTCTTTTTTTTTTAATAGATATTATGTATATATTTACCAATAAAAAAGATACCAAGATCATTTAATAATTCTCTATCAGTTAATACACCTTCACCACGTAATTCACCTTCAAGCATCAAAGTTAATAAATCTTTTTCGTTTTCAGGAATTTCATCAATATTTTTGTTTTTTAATAAAGAACGTTTATTATCAATGACTGTTTGAAGCATATCTACAAATTCAAGGGTTTGTTTATGAATACGTTGACGTTTAGGTAACATCCATAAAAAGTATTTTTCTACTACAGGAAACATGGTATGGAATGGATCACGGTGTCCTCTCATAATTGTATCATAAACTGTTCTCCATGGAGAATTTTTATCTTTAACAGAATTAAAATTAAAACCAAAACCAGCTTGTCCAATAATCTATATATATATATATATATATATATATATTATATTAAATATCATCATCATCACCACTATCCTTATTTAATAATAATAATAACAATAATAAAAATCAATTACTTACATCTAATGTAAATCTTTCCATAAGATTATTAAAATCAATAGTAAAAGATTCAGGTTGTGTTTCATCTAATAAGGCAATTAACTCTCTTGATTTTTCACCAAATAACGCTATTGGTAAACTTTTATGGAAGGCTGGGTTTGTCAATTTACGGTGCTTCTTCCATTTTGGCCCTTCAGAAAAAAGAATGTTTGAGACGCCGACTAATTTGTAAACGATTGTAGTATTATAAAAACTTTGATCAAGTTTTGGAAAC
Source organism: Cunninghamella bertholletiae (assembly GCA_037043795.1). Taxonomy (NCBI): domain Eukaryota; kingdom Fungi; phylum Mucoromycota; class Mucoromycetes; order Mucorales; family Cunninghamellaceae; genus Cunninghamella; species Cunninghamella bertholletiae. The sequence continues at coordinate 3,891,766 of JAZGVP010000001.1, forward strand.
ACATCTTTTGTAAGATAAAATAAAATAAAAAGAATGATTAAATATTCATTTTTCTTTCTTTCTTTTTATTTAAAAATCATATAAATATTAAACAAAAAAAAAAACAATCTTATCACTTACCAGTTTTCATAAAAACTTGTTTAGCAGCTTGAGGACCAACAACATGTAAAACCCAGCCATATTTATCATTACGAAGATACATGGTATTATCAGGATTTTCCATAATAGGACCAACTAATTCTTTATTGATTTTATGAGTTGGCCATTTATTAAAAATAAAACGACGAACACTAGTATATTTATTAATATAAGGAAGATGTCTTAAATGCTTTGGTGGTTTTGAAGCATTATCGAAATAAGAATAAAGTACTGCCAAACCAACAGCAACGCCAATAGTGATACGTTTTCCTTTACTATCATGTTTGTTAATAAAAGTTTCAATATGTTGTTCATACCAATCTAAAAGATAATTGGTATTGAACCATTCATAATTTTCAGTAAGTTGATTAAAAGTACTAACTATTAAAGACATAATTATATACTGTATATATACATATATATATATTATTTATATAAGAAAGAAAGGAAGAAAGAAAGAAAAAAGAAGGAAGGAAATATATAAGAAAATAATAAGAATAAAGAAAAACGGAATAAAAAAATGCAAAATGTTCAACCTTATTTTTGCTCTGATAACGTAACACAGAACCAACTCTTCTTTCACTTCATGTAACATACATATTTATTATTCTTTTTTGTCAATAAACTTTAATACTAGTTTTGATCGCATTTTGTATTTGATTTTATTTATAATCTTATATAATATATATATTTCTTAGAAAAAAAAAAAAGGTAATAATAAGATTATAAAAGAAATAATGTATTACACAATTAGTAAAATAAAGGTTTAAAACTTTTGATCATAAAAAAAAATAATCATACTATGTTTCACGAGAAAATGAAATGATGGTAATTACTGTACTACTTTTGGAAGGACGTGAAGAAAAAAGATCTTTGTAGTTTAGGCTAAATTAATAATACCTTATTTTTTTTTTTTTTTTGTGAGAGCGGAAGTAAGAATTATATATCCCAGAAATATATATATATATATCAAATCAGTTCTATTTTTACAATTACTCTATGTCCTTTATACATACGTATACACCTTTATCCCTTTATTACTGTTTATAAATAGTACTCTTTTTTGAAATACGTGAAAAATAATAACAAAAAATCATTTTTCTTTTATTTATATACTTAAAGTAGATAATTGGATTAAAATCATTCTTTTTTTTAAAAAAAATGTAAAGGTCATTAACAACTATATACCATTCAACTTAATGATTACAAAAACGATATTTAGTTAGATGATCAGATCAACGATCGTAAAAAAAAAAAGAGTACCTTTTCAATACCATTAATCCAATCATTTTTGGTATTAATTAAGGATGAAATTTTTTCAATTCTATTATGAAAAAAGAATATATTTACCTTTACATATATTTATTATAAAGCTAATTAAGTTAAAATATAATGATGAAAAATTTTCGGTTTTGAAGAATCGAATAAATATATAATATTATATGTATTTATTGGTTAAAACTAAGTTAATAAAAACTAAAAGGGATTAAAAATAAAATCTCAACCTTTACAGCCAAAACTGGAAAAGGACGGAGTATGAATTTTCTTTTCATCGCGCAATTTTTTTTTCCTTTGTTCTATTCTTTTTTCTTTCCATTTCTTTTTTTTTAAATATACATATATATATAATATAATCCTTTATGTCTCAATTTGTTCCTTCTATTACTGATACTCTTACTGATGGTGTAGGAAATACACCTATGATTCGTATTGGAACTCATAACTATAGTAAGTGCCTATTGAAAAAAAAAAACCAAATACTAAAATATTATTATAAACCTATAACACGCTTTTTTTATTTTTAACTTGTTACTAATACTTATACTATTTTTCTTTTTACTTATATATTTATATATATTTCTTTGGAATAAATCTAAGTTGAACTGCTTGCTAAACTTGAATTTAATAATCCAACTGGAAGTGTTAAAGATAGAGTTGCAAAACATTTATTGCAAGGTAAGCGATATTAATAATAGTAAAAAAAAAAAAAAAAAAAAAAAGCATGTATATTAAGATAATATATAAACTTTTGCATAAACACGTAAAATAGATTATATATAAATATATTTATTATTATATTTTCAAATAGAATTTGATCGTCGTAATCATTTAGAAAAACAACCACCACGATCTAAAACACTTATTATTCCAACTAGTGGAAATTTAGGTATATCCATTGCCACCCTTGCAGCAAGACAACAATATAGGGTCATATGTGTTATACCAGAACGTACATCAAAAGATAGAATTGATTTATTAAAAGCTCTTGGTGTAGAAATCATTCGATCACCTAATGAAGCACAACCGGAAGCTCCTGAAAGTGCTATTTCCGTTGCCAATCGATTAGCTGAACAATTATCTGCCAATACTTCTGTTATTGTCTTTGATGAATCTACTTATATTCATGGTGCGTTTGATTCTCTTGCTAATGAAATCATTCAACAAACAGGAGGAAATTTTGATTATTTATTTGTAGGAGTGGAATCAGGATCTATGATCACTGGTCTTTCAACTTATCTTAAATCTAAATTACCTAATATAAAAGTATGTTTACATATATATATATATATATATATATTCTCTTTTAAATATATTTTTATTTTATTTTTTTTTATTTTATTTTTAACATGATTTATATTTTATAGATCATTGGTGTAGAACCTACTGAGTCAATATTAAGTGATACAACACAAATTCATGCAAATCATCGAGCGGTAAAAAAAATAAAAAATGAATCAACATAAAATAAGTAAATAATAAAAAGTAAAAAGTATGAGAATATATATATATGTATATATGTATACATTTGTTAATATTATAAATTTTTTTTTCATATTGATGAATCATTTTAGGAATGGAAAGTTGAAGATTTGGGTAACAATACAGCAAATCCCACTACTTTAGATAAATCAAAAGTAGATGATTGGGTAAAGGTATCAGATAAAGAAGCATACTCTACTGCAAGAAGACTTATTCGTGATCAAGGTATTCTTTGTGGACCTTCTTCCGGAGCTGTTGTTGCAGCTGCCATCCATTATGCAAATCATAAACCACCTGAAAATCACTCAACACATGAATATCAAGCTGTGGTCATACTTAATGATAAAGCACAAAATTATACATCAACATTACTTAATGATGAATGGTTATTTGAAAATGATTTAGCTGATGATTTGATGACTAAAGAAATGGAATATTTATCCTATGATAGATATCGTGCCGTAAGTTGATTATATGTATATATAAAGGGGAAAAAGGATTATTTATACTTACCATTATTATTATTATTATTTATAGGCAAGTGTAGAAGATTTACAATTACCAGCTGCTGTGACTATTCCACCATCCACAACAATATCAAGAGCTTTAAATATAATGATTGAAAGAGAATATTCTCAATTACCCGTTGTGCATGCTGATAATAAAAAATTAGTTGGTTATGTATCATTAACTTCATTACAAAAACAATTAGATCAAGGTTTACATAAAATTGATGATACTGTAGAATCATGTATGTTTTCCTTTAAAAATGCTAAATCATCTGGAAAGGCTTATCAACTGATCACCCCTGATACTAGTTTGGCTGACCTAGGTAAATAATAATAATAATAGTGATGATGATGATGATGATGGTTAAAATGTTTATTTATTTACGTATTTATCTTTTAAAAAAAGCTAAATTCTTTGAAAAGAATTCCTTTGCAGTTGTAACAGATGAAAATAGAAAATGGTGTCTTGGCGTTGCTACTAAATATGATTTAATTAGTTTTCTTCATCGTCGTCAAATATTGTAATTTATAATAATTTAATGGTAATAATAAAAATTAAAGAATTAAAAAAAAGTGCAATATTTTATTGATACTATTAAAAAAAGGAAAGAAAAAAAAATGATAAATGAAAGTATAAAATGATTAAAAAATAATAATAAAAAAATGATAATAGAATAATAAAATAAAAATAAAAATAAAAGTAATAATAAAACCAATTGAATATTTTCATTCTATTTTACGCTTTTCATTAAAGCAGGTAAAACTTCACGACGCCACTGATCTTTACAAGCCTTTTTTGCTCTTCCTACAGCTAAAGCAATTTTATCCCAAGAAAAAGAAGTCATATCATCTAGTTGTTTTTCTTTAACAATAGCCTTTAATAAACTTAATCTTTCATTATCTTTCCATCTTGGTTTAATTAATGAATTTGATGCATTTGAAATAATAGATGATGTTGATGATGAAATAGACACAGAACGATTTTTATTATCATTATTATCATTATCAGTCATAATAGTATCTTCAATTATATGATTGTTACTATTATTATTACTATTATTATTTAGATGATCTAGATGAAAAGGTGGAATTGATGCTGATAAGGATGAAGTAGATGGCTGCGACATTAAATTATCTGATAAAGAGGTCATACTTGAAGCATGTGCAAGGATTTTTGGTCTTTTTAATCTTCGTATTTTCCTAGCTGATTGTAAGTTGTTGTTATTATTATTATTTTGATTTTCATTAATAGAACATGCCGATAAATTTGGTTTAAATGTAAAAGTTGAAGAAGATTGACTTAAATTGGAAGTATAAAAAGGATCAATATTACTATTATTATTATTATATTGATAATTCGTAGGATAATGTTGATGGTGTTGTTGATTATTATTTATATTATTAAATTGTAATAATGATGATGATGAATTACTTAATAAAAGTGGTGGTAATGTATATTCTGAACTTAAAGAAGTAGTAGAAAAATTGCTATTTTGAAATGGTAGATTGGAAGATGATGATGGTGATGTTGAACTAAGATCAGAATGCCAAGTTAATATGGATGAAATTGAAGGTAACCGAAGATGGTTTTTATTCCTTTTGATTGACTCATCTGTATTCATGATTACTAACATCGTTTTATTTATATTTTCATGATTTTTCATGATTGTTTGTTAGATAAATAGAATAGAATAAAGATAAAAAAAAATTAAAAAATTATTTTTTTTTGAGAGAAAAAAACGATTTTATATTATACTGCTTCATTATTTATAAACTAAAATCCTATTCATTGTTATTATCTAATGGCAATTTATATACTAAACCTATATATTAATTGATTGACTTATGATAGAAAATTACAATGATATTGCCAAAAACAAGAAAGATTTATTGTTCTTTTCCTCCAGCAAGATATAAAGAATATATAGTTCTTTTTAAAATAAATTTATTTTTATTTTATTATATGATTAATTAATAAATGGCTTATATTTTTGACAGCCTAGTAAAATCGATAATAATAATTTTTAATTACTGAATTGATGTATATACTACATATGGAATGGCATTAAAAAAAAAGGAGCATTTCATGCATATGGTTTTTTTTATATATAAAAGCTGAGTTTACCATTTCTCTTTTTTCTTTTTTCCTTTTTTTTTTCTTTTTTTTTTTTTTCATCTTCTTTTTTTCTTTTCTTTTTTCTTTTTTTTCTTTGATATTTCTTTTTTTAAATGGATACTAATATATGTTTACACTGTGAAAAAAATTTAGAAAAGGTAATTAAAAAAACCTATTTTTAACAAAAATCAATAGCCATCATAATAAATAGTTCATTATGATTAAAATAGAAATAAAAAAAAGAAAAGAAAATTAAAAATAGTATATATAAATGATTTATTATTTATTATTACAATGATGATTTAATTTTTTTTTACGCTTTCTATATCAGGTTAATATTTATCAAAATGTTTTTTGTTCTAGATTATGTCATGAAAAAGAATCATTAAAAACAGTAGAATCTTCATTGGATTTATTACAATCCATCCCAAAACAACGTAGTCATCATTTATCTTTTATTAGAAAATCAATAAGAAATGTAAATATAATCCCTTCTTCATCCGTCGCTTCTTTAGAATCTTTATAATAATAGATCCGTTTTTAACAGCTCCTTTTTTTAAAAAAAAAAATATATTTCATCATTATATTCAACAAAGCCTAATTTTTATTATTATTATCATCATCATCATTTTTATACCTATCACTTAATCAAATATCAATCATCAGAGTACTTTTATTGTTTAGTCTTAATCTTTCTCATTCTTTTTTTTTTTTACTTTTTTACTTTTAATATGATACGATTGTTATTTCTAATAGTTAATAATTTATATCTTTTCTTTTTTTTTAATTTTTAATTTTATTTCATTCTCTTATCTATTAGTGTATTTAAAACAATATATATATAATCTACTATGTAGGAATAGAAATATACAAAGAATAGTTTACTATATAATAAAAAGTATACAATATATATTTTTATTTATATATGTATTTTTATATTATTTGATTTTATTTATTATTTTATTTTTTTGCAATTGTTTATTTACTTTTATTTATTTCACACGTAAGACAGCACGGACATCCATTAAAAATGGCAATAAATGATCTTTAAATGATTGAGCCATTTCTTTAGTAAGAGCTGTAGGATGTTTTGGAGTAGCTTCATCCAATTTTTTAAAAGCATTAATTAAACGAGATTCTAAATCTTTAGGTTGTTGAGAAATAATTTGATTAACAATAGAAACGTATGTTTCTGGTTCCGCACAAATTAACGCCAATAATGCATCTGATGCCACACTAACAACGGATGCATCTAAATGTTGAAATAGGAGCACGTTCAATAACTCACTTAAAAGTTTGGAAATAGGTTCTTTTATAAATTCAATATTTCCTAATCAAGTAAAAATAAAATATATTGTATTTATATGTAAGTCTTATTTTTCTTCTTTTTTCTTAAAATCTTACTTTTTTTATTATTTATTTATTTACCTTGATTATATTTATGATGTAATACCCAATTACTTAGAGGTGCTACTGCTTGTAGTGTAAGAATATTAATTTCTGCTACTGGATGACGAATACCAAATTCAAGGCTACTCATTAAGTTATTAAAAAGAGGTGCTGGTAATCCAAATAATTTATCAGGGAATTGTTCAATTAAATGAGAAACTAATTTGATATATGATTGACATAAATTAGGAATCTAAAATAAAAATAGAATAAAATAGAATCAATAAATCATTATATATTATAACAATATTATTATTACTATTTTCTTACCTGTAACATTTGAAGATTAATCATAGGTATAATAGTATTCACACCAAAAAGAACTACATCTGCAGCATCTGGTTTTACAGATCCATCTAATAGTTTTTGTCCTTCAAAATTAGTTGCTATGACGTTATTTAATAATGACAATGTGGTGCATATATCTTCATAAGGTTTATCAGCTTCTTCTTCTTGGGTATGAACACGTGTTTTTCCTTGATTAAATGTGCCATATAATCTAATGATTTCAATAATAAATTGGTATAATACTTGTTTTTGTGAATTTTCAAGATTACTGAGATCCTATATAAATCATCATAATTATAAAAATAAAAATGCCATTAATGAATTATTTATGATCAGCTTTTTGTTTTTTATTTTTATTTTTATTGATTTATTCATTCAGCATTGTTATTATTTTATTTTTATAATTACCAAATTTCCTGTCATATCAGCAATAATTTGAAGAAGAGCAAGCTGTACTTCTGGAACATTTTTATAAATATCCATCAATTGAATAAAGCTTTGGAAGAATCGAGATATGAAACTAAAGATGATAGATGTATTACTAAATTGACAAGCTAATGCTAATCCATCAAACATCTATTATTATTATTATTATTTAAAAAAAAAATTAAAATAGTATTAAATAAAATTGAAAATATTTCATTATTTAAAAATAAGATAAATATATTACTTACATCAAGACCATTTAAAACGTTTGTCATAACATTTGGCAATTGATATTTTTGAGAAAAATCTTGTTGATGGAGTATTGATCCAAGTCGTTCCTATAAATATAAATATAATATATTATTTATCTATGTCTTTGTTTATATACTACCATTTTTATTATTTATATTATTTCATTTACCTCGATCATTACAAAGATTAAATTAAGATAATTATTTCTTGCTCCTTCATCATTTACAGTACTAGATATAATAGCTATGGTTTGGATCAAATAACTAAAAAAATAATAATGATATATATATTATATGTTAGCTCTACTAAAATATCAAAATAAGTAGTTTATGTTTATAAAAATTTACTTGTGAACTGCTTCGGGCAAGTGTTCTAAATTAGAAGTTATGAACTTCACCAAATCAGGAAAAGAACCTAAAAAAAAAGGTAAGTATATAAAGTATCTTGATTGTTTATTTGTTTATTTTACTTATTTTTCCTTTTAATAATAATAATAACAATAAAAACTTACTAGATTGAATTAAAGCAGTCTTCAAATTTAAACTGGTTCCACATGAATTTAACCATCGAATTAACTGTGTTAAAACGTCAGGATCTGCACTCCATAACATAAAATTGGATTTCATTTGTTCAATAAAAAATTCTATAATATGCAATCCATGACCATCTGAAGGTCCAGGCTTCCCATATGCTTTAGCAATATTCCCACTCATAAACCCATAATCATTTTCATTTACTAGTAAATAGGATTTACTCCACCGTTCCATATACCATATCAAAGTTTCAGCTACACGTGGACTACAATTGGATGCCTAATAAAGACATAAAAAGCACACTTAGTTGTCATTGTATTTTTTTTTTTTTCCTATCTATTTCATCATACTTTATCAAATATTTTTTTTAATTACTTTTTTATTATTTATTTATTTATTCATTTTTACCTCTACAGTATTTGGACCAAAACTAGAATAAAATCTTAACAATTCTAAAAATTGATTTGATAATTGTATTACTTGATCTTGCTCTGGTGACTAAAGAGTAAAAAAAAAAAAAAAGGAAAAGAAAAAGAAAATCAATATAAATAATATTTATATTCGATATATAAATATTCTGTACATTACCTGTGATGCTGAAAGTTGCATGATAGTATCAGGAATCATTGGTTGTTCACCTTTACCTTCATCAGCAAGTATATGTGCCGATAATAAAATAATCCAATGAATTTGTTCATGGATTATTAAAATATCTATTTTATTTTATTTTTTTAAAAAGTAGTAATAAGAGAAATGAATGAAAAAAAAATCATTAATACATTTCCCTTTCCTTTCTTTTTTTATTTTTTTACAAATATACATCACATTTGTATATATATGTATATATATTATTTACCAATATTTGAGGCCATATCAGCTGAAAAAAATGAATGAAACTTTGTTGTCTTTTCATTTAATAAATGCTGTAAATGTAATAAGCATTGATGAGGGTTAAGTCTAGCTAATATACCAACACTTGTAAGTTGATCACCATAAGTTTGCCAATCCTTAATAGCGTTTTCAATTTCTCCTTCTTCTTCATCATCATCCAATACTTTTTTAGCGCATTCTAATTGAACTTGAATATAGGATTCCACAATTTGATGAGAAACTGTTCTCATATAATCAGTTAATTGATGTAAATTTGTTTCTGATAATGTACTTCTATTTGAGATATCTCTTGGATCAGCAGGTTGTAAAAAGTCGGCTATGAAAATAAATTAAAAAAAATAAGACATAAAAATAAATAATACAATTTATATATGCTTATATACATATATCTCTCAACGACTTATTATTTACCAATTATAACCCATGTTTGTAAACATTCATCACTAGCTTCACCAATCCACCCTTCATCAACATCACTAGCAATTCCATGTAAACAGCAAATTGTTAACTGCCTGATATCGTTTAAAAATTGAAAGAATCCAGGAATTTCACATAGTGTAGCAAGAGAGACATTTTCAAATAATCGATGAATCATTTGAATAGTTCCAAGTAATTGAGGTCCTTGTTGTGTTAATTGATCAGGACTAGTACCACCAATAACAATACTATACATTTAATTTAAAAAAAAGAAGATAAATAAAAAAGGATTAATAAAAAAAAACCTTTATACATACAAGTATATATATATATATACGTATCATAATGATGTTACCTGTTTACTAATTTCAAAATACCATGTATCATTGTAGATGAATAACCTTTAATGATTTCTTTATCATTATTGAAGAAATCTTCTTTAATGCCAGATAATTTTACAAGACATTGTAAACAATGATATGATAATTCACTTTCATTTTGAGTTAAATCATAAGCCTAAATTATATATAATACTAATTAATATTTCTTCTCTTTTTCTTTTACATTTTTTTTTCTCTCATAGAAAGAAAAAATTACTAATTATTACCATAAAAAATAACCATAAAACTTCATTATTGCCCAACACGCCTTGCCATTCTTTAGGATAAATAGAATCAGTAGCTTTTACAGAACTTGGACCATCTTCTTTATCAAAAGTATCGTCGTTTTGTTGCTGTTTTTCAAATGTTCCTGGTATAACGGTTTTATTACCTATTGTTTCAAATTCCCAATTTAATATTTTTTCTGATAAAACAAGAATGCATGAAAGTAAAGGTGAAGAAGATGAAGGTAATGACTGTGATCCATTTGTAACAGTAGCATGTAATAAAGTAATAGTATCTTGAAAGATTGGAAGTAACATATGCATCTATATTAAATATATATATATATATATATATATATATATATATATATATATATTAAAAAAGGAAAAAAAAAATTAAAACAACATATATAAAGAATTTTTTAACAATTAATAATTATATATATGTATGTATGTATGTATGTATTTACCTCATAAAATACTTTAGATTTATAATGATATTCCCAAGTAAGGCCAACAGTGGAAGATCGAGTACTTGAAAATTGATCAGTTAATGAATTGGCTAAAGCAATACCAATTATTTGCTATATATAACCATAAAAAAAAAAATCGATCAATCAATCAATCAATCAATTGATTCATCAGCTTACTCTTCATCCTTTCCTTTTTCTCTGTTTTTTTTTTATTCTACTCTTCTCTATTATTAGTATTATTTTTTTTTTCTCATTCTATTCTTCCTCTTTTTCTTTCTCTCTATTTTTATTTTTTTTAATCCTACTCATTTTACTTATTTTTATTAGTGTTTTTCTCATTATATATTTTCTATTTTTACTTTTACTATAATTTTTAAAATAAAAATAAAATAAAAAAAAGACTTACAGAATCTTTTGAATCCATAGTTAATAGCTGTTTGATATGTAAACAAATAGCTTGTCTTTCTTCATCGGTTGTATCAAATAAACTTCGTTTTATAATTAATGATACAGCTGAAAGCATTTGATCACGAACATATTTTGGTGCGCTAAATAAATAGATAAGTTATTTACTTTAGTCAGTACATATAAATATAAATAAATATATATATAAGTTATAAAATAGATCATAAAATAGTTTTTGAATACTTACTTTGGATGATGTAAACAATATTCAATTAAATAGTTTTTGAGTTGGATCAATTCTTCTAAAGGATAAACTGTATATTCTTTGACAGCAATATCACCAATAGCTAAAGCAACTTGGAATTGTACCATAGGACTTTGTGCTCGATCTATTCATATTTATAAAAGGTAAAATAAAAAACAAAAAGAGGTTTAGTATAAGATCCAAAAAATGAATATAAAAAAGATTGATATATATTATACCTAAAATAAGTTTGCATATATGCAAAACTTTTGGAATTTGTCTAAATCTAGTGAGCACAACTTCTGCAGCTGCACGAGTAGTAGGTACCTTATTTGATATTATCATTTTGTTAGATCTAAACACTTTTTTTTTGAATAAGTTGTGTTTTTATATAAATAAGATTTAATTTATTTACCTGAAAATCAGAACAGGCTTCTTCAAACTCAATTGCAATCTTTAACTCTTGAGATGTATTCATATTATTTAATCATGCATATATAAATTTTATAGTCTAAGTCTAGAAAAATAATAAGAAAAAAAAAAAAGAGAAAAAAATAAGACAGAACATACAAAAAATGTCTGAGTCTTAATTTTATCCATTGCCCAAATCAAACGAAAAAAAAAATATATGAAACGATTTTATAGATCAAAGTAAACAATTGAAAAATAGAAGAAAAATAATAATAATAAATGATTCCAAAGTAATGCTTATGCTAAGTTTAAGAAAAAAAATAACCAATTTATATATATTTGGAGGGAAGGAATAATAATCAAGTATAACTATATTCTCCCCCGAAAATTAAATAAGATAAATGATTAGAAAACTTTACATTCTTCATATGTTAAATAATAATAATATAATAGACCCTTTTTTTTTTACTTTATAATGTATTTTTAACTCTTTTTTTTTAAGACAAGATAAAATAAGAAAATCTGAGTACGAATCTACTTAATTGATATATATATAATACATATATATATTAATGTCACAAAAATATATATATTTGGGATCATCAAATATAATCTAAACTTTAAATATAAAAAAGAAGTAAAAGAAAAGAACAAAAAAAAAAAAAAATGATAAAATAAAAAAAATGATTTATGAAAATTATATATCAAAATGTAAACCGAGAAAATGCAACTTTTTTTGTGGATGGTTTTAGAATGGTAAAATAGGTTATAAAAAGGGTTTTAACAATGTGTTTATTATTCGGGTAACAAAAAAACAATTTCTATGTTACACCACCCATATATGTAAAATACAAATTTAAATATATAATAAAATAATCCATTGAAATGATTTTTTATAATAAGAAAAAAATATACAATATATACAAACATATATATATATATGTGTATATTTCATACAAATCATTTCTTTTTTAAAGTGGAATTCTTTCAAAAAATGTAATAATGTTATATATATTTATATAATCAAATGACAATACATATATAGTTCAACTGTTTTGCATGATGGAAAGAAAAATAAAATTGATCATTGACATTTCACAAAATCGAGTGGAAAAGTGATTAATTTAAACACCGATTCAAATTTTTTTTTTTTTATAAATTACGGTCAAAGCTTTTTTTTTCCCCTTTTAATACCTTTTTTTTTCTATATATAATATATATTTTTCTCTTCCACTCTTTTATTTTTTTCTCTTTTTCTTTTATTTTTTTCTTTCCTTTAAATTAACTTTCTATTTTTATTTTATATATATAATATATATAATATAAACAAAATGAGTAGTGACGACGAGAAATCACAAAAATTTAGTGAAGCTAGTGTACCAGTAGAAGCAACATACAGAACTTATCCAATTCGGTTTTATGGATTAGCACTTATTTGTATATTAAATATTGTATCTTCTATTAATTGGCTATCAGTTGCACCTGTACCTGACCATGCTAATGCTTTTTTTCATAACATTGGTCTTACTACTATAAATTGGTTCTCTAATTCTTTTTTACTCACTTATATTTTTGCTGGTCCTTTATCAAGTTATATTTATTATCGTTATAGTATTAAAACTGGGGTAAATATATTCTATTTTTCTTTTTTTTAACCTTTTTCCCTCCTTATGTAATATATTTATGTATATAAGAAATATTAATATAAACTCCCTTTTTATATTATTTAAAAAAAAAAACAAAATAGCTTGTAACTGGAACTGCTCTTCAAATTATTGGTGCTTGGTTACGTTATTTTTCTTCTTTTGTTCAAGGTACTGGAAATGGAAGAGTAGCTCTAGCTCTTATTGGACAAGTAAGATATAAACATAAATATATACTATGATACATAAAATTAAAATATATATTTATATATATGTCATTTTATTCTTTAATTTATTCTAGATCTTTTGTGCCATTGGTCAACCATTTATTTTAAATGCTTCTACACCTGTAAGATAATCAATAAATAAATAAAAAGGAAGGATAAAGCTCTTTTATTTATCGTTAAACATTTTTAATTTTTCTGTCTATTAGTATTCTAGCATGTGGTTTAGTCCAAAAGAACGTAGTTCCGCAAGTATGGCAGGTGGTTTAGGTAAATAAAATAATATATATAGCATTAATTTAAGTTTTATTTAGATTATTTAATCGTTAAAGTGTAACTAATTATTTCCTTTTTTATACAGCCAACTCTGTTGGAATGGCAGTAGCGGATTTAATCGTCCCGGCCATTGTTCCTGATGAAAATAGTATCCAATTTAATGCAAGTACCAAAAAAAAATTCAAATTCAAAAATTAAACTTACTATTTTTATCATTAAGAATATTGAGAAATTTTAACCATTTTTTTTTTACCACTTAATATTTTTTTTAAAAAAAAAAAACAGTTTCTTATAATTGCTTGTATCACTACCGGATTTGGTATTCCAGTTATTTTCATTCCAAAGCAACCTAAAACTGCACCATCCTTTAGTGCTGCTACTCATGAAGAAAGAAGACAACCATTATTAAAAATAATGCTTAGTTTAATTACTAATATTAACTTTTTAATGATCTTTGTTGCTTTTGGTATATTATGTGGTCTTGCATCTACTGTAACATCTATGTTACCTCAAGTTGTTCAACCTTATGGTGTTTCTTACGATGATGCTGGTTATCTTGGTGCTGCTTTCATTGTAGCTGGTATTGTTGGTGCTGTTGTTACTGGTTTATTCATTGATCGCACTAAACTTCATAAATGGGTATTACGTGCTTATGTTCCTATTGTTGGTTTCCTTTATCTTGCACTTCTTTTCGTCGTTAAAAAAGATAATTATGATGCTATCATGGCTGTTTGTGCTATTCTTGGCTTCTTTACTTTATCTTTGCTCCCAGTTGCTTTAGAATTAAGTGTTGAATGTAAGTTTTAATTTTATTATTATTACTATTATTATTTTATTAATTTATTCTTTGGATGGCTTAAATATATATATATATATATGATTTTAACTTTTTTTTTATTTTAATCATCATTATTATAATTATTATTATTGTAAATCTAGGTACTTATCCTATTCCTGAAACTTTTTCAAGTTCTTCTTTATGGATGTGTTCTCAAATCCTTGGTTTAATCTTTATTGCAGCTTTGAATGCTTTACGTGATGAAAACGGTGATCCTCCTGGAAACATTCATCGTGGTTTAATCTTGGCTACTTGTGTTTCTATGCCTTTAATGATTTTATCTACTTTATACAATAGTCCTAATAAGCGTATGGATGTTGAAAAAGAACAAGAAATGCTTCCTTAATTTTTTTTAAAAAAAACGACATTTATAATCTATTGTGTGTATTTATATGCTATTTATATTTATTAATGACTACTCTATTTTTTATTTTTTATTATTTATTATTTATTACTTATTATTTATTCTTCTAATATATTAGAGATACCTACTTTTATTTATTTATTTACTTATTTATGTGGTGTATTATTTACACCATTTTTTTCTTACCAATAAAAAAAATGACTGTAATTATAATACTTAACAGAAAAATAAAGATTTACATTTAATATCTTTTTTTATTTAAAAATAAAACTAAATATTGAATCTTATTCTACTATTATAAATCAATATATATATATATATAAGCACTCAAAAATATCAATTTTTTTATATATCTCCTCTTTTTTAAAAAAAAAAGAATTTTTAGAATTCAATTAAGTATACTTGTATAAAAAATAAAAATTGAAAAAATAGCAAATGTTGTCTTCATTATTATTATTATTATATTTATTTTATTTTACATGAGCATGTTAATTTAAAGTTATAAAATAGAAAATAAAAAAAATAAAAACTCATATCGTAAGGAAATAGCTTTTTATTAATAACTTAAATATAATACAATATAATAAGAATAAACTTCACTTGCTATTTTATATTTTTGATTAGTATATTGTTTCATTTTTTTTTAGATCAGAGTATTAATTAGTGCTCAAAAAATCCACATCATTAAAAAAAAACTAATGGAAAGATCAAATATATATATAAGTATAGTATATGATCAACTTAATAATCATTGGATTAACAAAATTTTATTTTTAAAAGAAATAAAATTCATTACCAGTAAAATACCGTTTATCTTATTGATCGCATTAACGATATTTAGTTGGATGACTAGATTAACGATTGTAAAAAAAAAAAAAAAAAAAAAGATGCTATTTCAAGGTTATTAATCCAATCATCCAATGTAGATTACATATATATAGTCTATTTTTAAAAAAAAAATAATAGATACAACTTTCCTATATTCTATAAATAATATCTTGTTTAATATCTTGGTATTTTATTTTTATATATTAAAATCAACAACAATAAGATAAAAAAAATTAAATAAGCGTGTGATCATTGAGGGGTTCAAATTTACCAGGTTGAGAAATAGGTTAAAATACGCGGCTATCCTTGTTAGGAAAGTGATAACGCGTGGCCCTAGTTTAACAGTAATAAAATAAAAACAATGATAGATTGATAATTTAATAAATAAATAAAGCATGATATCATAAAAAGTTACAAACAGTATATATATACACTAGGTTCATATTTTTTAATTTTATGGTTTTTTTTAACCCTGGATGGATCTATTAAGTAACAAATTTAAAAAAGAGTCCGAATTCGGGCCCGGTGGGTAATTTTTCCAGATCCTTTTTTTTCATATATAATAGACTCTTCTTTCATTTCCCTATCTTTTTTCCTTTCCATTTCATTTTTATTTATTATTAACCTTCTTTATTTATTTATATTTATTTTTTATTATTATTATTATTATTATTATTATATAATAACTATAAATTATGTCACAAATTATTTCAACTATAAATCAATACATTGATATAAATAAATTAACAAACGGACAAGATTGGTCGCGTTGGTATGAAACTTATTTATTAAAATATACTAATTCAAGGACCAAAAAAATCACTATTGGTACCTCTATAGCACTTGTGTTACTTGGTTATGCTGTAAATAAAGTTTTGACACCACCAAAACACCTTCGACACTTACCTTATATCAATTTCTTTAAATCTATGAATAATCTCATTTTTAAACAACTTAATGTTAAAGAGTTTTATGAAGCTGAAACTAAAAAGTTAGTTGAAAGTGGTCATGAATTTTATCTAAGACTTGAACGCACTGGTTACGTTATTCATACTTGTAACCCACAAGCAATTAAGGAAGTTCTTTTGAAAGGTGGTAAGTACTACTATATATATATATAACATATACATTCTAATTATTTTTATATATATGTATACTGTTTTTTAATAGATATATTCCCTAAATATGATTATAACACTAGTAATAACGAAGATGGATCATATTTCCACGAATTTGTTGGCTTTGAAAATGTACTTATGACAAACGGATCGACTTGGAAAAAGCACAGAATGGTATGAGAAAAAAATAAAAAATCTATATTTATGCAATTTATACTTATGTATGTATATATCCGCAATTTTTTCCCTCTAGATTGTAAACCCAGCTTTTAAAACCGCTTTACCTTCTCGTTTATTTGGTGAATGTACAAGAGATCTTTTCAAATTATGGGATAATCAATATGCTAATGAATCATTTGATGCTGATATTCATAATATCACTGAAAGATTAACGCTTCAAATAATTGGAAAAGCAGCTTTTGGTATATGCATATATATATAATTAGAAAAAAAAGAAATTATTTATCTTCTTTTCTAACTATGAATTTTTATTATTATTATTATTTGATTTGATTTTTAATTAGATTTTGATTTTAATGCCGTCTTGGATGAAAATTCGGTGTGGAAAAAAACATACGATGACATTAATAAAGCAGCAAGTGAGCCATTATTTATTTTATTCCCAACACTTGAAGAAAAGTTTTTATGGTTATTCCCAAAAAGACAAAAATCTTTTAAATTATTAAATGAGTGGAAAAAAATGCTACTATCAATCATTGAAAAGAAACGTGAAGCAATTCAAAATAATGTTGATCATGGTATTGAAGAAGCTGAAAAAGATTTACTTACTCTTATGATTGAAAGTGAAAATCGTGGTGAAGGTGCTTTAACAAATGAAGAATTATTAAGCGATCTCATTATTTTCTTTATTGGTAAATTATATATATATATATATAAATTATTATATTGATTTTTTTATTGATATACTCATTTACCAAATCATTTTTATTTTTTTAAAAAAAAATTATCAATCCATCCATTCATTCATTTAAATTTAGCTGGGTAAGTTTATATATATATAATTTTATCTATATGCATTTAAAATTTTATATATATAAAACGAGCTTTATATTTATTTAACATTTTTTATTTTTATTTTTAGACATGACACTACAGCATTTGCTTTATCTGCAGCTATTTATTATTTAGCTAAACATCCTGACATTCAAGAAAAAGCTCGTCAAGAAGCAATTAGTGTATTATGTCCAAATGGTGAAGTAGATGGAGATATTTTCCCATCTACCGAAGATACTAAAAAATTTGTTTATATAAATCAAATTATGAAGGAAACTTTACGTATCAATGGAAGTGTTTTATTCTTATTAAGTCCTAGATTAGCTACTCAAGACGTTAATTTATCTGGTGTTTTTATTCCAAAAGGATCACAAATCAATGTAATAACATTAAAAAAAAGAAGAAAAAGTATATATAAATATATATATATTAATTTTATGTACTCTTTTAAAAAAAAAAATATGTTAACAATCAAAATAGGTAAACATCCATGAAGTTCATCATAATCCTAATGTTTGGCATGATCCTGAAACCTTTAATCCTGATCGATGGGCATCTAATGGTGAAGCTGAACAATTAGCTGGCAAAGGAATGGCTTGGTAGGCTTGAATAGAAACTATAAATCATTATTATTTTTTTCTTAAATATATTTTCTAATTATTATTAATTTTTACTAATTATAGGGTTCCGTTCTCTAAGTACATTTGATTAAAAACAAATTAGGATTAAAAAAATGGAAATATTAATCTATTTATCTTTATATATACTTTTTTAGTGGAAACCGCCAATGTATAGGGATGAACTTTAGTTTATTAGAACAACGAGTTATTCTTGGTAGTTTATGTAAGCTTAAGAGAGAGAAAATAATGTAAAACATTGAATAATGATAAAAATAATAATAATTTTATTGTCTTGTTTTTTTATAGTACGCAAATATGAATGGACATTACCAGAAGATTCAATTCACCATGATTATATGGTGAATAAATTCAGTTTAATTCCTAAACCAATTGATTTGAAAATCCGATTCAAGAGAAGATATTAAGCTATTTATATATGTATACAGCATTATCGTATAAATCCATTATATATTTATATCATAAATATTTTCATCATCTTTTTTTTATTTATTATTTAATGCACTCTGATAAAATATTAGGATATATAATAATAATAGCAATAATAATACATTAAAAGGCACGCTTTCTACTAATAAAAACTTCATACCACATTTTAAAATCACCTCTTAAAGAATACAATGGATATTTGAATGTAGCAGGCTTACTATTTAACATATATGTATTAAAAAAAAAAGATAAATATAATTATAAACCCATATAATTATTTATATCAATATATGATTGTTTACTTTTTTTCAATGAAGAAATGACCAATCCAAGCAAAGAAATAACCTAATTCATTAATAATAATAACATAGGTTAATGAATATATATAATCTGATAATTTAAATTCAACTATATATCTTTTTTACCTTGAAATATGCCTAAAAATACCAATTTTTTATTTCTTTTAAGAATAGCTGAAATAAATAATAAAATAGCAATAGATGTTCCTATTAAATAGATATACATATTAGATACTACTACTACTATTATTATTATTAACTAGTTGCTGTTATATTTATTATTTATATATAAATACCAAAAAGATGCAATCTTCTATTTGATCTATTGCAATGTTCTGATAAATAATATGGATAGAATGCTTCAAAGGTTTTAAAACCTTCTTTAGGTATGGTTCTTTTAGAATAATTATGATTTGCTATGGTGTCTGTCATATTAATATACAATTGTATATGTATTTTAAAAAAATAATAAAAAAGAAAAGAAATAGAAATAAATAAAAAAAGGGAATACTAGAAAAAAAATATGTGGAGAAAAATAACCTTAAATTGGATAGAAAAAAAATTAGTCATTGGATTTAAAAAAAATTGTGAAACTATGAAAATCAACTGCAGAAAAAAAAAAATGGAGCCTTTCCTTAATTTATTTCATTTATTTCATTTATTTTGCATGAATTAAATATTGAAGATTTATTATCATTATTATCATTATTTATAATTTAAATGATTAAAATCACTTTTGATTATAAAAAAAGTTAATCTTAGTTTTCTCAAGATTTATATAATTCAATGATCACTAAAAAAAAAAGGAAAGTAAAATGAAATATAATAAATAAATAAATAAATATTAGTTTAATTGAATACTAAATAAACTGTTAGAAAATTCAATCTTGGACGTCATGCTTACTTTTTTGAAAATACATTGCTTAAAAACCACAATTAGGAGCCTACTAGCCAATAAATCATTTTTCATAGCGGCATTTTAAAGAAAGAAAAAATTTTCCAACATATTTTTATTTCCCATTTACAGTGCTAAATTTAAAAAAAAACATTTGAATGGGATTGTACGATATGAAGAGAAAATTTACTATTATAGGTATTTCTTTTTTAATAATCAATAAAATTAATCTATGTTTTATTGTATTTTTTAACCTTTTAGTAATAATTTAAACTATTTCAAATAACTAATTATATATTAAAAAAAAAAAAAGAAAATGAAATATTGATTTATTTGAGAATAGAAATACATCATCATCTGTTAATAAAATTAATAAAGGAATCTATTTTGAAAAAGAAAAGAAGAGATAGAGAAAGGAATAAAATAAAATTATACTTTTCATATATATTTACCTTTTGATTTAATAATATGATATTAAAATAATCTTTGGTCAACTTTGACAATTCGTCTTTGAGTAAATATTGACTAGGTTACATAAAAGAAAAGAAAGAAAAAATGAAGTTTTATTTGAACATATCTTTTGAATTTATAACAACCTAATTAATTAATTTTTGGTTATTAATTAATTTCTGGTTTACTAGACTACAAGCTAATAAAGCAGCAATTAAAGCATTAGTAATGAATTTTGCTTTATTAAACTCTAATAGTCAAGTAAAAGTTGTTTTTTAAATAATCAATAAATTTAAATATAAATAAATGTACTTAAATTAAAAAAAGAAAAAATGAAAGAAAGAAATGAATGTTATCAAAAATTTCAAAATTTAAACTATCTGCCAAAAATAGAAATCGACTTTTTTAGAAAAACAAATTCTGTCCTTTAAATCATAGTTACATGAATATGAAAATGGATTGTATATTGGTAATGATGGTCATCTCAACTAAAGTATATTCCCTTTTACTTAAAAAAAGGAAATTGCAATAAAAAAAAGGTGATTTCGTAAGAAAATAAAAAAACTTTCATTAAAAACCTGTATATACTGCATAAATATGTTTATTTGCGTAAAAATTCTCACCAAAAAAAAAAAAGAAAAGGAAGCTATACAAGAAAACCATGCTTTTCTTTTTTCTTTTCTTGAATGCATATATATATATATATATATGTATATAATGTTTAAATAAAATTCGGAATATATCGTACATCTATTACAACGCGGGATATTTTTTTTTCTTAACCTCATGAAAAAATATTCTAGATAAAAATTTTGATTCACATATAATAACCTTTGTAATGATATCTTTTTTAAAAAAAAGGCAAACAACACTATTTGTTAAATAAAACAAAACTATTCATTTTATAAAGATATAAATAGAAATAATAATATATATGACAGTGTTTATTTAAAATAAAATTAGATAAATAATAAAGATTAAAGAAGAAAAATAAAGTGAATGTAAAATTTAAAAAAATAAAAATTGAACTAAAAATTAATCTACATAACGATACAACTTGACTCAGAGGATGATAATGATGATTCATTTTTTAATTCCACATTATTTTTTTCATTTTGAGTTTGATTTTCTTTTTGTTTTTCATGATTAGTTTGTTGCTGTTGTTGTTTTTGTTGTTGTCGTTTTTGTTGTTGTCGTTTTTGTTGTTGTTGCTGTTGTTGTCTACTTTTATTTATTTTAGATGATATTTTATTTTGTTGTAATAACCATTCTTTTTGTTCATCATGAGATAACAAACTATGTTTTGCACCAGCATGACCCAAGACGGCTGCACGTAACATCCATTTTTTAGCCTTTTCAACATCTTGTTTCACACCAATCCCACGTTCAAGAAAGACAGCTACAGCAAAATGAGCTTTTGCCACGGTCCATTTTTCAGTTGCTTGTACCATAGTAATAGCAGCACGATGAGCCCATAAATAAGCTTCTCTATCAGAGGCTAATAATATCCCTTTTGTAGTAGATCCCGTTAAATACCATCCAGATAAAGCTAAGCATCCTTCGGGATTACCTTGTTCTGCAGCTCTTGCGTACCAGTAAATAGATAAAGCATCATCCATCGTCACCCATTGACCATGTTCATAGCAATGCCCTAATTGTACTTGACTTGGAATATACCCCATTTGTGCAGCTTGATGTAATAATTCTAATGCATAAACCGGATCAGCAATTAGATTGGTAGCATTGCCTATTTCTCCAGTTAATTGAACCATGGCTAAAGCATGAAGTGCATGTGGTGATTCATAATGATTTTGATTTATTAATAATGTTGATGATGATGATGTTGATGATGATGTCGATAACGATGAAGATGATGAATAATTATTTAATGGATTGTGATCTTGATCTTGATGAGTAGTTGTATTTTTATTATTGCTATCTGTTTGACGCTGATTAGTTGATGATGAAGATGATGACGATGATGATGATGTTGTTGTTGAATTAGATAAAGTAGTTAACATAGATGAAGGTCTAGTTAATAAATCACCGCCATTTATTGTTGATGATAATGGTTGTTGTTGACTATATTGATTAGACACATGACTTACAGCTCTTTGTAACCAACTAATGGCTTCACGAGGCATAGGAGGAGTATGGTAATAACCACGTAAAAGGATTATTCCCAATTTATACATACTCCCAACATGAGCTAAATGAGCAGCTTTACGATAAAAGACTAAAGCACGTTGACCATCTTTACGAGTACCAATACCAAGTTCATGACATACAGCTGTACGATAAGTAGCTTCAGGATGTGATTGTTTAGATGCTTGAACATACCATTGAAATGCTTTACTATGATCTTCAGTTAATCCTAATAATCCCATACCATAACAATTGGCTAAAATATATTGTGCTTCACTATCTCCTCCTTTACCTAAACTTTGTCCACCGCTTAATTTTTTTAATAATTGAAGACATTCTGTCATCATGATTTTTCTTATTTTATTTTTTTCAGGTGACGATGATGATGAATGTATATATTGTTGCTGTTGATGATGAATCATTGATGTAGATTTAGATTTCTTATGATATTTATTATTATGATTATTATTTTTATTTTGTTGTCTTTGTTGCTTTTTTAATTGTAAAATATGCTTTGTTTTTTGTTGAGTACGTTCAGAATCTTCTATACTAAGAGTTAATAATAATCTTTGACATAATTTTAATTTTGCATTTGGATCTTGAGATTTTTTAGCAAGATCACACCATTCATAAATTCGATCGACTGTTTCTGGCCACGGAAATGGAAGTATAATGTGATTTGTTTTTTTATTTGAATTAGATTGAATAAAAGATGCTGATGATGATGAAAATTTAGCTGCATAATTTAAAAAATGATGGGATGATGCTGATGTTGATGTTGATAATGATGATGTTGATGATGTATGATGAAAATCGATTGATGGAACATTATTAGTACCATTATTATTATTACTATTATTACTATTATTATTATTATTATTGCTGTCAACTCTATGGATGGATGATGCTTGGCTATCAGTTGTTGTAACACTATCTTTATTTGATTCTGTTGATAAACTTATATCACTATGTGATCCAGTGATTGGTAAAGAAGCTGGAGGGATCATGGCTGGTTTATCTCCATATTCATTTTGACGATAAATACCTGAAAATTCATCATAGTACCATTGATTAATATCCAAACTTTGAGATATATATCTATAATCTTCATTACTGATAAATGAAAAATTTTCTATTCCTTCTTCATTGGGTTGAATATCATTCTTCCACATTTTGTTATTTTGTTGATCTCTTATTTCTACTGTTGTTTCTGTTGTTTCATTTGTTTTTTGTGCTGTATTTTCTGAAGGGATATTTATGGTTTGGTGTTGTACATCTGTCATTATTATTTTAATAGATAATTATTATTCAATTTGAATAATAAAAGAGGGGAATATCTAAAATTTATAACTAATGGATGAAAAGGAATAATAATAATAATAACAATAAAAAGCCAGTAGTATTGATAAATAACACTAATATATGAAATAAAAAGATAAAAAAAGGAAAAAAAGGAAAAAGGAAGATAAAAGGAAGAAAAAAAATAAATGTGTAAAAAAAATAATTATTTGTTTTCTATACAAAAAAAGAAATAATAAAGTTTTGGAAATGATGAGAAATCGACGTAATTGGAGTCATTTTTCTTTTTCTTTTACTATTATTATTGAAACATCAGTCAAATACCGGGAAAAAACAATAATAAAAGAAACAAGTTTATATTTTTTTTATAGTGGAATTTTAGGAATAAATAAATATTTAATTGTAATATCATCATGTATAAAGGTGATACAATTTTCCGAGAATCCATAAATTGTTATTTTTTAAATAATGATTGGTATAAATAATATTTATATATATATAAATTTACTATACAAAAAATAAAATAATAATTATAATATTAATAAATTATAAAATATATTATCTAGTTGTTGTTGTCGATTATTATATATTTTTTTTTTCCTTTTCATTCTTTATTTCTTTTTCTTTTGCTTTTTCTTTTTCTTTTTCTTTTTTATATGGATTGATAATCGTTGGATATAGTATTCTGTTCGGGTATATTTTTCTTTTCATTATTTTCACGTAATGCTGCAATATTAACAGTAACAAAACCGATGATGACCAATACTGCACCAAAAATATATTGTAAAGGAGGATTAAAATGTTTAAATACAATATCTCCAAATAATGCCAAAGGGATCTATAAACAAAATAAATAAATAATTAAAAAACACACACATATATATGTATATTAAATTTATGATTCATAAAATAAAATAAAATCATTACCGTTAAAGAAATACCCAAAGTGACAACTAATGGAGAGGTCATTAACATTGCAACAAGCCAAAGGTAATCTGAAACAAAAGTACCAACAAATGCATTAAGAATAACCATGATCCATAATGTCGGTGAAAATGGTAACTGAAAGGTTTCAATTCCAAGAAAATCTAAAATAGGAAATACAGGCCATAAAAGGAGAACATTGAAAGCACCAACAAAGCCAAAAAAGAGAGGCATATCAATTCTATCTTCATTACCAATTCTCAGTTTTAATAAGGTTGTATAACATCCATAAAATATAGCACCTAATAATGCTAATATATCACCAATTAATGCTGATGAGATTGTTTTAGTTGGATCATCTAATTTTTGATCAGAATAAGATACCAATACTACACCAATAAAACTGTTTTAAAAAAGATATTATTTAGTATTCTAGCAAAAGAGAAGCTCCGACTTTTTTATGTATTTTATATATAATTCATTTGTTTACCTAATACACACTGATGCTAATTTAACCAAATTAATTTTTTCCACATTAAACATAGCACCAATACCAAGTGTAAATAAACCTACATGCCAGATATAATCATATTCAAAATATCTTTAATAAAACTATATTTTTTATATTGTAATAAACATGTTTTATTTTTTCTTCATCATCCATTATTTAATTTAATCTTTTTTTTCTCATATAAATATATATTTACCAGACATAGAAGCCAATATGGTACTACTACCAACACTAGTATAAGCTAAACTTGCATTTGTTGTATAATTTGCAAAGAACCATAATATACAGAAAGCAAGACTTAATTTGATAGTTTCAAGTTTACTAAGTTTATCAGTTATATTGGATTTGGTTGATTCTAGCTCCGAGGGCTGCGGAATTATTAAAAGAGTGAAAATAAAAAAAATGAGATTAAAACGAACCAATCTATTTTGTCATTTTGTGATTTAGATATCAATAAATAAATGAATATTTATATTATTTATAAATATGTATTATATTATATTACCTGCTGTATTGATGATGATTCGGGTGTATTTAATAATCTATTTTAAAATTAAAAAAGAATAGGATTATTAATTGAATTATTATTATTTTTTAAGGGTCATGGATGGCGTGATGGTCATCCAATCAGTCGAATTTTTTCTGCAAAAAAAAAATAATAACCATACTTTGCAGTTTCTTCAGGAAATAATTGCTTTTTTTTGGATTGTTTAAATAAAAAAGGTATAAGATAAAATGAAAAAGTAGCTGTATTTAGATAAGTTACTAGAAATGGTTTATTATATTCTAATTCACCAAATATGCTCTATAAGATTTAATAATATATATACACATATGTATATAGTTAGTATATATATTTGAACAATAAGAATAAACTGGGGAAATTTAAAAAAGCAAGGGATTATTTTCTTTTTTAATAAGCCTTACATTCATAGCAAACGATGAAGATACCCATATAAATACAACACCTAATAGTGCACATATTCCACCAACATAACGATGATCTATCATAACTGATTATATATATATATTTAATAATATGTACAATATTTCTATTATAGAAATAAATAACAACAATAGAAAAAAAAAAAAGAGGAGAAAAGAAAGAGGTAAAAAAAAAAAAGAGAGACAAGAAAAATATTTTATCTTTAAATTTAAACACCGACAACTTACTATAGAAAGAAATTTATTATATAATATTGTTAGTATATATTATATTGTTTATCTCCCTTCTTTTAAAATTTACTATGATAAAAAATTTATCTAGTTTATACATTAGTAGCTGTAATGATTAATTGAAAATAATAAATGGTAGCTATGGTAATCATTTTCCCAAAAAAATGAAAATCATGGTACAACTATAACTTAAAATAATAATATCTAAAATAAACTCAAGATAATATTTTTATGTATAAACTCCATTATCACCACTTTAAATATATTTATATATTATAAAATTGATCATATAATATATATATATATATCATTAGAAAATGAAAAAGAAAGAAGAAAAGCAGAAAAAATAACGTTAATACGGGTAAAAGTGGATTTGCTGGATTTTAAACTTTTTTCTCTCCTCTCTTTTTCTCTCTTTTTTTTCTCTCATATCATTTTTTTTCTTTTTCCTTTTTTTAATATTATTTTCAGTTATTAATATATTTTAAAGACTATTTAGATATCTATATGAGTGAAGAGGAATACGAAGTTGAAAGAATTGTTGATCACAGATTAGCAATAGTAAATGTAAATAATAATATTCATTGTTATAAAACTTTTATTTATTAGAAGAAAGCAATACTAATAATAATAAAAGTACGCATATAAAAAGTGGATCAATATAATAATTGGAATACTTTTATAATATTCTTAATAGGGAACACTAATAAATGAATATTTAATAAAATGGAAAGGCTATAGTGATAACGAGAATACTTGGCAGGCAGAAGACACTCTGTAAATAATATTATGAATACTAAATAAATAAACAAATAAATAGAACGATATATTAAAAGGTCCCTTATTTTTTTTTTGAAAAAAAATCACATACACATACACACACACATATATATATATATAGAAATGCAAGTGTATTACTTCGTCAGTTTTGGAATAGAAGGAAACGAAAACAGTCAAAAAATAAAAATTCTAAAACTAAACAAAATTCTACTTCCAAATCAGCTTCGACTTCGAGTAATAAAAAGAATACCTCACCTGAAATAAAAAAAGAGATCAGTGTGGATATGCACATGCCTGAAGATAATACCTTTACCACTACTAATAATATAAAAACTGTAAATAAAGACATTACCAATAATGATATCAATAATAACACTAATAACAATATACAGAATAATAATAATAATAATAGTAATACTAGTAATAACAGTGATAGTGCTAGTAGTGATATTACTGATAATGAAACTACCAATGATAATACCGCTAATAATGACAATGATAATGGCAATATTTACAACAATAATAGCAATAGTAACGACAGCAGCAATGACAACAATAGTAATAATAATGAAAGTGATAACGAAGATATTTATATTGATATCATTACTATTGATAATAATACAAATGATAATGTCAATAACATCGTTGACGATGATGATTACGATAATAATAAAATAAACGACAGCGATGATAATAATAATAGTAATAGTAAGATAAAAAGATTGATACCACATGTAATTCGGGCATCTTCAACTAGTAGTTCAGATTTTAACGATAATGGCCATAACAAGGAAAATTCTAATATACATCAATTATTCGAAACAAGACATAATAAAAAAAGAAAATTAAAAGATATGACGAAATATTTCGAATCAATAACAAAAGTGTCATTAAACCCTGAATATGGTATGGTAGATTTAAATGATAAAGACACCAATACTGTAGAAGAAAATGTTGATTTTATTTTAGATCATTATCATTCAAAACTTAATACAGAATCATTACCATCTAGTAAAATAAAAAATGATGTGATTATTGAAAATAATTTTCGATCAATATGGAATTGGGATAATAACGTAAAAAAAATTGAAGATGTAATATATAAAAATACCAATAATTCTAAAGGTGGTCTTTTATTCTATTATGTAAAATGGTAAGTTTAAATATGTTGTAAATTATTTTTTTTTTTGATCACTTGTTTATATTTTAAAATAAAATAAAAATAGGTATGATGGTGTATTATCTGTGCATGAATCCAATGAAGTTTCAAACAGATGCCCACAGAAAGTAAGAAGATTATAACAACAAATTTAATTTATAAAATTAAATTTAAACTTCTTTTTCCTTCCTTCTTTTTTCTTATTTTTTTATTGTAGGTAGTTGAATTTTATGAAGAAAGATTACTCAAAGAAATTACTAAGCATGATAAATGAGTGATTTTCTATTTTTGCTTGTAATACATATTGTAAAATTATTTATATTATTTATTTATGATTTATTGCTTATTATACATTATACATTAACAAAGTAATACTTTTTTTATCATCATCATTATTATTTTTTCCTTTTTTTTCATAGAAAAAAAAAGATGCATATATACTTTAAATATATGTATACATATTCCATCTGCATAAAAACTTATATACATATACTCAAATTGTAAATTCTTTAAAAAAAATAGAAAACAAGCAAAATAAAACACATCATAATCAACCATTTTGATTATCCTATATATAAATTAAATATATATATATATATATATATGTATGTATCTATATGTATATGTTTATTTTATTATTAATGATTTTATATTCTATAATTAATTTTAGCAGGATGATTGCTTGATATATTTTTTGACATGTTTTGTTTTTGGATGATCAGAACCAAAAACAATAGAGCGAACATTTGCAGCTTTTAAAAAGGTATTACGAGCTTCCTCATTCCATTTTTTTTCTAAAGGTCCTCCACGATATTCTTTTGCCATTGTATCATACAACTCACCTAGATTTTGCCAAAAATCAGAGATTTCAGAAGTATTTTCAGGCAAAGAATGCTTTGTTTGATCCAACATAAAATCCAAAATTAATTTATTTATATGGATAGCACCTTTTTTATTATTTTCATAACGGAAGCAATTCATCAATGGAATAAAAGCATTAAATCTTAATGCATGAAGTGGATGGAGTTCTTCTGATTTTAATTTAATTGCCATGCTACTGCAATTGTTGTTATCATTTTTAATATCTAATTGAGGTTGAGTAAATGATTCTAACTCTGATTTAGCTCTTCTATAATTTCGATCTCTACGAATCAATGTTACTCCTTTCATATATTTTTCTTGAGCCTTATTAATAATATTGATAATATTATCTATAGTTGTTGTAGATCCACATTTTGCACAAGTAGCATTTTCCATAGAATTTAATATAGATTGATCTTTCATTATATCATCAATGGTGGATGGTGGAATAATATATACATCTTGTTGACATCCCTTACATACAATCCCATTTAAAAATCTATCCACCGATGAATCCATAGATGAAGTACACCTTTTACATTTACACCAAAAATATTTACTATTTAATAAATTCTATAAAATAACCATTTTTTTAACAATTTAATCAAAATTTTATACTTTTCATTTTTTTAATAAAATAAAATATCATTCATTACCTGTCTTCTTTCATCTCTAGGAGCATATATATCAATATAACTGACCACGAGTTCTTCATCTTTTTTTACTGGTCGAATTGTACGAAAAGCTAGCTTCCCATTTTCTACACCAACAAAAGCTGTATTTGGATTACAAGAATGATTGAAAAACATGGCACCAATTGGAAATAAACCCAATGCTACATCTGTATTTCTTGAATGATTATCACCAAGCCCGTGTGCATTGGAATTAATTCTAAAATTATGTATAAAAAAATAATGATGGAAAAAAAATTGAGTATAAAATATCCTCAATATATGATAATAATAAATGAGAACAGTTATGGTGATCAAAATTATTATTGATATTTACCTACAAGCTAAAGTTACTAAATCATCAACGGTTGTAGATTTTGCTAAGTTTGAATTTTCTGCCAAAATTCGTTCAGCTAAAATACCAAAAAAAAACATATGTTACACACAATTAGTATTTTTATTTTCTGTAAAAAATTATTTTTGATTATCTAAAATCTATTTTATTTTCATTGCAAAGTTTAGACCTTCCTGACGGCATCTGAAAATGCCTGAAAATGTCTGAAAAAACCTGAGCAGGCCAACCAGGCATTTTCAGATACTGTCAGGAAGGTGTTGATTTTCCAATGTTACCTGCATTTGAAATCACTTTTATAAAATCAAATGAAACCTTTTCTTTATGACTTAATAATTCCTCAACACACCAATAAGGAGTATTATTATGGTCATTATTTTCTTTTTCTTCTGATTCTATATTTTTACGTAATAATAAATAAACCATTAAACGTAATAAATCAGGATCAACATCAGTAGACTGACCAATGGTTGATAATTTTGATAATAAAGTGCATACTTTATGATGATGAATATCTTTCTGAATACATTGTTGAGAGCAATAAAAGACCATTCTACAGTCAGAACATGCCATTTTTGTTTTGAGGTCTTCTAAACAGATATGACAATGTTGATCCATATATTCTGATCTTACAATAAATGCCGTTGCCTGTTCTAAACATACTGTTGTTCCTTCATTAATATCGCTTATAGCCACTGCATGTCTTCCCTTGGCCTTTGTATTATTTAGTTTAACTGGATATTGTTTCATATATTCAATATAATATTCATTTAAATCTTCAATTACTGTTGCATTTTTCTTTTTTTTATTCTTTTTCTTTTTTGTCGTGGTTGTTGTTGCTATCGTTGTTACTGTTGTTGATGATATGTTGCATGAATTTATTGTATCTGAGATATCTTGTATAACTTCTTTATTTGTTATATGTTCAGTCATTGTATTTTTATTTAAGTCTATTCTTTAGAAATAGAAATAGAAAGAAAAGCAAAGCAAAAAATTTGACTTTTTTTCTTTTAAAGAAATAAATTCAGCAAGTGACTGCGTTTTTTTCTCTTAAATTATATAAGTAAACCAGATGATTCTTTTTGTTACTTATTTTTATATAGATATGTTATTTTAATTATACTAAAATAAGTTATTAAAAAATAAAAAGTTTGTTTAAAATATACTTTGTTGGTTTTATTTTATTAACTAAATTGATACATGATATAGTGGTTTTTTTTGGTGATCAAGCTGAAAAAAAAGTGAAACGGAGCGGAGAATAAATACATTTATTTTATGCAATAGTATTTTACATCCTTGTTTCTTGAATTTTCCTTTTTCTTTCTCTTCCTCTATTTTTATTTACTTTTTTCCTTTCCTTTCCCTTCTTTTCTTTTCATTTCTTTTTATTTTACTTATTAATATTATAATATGACCTTATATTCATCTTTATCTAATTCATATACTTCTGCTTTTCCTGCCTTAAACTCATTACCTACTTTTTTTCAATCTAGAAAAAGAAGAGGATCTTATAACCATACACCATGCCAACATCAACATCTTTTAGTACCACCAAAATATCCAAAATATTTAAAAAATACTATGTTTTCTGATTTAGTTCAAGAGCAATATGAAGCCATAAATAAACAACATAAAAAACAACAACCAAAAGAAAACAATAATAATAATATGGAGGATTCTCATGAATTATTAAACTGGTATGACTTGGATTTAAGACTGCCTACTGTTTGGAATAATAATGATAAAGCAAAACATATTGATGTCATTGGCGATGGACTTGAATTAAAATATTCGGGTAAAATATATTAAAGTAATGATATATATGTGTTTAAAAAGAAAAAAATGTGAAGATAAAAACAAAAGTAAAATAAAATAAAATAAAAAAGAAAGAAAAAGAAATCATTCTTATATATTATTAAAACTATTTTTCTACAAAAAAAAAGGTGATCATGGTAGAACAGAAGGTCATGCTGGTTCGGTCCGAAGCAATTTTCCCATGAAACCTCAATGTGGTATATTCTATTTTGAAACTGAAATTATATCCAAAGGTGAAGATGGTTATATTGGGATTGGTTTTTTTGCTAAATCAAACGATCTAGATAGACTTCCAGGTAAATATATGTATATATAATATAAAAATAGAAAGAAATAAAACTCAAAATAACAAAAAAATAATCAAATGTTTAATAAACAAATGGCTGAATATTAATGAATAATTATTTCTTATTCTTTTATTTTAATTAATTTATTTTTACTTAACCTATAGGTTGGGATACTGATTCTTTTGGATATCATGGAGATGATGGACACTCATTTGGAGGTAGTGGTACCGGTAATCATTATGGACCATGTTTTACAACAGGAGATATCATTGGATGTGGAATTAATTTTGATGATAAAACAGCCTTTTATACGAAAAATGGATCATTTTTAGGTATTGCGTTCTCTGATATAGATATCAGTAAAAGCTATTATCCTGCAGTAGGGTTAAGGACACCAGGTGAACATGTCAAGACGAATTTTGGAAATGAAGAATTCATTTTTGATTTGGACTCATATATAGAAGTAAATATAAATAAACAAAAACAAAAAAAAAAGAATTATATTCTTTTAATAAGATGAAGAAAAAAAATCGGTTTTCTAATATTCATATTTTTTTTCTTTCTTTTAAATAGAATAAAAAATACTCACTAAAAAAGGAAATTTTACTCTACGAAGAAGAACAACAACAATTAAAAAAACCAACTTCTCAACCATCGACAGAAAACAAGGATATCATAAATTTAATTTTAGCACATCTTACGCATTATGGTTATGTCGGAACAGCAAAATCATTATATAAAGATTGTAAAAATATTCTCGGAAATGAAACTTTACTGGAAAAAAAGTTGGATAATGCTGATACTGATCAACGTCAAAGTAATCCCTTTTTTTTGAAAAAGATATTTATATATATATGTATATAATCATTATTCATAATTATGTTTTATTTTATTATTATTATATATATGTATATTACAATTACAAGGTATTAGGCAAGCTATAATGGATGGAAACATTGATAAGGCAATTTCATTAACAAATAAATACTATCCTGGTCTACTACAAGAAAATGAACATGGTATGGATATGATCTTTGAATTAGAATGTGGTAAATTCATTGAAATCATGCGGAATTATATGGAACATAAATCATCCTTAGAACTTGAAGAAAATCGCCAAGATGATGATGCTGAAATGAAAAAAAACAATATTAGTGACTTTGATAGTGACAATAACAATCATTCAATCAACTCATTTAGTCATATAAACAAGACAGAAATATCAAATATGGATGTTGATTCTATAAATAGTAATGATCATCATCCTCATCATCATAAATCATCCATGTTTAAGACATATACAACTTCAGAAAACAATTTGCATTTTTTACAAAATCAAAATAATAACAATCATAATCAAAATAATAGAACTTCAAAACGACTTAGTTGGGCATCTATTGCTGCATCTAGTATTGAGCCCTCTGAATCTCAAGAAAAATTAAAGCCTAATAAAAGTAGTAGTAGTACAACTCATTCTTCTTCAATAATTACTTCCACATCATCATCAACTGCTACATCATTATGCAATACTGAAATGATTGAAACAAATCAATTAAATCCTATGGATGCTTCACGTTCTAATAATAATGACGATCAAAACTATATTATAGAAGAAGAAGAAGAAAAAGAACCTTCTTATTCAACAGATGAAGTTGGTGCGGGTATTTTGACTTCGGCAATGAATCTTGGTCAACAATTACAAAGTCGATGCCGAGCTGATCCTCGTCCACATATTAGTCAACGTTTAACGGTAAATAATATTATTATCATTATTATAATTAATTGTTGATTTATTCTTTACTGATAGTATTTTCGCATATATATATTAATAGGATATATTTTCATTATTCGCATACTCAAAAATAGAAAATAGCCCTGCAGCTCATTTATTGGATATATCTTGTAGAGATAAATTAGCTACAAAATTAAATAATTTCATTCTAGGTAACTGCGATAAAAAAATAAATGAATGAATGGTCGTTTTTATTTATAATATGATTTTATTATTCTTATTTTATTTATTTATTAGAGTTTAGATGTGAGAATGAATTATCAACACTTGAAAAGACATATCAACAGATTATTGAAGTCAATAAACAGCTAGCTTATGATGGAAATGGAAAAGCTGTTTTATTGAAGATGGATTCTCTGGATAATGTTCCATGTTTAACAAATCTATATGATAGTGATTAAAAAATAAAATGATATTTTTTTTACTATTTTCTTTAAAAAAAAATGTTTAATATTACAAAATGTGGTTATATTTTATAACGATAGTCATAGATTTAATATATATATATATATATATATGCTAATTAATGAGGTAAATATAAAAAAGTTAATGTATATATATGCATGCATAAAAAAAAGTATTAAATTGACAAAATAAATAAAATAAAATAAAAATGAATATATAAATGGTTGTATGTGTAATGTAATATTTTTATAAACCGCCTAAAAGTTTAAGAGCCAAAGCTTCTTGATCTTCAATAGATTGAGGTTGATCAACTTCAATAATACGTTTTTTATGGCTTTGTTTATTTTCTTCTTCTTCTTCTTCTTCTTCTTCTTCACTTTCATCAAGGAATGTTTTTCTTTTACGATCAGAATCTCCCTCGTCTTCATCTTCAGAAGGATAATTATCTGAATATTCCTCTTCTTCATCCTCTTCTTCATAATCCATTCGAGCCTGAAAAAAAAAATGATTAATACATACATATATATATATATATATATATATTATTTTAATATAAATTTATCTTACTTCTTGCTCCTTCATTTTTCTTTTAAGTTTCTTTTCTTGACGTTTTTCTTTTGCTAAAACTTTATCAGCAATATCAGCTTCTTTCATAAGTTCTCCTTTTTCATTAATAAATTGATCCCGTTGTGCCTTAGCATCACCTGCCTTTAAAAATTCTTTTTCATCAACCACTTCATATAATTGATGAGCATTTCCTTCATCATCAAATATTAATTTTTCACCTTTAGCAGCACGTTTAGCGAGTTCCTTTTTACCCATTTTAGCTTGCCGTTTTGAAAGATTTTCTGATTTTGTATCCTGTTAAAAATATATAAATAAATATAAAAAATCATCAGCTTTATAATATACTAAAAAAAAAAAGAGAAATTTAAATTTATTTTATTTACCTTCATATTATCATCTGAATCACTGTCAAGATCATGATTAACCCGACCCAAAGTCATAAATTCATCATCATCACCCTCATCATTCATCTTATCACCTTCATAATCCACAAGTTTATGATAATGTTCTGATAAAATATCTTGATTTTTGCGTTGAAACATACGATCATATTTAGTTTTTGTCTATTTTTTTTTTAATAAAAAAAAATTGGCATATTAGTAATTATAATAATAATTATATTACGCCGAATTATGAATTAATACCTTTTGATTAATTTCTTCTTCTTCTTCTTCATTTTCATCTTCCTTTTCTGCTGCTGTAGCTTTTTCATTTTTATTAGCACCCATTAATTTTTCAGCTTTTTTAACAAATGAAATTTTAGGAGTACCAGCCAAACCAAGAGAGTGAGCAAATTCATCAGCAGGTAATTCAGTCACTTTAAATATTTTTTTATTACGTTGAAGATAAACAGACCGCATATAAGCAACAAATGCTCTTTGACCAAGATATTTAATTTCAGGATCTTGAAAACAGAAACTTTGTAATTGATTTTGAATGGATTGTTTTTTATTGGCACGGATTTTAATTTCTTCTATAGGTACCTTTTTATTTTTTAATTCTTCCAACATACCATCCTTTTCTGAAGGGGTTAACATTAATAAAGCATGACCTTCTGCATCAAATCGAGCTGTACGACCCACACGATGAATATAGGTTTCTGCATCTTCAGGACAATCCAATTGTATGACCCAATCTACTGCTGGAAAATCCAATCCACGAGCAGCAATATCAGTACAAAATAAAACAGAGTATTGACTATTGTTAAATTTTCTAAATATATCCACACGTTTTGTTTGTTTTTGTTTTCCATGAAGATGTGTAAGTGGTATACCAGGTTGAAGTTTACAAAAGCATTCAAATACAAATCTTGTTTGTTTACAACTTGATAAAAAGACAATCACTTTACTTTTTAAATGAGTCTTAATAAATGAGTATAAAATATCTAATTTTTGTGGAAGTTCGCATTCTACATAATGCTGCGTTAATTTTTGTGGAGTGCTATGTTCTGCTTGTTCATGAACTGCTACATATTCTGGATCTTTCAAACTGAGACGAGCTAAATCTTTTACAGATCTAGTTTGAGTTGCTGAAAAAAGTAAGGTTTGTCGTTGTTTAGGTAAGTTTTCTATAATTGCGTTTACTGTTTTTTTAAATCCCATATCCATGATACGATCAGCTTCATCGAGTACTGTTTATTTTATTATTATTATCCCGAAAAAAAAAGAGAGAGATATAGTGAAAAGTTAATATCCAATTTTACCATTAAAAAACAATGAAGATCATATTACTATTAACTATAATACTTTTCCTATATATATTACCTAATACTTGAAGGTTATCGCAATGAAAACCAACACTTTGATCCATATGTTGAAGTAATCTACCTGGAGTAGCTACTAAAATATTCATTCGTGTAATACGAGATTGTTCTACACTAAACTCTTTACCACCAATAATTAATCCTGCTGAAAAACTATGTGTACGACCGATTTTTTTTAGTACTTCAAATATTTGTACAGCTAATTCACGAGTTGGTGATATGATTAAAGCACCAAGTCCGTCTGACACATTCCATTGTGCTCTATAAAGTACTTCAAGAAGCTAAAAAAAAAAAAAAAAAAAAAAAAAAAAAAAAAAAAATAGATATATATATATAAATAGAAATATAAAAACAACAATATCTAAATCATTCTTATTTTTCTTCTTAAAAAAAGACTTACTGGAATAAGGAAGGAAAGAGTTTTACCACTACCAGTTTTAGCTGCGCCTAAAACATCACGTTTAGCTAAAGCTAATGGTATAGCTTTTCTTTGAATTTCTGTTAACTGTGTAAAGTTTGCTTTTTTTAATCCTTCTTTTGTTTTTTCAGTAATTGGTAAATCATTAAAATATTTGGCTTCAGCATAATCTTGCTATAAAAAAAAAAATATGTCAATAATTAATGGTATTAAATACTTGTGTATTTAAATATATATATATATATATATATTACTGGATTAATAAGCTTGTTGTTAATTGTATCTATTTCTGCTTTTTCTTTTTGACGACGTATAACCCTTTGACTTTCTTTCTTGTCTTTTTGTTCAACTTTTTGTGGAGACATGTATTATAGATCAATTATTATTTTTTTAAGAGAAAAGAAAAGAAAGAAAGAAAGGAGGAAAAAATTTTTCTCTTCCCTTTTTTAAAAAAATTGAAGCCCAGCTATCTAAAAATAAGTCACGAGTAAAAATTAAACATTTTTTTTACTATACATTTTTTAAAGTTATTATTGTTATACAAAGTTATAAAATATATTGATTATACTATTGACATTAATGATGTTTTAATAATGAATTATATATTTTTAAAAAAGAAAGGTAAGCATATTTATGGGGTTAAATGGATACAAAAGTAATTTCCTATTTTTAGTTTCACGTGATTTCCTTATTGTTCAACAAAATAGCATAAAATAATTATTGCTTTAAAAAATACTTATCACTTACAAAAATTAAATAACAAAATGAAGACTAAAACTCTCAAAAAAAAAATTATGGAATCTATCCTTATTAATTTAAATAGTTGCTTTATTATTTTTTCATTACATTGTAAAATTTAAGCTGTGAGAAACGTTCTAAATATTTATTGTTTTAATTACAGCTTTATTAGTTAATATTTATACTTTGATCTATACTGCTAGTAAGTTTCTTTTCTTTTTTGCACGATTATTTTTGTGCTTAAAATTTAATTTTTTATTGTTAACAATAACAACAAAAGAAAATAAATTGATTATTATTAAAGTATCAGTCATTAGTTCCCTTGCTAAATCAAGATCAAATACTATTTCTTCTTTAGCTATATCAGCAATGCTTTGTGGTGCTGTGTAAGTTTAATATTTACACACATATATATATATATATATCCAAAATATGATTTTTTATTTATATTATCCTTTTTTTTTTCTTAATAATGTGAAATAGTTCCACTTGGATTAGTGCTTGTCTTGCTGGTATGCTTCTATAAAAGCAGCATTTTATTTTTCATTAATGTTTTACAGTTTTTTTATTAATCATTTTTGTATCATTTTTTAATACTATTTCCAATAAGTATTTAATTTATTATATATCTTTATTTTAAAAAAAAAAGACAAAGTATTTCTATAAAAAAAGAAAAAGAAAAAATTAAATAGACTATGTAGAGTTTTATTTTATTTTATTTTATTACTTTTATCATATATAGGACACTATTCAATAATCATTTTGTACCTTTATTCACAATCGGTAACTCATTTATAGATAATTAAATAATTATTCTGAGACACATGACTATGTAGAGCTGAGAAAGTGATTTATTCTCACTTCCTTCAAATTTTGATGGGCTTAAATTTGACAGTTGGATAATGGACCTACCACAGGCTTTGAAATGGTGATCACCATTTATTAATACTGTTTCTCACCTCTTTTTTCTTATTTTATAACTTCATCTTTCTTTTCATTTTTATCATGTTATATTTTTTTTTATTATTTATAATTATTATTACTAATTTCTAATGTTCAAAAAGGTATTTAAACGAAATGTTTATAATAAATTGTGGTTAATCATCGATCCATACAAAAAGAAGGATTATCTTTAAGTATATCAAGTGTCAAATATATAAAGAGATAATATTTTTTGGTTATATTAGGTTTGAAGAACAAAATCTAATAATACTCTGATTTATCTTGTGGATATTTTTATTTTATTTGTCTAATTTTACTCTTTTATTTATTAGTATGATTTTTTTTATCGAACATCCCTGTATCTGCTCCTATTATTTATACATTTGTAGTATCAATTGACGTTTGATATTACATTTAATCTACTCGCAGTCAATTTTATAATTTCAATATTTTTCCTTATTAAATATCAAAAGACAAACCGGCAACCATGATACGTGTGGTGCTGCAACTTGAAGTGGCTAGGTTCAAGTGTAGTTATAATAAAGTAAAATAATTAAAGTAATGTAAATGTCAAACCGATAATCGTGTACCAATTTAACAATAAAATATATAATAAAATAAAATAAAATAAAACAAAATAAAATAAATTCGAAACGAAATTTAAAATAACTAAACAAAACAATTAACGTTAACGATTATCTAAACAAAAATAAATCAAAGTGATCAATACGAGAAAGAGATGTGTATCCATGATTTTTATTTCAATTAAATTAAGACTTATTTTATATTAATTATTTTTAATTCCAGCTAGTAATTAGAGTTGAGACGTAATGAATTCAAAGACGATCCACCTCCGTCTCAACCTGTCAAGAGCTAAATCAATTTTCTTAGTAAACTTTTATTATATTGGTCTTTATTAACAATCAGAAATCTAAAATAAAATAAAACAAAATAAGAATAAAAATAAAGGTGTAAAATAATTCTAACGCGAAGAATTAATAAAGTAAGATTCCAACGCGAGGAATGTGATAATAAAATGTCTAACGCGAAGACAAAAAGTATATATAAAAAGGTTAGTATTGAACTTCTTGTTGTTCTTTTTTCTTTTGTCGTTTGATCATGGCCTTTATATATCTTTTTCGAATCGGTGTTTTAAAGTGATCAAAATGTCCAGAAGAATCCATCATTATCTTTAGTAGATGGTCGGTCTTTAAAACATTCGCTGGCGGAACCTTAATCTTCTTCCTAGCAGGAACGGCTGGTTTGAAGTTCCATTTTCTTTTATTACTTTCTTTTTTTTACCTCCATAATTGTTGAACTATTATTATTTGACACGTCCCCTAGCTTATTGTTATTTCTGTCTTCATCCATTACTTCTTCCTTGTTAAAATCACTATTTTCCAATAGTTTATGATTTGATTCATTGCTGACAAACCAATAAGAAGCTCGCTTAGCTCAGTTGGTTAGAGCGTGGTGCTAATAACGCCAAGGTCACAGGTTCGACCCCTGTAGTGAGCAAGCTTATTTTTTTTTCTTTTTTGCAAAAAAAAATAAGGTTAAGCAGCGTTGCGTATTGTTGTGGATTTTTTTATTGTGTATATGAGATTTTCTTTTTTAAAAAAAAGGTTTGATGTTCCAATATAACTTGAATCAATTTTTCTAATCCAAGCTATTCAGTAACAGCAATTAAGATATGTAGATTAACGAATTAATTGTTTCCTTTTTTATCCTTTTATTATTCTAATCCATATTTCCTTGATCCAAAAAATATAAACTCTATTATTTTGTTTAAAGAAAATAAAATCATCTCTTTCTCGTTTAAATATAAATAAAAATATATTGTGTTGCATGATGGTCAAAAATCGACTAATTAAAAAAGTTTAAATTCTAACCATCAACATTTTCTTTTATTTTGAAATATATATTTACTTGTTTAAATGTTTATTTTTTTTTTTATACTTTCTAAAAATTAGTACAAATAGGACTCGATTTTTTCTTTCTCCTTAATTTTTAATTAATAAAAAAAAAAATCACTAATCTAAATAATTATCTTTTTATTTTCATTTTCATGTTTTTAATATTGATTAATATTCCAATATATGTTAAGCAAAATATATTGTTATAATAAATATAAATGCATATGATTGATTTTATTCAAAGCTTTGAAATTGATTCTTCAAATATTATAATTTTGAAATATAATATTACATGCAAATTTTGAAATATAATATTACATGCAAAAATTGCATTATATAAAATATTTGGTGTAATGCTCAAATTTTATATAGCTTTACAATATATATTGTATAATAACTTGAAGAGAAAGATCTAACACTGTTGATCTTTATCCAATATTAATATTTTATTTAATCGTTTTTATTTTTTACTTTTATATCTTTAGTTGTTGATTATAATCCAACATTACTTATTTATTTTTCTTTTATTTTAAATATTAACTTACACTATATTATATATTATTGTTGATTATAATTCAATAATATAAACTTTTTATTTTTAAATTTTTAACTACCTTATTTATTTTAAATAATCTAAATTAAGGTGTATCTACTTATAAAACAGGATACTGGTGCTCAGGCAAACGATCCCCATTTTATTGGTTTTTTTAAATAAATAAATCAAAAATAAATTATTTGGATTAAAATCATACTTTGAAATAAATTAGTTTTTTTAAAATAATAAGTTTTATTATATAATAATCATGACTAATATATATTAATGCCAAGAGGCGACATTCTTTACGCATA
Organism: Cunninghamella bertholletiae; assembly: GCA_037043795.1. Taxonomy (NCBI): domain Eukaryota; kingdom Fungi; phylum Mucoromycota; class Mucoromycetes; order Mucorales; family Cunninghamellaceae; genus Cunninghamella; species Cunninghamella bertholletiae. Next base: position 3,934,067 of record JAZGVP010000001.1, read on the forward strand.
AAAATAACATTTCATTTATGGAGCATGTTTACTGTAGCCCTGAATTTACATCATGTTCTGCACCAATAGATCACCAGTGGTAGTTCCAAGTTTTTAAAAGTCATGTAGAATATAAATATTTATTAGTACATGATTAAAAGTATATTATTCTTCTGGATAGGATCATCCGTGTTGGACAAGTTGTAGTTTCATGTATATACATAAAGATTTGTGTTAATCGAGAAGTATAATACCAGTTGAATGACCAGTGGTATAACCAGTAGTCAGTGAGTTGTCTATAACCTAATACATGTGAACGTGCTCCTATATTTTTTAAAATAATGGATAATAAAACATTAATTTAATTTAGAATGTTTCCCTCACTACATTATTAAATATAACTTATTAAACTAAACAATTAAATTCTAAAAAGGAAGGTTTTTTTAAAATGATCAAAAAATTCCACAACAATTGATATAACTTTAATCAACAAGTATGTTACTAAATGGCTTCAGTTGGAAAAATTAATCCAAGCTATATCAGAGTTTTAAAGGAATATTCTACTCTTCTGATAAAGACCAGAATATTCTTGTCTTCTCAGAAAGACTAATATATTCTTGTCTTCTCAAAAAGACTCAAATTTTCTTCAACCTTGGAAAATTTTTATATAAATAGCCAACGGTTTTTTTTAAAAAAAAGAAATTAGTTATTTTTTATTATATACTTTAACTCACCTTTTATAACATTATTTTTATTTTTTTATTAATAAAAAATTATCAGTACAAAACCTAAAATAATATATTAACTTATATTTATTTTATTTTATATTAATATTGTTGATCTCTATCCGATATTAATTTTTATTTTATTTTATTTTATTCATCATATTAATATTGTTGATCTTTATCCGATATTAATATCTATTTTATTTTATTTTATTTTACATTATTCAAGTTGTATCTACTTGTTATAAAAAGATACTGGTGCTCACTACTTTTACTTATATTTTATTTTATCTTATAAAATTAAACTTCGTTATTAAATCCTAAAAAGGAAAATCTTATACAACATATAAAAAAAATCCACAACAATACGCAACGCTGCTTAACCTTATTTTTTTTTGCAAAAAAGAAAAAAAAATAAGCTTGCTCACTACAGGGGTCGAACCTGTGACCTTGGCGTTATTAGCACCACGCTCTAACCAACTGAGCTAAGCGAGCTTCTTATTGGTCATGTGTCTGAGAATAATTATTTAATTAAAAGTAGATAAGTTATCTACTGGATAAAGATGCAAAATCGATTGTTCAACAAAATATATATGTTAGCAAATTATTTGTTATCTATCAGAATATTTTATATTATCAATTGGAAAATCAATAATGATATAATGCATGCAACTTTATTCAAGATTTACTTAAAAATTCATTTAATAAAGAAGGTCAACTAAAAGCTTATGAAAATATACAGCAAAGGAGAAACAATGATTATTGAAATCTTCTGTTTTAAAAGTTATAATTAAATGGTATAGAAAAATAATCATCAATAATTGGGAGCACAAAAAATCAGTATCAGCAACAAAAGAAGCTAAAAGATAACGGAATGTGAATACATTTATGTGTTTTATATATTTCATATATTTTATATATATCAATTGATTATAACTATTATTTTTAAATAGTTGAATAAGGAATGTAGTGGTTGATCAAGCTGTATAATGAAGTATATATACAAAAATACAACTGGAATATATTTAATCTAAATGCACAGTGTAAGTTAAAATGATTATTTAATAATGCCATACTTAATCATGATAAAAGTAAAAATGTATATCGTCTATTCTTTAATTTTTTCTTTTTCTTTTTTTATAGAAATACTTTGTCTTTTTTTTTTTTTTTTTTAAAAAAAAAGATATGTAATAAATTAAATACTTATTGGAAATAGTATTAAAAAATGATACAAAAATGATTAAAAAAAAACTGTAAAACATTAATGAAAAATAAAATGCTGCTTTTATAGAAGCATACCAGCAAGACAAGCACTAATCCAAGTGGAACTATTTCACATTATTAAGAAAAAAAAAAGGATAATATAAATAAAAAATCATATTTTGGATATATATATATATATATGTGTGTAAATATTAAACTTACACAGCACCACAAAGCATTGCTGATATAGCTAAAGAAGAAATAGTATTTGATCTTGATTTAGCAAGGGAACTAATGACTGATACTTGCATACCAATAGAACCAAGATTAGCAAAACCACATAAAGCATATGTTGCAATCATTATGGAACGTGGAGAAAGTGTATCTTTATATTGCTTCATCATCTACATGTAAAAATGTATATATTAATAACCTGTAATGGTCCTTTTTTAATAATAATAATAATAAAAAGGAACATTATATATGTATATATTTACAGTGTCATAAGCAACAAATTCATTAGCCCATATTTTTAATGCTAATAATTGACCGACTTGTACGAGATCCTTATTTTCAACACCTATTAACCAAGCTACAGGGACAAAGATATAGCCAGTAATCAATTGAATAGTTAAATTTTCAATGTTTAAAAAGTTGCCTAACCAAGTTAAACCAGCATTTACAAGATATAATAAAGCTAATAAAGTAATTAAATTAGCAGCTATACCTAAAACAATTGTCACACCAATGGCAGCACCTTTACTAGCAGCATCTAAAATATTATTAGCTTTCTCTTCTTCTTCAGGAACGGTCATAACACCTTTTGTTACTGGCACATCATCCTCAGGATATCGTAACTTAGATACTAAAATGGAACATGGAATTGATATAATACAACTAGTCTATATATTTTTCAAATAAATAAAAAAATAAAAATTAGAAATAAAAAACACATAATATATATGTAATTAATATAATAAACACCAATTTACCAGAAGGGCTGAAGGATCAACACCAATATTAATATAACCGAAAAGTACAGAACCCTATTTGAAAAATAAACAAATAATAATAATAATAATAAAAAGAAATCAGTTTCACAATTCTATTTTTTTTTTAATGTAAAAATGTAAACTTACAGAAATTGTAGCAAATCCACTTGTCATTACTTGGTGAATTTCTGAATTTGTTAAAGTTGGGATGTAAGGTTTGATCAATAATACGTTTTCCTTTTTTTTTTTTTAAAGAAAAGAAATATTGACAAAAGATTATTAATTATTATTATAAAGTTATTTAGATCTATTTATATATATACGTACTCCTTGACCTAAAAATGGCTGATTAATTAGTATTAAGTAATGAATAAAAATAAATTAATAAAATAATAATAAAAAAGTTAATAAAAAAGTTAATATATAGAACCATTGATTATTTTTTTTAAAAAATGATATTGAATTTACAGAAGCAACAGCAACAACAGATTCGGCGCCAGAAATATTAAGTAAAGCGGTAAAAATGACTGAACTTTTTGCTAAGAACCATTGTAAAGCGCCAATATAATATAAAATTTGTACAACAGCTGAGAAGAAAATTAAAGTTGGGAAAACAGAAACAGCAAATACATTTGCATTTGCAACATCAGTACCAAATACAAATTCAGTTCCATAATAAGCTTTACTTAAAAATCCCTTAACAAATGTAGATAAATATTTAAATATATCATTGCCAACACTAGTTCTAAAGACGAATAAGGCCAATAAGAATTGTAATAAAATGGCACCTGATATTGTATTCCAATTAATAGCTTTTCGATTCTAATTTTATATTATTATTTAAAATAAAAAATGATTAAAATAATAATCATAAGCATAATAATATTAAAAATAAAAAGTATGACGTTTCAGTACATATTTCTATTTAAATACATTTTTATATTATATACATTTTTTTTTGTAAGTTTACATTTGAAGATAAATATAGTCCACCAATAAATACACCTAAACCAAAGAAACTAATAACACGTTGAATACGGGTAGATTGTTCACTTTCAGGTAAAGCAAAAACAGTAGCTATCATAATAGCTGCTACAAAGCAAGCGTAGATGAAAGATGTAATTTTTGATGAATATTGTCTTACTGGCCAAGATACAAAATGAATGATTTTTTTCCATGGATGAGTTACGGTTGTTGTTGGCACATAATTAAAGATCATAAATATACAAAACCATGCGTAGATTAACCCTAAAATTAAATTTTCTTGATCATATCCTTTTGGTAATTGTAATGCATATCCTGCCGCTAAGAACCCAGTAAAAATTAAAAACATAGCTAAGCTATATATTTAAAAATAATAATAGATGAATAAATAAATAATGATAGTAAATATTAAAATATTTATATATAGAATTAAACTTGAATTATGCCAAAATAAAATAAAATAAAATAAAATAAAAAAAAAGACTTACTGGAACCAAGATCTATATCTATTGTAAATGTATGAAAAGGATAATTTTCTTTTATTTTCATTTTGTTGATTAGCTTCAAATTCTTCTGTACTGCTTTCTATATCTTCTTTACTTTTTTCATAATCAGTGATGGTGATTTTTTCACTTAATGGGTGTGGTGAAGACTTTGTACTATTTTTTTCTTGTTCTTCCCCTTTTCTTCCATCATTTTTTATTGCTTCATTAATGGATAAAGACGATGGTTCAGGTGAAAGGACTGGTGGTGAAGGAAATGATAACCTTACAGAAGAATCACTTGATGATGGTAATATTGGTTCATTGACGGTATCATTACTTTTACCATAAGGTGTTGTCATTTTTTTTTATCAAAAAAAAAAATATAAATAGGATATATATATGATAATAATAATAATAATAAAAGTGTTTTATCCTTTTTTTATTGAAGAAAGAAAAAAAAGAAAGAAGAAAAAGAAAAAAAATTGACATCTGGAAATTGCAGAAAAAAATAGATATAAAATTTTTTCATTGGTTCGGAACGGAAAACTGTGGAGAAAATAGCACTATTTCCTTTTTTTTTGAGTTCATACCCAGCTCATTGACAGGTTTTTAATATAAACAAACAACCATAATGTATTTATTTCATCACTATTATAAAAAAAATACGCATAATATTCATTATCTGTATATATAAGGCTATTTATTTTACTTATGAATTTTATTTTTCAATTTTTGTTTGCACCTTTTTTTTTATTATTATTGCTTTTTTTTTTTAATAAATAATAAATAATTTATATGTTCAATAAAATATGATATGATTTCATAAGACAATAAGAGGTCCATTTTACGGAGTTGAAAAAAAGATATATTTTTATTGGATAATAGTTAAATTATTAGGAAGTGTTCCCATTCTAAGAAAATAAATAAATAAAGTTAATCCTATTTATTATTATTATTTTATTATTATTATTATTATTATTATTATTATTATTATTAGTATTGGTATTGAATTTACCTGCTTAAACACATTTGAAGTCTTAATCTTGAACATTCTTGATAAATATCCATTAATGATCTTTCTTTAAAGTTTCCTAAGCGAAGTTGACGTAAAAAGGTATAAAAAGCAATGACTGAATTTAAACGATTTGCACAATAACGATCAATACATGACCATTCATCAAAATAAGAGATTCTAAAGCGATAACATAATTCCTTCTCCATCATAGTAGCATCATCTTCATTATCTTTTACTTTGCGACCACAAGTAGCACATACTAAATAACCATCTAAATTGGTATCATCTGATGCTGATGTGACTGATGTTGAAGAAGTAGAAGTAGAAGTGGATGTTGAAATGGTTGGTGAAGATGAAGGGGATGATGATGATGAGCGAGAAGAAAATTTATCCCATAAACTTGGTTTACTTTTTTTAGCATATCTTTCTCTTCTTACATAGTCAGCATATTCACGTACAAAACCAGGTGGACATTTCTCTACAAAGCATGTTTTTATTTGAATGGCTTCTAAAATTTTTTTGCTTGTTACTTTTGGTTGAGATCCAAATCGAAGACAAGGTTCAATATCATCCTGTAAACATAAAATCATAAATGGAAGACTGTGTAATTTTTTTAATGAAAATGATGTTGATGTTGCACTATCTAAAAATTCTTGAAATTCTGTTAGTTGTTGATCGTCTTCAAAAGTTTCTAGCTGGATGGATTCTTTTAATGGATTATTTTCTTGCAAGGATAGTAAATCTATATGTGCACGTAAATGATATGCTTGAGATGGCGTTGTTGGTATCTTGATAAAATCATCTGAATTATTGTTGTTATTATTATTAGTATTTACATTAGAGGTATTTAACATTAAATTCTTGATGTTTTTACTATTATTACTATTATCATTGTTATTATCATCTATAGTATTGTTATTATTCTTATCATCATTATTAATATTACTATTATTACTACTTTTAATATTAATATTATTATTATTATTATTATTATCGTCATTATCATTATCATTATTATTATTATTATTATTATTGTTTTTATATTGTTGTTGTCGTAGTAAAATAGCCATATTATTATTATTATCTTGATAATAACAATCATCATCATATTTAGACATTTCCATTTTTAATAATTTTAAATCTGAGCTAGTTTTGTTAAGCTCAGATCGAGCATCTTGTAATTGTTGCTTTAAGTTATCGTTAGATTGTTGTAATTCCAAAATTTCAGTTTTTTCAGTAGCAACCATATCACGAGCTTCTTTAAACAAATGTTGACCTAAATCTTCAATTTCTTTTCTAGCAGCTTGTTTTTCTACTTCAATAGCTTCTATTTGAGCACTTTCTTCATTATATTTTGTTTGTAATTTTTCCATATCTTGATGTAAAGAAATCATCTCATCATCACAGATCATCAAGTTTTCACGATGTTCTAAAATCTTTTTTTGTAAGGTCATCATATCATTTTGCTGTTGATCTTGCAAAGTAGTGATATCCATTAATTGTCTTTTATATTTTCTTAATTCTTTCGATCTTTCTATTCTTTCTGTTTGCCACTCTGTTAAATATTTTATAGGTTCATCACAAATAGCACAATGTTCTGAATCCATAGATACTAACCAATGATGACAAGCACAAGTAATAAGTGATGTTCTTGTTGATGGTGTCGTTGTTGATGTTGTTGATGTGGTTGGGTGTGGTGTTATAGGACTATTACCACTAGAACTACTATTAGAAGATATAGAAGTACGCTCTATAGATTGTTTTTCTTGTGAAAAGGTAGAAGAGATAGAAGAGGAAGTTGAATGTTTCCAAGCTGTTTCTCCATTATTATCTGATAAACGTGTTTTTGTTTGATCTACACTTACTTGAAGTTGATTAAATAAAGAGGCTATATTTTTTGGCTGATTGTTAACTATTGTATTTTGTAATGGAGGCATGACTTCATTAGCTGTCATGTTGATACTTTTTTTATTTACTTTTATCTTTGTGAACTAAGAAAATCAACCAATATATTTATTTATATATAAAAGAATGGAAGGAATATGCCTATAAATAAAAACAAAACAGAAAGAAAGAGTAAAAATAAAAAAGGTGAAATAAAAAAAATTAGTGGTTAAAAAGGGGGGAAAAAAAAGAGAAAGAGAGAAAAAAAAAGATGAAGGAGAGCTAAAAATATAAAGGCATCTAAATTTGGTTAATTAAAACATATAAAACTCAATTATTTGATGTAGTACAGGTCCACATTGAAAGCCATTGGTATTTTCAGATGTTGATTTATATATATATATATTTAACTTTATTATAAAATAAAACAAATAAAAAGGATATAATTAAATGAAATCATCTAAACATTAAAAATCGAATAATAATTTAATAATAAAAAAGATAATATAAAAAAGTATTGTTATCTGTAAGTTAATGATTGTTATTATTTTAAGATGCATCTGTGGTATTCAAAGCCTCAATACGTTTAACCAATTCGGTCATGCGAGTATCAATAACACTAATATTTTTGTTAATAGATTCTTCGTTTTCTTTTAAACTATTAGTTAACTAAAATAGTAATACAAAAATAACAATAAGAATTAAGAATAAAAATTATTATTATTATTATTATTATTATTTTTGCTTACCAATTCACAAGTGGTGTCCAAGCTTTTAATTTCTTCGGTCATTCGAGTTTGTTCTTCAGATATTAATTTAACAGATTTACCAAAAGTAGCAGCTTCTGTATGTAAACCTTGTAATGCTTTTAATCGAGTCAATAAAGTTGGTGTTAAATTTAATAATGGGTCTACTTTTTCCATAGTTGCGAATAAATGATTTACTTTTTCTTCAGTATCATTAGATAATATTCCTTGATCATCTTTATTTCCACTAGGATTAACGTTGCTACCTCCTCCTATTAATGCTGTATTAGAAGAAGAATGAAGAGATGTACTTCCAGTAACAGATGATAATGATGATAATCCATAGCCATGATCTTTTCTTCCTCCAGATTTTAATTCATGTAATCTTTCTAATTCACTATTCAATACTTTGATTTTTCTAGAAATGACATCCAAATGGCGTGGTTGAGCAAGTAAACCTATTTGTTGTTCTAATTTAGATACTGTATTTACAAGTGATGTTGGTGTAAGATTAGATGGCTATGATTTAATTATTTATTATAATTATAATTATTTGTTTTTTTTATTTTTTTATTTTTTTTTTTAAAAAATCATATTAGTATATAATGAAAATGTTTTAAATATCATATGAAGATTTAAATAAAATAGAAATACCACTTACAATAGAATCCAACCCTTGACCATAAGAAGTTCCAATCAACTTTTCTAATTTTGCAATACGTTCATCTACATTAGTTACCCTATTTTGCTGTTGTGTTTTAGCTGTTTCTGGGGTATAATAAAGCTCATAAGTAATCATCTAATATGATAGAAAATAAAGAATAAATAAATATTTATAAGTATATTTTTCAATGACACATGCATGTGCATATATATATATATATATATATATATATCATTTACATCGCCATTTTCTTTTTTATTTTCTTGATCTGGTTTATCATCTGAAGTTTCACTAATTGATAATGCTTTATATGTTTCTAATTGTTTAATCAAAGATTTTGCTTCATCTATTCTTTTTCCATAAGTTGTACCAACAGAAGCATCTTCTTCGTTGTCATCATTTTTATTTTGAAGACGTGATAATTCATTTTGAAGATATGTGATTTGGGATAAAAGTTCTGTTTGAGAGACTTGATTTTCATTGGCTTCTTTGTTTTCCTATTGTTATATTAAGATTAATATATAAATATTTTTTTTAAAAGAAAATAAATGAATAATAAGAATAAATCATTCATCTATATATATATGATTATATGATTTTATATTATTATTATTATTACTTTTTCATCTTTTTCTACTTCTTCACTTAATTCTTGAACTTCAAACATTAAACGACGTAACTTTTGTAATCGTGTTTCTTGCAACACAATGTCCTTTGGTAATATTTCATATTCATCCGTTTCTAAAGTAGGTGGACGACGTACATAAGTTCGATACATGGCCTTTTTTCTTCTTGTTAAACGATCCGAAAAATCTAAAGTAATTTTAATATATATATATATATATTAATTTTATATAAAGAGGTGTGGTTCGAAATATTATCATTTCTATTTTCTTTTTTTACCAATATCAGTTGAATCAACAATTGAATTTTTAAAACGACTACTGGCTTCTTTATGAGAAATACGCGTTTGAATGACATTTTCATTATCATCATCACTATCCTAAAAACAAATATATTATTGATAAAAATATATTAATACATTTGTTAAAAATAGGTTTACTTTTGAAATAAATAAATAGAAAAAGGTTTATACCCTTATTATTCTATTTTATTTATGTATATAGCAATATATATGTTAATATGTACATGTATACATATTTATTTATTAATATCTTACAAAGTCTTCATCAATATCATTCTGAAATTGTGCCTCTTCAGTTACGTCCGCTGTTTCATATACATCAGGTTGGTCATCCTAGAATACAAAACGGGTGATTAGATATTTTATGTATATATATCCGTAAATCTTTATATAAAATATCAAATGTACCAAATTAATTTATTTATTAATATATTTTAAATTTACAATATCTGGTAAAGTAGCATATTTCGACATGGTATTATTTTTATCTTGTTAAAAAGACAAGAAAAAAAGAACAGGTGCAAAAAAAAATAAAACCCAATTAAGTACCAAAAACGGAGTTTTAATTTTTTTACTGCTTTTTGAGTTTTTATTGAAGAGAATATGGAGACTTTATTTTATATTTTATATTTTAAAGATATACAACAAGAAAAAAAAGAAATAAGAATGATTATATAGTATATAATCACATATATATATATATATATATATAAAGCTTAGATGCTTTTTTTGTTTTCATCCTTTTGACCACTAAGTGATTTTTCAAATTGATTACGTTCATCAGCTAAACGATTGTATTCTTCAGCTTGTTGATTAGCTTGTTTCTTAAGGGTATCAAAATCAAGTTGTTTTTTTTCCAATTCCTTATTTCTCTTTGTTAATTCTTCAATTTCTTTAAAGAGACGATCTTGATCTTTACCTACATCAGCAGTCTAATATATATAAAAAAAAGAAATATATTAGTATAATGAAAGAAACCTTTCTTTTTTTTTAAAAAAAATAAACAAACATAATCTTTACTTCTTTTTTAACATTTTCAAGTTCTTCTTCACGTTTTAACATTTGAATAACTAAAGTGCTAGTACGTTCTAAAATTCTTTATAATAATGAATAATCAACAAAAGTAATAAAAAGTTGAAATAATGTTATTTTTCTTTATATTCTTTATTATTATAATATTATATATTTATCCTTTTTAATAACTTACAAAGATAAGAAAAGAGTGAAGCCGGTCAAATATAAGTTACGTTGAGCATAGAACTTTTTAGCCTTTAAGTTAGCTTCATAGCTGTAATCATGATGGTGTTCTTCTTCGGATTCTGAGCCAATACGCTGTAAACGGTTAACGGTATCTAAGAAAATAAGAATCAATATATATACAATTATATATATATATATGAAAAAAGAACATTAGTATATCATATTTAAGTTATAATAGCAATCAACATAATATAATTACTCTAATAGGCTTACCAATGAACAAAACGAAAATAAAGCTATTATAATCATAATTAAAAGTAAAAAAATAAAATGGAATGCTTAGTTTAAAAATTCTATTTTTCTTTTTGACACGTACTCCTCCTCTTTTTTTTATACATACCCAAATACAATCTTTAAGATATAAAGAGCTTTTTGAACCTACAATTTGTATGAAAAAGTTAAGCATTTAAATATGAGTATTATTTCTTTCTTTTTTATAACCGACTTTATTATATTATATTATTATATGCTTACAAGAGGAGAAGTAGAAACGAATTTAAGCATAGCTCTACGCCAGTGAGATGGTAAAGGTAACTATATAAAATAAATAAAAATAGTATGTTAAGATATATGACATTTTTATACTTATAATTTTTTCTATTAATAACCATATATTTCACTTACAACAAGGATACCAAACATAACCATCTATTAAAAACAACAATATTATTGAAAAAACGAAAAAACACGTTTATAAAGGTATTTTATAACTTTTTTTTATTATTCCATTCTTTTATTACACTTTTATATTTACTACTATCTATTTATATTAAAGTCTTACCTCAGTGACGAGAATACCAAAAGTTAATGAATAATAAATAGTCATTTTCCTTTACTTATTTATTTACTTAAAGTATAAATGTTAAAAAAAAAGGATAGGAAAAAAAAAGAAAAAAGAAAGAAAAGGGTAAAAAAAAAAATCTTGGCGGTACAAAATAAAAATATCAATGGCGGCATTTTAAAATCAATCCGGCGGCAAATAATCATTATCCAAGTTTTTCTATTTCCTTATAAAATTTTCTTCATATGAAAGTTACAATGCTACGTTTAACTTTATCTTGTCTTTTTTTCTTTTCTTCTTTTCTTTTCATTTTTAGTATTAAATAACTTTTAATCACTATATGTTATTATGCCTATAAATATTTATTCTATTTTGGAAGTTTTATATTTAAAAGCAGAATTTAAAACATCAATGTTTCAGTTTATCAGGTAGTGAATAAAAGGTAAAACTTTTTCACTATTAAAAAAAATTGTATAATATAGTTGAGTAATTAAAAATCATACATAAATACATTTTACTTACTATTTTAGTAGTTAAAATAATAACTATAATAGTAATAAAAAATCATCAAATAGTGCTATATAAAGTGTGTCAATTAAATTTTTGATTATTATTGAGTTTTCTTTGATTCTGATATTCTCAAAGTTGCATTTTAAATTATATACAAGATCTTTTCTTTTTTTCATACTTTCAATATTTATATATTTATCATGTGTTTCTAATAAATATATATTATATACAAAGCAAAGAAAAATTATATCTACTGAAGCAAAATGGTAGGCATGGTACTTCAATTTGGATTTACAAAAAAACATAGATTATATTTTTAGGGTACTTCTAGTGAATAAAAATGCAATAGCAAATTAAAGTGAATCAAAAATTTAAAAATCCTTGAATAGCATCATTTAGATTCTATTTATTTATTTATATTTTAAAAATACAACAAATAAATTATTTCTGTATCGATCATGTATTTATCTATTTTTTTTCTTGCTCAAGTTCCTTTTGTAAACCCATACCTCAATAAAACTCAATACACTATATATATCCTTATTAATAGCTTTTTTTTTTTTTACATATGTCGACTATATAAGTTATGAATAACTCCTCATTTTTGAGAAACCTTGCTATTATATAGCACATTTTTTTCTTTTTCTAAAAAATCATTATATTGCTAATAATATATAATAATGTTATTAACAGTATTCATATTTTCAATAGTAAATGATTTTAACTAGTAATAAAATAAGAAAAGGAAAGGGATAGATTATGTTGGAAATTGATTTTCGGAATTTAAAAATGATCATGTTTATTTTATTTTTCAAATTTTGAAGTCCCTCTATTTTTCTTTTCTTTATTTACTTTCTAAAAAATAATAATAATAAGCATGTCTATATTTATTAAACGTTCTATTTCATTAACAAATACTATTCGACCATGTATAATCCGTTTATACACCACCGAAGCTTCATGTAAATAATGCAATTCTTTTATATATTTACTCATTTGTTTTTTTAAATATATATATATATATAAATAAATAAATAAATATAAATATAAATAGGAAACTGTCAAAAGTTTAAACTGATTTTTTTATATAAATATACATATAGCAACTTTATTAGAAAAGCTTAAAAACGATAGAAAAACATATATGCGTTCAAAGCAACAACCTGAACTCAATGTAGTTAAAGGCGTTCTTAGTGATTATACCTATTTTATTAAATCACCCAATGCACCAACTAATCAAAGTGAAGATTCCATGTTATTAACCGTTATTCAAAAGTCTATCAAGAGACGTCAAGACTCTATTGCACAATATATGAGTGGTGGAAGACCTGAATTAGCGGAAAATGAAACTAATGAATTAAAAGTACTTCAAAATTATCTTCCAGAACAAATGTCTCAAGAAGAAATTGAACAAAAAGTTCGTGATCTTATTACCGAATTAGGAGCTACTAGTGTTAAAGATATGGGCAAAGTCATGAAAGCTTGGACTGTTGATCCTGCAATAGCTGATCGTAAAGCTGTTAGTGATATTGTTAAGAAAGTATTAGCATAAATTATATTTATATTTATAATATATATATATATATATATATATATATATAATATATGTATATATTAATTGTTTATATTAGATAAAATACAAATAAACTAAATAAATAAAAGTAAAATAGAATGAATAATAAATAATGATAAATAAATAAACAAATTAATCAATGATTTCCAGTATGGTGATGATTATAATGTCATGTATATTTGCATGAACATTTTTTTATTGATTCAGTGACTTGAATTTTTAGAAAGGCTTTCATTTTTTGAATAGTTTTCATAATCAACCTATTTAAAAGTAGTCGAGTACAATATTAAGAATATAGAGAATAAAAATAGAATAGTAATGATGTTAATCATAAATGCTGAGTACAACTTGTTTAGTGGCCCAAAATAAAATAAAATTTCAAGTGATGGTATTGGTGTCAATATACTGCCTAGTAATTTCCTTTTTAATCACACAGGCACTGTTTCTATTTTCTTTTCTTATACATTATCTAATGTATTTTTTTTTTTTACAACTAATAAGTTTGAAAGTTAAAAAAAAAATCAATTTTAAAAGTAATTGTATATATTGAATAAAAAACACATGTAATACATATGGCTTTCATTATTATTATTATTTATTTATGCGTGATCAAAAAAATTAAATGATCTTTAGGGTACGCCAAGTATTTAAAAAAGCGGACTTTTTTATTTTTAACTTGGCAGATGCATATTAATTTACATTATCCTTTCTTTCTTTTTTTTTTCTCTTTTTCTTTCTTGAATTTCTATAATACTTGAATAAAAAGATATAAAATGGGTGGAGGTACAACTAATTCTTTACCTTTATATTATAATCAATTTAATACAACAACCCAGTCTTCTTCATCACTATCTACACCAATGAATACAATAGTAATATAAATAATAATAAAAAAGTTATATATTGATAAGGTTTGTAGTTCTAATTTTTTTTTCTGTATATATACATAGGAATCACCCAACTTACCACGTAGACCTCATTCTTTTACATCTTCTTCTTCAGTTCCACCACCACCTTTACCGCCTGTTCCAGAAGCATACACACGTCAACCTATATCATCACCTGTTCAGTCAGTTAGTTCATATAGTCAATCTTTATACCCAACAACTAATACTATTCAAAGAGAAGTAGAACAAGAACAACAGCCTCATTTAGTTCGACTTGTTTATACTAAATCTGGGTTTTATATTCAAGAACCAAACAATCAAAATTCAATAAGTGGTTATTTTACAATTTTATATAACGGACCTGAACACGATCCTACAAATTTATATCTTGCCTGGATTCCTCAATATTTAATAGATCCTCTTGATACTTACGAATTTAATACATTAGATAACTCTTTAGCAATTGATCATGGTAATTCAAACTTTAAATGCTAAAAATCGATGATAATTTCCTTTCTGCTTTATTTCATTTTACATTTATAATTACTCATCTTCTATTTATTTTTAATAATACTATATAGGATATCCAAATATTAGATTACATATAGGCCATAATGAAACAACAATAATTAGTATTTCAAAAATTCATTCTTTATATATACATCCGCCAAGGAATTGCGAACAAGGTTCCATTGTAATTACAACTATTGAAGGTGATGTTTTACGTCCTTTATGGTACAAATCAAATAATCCTTTTGATATAATTTGGCCAGGTTATAATATTGTAGATATTCTTACTGCTCTAGTCAATTTACAAAGGTATAGTAATAATATTAATATTAATATATACCACCATAATAGTTGATAAATTAATATTTACTTAATCATTTATTTTTATTTTATTTTAACGATAACTAGAGATCCTGATGATGATTATGTATATATTTTTAAAGACAACACATCAGAAAATACAATACCATCTTTATACCCTCAACTTCCAACACCTATGTCACCAACTAACTACTCTGTATCTTCTTACTCAGTATCAGAAATAGATCCTTCATATTCTACTTTCAATGAAGCAAGGTGGAATATTCTTGAAAGATTTTCTCGAATTACAAGAGTATCAAGAGAAACTGCAGGTATATATATATATATTAAAAAAAGTGGAGTGATATTTAATTTTTTTATTTAGCTAATATATTAGATCATCCAGTTGCTCAACCTATATTACCATTATTACCAACATCCATTCAAGCTTTAAGTCGAAATGGCACAGTACAAGAAACTTTAAAAGATTATAATATGGCAAGATATTACTTATCACAATGGTAAAAACAATTTTTTATAATAATAAATAAATAAAATTACATATCTCATTTTACATTTGAAATTATATAGGGCAAATGATGCTCCTGTTGATACAATATCAAGTGATGATGAGTTTGATGGATTGTTAAATGATATGCCAGTAATGCAGCAACCACCACCTAATCATACACGACGTGAAGAAATATTACCTGAAGAATGGGTTGATTATTTTGATAATGATGGAGTCTTAAAATTGACAGTAACTCAAATCAATAAAATTATATTTCAAGGAGGATTGCATCCGGATGTTAGGATTGAAGCATGGAAATTTTTATTAGGTATATATCCATGGGATAGCACATTTGATGAAAGAGAAGCTATTCGACAGAGTAAAGCGTAAGTTACTATTTTTTTTAACATATATAACAATAATAATAGTAATAGTAATAATAATTAGAATATTAAAGTAAGAGTTTTAATCTATTTTTATTTATTTTACTTATATATTAATTTAATATAGTGAAGAATATTATCAAATTAAAGCAAAATGGTTCAACGATGTAGAAGCAAGAAATAGTCAGAAATTCTTAGAAGAAAAACATCGTATTGATAAGGATGTTCATCGTACAGATAGAAATATTGACTTTTTTGCTGGAGAAGAATTACCTAATCCTGATCCTCAAATGTCAGTTGGTACCAATGAAAATATGGAAATATTAAAAGATATTCTTGTCACTTATAATTTTCATAATACAAAACTTGGTTATGTTCAAGGTATGTCTGATTTATGCGCACCTATGTTTGTTGGAATGGGCGATGAAGCTATGGCTTTTTGGGGATTTGTCAATTTTATGGATCGCGTGGTAAGTTTTATTTTTTTGTTTGTTTGCATATTTATTTATTACTGTTTTTTTTATTAAGGTGTTTCTTTTCTATTTTTAGCAATCAAATTTTTTTACAGATCAATCAGGCATGCATCGGCAACTTAAAACATTAAACGCATTGATCAAATTCATGGATCCTCAACTACATAAACATTTAGAAGAAACTGAAACTATCAATTTATTCTTTTGCTTTCGTTGGTTGCTTGTTTGGTTTAAAAGAGAATTTGATTGGGAAGATGTTATTCGATTATGGGAAGTGTTATGGACTGATCATTTATCAAATCAATTTCTCCTTTTTGTGGCACTTTCAGTGTTACATCAGCACCGTGAAACTATTTTGACAGAACTTCATCAATTCGACGAATTACTTAAGGTAAAAAAAAAAGAATTTTTATAAATATGAAAAAAAGGGGAAAAGCGGATGAATAAAAAAACCACTAAACCCCTTTAAATATATTATATTAATTTGACCATGCTTATTTTATGGTTTTAGTATATTAACGAATTAAATGGTAAAATATCATTAAATAAAACCCTAGAAACAGCTGAAATATTATATTATCAATTTGAAAGAAAAATATCAGCCATAGATGGAAAACATGTTCAACTACAAGAAAAATTACAAAAAAGAAGTGTATGGAACAATGAAATAGAACGAAAAAAAATTCAAACCTCTATTAAAAAACTCAGTATTGATGACGATTTAAGAAAATTATTAAAACAATGAAACAGTACTATTATTATTATTATTATTAACATCATTTTTATTACTATTACTAATATCATTACGATTATTATATAATTATTATTAATAAAACTAGCATTGTGTTTCATTCCAGAATGTGTGTGATCTACGTTTTTTTTTATCTACATCTGTAATTAATATGAAAATCAAATAATTAAAAATAGCCCTTTCCAATTTGTTACACAAATTCAATCTCTCTCCGATCATTTCTTGGCTTAAAAAAGTATAAATACATTTTAAAAGTCAATCACTTCTCTTTTCCTTTTTTCCTTTTTCTTTGTTATTATTATTATTTTATCATTATTTAACTCTTTTTTATATTATAACATTTGTATATAATGCAACGAATTGATTGGCATAGTCCACGTACTAAAAGATTAATTGTATCTTATTTATATGATTGGGTGTTAGTCATTATAATGGCTGGTAGTTTTTTTGCTTTAGACAAAGCATTTGGGTTTCGTAGAGAGTTCTCAGTAACCGATAAAACTATTATGTATACGCATACTGATCAAGAAGAAATTCCTGTATGGCTTCTTGGTGTAAGTTCTATCCTTTTATTTTTTCTCTCTTTTTAAGAATGAAATAAAATAACAATTAAAAACTGATAATAAACTTGAATAAAACTGGTTTATTTATTATATTGCTATTTTTATTTTTTAGGTTCTTAGTTTGGTTATACCTTTTCTTATTATTGCTGCTATTTCTCTTGGATATAAAAAAAGTATTCATGATTTTCATAGCGGTGTTTTAGGATTATGCTTATCTTTAAGTATTAGTGTTATTTTTACTCAAGTAGTCAAAATCACTGTCGGAAGACCAAGACCTGACTTTTTAGATCGATGCCAACCTCCAGCTGGAACTGTTGATCCAACTTATGGTTTATCTAATTATACAATTTGTACAACCCCTGCTGATTCTTATTTAATGAAAGATGGTTTTAGAAGTTTCCCAAGTGGTCATTCTTCATGTAAGTTATTATTATTATTATTTATTATTATTATTATCGTTAAGTAAATATTTATAAGTAATATAAATATAAATTAATTATGGTTTTTTCTCCTTTTTGTACTAGTTTCTTTTGCTGGATTGTTTTATCTTTCTTTATATTTTGCTGGAAAACTTCGATTATTTGATGAACGTGGTGTAAGTATAACTATATATGGTTATGATGATAGTTTTTTTCCTGATAATTATATCTTTATCATTGAACTTTTTCATTTATTAACGTATTTATTTATTTATTTTCAATATATATTATATATAGCTTACCTACAAATCATTTATTTTTATTTCACCTATTCTTGGAGCTCTTTTAGTTGCTATTACTCGTACTCGTGATTATCGTCATCATTGGCAAGATGTCACAGTTGGTGCTTTATTAGGTATTGCATGTGCTTACTTTGCTTATCGTCAATATTATCCACCACTTGGTCATCACACCTGCCATCATCCATTCCCACTCCGATTTAATAGTAATGAAGGCGTGTTACCTCTCACAAATCAAGTCATCGATGATCATTATAATCACCATCCAAATAGCAGTAATAATAACATTAATAATCAAATCCATCATGATGAAAATACTAATACTAGACAAGGAGAAAATGCTTATTTTTATGTTGACCATAGGGAATCAACAAATCAACTTTTAGATCAAGATGTTACCACTAATAGTAATGGTCTTAGAACTATGTATGATAATCATACTGCTCAACAAAAAATTCAACTTCAAGAAACAAATCATTTATCATAAATTTGGTTTCACCTCCTTTCTTTTTTATTTATTTATTTATTTATTTTCATACCCTTAATCATCAAAAACAAAAAAAAAAAGCTTATATATTATTTAAATAATCAAATGTGAATTTTTATAATGTAATATACTGGTATATCCATCTTCTCCCGCTTTTTTATTATTATTTTATTCTCCGGAAGAGAAATTTTAAATATATATACATATATTGTAATATATAATAATTATTATCAATTTAAAAAGAGAAGAAAAGAAATTAAAATATAATAAAAACTAATACATTTTGATTTATGATCGAAAATAATTTCAATTTTTATATTGTTTTCACAGGTAAAATCTTATACATGAATGACTTAAAAAAAAATCCTTAAATTTTATTTAATCAATTTTGTAAATATAAAAATTTATATTTATAAATGTATGTACGTATGTATTATTATAATCATTACTTTGATTAAAAATTACATCATCATTAATAAAAAAACGTTAATATATTATTCAACATGGTTTCTTCTTTCATTAGCATCAACCGTATGATTAACATCACCTTCTTGTAAGAGTTCTTCAACTTCATTTTGAATATCTTCATAACCACCATCTTGGATAACTTCAAAATCATTATCCATAATTTCATCATCTTCGTCATCCAAATCAACGCCTATAAAATAGTCATAGTCTTCTTCATCTTCTTCTTGTTGACTAGCTATACCATCTATAAGTATATTTTCATTATTTTGTTCTCCTTCATCTACTTCATCAGTTTCATTTTCTACTTCAGAATTTTCTTCATCATCTTCGTCATCAATATCTTCTTCTTCTTCTTCTTCTTCTTTTCGTTGTTCGATATCTTCAATAACATTATCATTCACAACAAAATCCTTCAAATCATTAGATCTAGTACGATCTGTAAAAGTATTATTTTTAGTATTAGTAGCATTTCCTTTTTTATTATTATTATTATTATTAAAATGATTATCTTGAATACTTTGTTGATATTCTTCTAAGCGGGCAGAGCGATCATAAACACTTTCTTGGCGAGGTAAAAAGGTTTCAAAAAAAGTCATTTTTGTTTTCTTTTTTTTTAAAAAAAATAAAAAATGAAGAAAAAGAAAAGAGGAAAATAAATAAATAAGTAGATGAAAAGCATTTTATCAATTCATATTTATATAAATCCTGCCAATGACACTTTTTATTTAAAAAAGGAATAGCTTATATATATTAATATATATGTGTGTATGTGAGTGAAATATATTAATTATTTTATATAATAGTCTCATTTTTATATGTATGTTTTAATTTTATTGTTTTCTATTTACTGTAATATTTATGATAATAATAATAATAATAACGATTATTATTATTATTATTATTATTATAGTTATAATCTTCATTACGTATAAAAGAAACATAAAACAATCAGTCATGTTACGTGTTTGCTGTTTTCATCATTTTCATATTTAAATAAAAATCATATTTGCATTAATTTTTGGTTTAGATTTTCACGGAGTTTAAATGTCTGAAAAAGGTAATAAAGTAAAAAAAATATGCTTTTAAACTTTGATTTTTACTTTTATTTTTTTATAGATTAGATTTGTTTTATATGATTCTTTCTTTTTCATTTCCTTTTTTCCTTTTTTCACTTTTTCATTTTCTGTTTTTCTTCTTTTACTTTTAAATAAACGTATTTTACCAACAGAAATAAAATTAAAAAGTTATGTGTACTTTTTTTAATAATGACCTTATCTCCTATTGCCGAAGCTAAAAAAGAGCATGAATGAGTCAAATTCGTGACTTTTTTTTCTGGGTAAGTAAAAGTGACAAAAATCAAAAAATTGAGGTAATTTTCCTTTTCTTTCTTTCTTTCTTTTTTTCTTTTCAATAATTAATTTTAAATATAATTAAATATGTCTGCTAATTGGACTCCTTATAGCTGGAAATCAAAGCCTATTGTACAAGACGTTGTATACGATGATCAAAACCATGTTGATAAAGTCATTTCTAAATTAAAAACCTTACCTCCACTCGTATCTACAAAAGAGGTATGTCAAATAAATAGATAAACTAAAATAAAGTATTAAATATCCCAACTATTTATATATATAGATTGACGATCTACGTGAACAGCTTCGTCAAGTTGCTTTAGGTGAATCTTTTTTATTACAAGGTGGTGATTGTGCTGAGTTATTTGACTATTGTTCTCAGGTATTTTATATATGCTTTTTTTTTAATATAATAAGAAGAGGAATATATATATATATATACTTTTTACTAACTACTATAAGTTTATAAAAAGGACCCTATAGAAGCCAAACTTAAAGTATTATTACAAATGTCATTAGTTTTAGTTTGGGGCGCACGTACTCCAGTTACAAGAATTGCTCGTATGGCTGGTCAATATGCTAAACCACGTAGTAAGCCAACTGAAATGTACAACGGTAAAGAAATTTTATCTTTCAGGTAATATATAATATAAATACATACATACATATATATCTATATAAGTATATATTGATCATCCATTTTTTTTAGAGGTGATAATGTAAACGGGTATGATCCTGAAGATAGAGCCGCCGATCCAGAAAGACTTTTAGGGTAAAATTTTTTAAGTATTATTATTTTTTCTTTGTAACAAAAAAAATCGTTTACATTGTTTATTTATTTGTTTATTTATTTTTCATTTATTAGAGCTTATTTCCATTCCGCTGCCACATTGAATTATGTCAGAACCTTATTGGATTCTGGGTTTGCAGGTAATATAAACACACAAATATAAATAAATAAATAAATAAATAAATGTGCTGAATATATATATATGATTATATAATAGATTTACATAAACCATCTACTTGGAATTTAAGCCATGTTGAATCACATGATGTAAGAGGGGAATATCAAGCTATTGTTAATCAATTAACAGATGCATTGGATTTTATGAAAACAGTTGGAGCAGATTCATCATCTACTACATCACAAAATGCCTTACAAAAAGCAGATTTCTTTGTATCACATGAAGCATTATTATTAGATTTTGAAGCATCATTAACTCGATTAATGGCTAGTCAAAAAAATAATAATAATAGTGATGAAAATAAGAAATATTATAATGTTGGTGCACACTTTCTATGGATTGGAGATCGTACAAGACAGCCCGATGGTGCTCATGTAGAATATATGCGTGGTATTGAAAATCCAATTGGTGTTAAAGTAGGTCCTACAACTAAACCTGAAGATTTAGTAACGCTTTTAAATACTTTAAATCCTAATAAAGAAATCGGTAAAATCACCTTGATTACTCGATTTGGTGCTGGTAAAGTAGAAACTTATTTACCCCAACATATTGAAGCTGTACGTCAATCTGGTCATATCCCTGTTTGGGTATGTGATCCTATGCATGGTAATACTAAATCTGCTACTGGTGGTATAAAAACTCGTCATTTCGTTGATATTATTCAAGAATTATCTGAAGCTTTCCGTGTTCATAAAGAATGTCAAAGTAAATTAAATGGTGTTCATTTTGAATTAACTGGTGATTCTGTAACAGGTAAAAAAAAAAAAAAAAAAAAAAAAGATAATTATTAACCATATTTCTTATTATATATAATAGAATGTATCGGTGGCTCTATGAACTTAAAGGATGAAGATTTATCTACTAATTATCAAACACATTGTGATCCTCGATTAAATTATGAACAGGCTTTAGATGTTGCTTTCTTGATTGCAAAATACTATCAAAAGGAGCGTACTTCTAGTAATTTCCCTAGCTTATAATCTATTCAAATTTTTTTTTTATATTGTTTTAGATATTAAATAGTATTTATATATAGATAAAATATTTTTTTTCTTTCATATTCATTATCATATTTTTTTTTATTGTTAAAAATCGCTCATAAAATATTTTATTTAATTTTATAATCCTTATTTAATATAAAGTCTTTTTAAAATTTAAAGAGTATTATTTTACTGTGCCTGAAATATATCACGTAAAATGTTTCTGGATTTGTTTTATTTATTTATTTTTATTTGCTAAAGCATTTTTTTCACTTTTTTTTTGAATATACATGTTATTAAAATTTAGAAAACTTATATAAATATCATAAACATATGGAGATTTTTTTGTACTTTCTGTATATATAATTTGTTTTTTATTACGATGCTTAGATATGGAATTGTTGCAATTTGAAATTAGTTAATAAAGTAATGAAGATTAAAAAACAGACTTTAATTACATTCTTTCAGTGTTCTTTTTTTTTAAATAAGTTGGTAATCATCTTTAACTTTTATATTCACAAACTTAATTATATGTTAATGTAATAAATTTTCATATAGATTTTAGGATTTAAATTTGCTCATGTTTATTATAAAACATATATATATATATATAAAGGAAAATATCAATTAAATTAACAGCGAATAAAAAAATTACTTAAAATAGATAAAAAGATATAGCTTTCTTATTTTACCTCGATATCGAGCTTTGAAATGGTAAGCATATATATACTTGAAAGCTAATAAACATATTTGTAGTAAAATATTAATACTAAAAAATAATATAAAGTGATTACTATAAAATAAAAAAAAGTATTAATAGTTAAGGATAATAAAATATAATATAACAGAATAAAAGTAAAATAATATATATAATAGTAGAAACTAAATTTGAAACGAAAAGATTGTGAATTTTTATGTTTTAATGCACTAAGCAAATTTAAAGTATGTCTAATAGAATTTTCTATTTTCTCAACTTCTACTGCACGTACATCAGGAATAAATAAAAGAATTTAATGATAAGTTAAAAGTAAGAGCAAAAGATTTTTGGTTTTTTTTCATTCTCTTTTTTTCTATGTTCCTTAATGATTTTTTTAAATAACCTTACAATCTCCATAATTAAAATGATAAGCGATTCTGAATAGAATTTACTTGGTCTTTATGAAAAAATAAAATATTTTATATATGAACTTACTTATTAAAACTAATACTCCAACAGACAGTAATAAGATTTATAGTACTTTAATAACTGAATGTGACAAATATTTAGGCAAGTGGAACTCATATATATATATTTAGCCCGACATTTTTGCATATATTTATATAGCATTCTTATATTTAATTTATTTTAATAGACTTTCTACAATCAAATAATGCTAGAAAAAAAAAGTTGGACTCTCGCAGAGGTCAAAGCCTTGAAGATGGCTTAGTAAAACTTGGTAAAACTTGGTAAAACTTGGTAAACCAAATTGGGTAGAGATAAAAATACTCTATATACATGTATTTTTTAAAAAAAGACTGATACTGATTTTTTTTAATAATTATATCTTTATCTACTGAAAAAAAAATAAACAAAAAATTATATACTCAATTTACCCTAAGGATAAATAAAAAATTACTATCAATAAAATTAGAAAAGAAACAATTCAGTTATAAGTACTTCTTCCTTATCACGATGTTAACAATGTAAGTCATATATGAATATAAAATTTTTATTTCATTGTATATATAAATTATGTGTCTATCTTTTAATTTCTATTAGTATTACTTTAGTGTAAAAAGCACAAGTTAAATATTCTAGGCTTTTATTTATGTATTCCTCTAATTATACCACTATCAATCAAAGCTTCCATAACTTGTTCACTTTTTAGCCATGATTTTTGTAAAAAAAAAAGTCAAAATATATAAAAAAGAGTTAGAATAAATTAAAAAAGGAAATAATTTACAATCGTGATCAAATTACTTACTGGGGTAGATAGGTACGATTTGGGTAAAATACGTAATTTGGAGGAATATTTTGTAAATTAGTGATATCAGAAGTATAAATATCTGCAAACTATTTGTATTTGAGAGGAATTGTTTTTTTAAAAAAAGAATAATAATAAAATCATTATACAAGTTTAATATTAATTTACTCATACTATTATCATTATTAATTATTCCTTTTTTTTTTTTACCTTTCGTAATTTATTAGCAAAATAAGTTGGATTATTGTGGGTACGGAAAACACTACCAAAATGGCGATTAAATACTTCTTTTAATTCCAAACGTAAATGAGAACGTTCATGACGCCATTCTTGTATTAAACAATCTAATTCATAAGGTCTATTTTCTGGAAGATAATTTTGTGCTTCATTTAACAATTGTTCTAATTGAAGTAACCATGATAATGTATGCCTATATGTTGAAGTGTTACGAATACTGATTTCTTCTGATAATTCATGAATGATTGCTCCCTAAGAAAATAAAAATCACAATAAAAACAAGAAATATATATTTAATCAACAATACATCTACTATTGATTTATTATTATTTTACTTACTGTTCTCCATCCATTTACAGCAGGATCAACAAGATCAGAAAAGATGTGATCACCAAAATACAATACTTTTTGCCCAGCCCTTAAGTATTAAATAACGTATATACATATAAAAGAAAAATTAATATATATATATATATGTATGTATTGTAAATATTTACCATCCAGTTAATCTTGCAAAATCATTTACATTACCACCACTATAGATTTGACCTGGTTCAAAAAAATTAACACTACCCCATTTATCTCTTGTATGACGAAATGGACGAAGAGAATGATAAAAATCAGGTTTACGAGCAGATACAATCACACAATCAAATAAATCGCGCCAATCAGGGCTTGAAGTCATATAAGTCATTCCAACATTACTATTTTTTTAAAAAAAAGAAGAAAAATAATAAGATTAATGTTTTTGGATATACTAATATAAAAAAACAGTAACTATAAAAACAAAAACTTACATAAATTGCAACGAACTGTTAGTTAATAAAAATGTCTTTTTACCATTTCTTTTCAAATTTTCCAAAAAGCTTACTATTTTAGGAGCTGGCTCTAAATATTTTGATATATCTTTATTGATGGTTGAATGTAATTTACCTCCTAAATTTGTTACACCAGTATGAAGGATTTTAGCTGCTTGAAAAATATCATCAGAAAGATATCTAGGATGAAAACTTAAGAAAAAAAAAGGATGATTAATCTATGATCAAATTATTATTATTATTATTCTACCTTATATTTTTTTCCATAAAATACTGCAAAACATCACTTAATATACATGTTTGAGGAACTGAAAACAAATCACTTAACTGAATCATGTGGTTTTTTAAATATACAGGTGGGATATGTAATCCATTATGCTGTTCAATAACTTCTTGAGGATTCTTGATAGATTCACGACCAACTATTTAAAAAATAAATAAATATTATAAAAATGAATACGTATTACTTGAAACATAGCCTATCTACTTTATTTATTTATTTATTTATTTACCATGAACAGTATTTAATTGAATATTTGCCATGTTATCAATTTTCATCAACCAACCATTGTTATAATCTATTAAAATTAAAAAATGAAGTTTTCAATAAATATATGGATATATAATTATGGAAAATATAATAATAAATAATTACCATAATGAAGACCACGAATAGCAAAAGTAGGATCAAATTGAAAATCTGAAAAAGAAAGAAAGAAAAAATCAATGCATAATATTAATAACAATAATAATAATAATAATAATAAGGTTTATAAATATTTGTATTTTTTAAGGTTTATTTTTTTTTACCTTTTATTTGAGAAGGATAGTTCATTGCATCAACTAAAATATTTTTAAGAATGTCATAAATAGTTTTTGATAATTCTTTTGTATAACTCGCAATTGTATACTAAAAAAAAATAAAAATAATAAAATTAAACGCATAAATAAATAAATAAACATTATACATGTATAAATATTTAATAAAAATTACATCATAGTCAAATCCATAAACCTCAGTATATTCAAGATTCAATTCATTATTTATAAATCTAAAAAAATTAAATACATATATTTGAATAAATATAATAAAGATATATTTATATTATATATATATATATATATATATATATATATATGCTGATATATGCAGAAAAAAACTTACACATCAGTATGAGAAGTAAGTCCTAAACCATAAATAGAGTCAGGTGTCTTCTCTGGGTTATTATTACTTTTAGATACTTCTTTGGAGATAACAGAAATAGGGTCATTTGTCATTGTTAATATAGTTGTATTATCATTTTGTGCTGAAGTTATATATTGGTTTTTTTTATTGTTGTATCTCTTTTTAAAATATTCTACGGCATCTTCATAAGATGGTTTGTTATAATGAAGTGAACGAATAAAAATTGGTGGCTTATATATTTTGTTACAATAACGTAACATTTCTTTTGTATTATAAATAATAAAAGATAAGAATGAGGAAGGATAAAGAAAAAGAAAGAGATATTCTTTTAATTTGAAAACTTTAAATTTTATGTGTAAAAAAAACGGGAATAAAATAAAATGAGAAAAAAAAATTGCGGTGTTGTAATTTATGAATATAAAATAAAAGTATAACAAAATAAGATAAGGTAAGATAAAAAAATTCTATACAACAAAATAATGAAAATAAAAATAAATTGCAAAGTTGTTTTGGAAGAAAATGAAAGATAAAATTAATAATAATAAAAAAAAAGGCATGAATGAGTGTGAATATTATATAAAAAAATAATCATATTTAACTATGTGCAAATATCATGCCCAAAAAGAAAAAAAAAGATATATGTATAATATAAAAATATGATGATATAGTGAGTTCTTTGTAGGATTTCATTACCAATATATACAATAATAAATAATAATAATATTGAATACAATGGATCAAAAATTGATATGAATATTAAATAATAAAAATAAAGCAATGATTTTTTTAATCTGTTTTTTCTTTAGATTCTTTTCCTTTTCCTTTAACACTTTGCTTTTTGTTGGCTGAATTTTCTGTACCATCATCATCATTTTCAGCATCTGATATTTTACGTTTTATTCCAATATTATCCTTTTTATCCGATTTTCCTTCTGAAGATGATTCTGATTCTGATTCTGATTTAATTTTTGCTGAATTAGATTCTTTTGTAGCATTTGAAGCTTGTGTTGTTGTTCTTTCTGGTGTAGTAGTGGTAGATGATGATGTAGATGATGATGTATTTCTTGGAATATCGGTAGTTAACCAAGAACTAAGATTAGGTGTTACTGATGGAATAAATGGTGATGATTCTTGATCACGATGACGACGACCATCAATATCTGCACTTGCCAATACAGATCCTAAAAAGTGATTAATCAAACTCATACCTTGAATTACTCTAGCTGCTCTTAATACTCTCCTGAAAATCAATACATTTTCCTAATATTAAAAAAAAGTATATTATATATATAAATTATTTATCAGATATTTATACATATATATATGCATATATTTTAATATTTTTATATACCTCATTATCTGTTGGTGATGGTTCATTCTGTAAAGTTCTACCTATTTCACGTAGCCAAGGCAAACTTTGCTCCATAAGATCAGCCATATCATTCATTACCGTACCAACTTGATGTGTTTGAGAGTTTCCATTACCTCTTAAAGTTGATCGTATTTCTTGAATAAGTTCTGGTGAAGATGCTGAAGTGTATGGGATCTGACTCATGTCTATAGTTCAATTATAAATATTTAATGATAAATTAATATATATGTATATATGCATTAAAAGTGTATTAAAATGTACTTACTTTGATCAATAGGTGCATCTAAAATATTTCTAACATTGCGAATATAGGCAACTGTTCTAGATAATCGCATTTCTACAGATGACTATCATAGGAAAAAAAAAGTCAATATGATAAATATGATTATATTTGCATTATCTCAATATTATTATATTGTATCAAGATTACTTACAGGAAATGGAAGTCTTAATGATGGTCTAGTATTATCTGTAGAGTTTGTATTATTAGTATCTATTGAGCGGCG
Source organism: Cunninghamella bertholletiae (assembly GCA_037043795.1). Lineage (NCBI taxonomy): Eukaryota > Fungi > Mucoromycota > Mucoromycetes > Mucorales > Cunninghamellaceae > Cunninghamella > Cunninghamella bertholletiae. The sequence goes on from JAZGVP010000001.1 coordinate 3,963,227, forward strand.
AGATTCAAATGGAGATCTTGTTCCTAATCCTGATAGTATACTTGTTGAATTTTGTTGTCCGCCCTAATTATAAATGATATAATATATATACATATATATAAATTAATAAGAGTATTTATGATGGATTAAATTCTTATTATATCAGTATTACAGAAGGAGATGATGATGCATCAGCGTTAGTTGATGGTAAAATTGATGTTCTTCCATATTGTGAAGAAAATGCTCCAAGAAAAGGATTTGCATTTGTTATTCCATTTATAATTGATGATATAAGCTATATTAATAATCAAATAAATAAAATAATGATTATTATATATGTTTTATTTATATAGTTATTGTATATACTAATTCTTTCTTACCGATGTATTATCACCAGCATCAAGCTGGGCATCTAAAGTAATTAATGTATAACCCTCCATGGCAGGTATACGAGTACCAAAGGTTGAAAAAGGTCGACCAGTATGTCTGTGTCCATAATAACGTCGATTAGCAGGTCTAGGTTCATCTATATATGTATTAAAAAAATAATAATAATCAGTAACAAGACTTTGGCATTGATTATAGATGGTGATTTACCATTTTGTGGATTTCGAGGTGCATCTAAAGGTCGAATAACTAAGTGGATTACTTTTCCATTATCAAGATTGTCTAAATAATAAATTGGAAATTAATAAAACCCATTTTCCAGTAATATCATATATATATACAAATATATATATATATATATATATATTACCATAATCCATCAGATTTTTATCATCTTTAAGTACTTTTCCTTGAAAAATAAGTCGTTGTCTACCACATTCCACATCTAAAGTTGATTGGATTTGATTTTTTAAATCTAAGACAGAAGAATTGCGAGGTATAGTTACTGAATGTGTGCGCTGTTCAAGGGATTTAATTTGTAAATCAATTAACACTGAAGATGCATTATTGTCATTATTATTAGTAATAGTCGTAGTTGAAGTATTTGAAGCTGTAGAATTATTTTTATCCATTATTTACTTTCTATTATCTTTAATAGTTATATATATATATAAAAAATAATTTTCTATATATACAATAATTGAATAAGTATTATAAATGAAAAAAAAGAAAGAAATAAGTATATATTTATATATGTTATTTTTAAAAGGAAGAGAAAAATAAAAGAAAAAAAAAATAAGTTGGAAACCTTAAAAAAAATTACGATTTCGAAACACGTGATAAGTGCGGGATTTTAAAAATATATAAAGTGTTAGAGGAGAATTTTTTCCTTTCCTTTTTTTTCTTTTTCTTCCTTTATTGTAGTATCTAAATATAATGTTAAAATTTAAAAAACACGAAAAGAAAGGTATATATTAAATATTTATATACAGTAAAATGTTTTAAACTTCTTTATTATTATTATTATTATTATTATTATTACTATTATTATTATTACTATTAATATTATTATTAATATATTTATTTATTATTAATAGAGGAAGTTGATAAAGCAGTTGAACAAAGAGCGGCAGCAACTGACAAAAATTCATCAGATAATAAAAGTAAAGAAGAAAGAAGATCAAGATATCGTGAAAGATCACGTTCTCGATCACCACGTAGGAATAGATCACCAGATAATAGAGCATCACGTTATAGTTCTTCTTCAAGGCATGACGATCGTATTTCTAGAAGACGATCAAGATCTATTTCACCACGAAGGCGAAGACATTCAACTTCACGTAGTCCTTCACCTATTAAGAAAAAAAAATCAACAACAGAAAAAGTAATATAGATATATTTCTGAATTTTATATAATAATTATTAATATCTATTTTTATTATATATATATTTAGAAAAAAGCACCACGACAAAGTTTTGCATATAAATTGATAGAAATTGAAATTAATGATCGATTAGGGAAAAAAGTTCGTGTAAAATGCAGTCCAACTGATACTATTGGAGATTTTAAAAAATTAGCAGCTGCTCAAATTGGTACTGATCCTAAAAAAATTGTTTTGAAAAAATGGTATAAAGAATTTAAAGATCATATTACTTTAGAAGATTGTAAGTTGATATAAATACAAATATAAGTATATGTAGTGACTTTTTTTTTTGATTTTTACTGATAAATTAATCAAATACTATATTTATTAACATAGATGAATTACATGATGGCATGAATATAGAGTTATATTATCGTTAAAAATTATAAAATAAGATAAAAAAAAGTTAATATTTATTCATATAAATAAAAATAATTGGATATTATATATTAAATTGAAAAATAGCTTAGATAAATATAAAGTAATATATAAATAAGTACAATAAAGTACATATAAATAAAAAAAATAAAAAAAAATATAAATTTACTAAAGAAAAGAAAAGAAAAGAAAAAAAAATAGGTGGGTATAAAGTGTAAAATTTTAAAAAATTATAAATGAAACATAAAAAAAATCATTGCTTAGATAATACATGATACAATCTTTTGCCTTGGACTTTAAGAATACAGCAGCCAATGATACCACAACCAAGTGTAATGCCACCTAAAACAAGAAAAGCACCTTGAAAATTATTTGCATAATATTTAAACATGAGATTAAAGAGCAATCCACCTAAATTTCCACCTATAAAAATAAAAAGTATTATTAGCATAATGTTATTTTAAAATAAAGAAGAAAAAAATCAGAAATCATTTATGCACATACCACTTCCAACTAAACCAATGACTTTTCCGCTATTAGCAGGGTCAACAAATGGTACAATAGCATAAGTAGAACCACAAACAGCTTGAACAAAGAAACTGAAAAAGATCATCATGACAATAGAATCGGTGAGACTATGTAAACAGAAAGAAAAGCCGATCAAGAAACAACCTTCCAAAGTCATAAGAATTAATTGGGCTAATAAACGGCCAGGGATATTAAACTTTTTAGCTAAAACATCAGAAAAGAAACCACCAGAGAATCTAGAACAAATATTTAAAAGACCAAAAATGGAACCTATATATGCGGCAGTAGATGGATCTAAATGGAAGTTTTGTAAAAAGACTTTTCCAATAACATTATCAATAGCAAGTTCTGTTCCAAAACTACATGCATAATGACAAATCAAGATAAGTACATATGGATTAGCAAGAGTACGACCTAAAGATGATATCATTTCCATAGCACTTTCATCTTTTTTAACATCTTGTAAGGAGCCATCTTCGTGTTGTTGTTGACTAGGTAAAATAAAAGTGGTGTTACGTCCAATATCAACGGTAGGGACATGATCAATTGTAGTCACCTTAGCTTTGTCACCTTCATATTCTTGTAATGATTCAGCAGACGATGTAGTATTGGATGAATGTTGCATTTTTTCTTTCTTTTTTACTTCTAACCAATCACCATTTGGAGTATCGGTAGCAATAGTCATATCTAAAATACCAACTATCATGCAAAATACTATATAATAATGAACAATAGCAAAAAAAAGAAAAAAGAAAAAGAAAAAAAAGATGATTATTATTAAATTGATTCACTTCTATATATAAATATATGTATATATTACATGTAGGGAAGAAAAAGGTTAATCTCCAAGCAATATTTTCAGGTAAAGTACGAAGTAAACCAGTATGAATACCAGTAAGTAATAAATAAGACACACCAGCACCCATATTACCCCATCCACCAACAATAGCATTTGCAGATCCAACAACAGAACCAGAGAACATTTGTGTAGCCCAGAATTGACAAGGAACAAATGTAGCACCAAGAATACCAATAAAACAACGGATGATAATTAATCCAGTACCATTTTTGATTAAACCAACAAGTGCACTTGGAATAGAACCTAATATTAATAAAGTTGCCATCACACGACGAGGACCAAATCTTTCACAAAGTGGACCAACAATCAAACGTGCAACTAAATAAATAAATAAATAAATAAATAAATAAAAAAATAACAAATAAAAATAAAGTTAATACATGTATTATCAAGATATACATTTGTTTATGTATTTGTTTATTACCAATGGTAACTGACACAGCAGCAACATTGGAGTCATATAAAAGATCAGAAGAAATACCCAACTCCTTTACAATTGCATCGGACAAAGGGGGTACTGCAAACCATGCAAAGAAAGCAACCATAAAAGACAACCAAGACTAATCATGTATTTAAAAATAGAATAATAAATAAAATAAAGTTTTTAATATGTATACATATATATATATTTGTATATATTATTAGAAATAACATATCATCCCTACTTACCAAGTGAAGTGCTCTCATATTAGGTTTTCCAAAAGAATACAATTTAAAGTTGATTGCTTTTCCATTTTCATCAACTAATATTTCTTTAGCAAAGAAACTAGGCATGTTATTTATAATATGATATTTTTATTAAATTAAATTTTAAAAAATAATAATATATATTAAAGATTAAAAAAGAAAAGAATAATTGTAATAAAAAGTAATGATGAAATAATAAAGAAATTAAAAAAAACAAAACAAAATGAAAAACATTGTCTTCTTTTTATACAAAAAAATTAAATCAAATAATATAAATCAAATAGATAAAAGATAGTAAAATAAAAACAGGGAGACAAAAGAACTAAACTGTAATAAAATTGATAAGTAAAAAAAAATCTCTAAGAATCCGTTATCAATTTTTTTAAATCAATAGATACTATAAATTTAATGACCGATACAATTATCTATTAGTTGGTAAAGGGGAAGGAGGTAAGTCGATCACTTTTTTTTTTATTATTTTGATTGTTTTTAATTTAAATAAGTAAATAAAATAAAATAAAATAAAAAAAAAAAAAAAAAAACAATGATAATAAAAGATAAGGCAATGTGAAGAAAAAAAAAGTTGGTTTTTCATCTGCAATTCAAATGTTTCTTGATAAACGAATGATTATTTATTATCAGGTATCGTCTTTTTTTGTACATTCTCCAATCTTATCGTTATCCATTAATTTTCCTTATTGGCTTAACAAACAAAAAAAAGAGATATTTTTTTTTATTTCTTTTTCTTTCTCTTTTTTTTTCGACTTTTCAACTTTTCATCTCTTTTTTTTTTTTACTTCATCTTTATTTTATAAAATTTAAATCAAATCAAATTTAAAATAAAAGATTATACACTTTATATATAAAAATAAAAATAATTATTCAATATGCCAATTGATTCCAGAGATATAGGAACTCCAGATGAATATATTGAAAGAGATTCCTCTATGATAAGACTGACAGGGAAACACCCCTTCAACGCTGGTAAAATAGTATAAACTAACTGAAGAAAATGTTTAAACTCCGTCATCTTTTTTAATCTCTCATTTTTTTTATATACCATTTAAAATAAACGTTATATAGAACCACCTTTAACTTCTTTAGAAAAAGAAGGTTGGCTTACACCAAATGAACTACACTTTGTTCGTAATCATGGACCTGTACCAAAACTTGACTTTAACAATCATACTTTAGAAATCACTGGTTTAGTAAATAAATCTATTACACTTACCATGAATGACATTCTTTCTTTACCAAGGCAAACTATACCTATTTCTATGGCTTGTGCTGGAAATAGACGTAAAGAACAAAATATGGTCAAACAGTCTATTGGTTTTGGATGGTAAAATATTAATTATTATTACTACTTTTTTTTCTCATTCTTTATTTTTACTAATTTATATATATTTACTTTAGGGGACCTTCTGGTAAATCAAATATAAAGTTTATATGAATTTAAACATATCTCTTATATCTATCTATTTTTTTACTCACCTTTTTTTTTTTTTTTTGTTTGCTTGTTTGTTTTTGCTTTGTTCTCTACTTTTTTTTTCTTACATTTTTCTTTCTTTCTTTTTTTTATGATATGCACTTTCATATGTTATATTTCAATTTTGTTTTATTTTAATTTTTAAATATAGGTGTAAGTACAGCTTTTTGGACTGGTGTATTTTTACGAGATGTACTCAATCTTTGTGCAGGTGGCATACAATCTACATGTAAATATGTTTGTTTTGAAGGATCTGACAATACACAAAAAGTAATCCTCATTTTTTTTTCCTTAATAATCACAAATTGAATTATTTATTCTAAAAAAAAGAAACATGTGATTCTAATATAAACGTGTTTTATTTTATATATATAGGGTTCTTATGGTACTTCAATTCCTGCTTATCGATGCATGTCAGATCACTTTGATGTGATGCTTGCTTTTCAAATGAACGGTGAATGGTTACCTCCTGATCATGGTTATCCCTTAAGATTAATTGTACCTGGATGTATCGGAGGACGTAGCGTCAAATGGTTAAGCAAGATCTATTGCAGTGATAAAGAATCTACCAATATATTTCATGATAATGATAATAAAGTTTTTCCAACACAAGTGAAAAGTGCTGAACAAGCTACAGAAGAAAAATGGTGGCAACGTCCTGAATATACATTATATGATTTGAATATTAATAGTGCTATTACTTCACCTGCTCATAGTGAACAAATATTATTTAATTTACATCAACCTCAATCTACCTATATGGTAAAAGGATATGCTTATACTGGTGGTAATCGACCATTAACTCGAGTTGAAATCTCTTTAGATAATGGTGTAACTTGGTTATTAACAGATATTAAAACACGTCAAGAAGAAGATCAATTAAAAATGGCAGATATTATCAAAAAATTAAATCCTCCTCCTAATCAAGATAAACCCAGGTTTTGGACTTGGACTTTATGGCAAATTGAAATCCCTATTACTGATCTTATTCGTTCATCTGAATTAGTAGTTCGTGCTTGGGATGTATCTCAAAATACTCAACCTGAAAATTTAATTTGGAATCTTATGGGAATGATGAACAATTGTTGGTATCGTGTTAAATTCCAATGGTTAAGTGAACATGCATTAGCTGTTGAAGCTCATCATCCTACTTTAGCTGGCCCTATGCCTGGTGGATGGATGAATCAACAACAATCACAAGAAGATAATGATGCTAAAACAAGTATTAAAGTAGAAAAAAATAATAATCTACCTACGTTTACCATGGATCAAGTTGCTTTACATACCGAAATCAGTGATTGTTGGATCGTTGTCCATGACTGTGTTTATGATTGCACACCATTTATGAAAGATCATCCTGGTGGTGCTTCAAGTATTTTGATTACTGCTGGAACAGATACTACTGAAGAATTTGATGCCATCCATTCATCAAAAGCACAAGCTATGTTAAAAGATTATTTAATTGGTTATGTAGATACAACATCAACATCAAATAGTTCAACAAAATCAACCACTTCAACGACTTCCATTCCAGAAGGTATGAAGACTGCTACTTCGTCTTTATCCTTAACAACGACTGTTTACGATGGTGAAAATAATAATAATAATAATGACGAAAAGTCATCATTATTATCAAAAATGACCAAAGAATTTGAAATTATGTCTAAACCTTTCCTTTCATCACGTCAATGGTTACCTATCACTTTAGAAAAAAGAACAATCATTTCTCCAACTATTAGATTATATCGATTTACATTCCCTGAACAACATTTTGGTCTTCCTATTGGTCAACATGTCTATCTTAAATTGAATCAAGAAGAAGATGGTGATGATCAACAACAAAAGAAAAAGAAAACCATTATGCGTGCTTATACCCCAAGTTCATTTGGTATCGGTTGGGTTGAATTTATTATTAAAGTTTATTATCCAACTCATAATTCTCCTGGTGGACAATTTTCTCAATTAATCGATCGTATTCGTATTGGTGAAATAGTCCAAGCCAAAGGTCCTTTAGGTGAATTTGAATATTTAGGCAATGGTACTTATTCTATTTTAAATCACCAACCTTCAAAATCAAAAGTAAAACATATTGCTATGATTGCTGGTGGTACTGGTATTACTCCTATGTGGCAAATTTTAGCTGAAATAGCTAGCCATGATACAAATCCTCCTCGTATTTCACTTATTTATTGTGCTAGACATAAAGAAGATTTAGTTTTATATGATGAATTAAATGAAATTCAAAAACAATTAGGAAAAGATATACTTCATATTAGATATATTTTATCTAGACCATCTGATGATTGGACTGAAGGATGTGGGCGTTTAAGTCTAGAAGAAATTAACCAACACCTTTTCCCCTTTTCGGGATTAAATAACAATGATCAAGGTATGAATACCCCAGTCTTATTATGTGCATCTGATGATATGATTAATAATTGCTGTAAACCCTTACTTCAATTATCTAAAGGTGAAGATTTTGTCTCAAAAAATGTATTTGTTTTTTAAAATATATGTCCCATTTATTTTATTTTATTTTATTTTATTTTATTTAATCTATGTATATATGTATATTCTTTTTTTTTATGCTCCCTTTTATTTATATCTTTATATATTCATTTATCAATAAATTAGTTTATTTTATATCATCTCTTTTTCATTATAAATAAATATATATTGTTTATTATTATTATTAATGCTATTTGTTTGTTATTTTTTTTTTTTTTTTTATCTCCATCTTAAAAAAAATCATTGTTTGGTAAGTTTTTATTAATTAGATATGATTTTCAATAGTAACTAACATATGATTCATATATGATAAAGTACTTATTTTTAAGAGAGATAATTTATATCTCTTTCCGGTTATCAATTATCTCTCCATTTTTTTTTTTTCATTTTTTAATTATCAATTATATAATATATATATGGTAATCAAGAGATAAGGATACATATAATTATAATAAAATAAAATAAAATATGAGCAATATTAACATATGATTAAAAAATAATGATCAGCAAAAAAAAATAATAATTTAAAGTCAGATCCCGTATCACTTTGGTACTGTTTGTTAATCCAAAAAGGCAATTTCGAGTATCTCTCCTTTGGTCTTATCAATTTAAACTTTATTTTATTTGTTATCATAAATGTATTTATAGTATATACCTTTTTTTTTTTTTTTTTTTTTGATTTTCAAATTTCATGAGCCGTTTAAAATAAATAAAAATTGTTGATATGAAAAAATATAATCAAAAACAATAAAAAAAATGATTTTGTTTGTTATATTACAAAATGATTAATCCAAAAATGGGTGCAACTTTATCAATCCCTTTTTTTTTCTGTTTTTCTTTCTTAAACAAACAAAAATAAAGCACCTTATCTATGGTAACTTTAATTTGTTTGTTATCAAATTTATATCTGTTGGTTTTTTTTTCTTTTTTTGATTTTTCATTAGTGGTTTAATATCAATACTATCAGTTATAATAAAACAATGAAAAAAAAAATTAGATGAAAATATGATTTCTTATCTACTGTTTTTTTTTTTTTCAACATCATAAAGATCCTTTTTTTTTTTTTTTTATTTATTTTTAATTCTTTTATTTTTACTTTTCATTTTTTTTTTAACTTTCCATTTTTATTCACTACTTTTTTAATTTTCCTTTATATACAAATATATAAATTAATTAAAATGCCACCTAATATAGAAAAAGCCTTGTCATTTCCTGAAGAACCAGAGCAATCAAGAACATCATCTGATGTTCCAAAGAAAGATATTATTATTGTTGGGTTTGGTATGACAGCTGTATCATTTATTGAAAAAATGGTATTATATGATGAAATCCAACAATATCGTCTTCAAGTATTTTCAGAAGAAAATACTGGTAAATATTATAGTTATATAAATATATAAATTTATATATTTATATCAATCACACTCAATAATCATATATTTAACCCTTTTTTTTTTTAATTCATAATAATATATTAGTTGCCTATAATCGAGTTGGTTTAACACAATATTTTAGTCATCAAGATGTTACTAAACAATGGATGCAACCACCTGAGTGGTATGAAGAACATAATGTACAAATACATTTAGGTGACACGATTGAAAAAATTGATACTGTTGAACAAAAAGTCTATTCCCCTAAAAAAGGATGGATCTCTTATGATACATGTATTTTAGCTACTGGATCCAATGCTGCTTTACCACCAGGCGTTCCTATTAAAGAAATGGATGGTGTATTTGTTTACCGAACATTAAATGATTTAGATAATATCATTTCTTGGTCCAAGAAGGATTTTGTTCAAAAAGCTGCTATTGTAGGCGGTGGATTATTAGGTTTAGAAGCTGCTAAAGCTGCCAAAGATCTTGGATTACAAGTTACTATTTATGAACGTGCTGATCGATTAATGACTCGTCAATTAAATAAAGAAGCCTCTGATGTATTGGTCAATGAAATCCATAACTTAGGAATAAATACTTGTATTGGTAATTGCCCTATGTCTTTACATGGCACAACCATTGCTGAAAATGTAAATCAAGCCAAAAATGATAATAAATTGCCTTTACCTCGTGTTACTTCTTTAACACTTAGTGATAACTCTATTGTGGATGCTGACATTATTATTTATTCTATTGGTATAACTCCAAGAGATAACATTGCAAAACCTTCTTCTGATAATAATGATAATGATAAAAATACCGTTTTAATAGAAAGAGGTGTTCGCGGTGGTTTTAAAGTTAATGAATTCTTAGAAACTTCTGCTGCTAACGTTTATGCTATTGGTGAATGTGCTTCTTATAATGATATGTGTTATGGTTTGGTTGCTCCATGTTATGAGTAAGTTTTATTATATATATATTTGTATTTATTTATTCATTTACCTATTTTTTTTATATATAAACTTGTATTATTCTAGTATGGCTGATATTGTTGCTCGTAACTTAACTTCATCTTCTAAAATTAAATTTAAAGGTGCTGATATGTCCACAAAATTAAAATTGTTAGGTGTTCATGTTGCTAGTTTTGGTGATTGTTTTGCTGATGTTCAAAATGAAGGTTTATATCAACCTCTTACTTATCGTGATCCTTTTAGTGGTATTTACAAGGTAAACATAAGATAAAAAAGAAAATGAAGTTAAAAAAAATAAAGAAGGTTAAATAAAATAATCGAAAATTGTCGCAGTTTTAATTCTACTTCTTAAAAAAATCTAAACTATATCAAAAACTAATTTTATTCAAACTTCATTTTTTTTATTTTCTCTTAATTTTTTTTTTTTTTTATCTCTCTTATCAACTTTTTTTTTGTTGTTTTCTATTTATTATATTTCATTATAATTTTTTTTTTTATAGAAATATATCTTTACTAAAGATGGTAAAAAACTTGTAGGTGGTATCATGGTTGGTGATACTAAAGATTATGGCAAGTTATTAACTTTTGTTAAAAATAAAGTAGCTTTAAAAACTCCTCCTTCAGAATTAATTCTTGGTGTACAAGGTGGTAATAATGAACCTCAAGGAGCTGATGCTTTACCTGATGATACACAAATATGTTCTTGTAATAACATTACAAAAGGTGCCATTCGTCAAACAATTCGTGAAAATAAATGTGAAAACTTGAATCAAGTAAAGTGTCTTTCTAAAGCTGGTACTGGTTGTGGTGGTTGTTTGACTCAAGTTCAAGAAGTAAGTGTTTTTATTTATTTGTTTATTTTTGTCTTTAATACATATATATATTAAAAAAAGATATATTTAGCTTTTAAAAACTCATTTTTTTCTCTCTCTTTTGTTTTATTATTACCATTATTCTTTATTTCTTTTTTTTTTTTTAAAAAAAAAAAGATATTTGAAGCAGAACTTAAAAGTACAGGTCAAAAAGTAAATAACTCATTATGCCGTCATTTCAAATACAGTCGAGCAGAACTTTTCACTATTGGAAGAGTTAAAAACCTTCGTACCTTTGATGATTTTGTAAGAGAAGCATCTATTTTATCCAAAACAAGCAACCAAGATGATGATAAATCATCTCCAGCTGTCACTATTGAATTGGAAGAAGAAACAAATAATAATGAAAAGAATGTACATATTGGATGTGAAGTTTGTAAACCTACCATAGCCTCTATTTTAGCTAGTTTATGGAATGAACATATTTTGGATCCTAAATTAGCCACACTTCAAGATACAAATGATCGTTATTTGGCAAATATTCAACGTGGTGGTTTATATAGTGTTGTTCCTAGAATTGCTGCTGGTGAAATTACTCCTGAAAAATTAAAAGTCATTGCTGAAGTTGCATTAAAATATAATTTATATACAAAAATCACTGGTGCTCAACGTATTGATATGAGTAAGTTAGTTCAAACTGATCCATTATATATATATATATATATATATATATATATATATATACATAAGATTAATATTATTATTTAAATATTTATATTTAATTTTTCTTTTTTATTTATTTATTTTATTTCATAAAATTTAGTGGGTGCTAAAAAAGAAGATTTACCTGATATTTGGGAAAACTTGGTTGATTCTGGTTTTGAAAGTGGTCATGCTTATGGAAAATCGCTTCGTGCTGTTAAAAGTTGTGTAGGAACTACTTGGTGTAGATATGGGCAACAAGATTCTGTTGGTTTTGCTATCATGGTAAATATATATTCTTTAAATGATTAGCTTGAATAAAGTGATTAACCTTTTTTTTAATAGCTTGAAAATAGATATAAGGGTATTAGATCTCCTCATAAACTTAAAGGTGGTGTATCTGGTTGTATACGTGAATGTGCTGAAGCAAGGGTAAATATATAAAATAAAAATAAAAAAATAAAATAAAAATAAAATGTTTATTTTTATTTTTAATTTATTATTGATCATACTAACACACATTTTATGAATATAATTAGGGAAAAGATTTTGGTTGTATTGCTACTGATAAAGGATATAATGTATATGTATGTGGTAATGGTGGATCCAATCCTAAACATGCAGAATTACTTGTAGCCGATGCTCCCGAACATAAAGTAGTACAATATTTGGACAGATTCTTAATGTATTACATTATGACCGCCGATCGATTAATGCGTACTGCTCGATGGTTAGAAAAATTAGATGGTGGTATTGAATATTTACGTAAAGTAGTGATTGAAGATCATCTTGGTATTGCAGCTACTTTAGAAGAACAAATGCATAGTTTAATTTTAGCTTATCAATGTGAATGGACCACAGTTGTTAAAAATCCTGAAAGAAGATCTCATTTCCGTGCTTTTGTAAACACACCTGAAAAAACACCTATTATGATTGAAATGATGGAAGAACGTGGTCAAACAAGACCTGTCAATTGGCCAAAAACCTTACCAGATATTTCAAAAGAAGTAGAAGAAGAAGAAACTAATGATCAAAGTAAACAAGCTACCATCGATGAATCAACAGCTATTGAAAAACAAAAACAATCATTATCATCTAGTTGGGTATCAGTTGGTACTGTTGATTTATTTCCTCCTGAAGATGGTAAAGTGGTTCTTATAGGTGATGTTCAAATAGCTGTCTTCCATACTCAAGGTAAATGGTATGCTACTCAAAATATGTGTCCTCATAAACGTGCATTAGTATTGGCTTCTGGTATAATATCAACAGATGATGAATCAAAGCCTTATGTCTCTTGTCCTATGCATAAGGTATTTTACTTATATATCTATATAAGGAATAATAATGATAATAAAAAAAAAATAACTAACTTTTTGATTATGATATATTTTTTTTTAATAATTAGAAAAATTTCAATTTAGAAACTGGTAAAGTAATAGGCGATCAAGAACCATATCAATTGAGTACTTTTAATATTAAAGTAGAGAATGACCAAGTCTATGTCGACATACCTTCTATTGAAGAATTAAATAAAAAATTAGGATCATCTAAAACTGTGATTCGAAAGAAACATACATCACCAGTTATTGTTCCCATGGAATCAGCAAGTTCATGCTCAAGTGGTGGATGTAGTGATAAAAAACTTGATTGGTAAAATATAAACATACCATGAACATACTCATTACCTTTTTTTTTTTACATTATATAAACATACTCTATATATTTTTTATTTATTTATTAAACAATATGTATATATGATTAAATAGTTTTTGACATTTATTCATATATATATATATATTTATTAATTTTTGTGCATAATAATAATAATATTTATCATATATATATCCCTTGTTTTTAATTTTTTTATATAAATATACATCTTTAATAAAATTATCAAGTTAAAAATACATCATTATAAGGGAATCATAATTTTCCGTTTATCTTTAATAATAATAGAATGGCTATATTAATTGATAAAAAAATAAAAAGACAGGGATATCAAAAATAAATAAAGTAAAGAAGAAGAAAAAAAAAAAAGAAATAGGAAAAGAAAAAGGGGTAAAATGTACAAATTTGGATACCTTATCTTTTTAGATAGAATAAAATAACACGTGAGTCCAGGATTACATTCACTTAACTGGGACTTATTAAGTATATGTTTTTTATTATTATTCAAGTAATAAAAAATTATCACAAGCTATTACTTAATATTATTTTATTTATTATTATTATTATCATTATTATTATTATTTACTATTGAGTAATATTATTTAAGGTAAATATAAAAAAATGACAAGTATACCTTAAACTAATTTAGGCAGCCTTTTTTGACAAGTGTTGTGATTTAGTCTCCGATGTCGGTTCCCGTGTGATTTCTATCTACTTTTTTTTTCTTCTCCTCTTCTTGGTCTCTCTCCCCCATCTCCACTTTCCTTTACAAAAAATATAAGGGCTCCCTAACAAAAAAAAAAAAAAAAAGAAATGATATCATTCATACACTATTCCATGTGCTTCATTTTATTTTATTTGGGGGAATAAAGAAAAAAAATTCATGCAGTTTTGGATTTTGATTTTTTAATACTTCGGCATTTTTTTCAATTATAAAATTATATTCATTCATCTTGTCAATTAATGCTATTGTAATCTCATCATTGACACATATATGTCAATATTGTTTATTTTTCATTTACTTATTGTTATTTTTTTTTTATTATAAATAAGGATGATGATGATATCGATGAATTTATTTTTTTATTTTGATTTCATTTCTGTCAAAATTTAACTTTTTAATATTATATATATATATGATTAAAATAATAACCTTTATTAATTTCAAATCACTCGTTCAGTTACAAATTAAAAAAAAAGTATGGAATAGTTAAATGATAAAATAAAAAAATGAAGGGGGGGGGGGAAGAAAAGAAAGAGAGAGAGATATATAGAAAGGGGATATATAATGAAATCATCTTTAGTTGTTACCCAGAAAAATAACAATGATAATTTTTTTTATAGTTGATATTAATATTTCTAACTATCATCCATTTACTTTTATTCCCTTTATATGTATTGTCATCCATGCTATACACTAGTATAATAATTCCCAGTTAAGTTGCCCCTATAATTTCCTTTTTTGATTTCTTCGCTATATAAGTATAGAACGGGGGGGGGAAAGAAAGAAAGATAAATAAATTTAGGAGTATTTTATATTATGATTCCTATCTTCTTTTCTTTCTTCTCTCTCTCTCTCCCCCCATTACTCTAAAAAAGTAAGCAGCATTCCATGGACTGAAATTTAACAACAGAAAAAGAAAAAAAAAAGATATTTGTTTAATAATAATATTAGTTATCACACACCCAGCTAAGTTTCAATTTCCGATATCTTTGACAAACTTAAAAGAGCATGAAGTCTTTTTTTCTTTTTCTCTTTTCTCTTTTTTCTTTTTCTTTTTCTTTACCTTTTTTTATATATTTTATTTTTTTATAATCAATAACAATAATAATAATCAAAATAATAGAAAAAAAATAATAAAATAATATTAGAATTAAGTCATAATCTAATATTTTGATTTTATTTATTTTATATATATGTTTTCATATATATATTTATTTATTTATTTATTTTGATTATTATTATTTTTATGCTCTTTGTATAATATTATATGTTTTATTAAGATTTCCTTTTTTATATACGTTTTATTTATTATATTTTTATATTATTTATTTTATTTAACCTTTTATAAGCCTATTTAAATATATATAAATATATATATATATAATATACAATTATATATATTTATATTTATATTTATATTTATAATCCTTTTCTTTTTTTTTTTTTATTCACGTAATAAAAAAAAAACCAACTTATTTTTACATCATTGTGTCATTATATATATATTAAAATATTATTTAACAATATTTTTGAAGCAAAAATATTTATTAAACAAAAAAAAAAATGTATCACAGCCAAATTAACTTCATCAAGAAATCATCATCATCATCATCATCGAAAGAAGACAATAATAATAATATGTTTGATTATGTATCCAATTTAATTAATCATGTTGATATGTCTTCCCCACTTAATTTATCAGATTCAGAATCATCAAAAACAATGACAAATAATAATAATGATACAACAATTACTACTTCTTCATCGTCATCCAGTGTTACACGAAAAAGAAAAAGAAAAAAACCATCCACTGTGATCATTAAACCTGCTAGATGGATTGCACCTGCCATTGTTCCCAATAATAATAATTATAATAATAATGGATTATTAAATAAAGTTAATCATAATAATCCTAGTAATAATCATTTAGTTCCATCATCATCAGATTTTAAACCTACTTTTTATAATCCAAATGAAATAAAACATCGGAGACGTATATCCATTGAACAATGCGAAGTCCTTGAGTCGGAGTATGAAAAAAACACTAAACCTAATGCATCTAAAAGGTACCAATTAGCTCATCAGTTAGGTATGACTCCCAGGACTGTACAAATATGGTTCCAAAATAAACGTGCAAAAACAAAACAATATGAACAAAAGAAAAGAATTGATTTTAATAATCATAATCATAATAATAATACTGTAATGATGCCTTCTTATTTAACTCCATCATCAGATACAACAAATGAATTAGATCATTCTATGTTTACTTCTTCTTTTGATGATGGCCGTTTTGAACCTATTTATTTAATGGATTATGATTCTTCTAGTACTCCATCCTTTTCTGTTTCTTCTTCTTCTCCAAAATCATCACCTTTTCTTTTAAATACTGATAAATCATCATCATCATCTTCTTCTTTATTGTCATCACCTATAATATTACCACAAGATAATAATAATAATAATGATGATGATGATGATTCATCTAACATGGTCATGAATCATGAGACTTTAATAGAAAAAATATCCCTTCCTCCTCCTCCATCTTTATCAACATCAGTATCATGTTCTTCATTATCTACCATTCAATCAAATCAACCTACTATTATTACTACATCTCAAGCATCAGCATTCAAGGAAAACGGTTTTATGGAATTAAATCATTATTTTAATAATCATCATTATCTTCAACAACAACAGCAACAACTTCCTTCTGTTTGTTCATCTCCTCAATTCGATATTTTTCCTCATGATGATGTATTATTTTCACCCACTCCATCATTAAACATAAAATCTTTTCCTTCCATGGAGTCACATGACAATGATAATATGCATTATTTAAATTGGATCCGAAAAACGACGAACTTTTATCCAACTGATATTATGTATTCTGATGATCAGGTAAAATAATACTTTTTATTTTAAATAAGTTTGAATTGAATTTTATCCCTAATTTTTTTTTTTTATTGTATATATATATAGGTTCTACATGATGATATGATATTTATGATGAACAGTACTAATAATATTAATAATAATTTGATGAATTAATCCTTTCACTTTGAACTTCTTGCATAATTGCCTTTTTAAACATCCGAAGTGAAAACCATTTGTGTCTTTCTTTCTTTATGCCCTTTTCTTTATTTTATATATATATTTCTTTTTTTTTTATATATATGATATATTTATTACCTTTTTATGCTTTTTACTTTTTTTTATGTATATTTATATGATTTTTCCTTTCTTTATTTTATATACTTTTTCATTCTTTTTTTAAGTCATACTTAACGTTTGCGCAAAATATTCTTATGTATATAATTATGATATCCTTTTTTTCTTTTTTTATAGTATTGATATTGATGATTCCTTTTCTTATATATAATATGTAAATACTTTTTCCCCTTTATTTTTATGTTGTGTAATCAGTTTTATTATTTAATATGTTAAACTAAATCTAATTCCAATCATAATATATATATATATATATATATATATTCTTTATTTTAATAAAATCATAATTCTTTTAATATTTTCTATATAACCATGTGTTTATTTCTTAGAAAAGAGTAAATAAGAAAGAAAAAGATGTTTATATTAAAAAAAATGAGAGGGAAAAGGAGAGCCTAAAAAAGCGGACTTTAAAATCTTAACTGAAATTTTTTTATAACGATACACCTTTTTTTATTTGTTTTTCCTTTCCTTTCTCCTTTTCTTTAATAATAAATAAATAGAACGCACACACTCTCTCCATTGTTTTAATGGGATTATTTCGCTCACATCATACAGATACTTCTTATGATGAAATAGAACCTTTAAATAATGGTCATGATGTAATTGAACTTGAACCAACAACAAGTCAAAGAAGACCTTCTCAGTCTTCAGATGCTTCATCCCTTTATGAAGAAGAAGAAAGGGATATTAGTACTACTACTCAGTCAAAAAGACGTCAAAAACAAAAACAAAAAAGACGCCAAAAACAATATCCTTCACGTAGACTATTACAACAACAACAACGACAACAACAAGAACAACAACCACATCAACATGGATATCAACGTTTAGGTGGTCATATAGTAGAAGCATGGCATTCAGTGACAGGTGGATTTAATGCTACAACAAGACATAGACATACTGATGAACATCATTTAACAGAAGATGAAGATGTTGATATGCAACATACAGAAAAAGAATTTAATAATTCTTTAAAAAGATCTTTATATTTATTATTGGAAGAACCTTCAAGTAGTCGTGCAGCTTTTTGGACTAACGTTGTTGTATCATTTTTAATTGTTTCTAGTGCTATCATGACAACAATTGAAACTATACCAGCATTTAGATCAGCGGAAAGTAATCGCGTGTGGTAAATAATAATAATAATAATAATATAATACAGTAAATGGATGATAATGATGAGGTTGTATTATTCATTGATAAAAGGATGTAATATTGATTTAAAAAATTAATATTAATACTTATATATATATATATATATATATAATATGAATTATTTAGGTTTCATTTAGAATCAACAATGGTTGCGCTTTTTACACTTGAATATTTATTACGTTTATTTGCACACTCGGATTCTATTGTTATGCTTAAAAACTTTGTTTTAGGTAATGTATATAAATGTAAAAGTATTAATTTTTTCTTTTTTAACAGTAATCTAATATATTATATTATTTTATAGCTCCGATATCTATCATTGATTTTATATCCATTGTACCTTTTTATATTGAAGTTATTGCGCAAAGAGATACTGTAAGTATATGTTTAATATTTAAATAATAACTTGATAATGGCTTTTTTTTATATATTAAATTCCATTTATATATAGACATATGAATTTCGATTTACTATTTTACGACTTTTCAGACTTTTACGATTATTTAAAACTTATAAATATTCTAATGCGATTATTATGACAATTGAAGTAATGGTAGTTGCTCTCAAAAGATCAGGTGATGCTTTATCAGCTCTGTTTTTCTTTTTGGTTACTTGTGTAGTGTTATTCTCTACTTTACTTTACTTTGCTGAACGGGGAACATGGGATGAACCATTGCAAACATTTGTTGATCCAGATGGAAATCCAAGGTAATATATATAATAAATAGTTTGACAGGAGGAATAATAACTACGTAACATGCACACTATTTTTTTTTTACAAAAAAGAAAAAATCAGCCCTTTGATTTTGTAATAATATTTATTTATTATTTGTTTATTTATTTATTTGAAAAAAAAAAATAGTGCATTTGATAGCATTCCTGCAGCCTTTTGGTTTGTTTTAGTAACAATCACTACAACTGGATATGGTAATAATAAATAAATAAATAATATTGGAAAGTAAAAAATAACATATCTCACATGATGTATTTTGTTATCTTTCTATAGGTGATATGGTACCAACTACTTTTATAGGCAAATTAGTGACATTTCCTGCTATGATGTTTGGCGTTTTGGTAAACATATATATATATATATATTAAGGGGAAATTAAAATGATATCAACTTTTCTATGATACTGCATATGATTAAATTCATATAAAATTGAATATATATATCAGCATGCATTTATATTTGTTTTAATGTATTTATTTGAACTTATCAATCACTAACCTCCCCTTTTCTTATATATATATATATATATGTTAGTTAATTGCTTTACCTTCTATTATTGTTGGTCGGAACTTTACAATTGTATGGGAATCAATGAGACGAAGACAATATTTGGAAAGATTACAAGAAAATCAACCAGTAGATGGTTCAACAGAGGTTGATAACAATTTTGTGACACCTCCAACTGGTAAATGCATAAAATAAAATAAAAAGGAGATTTATATATATATATATATATGAACTAATAATGATAATATTATATATATATAGTACGTCGACCATCATCCACTTTTGATGATATTTTAGGAACAAGACTACTTGGATCTTTACGGCCAATGGCAGGTAATATGGATTTAGGTACCAGTGAACATCAGCAGCAACAACAACAGCCATTTATTTTAGATGATAGTGATGATGCGTTATTTAATCAGTTACATACATTAATAACTATTACACGACAAAATCAGGAAGATATTCAACGTATTTTGGCAATTTTAGAAAAACGATCAAATCATCATCCTTTTATAGAAACAGCAAATACAAACACATCATCGACATCTTTGAATGAAAGAACAACATCAACTAATTCCGAACATACCTTACCTTCAGCTTCAAATTTAAATACAAAAGGAAAATCATTAGAAATTATTACAGAAGAATAAATACATATAATCAAAATTGCCTGGAGTTTGGATTTATTTTTTATATTATTTTTTATTATTATTATTATTAAATTATTATTTTATGTACATTGTTTATTGTAAATCTCAGTTTATACATATATACATATATACATATATATATAGATATAGACATTATTTTATTTATTTATTTATTTATTTATTATTATTATTACTATTATTATTTGATATTACTTTATTTTATTTATATATACACTACTTATATTATTAATCTCACCTATTACTTTAACGAATTTAATTATAACATATACTTGTATAGACTTTATATATATATATTATTTTATATCTATTGATATTCGTTAGGTGCTTAATAATTGTTTTCATACTCAATGAAATTCTAGATTTTAACCACTAATTTATGTATATATAAAATAAACAAAACTTTTATATATTAACCACTTTGTTCCAAGTAGAAAATAAAACAAAAGGTAGTAGTTGTACTTAAAAAAAAAAAGAGAGCAATGAATACTAAATTTCCCTTTTTTATTTTAATGTGAATTTTATTTTCAAGATGTACGTGAATATAAACTTCAATATATAAATATATAAATATATATAATGTCAATTATGCAATAAATGACAGATATTAACTGTTCCATTTTTTTTTTTAAAAAAAGGCGAAGTTTTAAATGATTACATAAAAATTTCAAATCATCATCCTTTAAAAATTAAACTAAAATATCTTTTCAAAAAGTAATCCCAACAACTAGAGATTCAATACGTCTGATTTTTTCATCATTCGGAAATTAGAAAGTCTTTTATCGCATATTATTTGTATTTTTATAAATATTTCCTATTTAAAACACTGACGATTGTTTTCCTTCACCTCACCTTTTTTTTTTTTATTTTAGCCTTCTCTGACGCGTATGTGGTTCTATTTGGGATAAAAATATAAATGCCTATTTTTTTTATAATATATAAATATATTGTATATAAATATATTGTATATAAATATATTGTATATAAATATATTGTATATAGATATATTGTATATAGATATATTAATATGTTCATGATTATTATATTTATATAAATAGATTTATTGCTTATTGAAGATAATCCAGAAAAAAATCATATACAAGATTATAAGATACATATATAAAAAGAAGAGGCATAAAAAAGAAGAGATATAAAAAGAACAGAAAAATAGATCAAATATATATATATATATTAAAGTTAAAAATAATATAACGAAAAAAGAAAGAAAAAGGTAATATATAAAAAAGGGAAAAAGGGCTGCATTATATTTTTGATTTAAAAGTCACTAATGAGTCACATTTTTTCATTTTTAACTCAAAAAAAAAAAGGAAGCTGCTTTTTTTTTTCTTCGTCTTCCTTTTTTATATATATACAAATATAAAAATAGCTATGCCACCAAAAAATAAAAAACAACAACAGCAACAACAAGGTGATGAAGAAGTAGAAGAACCTCTTCAAGCTGTTATTTTAACTGATAGTTACGATGATCGTTTTTTACCAATCTCTCATGAATTACCTAGAGTACGATTTAAAAAAATATATATGTATATAAAACGCCAATAGTCATATATTTCTTTTGCTTTTATTCATTTACTATTATTATATTATAGTGTCTTATGCCTTTATGTAATACACCATTGATTGAATATACTTTAGAAGTATTAGCAACTTCTGATGTACAGGATGTTTTTATTGTATGTACTACTCATATTGATAAAATCAAAGCTTATTTTGAGTAAGTAGTTCATATATATAAATGTTTTTAAAAAAAGCACAGATATGCTAAAAAAAAATTATATATGTTCACTTATACAACTATTTTTTATTAATACTTTTTTATTTTCTTTTCATAGACAATCACGCTGGATGAATAGTAAGCTTAACGTTCAAATCGTACAAACACCTGAATGTATGTCAGTAGGTGATGCTTTACGTGAATTAGATGCTAGACAATTGATCACCAACGATTTTATTTTGACTTCTGGTGACCTTGTATCCAATATAAAGTTAGATAAAGCTATTGAAGCTCATCGTGCCAGAAAGAAAACTGATAAAAATGCTATTATGACTATGGTGGTAAAAGAAGCTGCTAGATCACATACATCAAGGTATGTATATATATATAAGAATAAGAAAAAAAAAGTGCATTTATTTACATATAATCTATGTATATAATCTTATTAATAAAATAGACCTCAAGAAGCATCAAGTGTATTTGTTTTAGATCCAAAAACAAATAAATGTTTGTTTTATGAACCTGTAGAAGCATTACCAAAGAAAAGTAGAATTGAAATATCTCCTGAAGTATTGGAAAATCATCCCCAATTTGAATTTCGTAATGATTTAGTGGATCCTCGTGTGGATATTTGTTCAATAGAAGTAAGTGGATATACTTAATATGCATATGTATATATTAACAGAAAAATAAATTATAAAACAAATGATTAAAATTATATACTCATATATATACTTCAATATTATTCTTTTTATTTTATTTTTTCAAATATAAAGGTTCCTGCATTATTTACAGAAAATTTCGATTGGCAACGATTAAGACGAGATTTTGTACATGGTATTTTAACATCAGATATTTTGGGTAAAACCATTTATACACATTTAGTATCAGAAGCCTATATTGCTCATATTCAAAATGAACGTATGTATAATACTGTTAGGTAAATGGCATAAATATATATATATATATATATATACAATGATAAATATAAAAGGCAACAGCAAATAATGTTTTTTTTTTTTTTTTTTAGTATGCATGTATTAAATCGATGGGCATTCCCTATAGTACCAGAAACAAATTTAAAATCTGGTGATGATTATGAATTTATACGTGGAAATATTTATAAATCTAGAAATGTCATTTTGTCAAGATCATCCATTGTTGATGAAAATGTTCAAATTGGTGCAGGCACTACTATTGGTGAAAATTCTCGTGTAGCTCAATCTATTATTGGTCGTAACTGTAAAATTGGTGATAATGTTACTTTAGTGGGTGTTTATTTATGGGATGGTGTTGTTATTGGTGATAACTGTACTATTAAGAAATCTATTTTAGCAAATAATGTAACAATTTTAGAAGGTACAATCATTGAACAAGGTTCTTTGATATCCTTAAATGTAAGTTTTAATTATCTTCATCATCATCATCATTATCGTTTATATTAAAAAAAAATAGTTAATGAATGATAAATCGTTGTTTATATATATGTGTATTCATATTAGGTAACAATTGGACCAAATGATAATATCCCTAAATATTCAAGACTCAGTTTGAATCCTCAACCAAAAACAAGCATGTTTGATGATAGTGATGAAGAAGAAGATGACGATCATCAACATGGTAAAAAATAAAAATAAAATAAAAAATAACTATAATAATAATAAAAAAAGAAGGGAAGGGAAGAAAAAAAATAAAAGGGAAATGGATATTATATTTTTATTTTTGTGATATAAATATAAATTCAAAATGAGTCTATTGATATTAATAAATGTGTATTATAGAACATGCCCATGTATTAACTGGAGATCATGACCCTGTTTACTTTTGGAAACTTGTATCTGGAGATGATGACGATGAAGACATTAGAAACTTAAAACTTGACACACTTGGTAAATTAATAATAATAATAATAATAATAATAATAAAATAAGAAGAAACGAAAGTAAAATATAAATTTAATCATTTCCCTTTATATACACATGTATATTTTTTAGCATATGATGTTAATGATCTTACTTTAGAAGATCATGAATTATCTGAAAGTGCTTCAGAAGTTGGAGAACTTTCTGATGATGAATCTGATTTTGAATCTATTGAAGGGGCATGGAATTTGAAGGCTAACACTGCAAAGAAATCTGCTGAATTTAAAAAGGAAATAGCTTTAACAATTGAACGATCACTTGCTGAAAATCATTCCATAGATACTGCTGCATTAGAAATTACAGGTTTACGTATGTCAAGTAATGGTGAATATTCAGATGTAAGAGAAGTTTTAATACCTTTGATTGTAGACCATGTGGATAAAAATAACGTAGTTGCAAGTTTAAGAAAAGTATTCACACAATGGGGTCCATTGATTGGTAAAGTCACTCATAAACATGATGATCAAGTTCATGTCTTACAAGTTCTTCAGGTATGATGAATTAATTAATAATAATAATAATGTTGTATATATATATGTATATATGTATATTATTCATATTTAATTATTATTATTATTACAATGTACTAATATTATAATTATAATTACTTGGATATTGGTTTATTTATTTATTAATATTAGACACACTGCGCTACAAATGAAATCTATGGTAAAATCTTTTTAGGTGCACTTCAAATTTTATATAATATTGATGTCATAGAAGAAGAAGCTATTATGAAATGGTATAACTCTGACTTTTCAAAATCTGGTTCAGCAGCAGAGATTAAAATAAGAGAAAAAGCAACCAAATTTGTAGAATGGCTTAATGAAGCTGAAGAAGAATCTGAAGATAGTGATTAAAACACCATAAACTATATAAAAAAAAAAGAAAAAACATAACACAAAAAAACCAATTATACTAAAAAATAGAACTGTATCTATTACTAGAATTTTGTATATTGCATATTCAATCAATTAATAAATCATATTTATATATTACAAAGGGAAATATAAAGTGTACTCAAAAATAAGTATTAAAGTTTAATGATAGAAAAATCAACAATGATTACTGAAAAATTACATCTACATATAAATAGTAGAGATGGTAACATTGATAAAAGATATCAATGGTCAACACATTTGCTATTAATAATTCAAATTTTAATAATATACAATGTTTTAAAAGTCATGTGTATATATTTGTCATTAAGGATATATTGAAATGTTAATGTATGATTTATTAAACTTTTTAATACATATTTATAAAAAAAAATGGTAATTTTATAATCTATTCGTCATCTACAACAGTATTTTCCAAACCTAAAAATATTATACAGGTAAAAAAAAAGAAAAACATTAATTAAAATGCACGTCATAGATAGGAGATATATTCTCTCCAACCTCTAGCGCTTTCAAACTGCTGGAAGATTACTTTTGTTATCACGATTATTATTATTATTATATTCCAATTTCTTCTTTAAATAATAAAGAGAACAATGGAAAAATAATAATCATAATCGTAATAATAAAGAACACTACACAGACAGCGATTGATATTTATGGATTTTTTTTATGATCAAACAATCATCCATATTTTGCTAGCATATACAGATAATGAAATAAATTAAAAAAAAGGCTTACCTTTGAAGGAAGTGACAGGTACATAAGTAACATAGGAATAAAGCTTATGCTTAGCTTCGTCATCATCATTACGTTTACGAGCAATACGTACACGAATACGGTGAGGAACATTACGAACACCACGAGCCCATAAAGCCTTATTTAAAGAAGGATCAAGACGAACATCTTCAGTACCCATATTTTTTTTGGCAAATGCTTTAATAGCTTTTACAGCTTGAGGAGTACGAGTTTTAAAGGAACGACCATGAACTAATTTATGAAGATGAATGGTATATTCACGAGTAACAACATCAGCAAGAGTAGAACGTTTTTGAGTAGGATTAACCATGATGAATAAATGATATTAATTAATTAAAAAAAAAAATGGATAGATGGATGGATGGATGGATGAGTAGATGAAAAAATAATAATAATAATACAAATATAATTACAAGATAACAATGAACGAAAAATAAAAATAAAAATCAAATTAGTGAGATATTCAAGATCCGACACTGATCAAAGTAATAGGTAAGATACCCCCAAAATTTTTCTGTACAATTAAAAATATAATTTTATTTTCTATTTTCTTATTCTGTATTTAATGACGAAATCGACGTCATGGTAACTGATATTGATACTGATGATCGATAATAATTAATTTTTACAAAGATAACAAAAAAAATTAATGAATATCCAAGATCATTTATTTAATAACAATAATAATCGATATTATTAATATTCTAATTCATTATTTACTTTTTTTATTTATTTAAAATAGAAGTTTTGTAATCAGTTGGTGGTTTTTCTTGATACATATAAAATATTTAAAATAATGTAAATCATACTAGGAGGATTGTTTCATTTGAATTAAATCAAATTACAAAAAAAAATCGGAGTGTTAATTAAAAGAAGACTAACTATCTCGCATAAAACTCAATTTAAATCAGCGAAGTAATCAAGGGTCTAAAAGAACAGAATTTTCTTCTCTTTTTCCGTTTTCTTTTTCTTTTTCTTTTTCTTTTTCTTTATATTTTATTTCTTTAAAAAAAGAAACAACAACAAAAAATAACATCAATAAAAATAAAATTTAAATTAATAAAATCATTATGAGTTCATTAAATTTATTTTCTCTTAAAGGTAAAACTGCTGTTGTTACTGGTGGTGGAAGGTAAATTTTAAATTAAATATTATTATTATTATTAATATTAGAAAAAAAATAGAATTGTAACCGTTGACTCTTTTTTCCTTCTTTAAAAATAATAATAATAGAGGCCTTGGTTTAGAAATGAGTAAAGCATTAGCCGGTGCTGGAGCTGATGTTGCTATGATGTATGTCTCAAGTGAAAAAACACATGATACTGCCGCTAAAGTCGCAAGTGAATTTAATGTAAAGTGCAAAGCTTATAAAGCTGATATGTCAAAACCTGAAGAAGTAGCTGCTGCTATTGACCAAGTCTATAAAGATTTTAGTAAAGTTGATATTCTTGTAGCTAATGCTGGTATTGCTATTGAAGGTCCTTCTGAAGTAAGTTATTGTCATCATCATCATTTATTACAAAGAAAAAAATAAATAAGAAAAAGTAGAATTAAATGATGGATTTTTTTAATATGCAATAGGAATTCAAAATGGAAGATTGGAAACGTATTTTTGATGTTAACGTACATGGTGTATTTGCTACTGTCCAAGCTGTTGCTAAGTAAGTAATGGTATAATTATTAGTATTACTTAAAAGGAAAAAAGGATCTAATGCGTTTTTTTTTCAAAAAAAAAAAAATGAATAGGCGTATGTTGGAACAAGGTAAAGGTAGCATCATTCTTATTTCTTCTATGTCAGGTTTAATCTCAAATCGTCCTCAAGCTCATTGCGGCGTAAGTTAAAAAAATTTAAAAAAGAAAAAATCAATGATAATCTAATACATACATACATATATATGTATATATAGTATAATGCTAGTAAGGGTGCTGTCTCAATGATGTCTAAATGTTTAGCTCAAGAATGGGCCACTCGTGGTATTAGAGTAAATTCTATCAAGTAAGTTTATATTTAAAATAACTTTTATGTATTAAAATATATATTTGATATTCATTTTTTTATATCCATCTATTCGCTTTTTTTTAAAAATAAATAGTCCTGGTTATATGCAAACTGAAATGTTAATGGATGTTTGTAACTCTAATCCTGCATTAAAGAAGACTTGGGAAGATTTAACACCAATGAACAGACTTGGCAACGCTGATGAGTAATAATAATAAAATGATAATAACAGTAATTACATGAAAAATAAAGTGAAATGACATTAACAAAATAATATTTATAAAATCATTTTAATAGATTAAACGGAACTGTTGTCTACTTAGCTTCTGATGCCTCTTCTTATGTTACTGGTGCTCAAATATACGTTGATGGTGGTTATACTTGTGTATAAATAGCATATTTACCATTAAAAAAACATTTACATAACTTATATATTTCAAATAATAATAAAAACAATCATATCATAAATATTGTAATAAAAAAAATGCAATTTTTAAAGAAATTGATCATGAAAAATAAAAAAAGGGAATATGTTGATTTTAAACTCCGCTATTTTATTTTTTTTCTTTTCTCATTTATTTATTTATCTTTTTGTACAAGTTATTATTCATTCTTTTTTCTTAGCTTTTTAATTTAAACTTACATACATGCATGATATCTGTAAATGATCTTATTTCAGGTAGTAGTCATTTGTTAACATCACAGCATATTTTTGGCCGTCTTCATATTGTAAATGATGCTTCAAAAAAATTCTTAAAAGATTACCAACGCGGTACTATTTTATTATTTGATATTTATAATGCAGACATAAAGATAATTTGTCAAGTGGATCGCATGTATCATGATTTACAAGATGAAATTATTGATATTCCACAATGGACTTTGGTTACTTTAAAAGATCATCTTTATTTGGAATTTTCAATAAAACTTGTAAAACGATTAAGCAATTCATTTTCTACAGTAAAAGAAGAAAAAGAAAATACCGTAAAAAATCTATTAAAGTTGTTAAAATTTCAACAACAATCATTATCATCATCATCATCACCTTATTTTTGCTTTATACCCCGTCAATTGACATTACTGACAACACCATCATCAAAGCAGCTTGATATTAATTTACTAGGTTATTTATCTGCTAAATCAGTATTATACGATAAACCAGGATCAGAAATTGCTTTTTTTATTGAACTTATGGATATTATTAAATCATCATCATCATCATCTACTGGTACTACTGTAGACTTTTCTGATTCTATATACAGTATACCTATCGTTTTTAGAGGTGATCATCTAATAAAATATTATGCTGAACTTGAAGTTGGTCGTTATTATATTTTTAATCATTTAAAACCAACAACCATAACTTCATCTACATCATCATATTCTTTTAAACGTAATTTTAAGCGTCATATTTTACAATATAATTTATATCAATCATCCTTTATGGAATTATCTAAAGAACAATATCAATCATTTTACTTATCTTATCATTCAACAAAAAATAATAATATTCTAAATGAACTATCTTTGCCATTCTCAACTCAATTGAAAACAGATTTATTTTTATCAGTTGATCGTTTACAACTTACATCACATAACTCTGATTACAATAATTTAATTAAGTACAAAGGAACTATCACTCGTATCATTGATCCTCTTTTTGGTATTTATGAATTGGATAATGAAATATTATTATGTTTATTTTATTACCTTGGTTATTCTGAAAAACAACCATATCATATTGGTACATATTTAATCATTCATCAAGTTCATATGGTAGCTTTAGAAACAGTAGTGAATAGTTCAATATTATTTGATAAATTATGGAAAATACCTTTTGTGAAACGGGATCATCATGAACCTAAACGAATTGCTTTGGTAGCATGTATGCGCAGTAATGTAAGAATTGAAATCATCAACGATAATGATAATAATATTAAAAAAAAGAAAAATGACAGCAATACTTCAACTATTATTAATATGGATAATAACAATATGTTATTTAACAGTGATAATATTAATATGGATTCAAATTCATTTAATCATTTAATTTATAAAAGATTAATTTACTGGAATTGTATTCATTACTGCCATGATTTTATTTCACTTTTAAAACATTTAGAATTATATGCATCATTAATTATTAAATTCTCTTTTTTATTTGAACAACAACAAAACTATATAAACCATCAACATCATCCATTAATTTATATTGGTAAATCTATCATTCAGTCATTTTTTCCTCATCATTCAAATAATCAATATCATCAACAACAACACTATCCTTATTCTCATGGTGATATTTATGGTGATTTTTTTCAGCATCGTCAAACATGTTTAGCAATAAATATAATTATACCCATGGATGGTGATGATGATGGGGCTGGTAATACATTATCTATCATAAAATTAAATGCTTTTCCAACTTTACAACAAATAATCAATTATATTTTAGATGAATCTATAAGTAGTAAATTTTCTTATAAATTAAAAAATATTGTATCACCAAATAGAATATCTCTTTATTTAGCATCTTCATGTGTAAATGTAACTAGGTATATTTATGACACTATAGCTACAATAGAAACAGCAACAGCAAGGACAGCAAGAAATAATTTATCTTGGGTTGTTGGAATTATTGATGTTTTACCAGATGGAAGATTATATTTTAAAGATGATACATATAAAATTTTGCTTATTATTAGTAATAATAATAATGGTGATGATAATGATGAGAATGATAACTACCTTACATCTTGTGATGAAACAATAGTAAATCTACAACTTGGACATATTTATACTATTAATCATTTTCATTTAGTAGTAGAAGATCTATCATATTCAAAATCAACATATATAAATAATAAAATGGAAGAGAATGAAATAAAATTAGAATATCAATATATGATGTGTGATTGGAAAGATATTCAACATGTAGCATCTATGAATCGAGTAACAATAACAAAAAATATAAAACAAAAAAAGACAGAAAAATATATATTATTATCAATACCATTATTAGAAGACGATACTAGATTAAGATTATGTCATTTTACTATGATGGATAAAAATTTTGCCAACAATGAAATAGCACTTTATTATGTTGTTGATATTATGCCAACATCAACACGCTATGACCATGAAGGAACACTGCATCTTGAGAAATGGGTACGAGTAATACGATATAATATTACAGATACTAATGACCGAAATCTTGATTGGGATCCAGAAATGGTTACTTTGGTATTTACTTCTCAATTCAATAGCTTACCGTATACATATTCAATAAAAATAAATACTTGGTTTGGATTTTCTCATATACATCAATCTGATCCATTTATCATTTCTCCTCAAAATCATCCAAAAATTAGAAAGATGCGCTTACATCAACATCCAACCTATTTTGTAAATAGCGATCAATTTCAAATTTATTCCGTGCTTCAACAAAAAGAAGATCATCAACATAATTTTCATTCATCATTAATACCATTAAATCCTGTTTTTAAATCAAAACCTAATATGCCATCATCATCATTACCCAGTATAAATCATTGGAAAGAACGTTTGCCTATATTAACGGTATCTCAATTCATAACAGCACATGAAGATTTGGCACAGCAACAAAAATCAAATAAATGCCAATTTATAAATGTACGTGGCATTGTTTTATTTAAAGCATTTATTAATAATACCATGTATGATGACGATGAGAATCTACCTTCATCTAAATTAAAAAAGGATGTACAACTTTTTCAAAAATTAAATATTGGATTTGGAAAAAGTGGAAGGCAATTGTTTATTCGAATAAGGCAAATAGATGGATTACATACATTGGATATTTATATGGAAAATGAAGATTATCAAATCATTCATACAGCTGGGGTGATACCTGGTAATACTATCACTATTTATAAAGTAGAAAAACGACAAAGTACACAAAATAAAATCATTTATGGTAGAATTGGACCACATTCTTATATACAGGTTGAACCTCAACTAAATAAAAATGTTTTGGAAAATACATTAACTACTTTTACAGATAATATTCCTATGACACCATTAATATCATTGTATTCATCTTCATCATCAATATCTTCGGATACTTTTTCAACAACGAAAGTAACACCACCATCGGATGATGATATATTTAAAATCAATGTCACTGTTCGTATGATACTTAAATTACAATTGCAATGGATATGCAGAAATTGTGGTACAGTGATATCTGGAGAAAAATGTTTTAATGGGTGCCAACATAGTGGGTTTTTATTTAGAGCAGAAGCTATTGTCGTTGTTACTGATGGTACATCGGATGCTCATGCTTTTATAGATGGTGAAGATTTAATATTTCGATTATTAATGCTATTACCTTCTCAAGAATCAATTATTAAATTAGCTTCATTAAAACATGGTACTTTATCTTATGGAAAATATTTTGATGATAAAAGTGATAATACTCTTACTTTTATGGAACATTCATTCAATAATCATAATCAACAAAAACAACATAATAAGAGTGTGGTTACTTTAGAAGATTTATGTAGAAAAGTAAGAAAGCATGGACAATATACAATGTATGGAAAACGGTTTTATTATTATGCAACCAAAACAAAAAAAAACCATATAACTTCATCATCGTCATCATCATCATCATCAATAATGAATGAGTTAGGTTTACGTACTATTAACGTAGTCGATCAAAATCAAACAATTCAAACTTTAGCTTTTAATCATATTAGAATTAAAGTGATGGCTTTAGAATCAATTGATTCCTCTCAATATGCTTGGTCTTTATTGAATAAAATGATCCAAGGATAATAAAAAAGTAAAAAAATACTGACAGCACTTTTTTTTTCCTTTTTTCGAATTCCCTTTTTTCCCTTTTCTTCCCTTTATTTTTAAAAACGAAAAAAAAAAATAAAAAAAATAAAAAAAAGCGCATACATCTATAATTTTTTTTAAAAAAAAAGACATATATATATTTATACCTTTTTAACTTTTTTATATTAATATTAAATATAAACAAACATATAAAAATAAAAATAAAAAATGGAATCACCTCAACATCCAGGAAATCCACAATGGAAAACATATAATCAATGGAAGAAAACAACCATGCCTAATAGTATCGTAATGCCAGTATATACAGAAGATCTACAAAAAGATATGTTAAAAAAGTTTAACTTGAAAGATGAATCAGACTTAGGAGATGACGCCTGGGGTGTAGTCGATCTAGATGCTAATAATAAACGAGGATGGGGAGGAGATTTTTATGATAATAGTAATAATAATAATAATTATAATGATAATGGTGATTGGTGAAATTTTCTCCCATATTTTTTAATAAGGAAATAATAACAAGGTCTTACGTATATATATAAATACATACTTTCATATTAGTTTCTAAATCGTTCTAAAAAGTACTTTATATACATCTATATATCCATTCTATTTTATTTTTTATTACTTTTAGATCGTTGTATATATTGTGGGTATATATATATATATTATTTTTAAAGTTACTGTTGCCTTTTTAAATCTAAAATAAATAAAAATCTATTAGGATTTTTTTCTTCAAGTTTCATATTTTAAAATCCGTCGCAAACTATAATAAATCTTCATGCTAAAGACACAAATGATAATTATTTTTTATTTCATTTTTATTCATTTGACAATTAATAGGTTTGATATAAAAAAATTAATATATTAACGAGTGCTACAAAAAAGTAAAAGTAAATTATGTATGTATAAAAGATTAATAATAAAACTTTTTTTTTGAAGATTCTATAAAATAAATAAAAAATGGGGGAAAAGTGGACATATACAAGGAAGAAGAGAAAAAAAACTAATTATGTAATGAAAATATAAAGTAAATATTAAAAAATAATAATGATGAAAATAAAAAATATAATTGTAGTAATAGTAATTATAATGAAAATAAATACACTAAAATGAACATGATACATACAAAACAATAATAACAATAAAAAATAAAAAAGGAGGGATTATAAACATATACCTATATAAAAAAAAATAGAAGAAAAAAAAGGAAAATGTAAGGGGAAAAAGGGACAAAAAAAGAAAATAAATAAATAAACATAGACAAAATATTGTTAAAATGAAAAATAAAAATAAAAATAAAAACATAACTCTTTTTTGATGATCATTATTTTTTTATGTTGAATAGATGGGAGATGTATATTTTGTAGGTTGTTGATGATGAGACCACTTTAAATAGCTGTCATGTGGAGGAGGTTCATGCAAAGAAATTGTATCCATTGGAGAAGATGGAGAATGAGATTGTAAAGTAGATGATGATGAACTATTAGAAAGGGATACTTCATAAAGTGACGGTATAAATGATGATGATAATGATGACGAAGAAGAGGATGATGAAGATGATGAAGCAGATATAATAAGAGTAGATGATGATGATGACGAGGTTAAAGTTGAAGACGAGGATCTAGTGAGTGTAGCATTCTTGTTACCCATTGACGCCACGTTTCGAACAGGGGTAACCAAATAATCAGGAGTACCTTGCCACTGAGAATTATTATTACTCTTTCTCTTTGTATTACTATTCTTATTATTGGTATTACTTTGATTATGATGTAGTTGCTGATGTTGATGTTGATAAGAATAATGATGATTACTCATACTATGACGTCGTTTGTATTTTTGTAATTGTTTATATCGATTCACTGCTTGTTGAAAATCAATTTCTGTTATTGACAAATTAAAATCCTAAGAAAGTAAGCAAAAAAAAAAAATGAAACAATGTAAATATTATGATGAAATTGATAGGAGTTAAACAATGAAATAAAAAAAAAACACTTAAAATGTTTTAAGTTCTATCTGCCTCTCTGCTTTTCTGTCTGTCTGTTTTTTTCTAGTCTTTTTTTTTATTTTATAAATACATATATTTACCATAAGTGTTAAGAACTGTTTTTCCATCAAGTTAATTTCGTCCAATTCAAAATAGTCATTAGCGAATGTCATCCAGTGTTTATTTTTTGGTGAAGTATCGTTTATTAATTTAGTACTGATAATTAAAGAAGCTAAAAATATTCTTTGAGGAGCAGAAGCCATACCCGTAGTTGTAATATAACCCAAACGAAAAGAAAGTCTATTTAATAATATAAACGCTATTAATAAAGTACCAGTCTTTGTACGCGATCGTTGGGTAATTAAATCAATAAAATCGTGTAATGGTGGAATATTATTATTATCTTCATTGGTTATAGTGGTTGAATTGGGTGTAATAATATTAGAAACTTCATTAGTTAATAATGATACTAATTCATGACTGATACGTGAATCTAACCATGATTTTTCTAACTTTGAAAAATACATATTATTATTATTATATATTTTTATTATGTATATATATATATATTATATATATAGATATATAGATATAAATATATAATTATTAATAATGTATTTATATATACTAAAGTGAAAAAAAGAAAAATAAAGAAAGAGGAAAAAGAGAAAAAAAAGGAAAGAAAGAAAAGGATCACATTTTTTTAAAGTAAAAAAGTCGGCATTTTAAATATTTGGGCGGTAAAACTACATTTATATAAAAATTAGGAACTCATTTTTTATATTATGATTATTTAGTAAATAATAATAAACAAACATTAAGGAAAAGTCTATTGTAACTTCAACTATTAAATAAAACTATATAATAAATAATAATAATAATAATTAATAAAAAAAGGTATATATCTATTAATTTTGATCTAATAATTTTTATTATCTGCAGAATTATATATGTTACTTGTATATTTAAATTGATATTATTATATTTAAGGATGATGATGGTATTAAAAGAATTTATGTAAGCATTTTTTTTAAAAAAAAAAAGAAAAAAGAGTAATAAGAAAAAGAATAATAAATAAAATGGAAAGTAGTAAAAAAAAAAAAAAAAAAGAAAAACAAAAATAATAACAATAATAATAATAATAATAATAATAATAATATCAGTTGCCATTTAAATTCTTTTTTTTGTTTTTTTTTGCCCATCTAAGTCCACATGCGTTACAAAGTCTAAATAAGTGAATAAATAAAATAAATAAATAAATAAGTAAAAAAAGAAAGAAAAAGAAAGAGGGAGAGGGAAGGAGTTTTAAACTTACGTTTTAGGTCCAAATGGTCCTCTACGCCATTCGGTAGATCTTTGAGCTCCACAATCAGTACAAACATAATTTTGCAACATTTTCTTTCGCTTTTTCTATATTTAAAAATAATAATAAAATAATAATAATTAATATATATATATATATATATATATTTATTTATATATTTATATATAAATATATAAATATATTGCTTTTTATAGTAACTTAATTGCAATTATATAAGTACAAATATATAAATAAAATTGATATATTTATATATATGAAAAAGGGGATGAAAGGGAGGAAGGGGGGAAAATAGAAAAGTAGAATAGAAAAATAAAAAAGGTATAAAAACTTACGTAAGCTTTAGATGAAGCGGATACGATAGCTAAGCTTGGTGGTACCATTGGATGATTAATATGATGATGAAAATGTGGATGATGAGAATATATAGGATTATTATTATTATTACTATTCATACTATTATTATTCATGCAATAAATAGGAGTTGTAAAGTCAGATGTAAATTGAAATGCCGATAATGATGATGGGGATAACGAAGAAGAAATATGATGATTATTATTTATTGGAGAAGAATATACTGTTGCTGGTGTTGTTGTAGGTATAAAAGATGGATGAGTATAATTAGGTGGTGATGATGTCGTTGATGTTTTTTTTGGTGGTGATAATGATACTGATGATATTGTATTTGTATTTATTGATAATGAAGTGGAAGTAGTAGTAGGTGGTTGATAATTTTCTTCAAGTATATTAAAATAAAAAAAATGGTTACTATTTTTATTATTACTATTGTTATTACTGGTATTATTATTAGGTCGTTTTTGGCATTTTAAAAATAGAAGTGATCCATTTTTTTTGATAAATCTATAATACTCTACAAATGTACATATAAGGTCATCCTGATGCAGAAAATCTGTAAATGATCTACCAATGATTTCTAAAGGTGTATAACCTGTCAATAATAAAAATTTATTGGAGCATTGTTGAATCACTGTTTGTCTAATAATAATATCATATAGGGAATTATCTTGTGCAGTGGCTGTTGTTAGTTTGTTATTATTGTCGAAATGCCCAGCTATATTTATATTACTAGAAATTTGTTGTTGTTGTTGTTGTTGTATCATCATTGTATTATTATTATTATTACTATTATCGTTGCTGCCATGACTATTAATATTATTACTATTATAATATTGATAATGATGATTATTATTACTTACAATAGTTGATCCCTTTATATCACTAGTGATAGATGATGATGATATCGCATTCGAAGGTAAATAAAAGTAAGAATCAAAAGCAGTTGGATTCATTTTTTCTTTTTCTCTCTTTTTTTGTCTATAAAATAGTATTTTGATACGCAAATTGATAAACACACACAGTACAATATATATATGATATTTAAAAATTAAAGTAATAATAAAAAAGGAAGGTAGAAAATATTAAAGTATTAAAAAAGAAGAAAAAATTAAAAAATAGTAACAATATTATAAAAAATGAAAAGTAAATATATATACTGTAATAATAAGGAAAAAATAATTTATATAAAAAAAAGTAGATAAAAAGAGGATAGTAATAAAAAATAAAAATAGTGAAAAAATGAAATATATATAAAAAAAGAAATGTATAATAAAGGATAGTATAAAAAAAAAAAAAATGAAAAAGAAAGAAATGATAAATAAAATATGTCTAAGCTTTTTAAAATTAAAAAAAAAAAAGAAAAAAAAAACAATAGAAAACATTATTTAAGTCTCCCTAAAAAGTGTAAATAAATAATAATAATAAAAGAAACATATATGGCTAAAAGGTATGGATCTCGTCAGCAAGCGAGGATAATGGCATGTAATAAAAATAATAAAATTGCTTTCCCATTTCCTTATTCTTTGCAAAATTAATATCCATAAGAAACCCAAAGTCAAAACAATAATAAATATATGGGCTGGTGATTTTCTTAACTTGTTAGCATACATTTAAATATAAAAACGTCTAAAATCAAAAAAAAGATAAATACAAGTATATATATATATATATATATATATATATATATATATATAGAAAGATTTTTCATAAAAAAAGGGTTATATTAGATCATAAAAAAAATCATTCTATTATCATCAAACCCCTTTTTTACCCTGTCATTTGTATATATTTTCATTTTTTTCTAGCTTAATCCGTATAATTTCTCGCTTTTTCTAAAATTGCAGATCTATAATACTTCATTTAGCATTTTCTATTAGGGGATCCATTTATATTTAAAAATAATTTTCGTAAAAATTTAAGATTAACAACCTGTATCCACAAATTGCCATATTAAATATTTCTTCCGTATTTTTCTTTTTTACTTTGAATGACATTCACCCTTCATATATATAAATACAGTTCATTTATATCCTTTTTTTCCTTTTCTATTACTTTTCTATTTAAGTTGTGTCATTCCCCCATTTTATATTTTAATTTAAATATTTTTTTACTATACTTTTTTTTTTATTTTAATTTTAAATCTATGTTATTTGAAGCAAATATGCAATTTTTTAATATTTATTTGATATGAGGTAGTTGATGGCTTAAAAATTGGGATATAAGTGGGTGAATATTTCTTTGTTGAGATGTATTGATACAAATTAACCTTATTATTTGTTCAACGACTTTTTTTCTTATCGCTTGGCTCTAGACGTTTATAAATATATAAATAAATAAGCATTGTAGTATTTGATTTTATTTGCCTTTTATTATTATTATTATTATTATTATTATTATTCACACATTTATTTGTTTTTATATAAATCTATTTTTTTCCATAAAATACTATAATTACCGAGAAATTGGCATAAAATGTGGTGATGTTACCGTATTGTTGGATGATATCATAAATTTGGTCATCATTTACCATCCATAAATGTTTTTGATCAACTAAATGAAAAAAAAAAAAGATGTACAAATAAATAATAATAATTAAATACATTTTTATTAAACCCGAGAACTTGGTAATAATCTTATTTTGAGTTACCTTTGGTGAAAACAATGCTGCAACGGGTTAATAAATAATCATTTGTCATGTGGCTGAAACACTTTTCCAAAAGTATGGTACTAAGGGGGTTGGTTAAATCCACAAGTAAAAGTATATAATCAACGTTCTTTATGGTATCCAATTCTGAGGCTGTTATTTCCTCTAGAGTGTGCCTAGTTACCAAAAAAGTATAAATAAAATATTTAATGATATATATACATTAAAGTTTAAATCGAGTTTTTGGTTTGCATATATCTATATATATCTTACGTTGAAAAAAATACCTCTGTGGATTGTAATAATTGTCTAGCTAGTGTACGTTTACCACTTGAAGGTGCTCCAACAAGCTTTTTTTATATAATATATAGAAAGGAAAAAGGAAATAAATAAGTAAATAAGCTCTATTTGTTTTATATTTATACATCATAACATATATATATACAATAACATCATTGTAGATTAATATACACTTACTAAAATGTTAGTTGCCTTTCGTGTGTAAAGTGGTCTAAGCATAAATAAGAATCATATATAAAAAAATTGGAGAATTTAATAAGAGAAAAAGGATAGTAGAAAAATAAATAGGATGGGATGAAGGACTTTCAAAAAAAGCAAATCATGACTGTTAATTTTTAAATTCTCAATTAAGTAAAGAAAAAAAAATCCGCTGTTAGAATTTTTTTATTCCAATATCCTTTAAACATTTTTTTTTAGGTGGCCAAAAAAAAAAGCGGTAAAGAAAGAAAAGAAAGGAATCACTTTTTACTCTTTTTTATTTTCTCTCTCTCCCTCTCTCTTTTTTTTTCTTACTTATTATTAAGCTTATAATAATTTTAACTATGGATTATGTTAACTTTTTTTATTCACTTTTTCTTTTTATATCATCTAATAACAGATAATGCAAAATTCTTCAACTGTTTTAAATGGAACATCAGGTGCAAACAATCTTCCTACAAAGGAACAGCTTAATCTTGTCATACAAGTAATAATTTTATATATATATAAGTTGACTAATAATACTAATAATACAATAATTTATTTTTGCTTATTATTAACTAGAGATTAAAACAACTTCATGAACAAGGTGAAACTGAGAATGGAAATAATGAATATTCTCAATTAATGAATGTACTTCGAATGGTAAGACTCCAGCAACAACAACAACAACAACAACAACAACAACAATCAGGAGCGCAAAATCATACACAAGTACTTCAACAGCAGCAGCAACAACAACAGCAACAACAACAGCTTCAACAACAACAGCTATTATTTTTGCAACAACAGTTATTGCAACAACAACAACAACAACAACAACAACAGCAACTAGATCCAATTCAACAACAAATGCAACTACAATTATTGCAACAGCATTTATTACAACAACAGCAAGGATCAGGTAATAGAATAAATGTAGAATAAATAGTTAACATATATATTTAAATAACGATAAGCATAGTAATAAAAAAATAACTATAATCATATTAATAATAGCAATATATTGATGATTTAATATTTAAACTAGGTTCTCAAAATGTATCTAATGCACCAAATGCGATTGCTATGAATGCAATACAGCAATACCAAATGTTAGCTGCTTATAATTTATTTTCAAAAACACCGCAACAACAAAATTTATCATTACCAAATCAAAATGTTTCCGATAATAAAACATCATCATCATTAGTAACGCAAATGAACATTACATCAAATAATAATGATAATGATAATAGTAAAATGAAACAAAATATATCAAGTCAAAACACAGAAAATAATATTCATCTACAAAATCAAAATCAACAAAACATTAATAATAATAATGATAGCAATGGTATAAATGCTGGAGAACAAAATAAAAACATTAGTGATGATAACAGTAAAGAAGTAGCTGTAGAGGAAAAAAAACCAAAATCATTAATAGAAGAATTAGTTACCTCAGCATATAATCAAGTATTGGATTATAACGAAGCAATGAAAATGATGAATCAGTATTCATCCAATACAATTACTAATAGTAATAGTAATAATAAAACTAACGATTCATCAACTATTAAAAGTATAAACCATCATCAATTAAGTTCACCTCAATTATTACTCTACGGACAACAAAAATCACATGCACACAACTCTCGACAACAAAGATGTTTATTACCAAAATCAGCGCCTATGCCACTTGATCCTTATGTTATTTTATTTGAACGAGAAAAATTTATACCCAAAAGAATACAAAATAAAATGAATACTTTAGAATCGATTAATGTTGATAATATGGCACAACAACATCAATCATTAGGCTATATGCTGAAAGAATATTATAATGAAACCGTTCGTATGGCTACTTCTGATCAATTAAAATCAATTATTCAGTTAAAATCATTACAATTACGTCAAAAACAATCTAAGGTATGGATAGAAAAGAATGTTTTTTTTTAAGAATACAAAAATATATATACTTATATATATAACAATCTATTTATATAAATATATTATTATGCAAATAAAATTAGTTACGAGATGAAGTGATGCTAGGAATGGAAGAAGCAAATCGATTAGTCAATTCAGTAGATCGCACATCATATCGTAAAATCATGAAACGAACGTTAAGAGAGGCTAAACAAACAGAAAAATTAGAAAGACAACATCGTTTGGATAGAGAAAAAAGACAAAAACAAAAATATTTGGATTATTTACAAAAAGTATGTAATCAAGGTAGAGATATGATTGCTTGGCAAAAAGCACATCAAGCAAAATTGGGTAAATTAGGAAAAGCTGTGTTACAATACCATGCTTATGTAGATCGAGAAGAACAAAAAAGAAATGATAAGCGATCCAAAGAACGTATACGTGCCTTACGAAATGATGATGAAGAAGCTTACCTTAAACTTATTGATGAAGCAAAAGATACTCGTTTAACCATGTTATTAAAACAAACTGGGACTTACTTGGAATCATTATCGCGGGCGGTGGTTGATCAAAAAAATGATCCAGTACATGAACAACATGCTAGTGATTTAATGGATGATGAAAACTTGGATGAAGAATCTTTATTAATGGTAAATATTATTATTATTATTACTATTATTAATGTTAAAAAAATAAAATTAAAAAAAGATCATGGTATAGATGATGGCCAGTAAAAAATCATTTATATATATATGTTTTATATAATTATTATAGGATAAAGGAGGTAATAAATCAGATTATTTCAGAATGGCACATCGTATTCAAGAAAATGTTTATCAACCTAATATTATGGTGGGTGGTAAATTAAAAGAATATCAGATTAAAGGTTTACAATGGATGGTATCACTTTATAATAATCGACTTAATGGTATTCTTGCTGATGAAATGGGGCTTGGTAAAACAATTCAAACTATTAGTTTAATCACTTACTTGATAGAAAAAAAGCAACAAAATGGACCCTATCTCATTATTGTACCTTTATCGTAAGTCTATTAAAAATAAGATTTAATTATATTAATAAGAATAAGAATAATAATAGTAAATGTACCTTTTTTAATACATAATATTTAATTTAAATACTTTTTTTTTAATATATATATATATAGAACGATAACTAATTGGACTTTAGAATTTGAAAAATGGGCACCCTCTGTTAATACAGTTGTATACAAAGGACCACCAGATGTTCGTAAACATATTCAACGCAATTTACTTAAGCATCGTAACTTTCAAGTTTTACTTACTACATTTGATTATGTTATTAAAGATCGACCAGTATTATCTAAATTTAAGTGGTTACACATGGTCATTGATGAAGGCCATCGCATGAAAAATGCGAAATCAAAATTAACCACTGTCATTCGACAGCATTATTCAACAAGATATCGTCTCATCTTAACTGGTACTCCTTTACAGGTAATATAAACAAACATTTTATTTTACTTTAAATATATTTCACCCTTTTTGTGTTATTTTTCTTTTCTCATTTATCTTTTTTCATCATTATCATCATCTTTTAGAATAATTTACCAGAATTATGGGCTTTATTGAATTTCATTTTACCTAAAATTTTTAACAGTGTGAAAAGTTTTGAAGAATGGTTCAATACCCCATTTTCCAATCAAGGTGTTCAAGATAGAGTAGAACTTAATGAAGAAGAACAATTATTAATTATCAAACGATTACATAAAGTAAAGCATTTACATTTATATATAACATTTATATATTTGGAAAAAAAATCCGATCTAATGAATTTCATTTTTCTTAATTTAGGTATTACGTCCATTCTTATTACGTCGTTTAAAGAAAGATGTAGAAGCTGAATTACCAGACAAAGTGGAGCATGTTATCAAATGTAAATTATCTGCTTTACAACAGAAATTGTATACACAAATGAAAAAACATGGTGTACTTTTTACTGGAAGCAATGAACAAACTGGGTAAGATATATATATATATATATATATATATATATATATATATATAATTCTTTTAGTTTTTTTTTTATTTATTTATTAAAATTCATTGTATTGATACTTTTTATAGTCGCACTAATGTTATGGGATTAAACAATCGAATCATGCAACTTCGGAAAATTTGTAATCATCCATTCGTATTTGAAAAAGTTGAACATCAAATCAATCCACATAAAGCATCCAATGAATTATTATATCGTACATCTGGTAAATTTGAATTATTAGATCGTATTTTACCGAAATTAAAAGCAACAGGACATCGAGTAAGTAGTATTATAAATTTATAATAGTGATTGAAATATACATATATATTACAATAAACTAAACACTTTCATTTTCATTTCTTTTTTTTTTCAAGGTATTGATCTTCTTTCAAATGACACAAATCATGGATATTATGGAAGATTTTTGCATTTATCGTGGATTTAGACATATGCGATTAGATGGTTCAACAAAAGCTGAAATACGATCACAACAATTAAAGGAATTTAATGCACCTAATTCACCTTATTTTGTATTCTTACTCAGTACACGAGCTGGTGGTTTAGGTTTAAATTTACAAACAGCAGATACTGTTATTATATTTGATTCTGATTGGTATGTTTAAAATATATATATATATATATATATATGAATAAAAATAGAATAATAAACTAAATAAAATTTTTATTTAGGAATCCACATCAAGATCTTCAGGCACAAGATCGAGCACATCGTATAGGGCAAACCAAAGAAGTACGTATATTCCGATTAATCACAGAACACTCTATTGAAGAAAGTATATTAGCAAGAGCCCAATATAAATTAGATATTGATGGAAAAGTCATCCAAGCAGGAAAATTCGATAATCGTAGTACAGAAGAAGATCGAGAAGCCTTTTTAAGATCACTATTGGAAGACAAATCGGATGAACAGCAAGAAGATGGCAATGAAGAACAAGAAGAATTCGATGATGATGAATTAAATGATATACTTAAACGAAGTGATGAAGAATATACTTTATTTACAGAAATGGATAAAAAACGCCAACAAGCTGATTTAGATTTATGGCATCAATTATATGGAAAAGATTTCGATAAACCTCCCGAAAGATTAATACAAGATTGGGAATTGCCAAATG
Organism: Cunninghamella bertholletiae; assembly: GCA_037043795.1. NCBI lineage: Eukaryota > Fungi > Mucoromycota > Mucoromycetes > Mucorales > Cunninghamellaceae > Cunninghamella > Cunninghamella bertholletiae. The sequence goes on from JAZGVP010000001.1 coordinate 4,008,041, forward strand.
TTTATCATCAAGAATTATTACCTCCATCAAGTCAATATGATATGATGATGAATCGTCATGATAGTAATGGTGGTTTCCTTGGTCGTGGACAACGTGTTAAAAATGAAGATATCAAATATAATGATGGTATGACGGAAGGTCAATGGCTTAAACATATTGAAGGCTTAGAATCATCATCATTATCGAATACAAAAAGAAAAGTGAAATATGATGATCATTCTCTTGTAAAAAAATCACGTTTACAATAAAATATATAATAATCCTTCTCATTTATTTATAAATATTTTAACTGATTCCCATAACCATCATCATGATTATGAGTTTAATGATTTATTTTTTAAAAAATAGTAATCTATCATATCCTTGTGAAAAAAAAAAAAAATTATATATAAATAGAAATAATTTTATTAAAATAATAGTAATAAAGACTAACATAAATTAAAAATAGCAATAAATAAACAAGTAGAAGACACTTGATATCATGTTTTTAAAAAAAAACCATTATATTTAAGCAGTAGTAGGCTTAAGTTCACAAAAAAAAAGATAATAAATAACGAGAGTCATCAAGTGAAAAAAAAAGCATAACCATACATATCAGCCAATCCAACCCACGTGTCTTTTTTTTTTTGATAAAATCAAAAAAAAAAAACTTATTACAAATTACTTTTATTACAAATATTTATATATATTCACTACTTAATTAAAACTTGAACTATATAATAATCTTATATAATTAACAATAGTTCTTTTTTTTTAATAAAAATTATCTAAATAAAGCATTTTTTTTTAATGGCATTATATTAGTTTCATATTAATTTAAACCTTTGCGTAAGAAGAAAAAAAGACTCTGCGGGGTTTAAATCGATTTTTAGGGTGCAAAAAAAAAAAATCGAGTTCAGTTTAAAAAGGCGAATCATAGTAAAGAATTACTCTATCATGATCGATGTATTGGACAAAAAATTAAATTTTGGCATTTTTATGGTCTAACCTTATTTTTTTTTTTATATGTATATATTATACATAATAATAATAATAATAGTAAAATAAAATAATGCTAAATCTATTATTTCCGATAGATAAATAAAATAAATAAAATATTTAATATAAAAAGCAAATTTGTCAATCTTTTTTTTTTCTTTTCTTTTTTTTCCATTTTTTTGTTTTCTTCGTTATTTTCATTCATTATAAATATATCAATTATGGAATTACCTAATTATACCTCTGCTTTAATAAATGCACCACCTACTTATGATGAAGTAACATATACTGAATCCATATGGCCACGAAATTATAATAGATCAACACCAAGAATTAATTTAGCGAAATTTTATCATGAAATTGTATTAAATAGTCAACAACAAGGAATATCCATCAATCAAGATATTGAATCATTTTTAGATGATGATAATGATGCTGATCATTATCGTTATAATAGGGATATAAAATCAAATAATAATAATAGTAATAATACAATTACTGTTGAATCTAGTCATTCGATACCTTTAGCATATGAACATCCACATCAACATTCCATCGCAGAATTAAATCAAATATTAACACAATCGAGATCTACTTCACATACTCTTCCAAGTTATAAATCATTTAAACAAATAGTCAAAAGTCGTAATCTTTTTCCTATACCCAACACAAAATATCAACCTTCATAATCTCCCTCTCTTTTTTTTTTTTTTTTTATCTATCTCTCTACCCCTTTATTTTTTCATTTCTTTTTTTTTTTTTTTTTTCAACTGTACATTTACACTCCGCTCCTAATATAATAATAATAAAAAGTTATCTTATTCATTTATTCCCTTTGTATTATTTATTACTACTATTTATTATGTAAGTAAACAAAGATATATATGAAAATGATAGAAAATTTTCATGGATAAATTATAAAACAGTTTTAAATTTAGTTCATACATTCTTTATTCGGAAAAATTATTTATATTTAGTGGATTCATCTGACCTATTCTTGGTTTATAACATTACATTGAAAAATATGATCATATTTATAGCTTTTAAAAAAATTCAATGTATGATTCTATATTTATAGACAAATATGATATTCTATATTTAATATGGCTTTAGTGTTTCATTTTTAAAATATATATATATATATAATAAATATTGAAACAAAAATTTGATCATGCCATTTATAACTTTAATAATTGTAAATATACTTGAACTAAAAGGCTTTCTTAATATACAAATATATATATATATGTAAATGAATAATATATTGAAATGGTATAGAATATATATATAATTACTTGATTATTATAATGATATAAATATGTATTATTATTATTATTATTATTATTATTATTATATTAATAAATTCGTTGATTAAATGAAATAGAAAAATAAATAAAAAGAAAGAGAGAAATATAAAAGAACAAATTACCTTTTTTAATAATGAAAGGTTATTAAAACTCAGAATGGTTGATTGTTTTTATGTATCTTAATTAGGAAGGTGCAGTTAACTTGTATGCTTAATTTTATTATTCTTTTTTTTTTTTCTCTTTCCTTTTTTCTTTTCTTTCTTTCTTTTTTTTTTTTTATTCTTATAAAATAAATAAATAACACAATATAATCCTTTTTTTATTTTATTGTATTATATTATATATATATATATATATATATCATATCTCTCTCTGTTTTTTAAAAAAATAAAATAAAAAATAACACCTTTTTAAAAAATGATACAAAACTTGGGAGAATACAACACACCAAGTTCTTCCAATCAACAACAACCTAAGCTATTTAATCGTATGTCTGAATTTTTTCAAAAACGACAACGTTCTATATTACAAGATGAATTCCAAGATGCAGCTTCTACTTCAAATCATTCAGCCATGATAACTTCTTCAATAGGTGGTGCTCCTTCTTATGCCCCTTCTCAATATAGTGCCATGGATGAAGATACTGCTTCAAGAGTAGATTCTATGTTTTCTTCTTTACAATCAAATAGATCTAATATGAGACCTAATCCAAATACTCCTCCTCCTTTAAGAACTGTACGTTTAGATGGTGGTGGTAATAATATGATTCTACGCCCTCTTGGTGCTCCTCCTTCTCCTCCTGATCAACAACAACAAATAACTGATAATAATAATAATTTATTACCAATGAAAGATGATAATCCTTCTGATCCTGAGGGTATTGAACAACAATTTGAAAAAATGGCTGTAAGATATATATATGAATAAAAATAAAAATAACATTAAGATATAGATATATGCATATACATATTGATGAATACTTTTTTATTGTTATTATAAATAGCGTGAATATGAACTTTCAGATGAAATCATAAGAACCTTAACATTAGAAAAAAAACAAGAATTATTAAGAAATAGCCAAGTTCAACAAAATAAAAATAATCAAGGCTTTTTTTCATGGAGTACATTAGGTTTTCAAAAGAAACAAAAAAATCGTATGGATATTCGACAAGATCAATTATTTGATCCAAATAATAACAATCATAATAATAATCTTAATAGAGATAATAATAACAGTAATAATAATAGAAATAGAAATAATATGAATGATAAAAAATCATTTTCAACATCTGCACGTGGTAAAGCTCAACGAGCTTCTATTATCAATCCTTATCATCATCAGAAAGAAGATAAAAATTCAACTTTAAAATATGATCGTACAATGAAAAAAGGTTTATCACCTGAATACTTTATTCATGTTTTGAAAGAAACTCATGTTCGCGATCTTGATGAATCTTTAGTACAGGACTTACGCGTTTGTTTACGTAGTGTCAAAGCAAGGTATTATATATATATATATATATATGTATGTATGTATACAAATGATCTATTACTTATTTATATTATTTTATTTGTTATAATCAAAAAATAGTTGGACCACTCAATTTTTAGATTTAGGGGGTTATAATGTTATATCTAATTTATTTTATCAAATGAAAGAAGCACCTAAAAGGTGATTTTTATCTTTTTTTAAAAAACTTATAAAGAGTGTAGCTATACATGCAATTTAATATTTATTTATGTATTTTATTTTTATTATAGATATCCTAATGATGACAAAATACTTCAACATCTCGCTAAGTGTTTTAAAGCTATTATGACACATAAGGTATAAAAGAAAAAAAAATTAAATAAAACAAATTAAAATTGTATACATCTTATAAAAATACTTAGGACATATTTAATTTATTTATTATAGCAACGTGGGGTAAATCTTGTATTAACAAATCCTATTGGATTAGTACATATACGTAATTTACTTTTTGATTTATTTGGTTCTAATAATCAAAAACAAAAAGAACTTTATGGCTTGCATATTATTACTCGTGGTCATTTATTAAATATTTTATGCTCATTAACTAATATACAAACAACACCTAGCGAAACAGTACCTTATATTCATGGTTATGATGTTTTAAGACGATTATTATTAGATAATTCTTCAGATTATTATGGTGGTTCAGTATCAACATCTCATTCTGCAACATCAATAACATCCTTATCACAAACAAATCATCAATCATCTTCATCTTCATCTGAATCTCCATCATTACCTTCTTCTCCACCTGCAGCAGTAGATGATTCAAATAATAATAATGAACCTCCGTTCCGCATGACATTAAAAGAAGATCCTGAGGTGATTATGAAAGTGATTTTGGAAAATGACCCACTTTATATTAATGGCCAACCATTAAAACCTCGTTATACAGCTTGGATGAGAGAATTAGATTATACAGTGGAAAAAGAAATTGGTACGATTACTTATTTATCTCAAGCTTTGGATTATCGTTTTGAAAGTGCTTTTAGACAAATGAGAATTAAACCACCTACTCCTGAACAAGATCACCAACATGAAGAAACAAATGGTGAGGAAGTAACTAATGTTGTTATGACGGATGATGGTGTTGTTGATTATTTGGTAATAATAATAATAATAATAATATATATATATATATATGTAGGCATATAGGTGTGTATGAATTTATATTTATTTTGATCTTTTTTTTAGATTGCTCATTTAAGATTAATTAATACAATCATTGGTTCACAACCCACTTTCTGTGATACACCTTATAATGATAGAGATAAAGAAAAAGTTCGGTTGGAAATCATGATGTCTGGCTTTGATAAAACTTCAAAGGTATTAAAAGAAAAAAAGTTTCTTCTTCATCATAAATATAAATTGTAATCATTAATACATATATATATCTTTTTTAATTTTTTTTTTTTAGTTACTTCAAAATTGTCCTCATCCAACTCTTTTTGCTTTTTATATTCCGTACTTAAGAACTCTATTACAACCATTAGCTGATTTATCTATCGAAAACCAACAACAACAATATCAACAATTTGGTATTCATCAACAAAACAATGTAACAGGTAGTACTTCAGCTGATGATCAATCATTACAATGGGAAGATGACTTAAGACAAGCTAATATTGTTTCTTATGAACATCCTACTTGGTCAACTAATTCATTTTACGATGATGATGAAAATGATGATGATGATGAAAATTGGGTAGATGAAGATGAATCATTTGAATATGGCTATGATGATGAACAAATGTATGAATATGATTCTCAATTAGGTGATGAAGGTGATATATCTACTTACGAAAGAGAACAACCCCGTTGGAAATCTGGTCCTTCTGTTACACGCTAAATATATATACAAAAAAAAATAAGCTTTCTTTTTTGATAAAAAAAAAATCATTATACCATTTCTTAATATATATATATATATATCATTTATATTAATATTGATTTATTATTTGCCATATATTTTATTATTATTTTTATTACTATTTTATATATATCATTTTATTTATATTATATCCCTATCATTGATTGCACGATGATTATTATTATATTTTTTGTTTTTATTTTTATTTATTGATATATATATATATATATATAATTAAATATCTAAATAATAAATATATATATAGCTACTGAAGTGCTTTTTTAAAAAAAATCATGCAACTGTTTATATTTAGCCAATCATATCCCTTTATTTTGTTACATGAAAAAAAAATAAAAAATAAAAATAAAAAATAAAAAAAATAATTATATATAATTTTATATACATTTGCTTTTTATTATTATTATAGTTATCATTGGTATAAATAGGCAAATAGACATATTTTATAGATTTTAAAAGAGCAAAATTAATTTATAGAGTTATACATATATGCTAATCATTTTCTGTTGGTAAATTTGTAAAACATTTTCTTAAATCCTCATCCGATACATATTCACCGCCTCCATCTGATTTTGATGCTATAGCTATTTTAGTTGTACCTTCTAAATCTAAATTATTGATTTGTCTATGACGTTGCTTTTTATTATGAATATCTTGAATTTTTTCTTCAATGGTATCACGTATAATGTACCAAAAAACAGATGTCTAAGATAAGTAAATAAATAAAATAAAAAAATTAAATCATTAAGTAATGATATGTTTAATTTATTTATATTTTATTTATGTATTATTACTTCTTCTGTTTGACCAATACGATGAACTCTACCGATGGCTTGTTTTTCCATTGATTCATTTAATAAAGGTTCAACAATGAAAACGGTTTTAGCTTCTGTTAAATTTAACCCACTATTCAAATATTCAATAAAAATAAATAAGTCAATTACTTTATTTAATAAATACATACAATATAATTATTATTATATGCGTATACCTTGATTGAGTTCTTGCATGTAATAAAATAACATTAATAGATGGATCATTTTTAAATTGTATGATATCTTTATCTTTGCTACCAGTGGCAATATCAACAAACTTAATATTATTTTTTGCCAATCCATTAGAAAGTAAACTAAGTACATTTTTCCATTGTGAAAACACAACACATTTTCCGTTATTTTTCATTTGAATATATTTTATATGTTTAATGATGCTATCTAACTTTGCACCTATTCATTACCATTTTTAAAATAAATAAATAAATAAAGTACATAAATTATACGAAAATAGAAATAATAATAATAGTAATCAATATATATTACCTAAACCTTCATGAATAACCATTTCTTTTATTTCATTTATTTCAGCTTGCATGGTTTCACTAGATTCATCAGATTGATTACCATTAAAATCTAATTGTTGTAAAGAAGCAGTCTCCCATGCTATTAAAATAAAATAAAAAAAATAAAACGATCAAATAAACATATATTATTCAGTAAATCATCAAATTATTTAAAATATATATATATATATATATAGCTTTCTTTAATACTTACCAATTGAATACCATTCATTTTTTTTAACTTTTGAATTACATTGAGGGCATTTCTGACTTACTTTAAACCAAGCAAAAGCACATTCATTACAATACTATATATATAAATATATATAAATTAATAATAAATAAATAAATAAATATCCAATTTTACTGAGATATAAAAAAAAAGACTAAATAAATAATTTACCATATGACCACTATTAAATAGCATTAATTAAAATAAATTAATGATTAGTTCATATTTATTTTTTATTTTTTAAATATATATATATATATATATATAAATAAATATTTACCAATAAGTGACGACACCTCTTGTAAAATTTTCTTTGCATATAAGACAAAAGAAATCTTTTTCTTTATTGCTATTTGTATCATTTTCTTTAGCTATATTTTCCAAGTATCGTTTTCTTGATAATTGCTGATCAATAGTATCTTCTATTTCTTTTTTCTCAATGGCCAAATTAGCTAATTCTTCTTTAGGATTTTCACATTCCCATGTCTATATAAATAAAAAGAATTTTTTTAAAAAATTATATGATTTATATTGATTGCTTTTTTTTTTTTTTAATTTTTTTTATATTACATTAACATTATCAGAAATATGTTGAAGAGCTCTATAATATTCAATTCTATGATTTGCTAAATTTGAAAACCTTCTGTATTCACTATCATAAAAAAAAAAAGAATAAATGATAGAAAATATTAATTTAAACTTCTAGTTCATAATGACTATCAACATATATACTTTACGTTTCTAAAGCAGTATGAATTTCTTTTTGTTTTTTAAAATCAGCATTTACTCTTGCCAATTCCATTCCTATTATTTCAGATTCCATTGAACTGATATGGGAAAGTGATTGCTTTTCTCTAAGTTGAGATATCATATTTTGTAAATTATCAGCATATTGAACTGGTGCTAATTCTTTTCTAAGTGATTGAAGTTGCTTATTTAATTCTTTGATTTCCTAAATAAAAAAATAAGAAAAAGAATGAAAAGGAGAATTGTGAGTTTTTTTTAAAGAAAAAAAAAGTAATAATCATGATCAATTACCTCTTTCTGTCCCTCATTTTCATCTTCATCATATTGACTATTTGCAACTCTTTGTGTAGTCCAAAAACCTATATATAGAATAATATTTTATAAGTATTAGTAAAATAAATAAACATAGAGTATTATTTTTTATTTTTATATTATTTTATATTTACCAGTTAAATAATAATTTCTATCACGTAAAATATCTTGATAAACATCTTGATAGATATCACACTTTTGTTGAATATCAAAAGATTTTTCGTATTCATTACCTATATATAGTATAGTACAATATAATAAAAAAGTAAGAGAGACATTAACCAACTTTTTTATTTATTTAATTTTTAATTATCTTATTAGAAAATAAATGGTATATGTATATATATATATTTATATATTACCTTCAATCTCATCCTCTTTAGAATCAACTAAATTTGATGTAATATATTTTCTCAAAATAATACGCCATTTTTCAATAAGAGATAATTGATTATTTAAATTTTCACTTAAACTATCAAGACGCTCTAAAAACACTTCATCCAAAAAAATAACACCTTTAATTGAACTATAGGTTAATTTTTCAAGAGGTACTGGTGAATGAAAATGAACTTCCTTTATTGATAAATCAACCTTGTTTTATTTAAAAAAGAAAAAAAAATAGTATTAAATTATTAATATTCATAATATATATATATATATATATATATATATATATGTACATATACCTTTTCTTGAAAACGGGTTAATATTTGTCTTCTTGTATCTGCAGCTTTTTCATAATATTCATTTTCTTTATCATCATCTTTAAGCATATGATAAATCCCAGCTGTATAAAAATAATATTGATGTAAAAGATTTTGCCACATATTTTGTTTAGATTGTAAAGAAACTAAATTAACATCCTTATTTTTTGATTTATTATTGTTATTATTAGCTGGTCCTTCCATGTCATTTATTGTTGCTGTTTTTTGATCCACTTTTATTTTTTCAATCTTCGTTTTATATTCATCTACCATTGTTAATACAAATGGCGTATTTTCCAAATAGAATGATAAGGATTTATCCCATTCTTGTATTAATTCATGCATTCCTCCCATAACAAGATTAATATTATAAAGTGCTACTTGTGATTCTTCAATTTTTTCGATACCTTGTTTAATCATTATTTGAAGTGCTATTATAAGTAATCATAAAAAATAAAAAATAAGGAACATGTTTTAATAAAAAAATAAATGCATGTTTATATGTTTATATATATATAATCATACCATCATCTAAGTTTCTAACTTCATCTTCTTGATTACTTCCTTTGATTGTTGGATATATACAATTTTCTCTTAATCTAGTCAACTAATAAATAAATAAATAAATAAATTAGAAAAAAAGAACAAGTAAATGAATATATATATATAATTTACCCATTTTCTTAATAATTGCATTCGATTTTTATATAAATCATAATCTTCAGTTGATTCATCAGGAAGTTTCCAATTGATACTATCAAACCAATGAGGCATAGCATCATTACAGCACATGGACCATAATTCATTATAATAATGTTGTTCAATGGTAGAAAATGATAATTTAATGATATGACGATGTTGTTTTGGTATTTTAAGTTGATCATGTAAAAATGATTTCACATTACGACGCATAATGGATTTTGAATAGTCGAAAAATAATGACTGATAGATAGCTGTTGAATAAAATGATTTAAATTGTGATAATGACATGGTTCCAGTATATTCTACAAATCGATATAATCCATAAAGATTTTCAAAGTTGACTGATTTTAATGGTGTTCCAGTTAAACCCCATGAATATAGACGAGGAATAAGTGTGGCCATTTCTGTAGCAAGTCGATGAGTAGATTCAACCATCTGTGCCTAAATTAATTAATTAATAATGGGTAAATACATTATTAAAATAAAATAAAATAAAAAGGAAAGGAAAAGAAAGGAAAAAAATCACTCACTTCATCTAAAATACATCTCCACCAAAAACATTGTACTAAAGGACTACGTTTTATCTTATATTTTACATCTATGTAAACATGAAATAAAGTACATTTATATTAAAAGATATAATTAATCATATATATATATATATATATATAAATATATATGTATATGTATTACCATGTCGACGAGGTCTTTTTGGTATATCTCTTGCATGATATATTTCTGTACATAATACCTAATAGTAGTAAAAATAATAATGATAATAAATGAATACTTTTTTTTAACATGATCATCTTTTTTTTTTATTTCCCTTTTCTTTTTATATTGTTACATTATAAGTTGTAAGAATAATATCATTGGTAGTTAATTGATCAGCATATTCATTAACATCAACATCCGAAGGGAGATACTTTATACCATTGTATATAACCACTTTTAAAATTGGAGCATGATAATGAATTTCTTGTTCCCATTGATGAATAAGTGTTGCTGGGGTGATGATAAGAGTAGCACCTGTTTTTTTTAAAGGACTGACACTTAATTTTTCAAATGTATCAGTCTTTTTTATATTATTTAATAAAATTAGTGCAATGGTACTATTTAAAAAATAACAATAATAATTCAGTTAATTAATTAATCAAATGACCAGCCATTTTTTTTTAATGTTATGATCATTATCAATTATTTACCAAACTGTTTTTCCTAAACCCATTTCATCTGCAAGAATACCTCCATGATATAAATTATCTTTCTGAAAAGAAATATAATCTGTCATAGTTGGATATATTTCTTGGGTGATCCGATTTATATATAAATATTTATTTTTTGTTGTATTTATTTTTTCCCATAAATAAGGTAACTGATCATCATTAATTAATCTTTTTTCCAACGATCCATCATCATTTACATTATAACCTTCTTGCTGAACCTGAATCATTTTTTTTTTTTTTTCATTTCAAAAATAAATGAACAATTAAAATAAGAAACGTTTTATTGAAATCATATATATATATATATATATATATTTACCATCCATTCTACATTCTGAGATTGAAAAGGAGCAAGTACTGGTATTAGATTTTCAGATCTACATTTTGATAAGACCTTTGTTGAAATAGTAGGTTGTAAATATTGATAAAAATGATCAATGGAAAAGGATAAATTATTATTTTCATTCTTATTAGATGGTAATGGATATATAAAAGGAAATATAAGTTCCATTAATTTTTTTCTTGTATAATGTTGATTAATTTTTGCCGATAAAACAATATGAATAGCACAATTATAATCTGATGATGATGATAGAAGAGGATCATCATCACGGCATATTTTTTTTAATATAATATCATTTGCCACAGTGGTCTTATTAAAACAAGATTTTACTACATTAAAATAAAAATCTGAATAAAATGCAGCATCATCTGTAAAATTATGTTTATATTCTTCACTATCTTTTATAGGACGTACAGTTTCATTTTCTAAAACAAGTTGGTTTGTATTTAAAGTATATATTTTGATAGAAGCAAATTCTAAATGATTTTGAGTATAATAATCCCAAGTTATAAATAATGACTCTTGATTAATAAATTCACATAAAGTTGAAGTAAAAGTGTCACAATAGGCTGGTAATATTAATTCGGCAATATCATATAACTTATTATCTTGTTCACCAGATCTTTTACGTTTTAAAGATACTGAGTCTACAATAAAGTCATTGTTAATATGACTATTATTATTATTATTATTATTATTATTAATACAAGCTTGATTCATAAAATTATTTAAAGAGTCATTTTTGGTTTGTAGCCAACTTTTTAATGAGCTACTAGGCATTTTAGAGCCATATATATATTTATTTTCCATTATTATTATTGAACAAAAATAAGCTTGTATATATTTATATTTATATTTATATTATATTATATATATATATATATGTTTAAAAGAAAGAGAAAGTGATATAAAAAATAAAAATAAAAGAGAGCAAACACGAAAATATAAAAAAAAATCATGTCGGAGTTGAATTTTTAAAAAAAGACTATTTTTATATTAATTTGCCTGAAATAAATATTATGGAAAAGTAGTGGTTATAAATCATCCATTTCAATTATTATAATGAGTGTGGTTATGATTATCATTAATATTATGATTATTAAAAATAAAGAAAGAAAGATATTCATTTAAATATATTATACATATATATATATATATATTTATATTTTTATATTAAAAAGCATGTATAATAAATTAGGCAATCAACGTTTGATGCTCCGTTTAAAGTTACGGAATAGAAGGTTATTATTGCATAAAATAAATAAATAGCTATATATATATATATATATATATATATAATCAAGTATTAAAAATGATGATAGAATTGTTTACTTTATATATTTATTTTAATCTACTTTGGTAATATTATTTATTCAAGTCATCATATATAAATATATATCATAATTAAAATTATTGTAAACAATAAAATCTAGTTAGTTAGTTTATAATCTAATTATAAGGTTTAAGCATTGGTCAATATCTTTTTTTTTTTGTTTGTCCTCCTCTCCTCTTCCTCTCCTTACTTAACTTAATTTTTAAAAAATGGGAATAAAATAAAGTAAATTAAAGAAGATGATGGTAATGATGATGAAGGAAAAGAAAAATTAGTAAGTAATTTATAATAATGAAAAGGCAAAGTAAAACCTATGTCAATTGAGTTCAAATTAAATAATCAATGCTAATAATATAATTTTTATTGCAGTGATTTCCTTTTTGGTGGTGGCTTAAAAATAGACCCAGCACACTTACACACACAGCTGATAATTTTTTTTTTCCTTTTTCTGACCAGACTTTTTTGGATTTCAATTTTTTTCTCTCTCTTTCTCTTTTTTCTCTTCTTTTTTTTTTATCTTTTTATATACTACTTATTTATTTATTTTATTTTCAAACACCTTTTTTTTTTTTCTTAATATATTACATAGAATAATAATAATAATAATATAAAATACATTAACTATATCTTTCCTTTTTCCTTTTTCTTCTTCTTTTTTTTATCGCTTACTAATACTTTTTTTTTTCATCTCTTTCTAATTCTTTCTTGCATATATATTACGTATATTTACTTTATTTATTATCACCACTATTATTTATTTTCAATGCATAACACTGTTACATCTATTCCATGTAAAAAACCTCGATCTAATTGGGCTGGAACTTCTTCATTAATGGATATTTGTGGACCAGAAGATATATCACCACCAGCTACTCCACCTAGTTTTAACTTTACAGGTCCTTCAAGTCAACGTACTTCTCCACCTCGTTTACGAAATAATAATGATAATAATAATAATAATACCACTTTACGAATGAATAATAATAATATTTATAATAATAATAATAATAATAATAATGATCATCCTGCACAGTTAGCAACTATATTTAATGATGCACAAATGGAACATATTCATCAACTTAAAACTTCTTTTCAACAATTAGAACCACAACAAAAACAATTTTTTTTATATGAATTAATTAATTGCTGTAATAGTGAACAGTTAACTTATTTAAATAATTTGATAGCGCCTAAATTAAAAATCGATTTTCTTAAAGAATTACCTATTGAAATATCATTACACGTTTTATCCTTTATTGATGATCCAAAAACATTAGCTAGAGCCGCTTGTGTATCTACTTTTTGGAATTCTTTATTAAAGGATGAAGCAACATGGAAATCATTATGTATGAAACATCAATATCAACGTAGAAATTCAAGTATATGTGGTGGAGAATTATTAGCTCCTCCAACTCAACGCCTTAATTTTTCTTATCGTGAATATTTTAAAAGAAAATACAATATTGCTGCTACTTGGGCTCATGGTGGTAGAGTGAAGGTTGTAGATAATGAATTTTCAGGTGGTGTTTTAGTTACTTCTTTACAATTTGATGATAAATTCATTGTTGTTGCTTGTGATAATCATCGTATTGAAGTCTTTGATACTCAAACAGCTAAGAAAATTAGAACTCTTGAAGGTCATGAAGGTGGTGTATGGGCTTTACAATTCAAAGGTGGCGATAAACTTGATCCTGAACGTACTTTAGTTTCTGGTGGTTGTGATAGGTAAAAAAAAAATCATTATTATTATTATTATTATTATTATTATTATTATTATTATATTTATTATATTTATTATACAACATATATGTACATGTATCAAGGGAAAAGGAAAGAAAAGGGAACTAAAAAAAAAAGTCTTATATCAATAGTTGCAATTTATTACAATTTTCTTTTTTTTTCTATAATTGTTCTTATTGTTTCTTTTTTATACTTTTTTAAAAAATCTCCTTTTTTAAAAATATATATATTTATATATATATATATATATATATATATATATTTACATATACTTTTTTTTTGATTATCATATACCTCTTTACTACCCCCGAAAAGAAAAAAAAATCCTTTTTTTATTACAGCTTACCCCTTCATCCCTTCGTTTTCAATCTCACCCCTTTCCTTTTTTCTTTTTATTCTATATTCTTTCCATTTTGATTCTCCGCCAACCTGTATACTAATTTTTTTTTTGTATATATATTTATATATATATAACCCATGTTTCTTAATTTCCTCATTAGGGATGTTCGAGTATGGGATTTGAATAGCGGTAGACTTCGACATATATTACGTGGACATACATCAACTGTAAGATGCCTCAAAATGAAAGATAAAAGAATAGCTGTGACAGGATCACGGGATATGACCATACGTATTTGGGATATAGAAAGAGGAGTACTCCTGCATGTTTTACTTGGTCATCAAGGTAGTGTTCGGTGTTTAGAAATCCATGGGAATACAGTAGCCTCTGGTTCATATGATGCCACAGCAAGAATATGGGATATACGCACAGGTAGATGTCTTCATGTATTAGAAGGACATACATCACAAATTTATGCCATTGCCTTTGATGGGACAAAAGTCGTGACAGGTTCATTAGATTATACCATTAAAGTGTGGTCAGCAGAAACTGGACAATGTTTAGCTACTTTACAAGGACACACATCATTAGTAGGACAATTACAATTAAGAGGATCAACTTTAGTAAGCGGAGGATCAGATGGATGTCTTCGTGTATGGGATTTACAACATTATGAATGTGTTCAACAAATATCCGCTCATGATAATTCAGTGACTTGTTTACAATTTGATGATAGAAGAATGTTAAGTGCAGGAAATGATGGTAGAGTTAAACTTTGGGATATTAAATCAGGTAGATTAATTCGTAATTTCAGTGCACCAGGAAAAACAGTTTGGAAATTGGAATTTAATGATACAAAAGCGGTTTTATTAAAACAACGTCAACGTTCCATTAAATCAGAAGATAGACCAGGTGAACATATTAATGTATTAGATACTGTTATGGAAGTACACGATTTTGATGTCATGGATGATAATAATAATAATAATAATGGTCCTTCTTCTTCTTCGTCTAATAAGTCATCCCATTTCATCTCAGCACCAAAAGCAACTTACCATTCTTTTTCTATTTCTTCTTCTACTTCTACTTCAAATCGTATGATGATGGAAACGGATTAAAAGAAAAGAAACGCACACATACACACATAAACACCAAAAAAAAAAAAAACAAGAAAAAAAGGCATCCCTTTTTTTTTTTATTTATATATAATATTCATGTCATTTATTATTTATTTATCTTTTCCCTTCATTGATAATAAATTTTACCCCATTCACTTTTTTTTTATTATTATTATTATTTTATTTTACATATATTTATCATCATTATTATATTTTTAATTATTATTTTTTTCACTATTCATACACTTTATATTCCAATCCATCACTCTTTATTATTATTATTATTATTATTATTATTCATGTATCATTTTTTTTAAAAAAATCTCCTTTTTTGAATTTAGATCTTTCCATTATATATATATATATATATATATATATATATATATATATTGTGAACATTTATCGTTTAAAAATAAAATATTAAAAAAAATAAAAAACAAATATATAAAAAGAAATATGATATATGATTTATTAAATTATTTAGAAGAAAAAAAAATGAATGAATTGTTTATAATAAATATGGGTATATATAAGATGATTAAAAAAAATATATATAAAATAATAATAATACAATTAAAAAATAGATATAGATATAAATTAATGACCAAGTAAATTAGGAACTAAAGTGGCCGTACCAACCGAAGATTTATGAGTTAAATGATGATGATTAATTAACATAGGATGAATAGTATTTATCTCAGCCACTTGACCGATTTGACTTTGATTATGAATAGTACCACCATGCATAGGTAGTTTTTCAGTCATAGTAAAATGAAGATGATCAGACATAGGTCTTGGTTGAGGTTTATTATGTAATATATCCACCCATTTACTAAAGAAGGATTTAGTTTGACATAACCAATCAAGGTCACATTGAAAAGCATGAGGGAAAATGGTTCTTTCACCAGGTCTTTTTTTAATGATATGAGAAGGGGTTTCATGAACAGTATATAATAATGATAAATCTTGATGTTGATGATGAATAGGAATAGTTGATTGGAATTGACCTAACTGTTTAATATCAATAGGATAAGATTTATTTAAAAGATTATCAGGAATATTTTTAAATTGATCACCACTTTCTTTTGAAGAGATTAAAGAAACTTTGTATAACATTGGGCGACGTAACATTTTAGAAGTATAAAAATACATTGGATGATGATATTTTTGTATCATTGGAATAAAAATAAGGGTATTTTTTTTATCTTGTTTTAATAATTTAAAGTCTAAAGTATATCTCCATCTTGATTCTTGATCAAAATAAAGTCTTAAACCAAGTTCACATTGTTCAAATCGTTTCAAAAGTTCTTGACTAGCTAAATGAGCAAGATGAGAATTCAATAAATACAATTGTAAAAGATCTTCGGTTGGTAAATGAAGAAATATTTTAGAAATAATTTCATTTGGTAATATACTACTACTGTTATTGCATAAATTTGATTTGCATGAATTTTTTTTTTTAGTTTTTACTTGAAAAAGCATAACTGATAAGTAATTTTTCTTTAAAGGAATAGATAGGAAAATGAAGGAAGTAAAAAAAGATAAGTAAAATAAACGAAAAAGAAGAATATGAAAATTTGAATGAAAAAAAAAAATTTTATATAAGATAAGAGATTATTTTATTTGATCGTTTATTTTGATTGGTTCAAAAGATCAATGTGCATCTATTTTTGTTAATTTTTTTCTCATAATATTTTTTATTCCCATGCACTTTTTTTTTACTCCATGTGGTAAATATGTATAAATAAATAAGATTACTTCTTTCTCCACGTTTTTCTTCCTTTTTATTTATCTTTTTTTTAAAAAATAAATAATCAGTAAAATAGCAAATATATATACATATATAATAATAATTATGTAAAATATGTATGTTTATTACTGTTATTATTATTAAAAAAAAAAGAAAAAAATGGAAACATCCAAAAAAGAAAAAGTAAAAAAGTATCATCTAGTTTATTATTTAGTTTTTTTTTTTTTCCCACCTAAAATTATAATATGACACAAGTAAAAAAAAAAAAGGCACACACTTAGATTCAAATAAAAAAATTATTAAATTAAGACATTTTTAAAAAAATATTTTGTTTCAGAACTATTATAGTTAATAAAATATTTGTTTATATTATTAAAAATAATATTATTATATTTAATAGAAAGAATAATCATATTGAATAAATACTTTTTATTTGTAATTTTCAACCAATCATGTTTAAATTTTTTGTTATTTATTACTTGGCAATGAAAAAAGCGGGAAAAAAAATGAGGGATTAAAAAAAAAAAACCAGATCACACCATAAAATAACGAATAACAAGAATAAATTAATAAGTTTATTTAATGTGATCAATCAATTTTAATAAAGAAATCATGTAATAAATTAATGATGCAATAAAATAATCATCCATTGAAATAATCTTGTAATAAAAAATAATCATGAAATAAAATAACTATCAACTAAGTTAATCATCTATTAAATAATCATCTATTATAATATTTGCCTATTAAAGTAATCACCTTTTAAAATAATCATCTATTAAAATAACAATCTATTAAAATAATCATCCACTAAAACATTCATCTATTAATAAAATAAGATATAATCAGACTACGGAATATAAAATAAATAATATAATTAAAGATGATCAAACTCAAGAGCATTCAATAAAAATCAAATTAAATAGAAGTACCATCAATTCTCTTATTTTATTAAATAAATGAAATAAAAGGTGATCTAAAACATCATTTGAAATAGGATGTCTGTTTTCTTTAACTTGTAAATGTACAAAGAAAAGAAAAAAAAATTGAGTTGAATATAAATGACTGTAGATTGCTTTACACCTTTATTTATTTATTCTTATTATATAAAACAGTCGTATTCTACTATTTTTGATTGTTAAAATAGTTTTAATAAATATAATAAAAGAAAAGAGAAATAGGCTTTCTTCTTTACTTTTTACTTTTAAAAAAATGATCTACCAATCAAATTCATTTATTTTTGAATAAAATATTAATTGAAAAAAAAAATAAGCTTAAAAAATCTTTAGGAGAAAATCTGAAAGCTTTACCTAGAGATCTTTCTTTTTAAATTGATTTAACTTAAAAGTTTTATGATATGTATGTATGTATGTATGCACGATAATAAAAAATATTCAGTATCCTTCTTTTTTATCTTTTTTATCTTTTTTTTTTAGTATAATAATAGCGTTATTTTTTTTAAAAATTTATTATACAAAAAATAAACGTACAAGCTGTGAAGTACATAAATGGAGTTTAAAGTAATCCAAAAACTGAAACTATATAGTAATATCTGGCTTAATGCTCAAGAAACTTGTTAATCAAGTCTCAAATAGTACAGTTAAAAGTTTTTCTTTATTAGATAGCACTAGAGACCAGAACATTTGTATATACGGTCAGTTATATTGAAAATAATGGGTTAAGGTAACAATGAAAAATAAAACTGGATAATAAAAAGTGAAGTAAAGAGAGGGTGAAAGTGCTACATATCATTTTACAGAAAAAAATTAATCAGTAAAATTAATGCAGAAAAGAGGAAATTGAAAAAAATAAAAAAGGGAAAAATTAAAAGAGCGACAATGTTGCTTTTTCTTTCCCCTTTTTTTTTGTTATATGTAAATAAATAAATAAATGAATAAAGGTTTGTTTATATATATATATATATATATATATATATATATATATTATATATAAAGTAAAGGAGCGGATAAAGTATAAGGTAAAATAAAAGTAAGGGAAAAAATAATACTTCATTTTTATCTTTTGTTGTTGAATGAATTTAAACAGTTCATCACCAGGATTAGGTTCAGGATCATATAAGGACTGTGGATATGAGTACGAGTCAATCTTATAGAGGATCTTTAAGAGGAGAGACCACGTATACCGCCAGTGTTGTTCAGTCATACGGGTGAAGTTAGAAGGTAGACGGTTGAGAAGAAAATCTATTTCTGTGAATGGATAAGAAGGACGTATATATGAAGGAAAATTGTTTTTTAATAAATAATCAAGGTATTCAAGATCTTCATTAAGTAATGGACAGTTTCTAAGGTAATGTTGTATGGTAATGGTTTGATGACCACATTCACAACCAAAAGAGGAAGGAACTTTAGATGGTAACCAGCCCATTCTCCATTTGATTAGACGATGACGTTCTTTAGATGAGCAAGGTATATATAGGATTGGATCAACCTTAGGTGTATCATCTAATCGTGAACGTTTGATGGTTTTATGTTTATGATTATTATATCTAAGAAGGTGTTGTTTCTTTTTATAATGATCAATGATTTTAGAAATAGATGAAGATGGTGGAGGTGATAAACTGAGGTGGACAATGGATGTAGATGATAGTAATGATAACCATAATTGATTATTCTTTTTAAGTTGTTTCCAATAGGAATGTGGTGATGATCTATTAAAGAAACAAAAAAGAATATTTGCAGTAAGAAGACCTGGTGGTAAGGAGTGAATACGTGTAAGGAATTTAAATTGTAAGATATTAAAACGAGTGTTCATGGATGGAATATTAGTCAGGTGTTCAACAACTGAGATAGGTGGTGTAGCAGATGATTTAAGGTTTAAGCAATATTTTATACATAAAGCTTGTGCCTTTTGAAGTCGTTGTTTTTGTTGATAATTGATTTTAAAAAGTGGTAAACCAAATTCTAAAATTGGACGGATGAATTGACAGTATGTTTTAATGGATATTGCAAGACCCATATTATACATATTAAAACCATAATGGCGTAATTGTTGCATTTTTAGGGTTGCTTTGTTGATGTTATAATTGATGAGTGTTGTACTATTGATACCCAATTCTGTGAATGGGATACCGAGGTATTTGAAGGATGATGCTACAGTTAGAGGTTGATTATAAATTGTATACTGAAAAGAAGGTGATGGATTAATGATGATGGATTTAGATGGATGCCAACTATAATAATAGTCATGTGAATGTTGTTCAGCTTTTTGTAGCATAAAAGTGATGTCTAAAGGTGAACCAATTAAGACGACATCATCAGCATATAAAAGTGAATTTATAACTTTGATATCGGTCTCAAGTCGATGATCACGTCTATTTTTACGTTGGAGGTTGATGATGGATCTTTCAGTATATGGTGAAGATGGTGAAGATGGTGATGATGGTGATGATGTTGATGATGACGATGAGGATGGTGAGGATGGTATTGTTCGTACTAGAATAGGTTTAGTACAACCAAGTCGTAGAATAGATGGTAAAGAATCAATAAATACAGCATAAAGTAATGGTGATAATATTGATCCTTGTAGTACACCTCTTTTAGGATAAATGTATGATGATTCATAGTTGTTGATAATGGCAGAGAGACGGATATCTTCAAACATATGCTTGATTAAGTGAAATTCAAGATGATGAAGTTGGTATTGTAGCTTATTCCAGATATAAGATCGTGTTACAGAATCATAAGCAGCTTTTATATCTAGAAAAGCAAGAGTAGGATAATGATTATATTGATGATGATATTGTTGGATTAATGAATGGAGATTAAAAGCTTGATCTAATACACCACGTTGACGACGGAAACCACCTTGGGCAATATCTAACGCATGCATTTGATCAAGTAGAGATGGTAAGAGAAGACGTTCAAGAAGTTTACGAAAAGTAGATGTTAATGAAATAGGTCGATAATTAGCAGGATCACTAGGATCGCCTTTTTTGAAGATAGGAATGACTTGTGCTGTGCGCCATGCTATTGGGATCCAAGAATAACAATAGCATAGGTTGAAAAAAGGTGTGAGAATAGAAGCTAAAGATGATGCTATGGGTCTTAACATCTCTGCTGTGATGTGATCAACACTAGGTGCTTTCCTAATAGGTAGTTGAGACTTGATGGCTTTAAGCACCTCATCAAAAGAGGAGAAGGATTTGGATGACGATGAAGATGATAGAGTATGATGAAGAACAGGTTGTGTAGGATACTGGATTTGATGTGAACCACCAAATACAGATTCTAGATGTTCAAGTACTTCTTCCACTGCTGAAGCTGGTCCATTAGTTGAAGTATAAGTACAAGGTGATGATGATTTAAATCTTCTTTTGATGTATTTATTAATGTCATTAGGGTCTTTGCTTTTTAGATCATTGCAAAAGTTTTTCCAAGCAGATGATCTGTGTTGTTGGAGTGATGATTTAAACATGCTGTTGGTGTTAAGATAATGTTGCCAAGCTACATATGTAGCAAGGGAATCATTTCTTTTTAGTGATCTACGCCAATTAACATGTGCAGCTTTGCGTCTTTTAGCAAGAAGATCCAATTCAGCATTCCAGAACCATTTCCAGTTCTTTTGTCTGACTGAACCTCTTGTGACGCTAGCATCTAATGACTGATATATGATAGTGTTGATCTTTTTACCAATAACTTCTATTTGTGTATAAGAACGAAGATGATTGGATAAAATATCTTGAACATCAGTGGTTAAAGCTTGTGCTTTAGTAAGGAATGTAGATTTATAAAGATCAAGTACTTCTGGTTCTTTTAAACGTTGCAACTTCCACTGGAGACGATGAAAGTTGGATGTAGGTAAGGGTGTAGGAGGATGAGGAAGATGAATACTGGATGTGATCAGTAGATGATCTGAACCAAAAGACTGATCTTCATGTATTTTAAAATTGGATAAAGGTAAGGTCACTGCATTTGTAAGGATGAAATCAATAATACTACAACCATTAGGTGATTGATATGTAGGACATGAATAGGCTTCAGATGAATTCCAGAGATGGAGATTATGATTGTGTTGCCATTCAATGAAGCTATTATTACGTTGATTAGTACGTTCATCACCAGTAACGTGACCTAAACTAGTATTGAAGTCACCTAAGATTATAGTATTATTGTTAATAGATAATGAATGTATAGTATTATGGTAATCATTTAAAGGAAGGGAAGGAGGTAGATATAAGGAATGAAAAGTAAATTTATCAAAAGATAAAGAAAGAATATAAGGGGAGGAGGAGGGTAATTGATGTATATGAATGGATTTAGAAAGGAAAGGATTAATAAAGCAAGTAATACCACCATAACCCCTAGCAGAATTATTAGTAGGTTTTATGGCGTATGTATGGAATTGAGCCCAATCAGAGTTGAATCTGTTGGATAAGAGATATGTTTCAGTAATGAAAAGCATATGTATATTGTTATTATTACAAAAAGATATCAATTCATCCGGGGATGAATTCATACCTGATGCATTTAATAGACCTATACTGATGTTAGTTAGCATAAATAAAAATAAAATAAAAAGAAATAAAAAAGTACTTTTTTTTTTTTTTTTTATTATTATTACTGGTCGATGGTTTCTAAGATATCATCGTCTTCTTGAAAGACATCCATATCATTATGTTGTTGTGATAATGATGTAGTGGTGGTGGTAGTGGTAGTGGTAGTGGTAAAGTACAATTTTAATACTGCATCAGGGATGTTGAAATCACCTTCTACCGTATTAAAATAACGGATGATTGATGTACCTAAGTGCTTAGGTTTGATGTTTTGACACAAACGAAGAATACGGTTGTGATAGATGGTTGTTGCAAGTTCTGATTTTTCTAAATCAGTCTTGTCTTGGTGTGTTGGATCACAAATAACACTTGGATCACAAGGATTAAAGGTAATGGGTTGAACCTTACCTTTAGCAAGTATGTCAACTATATGTTGACGATAGGCTTGATGAACTAAAAGAGCTATGACACCCTTTGTAGGAAAATGTACATTTAAAATACGTCTATTATTAATACCAATTAATGCTAGACGTTTTCTAACTGTACGTTGATTGGTTCTGGATTTTGATTTAAGGTGGATGAATGTGTATCCAGATGGACCATCATTCTCAGCAAATCCACGGTATGCCCAGTCAATCATACCTTCAGTTGGTGATGTTTTATTATTTTTATTATTATTATTATTATTATTTTTGTTATTATTTTGTTGTTGTTTTTGTTGGTTTTTATTTTTTTGTGTGTTTCTTTTGACAACAGTTGACCATAAACTATTTTGGGTGGTTGTGTTACCAAATACTGGAGTATTGTTGGTAACTGATGTGGATGGTGATGCTGATGGTTGTTGAGGTGTTGTGGTTGTTGTTGGTGATGTTGCAACTGGTGTTTTGAGTTGCTTTTGAAGATTTTCAATCTTCTTATTGGCTTCAGCAAGCTGATCCTTAAGAAGATTGTTCTCTTCTTGAAGTTTTTTGATAAGATCAACTTCCTTTTTAAGTGCTCTTACCTCACGTTGGAGTTCAAGAGCCCAATCAGCTAATCCTGGAGTAGCTGTAAGGGTTGATCTTGTAGATGATGTTGGTGGTGGTACCATCTTTTTTATTGTAGGAATATGTGAGACGTAAGGATTATCTGCCTTACGTTTATTGTTGCTGTTGTTGATAGTGGTGTTGATGATGGTTGAGAAGGTGATTTGATTGTTTGTGACACCTCTGGGTGATTTCAGTGAGAGATCTTTATTAATTTGCGTCGTAATTTTGATTTTTTAAGAGGCGTTAGAATTAACGTAAATCAAAAAATTAATAAGGAAATAAAAGATAAAAGAGGATTAAAAGAATTTGTCAGCAAAAGTGAAAAAGGTAAAAAGTTGAGCGTGCGAGAAGTGCAAAGAAGGTAAAAATTGAGGTCGTACAAAGTCGAGAAAAAAGTATATATAAGCGATGCTCGATCAACGCGTATGAGATCGTATATACTCTCTCAGATAGTATAGTGGTGAGTATCCCCGCCTGTCACGCGGGAGACCGGGGTTCAATTCCCCGTCTGAGAGCTTTTTTTTGATTTTCTTTTGGGATAAAAGATTATTCTTTTGAAGGTCCGCACTTTCTATGAGGTTTGCATTCATACCTTTTTATATAAATATTTCATCTGTTCTATTTTCGCTCACGACTAAATCAAATCCTTTGCAAGTATTATTATAAGTAAATCATTTTTTTTTTTATTTATCAAGTGTTTTGTTTTTTTTTTTTTACTTAGATGAACATCCACATTTAATTTAAAAAAAATATTATTTAAACGAAGTGTAATAATTTATTCATAACCTTTGGGGATGATTCTTGAGATAATATAATTTTTGGAATATATCATTATACGTAAAAAAAAAAATTGTATTATTTCCAAAAAAAAAAAAATGTATGATTTTAAAAAAAAATGTATAAATATATATATATATAAATGCATATATTTTTTGATCATTCTATTTTTTTTTTTCTATTTTTTTTTTGGATCAGCGTATTTATGTGTACAAAGAAAAAAAAAAGGTAATAGAAAAATCATATATATTATAAATACATTTCACGCTATAATCCAGTATCAAATGTAAACAAATTTTATTATGCCAGCGATTTTCTTATTTTTTTTATGCAAACCATGAACTTTAATAAATCAAATTCATTATAAAATATTGTTTATAATTTATGTATATAGGTTGCTAACATGAGTTTTATATATATTTTTATGATCAAGTCAATTTTATTTTATTTTTTTCATTCACCCATCTTCTTATTATAATAACAAACATACTAGTGTGAATAATTCATCAAGTTTTTAAAGGTTAAGGTTTATGTCATCTGTAGATATACGTTTGCTACTAACAAAAGGTTTTTGTTTTATTTTGTTATCTTGAAAAAATAAAAAACATTTGAAAGAAAAAAAATCAAAAAAAGAAATATGTATATATATAAACTAAAGAAATAAAAAACATATTCATTCTATTACTATTCGTTATTAAAGCTAGAGAATAATAATAAGCATTATATATTTTGATTTAATACTGGAAGAAATATCCAAAAATGGAAAATAAGCTTATATAAATTCATGTTGATGATTGATTCGTTTATTCAAGAACGAAAGGTTTATTATATAATTATTCATTATACTATACTATATGTAATAAAAAATAAAAGAAGAATAAGGATTATAAGCTTTTATTTTTATTGTTATTTAAAAAAAGTAAGATTGATAGAAAATATAAAATATATTAAAATAACGCAGAAACAGATTGAGCTATTTGGAAGAAATATAAAAATTAATATATAAAATATAAACCAAGTACTATTGTTTATTAATACTAGAATTAATAATATTTTTTATTTTATCATAAATATATAAAACGAAAAAGTGGATATAATAGGTATTTCTTATTTAAAAAAAGTTTAATAAATAACATGGAGTTTTTTTCTGCTTTTTTTCTCTTAATTTTTTTTTCTTATAGAAATAATAGTATATATTTAAACATATAACTATATAGAAGAAAAAAAGTACCACAGCACTTTAAACAGAATAAAATAAGACAAGTCTTTAATACTATTTAGATCTTGATATATAAAGCAATATTTTTGATATATTTGATAATGTAAATATAAGTAATATTAATATTATTAATATTGTTGTTTTTTAAAAAAATTCTTTTCTCCCTCTCTTTTTATTTGTTTATTTTTAATAATAATAATAATTACATACATTTATTATAGATATAATGCAAGAAAATAACTTGACAGAAGGATTTTTATCTGAAGCTTCTTCACTATCTTCTATAGATGGAGGTAATTAATCAATTTATAATATATATATGTATGTGTATTTAAATAATAAAAGAAAAGATTACTTATATTATTTATATTCATTTATTAATATATATACAGACGAGAGATATCTAAAACGTGATCGTGAAGGAACTGAAGAAAGTGAATCTAAAAGACATAAAATTGATGATGAAGGTGATATAGAGGGATTAGATGATGAAGAAGAAGACGAAGACGAGGAAGAAGAAGAAGAAGAAGAAGAAGAAGAAGAAGACGAAGAAGAAGACGAAGAAGAAGAAGAAGAAGAAGAAGAAGACGAAGACGAAGACGAAGACGAAGGAGAAGACGAGGAAGAAGTAGAGGACGAGGAAGACGAAGAGGTAGAAGAAGAAGAAGAAGAGGAAGACCATGCTGATAGTGAAGAAGAAAATGAAGCTGATAGTGAAGAAGAAAATGAAGCTGATAGTGAAGAAGAAATTGAAGCTGATGCTGAAGATGGTGATGACGATGAAGAAGACGATGAAGAGGACGATTTACAACAAATGGATTCCAACATTATTGGCAAAAATACTACTCAACCACGCTCTACAGAAATAAAAGAACCTATAGAGAATATAGATAATAATTTAAATGATTCAACTTTAGGTAGAAAGACTAAACCCACTACAACCACAATTACGAATAATGATAATGATAATAATAATAAACATAACAATAACAACAATAGTAGTATTGAAAATAATGATAATGATAAAAATAATAATAAGGATCAAACTAATTATGACAAAAAGAATCAATCTAGTAAAAATACTGAAAATGATCAGCAAGATAAAATACTTACTAATGGTGAGTTAAAGGATAAACATGATAATAATGAAGATCATGCAATGGGAAACACGAATGGTTCAAATGTAGATAAAAATAATAAAGATGATCAAAACGATATAGTAAACAAAAATACAGATTTAAAAATTCCTAAAATTGAAGTGATGGAAACTAATCTAGCAGATTATGACAGTATCACTGATGGAGATACTTCTAATAAAGAAACAAAAACTGTAGAAGTTAAATCGGAAGAAGTTAAAGAAGAAGAGGATAAAGAAGAAGTTGAAGAAACTGAAGAAGAAGTTGTTGAAAGGTTAATGACTGAATTTAATGTAAGTTTTCCTCATTTTTATTTTTAATTTTATTTTTTTAGAGAAAAGAATTCATTTTGTTAATAATATTTAAATGATATATTATTGATATATATTATATACTCATTTTTGATTTTGAATTTTTTTAACTTTATTAGATTCCTCCACTCAGAGAAAATCCTGCAATGATTGAAGAAAGAAATGGGGAAATTGAAGTTAAAGTAGTATTAAATGATGGTGCTCGTGAAAGTATGATTTTATTAACTGGATTAAAAAATATCTTTCAAAAGCAACTACCAATGATGCCTAAAGAATATATTGCTCGTCTTGTATATGATAGGTAGATATCATACATATATATATATATATAAGCATCAAAACTAGTAATTTATTAATATATATATATGCTATTTTACTTTATTAGAAATCATCGCAGTATTGCATTAGTTCGACCTCCTATGAAAGTTATCGGTGGTATATGTTATAGACCATTTAATGATCAAAAATTTGCTGAAATAGTTTTTTGTGCTATCGCATCTACTGAACAAGTCAAGGTAATTTTATTATTATTATTATTGTTGTTGTTGTTATTGCTGTTTTTTTTTTAAAAAAAAAGGAGAAACATAATAGTGATGATGATATAATACAAAAACAATTAAAAAAAAAGGATAAAGTATTCATTCTATTATTATTATTATCATTATATAGGGATATGGATCTCATTTAATGAATCATCTAAAAGACTATGTAACTACTAATACACCAATGATCCATTTTTTGACATATGCTGATAATTACGCCATTGGATACTTTAAAAAGCAGGTATTTAACTCTACACTTTTTTTTTTAACAATGATAACAAAAAGTAAATAGATAAATGATATTATACTAATTTATTTAATCTATTATAGGGTTTTAAAACTGATATTACTCTTGATTTTCGAAATTGGATTGGATATATTAAAGATTATGAAGGTGGCACTATTATGCAGGTAATAATAATAACAATAATAATAGTAAACAAAAAGATCATAATGTTAATCTTGCTTTTTAATCATGTAGTGTACTGTGGTTCCAAAAGTAAAATATTTACAAGCACATAAAATTCTGGCAGTGCAACGGCATGCAGTTCATGAAAAAACTAAACAATATTCAACATCACATATAGTATATGATGGATTAGATATGCCTGTAGATGAAGATGGAAAACGAAGTATTGATCCTTTGTCAGTTCCTGGTGTTCGTAAGTATTATATATATATATGTTATTTTATTCTTATTTTTTCTCTTTTTACTGTTTATTTATTTAGGCGAATCTGGATGGACACCTGAAATGGATTTATTGTAAGATGATTATATATATATATATATATATATATATTAAAAAATAAAAGTTCTTAAGTTAATTTATATTTTTATAATAGATCAAATCGACCAAGACATCCGCCTCATTATAATCAAATGCGACATTTAGTATCTGAATTACAAGCACATGCTAGTTCGTGGCCATTTATTGAACCTGTCAATGCTGATGAAGTAACTGATTATTATGATGTGATTACAGATCCAATGGGTAATAATAATAATAATAATAATAATAATAATAATAATAATAATAATAATAATAATAATAATAATAATAATAATATATATATATTGGATTAACCTTATGTATGTTCTATATATCTTTTATATATATACAAATAGATTTGACAACACTGGAACAAAACGTTGAAGGTGATATGTATTCAACAATGGATGAATTTGTTACTGATGTACAAAAGATTTTTGATAACTGTAGAACTTATAATGCTGAAGGAACAAATTATGCTAGATGTGCCAACAAATTAGAACGATATTTCAAGGAAAGATTGCAAGTATGGTCAGGATCATCAAGTTAATAAAGCCATATACGTGTATTTTTTTGTTATTTGCCTCATTTTTTATACTATGGTGATTATTTTTTATTTATTATTATCATAATTTTTTTAAAGTAATTATTTAATTTTCTTTCATAATTGTATATATTATTAATAAACTTTTGTTTACATTTTTTTTCCTTTCCTAGTAGTATAATTTGGATGATGATGTTTTAAAATAATAAATATCACTCCTTATATATTTGTATATTAGTTGATAATAAATAGTGATCATTAAAAAAGAAAAATAAAAAATGAATACCGTGTGTCTATAAATATATATGTGGTAAAAAATAAGGTTTTGATTTTTTATTTCCAAATTGAATAGATGATATAATAATAAAATATATATATATATATATATACATATATTATATTTAAAGCAATAACTGAGAAGTACTTTTTAGCCATAAAACCAGTTTAAGGGACTTATTTTTTTTTGAGAGAACAAACGAGAGATATTATTATTATTAATATATTTATATATTTCACGTTGATATTTTCTTGTTTTAATATATATATATATATCTATATATAAAATATTATTTATAAATCCGTATCATTTTGGAATGGAGGAGGGGCGATCTGTTTATTTGGATCTAGCTCTCATTTTCTTTCTCTTAGCCTTGAGACGTCTTTGTCTTTTCTTCTTCCACTTATCTCTCACTAATAAAACAATAACAATAATGATAATATATTATATATAAGTATATGGGTGGATGGATGGATGAATGGATGGATGCTGATGAAATTTCTTCATGATATATTTTTTAAAACTTACTATTGAATATATATAAGAATGAAAAACTAAAGGTTTTAAAAATCTACAATTGATTAATCATTTAAATACCCAGAAGTATCTGATTGTTTTTAATGCTCCGATCCGCACTTTTTTTTTAGTTCGAAAATGAAAAATATTAAGTTTCATTTTTTTTTAATCAATCAATGTTGTATGTAATATATTTGTTTAATTATTATAATGGCTTTATATATATATATATAATAATAATAAAGTTTTTGATTTTTTCATTTGATATATATACATACAATAAAGCATTAATTATTTTAACACAAAAGAACAAAATTAAAGTATGCGGAGTTTTAAATACTCCCATACCCTATTATCGAGAAAAATAATTTCATTGAATGTTTTCTCTCTCTCTCTCTTTCATTCCCTCTTTTCTTAAATATATCAAACCATTTATTTTTAAAAAAGAATGATATCAGCAGCTTTAAGAGTTTCAGCTAGACGATCTGTTTTAAGAACAATACCTAAAAGAGGTTTAAATATAAGTCAAAGAGCTTATTCAACCCCTAGTCAAACCACTACTACTAGTTCTACTACACCTTGGGCTATTGGTTCATTATTAGTTTTTGGTCCTATTCTTTTTAAATTGACATCTCCTCCTCCTAAACAAAAACATGTACATGAACCTATTCAACAACCTGTAGAACAAGAGCGAAAAGAAGAAAATGTAGAAGAAGAAAAAAAGGAAGTTAGTTCAACTACTAGTGCTAAAAAAATTCAAAAACCTTATGTCTTAGTAGGTGCTGGTACCGCGTCTTTTGCTGCTGCTCAAGCTATTAAAGAACTTGAACCTGAAGCTAATGTAAAATTATGCAAATAATATATATATATAAAGAATTATGGACAGTAGTAATAATAATAATAATGATAAAAAATATAAGGGAAATAATAAAATTAAAAAGAAATAACAGAAAAGCAGTAATGTAATGATGATGGGTTATTAATCATTCCATTCATATGTATTAGGTAATTATAATTGGTGATGAGTCTTATGCTCCATATATGCGTCCTCCTTTATCTAAAGAAATTTGGTTCTCTGAAGATCCTGAAGTTGCTAAAACATTAAAATTTAAGGATGTAAGTATATGTATATATAAAATGTAATATAATCATATATATATATATATATATACATAATCATTTTTATTTATTTTTCATTTCTTAACAAAAAATAACAGTGGCAAGGAAATGAGCGTAATATTTATTACCAAGATGAATCACTCTATGAAATTATTGAAGATGCTTCTGGTTCTGATTTGCAAACAGATAAAATTAAATTATTATTAAATAAACCTGTCACCAAATTAAATATTGAAGATCATACCTTAACACTTGCTGATGGTAGTATTATTTATTATAATAAGGTAAATAAAATAAATCAATAAAAAATAAATGGCCATATCCATTTTTTTAAAAAAAAGATTAAAAAAAATGACTGATCAATTTATTTAGGTATTATTGGCAACTGGTGGTGCTCCTAAACATTTACCAAAACAACCTGAATCATCTAAAATCACTACTTTCAGAACTGTTGATGATCTTAAACAATTAGATGCTATTGTAAAACCTGGTAGTCATATTGCTGTTATTGGTGGTGGTTTCTTGGGTTCTGAATTAGCTGTTGCTTTAGCTAATCGTGCTAGTAAACAAAAGGATATTAAGATTACTCAAATTTTTCCTGAAGGTATAAATATATAATTATCACCTATTTTTTTAAAAAAACAAGTAGAAAAAAAGAGCAAAAAAAAAGAAAATCTGATCATTTATAATATATATATTTAGAGGGTAACATGGCCAATGTATTCCCATCTTATTTAACAAAATGGACAACTACTCGTGTACAAAAATGTAAGTTAATTTATGTTGATCTATAATTTAAAAAGAAAAGAAAAAATGTTAGTGATATCTGAATTTTTTTTCAATTTTTATTAAATAGTGGGTGTTGACGTTAAATCAAACAGTGTTATTGATACATTAGAAGTATTAGATGAAGAAAACAAAATAAAATTAAGTTTGAATGCTGGTAATGATGTTGTCAAAGCAGATCATGTAGTTGTTGCCATTGGTATTGAACCACGCGTTGATTTAGCTCGCGAAGCCGGATTAGAAATCGATGAACAAAGAGCAGGTGTAGTAGTCAATGCAGAATTAGAAGCACGTAAAGATGTTTATGCTGCAGGTGATATGGTTTCTTTCCATGATATTCAATTAGGTCGTCGCCGTATTGAACATCACGATCATGCTGTTCTTAGTGGTCGTCATGCTGGTCAAAACATGGTTGGTAAAAAAATTAAACCTTATCGCCATCAATCCATGTTTTGGTCTGATTTGGGTCCTGAAGTTGGTTATGAAGCCGTAGGTTTAATTGATTCTCAATTATCTACTATTAGTGTTTGGGCTAAATCTACTGAAAAGGATACTCCTGCCGTTGGTGCTGCTTCTGAATCTGATAGTCCTCGTACTGCTGGTCAACAACAACAACAATCATCATCATCAAATCAAGCTGTAAAATCAAATGCTAGTCCTGTACAAGATGAAAAGGTATTTTTTTAAAGAAAATAACGATAGTAATAATAATGATGATGCTAATCATAATGACTTTATTTATTTACTTTTTTTATTTATATATATTAGTTCGGTAAAGGTTTAGTATTTTATGTTAGAGATAGAAAGATTGTAGGTTTAGTACTTTTCAATGTATTTGGTAAAGTACAAGAAGCCCGTGACATCATTGATGCTGGTTTGACTTCTGATAAAGTAGATAATTTACTCAAAAAGTAAGTTCATTTATATATATATGTTTAAGATCATTTACTTATATCATGTATTTTTTTTTAATAGATTCAACTTATATGGTGAAGATGATCATTAAATTATTTATTTTCTAATGTATAAGATTCTTTGTTTTACTATATAAACATGCTAGATTAAAAAAAGTTTTATTTGATAAAGAAAATTATTAATTAATAGCTGAAACAATAATAATAAAAAAATAATATTAATGTAATTTACAATCAAGTATGTTTCTGAGTTTGTGATCATTATAAAAAAAAATTAAATATTAAATATATAATTATATAAGTATATTTATATAATGTATCGTTGATATATGTATATACAAATAAAGAAGTCTATGCAAAGGTGTTATATATGTTTTTTACATAAAAAAGTTAACTAATCTAAATAATAATAAAAAAAATTATATCATGTTAAAGTGAAGAGAAAGATGATTGGAAATTATGAATTTTTTTTAAAAAAAAATAAAGATTGGTATTATAAAATCGTACAATGACATGGTGGACTACTTTCAGAAATCTGTTTAGATTTTTTTTTTAAATTAGTCAAATTTATAGATTCTTGATTTTGATGTTGTTGTTGATATTCTTCTTCTACTTCTTCTTCATATCGTTGTTGTCGTGAGGGTGATGGTGGTAATGTTGATTGTGATTGATTTTCTGTATTAGAACAATGGTCTATAATAATACAGTATATATATATATATATATATATGGGTAAAATAATAATAATAATAATGATAATATAAGTATATTTAATTTTACCTTTTGCTGATTTATCAATAGTACTAATTTCATCTCCAACACCAGAATCATGACAATGATTCTTTCTATTTGCCCAAATCTTGCAATTATTTTCAAGTGTGTCTGGCATAAAATTCATATCTATAATGATTTATAATATATATATATATATGAATGTAAATAAATAATTAAATGTATATATATATATATATCATACCTGGTAAAACATTAGCTACTGATTTAAATAATGTAAAAGCAATTTTTTCTTTAAATCCTAACTGGAAATCTTCCATAGATACTTTTTTACGTTCATTAATGGGAGCTACATCCAGACCAAGTTCCTTTTCTAAATCACCTTGTTCATAAAATTCTTCAGCAAGTATTTCAGCCCACCTTTTTGCTATTGGGAATGGTCTTGCCTATATATTCATATATATATTAATATTATTATTATTATTAATTTTTATATGATCATCATCGTTATTTTTTTATATTTATTTACACAGTTACTAATATCAGCACATTTAATAAGAGCACCATAAATAGTAACTAATTCATTTTCTTTTTGTTCATGATTATTCAAGTCAATAGTTTGTTTATCCAATCTATTTTTTTGATCTTGAATTTTTAAAACGTATTCATTATGGAGTCCCATATCTGTTGCTAATATACTTTTAACAATGATTTTTCTGAACCACATGCATTCTTCTTTTGTACGCCAAAATGTGAATGATTGAAAACAATGCCGACGTAAAAGATTATAAAACATCATGGAATGGAAACTTTCAAGTACTGATTGATCATTATATAAAATGGCTAATGGAGTAGATGTTTTTACCTATTTATTATTATTAGTATTATAATGATTGTTTTTTTTATGACTATTATGTCTTTTTATTTTTATTTTTTATTTTTACCATAAACATATTATTAACACCAGGATGACCAACATCATGACCAATACTAGCTAATACCAAGGCCAGCGCATCTAATGGTTTGATCAAGTCCTTCATTTTATTATTTTCTTTCAACCAAGAATAATCACCACAAGTCATTGGGTTAATAATAATGGAAGATTCCATAGGTGGTGGAATGACACCCATTTGGCATAAAAAATAAAAAATGGCTTGCATTACATCAATAGCATGACGAAAATTATGATAAGGATTTAAGGAATGATACATGTTTGCTACATCAATAAAAAATTCATATAAATCATCTAATAATAATAATAATAATAATGCATTTATAAGAAAAATAAATAAATCAGTATTAATAATAATATTAATAAAACATTCATTTAATATTATAACCATCACTTACTATCTTTTACTGTAATATATTTCAAATCAGGTAAAGCAAGAATATATTTTATAATAATAAAGGCACATTGAATTAATTCATCCGTACTATAATCAAATGGTGCAAAATTCCAACTACATATACTTGAGCGTAATTCTGCATCCCTATCACTGATGTATATATTTTTATTATTATTTTTATCATCATCATATATCAATCATTGTTATTATTATTTTATATTTTTAAAATAATAATTTATTACCTTGGTATAGATTTCAAAGTTGATAAAGATATTACTGATTTTGGAGTAAAATATTCGGTGATACTTTGATTTAATCTATTTTTTTTTTTAAAAAAGTAAACAAATTATTAATTTAATCTTTTTTTTATTTCATGTATACTAAAGCAACAACAATAGATTTTTCTTTTTTTCTATTTTTCTATTTTTCTTTTTTTTCTCTCTCTCTTTAATTTTTATTTACAAGTTAGCATTATCAACATCATAGAGTGATCGAATTCTTTCCTGAAATAAGGACCAAATCTCATCATGATTTCCAGTATTTCCAACAGGGTTAGTTACAATTCTATCTGCAGCTGTTAAATGGATTCGGTGAATACCTTGAGTTAATTGTCTATGAGTACGTCGAATATTCTATATATGTAAATTATAATAATAATGATAAAAAAATGAATAATGATTCATATATATATATATATTGGTTATTATTATTATTTTTACCAAAAACATTGTATTAACAATAGATGGGTGAAATGGTTTAAGAATAAAATCAATTGCACCATGTTCTAAACATTTTAGCATAAATTCGGATGAATTCCGAGATGAATATACTAAGGTAATATATATATAGAGAGAGCTTAATAAACCAATGATTCCAATGATTTTTTTTTTATTCATTTATATTTACCTATAGCAGCAGTTTGATTTATATTTTCAGTTCGGACAGCTTGTAATATACTATATAATAATTGATATAATGCTATTTCTGAATAATATTCTTCATCAATAATAATAAATATAAAAGAATTGGATTGTTGGATATTTTGGCATTCTTGAATTATATCTTTATCTGTTGATATATATAACACTATTTTTTTTTTTTAAAAATAAAGGATTAAGAGAAATCCATTTATATTAGTTTTATATGTATATAAGGATTTTTTTTTTTTTACTATTATTCTTTACCATTATGAAATACTGTATGTAAAAGTGAATATGAACTATCAGAAGTTACTGAATTGGTAAGAACAAGAAGATGACAGTCATCTGAAGGCATACTTGATTGCTATTTATGAATAAATAAAAAGTTAGCCCTCTTCTATTAGTATTAATAGTAATACTAATATATATATATATATAAATATATATGTATAAATAAATACCCTTAATTTCAAAATAATATTAAAACTGAATAATAAAAATAAATACAAGTTAAAAATAGAAAAAAAACTCGTTATAAAAATACTTACAAAAGGCTTTCTTTTCTTTAAATAAGGTGAATAAGGTTATTGACTATTAAAATATTTTAAGTAGTTAATAATTATATAATTAATATATATATATATTAATTAGTATATATATATATATACTGAAGAAGAAGAATGATAACATACTTTATATATTTATAAAAAATAGAAAAACAACTGACAGGAATAATATTAACAATAATAATAAAAAAAAACAATAGTATTATTGAAAGGGTTATGATATAAAAAAAAGAGAAGGAAAAAAGTTTCTGAAACAAATAGAAAAATGAAAGAAAGAAATAGTAAAAATGCAAAAATTTTCTCCGAATAATAAATTTGATTGGCTATACGTATAATAGGTTTGCATTATATTAAAATAAATAAATCCCTACCCATTTAGAAAAAATGATTCCTTTTTACCAAGTTGACTTATGTTTTTTTTTTAATATATATCAGAAAAATGGCCCTGAATTTGTGCGACAAAAAGGTTTTTTTAAAGGTCAGTGCTCATTCCATTTTGTTCGAAAAAGAAAAATCATCTTATAATCATCATATATCTTGTAAGTTAAGTAGTCATTTTTGTTTTTTTTTCATTTAATAAATTTAGTATTCGATAAAACATATGATTAGTAAATACTTAACTTTCTTTTTTTTTATATTTGGAATTGAATAAAGTTTTCAATTTTTAAGTGTGATGACTTGGAAAAAAAAATTTCGACATTTATATATATATATATATATATATATTTATTCCTTTCTCTCGCTCTTTTTTTTCCATTTGCCTTTTTGTCTTCTTTTACTGTTTTAGCTACTATTTTCTACATGATTAAATAATAATAACTGTAATGATGATGCTTACAATATTCTATTTTTATATTTATATAGAAATTCCAAGAAATGGAATATTTTAAAAAAGAAATTAAAAAGAAAAAAAAAGAAATAAGGATCTAGAGAGAGAGAGAGAGAGAGAATGGGAAAAGAGAAAATTAGAGAACGAGAGATGGCATTATTCCGCAATCATATGCCTGTGTTACTTGCCACCTATACAATATCTACATTTTTCCTTGATTTTGTACGACGCCACCTATACATTCTTGATTTGTAAATAATGCCACCTATACCTTTTTACTGATTTCATTTTACTAATACTATTTCCTTTTACCTAATAATTATAATATTATTATTATCATTATCATTCTGTTTTATTATTATTATAAAACATATATTTTAAATCTTTTATTTATTTATTTAAAATAAAATATAGAATAGTAATATATATTAATATATATAATATATATAATTATTTAATTAAGAGAAATTATTAAGAGGAAAAAAAAATAGTGTAGTTCAAATCACTCCGCCAAAAATAATAATATGGGGTATATTTGCTATTGGGTTTTTTTTATACGCTATATCCATTTTTAGAAAGTAAAAAGATTATTTTAATAATATTTTGTTAAAAAAAATATATATAGAGACCATATAAAAAAAATTTATTTCATTTATTTATATATGCATATATATGTTGATGATATTATATGTATTCAAATATATATTTATATATTTACATATATGTATATAAGTATTATTATACTTAATTATATTTAAAAATGATAAAATAGTAAAATCATTAAAAAAAATGAGAGAAGTCTGTGTAAAGAGAATTCATTTCTATATTTGGATTAGCTTTCCCACCTATGTCATATATATTATACTTTTTACCTATATTTGAAGGAGTTTGAATTTGATGGTATATTCAAGTTTTTTTATTTTGACTATTACTCATTTGTTCAGATTAAAACCCCGTCATACCTAAGCTTTTAGGAAAGAGAGAGAAAAAAAATATATAAAGAAGTATTTTTTCCTTCTTTCTTTCACTTTCTTTTTTTTCTTTTTTACTTTACTTTATTAATAAAACAAAATAAATAAAAATGGCTGCTTACAAACGTATTGAATATGAAGACCTCCACAACTCTGCTTTAGCTAACCTTACCGGTAATGAATAAATATTCATTCTTCATTCTTTTTTTTTTCAAGTTGTCAAAAAAAAAATCCATAACATATATGCAAAAACTTAATTTTTGTTTGTTTATATTTATATTTTTTAAATAGATTTGGCTAGCTCTGCTACTGGTTCATCCATTGTTTATGTTACCAATGAATTCTTTGCTCCTGCTACTAACATGATCAATCCTGCTCCTCCTATCCATTGTCCTGGTCGTTTCGTTGATACTGGTGCTTGGATGGACGGTTGGGAAACCAAGCGTCACAACCCTACTTATGACTGGTAAAGAGAATAATAATATATGAGGAATAAATAAAAAAAGAAGTTAAAAAACAAAGAGAAAAAGAGGAAAAAAAAGGATATTGATTTTTTTTTGTTTACATATACTTACCTCTTTTTATTTTTCTTTATCTTATCATTTTAATATTTCCTTTTATATAGGGCTGTTATCAAATTAGGATTCCCTGGTTCTTTCCGTGGTTTTGATATTGATACTCATTATTTCACTGGTAACCAAGCTCCTTTTGCTTCCGTTGAAGGTGCTTTCGTTCCCGAAGGTGATGTTTTAGCTGATAATGTTAAGTGGACTGAAATCTTACCAAAGGTTGAGCTTCCTCCTACTTGTCACAACGTTTTTGAATTAGAAAAGGAATCTGCTGTTTATACCCATCTTCGTTTAAATAACATTCCTGATGGTGGTATTGCTCGTTTCCGTGCTTATGGTAACGTTAGTCCTATCTGGGGTGATAACAAAAAGTAAGTTTAAAATAAATAGATAGAGTTATTAAAAAAAAAGAAAATGGTGTAACCTATAACTTTTATTTATTCATTTATTTATTTATTTTCTATTATAGTGAAATTGTTGATCTTGCTTTCCTTGGTAACGGTGCTAAGGCTGTAGATGTTAGTAATGCTCATTATACACCTGGATCCAATGTTTTATTACCTGGTCGTGGTCAAAACATGGGTGATGGTTGGGAAACCAAGCGTTCTCGTACTCCTGGACACGTTGATTATGTTACTATTCGTTTAGGTGCTAAGGGTCATTTATTAAAGGCTGAATTAGATACTTCTCACTACCGTGGTAACTATCCTAACAAGGTTAAATTAGAAGCTATTAACACTGAAGACGAAGTCCCTGCTGCTGATGCTAAATGGACTACTTTAGTTGAACCCGTCTCTGTTGGTCCTCATGATATCTTCTACTTTGATCTTCCTGAAACTGATAAGGTCTTCACCCACGCTAAAGTTACTATCATTCCTGGTAAGTTGACTATTATTATTTTAAATACAGGATGATGTGATGTGCTTATGTATAAGTAAATGCTAAACAATCATTTTATTTTCTTTTCTTTTTAATATTAGATGGTGGTTTCAAACGCATTCGTCTTTATGGTGTCCGTGAAGGTGGTCAAATCCCCTCTCTTCCTATTGAACGTCCTAACATCCACACTTTAGAAATCATCAACGGTGTATAAATCATTTCTTCATTTTTACCCATTCATATTATAAAACTTTTTTTTCCTATTTAAAAAAAATGTACTTTATTAGTTCCTTCCTTTATAAGATCTATTGTATAGATTTTGTAAAAAATGTATATTAAAAAAAATAAAAATATAATATTAATACAATTAAATCATTTGCTGCTTTTTTTTTTTTTTTTTTTTTTTTTTTTTTTTTTTTTGAAATTGATCATTTTCCATTTTTATTTTTATTAACAAATACTTGCTGGTTTAAACTATAACCTGGTGATCAATAAAAAAAATATAGTGAGTGATTCTACTTTTTTTATTGTAATTTAATTTAATCCCAAATAATATAAATATTGATAATAATAAAAATTAAAATAATAATAATAAAACTTTTTTTTAAACAATATTATAATATTTCATAAGTAATGTCATCGATATACAGAAGGTGAGAATAGATCCAGTAATACAGGTAAACCATGTTAAATCCTAACAAATACATACATTATAAAATAAAATATTAATAGTTAATGATCAAGTTCATCATCATTATCATCATCAATGCTATTTATAAATACTTACTTCTTGCAGTTGTCCCTATTTTGAATGTATCATATAAAATAAATATTTATATTATTGTTAGTACTATTTTTAATTAATTTTCATATATATTTATTATTATTATTATTATTTCATGTTATCTTACAGGAACAAGGACGTTCATTCCTATTTATTAAAATTAGATATAAAAAAAAAGTAAAATTAAAATATTTAAAAATTTTATTATTTTCTTTATCCCTTTATCACCTCTCGATTTTTTATTTTTATTTTTACCCCATAAACCAGTGACTAGATTCATTGGTACTAGTACACTACCAAGAGCTGTTAGTTTT
The DNA here is from genome assembly GCA_037043795.1 of Cunninghamella bertholletiae. Classification (NCBI taxonomy): domain Eukaryota; kingdom Fungi; phylum Mucoromycota; class Mucoromycetes; order Mucorales; family Cunninghamellaceae; genus Cunninghamella; species Cunninghamella bertholletiae. The sequence continues at coordinate 4,048,998 of JAZGVP010000001.1, forward strand.
GATAAGATATCGTTAATATCATTGTTTGTCTGAGTCATTTCAATAGATATTTGTGCCAAATAATTAGAATGTGAACGAGATGAAATTTTTTCATAATGATTAAGTGATTGAAGCATGGTTAAAATATGATCTACAATAGTTTTAATAAAAAAAAATCATATAACCCTTCATTTTTTTTAATACTCTCATCATTATTATTATAATCATTTAAATTATATAAATAAAAAAAATGAACATTACCTTGGACATCACCAAGGAAAAGCGATACTTCAGTACTAAGCGCAGGCCAAGTGGCTTCAGGTGGTTTTGTTTCACCTCGTTTAATTAATGTTTTAACTACATCAGCTTTTGGAACCAGTAATCTAAGTAAACTCATGACCCTTTTTCTACAATAACCTATACGACGTAACATATCAGATTGTTCAGATTCCTTTAAAATCAATACTAATTCATCAATAGAATCAACTTCAAATTCAATAGATTTAATTAATGGCGCAAATGAATCAGTGATATCATCTAGTATTCCGTAACAAATCCAATCTATATATATATATATTATATAAATTAATGTGTTGTAAATATCATCATTTTTTAATTGGATCATTATAAAAAAATTCCAAGCTTTTTATACTATTTTCATACCTGGTGTAACATTTATATAATCTCTAAGTTGTTTAATTCTTTTACGTACATTATGTGGGTGTGGTGTAGGTTTAAAATGAAACTATTATATAAAATACATATATGATTAATATATATATATATCCAAAGTTAAAATTAAATTTGACTATGGATGGATGGATCTTACTGTTAAAACACCTTCTTTTAAAACAACAATATAAATTGCTAAAGGTTGTAAATAAAAAGGAGATGATGGGTCTTGCTCAAAACTCCTGAAACAAATAAAATAATAGTTATGATAAACATCACATTTTTCACGTTGTTCTTCCATAGTAATATCTTCTTCAGTTAAAGGATGAATTCTAAATGCCTAATTAATATATAATAAAAATTAAAATAACAATTATTATATATATTTAAATAAAATCAAAGATGTATATATTTATATACCTGACATATTGATTTCATTTCTGCATCTGTTGGATTTAAAACATCTAACCAAAAGCATCCTTTTTTAATCATATCGCTTAATGATTCACCTTTTGGAGGAATTTCACATATATGTCTAGCATGAATAGTGGATGTTTCCGCAGTTGAAAAAAATGTAATACGATAAGTATTTGAATCTTCTGTATCTGGAAACTAAAAAAAAATAATGATAAAATTTCACGCGGAAAAAAGGCAAAAAAATAGGGTTATTTTTAACTTATGCATAGTGATTTTTTTTTCTCTTATCTATTTTTTTTTTTTAATAACTTATTGTTATTATTGATATATAAATATATAAATTGTACCTTTTTACGATCACCATATAAACTAACTCTTCTTGTATCAATCATTGTAGATAATCTTCTTCTACGTTGATTTAACGAATTAGGTGTACTTGGTGAGGTTTTAATTGAATGGTGCTCTTCTTCTAAATAAGCATCCAAAGCAAAATAATCAATGCCAGTTTCATGTTCTTTAGGGGCTGAAGTCGGAATACAAATATCGTCTTGTTGTGAGGCTGTAGTATCCCCATCTGATTCATAATCTTGTCCATTATTATTATCATTGTTATTATTGTTGTTATTATTATTATTATTATTATTATTATTATTATTATGAAAATTGGTATTAATATTATGAAGTGAAGGGTTACTAAAATAATTACTTTGTGTTGGATATCCTCCTCCTCCTCCTCCTCCTGCAAGATTATCACTAGTATTATTAAAATCAATTAAAATATCATTTTGTGGTGAAGTAGTAAAATATCCTTGACCTGTTGTTAATGGTTGATATTGTCCTACCTATATTTTTATTATTAAAAGAAGGAAAGAGGAAAAATTAACTAAATAAAACTAGCTTCTTTTTTTTTTGTGTGTCAGAAATACTATTTTAGTATATATATATGTGTATGCGTATTTACATGTGAAGTATTGATTGAATTATATGTTGTATTTTGTGTTGGAGATGGTATAGCTTCATAACCACGTTTGCTTCTATTGTTTTTATTATGTTTTTTTGACTTAGGCATGTTTTTTTTATAAAGTGATTACGAGGAAAAAGAAAAAGAAATAAAGAAAAAAGAAAAAAGAGAAAGAAAAGAAAAAAAAAACAAATAGAAAAATGGATCAAAAAGGAATTTTATTAACAAAAATTCAAACTCAGTCATTTTTTTCAACTATGTATAAACGCATAAAAATTTACTTTTTAGCCTTTTTAGATTTATGATCCACTTCTTCACCTTCTTCTTCAAGGGAAAATACTGGATTTGGTTGAGTTTCCTTATAAACTAAATAAAATTAAATAAAAATAAAAATCATTATATCAATGTTATTATTATTATTATTTTAGTTTTTTGGTTTTCTTCCTTTTTCTATTATTATTTACCATTTCCAACCCATTGAGGGTCACTTGAAGACTCATCAGCATATTTGAGTAAGGCAGCACGTGGATCTTCGTCTATTTCATACATAGAAATTACAATATAAATGAATAAACAAAACAATTATCGTCACACTCATACGTATATATATATATATATATATAATATTACCTCTTCTTGTATCCTTTGAAAGTCCTTTAATGATTGCATGTTGTTGACCTTGGCCAACTCTACCACCAACACCATGAGTACCGACAGGCATATCTATATATTTACATAAAGTTAATAATAATGATAAATAAATCAAAATGAATAACACCCTTGTGATATTTTTTATACTAATGATGCATCATTCCTTATTTTTTTTTTTAATTATTTAATTACCAGGTTTATGAGATAATTTTGGATCTTGTCTAATTTTCATTAATTTACGTTTTTGACTCTTTACACGTTCAGTCTTAAACATAGGAAGAGCATGAGGGGTAATAATTGGTCTATCAATTTCATAATCATCAACTGCTCGTTTCTTTTGTTCTTTCACCACACACATTTTAACACCACGAGCTGAATGAGTTGGACTATAAAATGCGTGAACTGTTCCATCAGCACTACCAGTAAAAATTTGATTAATACGTGGATGCCATAATACGCTAACAACGCTTGATTGACCAATATCTTTATATATTTTCAATATACACAAAATAAGGAGAAAAAAAACACGTTAATACCTTTATAAAATAAAACAGAAAAAAGAAAACATTATATATATATATATATATTTAAATTCACGTACGCATTGTTCTTACGATTTCAAGAGAGTTTCTATCCATCATTACCAATTTTCCAACACCTTGACCTTTAGGACAGGCTGTACCAGTTAAGATTAATCTTTCATCAGGGCTGAAAATAACATCAACTTCAGGATTAACTATATCCAAATTATATTGTACATTGACAGGTTTCTTTACATTTCTAATATCCCATACTATTTTTTTTAAAGAAAAAAAGAAAAATATTACCATTAATCTTTTTTTTTCCTTTGTGATTCGATATATTTTTTTTTGTTCCTTCATTTTATTTATATATAAATATATATACCTTTAACAGAATCATCACCACCTCTTGATACAAGAGTAAAATTATCCTTTGAAAAGACAAGGCATGAAGTTTCAGATTGTTTTTGATGAGCATCAGGAATAATAATGGAAGGACGAATAAAAGGTCCTTTACTAGACCATAAATTGATGGTACCATCTTGAAAAGCCCCAGCTAATAATTTAGAATCATGGGTATAAGCTATAGCTGTAGCAGAAGACCTACCACCTCTTTCTTTTGATTTATAAGCAATCACATCCTTTTGTTTTCTTTTATTTTCCACATCCCAAATACGTATAGTACCATCTTGTGAAGAAGTTGTAAAAGTTTGTTTATCTGTGGGATGCCACATTACTTTTGTTACTCCTCCAACATGACCTGCTGTATGTCTTAAATCACGTATATATGGATCCCCTTTCATGTATTCTATTTGTTCAATCCCATCACGATTAAATAATTTTACACATGAACTACCTGTTGATACAAGAAAACTATCTCCAGTAGATGAATATCGTATATCATGAATTTGATAATCTCCAAATGGCTGAAAGCTGCGGAAAGGTCTAAATGTTTTATCCATACCTGCGAAATCCCATAATTTAACATCATAATCATATCCACCTGTAATTAATCGAGCTCCAGATGGATCTAATGCTAAAGCTGATACTACACGTGTATGGTCTTTTAATGTTACTTCATGTGAAATTGGCAAAGTTGAGGTAAAATCATTTACGTCTTCATCTTCATCGTCTTCTTCAACTTCTTCATCGTCATCATCGTCTTTGTTCTTTCTATTATTATATTCTATTTTTTTTTCTTCTTTGTTATATTTTTCTTTATCGTCCATAGCTTTTGTATTATTTGTGAATAGATCTATATTTTTTATTTTTGATTGATCATCGTTTTTCTTTGACTGTGAATTCGATGGTTGTATTGAAGTAGTATTATCAATAACGTTTGTCTATTGTTATCATTAATATTATTATTATTATTGTTATTGTTGTTATTGGTTTGAAATAAAAATAAAATCAATATAAATAAATATTAAAACATATATATATAATATAAATATTTAATAAAAAAAAATCATTTACCTGTCGTTTAGTATTTTCAAAATTAGTCAAGTTTGCATTTTTCTTTTGTTTTTTACCGAAGGAGGTTGGCAACATGGAAGCAAGTGCATCCCAATCGTTATTATTTGATGCCATTTTTTATAAATAAGTATTTAAAACTAAATAGAATAAGTAATATAGAATAATAATATTGAAAGAAGAGAGAAGGAAAATAAAAAATTAGGAATCAAAATTTTTTGAAGTGCCATCGTTGAGTTTAAATTTTATTGGCATAGTTTGCTTTGTTATTGATTGTTTTTATCTTTTCTTTTATTATTAGATTTCTTTTTCTATATTTATTTTGCCAATTTTATTTTATTTAAAAAAGAAAAGCAGAAGTTTTATAAATACAAATTATTCTAAACTTGTATATATATGATTTATGAAATAGACTATTTTTTTTTTTTAATAAATAGAGCATATACCGTATATATTTAGAGATTTCTATTTCTTATGATAACAATTATTTTTTGGTTCATCGATTTTTTTATCATAAAAAAGTCATAATAATTATAATGATTTAAATGATCTATGAAAGTCTAGAGGTTAAAGTATGTCTCAATTATAGGCGTATATATAAGTTACTAGCAATTTTTTTTTTATTTTGTTTATCCATTCATCTTTGTGTGATAATAAGAAGGATATTCATGGAAAAAAAAAAAATTAAAAATCTATGAAAGAACTAAACAGTTAATGACAGATTCATTTTATTACTAAAATCATGTATAATAATATATAGGAAAAAGCAGTTTTTTATATTTAGTTACTTCTATTTAAAAAATGGATGGTTATGTGGTGAATATTTTACTTTTTTTTTATTAGTGACTTAAATAGAATGAGAATGACCCATTGTTTTTACCTTTTTTTTTTTAGCAAGTCAAAAATTTAATTTTTTTGGATAAACATGTTTATTAAAATAAAAAAAATGAGATTTGTTATATAGGCAATGTTTTCCATTGTATATAGCATTTTATTGGAAGGTCATTTAAGCTCAGAATTTTAATTGTGAGTACTGGTAATTTTTTATTCTTTTAGTAAATCTTTTTTTAGCAAACTTAATAAAAAAATTGAATTGTAATGAATTTTGATTATAAAATAGTGTTATAATGCAATTTTTTATTAAGTATACTAAAAAAAAAAGAAAAAAAAAGATTTATTAAAGGAATAAATAATTACTGGTGCCCATTAATGGATTCTAAATATGATAATCTATTGAAACTCTTGCTTTTTTTTCAGAGTGATCACCAAAAACAAAGGTAATGAGAAATATCAAAAGTTAATATTTTAAAATTCAAAAAATAAATAAAATTACAATAGTAATAAAAATAAAATATTTCAATAAAAACGTAATGAACACGTAAAAATATAAAAAGTTATGAAAACATGAAAAAGCTTGTTCTTTATTAAAATGGAATAAAAATCATAATTATAAAATACGAAGATTACACAGAATATTATAATATTTAATAATCGTTATAAGATTGAACATAGTAATAATTGAAAATTTTAGGAATAATAAAAATCAGATTTGAAATAAATTCAAACTTATTTAAGCATCAAAAGTGATATTACTATATTTAGAAATCTTGCCTATACCATATATACGTCGTTTTTGCATTGCCTTTTTTTTTAATATTCAAGTTTTTATTTTTTATTTTTTGGCCTATACAGTTTTTTTGAACACTAATAAACATGTTTATCCAAAAAAAATGGAATTTTTGACTTGCCAAAAAAAAAAAAAAAACAACAGGTAAGCTCATTTCATTTATTATACTTGTATATATTTAGTGCTTTTTTTTTTTCAAGGTATGAAAATATAAAAAATCACTTTTTTCTTATAATTATATGTAGTATTATTTTTATTTTTTTTACTAGTTTTAATCATATTTATAGTGATAAAATGAATCTGATATTATCTCCTTAGATCTTTTATGATTTTTTGATTTTTTACTTCATAATCTAATTGTCATAAAAAATAGTCTTGATTCAAATAAAATGAAAGGTTTTCATTAGTGGTATATGTTTATATACATATTTTTAAAGTTAAATGCATGTTAATCTTTAGATTTTTATAGATTATTTAAACCGATATGTTTCTTATGTTTCTTATTATCGTACAAAGGTAGATTAACAAAAAAAAATGTAAAGTCATTTAATAAAATATTTTTATAACAGCTGATTTAGTAATAAAATGAATCTATTATTATCATTCTGAATATTTTATAGATTTTTGTTTTTTTTTTTTTACATCATAACATTTCTTACTTTCATAACAAGATGGATGAATAAAAAAAAATAAGCATGGTTATAAAGGTATTAATCACTCAAAAATTTACTATTAGGTGGTTCACTTTTTTACGATTAATAGTTTTAGGAATCAATTTTAACTTCTCTTCTTAGGAATATAATAAACAACTGATAAAGTAGAAAGAACTATAAAATATATCAATATAAAAATCAGATAATAACAATTTTTTTTATAAAGCAAAAGTCGTTATCAATCAATTATTTTTATTTAGTATATGGATAGAAATGATTTTTTAAAAGAAATAGACTTTTGATCATAAGCTTATATTTTTTATCCTTATTATATATAATCATCATTATTTTTTATTTTATACATTTATATATCATTGCTAATCATTATTTTATGAATCTATATTATAAATCATTTATTACTCTTATGAACACTAAATATTCAGAATGTTTTACTTTGGTTATAAATACAAATCAAATCTTATATTATTAATTATTACATTGCTTTAGTATAGGTGAGTCGGTTTTTTTTTTTTTAGCCATAATAATTGATTGGTTACATAATTTATTCGTATGTGATGCCAATAATTTTCTTTTTTTATATTAAAGCCTAAAATAAATAAATAATGATTGATGAAAAATTAAAATAGCCCGATTGGGGGCATTGACACACGTACAAAAAATCCCAAAATATCAAAAGATATCATTGTTAAGATTAAAAAAGAATGGAATGAAATAGAGTTGATCAAATTTAATATATACAGCAAGTTTTGATCATTTTCATTTATGTGCATAGTCATTCTAGTAAGTTAATCATTGGAGAAAGAATACATATAAAAAAAGGTTACATATCATATGGAGGAAAAAATTCAACTTAGGATGTGGAGATTGAAAAAAGAAACTCTCTCACCCCCTTATTAGAATACAATTGACTACAAGAACATGTCGTTTTCTTTTTTTGGAAGCTAAGTTTTACGATCGATCATTACAAACACACACATTCTTGTTTTGTATTAATACTAATTATAATTAATAGGGAGAAGTAGAAAATCCTATCTTAACTTTATTATTATTATTATTATTATTATTATTGTTATTATTATTATTATTATTATTATTATTATTATTATTATTATTATTATTATTATTATTATTATTATGATCTCCTTTTAAAAGAAAATGAAAATGAAAAAGAAAAAGAAGCGTATTGTAAAATAACCCTTTTATGTTTTCCCCTTAAAAAAAGATTAGCTTTTTTTTTTTACTACAATATAAAAAAGTATAAAATTCAATGTTTTACTTTTCTTTTTTCTTCATTTTTTTTATTTATTTATCATTAATTAGTTTTATAGATAATTTCTTTTATAGATAATGTTTAAATATTTATTAATATCACTGTCAATATTATTAGTTAATAGAGAAGCAAATGCTTATGATGTACCTACTCTTGAAGAACAAATGTTAAACATCCCAACAACAGACCATCTTTTTAAAATACCATTACATTTTACTTACGGAGTGGTAAAGAATATTTATACAAATAAAAATTCTTATCTAGATAACTAATAAAATTGTTTTATTATTATTGTTATTATTATTAGCCAATCATTGAATTTAAATATGGTACTCCTCCACAATCTTTTAGCGGTGTATTTGATACTGGTTCAGTAGTTTCATGGGTGATGTCTGATAAGGTAATTTAATATAATTCAAAATATAAAGTTAAAATTCATTAAACTTAATTATCACCTTTTTTAAAAATAAACAGTGTAATTCTTCAATATGTACTAGTAGTGGAGATAAAAAATTTTTTCACAGTGATCAATCAAGTACTAATATTCCTTTCGATTATACTATTAATATTGAATATTTTGATGGAAGTTCTGTTACTGTTAGACCTGAGTTGGTAACTAAAATCCTTTAATATATATATAATTAACTTTTTTTAATAATCACTTTATTATTATTGTTTTTTTTAAAAAAATAGGATACTTTAACATTAGAAAGTAGTCAACATGAATTAGTAGAGATTAAAAGACATCTTTTAGGAGAAGCATATCAAGTAAATTTCCCTAAAGGTTATCCTGGTGGTACCTGTATGTTTAATAATAATAACTCCAATATTAACTATTTATAATTAATTTATCCATTTATTTATTCATATTAACTATTCTTTCTTTATATATATATATATATTTATTTATATATAATAGCTGGTAGACTTGCTGTAGGTGATTTTGGTGCCTTTGGAAAATATCTTGGTAGTGCTCATGGTAATTGAAATTTTTTAATTTAATTTATTTATTATAATAAATATGTAGTTTATTTATCTTTATTTAATTATTTACCTTTATAGGGTTGATTGATCAAATAAAGCAAGTTCCAGGAGGATTTCTTGGACGTGCAGGTAATGCTTAAAATAATAAATAAACACTATTAACTAGATACATAAAGAATGATCAAATTAACTAATGGTTATTTATTATTATTATTATTATTATTATTATTATTATTATTATTATTATTATTATTATAGCTGGTGATGATAGACAAGTATCCTCAACTGGTTATGGAGGCGATGCTCCAGTAGCAGAAGGGTTTAAAAAAAGAGATGGTGTGGCAAAAGGGTCCGTTTTTGAATGGGCATTAGGACCTGATCCAACAAAATACAGAGGAAGATTATATAAATTAGCATTAGAAACTTTTTCACTTCAACAAAAGGATTCTTCTTCTTATTGGAAATTACCTCTTCGAGCATTAAGATTAACAGAATCACCCGATTATTTAACCTTGCCGGAAAAAGTATTACCAATGATGGAGCAAATCTATATTATAGATCAACCATATGGTGTTGTAGATAGTAGTACACCCTATCTTCATTTTCCAAAATATGCAGCAGAAAAATTTAATAAAGGGATTGGTGCTACCTATAATCCTGGAACGGATCGTTATGATGTTCCTTGTAGTATTTTAAAAGAAGAAAAACAAAAAGGATTGATACTTCAATTTGATGAAGTTGTTGCAGTAATTCCACCTCATCAATATATTATTACCCATAAATCTGGTTGTTATTCATCTGTTGTCAATAGTAAAAACGGTGAAATTCATTTAGGAGGGCCTTTCTTTAGATCCTTTTATTTGGAATTTCATACTAAAGAAAAATACATTGGTATTGCCCAAAGCATTCAAAATCTTGCTTATCTTTATCCTTATAATGTTTTTGGTTTACCTCTTCTTTCAAAAAAATAAACCTACTAATCATATAAAAAGATCAACGTTGTTTTATCTACCCCCCCTTTTTTTTTTCATCCTGCATTACAATAAATCTATTTTAGCATCATTATCTCCCTCATTTTTATTTTAACGTTTACAATTTTTTAACTCCTGATTATTTTATTTCTTTTTTTTTTTTCTTTTTATTCTTTTTCTTTCTCTCTTTCTTCCTTCCATCCCTCCTTTTTTATTTTTCTTCCATTTTCATTTATTTTTATTTTATATTTTACTTCCTTTTATTTTTTATTTTTTTCATTTCTATTTTTGATTATTAATACTAAATATATAATTTCATTTTTTTTTTATTTCATTATTTTCTTTTTTTATAATATTTGTAAGAATCAATCTATAATAAATTAATAAACTAAAAAAAAGGTTAAATTAAACACAACTATGTCAGAATGGATCACTGATACAAATTTTTATGAACCAAGAAGTACTGGGATAACATTACCAGGAGTGACATCTGTCAAATTAAATAATACAATCTATGTTTATGGCGGAGGTCAAGGCGACCTTTGGGCGTTCAATGCTCTAAACATAAACAATAACTATTCATCAAATCAAATCAATACAAAATCTAAATTAAAATGGATGTATGCTATTGGTTTACCTTTTAATAATCAATCTAGTTTTTTATCAGTTGGTATTGCTAATCAAAGTGATGTCTATTTATCTATTCAACAATTTGATTCAACTAATCAATCATGGGTATCTATAATAGATAATAAGAATAATAATAATTTAACAATAAATGATAATAATAATAATAATACTAATGGTAATGATGTCAGTACCAATCAAATGTCATTATTACCTTTTGCACGTACACAACATACAGCTTTTTTATTAAATGATCAAACTTTATTTGTTTATGGTGGCGAAAATAGTACACACTCTCTGAATGACTTTTGGTCTTTTGATATTATTTCTAAACAATGGACACATTTAGTGTTACCAACAACAATAGATACTATTTATCGTTGTGGTCATTCAGCTACTTTAATGAATAATGGTCAAGTAGTTTTTATAGGGGGTTATCTTTGTAATAATAATCAACTTTTTACTAATGGAACAAGAACTTTAATTGATATGTCTAAAGTTTTAATATATGATACTACTTCAAGTCAATGGTCTGAAAAAAAAACAATTGGTTCATATCCACAACCAAGATCATATCATACTGCAGTAAAAAGTATATATATAATAAAATAAAAGTAAAAAATGAAATAGAAATATAATAGAATAGAAGAAAATAAATAAGGAGAGAAACAAAAAAAAAAATGAATTAAAGGAAAGAAAAAGAGTGTGAATTAATCTTTTAACTTTTTTTTAAAGGTGGTTCCAACTCAATTTTAATTTGTGGAGGTAATTTTTCACTTTTTTTCACTTATTTTATTGTTATAACCTTTATAATATATATATATATATATATATATTTATATATTTATTTATATAAACTCTAGGTCAAAATGAAGTACCACCACCATTTCAAATATATATATCTTCAGATAAACGTGTTAATGATATGTTGGCAGTATTAAGTACAGATACTTGGCAATGGTATCCTATTGAGGGTTCCAACTATTTTAATCAACCTTTACCACAATCAAACGCGAATGGGTTAATGATAGACGATAATACAATGATGTTTGCATTTGGTACAACTTATCAAACAGTTAACGATGGTATTTTTTTATTTGATACTGGATCTATGAAGTGGATTTCAAATATAGAAATGGAAAATGAAACTATTATACCTATTATGTCTACACGACGTATTATTCATATCGTTCTTGCTGTTGTAGGTGGGATTTGCCTTTTAACCGTTCTCTTTTTAATAATAAAAATGGGTCGTAAATGCAAAGAATTAACCTTATCATGGTTTAAAACCATCAAGAACTCTATTTGGAGTCCAAGGTATATATATATATATATTCATTTTTTTTTCTCTTAAAAAAAGAAATTACATATATTAAATACCTTTTTCTTTTTAATAGAATTGGTGAACCTGTTTGGACTGAAACAACACGATTATCTATAACATTTATATATGGTTGCTTTTTAATCTTTTTAATGTTTACATTAGTTAGTCAAGTAGTAAATAGTCCTATTATAGATCAGTCCTCTTTTACTGAAAATCCTTCTTTAACAATTGATGTACCAGGTTAGATATTCAGTCATACTTTTTTTTTACATAGTCTTTTTTTCATGATTATTAATTTTCATAATTATGTTTTAACCATTCGCTTTTTTTTTTAGATATCCGATTTTGTTTTAATGATCCAGATACAATTATTAGATGTGATACAGATTTTGGAAAACAATGCTCAGATTATATTATACCAATGAAAATGAGTTTTCACAGTAAACGGCAATATTGTTACTTATTCCGTGCACCACCCTCTTTTTTACTAGGACAAACATCAGATCGGTTTGCAGGCAATGGTTCATATCTTAAATTTGATTATTATTTTGGACAACCAACTGAATTAGAAGTCGGGTTTTATAATACATTGCATAATCCAAATCTTTTAGTTTATAATATAAGTGATCCTTATCATAAACCATTTAATTGGCATAATAATTGGGAAGAACCTGAATTCCGTGCTTCTGATAATAATGGTTATTTATCCAATAATGTTTATTATTTAGATGTGAATGTGGTTTCTAGTGGTAGTTACCAATTAATTGAACGTGTTGCATTAAAGGATACATTATGGAATTATGTTGGTTATTCATCTCAAGTAGAAACATTATATGAAATTGAAACTAAAGTGCAATCTGAAAAATTACCTTCTGTCTATTCAACTTCGCCCCATCCTATTGGATCACTCCATGTATATCCTATCACCTACAAAATTAAAACATTAAATGAACAGCGTGCTTTTGCTATTGTGAATGCTACTGGTGTTTTTGGTGGTCTGTTTGGTTTATTCGTTAGTTTTCAAGCTTGTTTATTTGGTTATCGACCTAGATCACCTTGGGGTGTTTTACATCGATGGTCTGTTGGTCAAATGAAATGGTCTTTATTAAATGAACTTCAAAAATCATTTATACCAAAGTCAACAAATGTACCTATTGTACATCCATTACGTGATGAAACATTAAATATAAATTATAATAGTCATAGTAAAAGTACCAATAATCATAGTCGTTTTATTAAATCAGATCTTGATAAATCAAATATTACATTATCATCTACATCAACAAAAGCAACTACACCATCCAATACTCCTTCAACAACAGTAACCGCAAATATAGATAATAAATATAATATGAATAATAAAAACAATAATAAAACTAATCCAAGACAACCATCTTTACCATCACCTTTACTTCAAAATATGTTTGTGGATGAGCCTGAATCTTACGATGATGATAGTAATAATGATATTAATGATAATTGTCCTTTTGTTAATGAACGGTTAACAAGAATAGAAGATAGAGTAGAAATGTTAGAAAAATTATTTCAAGCTTATTATATTAATGATGAAGTCTTTTTAGCATTAGAAAAATCACTTCAAATAGAAACAGCTTTACAACGAAGACAACAACAACGAAGACAAAGGCAATCTACTTTAGCTTCTCTTAGATTAAGAATGCCATTTAGGAAACGGACTTTAAAAGATGATCAGAATTAGAATCAATAAAAAAAAAACAAAGTTCATGTTTTTTATGTCTCCTTTTTTGTAATTATTTGTACTCATAATAAAAAAACTAACCCTTTTTCTATTTTTCAACCTTCCTTTCCCTTTCCCTCTTCTTATTTTTTATTTTATTTCTTCTTTCTTTTTCTTTTTGTTGTTCTTTTTATAAGTATATTTATCATATATTTATTTATTTATTTATTCATTCCGTTTTACAAATAACCTATGATTTAAATTCTTATGGATCCTTTTTTACAAGCTGTACGTATATGCTATTATATTTATATAAAAGATCAATTCAACGAATGAAATATGTGTCAATAAACACTCACTTTAGACTTATTATATATAAATGAATTTTTCTTTTGATTATGTACATATATATATATATATATATATATATAACTATTCATTTAGGCTGTAGCTAGGAATCGCAATTACTTTCCAACCAAAACTTTATCAGTATCAACTAGCTGTCCACCTTCAAATCAGCCATGTGAAAGTGCAATACATACACCTGAGGGAATTTTAAAACTACATAAAGAATGGATTATACCAGTTATTATCCCAAAGTTTTTTATTGATTGCCACATTAGTATAGGCTATATAAAATCAAATAATAATAAATTTAACAATACTAATGGATTATTATTAAGAAATACAAATATTAAATATTCATCAAATATATTGGATTATAATAATAATATTTCATCAGAAAATGCTGTGTTACCTAACAGTTTAATTTTAGAAGAAAGTTTAAATGATCAGCATAATAATGATAATTGTAAAAATAATAATAAAAATAGTTATGTTGACAATAATAGTAATAATAATAATAATACAAGTATAAATTTATCTTTATCACATTCAACAAGTACAGCACAATCATCACTCTCTTTTAAAGAAAATAATTTAAATAATCATCCATTTCATTTCATCAATATTAAAAAATCATCATCTACAACAACAACAAGTAGTAGTTATCTTCCTTCTTCTTTAAATACTTATGAATTATATCATAATGATACTAGAACAACAATGGGTAGTAATAATAATAATTCAACTGAAGAAGATATACCGGCTCTTACTTTAGCAGCTACAAGCAGTAGTTCAGCGTCTTTTTCATCCTTATTTAATGGAAATTGGAGACAAAATCATCATTATAGTCACCATCATCGCCGACCAAAAAATAGTATGTTTAAACTTAAATCATCTTTGGTTGAAAACGTTCAAGTCAATGATAAATTATCCAAAATGATAGCTAATAGATGCCCTGATGATCCATTTATATTTTTTAACAAAGGTGCATGCTTTTTATGGGTGGATCATCAAACGAAAGTAAATAGTAACAATAATAATAATAATTGTTAATAAAAATATTTAAATGTAAAAGTAATTTCTTTTTTTAATTTAATAGGACTATTTAACTTGCATTACTTTTTCAAGAACTTTTCCAACATGTCATGATATTAATAAAACAACTTTATCAAGTGATCGTGTAGATTTAATTATTGGTTTCTCGACAGGAGATATTATATGGTATGATCCTTTATGTAATCGGTATACTAGATTTAATAAACATGTAAATTAATAATAAAAAAAGGAAGAGTATAATGCAAATATATTTATTTATATATAAAAGATGATATTAATAATAATTATTATTATTGTATTTTTTTCTCTTTTCATTATGTATAGAATATACTAAATAGTTCAAAAGTAACTAGTATTAAATGGATACCTAATTCAGAAGATTTATTTGCTGTTTCTTTTGACAATGGTGTGATTCTTATCATGGATAAAGAACGAGAAGACCAACAGTATATATTACAATCAACTCAAGAATCAAATATTCAAAGGTATTGGTCATTATATATATATATATATATATAAAAGAAAAAAAAAAACAGAATAAAAAGAAATAAAATTAATGATTTTATTTTTAATTTATAGAATAATAGTTAATAAACCACATAAGCAAAATAAATACAATCCTGTTTCTCATTGGCAAATTCATCAAAAAAGTATAACAGGTATAGAAAGTTTCAGTATCAAGTTCAATAAGTAAAAGATAAATAAATTAAAATGTATTAATAATATATATATTCAGATTTCAAATTTTCAAATAGTGGAACATTAATAGCAATTGTAAGTTCAGATGGCCTTTTACGTATAGTGGATTTTATAGATGAAAGATTAATTGACATCTTTAGTGGTTACTATGGTAAATTACTCTGTGTAACATGGTCTCCCGATGATAAATATTTATTGGTAATAATAAAAATAATAAATAAAGGAAAAAAAAATGATTAAGCAATTTTACAGGTAATATGCTCAATTTTATTATTATTTTATATATATATGGTTTATATTATATAAAAAAGACAGGAGGTCAGGATGATTTAGTTACTATTTGGTCGTTTATGGAACATAGAATTATTTCTAGGTGTCAAGGTCATAAATCATGGGTAAAAAAAATACAATTATATAAATAAAAATGTACATTCATGTATATAATAAAAATTTAAAAAAATGATAGGTTACTGGGGTTGCATTCGATGATCAAAAATGTAATGCAGATGAGTATCGATTTGCAAGTGTAGGTGAAGATTGTAAAATAATATTATGGGATTTTTCAACAAAAACACTTCATAAATCTAGAGTAAGGACAAAATAATATATATTATAAAACAAATTGATTTTTTTTAAATCTCTACATAAGAACTATTCTCAGATAATTTTAATTTTATTATATTTCATTCTCAGAAATTTAAACATTCAGCATCAATATTAAACTCAGTAATGGAAACATCAAAAAAAAGATTAAATCAATTATCAATTATATCACATTATATTGAAGATAATAATAATGATTATAATAATAATGATCATGATAATAATGACAATAATGATGATAATAAAAATAAACAGAGTGATGAAGATCAAGATGATGGTATCGTTATAAAACGATTACACAAGAATAATTTCAAGCTTGGCAATAATCATAAACCTACAAATCCTCTTCATCAAAAGGATATGTCTTTACAAAATATAAGTTTACCGAATATTCATCCATTGATAGATAAAACCCATGTTCCACTTTTACAGCCTTTAGTAATACAAGGTATACATGAAGATGCTTGTGTAGATATCATTTTTACTCATGACAATAGTATTTTCACATCCGATCGTAGAGGGTGTGTTAAACATTGGTGTAAATAAATGTAAAAAAAAATCAATTGGATTTTTTTTGTCATTTTTTCTTGTCATTTTTATTTTATACTAATTATAGTTCATAGTATATATTTTTAATAAATTTGGGTCAACTCATCGTTTTTTTTTCACAGATTTTAATAACGGAGTTTTAAATTTTTACAGCAAGTCATCCAGTCACTTCATTTTTTTTAAAAGACCATTTTTAAAACTTTTCCTTTCCTTTCTTTCTACTCTTTTTTTTCTTTTCTTCCTTTTTATTTTTACTTCCTTTTTTATTTCTTATTTATCTTTTAAACTTTCTAATTCAATTCTATTATAATGGCTTCATGGTGTAAGTTAGTTTTATAAAATACGTTGGGTTATCTTTCTTTTTTTTTAAATACTATATATATATATATATATATATACATTTATATATATTTAAAGCATAATTTATATTTATGTTTAAATAAACGAGGTGACTTTATTTCATGTATCAAAACTAACATGTTTTTTTACTTTTCATCTATAATATAAAACTAGTTTCTCAAATATCAAGTACTGTTTCTAATGTTACAGGTTTAGGTACTACTGTTGAAGCTATTAAATCTGTAGCTGAAACTGTTACTGATGGTCAATATTATGGTAAACTCACTGAAAACGATCTCGACTGGACTCTTGCTTCTGGTTCTTCCACTGAAAATCAAGTCTTTTATATTACCACAAAAACTGGAGGTTTTGCCTTTGTTCAGTTGATTCACTCTAATATTGGGTAAGTTTATATATACATATATATATATATATATATATTACTTGTTTATTTATTTTTATCTATTTTAAAAAAGAAAAAATGGATGTCTATTAAAAAAAATAAAAAGAGGGAAAGAAAGAGTGAGAAAATAAAAAAAAAGAAGGGTTTTATTATGATTATTTATTTAAAAGAGATGAGTATCTATTAAAGGAAGAGAAAAAATGAAAATTAGAAAGAAAGGTATTATATATATATATATGTGTGTGTGTGTGGGGTTTGATTTTTGTTATAATTTTTTTTCTTCTAATTTTAATTATTATTTTTTTGTGTGATTAGTATTTGGAATCCTACCATCTCTTTCACATGTCGATTCTATGATCCTGCAACAAATACCAATGTTTTTAAAAACATCAATATGTCAAAATTTGAACTTTCTAGTGACCGTCGTTCCGTTAAAACCGATCATTTCAATATTACTTTAGATCCTACACAAACATCTTATAAAATACAAATCACCCATCCTGATTTAGTGGTTTCATTAGATTTTGATAGAGTAGATAAAGGATTCAAAGTAGGTGAAGGTCGTACTTACCTTGGAGGTGGTGATCAATCATCTGCTGCTGGTTTTGTCTCTCATAAATTCTGGCCACGTGCCAATGGTAAAGGTACTTTCATTGTTGATAAACAATTACATGAAGTAGAAGGTCATGGTATGTTTATTCATGCTATTCAAGGTATGCAACCTCAATTAATTGCTTCCAATTGGAATTTTGTTGATTTCCAAGCTGATGATGCTGCTTTATCTATGATGCAATTCCAAACTACCAAACAATATGGTTCTATCAATATCAATCAAGGTTCTTTAGTATTCAAAGATAAACTTGTTTGTGTTTCTGTTGATAATCATGTAGAATTATTGGATTTACAAAAGGATGAAGAAACTGAATATGATATTCCTCAACGCATTAAATTAACTTGGAAAGGGAAAACAATTAAAGAAGAAGGAAAGGACGATGATGATCCTAAAGATGTTCATGTAGAAATGATTGTTACAGTTAAAAATTTAGTTGATAAAATCGATGTCTTGGCTGAAATTCCTTGGTTTTTGAAAAAATTGGTTCAAACCTTTGTTGTTAAACCTTATATTTATCAATGGCTTGACGATGCTACTGCTACTATTACTATTGGTGATGAATCTACTGAAGTAAAAGGAAGATGTTTCCAAGAATTAGTATTTGTTTCTGGTTTTTAAATTTTATATACTCACACTCACACTCTACGTACACACACATATATTATATATATTATATAAATCATTTTGTTAGTTTTAATATTCTTTTTTTCTTTTCTTTTCTGTAGTTAATTTCCTAATTACTTGTTATTATTATTTAATTATTTAATTATTTAATTCTCTTTATTTTATTATATTACTTTCGTTTCTCTTAAAAAGGGATAGAGAAGGGAAATGTTATTAGTATACATTATTTTGTAGTTTGTAAAAACAAAATAATATCTGTTTTTTTAATTTTATATTTTCCATTTTTCTAATTTTTTTTTTATTCATTTGTCTTAAAAAAAATACCCTTTGTTAAAAAAAACTTGTTTTATTACTTTTTTTCAATATTTATTTTAATTACGTATTATGATTATTTTAATTTACAAGTTTAATAAAATGTATTTTTTTTAATCTTATTTTTATTGATCAATGTATATTCAATTTTATATGTTAGTATTCGATTATTTATATTCAAGGACTTTTCATCATTATTTTTTTAAAAAATATCATCTTTATATATGGGTTTTACTTTATGTTTTATTATTTCCATATATATATATATTATATGATTAATTGATCTAAAATTTATGAAGAAAAACACACAAATCTAAAAAGTATAGTGATAATATAATTTAATATGCATTGATTTTTCATATAAAAAAAAAGTAATATAAAAAAGGCTGCTTTTCTATAATAAAAGTTGAAAAATTTTAACCTGTAAAAAATTGATTAACCATTTTTAGGTTTAAATTTAGAAGGATGAAACAGATATTTTTATTGGCTTTTTAATATACTGAAAAAGGAAATTCTCTCTATATACTAGTTTTATTCCTTTTTTTCAGTATGAAAGGTAAAGAAAAAAACACTCTTTTATTATATTAATTTAATATTATTATGAATGTAATAAATTAAAGAATGATAATGTCATATTTTTATCTAATTATTATTTATATTAAGTGGTTTGAAACAAAAAAAAAGACCATATATGAATAATTTCAAAAAGAGATCGGAGTTGGATCCGAAAAACGTTTAGGTTACTTCCTTTTTCCTTTGAATCTTTCTTTTTTTTCTCTTTTCCATTATTTTAACAAGTTAACTTATTTATCACCTTTTATTCTTTTATGGCAACTTTTTGAATAGATTGGATATTTTCCTCTTAATTTATTAGTTCTATTCTATTTAGTTATTTATTTATATTTATTATATCTATTTATTATATAAATCTTTATCACTACATACAATTATATATTGATTAAATGGCAGATTTAAAAGATGGAATTGAATCAACAGGAATGTCTTGGGCAGATATGGTAGAAGAAGATCTGGCAGTTGAATATGAAGAAAGTAGTGATATAGAAGAAACAGAACCTACAATATCTCAACCCAAATATAATTCATGGGCAAATATGATAAAACAAGAAAATCAATCAACAGATGAGTTTAAGACAAGTCCTATTACTACAACTACAACCACTATTACTACTACTCTTACTGCTCTTATTTCTGAAACAGACAACTCTTTATTAAAGAAAGAAGAAGATCAAGATGATCAAATAAAAAAAGCAGAAGAAGAAGGAAAAGAGGAAAAGGAATCTAAAACAGAAGTAGTTGATGATGATACTGAAGAAGTAAATAAAACACCTGAAGAAGAAGCACCAGTACAAGGAATCCGTTCTTCACGTTGGGCAAATGCACCTTCTACTCCTAAAAAGGAACCTAGATCATCATATAATAACTATAATAATAATAAATATAACAGTAGGAATGATTCTGGTAGTGGCTATAATAATAATCGTTACACAAATGACAAGCAGAATAGATACAAAGATGATAATAATTATAATCGAAAATATAATAATTATAATAATAATGGGTATAAAAATAGGCAAAATGATTATGATGATAGTAATAGAAGATATAGTAATGATGATAGTTATTCTAATAATCAATATCAACGGCGTTATAATTCAAAAATCCCTGGTGAAATAAGGTAAAAGCTTTAAAATATAAATAGTAATAATTGATATAAAAAATTAAAACTGCTTCTATATATTGATATACATACATATACGTATAATTATATATATATATATATATATAGTGATTGGAGAAGTAGACCCAGAAAAGTTGAAAATAATACTGGTTCATGGAAACAATCAAATAAAACTGATGGTAATTATGATGATGGCGATATAGATAAAAAAGAAAGTAAAACAGAATTAAAAGGAACAGCTGCATCTAAATGGGCAAGGGAAGAAAAATCATGGAAAAGGAAAGAGTATACTAAACCTGCGCAAAAATATTATAATACTGTTTATAATAAACAATCTGATCATGTTGAAAGTACAGATTCTGATGAAAATAATACTAGAAATACACGATGGGCCACTTATTATAGAAATCATAATGATAGTGATAGTAATAGTAACTCTACACGTAATCGATCATCATTTTTGAACGATAATAGTAATAAAGATTCAGCACCATCAAATAAAACTTCTTCATGGGAAAAGGAAAATAATACTTCTATAACAACTGAAAAAAGTTCATGGGCAGATGATTTTGATGTTTCCACTTCCAATAATCATTCTTCTTGGGTAGACGATGACAATAAGGGCCAACCTGAAGATAATTATAATTCAGATGAAATAAAAGGTAGATATATATTTATAGTAGTAATTGACATAAAAAATAGAAAATAAGAACAATTGGATGCTAATGTTATTATTATATGTTTTTTTATTTATTTCCGATACTCGGCTTAATAGATGATTTACAAACAAATAAAAAAGCATCCACAGTACGTATAACAACATGGAAAGATATGCTATTAATTGATGGTAACACAGCTGACTCAGATACGGCTAACCAAGCATGGCAATCCGTAGCAAATTCATTAACTAAATCTTGTAATGTGTCCACAGACAAAAGCCAAAATATACCCGCTAATGATCTTAATACAACAATAACAACATCATCATTAGCAGTATCATCAACAACGATAACAACAGGAGAAGAATTCGATAAAGATTATTCAGCTTTAGAAGATAATAATAATAATAAAGTAGAAAACTCATCTGATCAACATATTAATAATTTAAAAGTAAACAATGATTTTAAGTCAGTTTCAAACAGTTCCACACCTAAACCATCATTGCCAACACAAACAACTACTACTACTGTTTATGAGAGTATACATGATGTAAAAGCAGATCATTCATTCAAATATAATGAAACAAATAAGTCACCTTCAGTAAATTATCAAGAAATTATTAATAATAATAATAATGTAAAACTTTGGAAACAATTTGCTTTGGAGCATAACACAAATAATAATAATAATAATAATAATAATAATAATAATAATAATAATAATAACGAAACAAGCTCAGCCTCATCTGAAATAGAATCACCTAAACCAATTATCCAATCTAATACTACTGAAGATGTAACTGAAACCAAACAACCAGAAGTATTTGATCAATCATCATTGAATCATAGAAAAGAAGAAAAACAGGGTGATAATGATAGTAAAGATGATGATTGGGAAGCTCTTCAACGAAAGATGCTTCAATCGTGGTCATAATTTATTACTTATTATACTAATAATTTTATTATCATTATCATTAACATCATTTTTATTTTTATTCAAAAAAAAGTAAACCTTTTTCATTTTAATTTAGTTTTATAAAATATTTTTGAATTAATAGTAATATTAATATACTATTATCCTTTCTTTTTATTTATTTAGTTTTAATGAAATAAACTATTTTGTATATTTTTTCTTTTCATGCTTTTTTAGTCAAAAAGGTATAAAAAGGGATAATTTCAACATTTTTTTTTAAAAGACCGAGTTTTTTCACTTCTCTTTCTTTTTTTTTTTCTTTCTTTCTCTTTTTAATATATTTTTAAAGTAGTATGACTGCGGGAGAGAAAATTACCATATATAATAAAAATGAAGAAGAAATAGTTGGTATTCTTGTGAAAAAAACAGAATTTGATATTGAACAACAAAAACCAAGAATTGTTCTTATTTGCCATGGTGTATTAGGTAAATTCAAAATGAGAAGTTTTATTATATAATAGTAATAAGAAAGGACTCTTAAATAATACTTTAAATGATATATATAGGGCACAAGGATTATTTATTTTTTAGATTGTTAGCTCAGGAATTACCATTTAGTAGTTTTCGTTTTGATTTCCGTGGTAATGGTGAGAGTGGTGGTGAGCCTGGCTACGCAAATATACTAGTATGGTGTTCTAAAAAAAAAACATTTATACTTTTTTTTTAATGACATATTTATTAAAGTTAATCTATTTTTTTTTCCCTTTTTCATTGACTAATTTTTTGCGTTTATTATTATTATTTTTACTTAGGAAGATACACAAGATATTGCAGTAATTGCTGACTATTTTGAAAAACAAGGATATCAAATTTATACCATTATTGGTCATTCCAGAGGTATAAAATAATATAATTTATATGAATAAAGTTTTATTAATTACTATATCAAAACCTTTTTTTTTTAAAGACAGAAAAGATAAAGACTAAAAAAATTGGGGAAAATGAGAGTTAATAATGAAACTGTGTTTTTATTTTAAATTAGGTGCTGTATCTAGTCTTAAATACGCTACAAGTTGTGAAAAACCTGTTCCCCATGTCATTAATTGTTCTGGACGTTATAAAATGAATGATAATCAAATTTATAAAAACCGCCCTGAAATTGGGGAGTCATTAGATAAACAAGGGTATTTTGATTGGGCTGTTAAACAAAGGGATCGTATCTGTACAATTCAAGTGACTCGTAAAGATGTAGAAAAATTTTGTGCTTGGGATAATTCTCATGGTAATATATATAGATGATTTAATATTTTTTTTTCTAAATGAAAATTAATATTATTAATGTTTATTAATAGTTAAATATATGCCACTTTCAACTTGCGTTTTAACTGTTCATGGATCAAATGATAATGTAATATAGAAATAATTTCAAAAAAATGGATGTATATATTCATATATTTATAACTAATATTTTTTTTTAATCTTGACATTTATTTATATTATAGATTGTACCAGTATATAATGCTGCTATGTTTGCAAATGCTATTCCAAATCATACCTTAGAAATAATTCATGGTGCTGATCATAATTTTAAAGGGCACTTTGAAGAAATTGTTAAAGTAATTGTTGATTATTTGATGAAACATGAAAATGATTCCTTTGAAAAAGCTACTTCAATGCGCCACCCTTATTCTGTAACTATTCCTAGATGGATTGATGTTCCTAATGTACAAAACTTTAGAGATATTGGTGGTTATCCAATTGAAGATGGGTCTGGTTATATTCGTGAAAGAACTATTTTCCGTTGTGGACAGTAAGTAATTGTATTTATTTTTTGTTTTTTTTAAATAAGGATGATAATAATGTATAATTCTTTTTTTTTAAATAGTTTGGGTAGCATCACTGAGGAAGGTATTAAAACACTTCAACAATTAAATGTATCTGCTGTATTTGATTTCCGGTCAGATCCTGAAATTGAAGTTTATGGAAAATTGCCGTAAGTTTATATATATTTCATGAAAAAAAAAAAAAAATGAATAAATACAAATAGTTAAAATAACGATTTATTATTATTTTTTACTATCATGAAAAAAATAAAAATAACAGTGATGTTGAAGGAATAGCTTATTATCCATCTGCTATGTATAAATCTATAGATACTTCTCCAACTAAAATGGCAGAGCATTGGAAGGCCTATTTTGAAGGACCAGAGGGGATTGCTCGTGCATATATGCATACACTTGATGTGGCCAAAGAACAATATGGAAAAATCTTTTTATATATTCTTGACAATTTTACACGTGAATCTAGAAAATCTTTAATTGTTCATTGCACTGCTGGAAAGGTAAAAATAATTAAAAATAAACGATGTTTTTTTAAAAAAAATAAAAATTAATAGTTTTATTAATTTTATAATATATATATGCTTATATAACATTTTTATAGGATCGAACTGGTTTATATTGTGCTTTATTACTTGGGTTGTGTGGTGTTGAAGATGAAATTATTGCAAGAGAATACGCTTTAACAAATGTTGGTTATTGGAGTAAGCCATTTTTTATTTTTTTATTTTATCTTTCTCTTCTGTTAATAAAATATAGCGATATCATCTAATTTTTTTTCTTTATGTTTCATAGTATCTGATGAAGAAATTGCTTTTCGTGCTAATAAAGTTAATTGTACATTTGAACAAATGAAAGCTGCGACATCAGCTCCGTAAGTAAACCTAAATATTAAATTTTGCTTTTAAATAATAATAATAATATTAATATAAATAATGATTTTAAAAATAGATATCCTGCTATGAAAGTTCTATTAAAA
Source organism: Cunninghamella bertholletiae (assembly GCA_037043795.1). Lineage (NCBI taxonomy): Eukaryota > Fungi > Mucoromycota > Mucoromycetes > Mucorales > Cunninghamellaceae > Cunninghamella > Cunninghamella bertholletiae. The sequence goes on from JAZGVP010000001.1 coordinate 4,074,476, forward strand.
TCACTCAAGAATAAATATGGAAGTATCGAAGGTTATATTCAAAATGAATGTGGATTAAATCAAGATCAATGTAATCAACTTCGAAATATTTTAGTCGTTCCAATTAATTTTGATCAAAAACAATTTTATAGAAAAAATTATTTATAAAATGGATATATAGTTATTATTATACTTTAAATTACTTTGTGTTCTTTTTTAACATTTGTACTTTATACATTTATACAGAGAGAACTGATAATAGTAATGAAAATAATAATTTAATTCTATATATAATCTTTAATGATATGTTTGTTATCTAAAATATTCAACAATAATTATAATAAAACTACATATATAAGTTTAGAAACAGTAAATAAATAAAAAAAAGCAAAAAGTGTAGAAAATAAATAATAATAATAATAATAATTTATCGAATTTCATATCTTTAAAACCTATGTTAATAAATAAATAAAATCAAATTCTATAACAAACTATCTACATAATGATAACGAATCTTTAAAAAAAAGTTGTTGGTGGTTTTGGTTATTTTTTGTATTTATAAATAATAATAATAATAATTAGATATGGAGATGATAATGATGACAATGAATATATATGCAGAATGATAGAATGATAAGGTGATGAAAAATAATAGCAAAAAAAGTAAAAAAAAAAAACAAAAAAAAGTAAAAGAATGAATAATAAAGATGATATATATTTAATTATCTTGTTTGCCTTTTTTTGTAGATTGTTGTTGTTGAACGTTATTATTATCAGATCGCTGTCTTTTTTTAATAACATCTGTTTTCATTGATAAAGGTCGTTTTTCATGATGTAATTTCAGACTAAAATAATGATCATAACAAATAATAATGATAAAAGTAAGATTTTCAATATATATATATATTAAATATATATATCTGTGTTACTTACTACAATCCACAAGCATTACAAAGTGGTTGACCTTTAACATCTCTACGCCAAAGTGGTGTTGTTGTTGTAGCACAATTAGAGCAAACTGTTTGAATAGCATCTTGTTCTGCTGATCCATCTTTTCCTCTCATAGAATGAGGTTTTAAATATTTAGGTCGTGGTGCTTTATGTAACTTTAAGCTGAAAAATAAATATAAATAAAATGATAATAGTATATTAATATTTTTATTTTTCTTTTTTTTTATCATCTTTAAAAATAAATAAATGAATAGATGAATCCAATTTTACTTACTATAATCCACATGCATTACATAATAGTTCATCATTAGCTGAACGACGCCATAAAGGAGTAGATGTAGTTTCACAGTTACTACAAATAGGTTCTTTACCTTCCGATGGAGTACTATTAATAACAGGAATTGTACGGTGACGTTTTTCAGTTGGTGATACCGGTCTTGAAGAAGGTAAAGATTGAGGTAAACGAGAAGTAGAAAATATATCATGATGATCAGATGATTTAGGAAAAGGAGTTGTAGGTGCAGACATATTAATTTGATTAGTAGAATTCATACTTTGATGATTAGTAGTAGAAATGATTAGTGATTGTAATTGTTGCTGTTGTTGTTGTTGCTGCTGTTGTTGTTGTTGTTGTTGCTGATGTTGTTGGTTCAATTGTAAATTGGTATATTTTACAGGAGACAATACTTTTCCAACAGATGCTAAAGTTTGAGGTGGTAATTTAGATAATAGTTTATTTTGTGAAAGAGTAACAATAGATAAAGAAGAATCAAAATTATTTTGTGGTATATTCATCTGTTGATAAGTTTGATGATATATAGGTTGTTGAGCTTGTTGTTGCTGTTGTTGTTGTTGATGTTGTTGCTGTTGTTTTTGTAAAAGCTGAGGATCATAAAAAAATGATTGCATATCAAACTGAGTTGTAATGTTAGGAGTACTTGGGACAGATGCGGAATAATCATAAGTCATTGTCATATCAGGTTGAGAAATCATTATTGAGTCATTTATAATATTGTCGTTACTATTATTACTATTCATATTACTATTATTAATATTATCATTATTAGTATTTCTATAGCTTACTGACATTGATTGCTGAATATTATTTAAATTATTTTGTTGAAAAGTATTTAAATTTAATGATGATGGTGTTCCATTTATAATATAATTATTATTATTATTCAAATATAGATTATTATTATCATTATTCTGATTATTTATATAGGTATTTTGCAACTGTACAACTCTATCACATGCTTGATCAGAAGTATATTGATGTAATTCAAACCATTCAGGTACTGGTTTAGTGACGGGTGAATAACTTGAACTTTGAGTATATTGTTGCTGTGGTTGTTGATTTTGATTTGTGTTATTATTGTTATTATTATTATTATTTAATAAATTTAATTGTGGTTGAACCAAATTAATATCTTGTTGAGGTTGGGATTGCCTAGCTTGTTCTAATTGCTGTAAACGAAGTGTTCTCTTATATTCTAATTCATTAAAATTAGGTGTTGTATTTACTGGTGACGCTTGGGTACTAGGTGAAAAATTAGATGGTGATGATGATTGATCATTGGATGGAATATGATTGGATATCGTTTCTGAAGGTGATATATTTTTATCATTGTTGTTATTATTATTATCATTATTAGGTTTAGTTATTATTGATATGGATTTCTTTGAATGTCTTTCTTTTTTTGTTATTTTATTTGATATTGTATTTTTTTCTTTATCCATATGAATAGCAGTAGATAACTTTTGAATAGGCGCTTTAGATGTTGAGGAGTTATTATTATTAAGTACATTGTGCACGAACCATAATCTCCAAGATAAATTTTCTAAACGGGAGCCGTTTTCTAAAGAATCTTTTACTTTGGTACACACCCGCCATGCTTTTGATAAATCATCTTCAGAGTCAATATTAGAAAAAGGTGAGAATGATTTATTTCCTTTAATTTTTAAAACAATAGGAGCCATTGTTTAAACTTATTCTAAAACATATATATGTATATATTATACGTATTTATTACAGTTAAGTCCCTGGACGTTCTTTTAAAATATTAAAAAAGAGTGTGTCACCTTATTTAAATCTTTAACTCTTAATTAACATATGTTTAAATTGTTATTTTTTTACCTTTATTACAACTTTTTATAATTGTAAACGGTATTATATAGCTATTTTTAATAAAAATATATATAGATATATATTATATATATAAAGATAAATAAAAAATGTTTATTACTATATATAAAAAATTATATAAGAAAAGAAAGAAAGAAAGGAAAGAGAAAAAAAAATAGGATAGAAAAAAGAGTGAGATATTAAAATACGAAAATTCATTGGAAGGGGCAAAAGGTAATATGAGAAAAAAAAATAGCGGATTTTTAAATTTTGTGTAACTCAATGTTCAATTAGTTTATAAACTGCATCTTCTTATATTATATAAGGTTAACTTAAGATATAAATACTTTCTTTAAATCAGTCATAGTAAACACATCTCCTGTTCTAGGACATGTAATAAATCCGTTTGATTGACTAGCCATATCTTTTAATGCCTTTTTTTAAATAGAAATAATGTATATAAAATATCATTATTAATTACTTTTGTTAATTTTTTTTTGTAATGCTTATTTATAGTTTTATTATTTATTATTATTACCTCGTAACTATAAACTCTTCCATTAGGTAATAGCATCGGAGGATTATCTTCATTCATAATGCTTCCACTAATACGACATACAACTGTAGAATTAACATGATGACTAAGAGGTAATTTTTCTGCCAAAGGTCCAAAAGTAGTTTCATCACATACAGGGCAGTTTACATTTTTATTTTCATGTTGATAACATTGAGTAGTTTTAAGTGCCGAAAGCCCAGCTTGTAAAATAATAGATAGTAATGAATGTGATGTAAGTGAACATAAAACATAATTTTCTGATCGAAATTGTGACACAAGCTCTTGCCATCTATGGGGATCATATAAACTTCTATATGGTTCACATTGTGTATCTTTTCCAAATGCTAATAATCCCATTGCTTCCATAAATCGTTTATTTTCAGTTTCTTGCCATGGTCTTAAATATTTTCTTGAATATCCTATTGCTTCTGCTTTTTTTCCTACTCTTAATAATTCAATATATTCTTGAAGTCGTAAATTAAATTCTAAAGTACTCTATATTTTTTTTTAAAAAAAAATGAAAATGGAAAACGGGAAGAGGAAAAGAGATATCATCATTTGATTAATTTTTTTGTTGGGAAAAAAAAATATACTTCAGCAAAATAATAAATACCCAATCAAATAATCTTTTTTATAAAAACTTACTTTGATTTTTTTCAAATTTGATTTATTTTCAGAACACCATTGTAAACATTCTTTACAGCTATGGCGCTGTAATGCTTCTTCCACTTTTTCTGATTGAGTAAATAATTGTATATCTACCATATCCTAAATATTTTTGATTTTTTAACATCATCTATATTGACTTGATTTGTATTATTATGCAATTTTTTTATATGTACATATATCTATTATTTATTACATACTTCAATACCATTTTCTTTTGTCATTTTCTTTGCTGTTTCTGTTAATCCTTCACGTAATAAATAATCCACTATTACACGTTTTAGCTTTAACTGAGTCCAACGTTGAAACTCTGGTGAGGTTGGTGAAGTAACATTACTAATGGTATCAAGATTATCAAGTCTAGCTAATAAACGTTTAATATGTTGTGCTTCTTGTATCTGATTACTAGATACCTATTATAATAATAAAAATAATAAAAGCTAATAGTAAATATATAATATTCTCTTATATATAAATATATATGTGAGTATAATATATGATTAATATATAGAAAACGTAATCTTTATCATACATACTTTCCGTTTTAGTTTTTCTATTCTTTTTAATAATTCATCAATAGTTGTAGCTGCTGTTTCGGAAGATATTTCATTTCTTTCTGCTGCTAAAAGGCACTTTTCTATTTTTTCATGAAGATCTGTTAATTCTTTATCAATATATTTTGAAGTATGACGAAAGGACTTCTTTAACTGCTCGTAGGGAACCTATTAAAGTAGTAATAATAACAATAAAACGAAGTGAGTATATATATAAATATAACCATTTTTGAATCTATTATTATTATATTATAACTATATATATATCGTATACTTTAATAAAAGGCTGTTCCAATTCTATTATTGTATCTGAATTTATTTGGTTCATTATTAAAGCAAAAGAATAAATATACAGAGAGAAAAGGAATAAAAAAGTGAGTAAACTCCAAATTTAATACGGAGTTTTAAATGTTTTCTATTTGCTATGTTATTGCGATAAAAAGATTTACCTAAATACGTTTAAAAAGAATGATAAAATATATTAGTTTATTAATAGTACTAATTACTTAAAATAATGAAATTTCAAAATAAAAATAATAAAAGACTAATTTAATAACATTGATGATTAGATTATTTAAAATATCTATACAAAGTGAAGCATATAAAAAATTCTGATTGGTTAGAATTTCAAAATGTGGTTTTGTAAAATTTTAGAGCCAGATACATTTATTTTTCACCATCTTTTTTTTTCCCTTTTTCTCTCTTTTCTACCGCAGCTTTTATTTATTAAGTTAGCTTTTTGCTTTTTTTCCTTTTCTTTTTTTTTTTTTTTTTACATCAATATAAAATAATATGTCTCGTCCTCCACATAAAGTAATATAATATATTTGCATAAATCACTATTTGAATATTAAACATAAGAATATATCAATTCATTTAAACTTATATATAATACTTTTAGCCATCCTTTATTGGAACCCGCGAAAATCAAATATCACAATTAGCAAGGCGATATGCTTCTACATATAAAGTAACTAGGTAAATGCTTATGACTATTATTGTTATTATTATTGATACTTTTAAAAAATAAAACTTATAACCAATAATGAAAATGAATTAATATTTAATATTATAGTGATAGTAATAATGAAACTTCAGTTCGACTTGCTTTTACACCAACTGATCCTGATTTTCCATATGATCTTGAACAATTAAAGTTACAAATAAATATTCCAAAAGAATATCCTGATATTCCTGCTAGTATCATGGTAATGAATCAAGATATACCAAAAGGATTTGCTGTGTAAGTTGAAAACAATTAATAAAAAAGAAAGAAAGATCAGTTAAATAAAACAAAATAATAACAATGATAAAAAAAAGTGAAATAACTAACAGTAATTTGATGTTTTTATTGCAATTATTATTATTATAGAAATTTAGAAAGGGGATTTCATGAATATGCATCTACTGTAAATACAACTCTTGTTCGCCAATTAGGATGGCTTGATAAAAATATGGAGTCACTACTTCAAAAACCTGCAGCAGCGACTGTCAAATTTGTCTCACATACTATTAATGTAAATAAGGAAACAAAAAACCAAGCTGCACCTCCATTACCGGATCATTTTGTTAAAGCCGTAACTACCGCAGCTGTTGCTGAGCCATCCACTTCCTCTGCGCCACCTAATAATAATAATAATGATAAGGTTCAACAAAGGAATAATCATACAGAAAAGGAAAATATTACTAATTTAAAAAAATCACCATCATCATCTAAACCTGTTCCTTCATTTACTGCAACAGATGAAGAATTAGCTGCTGCTTTTGGAAGACGTTCAAGAGAAATTAATCATTTAAGTTCAAGACTTAGTAAATCATTTAAAATGTCAAAGTAATCAATATATATATGCAATTAAATCCATTGCATATAATTCGTTTATCATTATTAACCTGTTTATATATATTATTATTATTATTATTATTATTTATTTAGGACTGATCGTACTTTACTATTTGTATCTATTACCTTAAATGATCCTGGATTTAAACATTTGAATTTTTTTGATGATAATATTTTAAGATTAAAATATCATGTTCCTTTACAATACCCTATTGTAAAATGTTACATAGAAATAGAAAATAAAAATATTGGAAATGATGTACAAAAGTAAGGATATATATTACTATTTTTTTTAAGGGAAAGAAAAAGAAAGCTTTTTATTAACCATTATTATTATTATTATTATTATTTTGATAGTCATATCATTAATGAATTCAATTATCATGTCAAATTATGTCCTGAATATACCCTATTTGAACATTTAAATTGGTTACATCGACACATGGAAAGTATTTTAAATAAACCACCACCAGCCAACATAGATCCTGTAACTCCATTGCTAAAACAAATTCGATCACCTTTATCTAATACCATCAATACAAATCCAACACCTATTAAAACGAAACAAGATGTTTCTATTTTTAAAGATGATCAAGTTAAAAGTAATGTAATTATAGTGAATGATCCTAATTTCATGCCACCCACCACTACTGCTAATATTAATAGAACACAAGATACCACTAGTAATAATAATAAAAATCATAGAGAATCAATTGATCATGAAAATAAAGAACCAAATATAATATCACCATCGTCATCATCATCATCTATTTCTTCTTCTGATGAAAATAATATATTAAATGTATCAGAACAACCTACAGTTAGAAGAGGTACAGAAATTCGATTAATGAAACCTCAATTAGAAAACATATCCTTTTTTAGATGTACATCTTTATATGTTTTAGTTAAATGTAATCGATGTAAATCAACAATAGATATTGAAAACTTATTACCAATAGATTCAAACATCAATGATCAAAATAAAGATAAAGGTAAAAATGCAGCATCATCATCATCAACAACAACTAAAAATGAAAGAATAACATCATGCTCAACCTGTAATTCAATTATTGGTGCTAAATTTTATTCAGAATTAATCCATGATCATGCTTCATCTATGGGATTATTACAATTATCAGGATGTAAGGCCTTTGATATTTTAGCGTCTTCTTTTATGGGATCATGCTTATCATGTTTAGAAGATATTAACCATGCTATACGAATTGCACCTAATGAACGACCTATTACTGTGCCATGTTTTCAATGCCATACTAAGATGGTAGTGGCATTGAATGAATATAAATTCGTTAATATTGGTGAAGATGGACAATCATTTAAAATAGAACCAACAACAGTAGTATTAAAAAAGAAAAAGAAAAACAAAGATGAAACATTTACAGTTGGTCAACCTTTACCAAATGAAGGAACTTGTTCTCATTATAAAAAATCTAAAAGATGGTTCAGATTTCCATGTTGTGGTAAACTTTATCCTTGTGATGTATGCCATGATTTAAAAGAAGATCACTCAAATGAAAGAGCTTTAAGACATATATGTGGTATGTGTTCTAAAGAACAAAATGCTGTTGGAAATAAACCTTGTATTTTATGTGGTTATGAGTTTGATAAATCCTATCATAAAGGCACGTTCTGGAATGGAGGAGAAGGTATATATAGATATATAGAGATATATATAAATAATTAAATAATTAAATATTTATAATATATATATATATATATATATATATATATATACTAAATATAACATCAACATATTTATAACTAAATATTATTATTATTATATATATATATATAGGTGTTCGTAACCAATCATTAATGGATCGTAACGAAACTCGTAAACATCGAGGATTAAATAAAACAGCATCTAAAAAGCAAGAAAGAGTAGGATTAATTGCAAAATCAAAAAGGGAAAAAGAACAAAATCAATCAAATCAATAGACAATTATTTATTTTATTTATTTATTTATTTATATAAATAAAAATGTTAATGATGTAATTTTTTATAGCTTATTTAATGTTGAATTTTAATTTTTATTTATCTTACAAAAAGGTAAATGATGGTTCTTTTGAAAAACGTGTACAAAAGATTAGTACTAAATTAAAAAAACTAGTTGTTACACAAATGCTTCTCTATTTGAAAATATTTTTATTTTCTCATATAAATTCTCCCCTTTTTTTTTTCGCTAATTTAGTATTAAGTTTTTCTATTCCTATTTTTTCTTTCTTTCTTTCTTTCTTTCTTTCTTTTTTTCTTTTCGTTGTCCCTCCTCTTTTTTTTTATGATTAGTGAACCTTCATTCATTCCTTATAATACATCATATATGTCAGAGGTACGTGGTGTACATCCTTTATCTTCGTCACCAGCTTCATCTGCTTTTTTTAATACACCATCAATGAACTCTCCTCCTCAAAATAGTACTATTAATAATAATAATAATGGTATGTTAAATGAGGAAGTAACAACAATATTTGTCGTTGGATTTCCTGAAGATATGCAAGAAAGAGAATTCCAAAATATGTTTATGTTTTCTCCTGGATTTGAAGCTGCTTCTTTAAAATGGCATTGCAAAGATCAAGATGATGACTCAGCTACAACCATAAATCCTACACTTAACGGCAAGAAACAAATGGTAAGTAAATAAAAAATAATAATATGACTATTTATAATGTGTTCCTTTTTATTATGTTTTCTTTTTATTATTTTTATTATTATTATGTAATTTATTTATTTTCTATTTCTATTTTATTTATTATTATTATTGTTATATATATATATATACATGTTTTATTAATGTACCATTTTTTTTTTTTTTTTAAGATTGGATTTGCTAGATTTCGAACTCGTCTAGAAGCTTTAGAAGCAGTAGAAGTGATTAGTGGGAAAAAAGTGGATCAGGAAAAAGGATTTACCCTCAAAGCGGAAATGGCTAAAAAGAATCTTCACGTCAAAAGAGGATCCATTGCTCCAGTACCAACAACAACAGATACAACACCATCATCACAATCACCATTTGAACCATTATCATTAAATAATAATAATAATAATAATAACAGTAGTAATACAATAAATAATTCTACAGCAACAGCTACAAATAACAATAATAATAAAAAATTAATGTTTGGATATCATGAACCATTCGCTTTTTCACCTTTACCAAGTGATTTATTATCACCGATGACTGATTATAAATCCGATCCCTTTGCATTGGCTGCGGAGCATCAACAATCATCTATGACGCCAACCACACCTGTGTTTAATGATAACCTTTTTGGATTCAGATCCTATTCCATTGATGGTAGAAATAGTAATCCTACTACTGCTACTAATAATAATACTAACAATAACGTGAATCAATTAGGTATTGCACCAAGAGCAAGTGTATCATCCATTACAGCATTTACTCAGCGTTTATCTATTAAACAATCTCATCCAACAACCATACCCGAAGATATTTCTTTAGATCCATTTAATTATTTATCAAAATCATCACCAATGCCTATTGAACGTGCTAATTATCATCATCCTTATTTTATAGATGATAATAATACTAATAGTACTACAAATTTAGGTAATCATTTCAATAATAATAACAATCATTATCAACATCATTTGCATTCTGAATTTCCTTTAGCATCATCCCAACGTTCTAATAGCATTTTAATGTCTCCCCCACAACGTTCATTTTCTATTACAACAAATAATTCATTAACTCATAATACAACTAATAATAATAATAATAATAACATTAATACAATTAATAACACTAATAATAATAACAATAATAATACTAATAATCTTAATATTAACAATAATAACAACAATAGTAATAATAATAATGGCATTAACATCAATAATAATAATAATAATAGTAATAATAACAATAATAATAATAATAATAATAATAATAATACACCTAATTTAGCAGATCAAAATCCACCTTGTAATACTTTATATGTTGGTAACTTACCACCTAATACTAATGAAGATGAACTTCGACAACTTTTTTCGAAGTGTAACGGATATAAACGTATGTATTTCCGCACAAAACCACAAGGACCTATGTGTTTTGTAGAATTTGAAAATGTTATGTATGCATCACAAACAATGACTGATTTACAAGGTCAAACACTTTCTAATTCTATTAAAGGTGGTATTCGTTTATCTTTTAGTAAAAATCCTTTATTCACTAAACCAAATAAAACAACTAATGATCAACAACAACAAAATGCTCAACGCACAGTGTTATCATCACAATTGAATTTTGAACCTCAATTATAAATTATATACACACATATATATACACTTACATATATAAATAATAATATTAATAATATATATACACTTTTATATACAAAAGAAAAAAAAAATATACAAAAAAAAGCATATATATCTACTGATGCATCTATATTTATTTATTTATTTTTTTTATAAAGATTATACATTTCAAAGCATATGAGTAATATAATTTATATATAAATTATGTTATTCTTCTTTTTATTGTTTTTTTTACTTTATTATATTACATTTGCATTATCGCTTTAATATTATTTACTTACTTTGTTTTATTATATTTCTTATATTATTTATCATCTATTTTATATTTTATATTTTTATTCATTTTTTATTTTTATATAAAGCAATCAATTATTCTAGAATTATTTATATATATATCATCAATATTTAATAAAAAAAAACCTTATAGTTTCATAAAAGGTGTTAAATTACCCGCAAAAGAATTAAAGTTTTAACTTTATTTATAATTAGGGTTGTTATTCTATGATTATAAAATTTTTTTTTTCTTACTTGTAACATATGATATAAAGTTGATTAATATCCCGACAACGAAAATAATAAATAAATAGTTTTCTTTTACTATTAATAATACTGGTTCTAGTATTCTTATATATACTTATTTACCTAGAATAACAATACAAAAAAAAAAAAAAAGAAAAGAATAAAAAAAGATGAAAAAGAATTTGTAAGGTGCTTTTTTTTTTTTTTTTTTTTTTTTTTTTTTTTTTTCTTTCCTTTTATTCATATTTTTCTTTTTCTTTTTTCGAACCCAAAATTAGATATGGTTTTTAAAATCATTTATCGTACCTTTTTTTTTTTTTTTTCGTACTTTCATACTTTCCAAATAAAAGAATAAAAATTGGGATCAATTACCATTATAGAAACAATTTTACTTTAATATTTAATGAAATAAAGTTGATAATGGTAATATAAAAAAAAAGCTTTTTATACATATAAATATGCTACGATAATATATTAATAATAAAGGAATTTATAATGACGAAATTATTTACTTAAAATATAAAGGAATCCAGTTTAAACACCGCTGTTTTTTTTTTTTTTTTAATTTTCCTGCTATTTCATTATGCGTCTATATCGATAAAGTCATTAAGGATAGATTTTTTAGTGATTATGATTTTTTTATTTTTATATATATAAAGCATTGACCTTTTTCTATATAATTTTTCGATATTACCTATTTTAGTTCCTCCGAAAAAAAAGGATAATTCATGTGATTTGAAAATTTAGAAGGCAGTTCTTTTTATTTTTTCATCCTCATTTTTTCTTATTTTCATATTTTTTCTATCTCTTTTTTCATATTCCTTAATAATAAAAATATATACCTTTTAATAAAAGATGTTATTTCAATCTATTTATCGACATGTTGATTGTTCTCTTGAAGTAAAATAAATGTTAATATATGTATTATTATTTTTATCATGTTTCTTCAAATAAAAAAGATTAATAATATTTTTCTATTTATTATGCAAACAACAGGCAATGAGTGAAGAAGATTTAAATAAAATGTTATTAGCAGACCTTATTGAATACTGTCAAGAAAGAGGTGATAATAATAATATTAAAAATAATAACCATATGAATATAAATATGAATATAAATAGTGTATTAATAATAATATTATTATATACATATATATAAACCTATTTTATTTATATATTTTAAAATATAAAGGTCTACCAACTGAAGGAACAAAACCTCAGTTAATAAACTTGTTGTTATGCTGGGTATTAAAAAAAAAAGATATATATATATATATATATATACAAATATTTTATATATTTATAATACATACGTGATTCGAATTTATATATATAGAAACAAAACACAAGACCTATTCCTGCACCTTCTACGCCACAATTATTTTCTGCAGAGTTACCACCAATATCACCTATATCAGCTCAAGAATATCGTATGGAATTAACATCAAGGGAGTTTTCTGAACTGTTTCTAGAAGAAGGTCCTGGTTTAGATATTCCTTATCATGAATTAGAAATAGGTCAAAAATTAGGAAGTGGTGGTTTTAAAGATTGTTATATTGGTTTATATAAAGGGGTAAAAATGAAAAAAAGATAGATTCGTTTTCCTCTTAAAAAATAATAATAATTATATATATCAACGCATGCTTTTCAAAATTTTGATTATGAAACGATAAATGACAATCATGAGTGATTTGATTTTTATTTTTATTTTTATTTTTATAATTATGTTACACATATTAGGAACCAGTAGCTATTGGTGAATTAAGATTAGCACAATTTAATAAAATGGATTTAGCAGAAGTAAAAAATGAAATTCGTGTATTAAAGTAATGAAAAATATATATATATATAAAAGAAGGAAATAAAAAGAAAAAAGATTATTTGATGATGATTAGATGAACTAATTTACTTTCTTTCTTTCTTTCTTTTTTTTTTATTAATAATATATATCTATATATATAAGACAATTAAGGCATGAAAATGTAATTCAATTCATAGGTGTATGTACAAATCCACAACATTTATGTATCATTACTGAAGTATGTGCTAAAGGGGATTTATTTGATGTTATTCGTAAATATAAAAGACCAAGTTTTGCTCAACAAGTGATGTATATGCATGATATAGCTTTAGGTGTATCTTATTTACATACTCGAAGGTAATTTATACATTTATTATATTCATAATATTAAATTTGACGATGATTAATCAAAATTTATTTATACAAATGATATTTTTAGGCCATCCATTATTCATAGAGTAGGAAAATAATATATATATATATATATTAAATAGATAGTCAATTAACATTCATTTTTATATATTTAGGATTTAAAATCAATGAATATTTTAGTAGGTTAATAATAATAATAATAATATTTTTTTTATTGATTATTAATATCACTATTTTTTTTTCTTTTTTTTCTCAGATTTCAGAAGATGATCGAGCCAAAGTGAACGATTTTGGATTAGCTAGAATTCGACCAAAGTCAAATGCTCTTATGCATACACAATGTGGTACACCAAATTGGCAAGCACCGGAATTTTGGTCTTCTAATCCTAGTTATACAGAGAAAGTAGATGTTTATGCATGCGGATTAATATTTTGGGAAATACTTACTTGGGGAGTTCATGGATATCCATTCCAAGGTATATATATATATTAATATTTTAAATAATAATAATAATAATAATAATAAAAGTAATAACAATCATCTATTTTTATTTTTCATTTTTCTTTATTTAGATTTATCAGAACATGCACTTTATATTCAAGTAAAAGAACATAATTTACGTCCTCAAATGGCTACATTGCTTCCTATTTATCCAAAATCATTACTATTATTAATTACTGAAATGTGGCAAAATGAACCATTTAGAGTAACCATTAAAAAAAATAAAAATAAAAGAGCGAAAGAATAAAGATTTAAAAATAAAAAAGGGTCATCATCACTAATATTTATTATTATTTTTATTAATCATAGAGACCTACTATGTCACAAGTTGTGGAAAGATTAGCTACTTATTTGGTTTGATTTCCTATTTCATATATTAAAATAGATGTTTCATTTTTGATAATCATGTAAAAAAAATTAAAGTAATAATAATAAATAAAAAAGGACTTTTGTAATTAATATTGGATATATTTCTTAATCTTTGTTTATATATATCATCTACTTTTTATAAATCAATTTTCTAAAGGGATTAATTAGATTATGCTTTAATTTCAGTCACAGGTTTAAATTCCACAAAATTCATTGTTCCTTTTTTTTTTAAGGTTTCCTTTTAAATCTATCAACTTTTTATAACAAGATTCCTTTTTTTTTTTAAAAAAAAATATCAGTTATTTTTATATTTATATAAAGGCTCTTTTTTTTTGAAATCAGTTTTTTTTAATACAATTACACAAATCAATTACATTGTGTTTCGCTTGATTTACTTACACCATTATAAATTTACCAAAAGAAACTATCCTAATGACAACCACATTAATAAAAGAGTATTTTTATTATCGTTATTAAATTATACTGTTTAATTTTATTCATAATAGAGAAAGTATAAACAACCACTAAAAGTAAGTAAAACTTTGAATGTGTGTTTCAGCTCAAACAACTTTTATTACTAATATTGATATTAGTACACTGCTAGCTACTAATTCTATATAATTGATTATTATTATTATTTTTTATCATTTAAAAAAAAATAGGACCAAAATAACAGCTATTGTTAGTCAAAATATATAATAGATCATTTTTATATGAAACAACACCCAAAAAAAAAAATTAAATTAATTATTTACATGCATATCCAAAGATTGACTTCAAAACAGTCATCATTATCTAATTTTTCCAAATATTTATTATATTTATATAAGATCTAGAGCAAGAAAAAAAAAAACATCATTTAATAGCAATACGAAAAATGAACTTAGATGCTATAATAGTAGTATTTAATTTAACACAGATCTATCTTATTGGTTGTCAATAGATTGTTTAGTATTTGATTCAGATGGACACAATCTCAAATATAATTTATTTTGAAGATAACATTTAAAGTTTTAGGATCAACTTTGAAAGGTTTAAAGGTTAAAGACCATTGATGTTTTCCTAATTAAGAATATTGTTGATGATAAATATCAAAAACTTTGTTATATGTGTACATAGGTTATCAAACAGCAATTAGTTTGATATTAATTTATTATTAACAAGTGATCGCTTACTCTGTAAAACTCACATTATCTTTTATTTTAACTCTAATTTAACTTTTTCAATGATTTATATTTAAATCAAAGTAAAAAGTCTATGGACCTAATCATAAAAAAAAGAAAAGAAAATTAAAACATGAATTATCTGAAAAAGATGATGGTCGTAATATGGGACATAAAAATTATTGGTACAAATGTATGGTTTAAGTCAGAATGAAGTATGGCAAAATTTTAGAATTATGAAGAAATGATATCCATTTGTTAAGAAAAATAATAATATAAATGAATTGATGTTGCATATTGATAGGTAAAATAGCAATACAATTTATATATAATAAAGGATGAAGAAATGCATGAATGCTAATTTTTTTTAAGACTATTGGATAGCTTCGAAAAAATCTCAGCTCCTTGTAGTGCAATTTATTTATGCTAAACCCAATCACTAAGATAAAAAATATAATAAAACCACTTAACCTGTTCTGAAGATTAGAGAAAGTGCAAGTTCATCGATCTTCTAAAGTGGAACTTGAATCGTTAAATTAAAAAAAAAGTATTTTGCTGCTTTCGTTAACATGAATGAGGATGATATCATCAATGATATAATTCGTCAAATCAATAATGAAAAGTTAAATAATTTAGTGGACAAGTTAATTGGCAAATACCAAGAAGATCATTGTAATATAATTTTAAATAATTATTGAAGTATAAGTAGTTCCATTTTACTAATTTTTTTTATAACTGTTAAATTGAAAATAGATGATAGAAAATTTTAGTCTTTAAAAACATTTTTACAATTAAAGTATTATTTACTTTATTTCATTTTATTCACCTTATTTTAATTTTTTTTTATGATTATAAAAACAAAATTTACGGAGGTTTATATTAGTAAAGTAATTTCGTAAATAATTTTATAAACCAGTAACCACAGCATGCATTCCTTATAAATTTTATTTTGTATATAAACGATCATTTTTTTCACCATTTTATTATAAACTTATTTAGTATAATGTATATATCACTAAATTACTTATTATATATAAAACTAAATGAATGAATTTTACTTTTTTTTTTTTTGAATTTCTTTCAACAAAAAAAAAAAGAATCCAATTGATAAACAAAATGTTTTTTTTTTCATTATTAATAAATTTATTAAATTCATAAAGCGTAATAATAAATAAAAATGATTAAATAATACATAAAATTTCAAAAATATTTTTAAATGCGTACATCAGGATCACATTGAGCGCAACAGTAATCGATGTAACGAGTATCGGGGTTACCAGCCCAAGTTGGGAAATTAATTTCAGTACCTATTAATAATAAGAAAATATTAAAAAAAAATCTATCATATAATTTTAAAATATACTATTTTATTTATAACGTTTATTACCACTTCCACCTCCTTGTAAAGCCATAGCTAAGAAGAAGACCATGAGAGAGGTACCAGAATCAAGGGCAGCTAGTAAAGAAAAAAAAAGAAAAATATTTTAGTTTAATGTTTATTGTATATTTATTTTAATATTGATTTTATTTCTATATTGATTTTTCTTATATTGATTTTTTTTTACCTGAAAGTAAGTAGTTGTATTTAACAAACCAATCGTTATATCTACGTTTAATAAAACCTTGAGTAACGACAATAATAATAAAGGAAACGGTGATCCATGAACTAGATGTACCCTAAAGTTTCAAAAAAAAAAAAAAAAAGGTAAATAAAAAGAAAGAATTATATACAAACTTTATATTATTTATGATACTTACAGGTAAGGTGCAAAGACCAACCATGATCATAGGAGTATTAATTTTATCAAAACCAACGTTTGGCCATTTGCGGTGTAATATATAACCAGGAAGAGGAAGGAAAAAGCCAATAATAAATGCCCATAAAATGATATAATAAGGGGAATTGGGACCTATTATATATTTATACGTTAAAATCAGTATTTTTTTTCATATATTATTATTATTATTATTATTATTATTATTATTATTATTATTATTATTATTATTATTATTATTATTTTCTTACCGAACATAGCCATTGGGCCAATAGCACCCCAAGTAATAGCAGCACTATTGATGGTTTCAGGAGAAGCACCAGACCAAACATTGTTACCGCCGCTAGGGTCTAAAAGAATATCACGTTTTGTATTAACAATATTTTCATTAACAATATAATTGAAAATAGCACCAAGAACAGTACCAACGATTTGACTAACAAAAGTAAGGCGAGGAGGGATCTTCATATAATGACCTACTTTAAGATCTTTAGCCATTTTACCAGCTTGATTTAAAGTATTGTAACCTAAAGTCTTGAAGTACATATTGGCAACAGGATAACCTGGAAGGATGAAACCACAAATCATTTCAGCAAACACATTTAAGCCAAAACCAGAACCAGTGATAGCTTCAATCATATTTAAAGGAAGTGATAAAATGGAAGATATAAGAACAGCTAAAATAACACCCCAAGCAGGTAAAGAACTGTGGTTAGCATAAGCAATACCGATATTTACACCTGTACCAAGGATGAAAATAATATAATACCACCAATCAGGTACTTCAGGATAAACAGCCATCAATTGATTATGAATATCATCATTTCTATTAAGATGTGTAGTAACATTACGAATGGTTGACCAGATTTGTTTACCATAGAAAAGAGCAACATGAGTAATAGAAGCAGTGACACCCATATTAATAACAATATAACTGAAAGCAAAGATACCACTATACATAGGAACACCAACTTCTTCCAATTTAGTATAATTCAAACTATTATCAGGATTAAGAACTTCTTTTTGAGGATAAGTAGTTGAAGTATAATCAGTTGTATTAAGGGCAAAGATACCATTGGACAAGAATCTAAAGCTTTTAGCATGCCATTGATCAGTAACATAGAGAAGAGGACCAATGATCCATAAAAGTAAAATACCAAAGTAAATATTAAGTTGGACCCATAAAGGAAGTACTAAAGGAGTATAGTAAGATAATTGATTCCAGTCAAATGAAAGATTCAAAATACCAAGACCTTCATTAACGTTACCACCTCCAAAGAGACGAGTAAACCAGACAGAGTCTTGTTTAGCAAGACAGAAGATGGAGACAGCACCAAGAACAGGGAAAATATAAGATGGGAAGATGGCATAACAGAAAGCGCCAAGGAAAACTAAAAAGAAGAATTTGGTTCTCCAATTATTAGATTCACGTTTACCAGTTAAAGCTTGAATTAAGGAGATTGTAGGTAAAGTAGTAGGCCTAAGATGGAAATATAAAAAAAAGTAGGAGTAAAAAAAAAAGGTAAATAAATATGCATATAAAAAAATTGATCATTGTGAGTAAATTGATTAATCTTTTTTATTTTCTTACCAAATCATATTGGCAGGATAAACAAGGAAACGACGTAAATGACCAGCAATACCGTAACTATAAAATTAAAAAACAAAAAAAAAAAAATGTCATAAGAAAAACTATTTTGTTTGATTTTTTTTTTCATAAACGATGATTTGTATTTAAAATCTAAATATAAAACTCTTACCCGACTAATTGAGTAGCAAAGAGTAAAAAGATACCACCTGCAGGTGATGGGGAATTTTCATAATACACTATTAAAAAAATAAATAAATAAGTAATCAAATAATAATAATAATAATAATAATAATAATAATAATAATAATAATAATAATAATAATAATAATAATAATAATAATCATGATTATAATAATTTATATAAAGCTTACATGCTTGAGCACTTAAAATATAAGTAGCATAACTAGATACATTAGCAGAACTAACACAGATATAAATACAAGTGAATTCTTTTGAGTTGAAAGGGAAAGGATTTAACCAACCACCAGAAGGTATATATTTAGACCAAAGAGTACAAAACAAATAAGCAACCATTAACATAAAAGTATCAGATAAAGCTAAACCAACAGGTTTAAAGAACATAAGTTGACTGACTGAGGAACTTAAAGCAGCAAGACACTAATAATATTAATATTAATACATATTATGATTATTTAGATTAAAAGAGAGTTTTATATGTATGTAAGTATGTATGTATGTATGTATGTATGTATGTATGTATGTATGTATACGTGTATATGTATATATAAAAAAATTATTATTATTTTTTAATTATTAATAATAATTATTTATTTTATGATTATTTTATTACCACAGCAATGATTACACCACGAAGAGAAATAATTCTTAAAGTAGGATCATCGGTAGTACCAATGATTTTATCAATGTTTTGAATATCTAAATCTTCTTCGTGAAGTTGTCTAATATCATTTTCAAAAAGCTTTTCCTCTTCGACTATTGTTTGCTTTTCTTCAGTTCCTTCATAGAAATCTTTTTCATTTTTTTCATTAGATCTTTTATCTTCATCGTATGAATTTAAAGATTTAGTTTTAGTAACCTCCGTCATATTAGTATTATTATTAGTATTATTATTATTATTATTATAGATTTAAAAAATAAACTAGAAATACATTAACAAACAAACAAATAAATAAATAGTATATTTTAAAAGTAAAAAGTAAAATTTAATATAAATTAAAAATATTATGGCCCTAAAGTACAAATAATGGAAAATATGAATAAAAGGAAAAGAGAAGAAATAATAATAAAAAAATTGATTTATATACGAAAAGGGTAAAAGGAAAAAATTAAACCCCGCTAGCATCAATTTTTCCTACTAGATCTGTCTACTTTTTTTTTTTGATTTTCTATTTTTTTAAACGAAAAAGGAAGTTTTTTACCAAAATTAAATGAAATAAGGTATGTTGTCTGATATTTATCTTTACCTTTTTTGATTTCCGATTGTATAACAATATTTTAATTTTATTTTTGTGTGTAATTTAATTCTAATATATATATATATATATATAATAGTAATAATAATGATAGTACTAGATCAAATCAATTAAATTATATATATTGATTATTTTATATATTTCTTTTTTTTTTAAATTAAAACAAATAAACTAAAATAAAGAAATACCATTATTTACTGAATATAAAAATGAACATGTATATAAATGGAACATATATATATATTTATATATATATAATGAAAAGAAAAATCTTATCACATAAATCTAAATTAAGAGTTTTTTACTCTAAATGTAAAAAGGAAGGAAAAAGAAAACTTTAAATCTTTTGAATGATAACTGATGATAATAGAATATTATTTATATAAAACCTATATTTTATTTTATTGAGAAATCATCAATATTAATGGCATAAATATCGGGGATTCAAGTGTATTAGTTACACAGTTGACGAAATAAATGAAAGAAAATATGAAGAATAATTTCATCATTAGGAACTACTTTCACGACATTATATAAATTAGTAAATGACTTGATTTATTTATTTATTATTATTAATATACAACCAATCCATACTGGTTTAAACTATTTAATCTTTTTATTATTATTATTTTTACTATTATTTAATTAATAGTTTTTTTTTTTTTTTCTGGTGCAGATTTTAAAAAAAAAGAAAATATATATTAAATAATATTTTGTAACGTAACGAGAAAAAATAAAATAAATAAACAAACCCATTATCAACATTTTTTAAGAAATTGTTATCAAGTGGTGATACTGAACCAATTTGGGAATTGTGCAGTTTTTCCTTTTCAATGAAGAAATATTTATTGGTTGATTTCTTCTTTTTTTTAAAACTCAGTCCGATTTATCTTGTTATCTAAATAACTATTTTTTAGACTATAATAGAACTCTTTTTATATAAAAAAACTATATTAAAACTATTTCAGTATTATTTATTACTATTAATCACTATTTACTTATTATTATTACTATTATTATTATTATTATTATTGTTGTTGTTAAAGTAATTATAATAATAAAAAAATGATTATTTTATTATTTTATCTGAGAAATATTTATTTGATCTGGGAAAAAAAAATTTAATAATACTTTTTATTGGTATTAAAGTTTCTATTACTTTTACATATTATTTCTATTTTCTTGTATTATTTCCATTTTTGATTTTTTTTGAGTTAAAGTTAGTAATAGCGAAAAGAATTTCTTGAGAAACACCCTTTACTATTTTATTCTTTTATATGTCCTTATCTATATAACTGTATTACTTCAATCCAATAGTATATATATATATATGTAAATATATATATAATTTATTCATGTGAGAAAATTGCCTTATTCTTTCTTTTTTCTTTAAAACATGTATATAATTGTAATTCCTATTCCTTTTTTATTAATTTTCTAAATGTTGAAATCCTACTGGTTTTTCATTTACATTCGTTACTTCTTTTGTAAATGATAAAACTTTATATATTCTTCCCATCATACTTGGATCCAATAATCGCTTAAATCCTTCAATGATATTTTTTCTACTTGCGCTATCTTTTGCATTTTTAAATAATGATTCCATTCTAACTTGAATACCTAAGCTTTGTAAAAATTCTGATTGAGTGACTGGTCCATAAACACTGATGCCTATTATTATTATTATTATTATTATTATTATTATTATTATTATTATTATTATTATTATTATTATTATTATTATTATTATTATTATTATTATTATTATTATTATTATTATTATTATTATTATTATTATTATTATTATTATTATTATTTAAAAAAAAGAAAAATCAATTAGTAATTAATAACAATAATAACAATAAAAACGAGCTAAATATACTTTTTAATAAAATTAATTTATTACCATTTTCCTTTAACATATTTTCTTTTAAAGCCAAAAAGTCCACATCTACACTAAGATCTGCACTACCAGGATCCATCATTGGATGTACAAATTGATGTTTCTTAATTGCTCTTAATGTATCTCCTTGAATATAATTTTGACCATAATCAATAATTAAACCTGCTCCACCATAATTATTAATAAGATTAGCCATGTTTTGTCCAATCTGCCAACTATCAGGTGATATTTCAATCCTATCTCCTTCTTTAAAATTTGAATACTTATCTCCCTTAAGATAAAATTTACTTGATATCGTTTCATTAGGTGCTCTTACTAATCGAAAGTTAAATTCACTAGCGTTTTTATTTTTAGAAAAATAAAAAACACCGTATCGAGTAAGCACAAGCTAACTGTTTTCTTCTTTTAGATTCTTTATTTATCTTTATTTTTTATTTTTACCTTTCATTTGTATCATCTATATCTACAAGCATCTCACGCCATCCTTCTGATGTTTTCTATAATAAAAATAATAATAAAAAGGACGAAAAAGGAATTTTTAACTTATTTAATATCTTTATTTTTTATATTTAAGTATCAAGTATCATGTATGACCTTATTGTATTACCTCAAAGCTATGTACTGGTAAAGCATCAAAAAATTCATGTGCCATAATAAAAGACCATTGCTCTATATATATATAATGAGAAAAAAAAATTAAAAGTAGTAGTATTAGATAATCTATGTCCTTAATATTTTATATATATATATATATATATATATATATATATGTACACTTACGTGGTACTAATTCAATGCCATCATGCCAATAAATACTCATTCCGTCTTCATTTTGAATGACTTCTGTTGGATTCATACCAGCTGTTTCTTTACTTTCAATTCTTTTAACATCTTCATCCGTAGATCCTTTTACAAGAGCTGATCTTTGCATTTTTCTTAATCCAGGACTTGCTTCAATAAAATGAACACCTGTAAGAGTCTTGTAAAAATAAGGAAATTGCTTCCAAGTCTATTTTTGTTTTTTGTTTTTTTTTTTAAAAAAATAAAGAGAAAAAGAGAATGAATAAAAAATCATATATATAATAAATCATGAATCATTCTATTATAATATAAAATAAAACTACTTTACTCTTATCATATCACTCATCAATGTACCTCTTCCAGGTCCAAATTCAATGATTTGTGTTTTATCAGGTTTTCCAAGTCTCATCCATTCTGTCAAATACCATATACCACAAAGCTATTATTAATAAATAAATAAATAGATAGATAGATAATTAATAAATGGCTATAAGAATAAAGTAAACAATAAAACATTTATATCCATATTTATATATATATATATATATATATATATATAGGTATGAATACTTCACATACTTCTCCAAACATTTGACTTATTTCAGGTGAAGTAACAAAATCACCTTGTTGCCCAAATACATCACCATGCATATAATAACCACTAAGTGGATTCACCAATACTTGTCTAATATAGTGTGCTACCGTCATAGGACCTGTCAACTATGTAAGCATATATATATATATATATCAATAAAATAATAATATTAAGTACGATTTTAGAGAAGAATATTATTATTCTATTTTTATTTTTTTTTATTAAACCATATATGCATTATTGTTAGGATCCCTCTTTTTTTTCTTTTATTTTTACCTTGATAGCATCCTGTAAATGTTTGCCTAAAGGTGACAAAGTTTCTTTGTTTATACAATTATTATCACCGCCATGAGTACTGTTTTCAGTTGAATAAAACCGTTGAGATTTGAAACGTGTTGAAATGCATCGTTTTATTAAATGGTTTTCATATTGAGGTAAATGAATACAACTTCTTTTTAAAAGTGTTGTAAACATTTAATAAATACTTCTCTATTTTTATATTCTGTTTTAAAAAAAGAGAGAAAAAATAAATAACAATAGAAAAAAATAGGTTTTTTACTCTAATTTTGCGCATAGAAACTCCGAATATATATGTATTTTGTATTGTAAAAAACTTGTGTTAATATAAATCTTAATTTTCTAAAAATGAAAGAATTAAAAAAGAAAAAAGTAGTCGTTTTATACTCTTTATTTTTTTTAATAATAATACATAAATTACAATTTATTTTCATAAAGTTACTTATATGATTTTCCAAATAATAATTTTCCTTTTTCTAAATATCCATTATTAATATGAGTATCATTACTATCAAAGGATTCAGATAGTTTTCCTTTTCCTTTCTTAAAGGGTATCCATCTATTGAATTTTAAAAAATTAAATATAAATAACTGTAAACATATAAATTAATCTTATATATGTAGATATATTCTTTACCTTGATATTGTTTTTTCAAAAAGTGTGTTTTTTTGTTGTTGATCTTTCATAATCACTTGATGACCATCATGATTATTATTATTATTATTATTATTATTATTATTACTATAATCATCACCATCGTTGGAATGTAAAGAGAATAAATCTTCCTGATCATCATCATCACTATCTCCATTTACGTAATGATTACTTTCATCATCATCAATTAAATTTTGTTGATGATCATGATCTCCATATATATCATCACTGTCATCAAAAGTGCTACTATCATCCCCATCAGAGTAAAGTTGAATATTGACCAATTCTTCTAATGTTTTCAAATCTTGCGATGTAAATGATATACGTGATTCTAAAGCTTCATCCATGGAGTAAATAGGTGTTTTCTTTGTTAGATAATTTATTTCTTCTTTTTCTTCTTCTTCATTAATATCAAATGAAATTTCTCTTTCTTTGACTTGCTCATGTTCATCATCATTAGGAGAATGCACTAATACTGGTGGCGTTGATGTTTCATTGTTTTCATGGTGATTGGATAAAAATCTTCTTGGTAAAACCTTTTCTTTTATTAATAATGGACTATGCCTTATTACTGCTTTCAAAAAATCTAATGATGTAAAATATAACAAATTTTTGATATAGATTAAATGATATATATATTTATATTTTTAATACAAATTGATACAATAATAATAATGTAATGAAAAGACCTTACCCTTCTTCAATGCATTTAATAAATCATACCATGACCAAGTTTTATTACGATATTCCAAATTTGGTTGACGAAATTTAAAGTTTTGTATATCATAAATTCGTTTGTTACCCTATAAATATAATTTTTAAAAGAATGTATATATATATATATACATACATATATATAAATAGTTACCATTTTCCTTTTTTTTTCGCTTTTATTATATATATATTTAAATTACCTTAAAGCTTAAACAATGTTTAGCACCTGGAATTTTAATTAAAATAAATGTATGATTCTTAGAAGCACGTTGTTTCATAATAACTACATCATCTTTATGTTCGCTAGTATCTTCAGAACGATAATGGTGATGTGATCTTGTAAGTTTCGATAAAGAACCATCCCATAATATCCACGAACTACGACGAGAATCATGACTATTGTTTCTTTTTGGTTGTGGTCTTTTTTGATTAGTATTACTTGAATTAGATATAGATAATGATGTGGATGTTAATAAAGATTTTCCACCACCACCAAACCAAATACCTGTATCACTATTCATAGAATTTGTATCGTTTTGTAGTGAGGATGATTGTATTGCTGTAATTGGTGATGATGGTACTAGTAAAAAATTATTATTATTTAATAAATTTGTAGAATGAGTAGATGAGAAGGATGATGATATTATAGGTGATGATTTACAAGTATTAGTAGTGGATAAACGTGATTGAGATGGATCTGTTGTTGTTGTTGGTGATGATGATGTTGTTATTGTTGTTTCTGTGTTTAATGTTTGGATTGAAGCACCAGAAGGAGATGTATTGAGTGATGCTGGAAATAAATAAGACACCATAGATTGCCAAAATAATTGTGTTAGTTGTAATTGTAGTGGAAATAAATTAACTTCTAAATGTTGTATAACTGGAATACCACCAACAGGTTTTAATGAAACTAATCGCCCAATAATCATCTTTTGTTTGGAAAAATCAGGATAGTTATTGTTAATAGTATTTTTGGATAACGATACCGATGATGATGATGCCGATGATGATGAATAAGTAAATAATCTTTTACTTCCTCTTCCACTTTCTATAAAAGGTCCAACCACTTGTTTAAAAATAGGTGTAGGTGAAGTATCATTTACTAATAATTTATCCACTTCAAAAGTATGATGATGACTTTGGTCGCTATGAATAATTAAATTATAGTTTGTATTTTCCAATATCCATTGACTAAAAGGCGATTCTTCATCTTTTTGCATATTCCATCTTAATGATTTTATTGAAATATTAATTTTTCCAATAGGCATTTTTTGTTGATAGTATTGATGATGATCATAATCGTCATTATTTTCTTGAGATACTAATTTATTATTATATTGTTGATATCTAGCAAGATATTCTTTTGAGGATTGTGTAAATAGAGATAAAGATTCTTTATAAGCATACCATTTTTTTCTTGTTAATTTACATTGTTGTTGAACAAAAATGGAATCATTGACAGTAAAATCAACCATATTATTATTTATGCCATGTTGAATACATAAATACTGATGTTGATAGTATTCATTCAAATAAAAATAATGGCGTACTTTTTCTTGTAAATAAATAATATTGTTTAATATAGTCATAGGACTTTCTCCATTTACTTGTAAAGAAAAAGTCATATCTTGTAACTGATTTGTCTTTTCTATATAACTAGGTGATTTTTTAAAGAGTAAAATAGACGTGACCACTTGATAAAGAATCATATATTGATACTGATTAGCTGTAAATGAAAAATTAGTAAAATGAAGATGTGTTGAATTACATTGATCATCCCATGGTTGATGATGAAAAGTATTTGGCACACGTAATGGTGATGTTTCTGTTGTAGTAGTAGTGGAAGTTCGTATTGGATTATATCGATCGTATTGAATTGTTCCTTTAATTTTATTATTACTTCCAAATCGTTCAAATCTATTATCATAATATTCTTCTATGTAATTATCTACAAACATTTCAGGAGGAATCCAAGCTGATAAAATGAATGATGATGATGCTGATTGTTGTTGCTGTTGTTGTTGATCATTACATTCATGATGATGTTGGTGAATTGATATATCCATTAGTTTTGAATTGGGAACACCATAATGATTGTCTATTAAAAGATCAATTATATGTATTGGTGCACGTTTTACAACAAATAATTGAATAGAATCCATACTTGCTACCGTTCTTTTTTTCAATATACTAGTATCCACATCAGTGTTTTCTTTTTCAATCACTTCAAATTGTTTTATTTGAATTCGTTGGTTTGCTACTAAAATACCAGCATCTTGAATAGAATCACCTTGCAAAAATATTTGAGGATTCCATAGATCAATTAAGGTCATGTTTTCAGATTCATATCCATTAGGTATCTGATTTACTTGATATATAGGATCATTTTCAATATTAATATCATCTGCATTTTCATCACCATCAACATTATTATTTTTATTATTTTGATTTTCATCATCAGGTGTTTTCAAATTATGATTTTTAGTATTATGGTTATTATTATCTGTTTCATCAGTAACTATGAAATGATTATTTCGATCCTCCATTAATTTATTTAAAAGATCATTTGGTGAATATGAATTGAGTGTATTTTCTTTATTATTCCAATCAAAATGAAATGATGCAGGACGGTGTTGTTGCTGTTGTGATTGCTGCTTTTTTTGTTGTTGTTTCTCTTGTAGTTGCTGACTTTGATTAAGTGTACATTTTTCAACAAGCTCTCTTAAAAAGTGAGTAGCACGACTAGAAATATTATATGTATGTATATGATGTTGTGCTCTTGCATCTCTCCAACGACTTACAATATCATGTACTGCTGTATTCCAAATAATTTGAGGATTATGAATGATGTATTTTTCCTTAAACCTTCCCATTAAGGCTTCCCATTGCATTAAAGATTTATCATGCTGATATGAAGAAGGAGAAGAGTGAGAATGAGGTGATTTTGTATTATTATTTAAATCAGTATTATATAACTGATGTGAAGATTCCCAAATATTTACAATATATTGTTCAAGTAATTTCTTCTTAATATACAGTCTATCAATCATTGAAACTAATTCACTCTCCTAAAAGATGGTATTTTAAAAAAATAAAGAAAGAATGAATATATATATATAATAATAATAATAACAATAATAATAATAATAATAATAAATATGAATTTGAATAATCTTACTTGCTGTGATAAATTTACATTATAAGATTCCATTGTTAAATGCTGTTCCACGTGTTCCAATTTTTGTTGATACATTCTAATTTGTTCTTCAATGATTTCCATACGTTGATGTAAAGAATCCAATTGTGTTTCCAAAGTGCTTTTAAAAGTACCAATAATACAATCATGAGTTTTTCTTAAATGGTAGTTTTTTTCAACGTATAAAGGATCTAATAATTTAACGTAATCAACACATGGTGAAAATGCAAATGGAAGAACTTTAGAAGTTGAAGCAATTGTAGCTGGTTTCATATCATAACCTAATTCTATAAAATCATCAAGTTCAATCCATTTATTTTTATCATCATCATCATTATAAGAAAATGGTGATGATGACGAAGAAGAAGAAAAAGGATGTGTTGGTGAAACAGTAGTATTTGTTGTATAAATAGCACGTAAATCTACATCTTTTAAATGAATTTCTATTTCATGTAATGGCCAATCTGATTTAACACGATAAAGTTCATCATCTTTATCTTCTTCATTATTTATGTTATTGTTACTTGAAGATTGTGAGGTAATTGAAGTATTATTTTTTTCCAAACGTGGCTTTCTTCTTTTATGAATATCTAAACAAAATTGATTAATATTTGCTTTTAATCCAACTATATCTGCAATATCCTCATCAAAATCATGATCTTGTTGTTGTTGCTGTTCATCAGTCATACAAAAATAACTAAACGACATAGGTTCCATCATAATTTTATATTTCATTGATTGCATATGTTGACCGAATTTAACATGAACTTCATCTTCATTTTTAAAAAGAGATCCATACCTAATAGGTAAACTTAATGGCCCACCAAATAATCCATACCATTGAAGAAAATGTTGTATAGATAAAGGTGTAAGATGCATTGAATTTTTATCATTTGAGTTTTTTTCTTCTTCTACTTCATATTGATGATGATAATCACCATTATTATTATTATTCATATCTAAGAAAGATGATGGAGATAATTGATAGTTTGGTATTTTAATAATACTAATTGATAAATGTATATAATCGGAACGAAAACCAGCAAATGCATCATAAGTAGTCTAAAAAAATTAGAAGAGTTAAAAAGTTATTCCTTTGTTTTTTTTTCTAATAAGAAAAAAAAGATCTATATATATATATATACTTACATGATCAACGTGATCTTTTGATTTATAAACAATTTGATAATGAGGTTTAAAAAATAAAAATTGACATTTTTTAGATTTTTTAGTTTGTAGACAAACTTTACACTGAGATGAACATAAACGTTCTAAGTGGCAACCTATACCCATTTGTACACCACCTGAAAGTTTGATAATGATTTTTGTAAAAATAAAAGAAGAAAATGAAGATGAAGAAGAATGGTCGTTATTATTATTACTAATAATATTACTACGAATCAAATCAGGGATACCATAAGTGTAATATTGGCTTTGAATTTGAATAAATTCTTTTTGAGGATTATCATAATACCCAATATACCAAGTGACTTGGCCTTTCCAATATTTTGTCATGCCTGCACCACGACCTAAAAGTAAATAAGGATCTCTTGTCCCTTTCATAATAAAAGCAAAATCACCATCAGGGTGAACAAAAGTAATCTTTGTACGTGTATGAATCATTAGTCTAATTTTATCCCAAGCACCTATCTTTGGAGATGGATCTACTAGTTTTGGTGTAAGATTTTCTAATAAATTAATGATATCTTGAATGGCGGGTTGATATGAAATTGACCAACATATCATAGATGTAGATGATGAGGTGTATACTTTGTACTCCGCATTAGAATAAAATTTAGTTGGTGATGCTGTTCTAACAATATTTATAGTATATAGTGAAGAAGTTTCTGCTGCTATTGCTGTTGTTGTTGTTGATATTGTTAAATCATGATGATTATTCATATTAACTATATCTAATGGAATTTTTCTTGAACCCTCTTTCACGCCAAGATCATCTGCAATAACATATTTTCCATAGAGAGACCAAGATGGTGACTTATTATTATTAATAGATGAATAATGCTTGTTGGTGGTTTTTGGAATATGTAGTAAGGGAAGAGGGTAATCACGAATTTTTACTATTGTCTCACCAGCTTGCCAATTTAATTGAAAAGGAATTAAAAATGAATAATTAGAATTCATGGGTACACCTTTCCCCATATTATGTATAAATAAAAGTGTTTCATCTATTGAATATTTTTCATTATCATTATTAATATTATTTTCTTGACTAATGATCATGATACTATCCATCATTGATAATTGTGATAAAGGTGCATGTAAAGGAAGTGATAAAATTTGAATACGAAAAAGTTCAGAATAGTAGTCATCATTCAGATCTGTGTCATTACCATCATAAGCTTCATCTAAATGTTCAACAATACATCGATATCTATAGTCACATTGCCTTAAATCATGATAATAATCATGTTCTGCTTGTTTACATTGATTTATTTTTTTTATCCATGAGGAAGAATGTATTTCATTTAATCGTTGACGAGCAGTATCAATTTTATTTTTATTATGATCATCATCAAGATGAATTGATGGTGACGATGATGATGATGATGGTGATGATGATGACTTTGATGTTGATAAATGCTGCTGTAGTTGTTTCTTTTTCTTTTTTTCATATTCTTTTTGATATTTTTCCTTTTCCTTCTCAAACTCCTCTTCTAAAGAAAGTCGATGAGCATTCCCTGCTTGACCCATTGTAAAAATGTGGCGTAATTTTGCTTCGAAAGGATCATCGTCTAACCAAACAATGATTTGATCACATTGTAATTTAAATGTTGGTAGCACAATAATTGGTGTATGACGAAGTACAGGACCAAAATAAGTAAAGTAAGGATAACCATGGTGGCCATTATTGTTACTACTAGAAAAAATAAGAAGATGGAGTTCACGGATACCTTTTGATAAATTAATTGCATTATCCAAAATGCTGGATAGTTGATATTGATGAGGTACACGAAGAAAAAGTTTTGTGATAGTTAATGTTGTACCAAATGATAATAATGGTTTATTATTTTCTTTTTTTTTCTTTTTTTCGGATTCAAAATTATTAATTAATAACTCAATATCATCTACTTCTGCAAGTATTTCCCATCGCTGAATTTGATCATTGTTGTTTGTGGTTTTATTGGTAAAAAAAGATAATGGAGACGATGATGATAAACCAAGTAATGCCAGATTAGCTATTGTAATACAAGGTTGATTTTTTTCATTATTATAATCATACCAGTTCAACATAATATCATCTAATCGAAGGTAAAGGTATTGATTATTTGGTAATAAAATTTTAATATCACATCTATAAACTTGGCAATGAATTTTATCCATGATGAGCCATTGGTAATGGTTTATATTATTGTTATTATTATTGTTATTATCATTATTGCTATTATTGGCGTTATTATTTTTTAAGGGTTCTAAATTACTGTTACTATTGTTTTTATGTTGATGATGTTTCCATTGAGTCAATAATTGTAAGAAAGAATAAACGGCTAAAAGACATGCATAGTAATTATTAAGTGAATACTGGATTCCAAATTTTCTTAATTTAATATCAGTTGATAAATAGAACCGATTTGAATGTTGCTGAAAATGAGTAGATAAATTTATATGTAATCGAGATATCCATCCAATAGTAAAATATACTTTTTCTTCATTATTATTAATTTTAGAATCATCTATTAAATGATGTAAGGTTGCTGTTGAAGTAAAATGATCAATGACAATTTGATGAAATGATATCCGTACAGTACCAATAGATTCAAAAGAAGGTGATGACGATGCTGCTTTATTCGTAATTGTATCTGTATTTGTTGTTTTAACAGCTTTAGCAAATTCAAATACTGTTTTTTCTAAGCAAAATCGAACTGATGTTATCATTTCAGAAGAAGGGGTATTATCAATATAATCATCAAGAGGAGCTGAATATTTATCCATTGATTGCTTTTTATGTTTTCCAATCATTATTATTGTTGATTTTAGTAAGGATATATTTGTTGTAAATCGCTGACATACTTTTAAAAATAGTAATATATTTTTAGAAGGGGTATCATTACATGATGATGACTTTGGTATTGTTTTATCTAAAGGTATAGACGATGGCGATAATAATAATATTAATGGTCTTATCGAATTGATCCAATACATTAAAGGTTGAACATCATAAATATCATTACAAAGATATATTTTAGATTGTTCCATAGTAGCTTGAATTTCACCATCTTTTATATGACCTGCATGAAAAAAATGCTTAATAGAAGGTAAATAATGTATATGAAATGCTAAATCCAAGTGTTTTGATGACATTAATGGAATGGAATTATTGTTATTTTTTTGTTGCTGACTATAATTTACAATCATTTCTTCAATATTTAACCAAAATACCATTTTATATATATTTGAAGTTGAAAAAGAAGAAGAATGTGATTTTTCTTGATGATGATCATGATTTTTTTTAAGTTGAGGTATTGATGATATTCTTTTAATAAGATTAGACGAACGTTTTCTACGAGAAAATGTTGTTGTTGAAGTTTTTGCAGTTGATGATGGTATGGTATGATTAGAATCATATTCACAAGAGATTAGCCATCTTATACTTTTACATTTCAATGAACCCTTATTATTTGAATGATCTATCAGCCGAATAGAAGGTGATAATAAAACAAGGGATAAATCCAATATAGGTAATAGTGGTTGTTGATCATGATGATTATTTGTATTGATTACTGTTGTTTTACTATTCTTTGACTTGAAACGATTTATCCATAATTTTATTAATTGATATTTAGTAATATCAATGTTTAGCTTTGGATGGCTGAGATTAAAATCAATTTTTAATATGTTGTTATTGTTATTGTTATTGTCATTGTTATTAATTTGAGTCTTATGTTGATGATAATGTGATGATGATAAACTTGCATGCATCAATACATTTGAAGTACATAATAACTTTAATAGCATTACATCTGATGATGATATTGCCATAGTCTCTTTTAACAGGTATTGAATAGAATCCATTGTTATTTTAAGATCACATTTTTGAGTTTTATTTGTTTGAATAATAATATCTGATGATATACAAAAATGCTCGATTTCTAATTGGGTATAAAAAGTACTACCATTATCCTTTTTATCATCATGATCAGGTATAATAATAAGTTTTGATGATTCTAATGACCATTTTAAAAAATCCCAACATGATAACTACCAAAAGATAAAATAAACAAAAATAGAAATTAAAATAAGAATATAAAAAAAAAATAGTTCGACGAAATATATCTATATATTGAAAATATTTAATTTTCGTGTATATTAAATTCGTACCTTATTTAGTAAACTATTTTGAATTTGATTTATTTTATTAGCCTTATTATTATTATTATTAATATTATTTGGTGGATTATCCTATAGAAATAAAGCATTTTTTTAAATAAGTAATATATAAATAGAAAATAAGAGATAAGTTCATTGTATTATTTATTTGTTTATTTATTTATTATTTACCATCTGATGATGAGTGCTTTTCGTACTGTTTAGAATTGGGTATAAATGAGTTTGAATGTCATCAGTTAAAACTTTACAATGAACCCCATAAAGAGTAAGGCAATCTGAAGCCAAATTCAATAATATATTTATAGAGATATTTGTTTTAGATAAAATAGGTTGTTGTTCATGATGATTATTTGTAAGTGAAGATGATGATGGTATGATATTGAATTGAAGTGAATGTAATACAAAATTAATGTTGACTTGTTTTTTTAAAAAAAAAATATGCTGAGTTTGTTTCAGGGAATAAAGAGATGTTTCATCAAAAGGAAGTAAAGGTGAAGATTGATTATTCATTTTTTTATTAACAACATTTAAAGTACTATGACATTTTAAAGTATCTATTTGTATACAGTAATACATTTTCTCTTTTTCTTCTTCTTTTTCTTCTGAATGTTTAATAACTATCCAATTGATATCTTCTATTTTTATTAATATAAATCGGCTAATAAAATACAATCCCCACTGAGTTGGTAATGACAACATGAATTTAAGATAAGGTCTATACCATTTTAATAATCGCCAAATCCAGTTATTAAAGGTGAATGAGTTTTTTTTCTTTCTATTTTTATTTGTCGTTGTTGATTTTAAAGAAGGAGTATACTTGTTAGTTTGTAAAGAAACACCATAAATATGTATTTCATATAATAATAAAGATTTAGGTGGTGCTAGCTTTATAGAGGCGTGTTTTATAGTAAAGGTCCATTTATTATAAACTGATAAAGAAAAGTTTTCAAGAGAAAAAAACCCAATATTAACTTTTAGTTTATACTTTTGAATTATCCTCTTTCTTATGATAATTATAAGAATACATAATGATAATAATAATAATAAAATAAGCAGTGTAGCATTAACCATTTAAAGAAAAACAATTAATCTCTCTTTAGTAATGTAGATGTCAATTACTTTTTATGACTATATTTTTAAAATGTATATATATATCCGTATATTTATAATAAAATGAAATAAAATAATACAAGCCAACTATATTTTAAAAAATGAATAAATAGTAAGAAAAGAAGAGAAAAAGAGAAAAAGAAAAAGGAAAAGAAAAGGAGGGCAAAAAAAAAGGCTTAATGTGGAGAAGAAATAAAAAAAGCAATATCCTTTTTAAGAAACTCCGGTATTGTTTTTGTTATTTAAACTTTTTGGGGAAAAAAATAGTTGCTACAATAATGTTTACCTTAAAAAAAATAATAAATGATACAAACAAATAAAAATCTTGTATTTTATTTATTTCTATAATGTAAATATATATTTATAATATAACAAAAAAAAGTGAATATAAAAAAAACATAGGATGAATATAAAGATATAAAAAAATGAGATAATGAATGAAGGTTAAAAATAAAAGATATACCAAATAAATAGATAAATAATAAAAAATATTGTTGTTATTGTTTTTTTCTAGTTTGTGGTTGTTATTTTTTTTTTTCTAAAATGAAGTTGAAGGATGAGACCATTCGAAATCTTTCATATTTAAAGGTACACTTTGATGGCGCCATGACATAAGAGATGAAAAATCTACGGTATCTTGATCTGTTGTTGTCGTATTAGTAGAAGCAGTAGTTGCAGTAGTTAAATTAGGAACCATAGGAAAACGAATAATTTGACATAAATGATGATCCATACCAATAATACCGAAAATTTCTTGTCTTAAATCGGAAGCTAAACCACGAATGGTATGATGTAAATGACAAGTGGCTTGCATCCCTTCAGTAAAATCACTACATTGAATCCAAGTTGAATCATCCATATTTTCCATATAAAATAAAGGAGCTTCTTTTAAGTCCATATCAATTTGTGCAAACATTCCATTTTCTGAAATAGTGATATCTAAAGAAGTTAATAAATCAAAGGAAATGACCATTTTAAAATGATAATTACTATCTCGAATATGCCATTCAAATGTACGCTCAGTTAATTGAAAACAACATAATAAATCTTGTTGATTGATTTTCATTCTATGCCATGTACCAATGGTGACCGCATTTGCATTGATTATTCCTGTTGATACATCACCTGTTGTTCCAGTTGTATTATTGTTATTATTATTATTATTTTGATTATTTAAAAATGTTGAATCATTTAATGATTTTAATGTGTCTGGATCTAAAAATAATAATAGTAATAAAAAATAAGTTAATTTATATTATCTATATTTATCACACTCTTTTTTTTTTCATCTCTCTCTTAATTTTCTATAATTTTTTTTCTATATATATATAAATATGATGATAATTTACTTAATTCAGTAACAGGTGTGGGTGATAATGATATATTTCCCGGGTAAAAAGGATCTTTTTCATCCAATGATATAGTATCACTTAATGAATTAGTATACATAGAAAGTGATGATGGAGGAAAAGGAGGAGGAGGAGGAGGAGGAGGAGCAGGATCTGAACTCCATGATCGTTGTATGGGTACTTTCATTTGTTGATGATGATGATGATGAGGTAAATAAGAAGTAGGAGGAAGAGAGTGAGGAGGGGGAGGAGGAGGAGCATTAACACCATTAAACCAATAAGGTTGATGAGGATGATGATGATGATGATGAAAAGCAGCAGCAGCAGCAGAATCAGAATATAATTTAGCTCTGGCAACTTCTTGTTCTTCTCTTAATACGGCTCTTCTTTGTAGCATTTTAACTTTAGCTCGTCTATTTTGAAACCATATTTGAATGGATCGTTCAGGCATTTGTAACTTTAAAGCCAAATGTTTTCTCATTTTACTATCAGGTGTTGCGCTAACTGCAAAAGTATCTTCTAAGACTATTAATTGACTTGGTGTTACACGAGTACGTTTTTTAGATTGAGCATCGTCTTGAGGAAGTGGAAGAAGGGAATTCATTGTTTTAATAAAAATAAAAATAAATAAAGGAATGTATATAAAATATGTTTAAAGTTTCTATTATTGTTTTTTAAGAGAGTTTAACGGATAATGAAGTATTAGATAATTCAAATAATGAATATATATAAAATAGCTAAAAGAAGAAGGGAAAAAAGGATATAAAGGGAAGTGAAAAAAGGAAAAGAAAAGGAAGGTAAGTTTTAAAGGAAAGTATAAAGAAAATATAAAGGACTGGAAGGGGTGAGGGGGAAAGGCTAAAGGAATAAAGAGAAATAAGAGAAAAAAAGAGAAAAGAAGAGAGTGAAAAAAGGATTTTTAAATAATTTTCGGTGTTTAAATTTGTTAGGTAGCACTAATTTATAGTTCTTTCTATATATATTTATATTTATATATATATATCATACATGATTGATTTTATATTAATAAAATATTTATTACTATATGATCCTACACTTATAATAGACTTTTTTGAAAAAAAAAAAAAATGAGACCATATGAATATATTATTTAATTTATTGCTATGATGTTTTCTTTTTATATCTTATTTACATTTTTGCATAAATATTCATTATTAATTTTTTTATTTCTATTTTCAATACTGACTATTTACATAGGTGGAGTTTTAAATTCTTTTTTTACCTTTTTTTTTTTATCTTTTCTTTCCTTTATATTTTTTTAACTACATAATATATATATATTTATATATATATATTATATAAAAAAAGTATGGGTGATACTCAAGATCGTTTATTTATATTAGAAAAAGAATTACAAGAGATAGATAATCAAATCCTTATATTAAATAGAAAAAAACTAAACATCATTAATGAAAAAAAAAAGCTTTTACATCAGCAAGAAATAGAAAAGTTAAAAGCAGACACTAAAAAAAATAATTTACCAAACTATGAAGGAGAAGCGTTTACTTGGTCCCGACAACTTTATGATACAGCAAAGAAATATTGGAATATTACTTCATTTCGTTCTTTACAAATACCTATTATTAATGCAGCTTTAGATCGTCAACGCGATATTTTTGTTGTTTTACCTACAGGTGGTGGTAAGTCATTATGTTATCAATTACCTTCTGTTATTGAAGCTGGTTTTACTCTTGTGGTTTGTCCTTTAATATCGCTTATTAATGATCAGGTTTATCATTTAAAGGAAGTTAATATATCTGCTGTTGCTTTAACTTCAGCTACTAATATGGAAACTACTTCTCAAGTTCATGCGGCTATGGTTAATGATATACCTGGTAAAAACTTTAAATTATTATATGTTACTCCTGAAAAAATCGCTAAAAGTAAACGTTTTATGGCAAAATTAAGTCAAGCGTATGAAAAAGGAAGATTGGATCGTATTGTTATTGATGAAGCTCATTGTTGTTCTCAACAAGGTCATGATTTTAGGTAAAAATATATAAAGGAACAATTAATAAATGAATACAGTAAATGATAGGATGTATGATTTAAAAAAAAAATGATGCCTTTTCAATATCATCAATCCAATTATACACTATATTAAAAGAATAAAAAATGAAAAGAAAAGAAAAGAAAAAAGAAAGAAAGGAAGAAAGAAAGAGTTTATTATAGATAAAAAGAATAATTTGACAGTTCCTTTTTTGATTTATTTTTTTCTTTCCTAAAATAATAGACCAGACTATAAGGCTTTAAATGTTTTAAGGGTACAAAAAAAATTAGATAATAATTTAAAATTAAAAAATTATTGTCTCACTATTATTTTTTTTATATTAATTTAATTTATTGTATTGATTAGACTGTGTTCCCTAAAGTTCCTATTATGGCTCTTACTGCAACATGCCCTTGGGATGTAATGAAAGATGTGATGCGTATACTTGGTATGAAAATACCTAGTCGACCAGATGGTACTATCGTTTATAGTGCTCCTTTATATCGTAAGTTTTATATATTAATATTTTTTTCTTTTACTTTATTATTCTTTTATTAAAAAAGAAACAGCCTTCATAATAATAATAATAGTAATAATATGCATTATTTATATTTTAATTAGGTCCAAATCTTATTTATAAAGTTATTCCCAAACCTGATACTCAGGAAGAAACTTTAAAACATATAACAAATTGGATTTTATCTACTCATCCTAATAGTTCAGGTATTATTTATTGTTTAACAAGAAAAGAAACATCGGTAATAGCTGGTGAATTATATAAACTTAGTCATGGAAGGATTAAATGTGGTGTTTATTTTTCTGATATGTCGGATGTAAAGTATAAATATAAATATAAAAAAATAAAATAAAAAATAAAAAAGCATATACGTGAATGATTAAATAAATAGATAGAAATATCAACATATATAACTTAATGAATATATTATATTTGAATGATTTATAGGAGGATAAAGAAGAAACTCATCAACTATGGAGAGAAAATAAAATCCAAATCATAGTAGCTACAATTGCATTCGGGATGGGAATTAATCATTTAAATACACGATTTATTATACACTTTAGTTTATCTAAATCGGTTGAAGGTTATTACCAAGAAAGTGGTAGAGCTGGTAATTAAAAAATAAATAAAAATAAAGTAAAATAAATGTAACACACACAATACTAAAATAGAAAAAAATACCCTTCATATTTCTTTACTTTAAAAAAATTAGGTCGTGATGGAGAAAGAGCAGATTGCATATTGTATTACAGAGGACAAGACGGTAAATAAAATTAAAAAAAAATAGATTTCTGATTATATCCACATGTCTTGATTCATTTACTAACACATACATACATATTCATTGTTTTTATTTATTTATTATAAATTTAATTTTAAACTATCTATAGTGGCGAAATTATCAACAATGACTGTTAGTGAATTTCAAGGAAGAACTAATTGTAAGAACTCATGAATTAAAAAAAGAAAAAACATATATATACATTAACTTTAGTTTTTAAATTTTCACCTTCACTTACACTTTTTTAATACATTTAATCACTATGATCATTATTTAGTAAATGTAATGGTACAATATGCTCAAGATTATACAACTTGTAGAAAAATTTTTTTTGAGAAATATTTTTCAGTCAACCCTACCAACTCTTTAGAAGAAGAACATCAATTAGTGAATGAAACAACACCAGATATTCCATGTGGTAATTGTGATAACTGTACTAGAAATCCTGATTCTGTTGTTGAAGAAGATATTACTGAAGAAACTGTCACTCTTGTAAATATATTAAAAAAATTACATGAACTCAATGAAAGAGTGACAATGCTTAAACTTATACAAATATGGAAAGCACGTGGAATCAAGAATAATCATTTAAAAGTTCTTCAAACATTACCAAATGTTAAAATTCCTGTGAATAGTAAATATTCTACTGCTGTAAATGAATTATATATATATATATATATATATGTAGAGAGAGAGAGAGAGAGAGAGAGAGAGAAATGAAATGAAATGAAAAAAAGGTCATAGAATTAATTACTATTATTATACTTTTTTTTTTTTGGTTACTTTAGGATCTTGAAAATATTATTAATCATTTGATTGGAGAAGGATATTTGGATGATGACTATCATTTTACAGCCTATAGCAATATAACGTAAAAATATCTATTATTATTATTATTATTATTTTAAAAAGAATAACGACATCAAACAAGTGTCTCATTTCTTTTTTATTTCTTTTTTTTTAAAAAAAAAAGATATGTTATTGATGGACCAAGAGCACAATTAATACCAACGAAAGGACCGTTTAATCTAGATATTAAAATGCAATTTTTACGTGAACCGAGCCAAACTGAAAGATTAATAAAGAAACGACGAAAAGTTCAACCTAAATCAAATACAGAAAATGGCTCAGCTCATGTAATTGAACTTGATTAATTATGCTTTATATAATGTGCGTATGTATGTCCGTTATTGCTGATGTAAGTATATTAAAAGGTAAAATGTATTTTTAGTTTTTTATTTTTGGCTTTCTTGGCTTTTTTGTTTTTACAAGGACATCTATATATATTTGGGTCAGTGCGTTTAAATAATAATAATAATAATAATAAAAAGATTATAAATAATATAAATAAATTATGCTTTTGCGGATATACAAAAAAAAAAAGAAGAAAAAAATATGCATTAGTGTGTTTGTGTTTCCTTTCTTAATTGTATTCCGTGAAGCAATTCATTTTTTTAAGGTAAAAAAAAAAGCATCCAAAAAAAAACATATGTCAATTTTTTCTATTTATTTATATTTATTTATTTATTTATTTATTTATTTATGGTGATTATTATTTACTTATGTAGGGGATATCATATGAAATTCTATGTATAACATATGCCGGACTCTTAAGGAGATATGTAAATAGGAAAGGAGGAAAACGATTATTATCAAATTTACATTTCAGAAAAAAACCTCTCTATCTATCCCACACTCACACACGCGCACACTTCCACAACATCCACAATGTATACACAAAATTATATAAAAATTGGTATTTTTTGTACTTCCCCTTGTACTTTTTTTTCTTTTTATTTCCCCTTTTTTTTTATAGATAATTATTATTTTTTACTCTTTTTGAAAGAAAAATAGCAAATAGCTCATTAATTTCTATTCTTTTTTTTTTTTAAAAAAAAGTCGATTTTCTTTTTTTTTCTTTTCTTTTCTTTTTTCTTTCTTTTATCTTTTTTATCTTTTCTTTTCTTTTATTATATAACTCTTTCTCTCTTTTTCTCTCATTTTTTTTTTTTATTTTAATTATTTTGGTTTTTCATCATCATTTTTTTTTTTTTAATTTTAATCATTTTTTAATTTTAAAAAAATGCTTACGAGTCAAACTTTCCATTCCTTATCATTAAATCATATCGATTTGCCTAATGACCGTCAATGGTTAGAACCTACTTCACCAACTTTATCTACCATGTCATGGGTAGCAGATAAATCTGCTTCTGAGATCGTCGCCCTTTTAAAAAATGCTAATGCAACGCTTCGTGAAAAGGAATATGGTAAATAAATAATAACACAAAAAAAAAATTCAAAACAAACAAAATCAAAATAATAATAATTATGGAATGACAATTTATTTAATTATTTTTGTTTTCTTTTTTCCTTCTTTTCTTTCTTCCTTCTTTTATTCTTTTTTTTAGATTTACATTTGACAACTGAAATTAAACAATATCTTTTACAAGATAATATGAAACTTCATTCACAATACGAATCATTATTAAAACAAGTTGAAGAAAGTGAACAACAAACAAATAATAATAATGATGATTTATTATTTAATGAGCAATATGAACAAGAACAACGTTATTTAAATAAAAAAAAATCATTCCATGAACAAGAAAATATCAAATTAGCTATTGATGACTTAGAAGATAAAAATATGGAGCTTGAACAATTATTAGAAAGTGCTCAAGAACAATCCACCAAATTACAAAGTCTTCATTCAAAAAAAGCAAGAGAATTACAAAATGATATTCAATTATTAACCAGTCATTTAAATCTAGCTTCACAACATATTCAAGAATTAGAAGAACAACAATATAGAAAAAAGCATTATTATCATCATCGTAATGATAGTGATGATGATAATAACAACGATGAAAGAGAAAATAATAATAAAAAAAATGATCACGATCAGCATGAAACATTATTAAAAGAACTACGATTACATATTACCAAATTAGAAAATGAAAATAATCAATTGATTTTTACAAAAAATAATATTCAAGAAAAATTATCAAATGCTTTATATGAAATCAATCATTTAAAACAACAATTTCATGAATGTGAAGGAACACAACAAAATTATTATCAACTTCAATTAGCTTATCAACAACAAATTGATCATATACATGAACTTCATTTATCTTTAGAAGAACATAGAGAATTATTATCAACTATTAATGAAGAAAATATGTTTTATGATCATCATCCTTTTATGGATTTTACTAATGATCATTCAACAATAACAGATGATTCTATTTCTACCATGTGTAATAATAATATTATTAATAATAATAA
Organism: Cunninghamella bertholletiae; assembly: GCA_037043795.1. Taxonomy (NCBI): domain Eukaryota; kingdom Fungi; phylum Mucoromycota; class Mucoromycetes; order Mucorales; family Cunninghamellaceae; genus Cunninghamella; species Cunninghamella bertholletiae. The sequence continues at coordinate 4,117,552 of JAZGVP010000001.1, forward strand.
TAATAGTCATAATGATAATGATAATGGTTTGAAACAAAATTATCTTCATCATCAACATTATAACCAATTGTGTACAACAACAAAAGTAACTCCTGGAAAAGATTTAAGGTCAGAATTAGAGAATGCATGGCGTAAAGGTTCCGAAAATAATAACAATAATAACACAGAACAACAACAACAAATAAATCAAAAACAACAACAAGAAGAAAATTGGCGTATTGATCATCATCATCATCATAATAATAATAATAATAATAATAATAATATTTCATTACCTTCTACTATTATGGATCCATTCACTAATACAAAATATCAATTTACAGATTTATCATGTTTTTATTATTCAGATGATCATTATAATAATAATAATAATAATAATAATAATAATGAATCACTTTTAACATTTCATCATCATGATCAACAACAACAACAATTAAATTATAATAATAATGAAGATCATGAGCTTTTTAGTCCAATGGATAATCAACATTTAGTTGCTTCATATAATTTATATCCAAACTTAACTACAATGAACTCTTTGATTGTGAAACAACAAAATAATAATAAACTCGTGGTAACACATAATTCACCACCACCCGTGAAATTGGTACACAAAGTGCAACGTTGGTGTCGGTTTGCTATTGTTTTAACCATGGCAATAGCAATTAATATTGTTCAAGGTCCAGAAACCATGTTGGAAGAAGAAGAAGAAGAAAAATAAAATAAAGAAAATACACAACATCGCTATTAAGAAAAAAAAAAAAAGATTGAAAAAGAAGAGAAGAATCAATTATTTAATGTATTTTATTATATGTATGCAATGAAACTTTATATATATTTTTATACCCTAGTTAATTAATTAATATTTATTATATATTACATTATTTATATGATACCCTCAAATAATAATAATAATAATAGTAATAATAATAATAATAATGATAATAAAAAATGCTACTCATTTAAAGTTTTATTATTATTATTTTTTTTTCCTCAGTTTTTTTTTCTTTTTTCCTTCTAGATAGATAAGGAAATGTTACTTTCTATTTTTGAAATGAACTACTTTTTTATTCGGAGTGGAATTAAAAAAAAAAGAATATTTGTTTATGATTATTCTTATAAAGTCATATGATTGGTTCAGTGTTAAATCTATTAAAAAAAAAAAAACAAATATCGATAAAACATATTGCGTCAAAATATAGGGTTTTTATTTTATTTTATTGGAAATACTACTAAAAAAGAATAAGAAATAATTAAAAAAAGAGAGAGATAATGACTATACAATTATAAACAGATTTATATATATATATAATAATAATAATTTGACATAAAAATAATAATCGGTTGAATATTATTTTTTTAAATTAAAAAAGACTAAAGTAAATAAAAAAGGAATAATAAAAAGTAATATAAAATAAAATAAAAAAAATGATGTATAGACATTGATAAAGTAGGATTTTTTTTTTTGGAGTTTGTATATGTGTAACAAATAGTAAAAGTACGAAAGAAGAGTTAATAAAAAAAAAATAGGTATTTTTTTATAACCTTCTTCAATATAATAATAATAGTATAATATTTACAATAAAATCATATGTATATAAATTAGATAAAAAGATAAACAAAAAAATAGAGTGAAAGAGAAAGAATGAGAAAAAAAAAATTTTTTTTTCCTCTTTTGAAACCGTTATGATATTTCTTTTTGGAAGGTATATAAATATATATATATAACTAATGAACCAGATTAGTCATAGGACGGGAATTACCAACACTTAAGGATCTTGGACGGTTATTGGGATGTTTTTCATTATTATTGGATACTTGAAGATGAGATACAGCTTGATGTAAAGGAACGAAACTAGAATCAAAAGGTAAAGGATTATTGGTACGAGCAATAATAGGATCGTTAAGTTGTATAGTGCAATAATGTCGAGTTTGAGATTGAAGGATTTGACGAAGTTCATTATAAGCATCATCTTCTTGAAGTCTTGTAGAATTAAAACTTTGTTGTAAAGATGAAGGCTTTTTGGGGCATGGTGCAACGATATTCATTATTGTTTTTTAATGTTTTTTTTTTTTTTTGCTTAGTAAATTATTGTTTAAATACTATTATTGTTGTTTATGTTATATATATATATATAATGGTTGGCTATTTTTTTATATGTAAATAAGAAAAGAAAATAATATGTACAAAAAAAGGATTCTTTTCTTTAAGTCAAAAAAAAAAAAAAAGACTCTTTTTTAAACGGATATATATATATATGAGAGAAAAAAAGAAACAAAGAAAGAGAAAAAAAAAGTGGAGAAGTAAATAGAAAGGAAAAAAGAAGAAAAAGGAGTGGTAAAAGGAAAAAACAAAGAATATATAAAAGCGAAAAAAAAAAAACTCTTAACTACGGAGTTTAAATATATCATCGTGGCACAAAAAGGTTGATTTTTTTAAAGTTTTATACCGGCCATGAAGTTAAAAAAAAAAATAACAGGTAGCCACATTTTTAATATTTTATTATATTTAATTACTATTATTATTATTATTACAGTGATATATATTAAATATAATAAATCATACTTATTAGTTAATTAATATTACTTTTACTTGTTATTAATAATTTTGTCATTTTTTTTTATTTCTATTATTACTTTATTAACTATTTAGTTCAAGAGTCCTCGTATCTCCGAGATATCAGAGAAAAAAAAAAATCGGTATTTCAATTAAATGTCCTATTCTTTTCATAATTCTATAAATAAATAAAATAAAATAAAAAGGTATCAAACCTAAATATATATATATATATATATATACAATTTATAGTAATAATAATAATAATAATAGTAATAATAAATACCTTTTTCACTGTCTACTTTTTTTTTCTTTTAAAATCCCTTTCTATTATTTTTGTGTATTGATCTACTGCTTCCGATAGACAACGTGCTTTTTTATTTAAATGCACGTACATGCCCCCTTTTTTTCTTTTCATGGAGTTTGAAAATTATAAAGTTTGAAAAAAAGAAACTTTCCACAGTAAAAAAAAAAATAACGCATAGCAAAATATATATATGTGAAATATCAATCAATCAGTCAATTTTAATATTTATTACTAACCTACGAAATTTTTGGTTTTTTTAAATCGTGATTAATCAAAGATCTATTATATATATATATATATTCTTATTATATAATGATCTATGAATATTTAATCATTATAAGTTCATTCATATATTAAAGTATATTATATACATTTGATTAAAGCTTTTTTTATAATTATTCTTTTATCATACTTTATATATAAAGAATGGATTAAAATTATTTCTATTTGAGTTGAAAGGAAAGAAAAAAAAAAAGTACATGTTAATCTAACTATTTTATATATAAAAAATATATTTATTCATATCATTCCCGAATGGTGAGTTAAAATGAATAAAATAAAGATATTCTATTTATTTACAGAAATGATTATATCATTTGTTTTAAACTATTTTTTCAATAAGAATTGAATTATCTATATATGTCCTTTTTTCTTTTTATTTTTCTTTTTATTTTAAAAGCTTATTTTATTGAATGAAAAAAAAAAAAAAAAAAAAAAAGAATTATCCGCATTATTTCACTTTTATGGATAAAAGCTGACTTTTAATTATTTTTTCTTTCCCTCCTTTACTTGAATTATTTTTTTTAATATAACAAATTCATATATTAAATATATTTTATACTATGAAAAGATCTATTAAAATTGAAAATATACAATATACGTGTACTGTAAGCAAAAAACAAATAAAAATGAACAAATAAGCAAAAAAAAAAGGAAACATATAAAAGTATAAACTTTATTTATGTCTAATATCATTATTATTTTTATTATATTAGATTTGTAAAATCAATCTTAAAGGAAAAACTCAATACGATAAACATATGGTTGATAATCACTCTACAAAGAAAAAAGGTATTTAATAACAACTATAATAATCACAATAATACATAAATATACAAGTTTTTAACTATTTATTATTATCATTATATATATAATTATAATAAATAGATGAAATAGGTAGTTTAGAAGAAGATCCAATAGTAATATCAGATTCAACTGATTCTATTACTATTTCAAGTGAAGGAAGTAGTGTTACTAGTTCATCAACAAAAAAATCAGTACAACAACAGCAACAATCACCAGCATCAATATCACATAAACAAAAGCAAAAAGAAATACAACGACCAGTATCAACACCACAAATACAAAATAACTCATCACAAAAAATACAAAAACAACAACCATCTCCACAACCACAACAAATAAAACCACTACAAACTATTCAAAATAATAATAAAAATAATAATAATGATCCATCATCACCGTCTTCAAATAAATCTTTTACAAAATTAAATGCTTCATCAAAACGATCTTTAGCAGAATCATCAAATGATTTTTATAATAACAATAATAATCAACAACAACAACAACAAAAGGAGCAATTACCTCCTCCTCCTCCTCCTCATAAAAATAATAATATTAATCAAATTCGAGATCAAAATCAAAACCTTCCATCTTCTGTTGCTTCTCCACAAAATAAATTTTTAAGTGTAAAAAACATTAATAATCAATCTACAAGTAATAATACTTCCAATACTACTACAGATGAAAATTACCCATCTTCAAAACGTTTTCATGTTGATTTTAGTCAAAAGAATTGTTTTTCTATTCATGATCCTGAAAAAAATTTGAATACAGCTAGTAAGTAAAAAAAAAAAAAAAGAAAAAAAAAAAAAGAAAAGTACTTTTATATAATTAATTGATTTGATTTGATTTTTTTTTAAATAAAAAAATAAAAAAAGGTAAAATAAGTAGCTTACACTGGAAAAAGCGTAGAAAAGTCAACATGGTACCTCTCACTTCTGAATCAATAAGAAATGTTCGAAAATTACTTCATTCAGTATACAAGTAAATATATATATATATATATATATATATAATGTGATAATGATGATTATTAATTGATTTTTAACCTTTCCTTTCTTTTTTTTTTTTTTTTTTCTTTTTTATTTCTAATATAAAAATAAAATATAAAAAATAAAACTAGATCTATTCATCTTGATCCAAAAAATGGAGGTATCACCAATGAACAACATCAAGTATTAAAATCATTATTAAGAAAATTAGATAAAGATTTACAAACCACCATGATTGATTCATCAGTTCATTCATTTGCTTTTGATCCTGATACACTTGTTACAAAAGTAGATAAATTAAAAACAATGATCAGCAAAGAATTATTAGATGGTGCTAAAGCTCAGTTATTACTCTTTTATGATACGTTAAAAAAGGAAAAAGAAAAATTAAAATTAAATGCTTTGAATCAATATTGTGAAGAAAATAATATCGATATAAATTATCTTCTTCAAAATGACAGTGATGATGATAATACTGGTGTTGATAATTTAGATAATAAGGGTGAGCATCATAGTAATAAAGATAAAAACAAAGATAAAGTTAAACATGGTGATGATGATGATAATGATAATGACAACGATTCTATAATCAATAATGGTGATAATAATAATAATAATAATAATAATAATAAATCATTTCAAGATACCTTTATACTTCAACATCAAACAAATAATTCTTTCCTTGTAAGTAAAGATGAATAATATATATATGGAAAAAAAAAAGATCATTAATTTTATTCTTTTATTTTTATTTTTATATATTTATTAGACTAAATACTTGAAGAATGGTAACCAATCTTATAATAACTATCATAAACATTTATACAATTTTTCTAGCTCAAATATCTTTTCATTATAAATATAAATATATATTAACAATAGTAATAATAATTAATATTTTACACATGTATAAAATTGAATAACTTATATATAGGAACATATAAATAATAAATAATAAATTAACAATAAAAAAAAAAAATCAATTTTATTTTTGGCATATCTATTATTTATTATTGAGCATATAATTGACATAAAGTGGAGTAAACGTCTGAATCTAAATAAGTTTTAATATGAGATGATGATATTAAAGTAGATTTCAACCTTTCTTTATCTTGATCATTCATCACCATCATTGGTAGTAAATCATTACTATTCTTACTATTATTATTATTATTATTTTCATTTTTTCCCAAAGTAATCAATATATCTACAATGGATGATACAGTGACAGAAGCAGGAAGATGGCTTGCTTCCTTATTTAAATGTTGTTTATCAAGACGCGGAATTAATTGATCTAATAAAATAGACCAACTCAATTTTTTCCCAATCATACAAATAACTTTATCTAAATTTGATTTCATTAGTTGATCTGCTTCTATAGAGGTAGAAGTAGTTGGACTTGCTATGATCATCATTAATCTTTGAATAATCCATTTGTTTTTACGTATCATATCTTCTTCTAATGTATATGTTAAAAATTGATATAAGGCTGATAAGGCAGTTACTTTTTTACTGATGATGAATTCATTACTATCCCCCATTAGTTTTTTTATGCATGCATCAAAACTTTGATGTACTATATGCTTTAAGCCTTTATATATATATTAATGATTAGTACATTAAAATTAAAAAGAAAAAGTATTGATATACATCTCTTATTATTATTATTATTATTATTATTATTACCAGTGTCTACTTTATCTTTATCTTCTATAGAATCCATAACCCCAGCATCTATTAAATCTTGACTACATTGATGACCTAATTTTTCTAATCCATTCTGACAAACTGTAACAATTGATTCTAATTCATCCGCAAGACCAGAAAATAAAATAGGAAGAATTTGATCAGCATGAGTATATCTATTCATAGGTGACCATTCTATCATAAGATGACACATGGATGAATAAAATTTGTCACGTACTAAAGCTGAATGATCATGAATTAATTTAATAAACAACTCTGATAAGTTGGACAATCCTTGACTAGTGCATAATAATTGATGATATAAAGCCTATTTATATAAATATATAAATACACATATATAATAAAATAAAATTTATTATTCTTACGACAATAATGATCATTATGATTATTTTTTATTTTATTTTTACCTTTACACCAAGAACACGAATAGCAGCATGTTTATGAGATAATAAAGGAAGGATACAATCATTTATTGTGTGTTCACCACGTAATGTAATAGCCTTTGATTGATATTCCGCTAATAAAATCAACAATTGAGCACCTTTTTTAACCACATCAGGACAAGTATCCTTAACAGATAATTGAATAATACCAAACCAAGTTTCATCCATAGGTGGATTTAAATCAATATTTTGTTTTACTTGTTTTGTTAAAGCGATTAGAGTATCTAACCAAAGCTGACGTATTTCTTCCGTTTGTTCTTGTTTTAATCTTTCATGACTTGTTGTAATAATAATAGTGCCAATGGATTGATCTACTCGAGACATAAAACTAGCTATATCATTAGTATACATATATATTATATGAAAGAAAGAAAGAAAGAAAAAAAGTGGTATTTTTTTTTTTACCTTTCTATTAAATAAACAGTTTTTTCACGAATATATTCAATATCACTTTTACACCATAAAAGAAAATGATCTTGTAGTTGATTATATAATAAAATATGATTTTCTTTAGTCCATTCTTTTGTATTTTGAACAGCTACTTGATTTATTTGTTCTATAGCTTTTTTCTTAGAGAATCGATCTTTTGTTGATAGATCACTTAACGTTTCCAAGTAAGGTTGTAAATTCTGAATCAATATAATGAATAAATATATCAATATAAAATTAGTTTTTTTTTTAAAGAAAAAGCTGTTATATATATGTAAAGACATTATTCGCTCTTTTTAAATATATATTTATATATACTTTACAGTTATTATTAATGTACAGTTTTGATCCATTAAAAAAATATACTAAATTTTTTCCCCCCTTTTATATATATATACATATAAAAGTACAAAGAAATAGAGAAAAAAAAAAAAATAAAAAATAAAAAATGCGGAGTGTATTTATTTTATGCCTTTTTGTATTTATTTTTGATACTTTATTAATACTAAAATAAAAAAGGAAATAAAAGAAGGTAAAAAAAAAAAAAAAAAAAAAACAGGAAGTAGAAAAAAAAAAAAAACTGATTAAGATAAAATAAAATACAATTTAAAATAGAGTGGGGATATTTCATTTTGATTTTGTATAATAGATAATTATAATATGTATATACATCATAAATGATTTCAATATGGATAATATTAAGAATAATAATAAAAATGATATATAATAATAACAATAATAATATTTATATGTATTTAAAATAGATAAATTATAAGAAAAAAAAAAAAGAAAAAAAAATTAAAGGGAAAAAAAGAGAAGGAGAATATATATATATATATATATTCATTACCATCCACCAAAATAAGGATGTTGTTTATTAATATCACTATTTGTTGTTGTTGGTTCACTTTTACAACTGCTTGCACTAGGACTATCTTTATCATTATGATGTGAATGATCCTGATCATTTTCTATTATATGATGATGATATTGTTGCTGTCTTATATTATCACTACTACTTGTTCTTCTAACTCCAATAGAGGATGACCTTTTTTTTGTTGTTTCTAAACGTTTAGTAGTTAAAACAGTGTGACTAGGTCCAACAATAGGAGGTGGTCGATTAAATAAAATTGGACTTGTTAATGGATTAATATCTGATCCACCACCACCTCCTCCACCAACTCCACCACTACTGCCTGATGGATCACCACCAAGTTCACTCATTTTAAATACTAAGGAATCATCATCATCTAATATACTTGTTCTAGCTCCTCCACCACCACCAATACTGGTTGTAATTGTTGTGGATGTACCTGAGTGATCATTCATATTTCCTTCACTACTAATAGTTCTATGACTTGTGGTTAATCTATTAGCAGAATTATTAAAGTTATCTGAAGTCAATTTATGCCGTGCCAATCTTTCTTCTATTCTACTTGTTTCTTTTTGTTTGCCTTTATTTTTACTATTATTATTATTATTATTATGATTATTATTTTCATTATTATTGTTGTTGTTATCGTTGTTTATATTTTTTCTATTATTATTGTTATTGCCATTATTATTATTATTATTATTATTATCGTATTCACTATTTAATTTCTTTGATGTAGATGATGATGATGGTATATCTATATCATCATCATCATTATCATCATCATCCATCGTATGATATCTATTTAAATCTGTATGTCTACGATCTTGAGGGTAACTGGAATAAGCAATTTGTTGATGTGGGCTAAATTGAAAATGCTTATGTAATGAAGGTTGAGTATTAGCTGATCCAGGTGAATTAAAAGGAGATTGTTGTTTTTGTAAAATTAATGATTTACGTTGATGATCATTACCACTACTACTATTATTGCTAGGTGATATTGAATGTTGATTATTAGGAGAAATGGAACTAAATTGATATGGAAGTTTTCTTTGAATACGTACTGGTGATGATGATGATGGTGGGGGTGATGATGATGTAGTTGTTATAGTTGTTGGATTTTGTTGAGTATGTAATGGTGAAGGTATAACAGGTTGATACGATCTACTTGTAGATGAAGAAGATGATCCAGGTGATACACCAGTTATAGATGTAGTTGTTTCATTTTGATCATTTGAAGGTGATCCACCTATATTAAGTCCCATTGCCATCATACTGGATGTTAATGATTCAGATAAATTATTATGAGTGTCACGTAAATTCTGAAAATGTGATAATGCCTTTTTTGACTTATATATAGATCCTGATTCATATCCACCACTTGTTCCAATACTACTACTTGATTCTGAAGTAGGTGATGTTCCTGTTTGTTGGCTGCTATATCCAAGTTGATGAGTAGATGATGAAGGTGTCATTGTTAATTTTGGTTGGAATAATTTTAAATCTTTTTTTTCACCAATAAATTTTACAAAGTCTTCCAGATCTGTATCACCCATTTCCTAATGTATAAAGATAAAGATAAATAAATAAATAAATATGTGTGTATATTAAAAAACCGCTTTTTTAACTTTCTTTTTTTCATTATAATCATCATCATATATAACCTACACTTAATATATTTATTGAACTTTGATCACTATTACGAGATAATCTTCTTGTCATAGCTGTTCCACTCATATCCCCTCTACTTGAACTTGATTTATACTTATCAAAACTAGAAGAAAATTCAATTTTTCGACCAAATGATCCAGATCCACTTTCAGAACTTGATGGTCTACCCTTATCTACTGGTGAGCTATTTTTAAATCCTGACACTAATATTTTTTATAAAAAAAATCCTTCAATCTTATGCTTCTTCTATTTTATTATTATTATTATTATTATTATTATTATCATTATCATTATTATTATTACTTACTTAAATTTTCTGCTTGAGGAGAAGATGATAATGATGGTGATTTAAATGGAGAAAATGCTGGAATGGATGTTCGGCGAGATACAGAAGTATTTAATGCACTAACTATTGGTTCTATATTATAATCCTTACTCTCACGATGTAATGGTGATGATGATATTGGTGAATGACGCGATGTACTACCAATTGAATAACGTTGCCTTTGAACAATTTCTCTAGGATTAGATGAACTGGAATAAGATATTTTACTACCTGTACTAGTTGAAGCTGTAGGCACTACAGTTTGTTCCGCCTAAAAATTAATATTTATATAAATATGAAAACTGATTTAAATCACACATATACATATACATCCATGATTATCATCAAAAAATAATAATAATAATAAAAATAATAAAAATTTACCTTTCCTGATGATCTAGTATCATACATTGATACAGGTCTACTTCTAACATTATATTCTTGTTGATATTTTGCAACAGTCGGTGTAAAGTAATGTTCATCCATATCTACAAACCTTGCACTGATATCACACTCTGAATCTTCTACTTTAAAATCACAAATTCGTCTATAATTGACCTGAAGTTTGAAAGTTCTATAAATATATATATATAAAAGTGTTAAGACATGATGATAATATATGAATATTGATATGATAAATAATTTTTACCCTAATGGAGTCATGATATCTGTGAAAGAGTACGTTTTAGTTGGATTACGAGCATCGCTTTCTAATATAGGAGTCTCTAATGATATTTCGTCATGCCTTCTTACATTTCGGGGTGTAAATTGATAACCAATAGATAAATCGTGAGAGTTATTAAATTTTTGCAATTTTCTATGTAAATTATAAGCAGGTAATAAACGCACCAATGAATGTAAAGAACGAAAAAAAACAATTGATCTTTTATAAATATTTGGTAAATCTACTGGAAAATCAGGCAATGGATGGCTATTTTTTTTTAAGAGTAAAATAGTAGATTAACATAATTAGTGTTCCTTCCTTTTTTTCTTTTAAATATATTAAGTCTTATTAATATATTACTCTTTTTATATTATTATTATTATTATTATTATATATATATATATATTTTTCCCCATCATTATTCTTTATCTTAAAATTATTATTAATATTTTATACTTTAATGTTAAGGTCCAAGTTTCAATTAATATTCTTTGTACACCATAAGCAGCATTTGTTTGACTTGCGCCTAAATCCACTCTATTTTGTCTTAAAGTTTCATCTGTTACCATCAAAGATTGATTTTGTGTAAGTTTTGAAGTATCCAAATAAATATCAATAATCATTGGTGGTGGCTCAACTTCTGTTGATTGGATTGCCAATGTTCTCCAATATTTAAGTTCTTCTTTTAAAACTTCGATATCTTCCGTTGCAATATTAAACTATATAGAAAGTATATGATAAAATTTAAAAATAATGTATATTGTTAGTGATGATGGTGATGATAATGATGATGATCTTGAAATAAATAAATTAAAAAAAGTCCGTGCGTCATACTAGTAGTAATCAATGTTTGTTTTATCATTGCTATATAAAAAAATTATCTCTTACCCATTTATTTAATTTTCTAGATTCTCCACGTCTGTCTCTATTTTGAATGTTACCTGATGTGATGCGTGATTGAATGATAAGTTGAGCTGTTTTTGTATAAAAATTCTTTTTTTTAAGATATTACAACAAAAAAAAAAAAAGAATGTTAGATTAAAGATTTCAATATAAGCTTTTTTTTTTATTGATAATTTGAATTTGTTATTTAGTGCTACCTGTATAATGTGATCCAATTTTGAGTTGCGAGTATTACTTGATGACGATGATGGAGGAACAGGTGACGAAGTGGATGATGATGGAGTAAACCCAGTTTGATAAGGACGGTTATGCATTCTATTTCGTTTGATAACAAATATATATATATATATATATATATATATTAATATTTATTTAAATGAAAATATTTTAAGATACATGTCAATTTTATTATTATTATTATTATTATTATTGGTAGTTTAGTAAAAACTAAAATAAACTTACCTTGATAACAAGTTTTAAAATCTATTTATACTGTAAATTGTCAGTATGACAAAATACTATTTCTCTTTTCAATCAATACCAATCAATCAAGAAATAATTTACAAATAAAGAAATAGTATCAACTAGCTTATTCTTATGTTTTTTATGCTATAAATTGTTAATAATATTGATATTAAATAACTGTATAATAATAGTGAGTGAATTTTATGTTGTATAAATGAAAAGGATGATTAAAAAGGAAAGGGTAATAAATAAACGAAAAGGAAAGGGATTGATATATAATAAAATACAAATAAATGCAAATAATGAATACAATAAATTATAAAAATAAAAGAAAGTATAAGATTCTAATGGTTTTTTTATTTATTATTATAGTATAAAAAAACCAATGAATCGTTTTTTTTTTTCTTCTTTATAAGTTGAAGAAGAAGAAGAAAAAAAAAAGGAGAGTAGGGTGTGTGTAGAAAAAAAGAAAAGAGAAAAGGAAAGAATTAAAATGCCGTATCTCTTTTTATTTATGTATATAAAATGATAATGCATATTTAAACTCCGCTTTATTTTTTATTCTCTCATTTTTTTTTGCTTTGCATACACTATACACGCTTTTATATTATTATTATTTTTAGTAAATAGCTATTTTTAAAAAAAAAAAAAAATGATGATGAAATATTACGATAAAATATAAATCTAGAAAGATCTAGTACCGAAGATATATATGTATATATATAAAAACATTGAAATAAATCACTTTTTATTTTTTATTTTTTTAATATCTTTGACTGAGTTTCTAGGGGACGGTCATCCTTTATTATAGATAGTGATTAAAGTTAAGAATTTTAAAGAACCTGGTTGGTACTGAATTATTAATTAATAATAAAAAGCTTATGATCATCATCATTATTATCGTTATTATAATAATAAGTAAATAAAAAGATCATATATTAAATTTATTATTTTTCTTTCAAACGTATTTTAAAATATACATATATATTCATTCATATAAATATATATATAAATATATATATAAAAGTAAAAACAATTTTTGTTTGATATTAAAAGAATTTTATTTTATTAAATCTCAAATAGACCTTTTTATTTACAAAATCATTATTTAAAAAAAGTAAAAAATATGTATATAAAAAATAAAAATAAAAGGTGGAATCATTTGAGAAATAATAAGGAATAAAAAATAATAAAGGATGAGTGAGAAGAGAGTGACCAATTAAATAATTAAAAGGTATTAGTATTTAATGAAAAAAAGTATAAATGCTGAAGGGGGGGGATTAGTTTTAATAACTTGTAAAAAAGATGATAAACTTTTTAATATTATTTTCTTAATTTATTCGACAGTAACACTATTGAAAAAAAGAAAAAAAAAAGAAAAATAAATAAATATACAAATTCAAACCAACTTTATATATATTATGATATTTATTATTATTATTATTATTATTATTTATAATTACCTCTTGGCCAAGTTTCTAGGGAAATCAACATCTTGACCTTTAAGAACAGCAAGGTAGTAAGATAATAATTGAAGAGGAATAATATTAATTAAACCTTGAAGACAGTCAACAGTCTTTGGAACTTGAATGGCTCTGAATTCATTAATAAGATTTTCATCATCATTATTACAGATAACAATAGGTTGACCTTTACGAGCACGAACTTGTTGTAAAGCACTTTGTACTTTCTATAAACATTAATTAAAAAAAAATCACATTCAATATAAAATATTCTCCTCTAAATATCCTTCTTTTTTTTTCTATTGATTTTTTTTTTTTTACTTACAGGATATAAAGAATCTTGTGTCATAATTAAGATAACAGGCATGTTTTCATCTACAAGAGCTAAAGAACCATGCTTCAATTCACCAGCTAAAATACCTTCAGAGTGAATATAAGAGATTTCTTTGATTTTCAAAGCACCTTCTAAACAGGTAGCATTTTGATAACCACGACCCATGATTAAAAGAGATTTTTCTTTAGCTAAAGATTCAGAGGATAATTTTTGTAAGTTGGCAGCACCATCAAGGACTTCCTTAATGTGACCAGGTAATCTATATAAACCATCAATGATTTCACGACGACGTTCAATAGTAGAAACACGATCTTCAGAAAGTTGAAGAGCCATCATGATAAGAGCAATATATTGAGAAGTGTAAGCTTTAGTAGAAGCAACACCGATTTCAGGACCAGCATTAATGTGAACACCACAGTGAGATTCACGAGAAATGGTAGAACCTACAGTGTTGGTAATACCAACACCTAAAGCACCACGTTCTAAACAGTAACGCATGGCTAAAATGGTATCAGCAGTTTCACCAGATTGAGAAACAAATACACATACGTCATCACGGAAAATAGGAGTACGACGATCTAAGAAATCAGATGCAAGATCGATTTGAGTAGGAATTTCAGTTAATTCTTCAAAAATAGCACGAGTCTAAAATAATTAAATAAATAAAATAAAACAAATAAATCAATAAATAAGTAAAAAATAAAATAATGAGATTGAATATATATATATTTTAAAGGAGAAAAAAAACAATAATTTGTTTGTTTTTTCTTTTTTTAACTGAATTGTTTATTTGTTTGTTTGTTTTTTTTTTTTTTTTTTTTCCTTTTAATAATAATGATAATAATAATAATACTTACGGCTAAACAACTGTGATAAGAAGTACCACAAGCAATAAAGACAATACGACGAGCACGACGGATGATTTGAAGATAACCACGTAAACCACCTAAGGTAACGCTATGATTTTCAAAGTTAACACGACCACGCATGGTATTAACAACAGATTCAGGTTGTTCATAAATTTCCTTTTGCATGAAGTGATCAAAGGAACCCTTCATGATTTCGGCTAATTCAATTTCTAAGGTTTGAATAGCACGAGTAGCAGGAGCAGCACCATCATCACGACGAAGACGATGAATATGGAGTTCACCATCAGCAATATGGGCAATATCGTCATCTTCTAAGTATAAGACACGTTTGGTATGTTCAACGATAGCAGCGGCATCAGAAGCAAGGAAGTATTCAATAGGTTGAGGAAGACCATCTTCGCTTAAGAAAGCACGAGATTGACTACGTTGTAATAATTGAGGTTGACCATTTTCAGCAGATAAGAAATTGTTGGAATCCTTAACATTAGCATTAGTGGCTTCAACAGGGTTGCTGAATTCAACATCAACGAAATCAACCTTTAATTTTTTGGCGGTCTTAACACCAATTAATAAGGGAGAACCACGTCTAGTAGCAACAACTTCATTAGGGAAATGAATACTCTTGAAGATGAAAGCAAAACTACCTTCTAATTCTTTAGCAACAGCTTTAACTAAAGCAGTGAAGTTGAAATTAGGAGAATCCTTTTGAGAATCATAAATGTATTTGGTAAGTTTGGCAACACATTCAGTATCAGTATCGGATTCAAAGGTATAACCCTTCTTGGTTAATAATAATTTGATTTCCTTATAGTTAGTAATGATACCATTGTGTACAATAGTGAATTCATTGTTAGCATCAGATCTATGAGGGTGACAATTGATTTGAGAAGGTTGACCATGGGTAGCCCAACGAGTATGAGCCTATTGATTTTTTTAAAAAGGAAAAAAAAAAGAGAAATTAGATATATATATATATATATATAAACATATATTCTTTTTTATTTATTCTCTTTTATCATTTTTTTTACTATTTTTCTTTATCACATCTTTTATTATTTTTTATTAAATTACTTACCATACCACAATGGCTAATGAAAGTCTTTTCGAAATCAACAGGTTGTTCATCAACTAATTTCTTAAGAGCAGCAACTTTACCAACTTGCTTAATGATAAGACAAGCATCGTCAGTATCGCCATCAACAGCGAAACCTATAAATATATATATATATATATATATAAATACAAATAAATAAATAAATAAATAAACAAATAAATAAATAAATAATAACAACAAAAAAAGGATATATATAAACAAATAAATAAATAAAAAATGAAGAAGGAAAAAACAAAATAATAATAATAATAGATAGCAAATAAAATAAGAGAAAAAAAAAAAAAAAACTTACCAGCAGAATCATAACCACGGTATTCTAAACGAGATAAACCATTAGTTAAGGTGTCCATGATGAAACGACGGTCTCTTTCAACCAAGTAGTTAAGATAACTATTAACATAAAGAAATAATAATAATAATAATAATAATAATAAAAGAGTATTTAGTTTTAGTTATTTTGTTATTTCATCTATTTCATCTATTTCACTTTTTCTTTTATCATCATTTTTTTTTTAGATGAGTTTATAATGTTTGTTATCATTAATAATTTTTTTAAATTATTAATTTAAACATATTATTATTTTTTATTATATATTTACCCAAAGATACCACACATATTGTATTATTTAATATATATATTTATATAAAAAAAAAAGGAAGGGGGATATATAAAGAAACGCGATGAAGCGAAAAAGAAAAAGTAAAGTAAAAGAAGAAGAGAAAAAGAAAAAAAGAGAAATGAAAAAATATTTATATGTTCTAATAATAATCCGCGGCCAGCAATCCGAGGAACCTAAATTTGTATATTCAAAAGGGGCGAAATAAAATAAAATAGAAATTAAGTGGAGTTCTATTTTAATCCCCGCTAATTTACTTTGATCTATTTTTAAATTAACTAAATATAAAAAAAAAAGGTGTGCTTATAATAAATAATATTATTTATTGCTATCTTTCTAAATCGAGACTCCACGATTTATTATGAGTTTTAAAAAAAGATATGAATGTAAAATTTATACTATTTTTATTCGCTAATATTCATCAATTAAATTATAAAAAACTATAAATTTCATACATATTCTTTATCTTTATCTTATTTATTAATCGGGCTTTTTATTCCATATATTTTATATGTACGGTTTTATTATTCTTATTTATTTATTTTTATTTATTTAAAGAACAAAGAAATAATTCAAAATTATTAAAATGATATAATTTTAGTTTCCAATTTTTTTTATTTATTTATTTATTTATTTATTTATTTAAAGAACAAAGAATTAATTCAAAATTATTAAATGACATAATAATATTAGTATCTAAATTATTTTTTTTTAGTTTATCTATTTATTTTATTTGTTTATTAATGATAAATTATTTGTTTTTAAATATAATAAAAGAAGAATAATGAAATTTTTTTAACTCTACATAAAGAACATAACAAGACCCATGATACTTAACATTAAACTACTCTTCATAACTAAAGAGGAAGCATCATTGGTTTTGCCATTATTATTAGAAGAAGAAGAAGAATTACCACCAGCTTGATTCATGGTTTCTTTATAAATAGCTGCATGAGAAATATTACCACATTGACTAGCAAGAGTAAGGTTATAAGCACCCTATTATCGAAAAAATAAAATAAATAAATCAGAAAATCAGGAAAAAAAAACTTTAATTAATAAAATTAATTGGATGGTTATTTATTTTTTTACCTTTAAAAGAGGAAGGGCCTTAATAGCAATATCAACACCGGTTTGAGTTACGTCATGTTCTAAAGAAATACCTCCAATAGTGGCGGTAGGAGCATCAGTTACCCAAGTATTAATAGTTTTATCAATTTCAGCGGATGTAATAGCATTGGATTGTAACTATTTTTTTTTAGTAATAAAATAAAGAAAAAAATCAATAAAAATAGCTTTGAAAACGAGTTTCTTAAAATATTTCTTATTTTTTTTTTACCTTCCAATCAAAAGTATCATGATTCCAGATGACAGCTATAAATGGGGTTTAAAAAAGGGGAAAAAATAAAATAAAATAAAATAAAATAAAAATATACTTGAGCATGCATATTTATCATTTATAATTTTTTTTTTTTCATTCTTTTTCTTTTTTAAAAATAAATAAATAATACTTACGAATAAAACCAAGTTGTTTAACAATTTCTCTAACACGATCATCCATATCACCATAAGGCTAATATATTAAAATAATAAAAATAATAAGAATAAAAAATATTTAAGTAAAAATTATGAAGTATATATAAAAAAAAATCATGATCATTTAAAACTTACAGGACGCATAAATCTAGGAGAAACGCCAATTACTTCTTTAATAGCTAATTCAGTCCATTTTAATTCAGCGATAATTTGTTCTGTAGTTTGAGAGGTTAATAATTGATGAGACCTATTTTTTACAAAGAAAATTAAAAAAAAAAATTATTTTTAATGATGATTACCAAAAAGAGAACAATCGCCATCATCCTCGGTCGGACTGTTAATTTTTTTTTTATTATCTCTTATTTCTATTAATATATTTTTTTTATTTACCATGTGTGGATACCGATTTCATGACCTTCATCATGAAGACGTTTTAAGAGATCAGGATATTGGATAACATTACCACCAATAACAAAGAAAGTGGCTTTAATATTGTTTTGTTTTAAATAATCATATAATTTAGCACTAACTGGTGTAGGTCCATCATCATAAGTCTATTTTTAATAAATAATAATAAAATGATAAGTATAAATATATATATAAAAATGGCTTAAATATATATACATAATCAAAATAAAAATAAAAATGGCTTAAATATATATATATATATATATATACACAAAATAAAAAATAAAAATAAAAATAAAAAATTATCACTACTTACTGGAGCCCAATTTCCTTTTTGACAACTAGCAACATCAGTATTTCTTAAACATTGAGAGAAAGACCAATGACAGAATTGATCACTACCACCTGGGGCAGGAGGAACAAGAGCTCCATCAGGGCCCTTTTGTGAAATAGGGGCTTTAGGTAAAGAATCAGTTTTAACTAATTGTAACCATTCAGCTTTAGGTTCTGGTACAGTTAATGGTGCTGGATAGGTATTTTTCCATGGGAAATTATTTTGAGGAACATATGTAGCAGCTCCACTAGCTGAGGATGTGGGTGTTTGACAAATAACTGTTTCTACTACAACTGTTGTAATAAGTGTTGCTAATGATAAAAACTTCATCTTTTATTTTATTTTTTTTCTTTTTCTATTAATAAAGAATTAAGGATATATATATATATATATATATAAAATAAAAAAGAAAAAGAAAAAAGGGAAAATAAAAACAGTAAAGAGATTAAAAAAAAGAAAAAAAGAAAAAAAAAAAATGAGGAGTTACATATATATATATATGTATTTTCAAACTAAAAAATAAAAGGGTTAAAACTAAAAATAAAAGGTTTAGAAATTGAGGAAGCATTAATTTTAATGGCTGAGTTAACTTTTTTGGATTCATGTTACTCAAAAACATATAAAATCAGTTACTTGGTTTATAGAACACAATGAAAAAAATTATTAGTCAATTTTTTATTTTTCCATTTCTTCTTTTTTTAGTTCTTATTTAATATTAAAAGCACTAATTTATTTGTTATTTATTAGACTGTCATTTATAAATATATATATATTTATTTATTTATTTACTTATTTATTTATAAATAAATCTTACACACCATTCATTAGTATTATTATTATTATTATTATTATTATTATTAACCTTATTATTATTATTATTACTATTATTATTATTATTATTATTACTATTATTAATAATATCATTAGTTGTATTGATTGAATTTTTTGAGGGATAACCAAGTTGTTCATCTAATTCTTGAGGCGAACATTTTAAACTTGTACAAATTTCATCATAATGATGCTGTCCATCTAAATACATAAATAAATCTGGATGAATCCCCATACCTGTATTTATGTTAATTAACATTTGTTGTTCTTCAATCGTTGGAAAATGAAGTCGATTTTCATAATGACAATTCACTAAGATTGGATATTTGTGTACACGATAGATTAATCCCTTTATTACTCCAAAAGATATAAGTCTCCTAGATAATATATATAAAATAAATAAAAAATAAAAAGGTTAAAACAAAAAAAAAAAAATCCTCCATATTAAGAGATAAATCATTCTAACCTTATATCGATTGGTAAGTTCATTAATTGATGTTCTTCCATCCATTCTTTTATTGTGATTCCATATTGTAAACCACTATATAAAGCAAAAATTCTAGTTAATGGTGGTACAGGTGCATCTAAATTAAGTAAATAAATAAAATAAAGAAAAATCATAAATGGATCGTCAAATTATTTTTATTTTGGATGATTCTTTTCTATACCTGGTAATGTTATATATTCCAAACATTCTTTTCCGAGTCCAGATTTTTCATCTAATAATCTAGTTAATTCTGGTTGTATTGCATATATATTAGAAAATTGAAATATATCAATCATAACGATGCATCCATAATATCTATACGAATTAAAAATATAATAAAATAAAATAAATAGTGTCATTTATATTTATCTCTAATAATTAATACTTATATATATCATCACTTACATTAAATGTTCCATACATAATCGAGCCCATTCTGGCTTAACATTAGCTATTTCTGAAATTTTTTTCACATGATAAATTCCATTTATATGTTTAGCAACCTATTTTTTTTTAATAGAAAAAATATAGAATGAATTTATATTTCTTATTTTTAAAAAAAAGAAAAAATATTCCAGAGTTTTCTTTTTTTTTTTTTTCTAAAAGGTAGTCCCCCCCAAAAATAAAAATAAAAATAAAAATAAAAATAAAAATAAAAATAAAATAAAATAAAATATTACATTTTACCTTTTGTACAGTTATATCCCAATCAGAAGACATCATTTTATTAATATCCATTGTTGTTACTGGAACTTGATAATCATACACTATTGGTGGATTTGGGTATGTTGGGAATAGTTTTAAATTGATTGTATTAAAAGCATCTATTAAATAAGAAAAAGAAAATTATATATGATTTCAGTAAAATCATGCATTACACAGGATGATCATATATGCATATAAATATATATATATATATACTTTACTAATTGGTATTTGACATTCACAATAACTATTAAGATCTTCATATAATTGTTCAATGACGTTTTGTACAGTTTTTGATTCAGTTTTAGCATCTTGAGATAAAAAATCACATTCTAACTATAATAATAATAGCATATATATAAATCAACATTACTATTATTATTATTACTTATTATTATCATTACTTATTATTATCATTACTTATTATTATTATTAATGTTGTTATTATTATTGTTATTATTGATAAACAAAAAAAAACAAAAAGGAAAAGGAAGAAGAAAGAAAGTAAAAAAAAAAAAAATTGTTTCTTTCTTTTTTATTTTTTTTATTTTTTTTTTTGACTTATTCATATTTATTTATATGTTTATTATTATTATTATTATTATTTTACCTCTAAACCTTCCAGTACTCTTGACAACTTTCTAACAACAGCTTCATAGCTAGTAGTTTCAGCTTGTTGATCAAAAATAAAACATAAATTAAATCTAAATTCATTTCTTAAGTTACGATATTTTTCATGATCATGTAATACAACAGGACAGCCCATCACTTTATAGTTTCCTGTACTAATAGTAACTAAGCGTTTATAGAGTTGGTTTTTTGGAATAATATATTCACTTATTGCTTCAAAATCAATCAATGGTTTATTGGTGTTTGGATGAGAAGTAATACTTCCTTCTGGTACTTCATGTTTTACTACTGTCCCTTTAACAATATCAAATACTGCATAAAATATACTATGTATTCTAGGAAAACCCTGAAATTCCATTTATTAAAAATACAGTACACTAATAAAAAAAAAAAGAATAATAGTGGTATGTGTATTAAAAAAGAGAAAGTGAAAAAAAGTATATGCCACTACTAAAATTTTAAAAATTGAAACTACGATTCTGATTGGTTAATTCTTTTTTTCACTGCTCATTTTTTTCTAGTATGATCAAAAAGAAAATATACATATATCCTTTATTACTATATTTTTTACTTGTTTATTTAATTATATCCATCATCTTTAAAATTATTATCATTATTGTTTTAGTTTTATATATTTATATATATATATATATATATATATATATATATATATCAAAAAAAAGAAAGAAGGAAAATGAAAAAAAAATATACTACCACTAAAAATTTAAAAATTGAAACCATGATTTTGATTGGCTGATTTTTTCACTACCTTTTTTTTTTTATTATATGATCAAAAAAACAATATGTATGTATATATATATATGTTCTTTATTATTATACTTTTTATTTATATCATCATCCTTAAAAATATTATTATTATTATGCACCTTATATATATAGATTTGTTAAATATTTTAGTATTATATAATTAGAAGTATATAGAAAAATACGATCATGATTTTGTAAGTTGATTGGTTAAATTTTACTTGTAGGATTGATACATATAAATAGTTAACAATACTAAATAAAGTAATTATTTTTTACTATATGTATCATAATTAAATAATATCAAAAACAAATAATAAAAATAAAATAAGTGGCCCCATATTATATTAAATGATATATATATATATATATATATATATATATTTATAACTAATCATGTATAGTAATATCAAATATATAATATAAATACATATTTACATATATTTGCGTATTTATTAATCAATTATATAAGTATATTGAATTAACAACAGGTTTATTTCTGTATATTCATTTCTAAAAAAAACCACATTTGTACATATAATAACTATTGAACTTTAATATACAAATATATTTATATCAACTCAATAGTAAAAAAAGGTTATGTTAGTTATTTAAAGATCATGACTAATAGTGCATTAAATATAGAAAAAAAAAAAATTGAATATATACATATACTGAAAAATTCGGAAAGTCAAGTACATAAAAAAAAAAAATCATTACATACATATAAAATGATGTAATTTTTTAAAAAATAATATTTCTATATTCTAATAAGCTTTTTTTTTTTTTGGCGGTTTATTTTTATTTGATATCACACTTTAACAAATTAGGAACATTCATATAAAAAGTAAGTATATTTATTTTTTTCGTCCCATTCTATATTTTTTAATATTTTTTAATATTTTTTATTCTTCGTTTTTTTAAATGGTGTATAATGAATATATTGATGCAAAGTAAAGTATCGGAGTTCATCTTATCGGGAATAGCATGCATATCCCAACCCAAAAAAAAAAAAAAAAAAAAAAAAAAAAAAAAAATAGAATAAAATCAATTTTAATACACATATATAAAAAAAAAGAGAAAGTTTTATTTATACATAGCAATAATAACACTGAAAAAAAATTATTGATAATCAAAAAAAAAAAGGCGAGAAAAAGAGAGAGAAAAGATTAAAAAATGATGAAAATGAGATATATAATAATATATATATATATAAATTAGATGAGAGGAAAAAAAAATAATACAGATAATGGAAGTTTTCTTTTTTTTTAAATGATTTTATGGATAGTTTTTTTTTTTCTATTTTTCTTTTTAGAAATGATATGATTGATTGCTTTTTACACTGCTACTACTAGTAGTTGGGGTTGGTATCATCATAAAATATGGTATACTGGGTAAAGGACGACGAATCATGGTTTGATGTGCACTATCATAAATCCAACATCTTGTACAATATTCTTGTCCCGTTAGGAACCGATTACATATAGAGCATTTTGTATGACAAGTTGAACAAAACCAATCTGTACCTAAAACTTGATCACAAGAACCACATATTACTACTTTTTCTTCTGTGGTGGTGGATGATAAAAGTGGTGAGGATGGTGGTGATGGTAAATAATTCATGGTTTTTATTTATTTATTTAATTTATGTATATATAAAATGTATATAAAATGTAGTTAAAGTTTGTCTATAAAAGATTATGATTATTATTTTTTTGTGTATGACTTATGTAACTTTTTTTTTTTTATTAATAAAAAAAAAGTATGTATATTATATTATATATATGTATATGAATGAATTAAAAAAAGTCTAAAATGATATTAATGAAAAAAAAAAAAAAAGACTATAAACAAAAGGTAAATAAGAAAAAAAAAGGAAAAAAGAAAAGAAAAAAGGAAAGTAAAAAAAAAAAAGTGAAAAAAAAAGTATTTATAGAAAAAAGAAAAAAAAAAGGAAGTAATATGACTGGTCTGTCAAAAACCGGTTGCATATAACAGCTAAAAACTTGTCTCACGTTTTAGTTATCATATATTTTTTTTATTCCCCTTATTTTAACCAACTGCATTAAATGTTACACTTGATTGATGAACCGATGAACTCTTTTTTTTTTCTTATAATTATTCATATTCTTATTTTTTATTTTTTGTTTTTATTTTTTATTTTTACATGTTTGTCAATGCAACTAACAAAAAAAACTCTTTCTTTTATTATCTACACGTGATTTCATATCTTTGTGGCCGCGCGCAATTTGATCAATCCCCGAGAATTCCATTTTAACTAAAATAAAATAAAAACAAATAATTAAAAAATATATAAATATATTATATATGTAGTATAAATAGGGGATTCAAAATGTTTATTTAATTACCCTTTTTCCGATGAATATTCTAAAATGCAAAACCTTTTTATTTATTTATTTATTTATTTACTTTTTACTATTTATTTATTTATTTATTTATGATTCCCTTTTTTTTTTTTAATTATTATTTATTCTATTCTATTCTATTTATTATATTTTATTATTATTATTAAGTTGATAAAGAATATCCTTGTCTTTCTAAACTTATCATAATATCATGATAATCCGATAATAATAAATGTTTATAATCAATTTGGTCCATCAATTTATCCGCAACAAATGCTAATAATCGAGAATAGGTAGGATAACCAAAGGATACAGATGCATACTGAGATAAAAAGGATTGATAGAATTGATAAAATGATGCATGAGCTTTTCTAATATGTTCAGAAGACTGCTGCCAAGCATTTTCTAAACATGTTAATCCAGTAATACCATTACTTTTTTCAATTTCATCTAACCAACGTATTATCCATTCAGTAACACTTTCATCCCAAAAGATTTCTGAAGCAACATATTTAATATTAGATTGAACGCTTTGACCTTCCCGATCACCAATCAAAAATAGTTTCATTAGTGTTACCAACAAAAGTGGATGATCTATTTTTTTCTTATAGATATCCCATATAACTTGTAAAGATTTAATTACTATATTAATAGTAATTGATTTGATCAGCATCTGTTGTTGTTTCTCTTCCTCATCATCCTCCAATGCATCATCTTTATTATTACTATTATTATTATTATTATTATTTAATGTTGTGGATGATCCATGTGGCTTTTGTTGTTGTTGTAATATAAAATGTTGTACTACCTGTGACTTGTCCCAATAAAATAATTCATCGATCGGTGATAATAACCATATACTCAATAAATCAGATGATGTTAATGACGATGTTGATGATATTGATGGATGGACGATATTACTATCATTTATAGGATAACATAAAGTAGATATTTCTTTTCCATTGATATCTATTAATGATTTTGAAAGTTGAATTGATTCTTCCTTTATATTTTTCATATAAAAAGGTTTAAGAGTATCTGTCAGTTTATCATCTAAATTGGATAATACACACAACTGCACAAGCTCCTGTGTTAGCCACGTTTCAACGACACCTGCATATAAACTGCTGACCAAGGTTCCCACCATCACGTCATCTTCAAAACATAAATTATTATTTCCATTCATACAATTTTCCGTAGTTTTTTTGTACCACAGATAATATACCATTCGTCCATAAATATCGTTTTGTTTTGTAGCACTTTGTACTAGATCTTGGAGTGATTTAAAATAAATGGATGATTCTTCATGAATTTTAGTTGGATTTAACCATGCTGATGCTGCTGCTGTCTTGATTGTTTTTAGTTTATCTATATTCATAAAATAATTCCATATTTGCATATATCTTAAAGTCCAGTGACTTGACTTTTCCTTATGATTATTTATTTGTGATGCTGTTGCTATTGTTGTTGTTGTTGTTGTTGTTGATTTTTGTCTTTGTAAGATGTTCCAAATCTCTTGTAATGATGTATCAATATCATGTGGGAATTTCTCTATATAAGATATCCATGTTGCTATATAACCTAAACAACTACCATGTAACATTGCATGCGTAGATGATGATGATGATGATGCTGATGTCTCCTCTAATTTATTCAATAAAACGATAATCAAAGGCAAGTAAGCTGTTGGTTGATGCCAATCTATTGCATGTGCTGGTACAGTTCTGTGCGGATCAGCAGCTGCATGCAGTAATATTTCTAATAGTTGAATCACAGTTGCTGTTCTGTTAAAGTGATCAAAAGAGTTATTTTTGCTGGTAGATGATAGTGAGATGTCATTTATAGTTACACGTAACCATTCCATAATAATTTCTTGTAAATCTTGTAAAGTTGGTAAAACTATTCCATAACAAGCTAATATTCTAAGAATTTTTATGCACTCAATTTGAACTTGAAATTCATCATAATGAACTGGTGAAATGGCCAACCAAGGTAATGTTAAGGTTGTGATTTTATCTTTCAATGCCAATGCTACTTTTTTACTTCCTTGTAATACAGTAAATAATAATCTTAACACATAAAGTCTTTGCATTGACGAAGGAGAAGAGGAAGAAGAAAAAGTTGAAGAAGGGGCTTTATCATCTATTAAAGTTAAAGCAAGATCCAACACGTTACTTTCCATAATATTTTCACAAACCTCCTTTCCTTTTGTTTTAGCTAAAATAATTAATATTTCTATGAGTTGATTCATTGATGTATTGGCTGTTCTTAATTCACTATCCATAGCCATTAAATAATGAAAGCGTGCAAGGATATCCATTTTTAATAATCCTGTTACTAAATCATTTTCAGCAAGTTCTGCATCATCAGTTTCTGTTTTATTATTTCCTTTAAATTGTTTGACCCATTCTTTTGTAGCTGGTGTTGAACTATTTATCATAGGTGATGGTTGTGCTATGTGACCAAAACAAGTATTAAATTTTAACAAGTCATTATTATTTTTTTCTTCATCCAAAAAGTTTATTTTATCGCCACCATCTATAGTTATTAGGGAGAGTAAAGTATTGATAGCACTTATTATGACTATTAAATGGCGATCATCCAAAGCAGAGCGAATATAAAGAGTTGCAGCTACATCACGACGACGGAAAACATGAATAATAGCTTGATTTTGTGGATTTGTTATATCTTTTTTTGCTGTTTCTAAAATTTTACTTAAACAGTTAAGTACAAGTGCACGTTGAGAAGGTACTTGACTTCGTACTAAATAAAATAATTCTGCCAAAGTGTACCCAGCTAAATCGGGTTGATCTCCATGATGATGTAATTCCTGTCGTTGTTGCTTTGCTGTATCATTTTGATCTACAACTTTTCCTTGAAGATCAAATCGAAGTTGTCTATAAATTGGATCTAGTTTAATTTCATCTTCTGTAACTTCATTATTGGTTTTATTGTTAATATCATCTAATGATTTAAATCGATCATCCATCCATGCTAATTTATCGCTTTCTATTGGAACATCTGCGAAATATTTTTCTTTCATTTTTAACAAATCAGTTTCATCATTATCATCATCTTTATTTAAATCATTTATAGTAGTTGTATTATTGTTTTCTCTTTTTTGTTGTGTATTATCTTTATTTAATTTGTTTTGTAGTTGATCATCTTCGGATGAAGTTGATTTTTGTAATGATTTTTTATTTTTCAAATTTTGTAAAAATAATAAAGATTCATAACTAAGTGTGCTTAAAATTTCTTCACGTGCTTCATTAATTTCTTCATCTGTCATCATAGCTATACGTTGATCATTTTCTTGTTCAATACCTTTTGTTAAAGATGATGATGATGTTGTTGGCTTTTCATTATTTTCATTATTATTACTATTATTATTTTCTTTCAAAGTTGAGGTTGTTGATTTCATTCTAGATTGTTTAAATTTACTACGATGTTTTGGTTGTGGGAATCCTTCTTGTTGTACTGGTAAACTTGGTGCAATTACATTTTCTACTTTATGTTCTTTCACTTCACCTAAAACACTACCCAACATGGATGTCAAATCTAACATTTTTTTTACAGCAGGTGTATAAGGTTCAGGGTGTGGATCAGTAACTGGTTCATATTCTAGATCGACTGAAGTTTTATTTTTATCATTTTTTTCTAATGAGGGTGTATTTGCAGCTTCAAGTGAAGGCATGGTTGATGCTTCTAAAGAAGGCATAGCTGCAGCTTCAAATTGTGAATGTGTTGAGGATTCTAAAGAAGGGATATTAGATCTATAATAAAAAATTTTCAAATACATAAGTATATTGTCACATTTTACTTTTTCCTCTTATTATTTTTATCCTTTTTTTGTTTATTCATTACTTTAAAGCCTCAGATTCTTGAGCAAGATCTAAAACAGTTTTAGCTTTAGTAGTAGAAGTAGAAGTAGCAGCAGCAGCACGTCTTTGTGCAAATAAACTTTGTTTTTTACCAGAAGAAGAAAAAGAAGGAGGTGCTTTACGTGTTACTGAAGCTGAAGGCGGCTGATTTGTTTCAAAAAATTTACGTTGTAATAATTCAAGATCATCATCTTCAGTTTCTTGCATTTTTGATCGTAATGAAGATTTCATTTATATAATAAAACTGAAAATAAAAAAAAAAAAGGATCTTATTACTAATATTATAAATAATTGAAAGTGAAATAAAAAAAAAAAAAAAAAAAAAAATGAGCGGGGTTTTTATTCTTTCAAAGCATTTTTTTAACAAATAAGAAAATAAGGGTTAAAGAAAGAAATTAATTATATAAAAATCGCTTATATATCTATATAGTAGGATTCTTTTTTATATTCTTATAATCATACTTTTTATTATATTTCATGATTTACTTTTGAAAATAAATATCTCTATAGGTGTATGCTATTTATAAAAAGTTGAAAAAAAAATTAAACCAGTTGATCAAAAAAAGTGAGCCTACTTAATGACCGATTTTTGGCTAGTCAATTTCCTTATAATCATGCCTATTTTTTTTATTCATCCATCTTCATATGAAAGTAAGAAACGTTTTGATTTAATAAAAATATACAAAATATTTAGAGAAAATGATACATTTACTTTATAATTCCAATTAAAAACAAATAAATATATAAATTAATGTAAAAATGTTATTATTTATTAATGAATTAAAATGAGTATTTATATCAAGTCTAAACTAATATGCATAAAATAAAAAAAAATAAGAGAATCAAATTTAAATTTTAGTGGATACAAAATCACTCCAGCGTTTAACTTCACTAGGAAGTTCGCCAGGCTTAAGATTAGCTAATTCAGCAGATTTCTTGGCATAGGAATCAGCAAAGAGACGAGCAACTTTGGAATCATTTAATAATGGAATACCAAAGTCAACAGCAGCACGACGGCAAATATATCCTTCATCAAATTGATCAGGAGCACGAATCTTAGCTAAATGCATAACGAAATCAACGTTATTTTCTTTAAAGAGAGCATTTAATTCACGTTTGTTATCAGCAACTTTAGCAACAGGAAGAATAGTTGAAGGAATGTTAGCTTTTTCTTTAAGAAGTTTTTGATCTTGCTCAGT
The DNA here is from genome assembly GCA_037043795.1 of Cunninghamella bertholletiae. NCBI lineage: Eukaryota > Fungi > Mucoromycota > Mucoromycetes > Mucorales > Cunninghamellaceae > Cunninghamella > Cunninghamella bertholletiae. Next base: position 4,147,508 of record JAZGVP010000001.1, read on the forward strand.
TGGTACAAAAATAGGATGTCCCATGTCATTATGGAATACTTTAGCAACATGAACATAATCATCTACATCAGTAACTTCATCACCACCAATCAAAACACCAGCACCAGATGTAGGAATACGGAAGTTTTGAGTAGATTGAATGGAAGCCCAATAAGCTTCATATTTATCTTTACCGAAACAAGCTACTTCACCAGTAGATGCCATTTCAACACCTAAGAATGGATCAGCACCTTGTAAACGAGTCCAAGAGAATTGGGGTACTTTGATGGCTTGATAATCATAATCTTTTTTCATTAAATCAACAGGTTCAGGAACATTTTTACCAGCTAAAGCACGAGTAGCTACATCAATAAAGTTAACACCAAGTACTTTAGAGACAAATGGGAATGAACGAGAAGCACGTAAATTACATTCAATGACTTTAAGAGCGGTTTGATCTTCAAGGTCTTGCTTAATAATTTGCATATTGAATGGACCGGTGATTTCAAAGGCCTTTGCAACACGATCAGCAATATCCTTAAGACGATCCATTACATTAGCATCAAGATCACGAGGTGGAAGAATTAAAGTAGCATCACCAGAGTGAACACCAGCATTTTCAACATGTTCAGAAACAGCATGAACAAGTACTTCACCATTATGAGCAACAGCATCTACATCGATTTCTTGAGCACCTTGAATAAATTTAGTAATAACAACTGGATGTAAAGGTGAAACATCAGCAGCATCACTAAGATTCTTTTTCAAAGCTTCAGGAGTATAAGCAACATTCATAGCAGCTCCTGATAAAACATAGGATGGACGTACTAAGACAGGATAACCGACTTTTTCAGCAAATTGATAAGCTTCTTCAACATTGGTTAATTCTTTCCATGCAGGTTGATCAACACCAATCTTATCAAGCATCTTTGAGAATTGGAAACGATCTTCAGCGGCATCAATCATTTTTGGTGATGTACCTAAAACATTAACCTTATTATCGTGTAATTTCAAAGCAATATTTTGAGGCAGTTGACCACCAACACTAACAACTACACCTTTAGCTTCTTCTTTTTCAGCAATATCCATGACACGTTCAAAGCTAAGTTCTTCAAAGTAAAGACGATCACATTCATCAAAATCAGTAGAAACTGTTTCAGGATTATAATTAACCATCACAGTCTTTTCACCTAAATTACGAAGACCACGAATACATGATACGCCACACCAATCAAATTCTACGGATGATCCAATACGGTAAACACCAGATCCGAGAACCATGGTTCCCTTATCTTCAAAATTGACATCATTTGAAGTAGCATTGTAACTAGTGTATAAGTAATTAGTATGGGCAGGGAATTCAGCAGCTAAAGTATCAATACGTTTGACAAAAGGTGTAATTCCGTGTTTCTTTCTGTATTCACGTACAGCTAATTCTTCAGCACCTAATAATTTGGCCATCTTGGCATCAGAGAAACCAGTTTTCTTTGCAGTATGAATTAAATCAATAGGAACGCTTTCTAATTCAGCTCCTTTAGATGCAACAAGTTTGTGATGAACATTGGAAATGTTTTGAAGTTTATGTAAGAACCATTTATCAATCTTTGTTAAATTATGTAAGTGATCTACAGTGTATTTTTCACGAATGGCTTTATCTTCAGAGAGCATAACTTGAGCAATAGCAAAGAGACGACGATCAGTAGGATCAGTTAATACATCATCTACATCTTTGAATGCTGTAGGAAGAGGTTCAAAACCTTGCCAGTTAGGGTCAACTTGACGGATGGCTTTTTGTAAACTTTCTTCCCATGTACGACCAATGGCCATGACTTCACCAACAGATTTCATTGAAGAACCAATATGACGATCAACATATTGGAATTTACCTAAATCCCATCTAGGAATCTTTGTTACAATATAATCCAAAGATGGTTCAAAGCAAGCAGTGGTAGTCTTGGTAACAGCATTTTGTAAACTAGGAAGTGTATGACCCAAAGCAATCTTTGCAGCAATAAAAGCAAGAGGATAACCAGTAGCTTTAGAAGCAAGAGCACTATTTTTTTTTAAAAAAAAAATAGAGTCAATGATCATTCATTTTTTTTTCCTATCCTTAATTTTTTTTTGACAATTTATAAAATTACCTAGAACGACTGAGACGAGCATTTACTTCAATAACTTTATATTCTAAACTTTCAGGATTTAATGCATATTGAACATTACATTCACCAACAACACCCAAGTGACGAATAATCTTGATAGCAGCAGTACGAAGCATATGATATTCTTCATCGCTTAAAGTTTGAGAAGGAGCAACAACTATAGATTCACCAGTATGGATACCAAGAGGATCAAAATTTTCCATATTACATACAGTGATACAATTGTTAGCAGCATCACGAACTACTTCATATTCAACTTCTTTCCATCCTTTCATTGATTTTTCAACCAATAATTGAGGAGTTAAAGATAGTGATTTAGTAGCAAGAGAACGTAATTCAGCTTCATTAGCAGCAAAACCAGATCCAAGACCACCAAGTGAAAAGGCGGAACGAACAATAACAGGATAACCAATTTCACCAGCTGCTTTTAAAGCTTCATCTACAGATTCAACAGCAGTGGATTGAGCAACAGGAATATCAATTTCTATTTTTTAAAATAAATAAATAGGTAAATAAGTAAATGAATACCTTTTTAAAAAAAATTATGATCAGCATCATCACTATTTTACCATTAAGGGCCTTAACGAATAAATCACGATCTTCAGATGTTACTAAAGTTTGAATAGGAGTACCAAGTACTTTAATACCAAGACGATCAAGAACACCCATTCTATCAAGTTGAATACCACAATTCAAAGCAGTTTGACCACCAAAAGTAAGAAGAATACCATCAGGACGTTCACGTTCCAAAATATGAGTAAGGTATTCAGGAGTAACTGGTAAGAAATATACTTGATCAGCCAAAGAATGAGAAGTTTGAATGGTAGCAATATTAGGATTGACAAGTACAGTTTGAACATTTGATTCACGTAAAGCTTTAATAGCTTGAGAACCTATTTTTTTTTTCATTTAAAAAACAAGACAATAAACAAATAAGTTAATAAAAATAAATAGGAGATAAAAAAAACAAAAAATTGAATAGGCGATCATTTTTTAATAGCATTTTGTTATGCTAATTTATTTTACCTGAATAATCAAATTCACCAGCTTGACCGATACTAAGACCACCGGAACCTACAACAAGAACTTTTTTCACATCGACTAAAGGAATATCACCTAAAATTTCTTCAGATACTTTTGCAGCACTACCATCACGTACGGATGCATTTTTAGAAACAATAGAAGAAGAAAAGAGACGAATAGAAGTACCAAGCGGAGTAATCTTATTAGGAGTAGCAGTTAATTTTGAAAGGCGAGTGACAGAAGGAAGAATAAAATTAGTATGTTTTTGATGAGAGACACGAGAAGAGGAAGTAGTAAAAGTGGCGCGTGAAACCAAAGAAGGTTTAATATTACGTTGTAATTGAGAAGTAAGTTGTTTATACATTATTTTTTCACTTAATAAGGATGTTGTCAATATAAGTTTTGTCAAAAGCAAGTAAACCGGTGGTGATCAAGTAAAAACCACAATTCATGTAAAAAAATAGGCAAAGATATAGAGTTCTTTTTAATTTGTTTTTTTTAAAGTAATAATAAAAAAAACAAATTCAAATGAAAAGGATGATTAAAGTAAATAAATAAAAAAAACAAACACTAGTTTATTTTATTAGTTGGTAGATAGTATTTTTTATATATATAAAAAAAGAAAAAGAGAAGAGAAAAAAGAGAAAGAGGAAAAAAAAAATTGGAGCTCTTTTTAAAAACAAAAGGTGACTACCACTTGAGTCATCGTTTCTTTAATCTCCGCTTTTTTTTTTTCATTTTCATCATCAGCATCTTTTTTTTTTTAACTAAAATGTTATTTTCATTTTTTATTGGTAAATATATTTTTCATTATGATTTGTATATTTGTATTTTTAAAATATATTCTTCATCAAAAGAGTTTTATTAAAAATTGAACATTTTAATAGACAAACTTAAAAAATGACAGTGTTAAATAAATGATCCAAAAAAGGTAAGGATTTCCAACATTATTTCAAATGGCGCTTATTTTTTTTCCTTCTGTTTTCCCTCTTTCTCTCACTTTTTTTTATAAACCAAAAATATGCTCTTTTAAATTTTTTTTTCCCTTATATTCGCTTTTTATTTATTATTGTTATTTCTATATTTTTCTTTTTCAATCTTTTACTCTTTATTTTTTTTTTTTTTTTTTTTTTTCATTCTTTCTCCCTTTCTTCCCTCTTTTCTTTTTATTAGTATTACGTGTATTTTAATTTTTATATATTATATGAATGGCTTGAATTTATAAATTATGAGTGGACATCGTCATACCAAAACAACAACACTGCGGAAACGTAGTGCTTCTGTAAATTCTTTGTCTACACAGTTTCGCCCTCCTCATGCTTTATCTAAACCACTTAAATCATCACTAGATCAACCTAAATTATCTTCAACAGTTCAAGGCACTGCAACTGATTTTTCTACTTCTTTAAAAGATTTTAAGGATGATACTGATCGTACAGAACATGAAACACATAATCTCCCTTATCTCTCACTAAGACGAAATGCAAAAATTTTACGTCCTGAAACTCCAGAAAGACCTTCCGATCAAGAAATTGAAAAATTATTTAACGCTGCTGCCGTAAATAAACGAATATATATAATTTTATTTATAAAACAAAAGATCATTTTTGTAATATTTTTATTTTTTATTAATAGAAACGATTGGAACTTGATTTAATTGATATCACGCCTAATTTTCCTGTTGATACAAAATGGTGGCTTCTCTGTAATGAAAGTCAGTTCACGAGACTAGGTTCTATGATGAATAAGAAAACAAATAAAAAAAAACTTAAAAATCGTTCTTCTCAACAACAACCGCAACAACAACAACAAAAACGTCGATCTCCTACTTACTATATTGATTTGTTCCTAGATCCAAACAAAAAACTTACACTTGAACTTGTTTCAGATGTCGGTCATCAATTGCAAAGCATGCCTATTGGGTAATTTTTTTTAAATAACCAAAAAAGAAAATAGTAACCTTAATTTTATTTCTATAAAAATTTTTAGATGGATACGAAAATTTATTGAAGAACGAGGTTTACAAATAATTGCTAACGAACTAGGAAGTATAAACAAAAATCCAAATAGGTAATCAATATTAAAATTACAACAATCATGGTAACAAAATTAAAAAAAGGGGCTATATTTTTACCTGATATGATTTTTATATTATTGTAGAAATCAACAAGAATGCCAATTAGAGTTAGAAATTATTAAATGCCTTAAAACTATGATAAACAACGTGGTAAGACAAACATCTCAGTTTTAATATTCAGCCTTTTTTTTTATTTTTTATTTTATAATATGATATCTGACGTTTTATAAATATATTAATAGTATGGTATTCAAGATGCTTTGGATGGAACACAATGTATAGACCACTTAGTTATATCAATATTATCACCATTTGTTCCTGCAAGAAAAATGGCAATCGACACTTTAACTTTTTTATGTTATTGTGATATTCCTTCAGGTCATTCAAAGGTTTTACAAGCAATGGAGTTACTTAGAGAATATGGTGGAGAAGAGTATGGTAGATTTGATACATGGCTTCATTCAGTAGGAACAGCACTTGATGGTAGAGGAAAAATGGGATCAATGGTTGGTGTAAGCAAGGATTTAATTTTGACTGATGGTACAAAAAACCCAGATTCTATTCTCCTAGAATATTCAGTAAGAATTAAAAAATATATATTAGATACAAAGAATAGCAAAAAATAAAAGAAAATACTAACAAATTTATTATTATTATCATCATTATCCACTTTTATTTTATTTTTTTAGATCTCTAATGTTTTACTCATAAGTGCAATTGTGGATCCAGAGATAATTGAAGGAACTGAAGTTCGTGTTGCATTAAGAAATCAACTTCATCATGGTGGATTAAATCAAGTATTAGAAAAAATGTCTATATTCAATAATGAATTATTAAATCGAAGGATCGATGAATTTTGGGAGCATGAAGAAAATGATAATGATTTAGTATTTAATAGCTATGATATCAACGATACGAAAGACTCAAAGGAATTGTTTGATAAATTATCAGATTCACTTCGTGGAACACGTGCAGAAGATTTTTTTCATAGTATAATGCATCATTTATTAATGATACAATGTGATGATGATAAAAGGTAAATAAACAATTATATACATATTCAATTATATATATATAACTGTTTACTTATTTATTTATTTAAATTAGAAATGGCTATTATCAATTAATTGAATCAGTAGTACATCAAATTGTTCTTGATAAAAAAGGTGCACCAAATGATTTTTCAACAGCTTATGGAATTGAAGTAGATGAACTTATTAAAAAATTTGCTGAAAATGAACAGTTAACTGTGGCATTAAAAGAAGCCCAGGAAGCAAAAGAACTAGCTACAAAAGCTTTGGAACGTGAAGCTCAATTAAAAGAACAGGTTGATCTTAAAGCTGGTAAGTCTATTAAACATAGTGAATGCTTAGATAATTAAATTTAAAAGAAAGTATTTATTTTTACTTACTGTTTTTATTTTATTTTATTTTATTTTTAATCATTTTTTCAGGTGGTCTTGTTGGTCAACTCAAACATAAAAATGATTCTTTGGAACGTACATTACGTATTGCAAATCAAACAAATATTATGTTGCAACAAAGACTTAATTCTTTGGAAGTAGAGTACCAAAATACATTAGATGCAATGGATTCACAAGCAAAAAGATTATATGACACAGTACGGCAACTAACAGAGTATGGATCACCAACTACAAAGAGACACCGTCTACGTGGTAATAGTAAAAAACAAAAAATGGAATTTCCAGATGCAAGATTAAGACGTAATTCTGCATTACCAACTCTCAGTATACCTTCCAACCTTACCACTGTAGATATTAACAATAATCAAGAAACAGCTTCTGCTCGTTTAGTGTCAGAATCATTCAAACAATCACTTCGCTCACGTATTGAATCTACAGTAAGCAGCTTAGTACGACGTTCAAATTCGCAAACTACTGCTATTAAAAAAGATAATAATAATAATAATAATACGCCTAATAAAAATAATAATGATACTAATTCCATCAGATCAACAAAATCATATTCACGGCATAATCAAACAAAATCACTTACTAATTTTGATTCTTTTTCCCTACAACAAGATGATAATATATCACCTTGGGATCCTGAAGATAAAAGAAAGTCACAAACAAATTCTTTGATTTCTCCACTTTCTTATGAAGATGAAAATAATATTTTCTCACCACGATCACCAACACCATCATCAAACTTGTTATCCCCTTATGATTCAACGATTAGTTTACATGGTATTGATTTTGAAAATAATCTTAATAATGCATTAACGTCTCTACCTCCTTCAACTACATCATTGACTTCACCTATAGTAGAAAAACCTCTTAATTCTTCACCTCCTGCTCCTCCTCCTCCACCCCCTCCACCACCACCGCCTCCACCGCCTCCGCCTCCTCCTCTTCCATCTTCACAAAGTAAGTTTACTAATTATAAATATTCGTTATTATTATTATGATTATGATTTATTTATTTATTTAATCTTATTTTATATTGTTGCTTTCACTATAGTGGGTGCATCAGCTAGTTTTTCGCCACCACCACCTCCTCCTCCTCCAGCGCCGCCTATATCACTAAATGGTGAACTAGATTTACAGGCTTCAGTTTCAGATAATCTCTCAGTAAATTCATTTTCTCAAAATGCAAGTGGAACTACAACTCCAGTACCACCATTTTTAAGTGTAGCTAACCGTAAGATGAGTTCATTTCAGTCCAAGCAAAAATTGAAATTTGTTGAATGGGAAAAAATGCATTACAATAATATTAATTCAACTGTTTGGAATGATTTGGGAACTGATACTATTGGAGATAATATAGAATCTTTAGATCAAATGGTTGAATTACAACTAGCTCAAGCTGGTGTATTTGAAAACATTGAACAATTATTTGCCCAAAAACCCACAGTAAAATTAGAAATGAATAGACCTACTCAACGTGTAAATATTTTAGATACAAAAAAAGCTTATAACTTAAGTAAGTTAAATGACAATTATATATATAACATAAATACATTAAACATTAGTTTTATTTATATGCCTTTTTTTTTGTTTTATTTTTTGTTTTATAGATATATTTATTACAAGTATAACTAAAAAGATACCTTTTGATGAGATAAGACCTAAAATTTTAGATATGGATCCATTTTTTGATAACGAACAGATTTTATCTAATTTGTTAAAATTTTTACCCACAGCTGAAGAATCAGGAAAATTAGCAATATATGCAACTTCAAGTCCAAGTGAATTATCAACTTTATCATGGCCTGATCGATTTTGTGTAGAAATGAGGAAAATTCCAAGATTAAAAGAACGACTTGAAAGCATGTTATTTAGATCAACATTTAAAGAGCGTTATCAAAACTTACATCAACAAATGACAGCTGTATTTGATGCATCATTATCTTTGAAAAGCGCAGTTAATTTTAAAAGACTTTTGCATCTTATTTTACTTCTTGGTAATTTTTTGAATGGTCAAACCTATCGTGGAGGAGCATTTGGATTTAAAATTGCCAGTATCAATAAACTGATAGATACAAAAGATGCTGCTACATCAACTACTTTACTTCACTTCCTTGTAGACACTGTGGAACGTTATTTTTCTGAAATATCTTATTTTCTGGAAGAATTGGATGATTGTGGAAAAGCAAATAGAGGTAAATAATATGTTATAAATTATAATCAGTTCCTTTTTTTTCTTCCTTTCTTTCATTTATTATTGACTCTATTTATAAATATTTAATAGTTACACGTGTAGAAATTACCAATGAATTTAGAGAATTAGAAAGTGGGTTAGAAAATGTAGAAAAGGAAATCAAAGTTCAAAAAGAAAATACAACAATCGATCCATCTGATCAGTTTTGTCAAGTCATGGACGAATTCTTCCAAGAAGCTACAACAGAATTTAAACGTGTGTATCTTTTATGTGATAAAATGAATGAAACATATAATAACGTTGTAAAATTCTACGGTGAAGATCCTGCAAAAATGTCTCCAGATGAATTTTTTGGAATATTTAAAACTTTTACAACATCTTGGGAGGTAAATAATATAAAAATATAATAAATACTTTTATAATGAAAATTAATTACAATTATTTTTAAAATGATGTTTAGAAATGCTCATTAGATATTAAATTAAGAAGACAAAAAATGGAAAGATTAGAAAAACAAAAACAACGAGAACTTGAAAGACGAACAAGAACAAGAAGTGGTTCAATTGCAAAATTCAAAGGCGTTGACACCAATAATTGTAAATATACACACACATATAAATATATATATATATATATATATATATAATATTTGGTAAAAAAAAAAAAAAATAGTTTTATTAATGTTATTTTTTTTAATTAATTAGTTACAAGTGGTGATAATGAAAAGACTATTATGGATAATTTAATGGATAAACTCAGAAAAGGAACTTTAGAAACAAAGACAAGAAGACGAAGTGAAAGAAGACGTCAACGATCAGTTAGTACACATTCATTACATCCAGTTGACTCTGTTTCTTATCGAGCTCAAAAAATGTTAACTTCCATTCAAAGTGAAGAAGATTCATCTTTAGAAACAATTTCAGCTCCTCGTGTAGAAAGAAGAAATCACAACAAAAGGGATTTGAAAGTGTCTATGATCTATGAATCTGAATTCGAAAATGGCCCCCGTTCTGCTCCTATGATTGCACCTTCTGAATATGATTCTCCAATTCCTTTATCAGCTCCTCCAGTAAAGATAATAATAAATATAAAAAATAATGTAGCATGGCATACATATATATATACATATAATAATTTTATTTTATTTTATCTTATTATTATTATTTAGGTCAACCCACCTCCTTCTATATCAATTGTACCATTACCTACTCAATCTACAAAGTTACTTCGATCACGAAAAACTAGTAAAAGACCCATTCTATTTGAACGTGTACCAAGATCTGGTAGACGGGCTACGGTTAGTAAAGGAAGCTCGTTTGAACCATAAATTTATATATATGAATCATCATTTATTATTGAACATGGTACTTAAAGTTTAAAATCTGAAATCAATCATATATATATACATATTGTATTTACTATTATTATTATTATTATTATTATCATGCAATTAGTTGATATTACTGACACTATACCATGTTTTATTATCCATCCTAATTTTATATTATTATTATAATTATTATTATAATTATTATTATATTTATTACTATTATATATACATTATTATTTATACATTTATTTGTTTATTTATTAATATTATTACTATTACTATTACTATTACTATTACTATTACTATTACTATTACTATTATTATTATTATTAATTATATTATATTTTATAGTTTAGCATTATATCATTTAAAGAAAAGGTATGAATTTTTCGCCTATAATAATATGAATATTTTATATTTATTACTATTAAAAAAAAAGGAGCGATTAATCGAGATGACTATCGCAACAATTTATAATTTATATTTATACACAAATATAAATTATTTTAAAGTATTCATTATACTTTTTAAGTATAAAATATATTTTATATATAATAGTGAATAGAGTATTTATATATATAAATACGTAAAATGTATAACTTAAGGAAAAAAATCATGCTACAGTTCGTTTATAACCCATCACATTACTTTATTTCACCTACTAAAATAATGATGCATCTATATTAGACTAGATATGAAATAATGAAAATATACAATTTAAATTTACAAAAGAAAAAAAGATATTATAATGATATTGGTTAGTATTATTGTCTTTTTGTTCATCATTATCCCATGCTCTCTGTTAAATATATTTTACTGTTAATATTATTATTTACTAATTATTCTATGACTAACCTTCAAGCTAAGAAAAAGAATCTTTTATGTTCCATGCTTCAATTGGATAATTTTTCTTTATTCTCATCAAAAAAAATTTTGGAGCTTAGCCAAAGCGCATAAAATGAATAAAAAGCTAGCCTCTCATTTTTTTCCCCTCTCCCTCTCCCTCTCTCTTCCTTTTCATTTTAGTTTTTTTTTAGAGTTGCCATCATTTCAATATCGAGATGCTAGTGGTCTGGCGAGCCAATTGAATATGCTAAGTTGTTTTACTTCTTTTTTCTTTAATCTTGAAATATTCTTGATCTTGATAAGAAAATGGATCTTCCTAAAGATGAATAATTAGGAATTTCTAATAAACACCTCTTCATTTGTCGACGTTTGATTTGTTTTGTGACTATAAAGCGAATCTCAGATCATTACCATCATAGTTAATTAAAGCAAAAACTATCTCTATCAAAATCATTTGTGATATAAAAAATTATTTTAATGATGAAGAATTTAAAAGATATGTAAATCGTTTGCTTTCTAATTTAAAATATAAAATAAATGTTAATATATATATATAAGCTAATAGTAGGTACCAATTTATTTTTATTAATAGGATACAAAAGCAGAAGCAAAAACTATCAATCAATATATTAATAATGAAACGCACAGTGGCAGTTTTATTGGAAGTAAAAATATTAATATCACTTTAGGAAAAAGAAAACAGAGTGAGTTAAATATGAAAAAATACGTGTATTCAAATAGTAATTGATCTTTTTTTGTTTGTTTGTTTATAGGTTATGAAGAAGAAGAAGATAAATAAAAAATAAAGAAAATTTTGCTACTGATAATAAAGAAAAATATCAAGATAATAATGATTATGAAATTAATATTGTTGTTGTGTCAACACTTAATGATAATGAAAAAGGTGGAGAAAAAAAAAAAGGCTGTTCCTGGATTCTTTGATTCATTATTCCTTTGCTTATTATTCTTTGGTTCATTTTTTTTTTTTTGGTCTTTTCTTTATTTTATTTTATCATTCTTTTATTTTTTTGTTAAATCAATATATATTTCATTTTGTATTTATTTTTCTTTCTCTTTTTATTTTAATTCATTTTATCATTTTATCATTTTACTTTTTCCTAATTTGGATTTTACTGAACTTAAATATAATGTTTAAGTTTGTCTATTTGTTTTTCCCTTTTTTTTCCTCAATTTTTATCTTTTTATTTTATCTACTTTTATTTTATGTATTTAAGTTATATTATATTATAAAGCTATTACTGATGCTCAATATATTTATTATATCTACTCATTTTAAGTCTCCATAAAAATGAATTTTACCAAAAATACACACAAACACATTAGCGACTTTAACTCAGGGTTAATTTCCAATTACGCTGAAAATATGCAAATAAGGAACACTACTTGACTATGAATAAGTCATAAATATCAAAATAACGACAAAGTATACGCCTATAATATCAATTCTAGCATATTTGACAGACTGCATATTGAAATAAATTTTTACACCTAGACTATTTTACCTGCTTTTTTTTCTTAAAAAGGAATATCTCATATATAGATATTATTACTGATTTATCTGATATCTATAAGTTCAAGCAAATGACTTTAACTGGTGAAGAGTATATCTAAATAAAAAAATGAAGATTGGTAAAATAAAGCATGGTTTTGATGATATAAATAAATTTTAATTTATTGAGGCGGTTTTTTTAATAAATTTAGAATATCAAAAACAATCGGCATTACTTTTCACTGTCAGCTTCACCATTAAACCAATTATCTATATTTTGTTACGTAATATAGCAGATATAATTTTTAAAGGAAAAAAGGAAAGTGGAGAAAAAAGTGAAACTGGCTTTACTATTGAAAAGGTTTCACTTTTATTCAAATGCCTATTTCATGTAAGTGGTACATACTTTTAATTATTAGCAGCTTAATGTAAAAGATAAGATACTAATAAAGTCATTTTTAATTTATTTATTTTTTATTAAAAGGGATGAAACATCACATTTTTAAACAATAATAACAGCAATAATAGTGATTGAAAAACACTCTGCACCGATTTCACATTATTTGTTATTGATAAAGAAAATCTGTTTTAGAGAAATTAAATTACCAAGAGCCTGTGTTCCTTTTGTTGAAGAAAATGTTACTAGAATTGTGGAAATACTTAAAAGAAAGCTCTTTATCAGAATCATGAAAAACAAGCATAGAGAAAAAGAGCATTCAACTTTTGGTATGGTGATAAATGGTCTACATGACAATAAAAAAATTACCTTAACAGTTTTATGAAGTTGATAATATTAAGCTTTCTATGTCCTATTAACTTTATACCAACCTTCAAGAAACTATCAAAATATTTTTAAGGTTTAGTGTAAGCATTTAACATTATTTATGATAAGTAACATATAATTAATAGTATTCTTTCTAATTTATCATTATTAAAATATTATAATTTCTATTTTAACCGATGAAAAGGATGCTCTAAAACCACTTTTATGTCATCCATATACCCTTTTTTTCAAACCTACTCTCGCTTTTAAGAATGATTGCATCCATTTTATTTTTTAAATCTCATTTTATTTATATTATTATCATTATTATCATTACTGTTTTTATTTTATTTTATTTTATTTTACACGTTTATAAAAATTAATTTATATAATTAAAAGTATTTATTTGACCTTTGTACAATTAATTCAAATAATATAGTATGTAAAAATAAGGGGGAAAAAAACCATTTTGTTACACATCAATCTATGTAAAAATAGTATACTTATATAAATAAAAAAAAATGGCATCAGCTATCGTATCATTTATTTTTAGATTTAAGTTCCAATTTTTTTAATGATGATCTGTTTTTTTCTTTCCTTTTTCTTATTATTTAACCTTATTATATATATATATATATATATTGCCAAATATGTGAACAGCAAAAAGTTAGTAAGAGGAAAATAAAAAGTTATTATTATTATTGTTATTAATTAATTAATCATTTACAGAAAACTACATTAAATAATAAAAAGTAATGGTAATGATGGTAGTAATAATGGTATTTTTTTTGTAAGAAAAAAATAAAAAAACATAAATACAAAAACAGACAAATAGACAAATAAAATCGATGATGATGAATAAATGCTGATGCTGATAAAAAGAAAAAAAAAAAGAAAAAGAATTAACAAAAAAAATTAAAAAAGTAAAACGGGATTATGAAAAATTATATTTTTAAAATGTTTCATCTTGATTGGGACAATCTTCCGTTATATGATCTCCATTGGCATCACAATACTCGCAGAACTATTTTTTTTTTTAAAAAAAAAAAGAAAATAAAAAGATTAATATTATTATATATTAATGATAATAATAATAATCATTAATAATAATAAAAAAGATTATAACTTACTAATTCTGAAGCAGATGAATCATTATTTTGTTTATTGTTTTTTTTGAATTCTTGACAAGTAAACAAATCATGACCTTCCTGATGACAGATATCGCAATAAATAGGTTGATTTTCCATGGATAAACTATTAATTTGTTTTTCTAATTGTTTAACCTTATCACGCTCTTTTTCTAAAGCTTCTTCAGTTTCACCTTGACTAAACACTTTTGTTTCTACAAGAGATTCTAAATCTGCCAATTCTTTACTTAATTTTTGAATTTCTACTTGTTTTGCTATTAATTGTTTTTCATGATCCTTCTTTGTTTGTTTTAATTGTTGTTGAAGTGATTTTACTAAATCATTATTATTATTGCTTTCTCCTTCTTCATCTTCGTCTTCATTTACATTAGATGATGATGATGATGATTTATTATTCGTATATTTTTTACTATCTTTTTCCATTTCCAACATTTCATCCATTAATCTCATACATTCTTGTTCCATATCTTGATATTGTAATTTCCAATGAGAACACTGTTGTTCTAATTGTTTTATTTTCTCAATATGTTCAGATGATGATGATACAATGGTGTTATTATTACTTTCATGATCTAATGATAATTCATTATTTGATTTTGATTGTAATTGTCTTTCTAAACTTTCATAAGCCAATTTCAATTGATATAAATCATCTTCTGTCTTTGCATGTACTTCAAAAGCAGTATCAGCTTCTTCCATTAATCTACGTTTATCTTCAATTTCATTGGTCAATTCCTTCTGTAATGCAGCATATTGAGATTGTATGGTCTTTTGATGAATACGTAATTGATTATTTTCTTCCAATAATTTATCCTTTTCAACTTTTAATTGTTGCATCAATAGTCTTTCATTTTCCAGTTCCGTCATGGTTAAATCCAATTGATCTTCTAAACGATGACGTTGTTCTGACCATGATCTAGCATCTGATTCATATTGCTGTTGTTGAGATGATAATCTTCTATAAGAAATTGGACTAGTACCGCTCATTGTTAAACGATCCATAGGATCTAAACCATTTTGATGATCATTTAATAAATCATCGTTATTACTACCATAAATCATACTGTGATCATTTAAATCATCATCAGCATCAAATGAATGTAATTGACGTTTTAAATCATCTAAAGCTTGTTGTGTTTGACGCAATCTTAATTCTTTTTCATCTAAACTCTTTTGATGATCTTGTTTTAATTCAGCAATAGATCGTTCATAAGCATCAATAGCTTCAATACTGGTTGATCTTAAGCTGTCACACTCCTTTTCTAAGGAAAGGCAGACTTGTTTTTCTTGATCCAATTCACGACGGACTAAATCTAATTGCCCAGCATGTTCTCTTAAAAGTTGATCCTGTTTTTCACTATCTTTTTTAGCTTGTTCTTGAAGAGTAGCTACTAAAGATTCTAATTTTTGGATTCTACGAACGTTTTGTTCATCATTAGCATCATCTCTTACTTGTTTAGCTATTTTGGTTTCATGTTCTCCTATTGTACTTGAAAGTGCTTCAATGGTTTCTTCATGATTAGTAATAATTTGTTTTAATCTTGTTACAGTTTGCTCTTTTTCTTCTACTTGTAAAGCGTAACTTTCTTTAGCAGATACAAGCCTTTCAAAAGCTGCATCTTTACTTGTCATTTGTTCTACTAAAACGTCCTTTTCACGTTGTACTTTTTGTAATAAATCATATAATTGATGTAATTCTTCCATATCTACTAATGGTTTATTTTTATTAGGTGATGATGATGGTGGAGGTGTAGGTGTATTAGATGATGAAATAATAGGTGATGTACCACGAGTTGTATTGGATGAATTAGATTTAGTAGTGATCGTTGTATCATTTGTATGAGGTGATGAAGAAGTTGAATGAATCATAGAATTGGAGTCATTTAAATCAGATGGTGATGATGTAGTAATAGTGGTAGTTGTGATATCTTCATTTTTATTACTATTATTATTTTTATTATTATCTTCAATAAAATGAACAGTTGTAGAGCCAGATATACGTACAACAGAAGAACGTTTTGAGTTGGTAGTGGTCATACTTGAATGACTTGAAGAAGAAGTAGAGGATCTTTTCATCGTAGGAGAAGCTGATGCACGAGGATTATTACGAATAGGTGAATTAGAAGGTCTTTTTTGTTGTTGTACGACAGGTGATGCTGAAGCACGTGTTTTTGGTAATGATCTAGTAGTAATGGATGATTTTGTATTTAATGGTTTACGAGTAGTGATAGATCTTCTTGTTGTTGATAAAGATGGTTTAGGTAAAGGTGTATTGGAAGAGAATGATGATGTGGATGATGTTGATGTTGATGTTTTACTTGACACACGTGCTGATTTACTGGCTACAGGTTGTACATGTGCTTTTATTCTTTCACGATTTTGCCTTTGTGGAGGTGGTATAGATTTAGGTTCAGGAAAGACTTTGGTGGCCATAATAAATAATCCAGTATCCTCAGGGCATTCAAAATATTGTATACTATTATTGTTATTATTATTATTATTATTGTTGTTGTTGTTGTTAAAAAAGAGAGATAAAGAAAAAATAATGTGATTATTTATTATTAGATCAGCTTATCGTACATATTTATTTATCTTTAATTTTTATTTATTTACTAAATATATATATTATAAATTTACCCTCTAACAGAACCATTATTTTTACCAGCACCTATAGTATCTAATTCAATACCACACCATATACCTGGTTTAAAATCAGTAGCACCCATGAATCTTAAAGTGCCAACGATATTGTTCATACTAGGTATTGTTACACGTTCACCAATGACAAGAGTGGATGATGATTTATTTATAGATGATCTATCAATATTATTATTATTATTATTATTATTATTATCAATGTTATTATTTTCTATATTATAATTATTATTATGTACAGATGGTGATTTTGAAGTTCGAATAGATTGAGAAGGTTTTATTTTTTTATTACTAAAAGTTGTAGGAGTTGGTAATTTTATATTATTTTGATGCTCTTCCATAGTAATTGGAGAAGCAAGTTTTGTTTTAGTAGTTAAAATATTATTATTAGGTAAAGGGGGTCTAGCGATTTTAGACATTTTTTTTTAATATATAATATATACACCAATTTATGAAATAGTTTTCAATGATTATTCTTTCTATATTTATATATAGATATATATATATATATATATATATATATATGTTATTGTAAATAATACAGATACAAGTTGATGATATATACTAATATTAAATATATATATATATATATATTAAAGAGAAAGAAAAGGAAAGAGAGAGAGAGAGAGAAAAAAGAGAGAAAAAAAAGGTAGGGAAAATAAAAAATGAAGTCAAATTTTTATATATTAAAATAAATCAAGCTCTGTGTAACGCACTGTTAGACTTTCATTTAATACGTAATTTTTTTAATATAAAAAAATTTTCAATCAATGAAAACTATTTTATTATTTAATATTATTAACATTGTATGAATTGTTATATATAAATATTTAGGAGTAAAAAATACTTCATTTTAAATAATTAAATATTGAATCCATTTTTTTAAAATTTAAGTAATATAATATACTGATAAATGATACTAATTTTTTTTTTTACTATTGTATAAAAAGAAAGAGTAATGAAAAAAAAAAGGAAATCAAAGAGATAAAGAGGAAAAATAAAAAACAAATAAAAAGGATGAATTTATCATAAAAATGTTTAATTATTTACAAATTGTAATTGAAAGAATTGTTAGATTGATGATGTTGATGATGATTATCAAAAACCATATTAGGTTGCTGACGTAATGGAAGTTTGGTCATAATACTAGATAAGGGACGACGAGGTGTTTCAACTTCTTCTTCATCAGAGAGTTCTTGTTGATCATCTGAAGAATCATTATCCATGATCAACATGGGTTTATCTTCTTCTACAAAAGCAGCAGCTCCAAGACCTGTCGGTTGCTGTTGATGTTGTTGTTCATGATCAGCAACATGTTGTTGATAATGTTGTTGTTGTTGATAGATAAGGCCTTGTTGTTGACGCATCATTGACATGCCCAGCATTTTAATACGTAAATAAGCCTTTTCTAATTCATAACGTGTTTCTTGAAGAGATTGATCTTTTTGCTGAGTAATTGTTTTAAGTGCATTAATAGTATATCGTGCAAAAGAAAGCTCTCTTTGAAGATGTTCATTTTGTTGTGTAAGATAAGCATTATCAATTTCTAAACGAGTGACCTTACTTTCGGGAGAAAGTTGACTATCTATAAAAAAAAGGATGATTATATTTAGTTTTTATATAAATAAAATCCTATTTGTTTTTTTTTTTAATTTATATATATATATATATTTATATTCCTTACCTTTAAGTTGAAGATCACCTAATGGAGTTGATATTTTTTCATTATTCAAAGTATCCATATTCATCATATTTTTTAAATTAGAAAATAGTTCTTTTCAAATTATAAAAAAAAGGTATAAAATAAAAATGTAAATATATATA
This sequence comes from Cunninghamella bertholletiae, assembly GCA_037043795.1. Lineage (NCBI taxonomy): Eukaryota > Fungi > Mucoromycota > Mucoromycetes > Mucorales > Cunninghamellaceae > Cunninghamella > Cunninghamella bertholletiae. The sequence goes on from JAZGVP010000001.1 coordinate 4,166,445, forward strand.
TAAACAAAAAGAAAAAAATATAAAGTAAATAATATAATAGTATGTATATGTATATAAGATAAATTCAAAACAGACCAGCTGTTATTATTTATACAATGTGTATTTATATATATATATAAAAAGAAGTCTTTTGGGAAAAAGAAAGATAGAAAAAAAGAAAAAAGAGAGAAAAAAGAAAAAGAGAAGAGAAAAAAGAGGCGATAAAAATTTTTTGTGAATTCTTTTTTAAAAAGGAGAGTTAGCGGAGAATGAAAGGGCCCATGCTTTAGGTTTGGTTGGTGAAGTTTTTCTCCTTAATAATAAAATGATAAGTAACCATGAAAAAAAAAAGAAATTAACCAAAGTTGGTTTTTTTTTTATTATTATTATTATTGTTTATTATCTATTTTTAAATTAGTATGATTCACATATATTAGGTTTTTCATTTTCTTTATTTTTTATAATTTACAAAAATATGACTATTTATTTCATTTTTAAATATATATACATGATGATACTTTTTATTTTTTTAAACAAAATGAAAATAACGCATTTCCATTATACATATATAAAAGGTTCTATACTTAATGGATCGAGGTACCCACAACTATTAACTATGTGTAACCAAAGTAGCTCCGATACATCTAATAGTTTAAGCACTAAAATAAGTATTTTAAAACAAAGGATGCGTTTAATAAAAATAAAAAATCTTTTTTTTTAAATTGATTGCTGTATAAAAAGAAATAAAAACAATGATTCATTTAATTTTGGTTTCATTGTAGAAGAAAAAAAAAAAAAAGTACCATAATTAAAAAAAAATCAACAGTTTGGAACCTCTTTAGTGTGAGACCTATTTATAGCCAATCAATCATTCAAATACAGAGGGATCATTAAGCAAATTTGGTAAATAATTTTTTTTGTAAAAAAAAAAAAAGGAGTGGGATCCATTTTAAAACACAAGTTATTTTATTTGATTTTTTTGGATCTACAAAAAAATATATATCCGAATTAAAAAAAATAGCTTGAGAAAAAAAAAAAAAGAGGTGTCATAAATATATATAAAAATGCAAATAATTTGAACTTTTTTATTATATAATAATATAATAAAATAAATTTTACTGATCTACAATTTTTTTACTTCTTAAAAGATAACTATACTTTTAAACAATATTTATTGATATTATTTTTTGTTTCACCAGGTTTGGTATCTTGTACCAAGTATATCATAGAGGAGTTATTTATTTTTACAATGGTAGAAAAATGCACCGTTTTATTATTACTATTATTGTTATTATTATGATTATTGTATTGTGATGAATATCCCGATTTATTATTATTTCGATAAAATGGATAATAGATATTGCATTGAGGTATAATATTTATTATGTATAATTTTGTCATAATGAATAATGATATTTCATTCAAAATAAATAAAGGTAATCGAAGTAAGGATAAGAAAAAAAAAGTGGGAAAAAAGCGAAACAAAAAAAAAAAGGTAAATATATATATATATATATATGTAAACAACAAAAAAGCAAGAAATAAACAAAAGAAAAATATTACCTATTTATGTCATGCTTTATATATATATAAATAAACATTTTATTTGTTATTATGAAAATATTCAGGCACTTCAGTTTCAAAACAACGAAACGATAAACCTCATGATGATAGATGTAATGCTATTTTGATTTTTTTTTCCCTTCTCACAATATCAAAAGGTGTTTTCTTTGAGAAAAAAAATAAAAGAAAAAATATAGAAATGTAGTATTTTATTACCAACTTGGAAAAAAAAAAAAAAAATGAAGATTTACAAATAATAAGTCTCATATATAATACTGAGAAGAGGAAAGATAAAAAGAGTGTGTGCTAGTTTGTATAAGATAAGCTAAGTCTTATAATCAATCAATCTTAAAATAATATAATATAAACTCTAGAAATATAACAGGTTTTTTTTAAGAAAAAGTTGTCAACAAAAAAAAAAAAATAGAAACCAGTAGGTTGGAAGCTTTGCTATAATTTTACAATATATGTATATATATATATATATATATATTGCTTTTTTTTAATTTAAATTCAAAACCCAGTAACATAACCAATTTTTATTATAATAACCATAAAAAGAAATATAGATGGTTGACTGATGGTTTTTATTATTATTAAAATAGGAAATTGTATTTTTATAAATCAGTATCTTTTTTACTTCAATTGAAAAACTGCTTTCAGTTTGTAGGAAATAATTTTAATCTCCGCGCATAAAAGTAGAATACTGAAAAAATAAAAAGATTTCTCCTTAATAAATAACTCCTTTTTTATTTTGTTATTATTATTTATTACTTATTAGTTTTATTATTATTACTTATTTTTATTTTGATCTGGGGCAATATTTATTTTTTTAACTTTCTTTTACTTTTATCTCATTTATTTTTTTTTACATTATTAAAAAAAAGAAATGACTTCTTCACAAGATATAGATTCAAAAAGTAATATTAATAATATCTGCATAATAAAAATAGTAGTATAACAAAAATAAAATAAAATAAAACTTAAACTTTAATACTAACGTCACCTTTTTTTTTTTTTTTTTTCTTTCTAATATATAACAGTAACTTATTCTAATCAACACTCATCTGTAACACGACGTTCTTTAGCTAATGTATTTCAAACAAAACAGCAACCTGCCTATTTAATTAAATCATATAAATCAAGTCCTTCATTATCACGTCATTTCAATCTTGGTACAAAAAATACTGTTACTAAACTCTATAACACAAGTAACGCTTCTTCACCAACTCAGACAAACCATCATAATAACAGTAATCAAATTGATATCCAATTATCTAATCAATATTATCCTCCTCCACTCCCATCATCCATTCATCATGATAATACTCTTCATTCTTTAGCTTCCAATTTAGTCAAAACACCAAATAATAATAATAATAATCACTCTTCATCAGATTGTCGGTCTTCTATACCGCATTCATCACTTGATTCTAATTCTCCTAATGATAATAATAATATTTATTATGGAAAACCTAGAGATAGAACCTCTTTAAGAGGTGTATTAGATAAATTTGTTATTGGTTTTACTGGTAAATATATATATATATATATATATATATATATATATATATATACAGATGGTTGATCAAAGGAAGAAGAAGAAAAAAAAAGATACTACAATAAATAATAATTGGAAAATAATTAAACTTAAAAAATGTACACGTTTTATTACTATTTACTTATTTATTTATTTATATTTATTTTTCGTAATAATAGATATGCTATCCAATAATAATAATAATGCATCAAAACAAACTTCAAGCATTTCTTTACCTTATAATACACGGCATGTAACTCATGTTGGATTTGATGCTGATACTGGAGAATTTACTGGTTTACCTAATGAATGGCAAATATTATTAAGATGTAGTGGTATCACTAAAAAGGAACAAGAACAAAACCCTCAAGTAAGTTTTAGAAAAAAAAAAAGGAGACTTTTATAAAATGTCAATCACATTTTTTTATTTATTTATGTGTTACAATAATAACTATAATATATATATATATATAGGCTGTGATTGATGCTATTGAATTTTATCAAGGTTCTAGAAATTTAAATGATGATGTTTGGAATAAAATTCCGGAAGCAACAGTAGATCATGATCTTATACATCCATCAACAACAGTAAATGAAGAAGAACGTGATAATAATAATAATAATAATAAAAATACATCCACTTGGAAAAGATGGTCAAAATTCAAAACTTCTGAAAAAAAGAGAAAATCAAGTTGTTATACAAATACATTAACATCTATGGTAAAAATAAATAAATCATATAAAATATTACTTATTTTTTTTGTTTGTTTAAAAAAAAAATTGACATATTGTTTCTGATTACCATTATAGGAAGCAAATGAGTATAGTCAGTCAATTGGTAAAAAAAAAATGCTGATTGCTCCTAAAAAAAAGTCTAAATGCAACAAAATTGAAATACTAATAATGGATTTATTTATTTTATTTAATTTTATTCCCTTTGTCTTTTTTAGGTAGTAATAAAAATAATACTTATGACAATAATAATAATAATAACAGGAAAAGCTTAACTAACGAACAAGTCATTCTTGATTCAGAAGTCACTCTCACAAACACAAATAGTGATGTAAGAGCATCTATTTATTCCAACGCCACCACCACCAATAATAATAAATATGATTGTAATATATCTATAAAAACAAATTCAATAATAACAACAACAACAGCTGTATCAAATCAATCCCATATAGATGTAAAATCGCCTATCACTAATAATAATAATAATGATCAATCAAATAATAATAATAATAATAATAATCCAATTTCAGAAACACAAATAAAAAATATTACTTCTACATTTGCTCAGCAACAATCTCAACAAAATCATTCAACAAAACAAATAGAAAATACCACTGCTAATAATAACACTGCTAATAATAACAATAACAATAACAATAGCACAATAGGCGTTGTTAAACGACGATCATTAAAAGATAAAAAATTAAATGCCTTAAAAGATGCAGAAATAGTTAAAAAATTAAAAGAAATTTGCGGAAATGTTGATCCCACTACCATTTATACAGATATGGTTAAAATTGGTCAAGGGTAATTATCATTATCAATCATCGTTAAAAAAAAAAGGAGGAAGAAGGAAAAAAAAAAATGAAAACAATATATCAATCATGTAAAAAAAATGATAATTTATATAATGTATTTTTATTTATATTTAATTTAGTGCATCTGGTGGTGTATATACAGCACATAAATCAGGTGATGATTTATCACCAGTCGCTATTAAACAAATGAATTTACAACAACAACCAAAGAAAGAATTAATTATTAATGAAATAGTTGTCATGAAACAGTCTCAACATCCAAATATCGTTAATTTTATTGATTCCTATTTATGGAAAGGTGATTTATGGGTGATCATGGAATATATGGAAGGTGGTAGTTTAACTGACGTGGTTACTTGTAATATGATGACAGAAGGACAAATTGCTGCTGTCTGTAGAGAAGTTTTACAAGGTTTACAACATCTTCATTCAAATGGAGTCATTCATCGTGACATTAAAAGTGATAATATTTTACTTAGTCTTCAAGGAGATATTAAATTAAGTGCGTTGATAAAAAAAAAAAAGAAAAATAAGAAAAAGAAATTTTATATGCATGAGAATATATATACATTTATATACATATATATTGTGATCACTCATTTTTTTTCTTTTTTTTTTTTACTTATTTATATATCTTTTTTATTATTATTGTTTTTTTTCTAATTAGCTGATTTTGGATTTTGTGCACAGTTGAATGATAGTCAAGCTAAAAGAACCACAATGGTTGGAACTCCTTATTGGGTAATGATATATACAGATATATATATTTATATATAAATCATAATCATGAATCCATTTAATCACTAATATATATATACGTTAAATAAATAATTAGATGGCACCAGAAGTAGTTACACGTAAAGAATATGGCCCTAAAGTTGATATTTGGTCACTTGGTATTATGTCTATTGAAATGGTAGAAGGTGAACCACCTTATTTAAATGAAAATCCATTACGTGCTTTATACTTGATTGCCACCAATGGTACTCCACAATTACAAAATCCTGAAACTTTAAGTGAAGTATTTCGTGATTTCTTGGATCAAACACTTGAAGTGGATTCAGAAAAACGTCCTTCTGCAGTAGATATATTGAAACATCCATTCCTTGAAAAGGCAGATCCTTTACGTTCTTTAGCTCCTTTAATACGTGCAGCAAGAGAAAATAACGATTACCAAGATTAAAAAAATATATACCAAATCTTACTCTCTATTTCTTTATTTTTTTTCTATATATATATACATGTTAGTATCTTTATTATTATCTTCTATTTTTGCTATTTTATACTTTATTTTTTTTTATTAATATATAATTATTTCCTTCTATTTTATTAATTTCTTTACTTTATTTCTACTTTTTATTTTTAACATAATCCTTTTTTAAATATTATATAATGTTGATGTTAGCGTTTTATTAAAATTTAAGCACAGCTGAGTTTTATTTTTTTTACTTCATATATAAATTTTTTTTTTGCGTTCGTTTTTTTTCTCTCTTTTTTCTCTTTCCATAATTTTTTTTTTTTTTCTATCACTACATATATATTTATTTTATATTTCATTCCTTTTATCCAAGTAAAATATAAGTTTATATTATTGTTGTCATTTTTTATGTGGACAACGAATCGTACCAATGTTCAGAAACGGAAATCAGCACCTAGTCATATAATAAATACTTCATCGTCAGCGGCACCTCTTCAATCAAAAAAACAATCACTAAGCCGATTATCAAATGGAATAATACGAAGAAAAGATCATTCGAATAATAATAATAATAATAAGGGTACTAATATTCAAGTAGTATTACGTTGCAGGTACTTATTACTTATTTATTTATACAATATATCCAACACACACACACACATATATATATATATATATATATATAGACTATCAGTATAGATAATATTATCTTTATTTATTGTGATTTTTTTTATTATATATAGAGGTCGTAACGAAGCTGAATTAGCTGCTGATTCACCCGTTATCTTGGAAGCAACCGGTCGTCGTGAAGTACTACTTACCACTTCTAATAAAATATTTACTTTTGATCGTGTTTTTGATGAACATGCTACTCAAGATCATATTTATACTGAAGTAGTACAACCTATTTTAGATCAAGTTCTTGAAGGGTAAAAGCAAAAAAAAAAAAGAAAAAAAAAGAAAAGTAACGCCTTTTACAATAAAAAAGAAGTAAAAGAAAAACAATAGCTTAAAAATTTCATTCTTTCTATTTTTTAAATAGATTCAACTGTACTATTTTCGCATATGGTCAAACTGGATCTGGAAAAACGTAAATATATATATATATATATATATATTAATAGTATTATAATTATTAATTTTATTTTCGCTTTCTTTTTTTTTTTTTCATTACTATCATTTTAACCAAAAGGTATACAATGGAAGGAAACCTTGATCAACATACTACCGATGCTGGCATCATACCAAGAGTGATTAATAAATTATTTGAAACGTTGGATAATAAAAAAACAGAATATTCCATCAAAGTATCCTTATTGGAATTATATAATGAAGAATTAAGAGATTTATTAAATCCTTCCAATAATCAAAGTAGTCAAAATAGTCAAAATGGAGGAGGACGTCAAATTAAAATTTTTGAAGATAAAATCGGCTCTGGTGTAGTTATTCAAGGTGTTGAAGAAAAATATATTCAATCTGCAACAGAAGGTTTAGATGTTTTAAAAGCTGGAATCAAATATCGAAGTATTGGTGCTACAAAATGTAATGATAAATCAAGGTAAGATATTTATGTATATAAAGAAAGAGAAAAAAAAAGTCAATAATAATCACACCGTTTATATCTAATCAATCTATTTATTCATTTACTTTTTTATAAAAAAAGTCGATCTCATTGTATATTTTCTGTCATTGTTCATATTCGTGAATCAATACCAGGTGGTGAAGATATTATTCGTATTGGTAAATTAAATTTAGTAGATCTTGCTGGTTCTGAAAATATTAATCGATCTGGTGCTGAACTTGTTCGTGCAAGAGAAGCTGGTATGATTAATCAAAGCTTATTAACTCTTGGTCGTGTTATTAATCATCTTGTAGAAGAATCTGCTCATATACCCTATAGGTAAAAATTTTTTTTTTAAAAAAAGAATATAAGAGAAAATTATTCTAAATATAAATATATATATTATCTTATATCTTAAAAATAAATAAAAAAAATAATAGAGAGAGCAAGTTGACTAGATTACTTAAAGATTCATTAGGTGGAAAAACACGAACTTGTATTATTGCTACTGTATCAATTGCTAAAATGAATCAGGAAGAAATTATCAGTACTTTGGATTATGCAAATCGTGCTAAAAATATTCGAAATAAACCAGAAGCTAATCATCCTACGAATCGTAATGTTTATATCAGTGATTTAGAAATGAAAATTGAACAATTAAAAGGCGATTTACAGGTAAATAATATTAATAATAAAATTGTATCATTGATATTCAGAGAAAAAATATACCTTTTCTTAATATATATTATTTATATGTATTTAAAACATATAATCAATAGGCTAGTTACGATAAAAATGGTGTATATATGACTCATAAATCTTATGAAGCCATGAAGGATGAAAACCAACATTTAAGAGATACTGTAAAAGAAAAGCAAGATCAATTAGATAAATATAAACATGAATTAATACATACAGAATCAAAAATGAAGGATATAACTGTAAGCTAAAAAAATAAATAAATATACATAAAATATAAAGTGAATTATATCTGTAAATAAAAAAAAAAAAGATATTAAGAATGGTATTATATTTACACATATCTTATTTATTTATATATTATTATAATTGCTTATTTCATTTTATGAATAGATGAAAATGGAATCAATTATTAGAGATTGTGATCACAAAATTGAAAAGATTAAAATGGAAGAACAAGAAGCTCGAAGCCAACAAGAAGCTGGATTATTAGATTATATTAAAAAAATGGAATTGAATATACGGAATCTTCAAAAAGAAGTAAAAATTGATAATATAATAATAATAAAAGAACTAACTGTATAGGAGAGAAAATATACTTATTATCCTTTATTTCTATTATTATTATTTTCTTATAGGTGGTTAATACTGGAAAACGGAATACACAACTTCATCAACGTCATATGGATAATGATCATGAACATTTAATAAAAAGTGAAGAACAACTTGATAAATTGAAATCTTTAATAGATGGAACAATGCTTGATCAAGTAAAAAATAAAATAAAATAAATAAAAAAAAAAACATATATAAGTACATTTAATAATTACATTACCCATTTTATTTTGTATTACATTTTATTTAATAATATTTATAGATAAAACGACTAAAGGAACAAAATAAAAAACAAGAAGAAATATTAAGACGTGAAAGAGAATCCGAGGAAAAAGTATGGGATAAATTAGAACAGTTAATATCAGATTTAAGTAAAAATCGAAAAAGTAAATTGGATAATACATTCGCATCTTTGAACAAAAGCTGGAGTGATCATATCGATGATGTAGATACCCTTTATCATAACATAGAAGCAGAAAATAAGAGTTATACAAAACTTTTTAAAGCAAAAAAGGAGGAGGTTGATTTTATGAAGAATGAAATAAAATCTGATCAAGATGATTATAAAAAGGTAATGATATATATATAAATATATATATATTTAAGTTGGTAATATATTATTGACATATTATTATTTATAGATTTTGGAGCATGTTTTATCCCTAAGTGCAACAAATGAATCACAATATCAATTACTTCAGAATTCAAATAATTCACAAGATAAAGGTAAATTGATAAAAGAATATAAATAAAAAATATGATTAAAACTTATATATATATTTCGCATTTTTTATTTTAGGTATAAGGAAACGAAAATTCGATGAATCAGAAAAATCTCCTTTGGTTAAAAAGAAACCAAATCGATAATAAAAAGAAAGCTACATATATACTTCTCTTTTTAATATTTTTTCTTTTATTATTTATATTTTTATTCATTATCATTATTGTTTTTTTTATCAACATTTTTTTATTTTTTAATTTACTCCTTTATTATTATTTTATTTGTATATATTAATTTACTTTATGTTCAATATTTGTTATCATTTTAAAATAACTACACCATTTAAAAAATCTAAGATAAAATGAAATAGTAACGCCATATATGCATAGTTAATTATTTTTTAAAGTCCGCTTTGCCTTGTTTTTTTAAGCTTTTTCTTTCCAATTTTATTTTCAATTTCCTTTTTCTTCCTCTTTTCCTTTTTTTTCTTTTTTTTTTCCACTCTTTTATTTTCAACAGAAAAAAATTGGTTATACTGTATTTCTTTTTTTTATTTCCTATTGTTTTTTTTATTAAAAACAATATTGAATATAAAGAGGTATTAAAAACTAAAATATAATTATTAAGCAATAAATAGAAACTAATATACTTTTTTTTATAGGTAATAAAAAGAAAATGACTACTGGTGGTAATATCACTGTAGTTGTAAGATGTCGCCCTTTATCTTCAAAAGGTAAACTTGATATTTACTATAACTGCAATAACAATGGTTTTTATTATTTTTATACTTATTTAAAAAGAGAAAAATAATGAAGAAAATGAGATAAAAGCATATTTTTTCTTTTCTTTTCTTTTACATTTCTCCTCTTTTTTTTTGCAATATATATATTCGTATTTAACTTTGTTTAATAACGGTTAACTTTATATATATGTTTTTTATTATTACTACTATTTCATAAATAAATAGAAACTGCAAAAGGGCGTACCAACTTGGTTCGAATAGAAGGCAATGAGGTTATCATACAACGACCCAATAATCCAAATACTTCATCACTTAGCAATAATGTAAATAGTAGTAGACACCATTCGGAACATAATAATGATAACGATGATATAAAAGCTTTTACTTTTGATAAATCCTTTTGGTCAGCGGATAAAGCGGCTGATAACTATGCAGATCAAGAAGTGGTATATAATTATTTAGGAAAAGATTTATTAAATCACGCTTTTGATGGTTATAACTGTTGTATTTTTGCTTGTAAGTATAGTTTATTTAAAAAATAAGTTAATATCACCAAAAAATTTCCTGATTTGTTTCATTTTGATTTATTCATTTTTTTATTTTTTATTTTCATTAATTACTTGATTGCTAAATTTAGATGGTCAAACTGGTAGTGGAAAGACGTATACAATGGTAAATATAATATACTGATATATATATGATTTTTTTTTATTTATATATTTATATTTAATTTATGTATATATATATAATAACTTATTTAGGTTGGCTATGGTGAAGATAAAGGAATTGTACCTAGAACATGTTCAGAATTATTTTCTCGTATATCCGAAGCTAAAAAGAATGATGAAACGATTCAATATCAAGTAGAAGTCTCCTATATGGAAATTTACAATGAAAAAGTACGTGATTTGCTTAATCCAAAAAATAAAGGAAATCTTAAAATTCGTGAACATCCAAGGGCTGGTCCATATGTTGAAGATTTATCTCGATTGGCTGTAAAATCATATGAAGATATTGATCAATTAATGAATGAAGGAAATAAGGTAATGAACGATAAAAAAATAAAATATATTTATGTATGATTGAAATAATGAAAATAAATAAATAAATCATGGATGGTAGTTAAATACAATAATTATTATACATTTATTTATCTTCCTTTCTCTCTCATTTTTTTTTATTGCAAAGGCAAGAACTGTAGCAGCAACAAATATGAATGAAACGTCATCAAGGTCACATGCTGTTTTTACTATATTTTTAACATCGAGAAAGAAAGATGAATCCTCAAAATCAGCAACAGAAAAAGTAAGTAGAATCAGTCTTGTGGATTTAGCTGGAAGTGAACGTGCAGATAGTACAGGTGCTACAGGAACAAGATTGAAAGAAGGTGCGAATATTAATCGATCATTAACTACTTTGGGAAAAGTCATTGCTGCTCTTGCAAAAAATTCATCATTAGAAGGAAAAAATGGAAAAAAAATAAAAGAAGGTTTTATACCATATCGTGATTCTGTAAGTTAATCAATTTGATATTAAAAAATTATCAATGTATAAATTTATATTTATAATTATCCTTTTTTTTCATTAAATAGGTATTAACATGGTTACTTAAAGATAGTCTTGGTGGTAATTCTCGTACAGCAATGATTGCGGCTATTTCACCAGTAGATTATGAAGAAACACTTAGTACATTAAGATACGCTGATCAAGCTAAAAGAATCAAAAATAAACCTGTTGTTAATGAAGATCCAAATGCAAAATTAATTCGTGAATTAAAAGAAGAAATACATTTATTACGAGATACGCTTATGACTTATGCACCTGAAGAAGCAGAAAAAATTGCATCACATATTAATCCTCAAACTATTGCTAGTAGTAAATCAACGCCACGTTTAGGATCACTACCAGCATCTCCAAAACCCGTTACAACAACATCAACTGCTTCTATTTCATCAACATTATCACCAACATCTGCTTCTAATCCTGGTGCTAATATTCAACGTCAAGCTTCACCTATAACTACTCCAGTCAAAGAAATTTCATATGCTGATGCATTTGGTGTAAAGAAAAAGATGACCATGGCAGAAATTGTAGATAGACTTAAATCATCTCAGAAATTACTAGATCAAACCAATCAAACATGGGAAGAAAAATTATTAAAAACGCGTGAAGTACGTATTGAACGTGAAAAGGCATTGGAAGCAATGGGTATTTTAGTAGAAAGTAATAGTATGGGTATTCATGCACCTAAACAAATTCCTCATTTAGTCAATTTAAATGAAGATCCTTTAATGACAGAATGTTTAATATATCAAATTAAAGTTGGAAAAACTATTGTAGGAAGATTTGAAAGCGATACATCAGTTGATATTCGTCTTAGTGGACCAAATATTTTAGACGATCATTGTTATTTTGAAAATAATAATGATAAGGTGATTCTTTATCCAAAATTAAATTCAATGACCATGGTGAATGGAATTCTTATTACTGAACCAAAAAGACTTCATAATGGTTATAGAATTATTTTAGGTGATTATCATGTATTTAGATTTAATCATCCTGAAGAAGTACGTAAGGAACGTAAAAGGATGACTCAAGATCAGCAACAGCAGCAACAATTTACATCTCCAACACCAAGTGGACGTAATAGTAGAATGACAGATAGATCAGATTCACCAGCTTTAATATTTTCGGATGTTGATAATTCAAGTGTTCATAGCGGTAGCCATTCAGAAATTATCGATTGGAATTTTGCAAGACGTGAAGCAGCACTTAATTATACTTCCTTTTATACTAATAATATTAATAATGAAGAATTGATGATGATGAAAAGACCATTTGTTACTTCAGATGATGAATCAATGTCACAATCAGCAGCTTCTGTTCGTTTTAGTTCAGGATCTTTGGCTTTATCATCACCGTCTACTGATGAGCTTGTTGATGGAAACGAAAACATTAGACGTGCAAATAGAATCAGTAATGGTAGCCATCTTTCTATTGATACTGGTATTTATGCAATCTCAGAAGGTGGTAGTAATCAACTACAAAAATTAAATGAATTAAATAATATTGGATTAAATGAAAGAGAAAGTTTACAACAATATTTAAAACAACAAAAGGAGGAATACGAAGAAAGAATACGTCTTGCAACCTTATCGTCTTCACAAGTTAATATAAGGGATATTCAAGAGATGGAAACAAAATTACAACGTGTTGTTTATGATATGCAACGTATGATGGATGAACAAAAAGAAGAATATGAATTTAAAATTAAAAGATTATCATCCAAGGTACCAAAAGATATTCCTTTATCGCCCATGTATTCCTTATCTGAAAAAAGAATCATTTCTAAAGTCATGAGTCAGTGGAAAAATTTACAATATATTCATATGGCAGAAAAATTATTAATGAATGCTATTGTATTAAAAGAAGCCAATATTGTTGCAAAAGAACTTGGAAAAGAAGTTGTTTATCAATTTACAGTTGTTCATGACAATAGTATGATTTCTTCATTATCATTTTGGGAGTCCACATCTGTATTACAACAATCAATGATACATGATCCTGATAATCAGGATGATGATTCTATTTTAAATGATAATGAGTTACAACAAGCCATAAAACCATGTATTGCTGTATTAGTGATTGATAAAAAGCACCAATCCTCTTATATTTGGTCTATAGAAAAAACGAAAAGACATTTACAGCGGATGCGAAGCTTATATGATTTTACAGAACGACCATTATCAAGAACTCACTTTAATTGGCAAGATCCTTTTTATCAATCTCCAAATCCTCCTCGATATACTTTAATTGGTATTGCTTCTGTATCCATGCGTAATTTAAATCATCAGGTGCCTGTTGAAAGTATAGTGGATGTGTTCCATCGTAATACTGGTCAAAAAATGGGCCAACTTCGTGTATCCATTATTCCAATTGCAAGATCATTAATTAATAACAATAATAATAAAAATGGTAGTAGAAGATCTTCACTCATTTCAAATTTATCTACTCAAAATAATAATAATAATAATATGATTATTGATAATCAACAATCACAACAACGAATTGAAAATAATAAAAATGATGTAGGTGGATTACTTCATACTGGTCAACAACAGATATTTGAAATTCAAATAACAGAACTTACTGGTCTAGATGAAAAACATTTCACACAAGTCCATGCTCAGTTTAGATTATCCTCCTTTGGAAACGTTTCAAGAGATTCATATCAAGATAAAATATATGCTACAGAACCTATGAATAATTTTGGATGTCATCCAGTTCAGTTTAATTATTCACAAACATTGGCTACAACAATTACAGACAATATGTTGAATACGTTAATGAAAAAAGATTTAGAAATTGAAATACTTGGTCAAGCTAAGGTGGATTATTTATGTGATATCATTGAACAACATATTGAAAATGAAAAAACATCATCTCTCCACCATAATAATAATAATAATAATAATAATAATAATAATAATAATAGTAGTGACTCTGGAATGGCAACAACAAATGATATAGTTAATGAGTCAAATGAAATAGCTTCAACAAACCCTTATAAAATGGATGATGATACTCTACCATCAAATGGAAATGTAAATAAAAAAACAACAACAACTGCATCATCATCAACAGCAAAAAAGCGATTAAAATTAAAAATTCCTCCAATAAGATCATTTTCAGATGATGGATTACTTTCTAAAGAAAAACATCATTTAGTTGCTTGGATTCAAGTATGTGAATTAGGTGAAGATGGGGATTATAGTCCAGTAATTGTTGTTTCTCAAACTGCAAATGATGATGGATGCTTTTATCTTAGACAAGGGATACAAAGAAGAATTAATATCACCATGGCACATGATTCTGGATACTCTTTACCATGGGAAAATATTTCTAATGTTACCATTGGTAATATACGATTAGTTACTGATAATAATAATAATAATAATAATAAAATGGAACAAGATGATCCATTAGCATCAAATGAGTCTATCACTAATGATGATGATAAATCAGTCGCATCCATAAATAGTAATCGCATCTCCGTTGGATCATCCATTTTTACAGCAACAACAGCAAAAGAAAATAATAATAGTAATAATACTTTATCAATTAATTTAATTGAAAATCAAGATGTGAACTTCCATACTAATAATACTAGTACTTTAAAAGCATACGGTCCTTGGGATAGTTCACTTCACAATTCTACACATTTAAATAAAATCACATCGTCACAACAATGTGTTCAAGTGACATTATCATGGCAAGTGAAATGCGAAAAGACAACTGAACCATTGTGTTTTTCTATGGATTTATCATTAAAAATATTTGGTCGTGATACAGCTGTCCCTCAAGCACCATCATCATCATCCACCATCCTTCAATATTTTTCAAGTATTTATTATCAATATCATCATTTATCTAATAAGATTCGTTCTAATTTTGCTGTTACTCTTACCCCTCCCGTAACGCGTAAAGCATCTGATTTATGGCGTGTGAATACTGCACATAAATATGTTCGTGGAGAAGAATTTTTAGGTCCTGGTCGTATAGTAAGGGGTATTTCTCTTATTGAAGATTATCGAAAAGCAAGAAATAAAATGACTTATCGACAACAAGTTTCATTTACAAAGCAGTATTTGAATCTTATGGAACAACAAAAGAAAAGATTGCTTCAACGAAAAAGGAATCAATTAACCAAGAGTGGAGAAATACCGATGAATACATGCAATAATAGTGATAGTGATAATAATTTAAATGATGGCGATAACGATGATGAAAGAAAAAAGAATTTATTAAACAAAGTTATAAAATTATGGCAAATAAAGTACGGTTCTCAACAAGAGGTAAATATACAGACACTATATATATTAGAATTTGATTGATTTTGACAATACGATTTATTTTAATTTAATTTCTTTTACTTTATTTAACGTTTAGGTAATCATTAATCATAAACCACCACCATTACCTTCACCATTAACACCGCAAAGTGCTATATCAGCATCATCGTTGAAAAAAGAAAATAGTAATAATTTAAAATTGGTACCACAAATCCGTTGTATTAAGGCTAGTGATGCTATAGCGAAAAAAGGATATTTAATACGACCTTCAACTCTTACTGAAAATACACAAGAATGGAATAAATACTGGTGTGTTTTGAGAAGGTATACACATATATATATATAGTAATACACACATACCATATAGAAATATGTCTTGCATTGATTAAATCATTAACTATATTTGTCTATTTTATTTAAAAAGACCGTTTTTAATCATATATCAAGATCAATCAGAACTGGAGGAGTTACAGGTCATTGATTTATCTTCAATACGTGTTGATTATAAAAAAAATTTGGAAGATTTAATACAGGTAAAAAAAAATGAATGACACATCATTTTCAACATATTAAAAAGCTAACAAATAGATACTAATCATTTAAAAATGCATATATATGTAATCTAATTAGAAAACCAACGTGTTTGCTATATATACCGTCAATAATTCATATTTGTTTCAAGCAAAAGATACCAACGATATGATTGATTGGATTTCAAAAATAGATCAATTTTATCCTATAAACACCTTGAAAGAATGAATATATATATATATATATATTAGTTATACATAATGATATATCATGTATCAATATTTTTATTGTATTTTTATTAATTAATAGTTTTTATATTCTAATTAGCAAATATACATCATATACCACTTCATGTTATCTATTTATAGATAATACATAGAAATATATATAATGAATATATTGATGTTCTAATGGAATGAGGATATCAATAATAATAATAAATACATTATTATTAAAAAATATATAATTATAAGAATTATATAACCTTTTATTGCATAGGCTATTTTTATATTCTTTAATACGAGCCATATATTATATTATATCAAACTTGCTATAAAATATTTAGAGATACACTACTTTCTTTTAGATCAATATTAGTGTGAAAAAAAAGTAATACATCACGTGATCAAAATGGTAGTAGTAATGGAAGAAATAATATGTCACGTGACTTTTACGGTGACCAGTATGGTATTAATTTTTTACATGGTCAAATTTCAGCTAATTTTAAAAAAAAATAGATCAGCATTTGAAGAAAATTGCACTAAATTTTTATGTAAAATAAATTAGGTAGAAAAAAAAATGCGAAGTGAATCAATAGAAAAAAATAATATACACTAATTACTGTAAAAATTACATGCTTCAGTACTTATCTCCACTCTAATATTGGTCACGTGATTCTACACTCACAATATTCACTTTAGTGATAATGTTTAAATTCCGATTTTCAATTTTGAGCTGGGATTTAATTATTTACTTTTTATATTTAACTAATCAAATTCAATTTATCTTTGCATAAATTCTATTTGCTTTATTTTTTTTTTCTCTCTCTCTTCCTTTTATTTTACTTTCAATTAACGTACATACTTTAACTTTTTATTTTATTTGATAATGATATAAATATTATAAACATTAATATATTATAGGTAAATGTTAGTGTATTAATTAGCTTTTATGGATTATCTTACTGATTCAATAAACCTCTCTTTGATAGTTTATTATTACCTAGTTTAAATTCATTCTCAAAACTAAGCAAAATAATAATAATAGGAATTTAATTTTTCTGCTACTCCTTTTTCTCGCTTTTTTTTCTCCAATAATAATGTGTATACCAAATGAAATTAATCAAAAAAAGTTATTACATTTATCAACAAGAAATATTTGTAAAAAAATCTTTAATATTTAATAATTGGTATTTTGCTACACACTATCCTACATACTATTACACAATGGTACTTTATTCAAGTACCCAATTGCATATGTTAATTCAGTAACCATTGTAAATATAAATAGAAGACCAATTAGTCATTAGGTACGTCAGGTAAGTATACTTTCTAAAAAAACGACTTTTTAGTTCTGAAGATTTGAAATTACTACATACTGATTGTACACTTGATATTATTTTTATATATACCTTTTACGAATCATAAATATAATCCATTTTTTTTGTGTTCTACTTTTCAATAAGGAACAATAGTCTCTTTCAATTTTTTGTAATGTTTGGTAATTCAATAATTTTTTTGGTGTTTATTCATTATTTTCATTACTCTAGTAATATTTTACTTTTAACATTCAATACACAGCAAATACAATTTGTTATTCAGAACTTAAAAATGGATTTGGGTTAATAAGTATATGTGATATTGTTTTATTAAAAATGAATTTATAATTTTAAATCAAAAACCTGAAAATAGTAATATCAATAATAATAATATGCTAAGAAAAATTTTTTTTATTAATTGTTGATACATTAATATTAACTAGTAAATTGTACAATGATATGCATTAATAATGCAAAAAGTAACATATCCAAAAAGATATAAATAGGTGTGATATAATCGTAACCTAAAATAATAATAATAATAATAAAACCGTAAGTTATTTTTTCTTTCCTCCTTTCTATCTTTTCTCATTCTCTCTCTCTCTCTCTCTTTTTTTTTTTTTTTAATAAATATCATTACCTAACTTAAGATCATCCGGAATAACCATGATTCTACAACAATTGTCTGTGCCAGCGGATGCTAAATATTTTCCAGAACGATCAAAAGTTAAATTTGTAATTGGAAATCCGTGTGCTTTTTTAACGTGCAATACAGGCTACGCATATTCAAATAAAAAATATACATTAATTCGCCTTTATTATTATTACTATTGTTATTATTATTATAGTTTTCTAACTTACATTTAATGTGGATGTATCTACTACGCCAATAGTATAATCTACAGAAGCAAATGCTAACAAATCATCTTTTGGACTATATACATTAAACAAACGGATGAATATACATACTTTATTTTATTTCTCTCTCTCTCTCATTTTTTTCTTTCCTTTCTTTTATCACCTTTTTTCAATATATTTATATAATTTACCTTAAGCAAAATGTAGAAATGATCTTTCTACTAATACGAGAAGTTCTAGGTTTTTTAAGAGGAAAAGGTTTTTTACCTTTTATGGTCCATACACATACAAATCCGCCTTGATTTGATTTTTTTGATGCATTGACAATAGCAAATAATTTATTATTAACATATCGACAAGCACGATATTCACATTGGGTATAACGATTTAGTTTAGGACTATCTATAGCTTGAACAATGGTACCATCTTTAATATTTAAAATAATCAATGTAGCTGTTGTAGCAATAATCACATACTTTTCATTAGTATCTATATCTGCGTCTTGAATTTGTTGAAATCGCATAGGTGGAAACACAACTTCTAAATCAGGTACCGTTAATACACTTATTTTTCCATCTGACGTTCCTGTTAATAAATATTTTCCAGTATGACTAAATCTTGTGATTTTCTATTTTATATATATATATTAAAAAAAAGTATCGTAGATAAATATATCAATTATTATTATCAACCTATTTTATACATGG
Organism: Cunninghamella bertholletiae; assembly: GCA_037043795.1. NCBI lineage: Eukaryota > Fungi > Mucoromycota > Mucoromycetes > Mucorales > Cunninghamellaceae > Cunninghamella > Cunninghamella bertholletiae. The sequence goes on from JAZGVP010000001.1 coordinate 4,186,101, forward strand.
TTTTTTTTATCATTATTATTTTATTAAAATATTTCATATACTTACTTGAAAAACTTCAGGGTTTCTACTAGTACTAGTACAAACTGATTTTACTAATTTTATATCTCTATTTTTTTTTTTTTTTTGTTTTTACATAAAAAGTTCATATATTAATTGACCTTTCCTTTTTCTTTCTTTCGCTAATGATATAAAATAAAGTATTTATCTATCTATATATATATTACCCATCATTTGTATCAAACAATCGACATTGTTTATTATCACCTTTCTGAATTTGCTCCAATGAACTATTAATACCAACCGCTATAAATGGTAACTATATAATAAATATGTACAAAATAATTAGATTTATATGGGGTATTTTTTAAAAAAAAGGGACTTTTCTTTCTCTTCTTTTTCTATACGAGTTAATAATAAAATAACAAATGTTGAAAAAAGAGAAAAACATTACTTGAGGGTGAGTTGCCACAGACATGGCACAATCTTCATTATCAGATAGTTCCAACGCTGCTGTTTCTTTTAATCTTCGTTTCTTTGCTTCTAGTACTAGTTTACTCTATTTTTATTGTTTCAAGGCCGAAATGATAATAATAAAAGTTGGTTATATATATTTGTGTAGATATACTTTCATTTTTCCTTTTCTTTTTATTTTTATCTGTGTTTATATTTCTTACTATTTTATTTTTTGAACCGCTTTCACTACTAGCACCTTCACCACCAACAGCAACCAATTGGTCATCTATAGAAAACTGTATTCCATATACCGGAAAATCAACTCTTTTCTTAAAAGTAATAATACGAGGCATTTTATAATAACAATAACAAATATATAAATAAATATATAAATAAAAACAGAATAATATATATATATATATATATGTATATATATATATATATATATACACTTTTTTTCTCTAAAGAAAAGAAAAAGAAAGAGAAAAAGAAGAAAAAGAAGAAATAAAAAGATTTAAGCTGAAATACAACCACTTGGAAAGAAATTAGCCAATCAGATAAATTATTTTTAAACTCGTTTCTTTTTCAATTACTATGCTTCCTGTCCCCCTTTCTCTTCTTTAATGTAATTTTTTCCTTTATACTTCCTTAAACCTTTTATATGAAGTTTTTCAATAGTTTGATCAAAATAATAAATTAATACATATATAACTATTTATTATTTGTATAAGAATATTATAAACTAATGATTATAACATTTATATTTAAAATAGCATTATTCTTAGTAAAATAAAGTTTTCAATTCTTTACAATAAAAAAAGCGTAGTTTAAAAATCGCAGGAAAAAAATTTTAACACGTCTTACTATCTTTGTTTTTTTTTTTTTATTCTTCTTTTCTTTTCTTTCTTTACTCTTTTCTTTCCCTTTTATATGTATTTAAAATATAAACCATAAAAATAAAGTATGTCAAGTAAACCAACGTTATATAAGTTTCCAAAACTTTTTCAGCGACTTAAAAGTCAACAAAATCAAGTTGTTCAACATTTTATTAAACTTCGAGAAAAGAAACAATATCGACTTGAGCAGGATAGTGTTATGGTACAAGGTTTAAAAACGATACAAGAATTAAAATCTAAATGTATACCTTTACGATCACTAATAGTAACAGCAGAACTTTCACCATATGATGAATCAGCAATTAAGTTTCCAGCAAAACAAGTACTTAATAATCCTGATGCACTTCCAGCCGAAAGGCATTATTTAGTGGATGTCAATTTAACTAGACGTATTCTTGGCACAGCTTCAAAACCCAGTAAACATGAAATATTTGCAGAGATACCTATACCAAAACATGATTTACCAAATAAAAATGAAATAGATCGATTATTAATATTTAATCATGTCAATGATCCTGGAAATCTTGGTAATTTAGTACGTACAGGACATGCACTTGGATGGCAATCGGGAGTGATTACAACAGGAACATGTGATTTATATAATGATAAAACTATTAGAGCATCTAGAGCACTTAGTTTATTATGGAAATATGAAAAAATCAGCATACCAGAATTAATACCATTTTTAAAAGAATATGATATGACACCTTTAGTGGCAGATATGTTACCATCAGTGAGAGATGTTCATGAAAGACAAGAATTGGACTTATGGTCACCATTAACTGGTGATTATGATGAAAAAAATAATCAACCTACCATTGGATCAGGTATATGGTTATGGAATTTTAAAAAAAATAAAAATAACAATGGAAAACCATTTTTACCAAAAAGACCAGCTTTAATTTTAAGTTCCGAACATAATGGTGTCAAAGGATTAGATGATGAAATTAGAATATCAATACCTATGGCCAACAATGTTGAATCTTTAAACGTATCTTGTGCAGGCAGTTTATTGATGAATGAATTAAATAATTTATTAATTAAAAAATGATAGATGGATTTTTTTTTGCCACCTCCCTTCTGCCTCCCTTTTGTTGTTTTGATTACTACTAAAAAAGCCAAAAAGTAAAATAGAATCTATTTTTAGAATTGCATGGATAACTTTTTTTTAGCTTAGTTTTTATAGAAAAATATATATATAAATATATATATATATTCCTTTTTGACATGATTTTTCTTTTTCTTTCTCTCTTTTTTATTTCAGCCTTTTTTTTTTTTTTTTACTTTCCTTCTCAAAATAAATTACATATATAATTAATAATCATGGGTAGAAGAAAAATCAAAATTCAACCTATTAAAGATGAACGTAACAAACAGGTACGTAAATATATAATAAATGAATATATAGAAATTAATCATTATTACTATTATTTTTTATTGATAGATTACTTTTTTAAAAAGAAAAAATGGATTATTAAAAAAAGCATATGAATTAAGTGTTTTGTGTGAATGTGAAATTGCTCTTATCATAGTCGATTCAAATAATAAATTAATACAATATTCAAGTAATAACATTGATGATGTATTATTAAAGTATACTGAGGTAAATAAAAACATCATCATATATATATATATAATTTAACTGAAAAATAAATTTACTTTTTTATTTATAGTATGGTGAGCCATATGAAACTAAAACGAATAATGATGTAAGTTATAAATAAAATAAATAGCAAATAAATAAACTTTACTAAGTTCATTTTTTATTATTAATATTATTTAATAGTTTACTCAACAAGAAATCGATGAACTTTCTGATGATGAATATATAAATAAATTAGATAATCATCATCTCCATGATAATAATAATAATAATAATAATATATCATCATCTTTATATCCATCAAGAACACCTAAACCTAATGATTATAAACCACCTAAATTATCATTAGATATTCAACAATCAAGTAATAATAGTAATAATACAACTAATTCATCCTCAGCTTCATCCTCATCTGGTGCATCTGTATTTGCACAAAACTTACCAAGCCCTTCATCCTTTTATCCTCATTTTTATCAAACTCAAAATGAATTGCCAAGCCCATTGCAATTCTCAATGACTCCGTCTACAGCTACTAATCTTCATACTTTTCATTGGCCAACAATTAATAATAATAATAATAATAAACGGTTAAATCAAAATGATGAGGATGATTTGAATGTTAAAAAATTAAGAACAATAAAAAACTTTACATAGTTAGTTTGTATATATTTTTAAAAAGTAAAAAAAAAAAATGTCATCTTTATATATATATATATATATATAAATATTTATCAGATGATAACCCTTACTTTGACAAGACTATTTTTTTTTTCTCTTCCTTCCTTTATAAATATAAATATATATACTAATTAATCATTTGACGTTTCATTTTTTTTTTTTTTCTTTTTCTAATATTTTATCTCTTTTGTTTAAAAAATAAATAAATAATACATCATGATGTTATTCCTATGTATTTATTTAATAACCTACACTATTTTTTTTTTTAGTAGTTTAGCTTCGAATTTTTCTTTCTCTTCTATTTATTATTTTTTTATATTTTCAGCCTCATCAAGTAATAATAAATTATTGAAAGTGGTCAAACATTTTAATCATTTAAAATTACAAGTTATGCTTTTAATTTTAAAATACGCAAGCATAAATTTTGATGTCACAAAAATTTTTTCTTCCCTTCTTTCCTTATTTTCTTTCTCTTCTTTCTTTTTTTTTTATTTCCTTATATTTTGTTTTTATTTTAAAACGAATGAATTTAAGTATTCGAATTACTGGATCAGTATTATCATCTTTATTATACGCATGTGCTAATTCATCTAATAACATTGTAATAAGATAAATAAATAAATATATATATATATAACATTTTAAGATTTAATATATACATATATAAAACAAGGACTTTATTATAGGAAGGATTTTTACTTGGAACAATACAAACAACTATAGATACTGGAATCAATGATGAATCTGATATTGTGAAACAAAATAAAAATACTTTTATAAGTAAGTTAGAATAGCATTATTATTATCATTATTATTATCATTATCATTATCATATATAGATAAACTTATTATTATTATTGCTATTATTATGATTAAAAATCATATATTAGTCATACATGGATATCATTGTTTATCTGAAAAATACCCAATATTTTATGATAGCCATGGTTTTATTATTAATGAATGGAGTTTACAACAACAGTTGAAAGAAATAAAAGATATACAAACGGATTTAAATAGTTCTACTTTTATTGTAGGTTATTTTAAGTTTATACGTTCAGATCAACAATTTTCTCGTACTACCACCACCACTACTTACGATGAGAATTTATTAAACGGCTTAAATAAAAAAATACCATCTATACAGTATCCTCCTGTTATGGCCTTTATTAATGAATCAAATGAATCTTCTACTCGTACTTATACATATTCATTTTGGAATTCTCAATCGTAAAAATCATATGAATATATATATATATATATACAAGTGAAGTAACCTTTATTTATTTTATTTTATTTGTATTTTTATTTAGTATACAAGAAAATTTACCAGTTCACGTGGTTAATATTAGTGATAATGATTTAACTTTTCGCCAATTTATATCAAGTGTTCCAATTACTATACCTCAATTTCCTGACAAGTAATTTATATATATATATATTAGAAGGTCATTTTATTATTATTATTATTATTATTATTACTTATACCAATAGATTCTTTTCTTTTTTTTTCTTCCTTTCTTTTAAAACTAGTTTAAATGAGAATGAAAGTGAAAATACATCATATCAAAATATCCCATTGGTTAAAGAGTATAGTGAATTTTATCAAAAACATATGAGTAATTTACAGGTAAATAAAACTAAAATAATAAGAGACGGTAATTGATTTTTAAGAGTATTGCAGCATTTATTAATATATTTTTTGTTAAAAAAATATTCTTAGAAAGCAACTGAAAAAGTGATTATGAATGAATTAACACTAATAGCTTTAAAACAAGAAATTGAACAATTAAAAAATAGAAGATAAAAAAAATTGTGTATGTATCAACAAAAAAAAAACAATCCCAAATGCTATATATTATTTTTTATTTTATTCCATTATTAATGAATTGCTTAATAAATAATGATCATATAAGAAAAATCCATTTCATTACATACATAACCTTTTTCTTTGATCACAAAATTTAAGAGCAGACGATAACCTCTATTCAACATTAACTGGAGTAATTGATATACAAATTTAAATGGTATATGTATTAAATAATGTGTATAATAATAGTGTATATATATATATATATGCTATAAAAAAATTGCAATTATCAAGTAAAATACAAATAGCTATATATATTAATATCTGAAAAATGTTATTTGTATATTCAATCTACTTTTTATTTTTATATTTTTAATTTTCTGACATTTTTAAAAAATAGCATTAAATATAAGCACATATTAAAAATCCATACACAACTTTTTTTTTCAATTAATTAATAACTAAAAAAATCAAATCATGTTACTAGTATATTAGATTAGATGGATCTATAATATATATAAATTAAAATTTACTTTTTAAAATAAGATCTTTAAAATATGAAACGTTTAAATCCTGAATTATCTTTTATTTTTAAGAGTAAGTATACTTTTCCTTATTCTTAATTACTGGAATGGAAAGAAAAAAAATAGAAAAATGATGAAAATAACATAGCCTAATTAATTATAATATATATACAAATATAATATAAACTCAAAGAAGATCTTTATTTATTTATTTATGTTTATTTTATTACTTTTTCATGTGATAAGGTTCAGTACGAGTACAAGTAGTAAAAGGTATTGTGTACCATTTAAACCGGAATTCTAACTAATTTTATATTTCGTACGATTTTGTTATTCTTTTTTTTCGTTTGCCCCAGCCCAACCCTTTAGTTTACGTGCGGAGTATTAACTAAATGCAGTAACATGATCGTTATTATTTATTATAAATAATGGGTTTATTTTGATTTTTCTTTTTTTTTCCTTTCTTTTCCCTTCTCTTTTATAAATATTTATATTTCTATATTAATATAAAAAAAATGCAAAATCACGACGGTTGCGGGTATAGTTTATAAATATTTTTTTTTATTACAATTATAAAATATTCATTAACTGTTACTAATAGTATTTATTTATATTCTTTTTTTTATATATAGTTGCCAAAGTTGCCAATGTGGCGCAAACTGTAATTGTGGAAAGAAATAAGTTCCCTTTACGAAGAAAATAAATAATGGTAAGTTATTAATATAGATAGATAGATAGAAAGGAAGAGAGAGAAGGAAAGGAAAAAAAAAAAAAAAAAAAAAAGTGAGTCAGAGTGGAAAAACGAAGTAGACGTGTTTTTTGATTATGCATTTTTTAATATTCTTAATTTTTATTATTATTAGACTTTTAAAAACTGAAAAACTCTGAATCCGGTTGAATCCTATGGTTTTGTTTTAATTTAATTTATTTAAAATGTATAACAATTAATAAATTTAAAAAATGAATAATAAAAATGTTTACTTAAGAATTTATTATTTTTTACTTCATTGAAATTAACCAATTAGATAATTGTTTTGTATTATATTGTTTTTTTTAAGTGATTGCTCTAAAAAGTATTTTCGTTATGTTTTAATTTTTTTTTTTTTTTTCATTTTGATCACATTACATCTTGTTAAACTGGTTTAAATTGATCATCAGAAATCAGATGATTTCTTTCTTTTTACATGAGAACAGAATATGTATGAGAATAAATATATTATAAAAAATATATAGATGAATAATGTGTTTTAATACATATTTATATATATAAATTAATAATGAACTTCGATATCCAAATAAATAAATAAAATAGAAAAACAATAATAAAAATATCTATCTGTATTTCTTTGACATATAAGATAAAAAGAAATACTAATAAAAATACAAAAAACAAAAAGATAGAGATAAAAATAAATAAGAGTAAATAGATAAATAGATAAATAAAAATTGGTATGAGCACTTTTTTGTATATATATATATATATATATAAGATAAATAGTGCTATGTATATAAAATGATGCTGATGGTATCAAAAGAGTATATATAAAATATGTGTTTTGTGTATTCTGTTCTTTTTTTTCCTTCAAAGAAAAAAAAAATTGATATATTAATATATGTTTTTATCGTTGAGCTTGATTCATAAAAGTTGGAGAAAGTGATGTAGGAGAAGAAGTAGCAGAAGAAGCAGCTGATGAGAAACCTGATGCTGCGGCTGCTGCTGCTGTAGCTGAAGCTTGAGATAAAATACGATCTAACGTAGCTTCATTTAAGAAAACACCTTCTGTTGCAGCTTTACGAAGAGCTAAATTTAAATAACGCATCTGTTGATTGACTTGTAAAGCATGATCAGTTTTCTTTTTTAACATGATTTGTTGTTCTTCATTTGTATCATTCCACTTCTTTTTAGATTCAATATAAAGTAATTCTTTTCTTTTTAATTGTTGAATTTCCATTTCTGCTGATGCTAATTGCTGACGCAATTTATCGTTATCTTGTTTCATGCTACGTTGTAATTGTTTCTTTTCACTTTTTAATTGATCAACAGTATGACGCAATCCAGTTACTACTTGCTCAGCTTTTGTTCTTGCTAAATTCATATTATTAGTGGTTTGTGTAAATTTACGTTTCCATTCTTGATTTTCACTAGATAATCGTTTTAATTTACTTTCATATTGAGATCGAATTTCTTTTAATTGACGACTTTTTGTTTCTAAAGCTCTAAGTTGAAAGGGTGATATTTGTTGTTGTGGATATTGTTGTTGTTGGGGTAGTAAAGGTGATCTTGTTGATAAACGTTTATTTTGCGGTTGTTGACGCTGTTGAATTTTATTTCTAGGTGATGACGGTTCTACCGGTGATGATGATTTAAGTATTGTCTTTTTTAATGATATCATTTTTGGTGATTCAGTTATGATTTTCATTTGTTCATTATCATCATCAACAACCATTTCATCATTATCTTTAATTTTATCATTATTATCATTCTCGTTATTATTAAGATAAGGATCCACTATAGCAAAGTCACGCTGATGCTGCATATTTATAAGATGATTTTGTAAAGATAAAAGCTGTTCCTCATAGTTCATGCGCATTTGTGTATATTCACCTTCCGATTTTTCTAATTGGCCAACTAGCTCCTTTTTTACTAATATATCAGCTTGAATTTGATGTATCATTTTTAATACATCCTTACTTCGCCTCCTTCCATTTTTCTTTATTCCGCTAGCTGTTTCCCAATATACTGATGATAATCGTGAGGTAGTCATTGAATTATCTGAATCATCAAGTAGTGAATCTGTCCATGAAAGTGATTCTCTTTTTGTTGAAATGGTTGCTGTTTGTGTTTTAGGTTCATCATTCCATGCTGGTACACTCTATTGTTATTTTTTTTTTAAAAAAAAATAAAAGTTAGATAATAGAATAATAAAATTATACATACTTATATGTATATAAAAAAAAAAAATGAAAAGAAAAAGTAGAAAAAAAAAGTAAAAGGTACTATTTTTTTCTTCTTTTTTTATTTCCTATTTACCAAAGATTCCACTTCGTCTTCATCACTTAATAATAAATCTTGACAGGCAGTTTTTGCACTAATAGGAGAATCAGGTAATTTAGTTGTTAATGAAGGAGGAAATGTTGTTAAAATATCTAATTTACTTGAATGTATTGGAGTTTGTGTAGAATGAAGCATAAGATCAGATTCTGGTGAAAAAGAAGTAAGCATTTTATCTATTGGATTATTATTTTCTTTGTGACTTGTTAGAGTAGCGTTATTCTCTTGTGACTAAATAAATGAATATATATATATAAACAATAAAAAAGGTATTTGTTTATAAAAGTAAATAAATAAATAAAAATATAGTTATATGTATTTTTGTTTAGAAATATCGCAAATAATAATATAACCAAAAAATAAATAATATAAATAAATAAACAATAAAACATTATAAATAAATAAACAAATATATAAATATAATGTAAAAATATAAATAAATAGAAAGTAAAAAAGTTAGCATTTTATCATTTTATGTTTGTTCCCCTTTATTTTCTTTTCTCCTTTTGAATTCTTTTTTTTTTTTTTTGTACATTATCCCTTTTTTCTTTCTTTCTTTTTTTACCTTTTGACATTTGATTATATTTTCATGAACTGTCTATTAAGATAAAATTTGGCATATTATCAATATAAATAATAATAATAAAAATGGAGAAAATTTACCCTTATTTTTTTCTTTTTCTTTTTTCTCTCTTTTTTTTTTTAATTGAAAAAAAAGGAAATTACCTGCTGCTGTTGGTGTCTAGGTTGAGAATTTAATTCTGATTGATAACCAATATCATTATTACTATCAAGAAAATGCCAACTTTCATCTAAACAAGGAATAGGTGTAGCTAAATTATATTGATTCACTACTGTTTTCATACGCTGACGTATTGGTAAAGAGTGCTTTCTCTGTCTAATGAATTGTCGACGTCCACTAGTTGAATTAGTAGCTGATCCAAAATGTTTTTCTAAAGAAGTGGAAGTTGATTTTTTTCTATACCCACCATATTTACCAGGAAGTGACATCGACATAGATGATATATGTTTATAAGAAGGTGAAATCATATCATTTGCTGATGATTGTTGATGATGAGTTTCTAATTCTACTAATTGATTTTTTGTTACATTTAATTCAAGTTTAAGATTTTCAATTTGCTTTAAATAATCTGCAATAAGTGGATTTGTTTCCATACTATTATTACTATTATTATTATCATTTTTTTGTTGTTGCTTTTGTTGTTGCTGTTGTTGTAATAATAATGTATCACGTTCATTTTGTATTTGTGCTAAATCTTGTGCTAAAAGATTTGCATAAGCTTTAACCCTATTAAGTTCGGATTTTAAAAATTTGTGATCATTTATTAAACTACCACCACCATTACTACTATTACCACCACTACCCGCACTATTCATAGTTAGATGAGTTGTTGTAGAAGTAGATGAAGATCTACGATAAGTATTTGATAATTGCATTTTTAATTTTGCAATTTGATTACGTAAATAAGCCAATTCTTCAGGACTACCTTCATAATCTACATTAATTTCTACTCGATTTTGGATATTGCGAGCCCGATTTGCATATTTAAGGGTATTAAGTGTTTCTGTATAATCAGTCATGGATGGACTAACACAAGCTAACATTAAAGTATGACTATTTCCTCCAAGACTGTCTTGTAATAATCTAGTTAACTTACTATCACGATATGGGATATGAGAACAACGCCGAGATTCATCGCCAAGTGCTGAGATCACATTTCCTAATGCTAATAACCCTGTATTGATGGATATTCCTTCTTTTTGTCTTTCACCTAATGCATTTGTACGTTTCAACTAAAAAAGGAAAAAAGAAAAAAGAAAATAGATAGAGTAAAAAAGAAAAAAGTATAAAAATAACGAAAATGAAATTATTAGTATAAAAAAAAATCATTAATATATGCATATTCCATTTACCCTTTCAGAACCAGCTAAATCAACAAAATGAAACTTTGATACGAATCTTTTACTGCTAAGATCACCGTTTTTGGTATCATTATTATTTTCTATTTGTTGTTTCAAAGTAATAGTAAAAATAGCATGTGATCTTGAAGATGAGACATTCATATCTGTTGATCCAGTAGCACGAGATAATGATCCTTTTCGAAGATACCTATTATTATATTTATAAAATAACATAACATAATAACATTTATAAATAAATAATAAATATATATATATTAGTTTTTATTATTACAATTATTAATCAACTTACTCTAAAAGTTCAATAGCATTATAAACTCTTACTTCTTTTAAATCAGTACAAAAGATGTGACCTTGAATATCTTCATGAATAGTAGGATGATTTTGTTCTTCTTTTCTAGTTGAACTTAATAAATCAAATAATTCTTCATTATATAATTCCATAAAAGATACATACAATTGATATTTGATATTATTTTTATTATTTTCTAAACGTTCAAATAAAGTATAAGCAAATCGTTGTACCATCCCTTGAGACTCTTTATCTCCAAATGACTCCATACTTGTTCCTAATGAATATGACTTTCCAGTTGCTGTTTGACTAAGTATTTTATTTTTTTATGAGTTTAGTGTTAAACTTGAGATTAATAAAGTAATACATATATAATAAATATTATATATTTTTTATTATATGATATTCCTAACTATTTTTAAACATATATCCTTGCTATTTATCTTTTTTTATATCTATTTTTATTTTTTACCCATATGCTAATACAGTGGCGTTGTTTCTAAATATAAATATATATATTAGTAATAATAATATAAGGGTAAAATATTTTAATAATATACATATATATATATATATATATATATATTTACCCATCCATAAAACAATTAAGTAGAGGTGTGATACAAGTTTCAAAAACATATTGCTGGGTATCTTTAGGGGTAAAAGTAAAATCATAAGTAAAAGAGCGATCTGTTCCTAATAAGATTTGAGGTTCATCCTTAACATAAGTAATACATTCGGTACAATTAGCTTCTAGTTCCTTTGGTGATAATGGGCGTGTTCTAAGTGCAACTCTTTGTTTTTTGATTAAAAATGGCAATAATAAGTAAATAAGAGAGATAATTTAATATGAATATATTATCCTATGTTTCCTATTTTAGAACTAAAATAGAAAATAATAATAATAATGATAAAAATAGGATTATGTAATAAGAATATGTTATATTACCTAACAGCAGTAGTTTCCATTAGGAAGCTAAAGTTTTAAAAGTAACTAGGAAAAAAAAAAAAAAAAAAGGAAAAGAGGAAAGATATGTATGTTGGAAAAAAAATATGAAGGTGAAAAATTCGGAGTTTTAAATTTTCACCTATCAAAAAAAAATTATAGGTTGATTTTTATTAAATAACTTGTAAACCACTTTTTAATTATGATGATCATGATATAATAATGATGTATTTATTATGATTAGTCGATACATGTGTCAAAAAAGTCAAAAAAGCTTAAAAAAAAAATATGATGATCATTTTTCAATATAGAACACTTGATAAAATGATTTTTTTTTTTTTCATTTTCGTTTTTAAAAAAGAAATGATCGAATTATATTCATCCTGATTAATATCACTTATTAGGCCATTTTCTGAGTTTATTTTTAATTCTTATTTTTTAATATAAAGCATCTTTTTTTTTTCTAATTTTGAATTATTCTCTTTTTCTTCTCACTCTACTTTTTTTTCTTTTTTTCTTCATTGAATCTTTGTTTTATATATATATCTATATATAATTTCATTAAATAAATACATATCATCCAAACAATTAAAACCAATCATAATTAATAATAAAAAATGAATTCATCAACAAACTCATCTTCATCCATATCATCTTTTGTAAAACAAATTAAATTATTAATAAGTTCCAATAATAACAATAACAAATCTACATCTACAACAGATACACAACGAATCTCAGTAGATAATGGTACAAATAATAATAATAACTATGAAAGATGCTTATTTCATCAAGAATATGTGTCATTCCCATCACTTGATGACCATGATGAACATAATATGAATTATCAGGAACCATCCAGATTTATGACCGAATCTAAACCAGTGTTATGTTAAAATGAAGATAAAAATCAAGAAAAAAAGAAAAAAAAATCATCCTACCTTTACCTATGATAACCCCCTTTCATTCCCTTTATATCATACCATATTTTTTAAATTATTATATATATTATTATTATTTTTTATGTATTTATATTGGCATAATATATATATATATATATATAATTTAGCACCTTTTATTTATTTATTTTTATATATATTACTCATCATTCCTTTCTATAAAATATATTTATATTCCTAACCAATATAAATCATTTTTTTTATCATCATAATATATTCATATATAATTCCATTTATTCTTTAATGTATATTCTTTTTAAATCTCATTTTCATTCTTTATATTTTAAATAAATTAAATAATATACGTATATATCATATACATCCCCAAAAAAAATGACTCTTATTTCTATTTTATTTTTAGGGTTTTTTTTATAGATATCTTCTCAGGTGGAATATATATGGTCCCATCATTTTAAATCACATGTCGTCTTTTTTTGTTAAACCAACATGATTCTTTTGTGTCAATGCGAAGATAAAAAAAAAAGATATTTATATATATTCCCCATTTATTTTTAACTTTTTAAAGCAATTCCTTTTTTTTTTTATTATTGTTTAAAAATAATCAGTATTATTATTTTTTTTAGATTACCTTTAAACCATAAAATGCTCCGAAGTTAAAGGTCACTATATAATAAGCTTGCATAATCGAAATTTTAATCTCCTTTCATGATAAAAAAAAAAAATACCTTTTTGTACTCCCTTCATTATATAAACCTTCACAACCCCATATAGTATTTTTTTTTAAAAAAAGGCAACCAACCGACCTTATGGAAATATTAAAGAAAAAAGAAATCAAAATGCTTTTTTTAATAACAATAAAAATAATAAAATCATACTATTATATATATATATATATATATATGTAAATATATTTAATCACGCCCTATTTATAAGCATAAAAATAAAAATTATACTAATAAAAGTAAAGAGTGTTATTTATGAAATTATTTTTAGCTGTAATAATAATAATAATAAAAAAAGTAACAGATTTCAAATGGTTTCCGATAAACGCGGGAAAAAAAACTCTCTGACTTTTAAACGAACCAATGATTTAATTTTTATTTGACATTTCGTAAGATCGACACTTCAATCAATGAAAAAATTTTCTTTCTCGAAAAAAAAAGAGATATAAAAAAAAGATAAAATAAAAAATTACTTCTTTCTCTTTTTTTAACCTTTTTAAACTCTTCTTTAATTTTTTATTCTCCTTTTTATTATTTATTGTTATTTTTTAAAACATACAATTAAAAAAAAGTACATTTAACTTTTTACATTTATAAATGCTTGGTAACCGTTTTCATGATGCTGGTACACCACCACCATTAGATTTACCTGGGATACGTATTTTAAATGGTGAAAATATTTCTTCTGAAGAGGAAGATAATAATAATATTTCAACAACAAATTTACCAATAGAAAATGATAGTACAGAAACGATAGATAATAGTAATAATAAAGATACCAATGATAATAATAATATATCATCCACTAGACGACCTAGTCATGCTGAAAGAGCTTTAGAACTCGTTGAATCCATAACAAATAATGATAATAAATGGACGGTAGCAGCACGTAGAGGAAGCAAAGCTAGTAGTCATCATCACCATCATCATCGACGTGGTATTTTAGCTAATTTATTAAAATTAGAAACAGCCGAAAATAAAACATCATCAACAGCATCATCAAATTTTTTTAATAATCATCATCATCGTCCTCCTTTAACTTCTATTCCTTCTTCACGTACCATCCTTCATCATTTTAGTAATAATGGAAATAATATTAATAATATAAAATCTCAATCAGCTCGTACATCTGGTTATTTTGATGATATGGAAAAAGTAGAAACAGGAATGATTAATCAAGTTGCTTTACGTATGGAAGTGGCTGCTGATATTGCAACTATTTTGGAACGTCAAGATTTTATTATGGAATTAGGAAAATCTTTAGTTAGAACTGGTGCTCCTTCTCATCGTATTGTAAATTATATATATAGATATAATTAAAAAAAAAAAATGAATGAAATCAAAATGATTAATTATATATAATCCTTCTTTTCTTTCTTTTCTTTTTTTATATACATTATTATTTTTTAAGGAAGCGGCATTAGAGAAGACTAGTAAAAAACTTGAAATCAATGGCAGTTATTTTGTTTTACCAGGGTTAATCATGGTTAATTTTTTAGATGATGACACACATACGTCTGAAACACATTTAATTAAATGTTCAAGATCTTTAGATATAGCTAAATTAGAAAAAGTAAATGAAATTGCTCATCTTATTGCTAGAGGTAAAATTGAGATTTCTGAAGCTGCCAATCGTTTAGAAGAAATTAAAAATTCACCTCCAACTTGGGGAATTAAAATGACTTTATTGGGTTACGTTCTTTCTTCTGCTTTTGTTGCTCCTTTGTTTTTTAATGGTTCTTGGACGGATTGTTGGGTGTCTGGTATCTTTGGTTTAGGTGGTAAGTATATATATATATTTAAAGAATATTATTATTTTAAAAAAAAGATCATTAAGATAGTAATCTACTTTTTTTTAATTTATGTTATAGTTGGTATTGCTACTTTTGTTTCTGAAAGAGTATTGATGTTTGGAAATGGTAATAAATAATAATAATAATAATCTTATAAATATTTTTTAAAAATTAATATTTATTATCTTTATCATAGTCTTTGAAATGGCTGTAACAATTGTAGTATCCATCATCACCCTTGCATTGCATAATTATGTTTGTTATTCAGCGGTGGCACTTTCAGCAGTAGTGGTTGCTTTGCCAGGTTTCAGGTATGAACTAAAAAAAAAGAACAATATATATGTATATATAATCATGGATGATTAATTGATTCATTTCTTTTTTTTTATGGTCATATTTAGTTTAACGTCAGCAGTCATGGAATTATCTGCCAAAAATTTATGTAGTGGAGCGATTCATTTAATTCATGCGATTATTTATGTTTTTTTTCTTGCATTTGGAATGGGGTAAATTTTTTTTCCTTAAAAAAGAAAAAAAAAAAAGAAAAACTATTTTGTATATATATATATGAAATTAATCCTTTTTTTTTAGGTATGGTAATACAATCTGGGAATTAACACATCCTGGAAGTGATTTTAAAGCATCATCAACCATGCAAACATGTTCTCAACCTGTGGATCCACATTGGTATATTTTAATGCTTCCTCTAACGTGTATTGGTATTGGTATCGTTTTTGGTACAAGTGTAAAACAATATCCGGCTTTTACTTTGAATTCTGCAGTTGGATTTGTTGTCTATTATTTCTTATCCAAAGTCATTGGTCCTACATCTATCATTACTCCAAGTGTTGGTGCTTTTGCTCTTGGTTTAACAGCTAATATTTATGGTAGAATCACTAAACGTTTAACTTTTGTTATGCTGATGGGTGGAGTGATCATCTTGGTTCCTGGAAGTATAGGTAAATTAAATATTAATAAAAGAAAAAGAAAAAAAAAAGTATATAATACATTTATATTCATTTTTTTTTTCTTTAAAAAAAATTCATCCAATTACTTTTATTACTTTTTTTTTAAAAAAAAGGTGTTCGTGGAGCCGTTTCTTTATTTGATGGTTCAGAAAATGCTGGAGGTATGTTTGCTTTCCAAATCATAGGTATTGCTCTTAGTATTACTCTTGGACTTTTCATTGCTAATCTTTGCGTATACCCTGCTGGAAGAAAACGATCTGTATTTTTAGGTCTTTGAAATTTTATTTTTATTTATTTATTTATTTATTTATTTATTTGTATTATTTACTATGTATTATTATTAATTTATTTATTTTCATTTGTATTTTAGCATTGGATTCTTTTAATTTAAAAAATTATATAATCATTATTCATTAATGTGTTTTTTTTCTTTTTTTGTATTCTAATATTGATATCCTTTTTTTTAAAAAGTAATTAGCATGTTAGTGTAATAAATAATAATCATATTTTGCATTCATTGTGTATAGATAATAAAAATCTATCCTTTTTTATTTATTTAACTATTTTTTTTAAGCTGTTTTTATTTATTTTTTTTTAGACTACTTTTATAATATTGTATCAAAGTGAGTGAGTGAGTGAGTGAGTGAAAGAAAGAAAAATAACAATGATATAATATTTACATTCTATATTTTTTTTATCATTATTATTAATTAATTTGATTTGATTTGATTTGATTGACGATTTTTATTATTATTACTAACTATTAAATTTCTTTAGTAGGTTCAGTATAAGTTGGTTCTTGTTTAGCTGCATTCAAAAGATCTTGTGTCATTTCTTCTTTTATGTTATGTGCATGTGATTCATTAGATGGAGGAGATGAAATTGGTGAACTAATTTTCTTTGCATTGATGGAATTATAAATAGATAAAGCCTATATATAGATTTTTTTTTTTTGAAATGGAATGACATTAATATATCTAATCATAAATCATTCATTTTTATTTATCTTCATCTCTTTTTTTATTCATTTATTTTATTTTAATTACCTGAGCAACCATAGAAGCAGCATCATTTGCGGCAGCGGGGACAATTAAAGTAGTACCTTCTTTAGCCATTTTACCAAAGGCATCCACATATTTTTCAGCCACAGCCATGGAGACAGCATCATGACCGTGTTGGCGAGAAATAGCAGTAGCTACTTTTTCAATACCTCTAGCAGTAGCTTGAGCACGTAATAAGATAGCTTCGGCTTCACCAGCAGCTAAATTGACTTGTTCAGCTTTTTCAGCTTCAGAGGCAAGAATGGTTGCTTGTTTACGACCTTCTGCAACATTGATGGCGGCTTGTCTAGCACCTTCAGATTCAAGAATTTGAGCACGTTTTGTTCTTTCAGCGGATACTTGTTGGTGCATAGATTCAACAACTTTACTAGGGGGATGAATATCACCTATATATTATCATCGTCATTATTATTATTTTTTTTAAAAAAAAAAAGATAAATATATATCCTTTTTCTCTCTTTCTCTTTTTCTTTCCCTGTTTATATATACTATCCTTATGATGATGAATGGCAGATGCTTTTTTTATTTCAAACTTACGAATTTCATAACGTAAACAACGAATACCCCAATCTTCAGCAGCAGAATTAATAGCAGATACGATATTAGCATTTAAATGAGCACGTTCAGCAAGAGTTTTATCTAAAGTCATTTGACCAATTTCAGCACGCATAGTAGTTTGAGCTAATTGTGTAATAGCAAATTCAGCATCCTCTACACCGTAAGAAGCTTTAAATGGATCAATAATACGGAAATATAATACACCATCCAATTCTAGTGTAACATTATCTATAGCATTATTATATAAATGTATATAAAAAATAATATACATATGAGAAAAGAAAATGTTAAATATCATTCGTGTATATATATATGTCCGTGTGTGTGTTAATAAAAAAAAATCTTTAATATATATAATTATTTACCTTGAGTAATAGCACTTTGACTTGGTACTTCAATAGCAGTTTCTTTAAGACTTTTAACATATTTAATACGATCAATAATTGGTACAAGAATATTTAACCCAGGATCAAGCATACGATGAAATCTACCCATACGTTCAACAATCCAAGCTTCTTGTTGAGGTACAAATTTAATTATCTTAAATAAAAGAAAATGAAAAAGAAAAAAAGAAAAAAGTGTTATTCTTATTTTTTATATCATATATATAAAGAAAGGAAGGGTTAAATATGTGTAAAAGTATTACCGTGTTGCGTGGCAAGGATTTACGTTCGCTTCCCCAGCCTGAGCTACCAGCGACAGAGCTTGATCCATAATCATAATCATTATTATATCCATATCCACCATAAAAAGCAACTCGTTGATAAATAATAGGAGTAGTCTAAATAATAAGATAATAATAGTAAAATAAAATTAAGAAAATAAACAAATATATATTCTATTAATTCCTCATTATTATTGCTTTTATGATTATTTATTTTTATTATTATTATTATTATTATGACAATTATATATACCTTTTGTGCTTGACGAAGTATAGTTGAAGTTAAATGAGCTGGTTTTTTATTTATATTTAAAGCTGTTCTTTTTAATATATTGTTCATTGTTTTATAAGAATAGTATATATGTATGTATTATTAAACTGAAAAAAATTAAAAAATATAAGGAGAGAGGAGAGTAAAGAAGAAAAACAAGTAGACACAAATATAATTTACTTTATATAATGCTCATATTTAAACCCCGGATTCTTTTCTTTTTGAGTCAAATTATTCGCTTTCGGAATTCTTTTGGGATCCAGATTTGCTTAATTTTTTTTTGTTTTTTTTGAGTCAATTTTTTCATGTACGAAAATGCTTTTTTTCTGATCTGATGAATCATAATCTTATATACAAATATTTAAGTTTACTACAAGAATAAAAATAGAAATAAAAATATAAAAGGTATTCATTAGTCTTAAAAGTAAATAAATGGAAATTCTAAAATCATAAAGTTAAATATAATGCCGATATTTTTGGAAAAAAAATGGTTTAGATATATATATACATTCCAATATACGAATTGATAATAATAATAATCCTGTATTGTATTATGAATAGTTAATAAACAATTAAATCAAATAAATATAATATAATATAAACTTTTTTAAATATAATAAAGCATGAATTATAGAAAGAAAGAAAGAAAAAATGACAGAAAATATGGTACATGATGTGATATTTAGGTATATACATATATATATATATATATATTATATAAACAAATAGTATTAATCTAATTTCTTTACATTCGATACTACAGTAACAGTTACTTGTGTAGACGAGGTGCGTTTATATGTTACCTATTATTATTATAGATATTTTTTTAATAATAATAATAAAAAAAAAAAGAATACAGTTAAAAGCTAATTTATTTCAATATACATGCTTTATTTTTTTATCAAACAGTTTCATATTTTTTACAGTGTATTCTTTTTTGCCTACTTCTTTATCTCTCTTTTTGTTTTCTTTTTTGTTTCCTTTTTTATTTGGTTTAGGGATAGTATTTCTTATATCATATAAATGCGTTATTTTTGGAGATACTCTCTTATTTTCGGAAGAGTCCATTATTGCAAAATATAAAGAATAGGATGCCTATATGATCATCATTTTTTTTAAAAAAAAGCAGTTAGTACTTATTATTTATCTGAATACTTATATATTACTATTGATAATAAATCTTACATATACGTCAAGGGCAGCATAATCTATTTGCTTTGGATTAAGATTCTTTTTACTCCAGTCACTTAATTGTGCCCTAGTTTTTATTAAATTCCTTCCTGTCTATTTGTATAATGATATATATGACAACTCATTAGTGCCAATTGCTCTATTTCTCTTTTTATATGATGCATTTATTTATTTATTTACATATAATCCAAGTAACGCACGTAATGATTTTCCAGATACGTCAGTTGTTAAAGGATTTCCATAATCATTACTTAACCGACCTAAATCAATTAAACCGTTTGTATAAACACCAAAATCACGTAGTAATTTTTTTCCATCACCAATAATATTAACACCTACTTTAAAGATGGCTTTACTTTCTAAAAATTTTACTAATTCCTCAGGTAGTTCTATATATAGATATTGATTAGAATTTAATTGATAATTTTTTTAAAAAAAAGAATCAAATTCATATTTAATAATTTTTATTATATATATATAACTTACCACTCATTTGAGATACTTGAATTAATAAAATTTCATTTTCACCACCACATAATTGAATAACACCAGTTCTATTTTCTTTCCCACCTTTAACAAAGCAAGGTTTCCATTCTAAATCTACACCAAATACTTTTCCTTTACTATTTTGTTTTTATTTAATTTAAAAAAATGAAACCAAAACCAATATAATAATAATATTAATAAATATAAATATAATCTTACTTTTTTTTTCAGTTTATATGTCGAACCTTAATACATTCTTAAGTACTGTATTAGTCA
This sequence comes from Cunninghamella bertholletiae, assembly GCA_037043795.1. Taxonomy (NCBI): domain Eukaryota; kingdom Fungi; phylum Mucoromycota; class Mucoromycetes; order Mucorales; family Cunninghamellaceae; genus Cunninghamella; species Cunninghamella bertholletiae. Next base: position 4,207,206 of record JAZGVP010000001.1, read on the forward strand.
TTTCAACTGTATTAATACATGTTATTTTATATTCAGATGGTATGATAAATTTTGGTAAACTTTCCAAATAATCAGTTAAGGTCTGTCTTATTGTATTTTTTTTTTCTGTGTTTAATGTTCTTTTATCTATTCCTTTATCACCATTTAATTGATCTTTTGGTATTACTTGTATCGTAGTTTGTCTATAATATAATATATATATATATGTTACACAATTTGTCTTTCCTTTTTTTTTTTTTTATATATAATTATCATTACTTTTGATCAATACTTGTGGTTGAAAATGAACGATTGTGCATTGGATGAAAAGGTACATAATATGGATGATACATATAAGGTATATTATAATTATTATTATAATTATTATTAGCAATAAGAATAGTATTATTATTAGGAGTTGTTGTATTTTGATTAGAAGAATCTGAATGATTAGATACAGGATACATATTACATATAGAAAGTTGCGGAAATGGATAAGGGCATGGAGCAGCTGAAGAAGGTGGAGTCATCGATGATTGTTGTTGTTGTGGTGGTGATAATTTATTACAAGAATTATTTCTATTTTCTAAATTTGTATTATCACTATTACTACTATTATTATTATTGTTATTATCACTTTTTGAATCGTTTAAATTATAAGAAGGAAAAGAAGCAGGAGAAGGAGAAGGAACATATGAATACCCATGGTCTAGAAAAAGTGGTGGAATGAAAGGTTGTGGTTGTGGATAAGAAAAAGTATTATTTGGTGGTATTGGATAGGAGTTCATATTATTTTTTGGATTGACGGGTACCTGAAAATCATGTCGAAATGGCACTGTTCCTGAAGTCTTTAATTCTTCATTTTGTATAGGTGTATTCTCTTTCTTTTTTTTATTATTACTGACTATTGTGACTGAAGGTTTTTCTGTTTTATTTTCAATTTGATCATTATTATCAGTCTGTTCAGAAATAACTTTAGTGGAAGTAGTGAATATTTTTATATTTAATTTATTTGTATAAAATATATGATTAAATCGACATGAAGTAATAAAAATATTCTGTTGTTTTTTAATCAGTTGAAATGAATTAAAAAACATAAAGTACAAAGAGAAAAAAAAAAAAAGGAAATGGAACTAAAAATTGAAACCTAAAATTTTTTCATTTTTATCTAGATAAAAAAAAATCCGGAGTTTTAAAATGGAACTGATTATACTGCTATTTTTTTATTATATTGAATTTTTTCATGCTAAATATTATTCTCATTTTTTAATTACAGCTAAAATCGCACATATTTATAGTTATATTTATATTTATATTTATATAATAATACTATATACTGCCAAACTGCCAAACTTCATCACGTAATCCATCATTGACGTGAATTAAAAGTATAGCTATTCTTGATTTAATATAATTCATCATATTCATAATATCTAATCTTTTATTAGAATTGAGTTCTTTGATTTGACCTTTCAATGTATTATGTAACTTGTCAACTGTTTCGTCCACATCTTTATAATTTGCCTTTAAAAAAAAGAAATAACAGATACATAAAATATTGTGATTAAAATATTATAACATATTTATATATATATATATATATATATATATATATGTCTTATGAATTAGTATTATAAATAATATATATACTTCAAAGATATGAAATTCGTTAGTTGGTTGAACATAATAAGCAAATACAGCACACCATTTTAATAGATTATGGCATTGAAGAGTTAATTCAGCTGCTTGTATTAATATTTGTGTATCAATCCATGAATTCTTTCTTTTATTTTGTAAATATATCATTTTGGAATTAATATCGGTATATAATTTTGGTTTAGAATTTGTAGCATCTAAATGACGTTTATATTTGTCATACGACTAAAAAAAAAGTACATTATATTAATAAATAAATAATTTTTAATATATACATATAACTTACGTCGACGTATCTTTTAAAAAGCTCAACTCTGTTATCGACTTGATTATTAGTTTGATCATTAGGTATAAGCTGACTACACCGATGATTAAACCAATCGCCTATTAAATAAAACAATAACAGTAATAGCATTAATTTTTTATTCAAAAAAAAAAAAGACAATAAACTTAACTCTCTTCCTTTTTTTTTTTCTCCTCACCCCTATCACCTCTTTTCATAATTATTTATTATAATTACTATGTCGAACAGTACTCATACAAATCCAACAAAATTCCCTGTGACATTTTCTACAGGTCATATGTTGGCACCCTCCTCTTTTTTCAATTGGAGCAGTACAAAATGGACATGGTTTTGTATTTGCATTTATCCATTGGATTGATGGTGTATCTTCAGTGACTTTTTTTAACCATGATTTTACCAATGAACAGGGTGCTGGCTTTTATGTTTTTTTTTAAAAAAATAAAAGATTAGTAACATATATTTATATATTGGTTTTTTTTTTTTTGTTTTTACTCTATGATCTTCCATATCACAAGCAAAACAGAATCGATTACCACAAGCACATTCAACTATAGGAGCAACCATATTGTTTGCAGTTGGAGGATCATTAATTTCAATAATATATTGACAATCAGGAAATGTACACCACTTTAAATTTTTCATATCTTCGATATATTGAGAATATAATATATTTTTATATCTATATAGAAAAAAGAAAAGAAAGAGTGAGGCAATCTTCAATTGGTTAGCACAATTCATTTTATTTAAAATTAAAACTTATATACATATATATATATATATATAATTTTACTTTTTATAAAGAGGTTCATCCACAATATAACCTACTAATTCATCTTCCAAAATAAAGCGACAATTATTATCCATACATTCAATCCCAATATAAAAACCATTAGCAATTTTTTCCATTATATAAGTACTATAACAAGCTTTACAAAACGCATGTCCACAATTTGTACAAATAAATTCACATTCAAATCCAACATTCAAACATATAGTACATTCTGTAGATTCAGTGATTCTAGCATGAGTTAATAATTCATAAGCATTATAACGAAAATCCAAATCCAATCCATTAAATGCATCATTTTCAGGATTAGTAAAAAATTCTTCTAATAATCTTTCAACATTCCATTGATACTGTCTTAATAAAATGACTGTACGCGTTTTTGATTTAACTATTAAAAAAGAAAAGAAGAAAACATAAGAAATAAAAATAATAAATCTGTATATATATCTCTCTTTTTTTTCTTTTTCTTTTAATATAAAAATTAAACTCACAAATTAAAGATGAAACATGATTGATTTTTTTGTTTTGAAGGCCTTCAAGATCTGTTCTTGTAAATGAATTATTTCTTATTGTTATAACATCTGTTTCTGTTTCATTATTTCCCTCTTCATTTAAATTGGGATTATTATCCTCTTTTTTTTTGTGTGTTTTTATGAATTTTTATAAATATAACAATAATATTAATATAAGTATCTTTTCTTATCTACTCTATTTTATTTTGCTTTTTATTCTTTTTTTTTTTTTCTTCGCAGTATATAAATATATATCTATTATAAAATAATTAGGTAAATAATATGACACTTTTATGTTTCAACTATTCTATTTTTATATTTATTTTTAGTACAATTAGGCTTCATATAAACATGTACATCTATATTTACTATTTACCATTTACCAAAGTCATCTTCATATAGTTCATCTTCATAACCAAACATTTCCAAATCACTTTCGGGGTCCTGAGTTTTTTTTTCACATAAAAATATAATAGATACTTTTAGTATACTATTATCTAAATAGTTGTCATTTTAAATCAATAAAATCATAAATAAACAATACACGCCGTTTTTTTATCATTTACCATTTTATAAAGTTTATAAAAAGTTAAAATAGAAATGTATATAGTAGGTTTTATAAAGAAAACTATAAAGCGATAAAAAAATAGTTCAAATAGAAAGAAAGAGAGGTATAAAAAAGGGAAAATAGAATAAAATAAAAATGAACAAAATTTAAACACCGCTCAATGCGGGTAATTCTGCAGCTTTATACAATAAATTAATAAATAATCATTAATAAATAGAAGGAAAAAGAAAAATTATTTCCCACATGAAGGGACGTGCGTTTAAACTTGTTTTTTTTTCTGTAAACATGAAACACAAATGGTTTTTTTTGTATGTTTTATTTATATATCACTACTATCATTTATCATATTTTTTTTAAATAGATATTCTTTCTTTTTTTTATTTTTATTTTTTCTAAACTAATGAATTTAATAAAACTGTTCGTTAATTTTTCTCCTTTTTTAAACCTTCATATTTATTGTTTATTATTAACAATGGTACTTTCGATAGGGTTTATTTTTTTATCAATTCATTTTGTAAAATATGTATCTATTATTAGGATGTAGATAGATTTATGTGCTTATTATTTATATTGTGGGTTTTGACATAGAGTGATTTAATAAAATGTGCATCATGTTACACTAATCGAATTTTTTTTTTATCATTGTTCTAAATATTATATATCCCATATCATTGAGATTTTCATATATTATGATCATTTTTTTAAATGTTTGTAAATTACTTTTCAATCTTTTCATTATTAGTGGTTTTTTTTTTTTTTGTCATAATAAAAATTTGATGGACGTTTTTAATGGTACTACTATCTCTCTATTATACTTTGTTGCACGTGAAGAAAATTGATGGTTTATTTAACTATGTTTATCTGGCGATTATAAATACATATATATATATATATATATAAACAACATTCTTATATTCTGAGAGACTTCCATCTGCTGAAAAGTAACTCATTTTTCCGAACATTTGGATTCTTTCACGTATTTTTGTTATCTGATAGTATATCTTATATTCCGATCGTGTTAGGTACTTTGTTATCAATTAAATAAATATAAATATAAAAATAAAACCAATGTATAAATAAATATATCTACTAATATTATTTTAACTTAAAGTCAATTTTTTTATTGTCTTATTTTATATAAAGAATATATAATATATATAAGATGAAATATAAGCTAATATATTTTTAATAATATGGTGTTGTATTGTATTCACTAAAAAAAAAGAAGAAGAAAAGAATACTAATAATACTAATAATAGTAATAACAATAATAATAAATAAGTAAATAAAAGAGGAGGATAGTTAAAAATAAACACACAATAATTGTTTTTCTTATATTTATTAACCTTCATTCATTATAAAACATTATCCTGTTTATATATACAGTTTATTTGGTAAACAATTGTCACAAAATATATATTTATGTTTAAATAAAATCCGTGTTGGTTATTTTTGGCATAAATAAAAATAAAGAGAAAGAAAGAAAGAAAGAAAGAAAAGAGAAAAAATCCAATTTTATCATACTTTTTAAATAGCGAAAACCTTAATTTTTGTACCTACTATTTTTTAATTTTAGTTTTTTATTTATATAGTATATAATAATAATAATAATAATAATAATAATACAAATATGAATATTTTTTAATAGATTCTTAAAATAATAAAATAATAACCATAATAAATAAATATATACTAGAATATATATATATATATATTTAAATAATCTCTACAAAATTAGCTGGAAATATACCAGTACGAGAATTTAATTCACCAGTCCACCAATCTTGCTGTGTATTTGATTTTTTTGTTACAATTAAAATATCTCCCTTTTTAAATGGAAGGTCACCATCTTGTTCCGCATTAAAATTAAAGAGTGCACGTGCACGGATTTTCCCATCACTGATAGCTTTTGGTGGTGGGGTTGTTGAATTATCTAATGACGAAAAAGATGAATTATAAGGTCGATCATGTATAGCTAATATATCATTATCATGAAACTCGTATCTTGCATAAGATGGTTGTTGATCCCATCGATCTGTGGTACTTGCTGATCTATATCTATTTCCGTTTATACTTCCTCCTCCTCCTCCTGTAACCATACTTTTGACGTTGGCTCTACTCCATGTCTGAGATCTATTTAATCCATCGCTGCCACTATTATAATCATCATTAAATGGACTATTACTACTATATGCTCTACTACTATTATTGTTATAAGATGATGAATGATAAGATGATGCATTTGGTTGTCTAAAATTATACATTGTATCATTTCCATAAAATCGATGATCTAGAGCTTGATATAAAGAATCCGCTTCTGGAGGTCTTGGCACATTTCCACTAAGTAAATCTTTTGCTTTCACTTTATACCCATACATTTTAGCATTAGCATCAAACCGTGTTACTACAACGCTGCCTTCTAACGATACACCAGCAAATAATCCGCGTGTTTTACTATATGAATATACGGCTGCCACTGAATTAATCGATGCTGCTCCTGATACTTCTGCATTTCTACCTACTGGTCCTGCTGCAACTGAAAGGTTTCCGCCAAGAGTAATATTTCCATGTGACATAAATACTTTAACTGCTGCTTGTGTTTGAAGTACCATGACAAAATCTGTTACTTCAGCACCTACCTATATATATATAAATATATACTCATTAACATATTTGTGTATTTTCTTTTTTAAAAAATAAAATAAAATATTACTTGGCCACCAAAGCCAAACCTATGATTTAATTTATATTTTTAAAAGTAAAATAAAGTAATATAAAATAAAAATTAGAATATATATATACAATATATATATGATCTTTAAAATAAACAAATAAATGTAAATAATTACCCAAATACATTTATGGCAGATGGGGCAGAAAAGCCTAAAAAAAAGAAAAAATGATGATTATACATATGATTAATATCTATTATCACTTATATTTAGTATCACCTTTACTTATATATGTACATATAATTACTTACTTCCATCAGGTAATCTATATAAATATTGAATTTATAGTATATATATATATATATATTAAAAAAAAGAAGAAAAAGCTGTTAAGTAAATATCACCATCATAATATATACCTTTTTTGCTTTTTTCTTCTCTCTTTTTTTTTCTTTTCTTTTTTTACATACCGAGCGATAACAAGACCAGTTCCAGCTTTTCCTGAAAAAATAAAGCTCCCTTTAAGTACAGTAAATATAGCCAAACCTTTAGCATTACGGAGAATATCTGTTGGTATTATTTTATCAATCCCTTGACCAGGATCTATATATTATATAATAAAAGGAATAAAAAAAGACTATAAGTAAATACATAAATATATACTTTTTACATTTATATATGGCGTAAATTTATACTTTATTTATATATTTCTACTTACCAATAAAACCATTAAGGATTCTTGCTGCTTTACGACATTCACCTTGTATTTATAAAAAAAAAGTATGAAACATATTAAAAAAGTTAAGTATGACTAATTAATAGTTTTAGTTTGCTTTTTTTATTTAAACTAGTTGATTATTTTATATACATACTTGCTAAACTAGAAGGTAATGGTGAATTAAAAGGCATAATAAAATATAAAAAATATAATAATAATAATAATAAATAAAGTGCAAAAAGGAAGAATAGGAAAAAGAAAAAGAAAAAGAAACAAAGAAAAAGAATGGTAGAAATTGTAGAATTTGGGAAAAGACCTTTTTTATCTTTTTTGCTTTAATACTAAATTTGGATTAATTTAACAACCAATGGGAGTTTAAAACAAATAGTTTTATTTTTTTTAAAAAAACTATCAAATATTACTATTGAACGAATTTATTATAATAATAATAAATAGGCATCATTTATTTATTATTTATTTTAAAAGAAATAATAATAATAATAAACTTATAATTTAGCTTTAATAGCACTATTAACCAAATCTTGGTGTTCCCTAATAAATGCGATTGCAAGCTAATATATAAAAGGAATATTAGTTTTCTTTTTTTTTTTTTTTTATCGTATATTTAAATACTTACTTCACGAGCACCCATTTGTTCTACAACTGATTCTAATCGTTGTGCTAAAAGAAGATCACCTTTTACTTTTACTTTTCCACTCATAAATGCCTTAATTCCTGTCACTCTAATAATAAAGACATATATATAAATAAAAATAATTTATGATGGATATCGAATATATACTGTTTTTTAATCATTCATTTACCCTCCAGTAATTAAACTAAGAGCATTACTATCTTCTACTTGAATACGAACCACTTTCACTTTACTTTTAGCAGCATCACGAGCTACTTGTTCTTGATTAGTGATCACTGGTTTTATATCTTTACCTAAAAGAAAAAAAATGATATTAAAGCAATTAATAAAAATAAATAATGAGTGGGTATTTTATTTATATACCTTGTAAAAGAAGATACCAAACAGTAGCAGGTTTTTTTTGTTTTGTGATAGTAAAAATAAATAATCCTTTAAGATCTGGCCACATTTCTTTACTATCCTCCATTTGAGCTTCAATTACTGGTAAAACATAGTTTGCAAGTTCATCATAAGCTTTGGATGTCATTTTTGTTATTTATTGTTTTTTTTATTATTATTTATTTATTTTTCAGTTAAAAGTAAAATAAATGGGAAAAGGAGAAAAAAATATGGGGAAATTTATGAAAATAATTTATATTTTTTTTTTCTTATTATTTATTATTTTGCATAGTGTGGGGAAATAAATAAAAAAAAAGTTTATTTATGCTAATATTTTGCTATATAGAGGATTGTTTACATTTTTAATACATGTGAAAATGTATTTATGTTCTTTTATGTGAAATAATTATATTGATCATAAATTTATTTTAAAGAAAAATCATTTCCATATATATATCATATAATGACAAGCTTTCAATATATATATTAAGATTGATTTTTATTTTTATTATTACTATAATTATTTTTACTTGATCAATTGAAATTCAGTTTTATTGCTTGTTACGTAAGTATTGTAATATAGGACACATGACTTTATTTGAACCAAAAAAAAAAAATTAAGCTTTTTGGTTCCTATTATGTTATATCTAGCATTACTAAAACTTTTATTTTTGTTTTTTTTCTAAACTGTTGAAAACGTCAATTGAAATTTCTTGTCCTTGGCAATAATAATAACAATATTAAATACATTTTTAATATATTTTTTTTTAATGATTTTTATTTATATGTTTCTATAAGAATTTATATAAAATTACACATATAAAAAGGAAAGTATAAAGAAAAATAATAATTTAGAAAGTAATACACAAAATAAAGGAGGAGGAAAAAAAGATATATATTATATATAAATTAGGAAAAGAGAAATAAATCTATAATTTAGCAGTATAAGCGCCATCATCAGTCCATCTTTTACCAGAATATACAAATGGTTTAATACATTCATCATAACTATCGACGACTTGAGTATGATTTAAAGGTTCACGTTCAGCCATATCAGTCATAGCCTTATATACTTTACCATCATAACGACCAAGAGCAGAGTGTAAGTAGTAATCAGGTAAAGCAAAAGCATCTACTAAAGGAACAGCTTGAGGACGGATTTGTTCTAATAAATGAATGATTTCTTGTTTTAATAAATTGGTTTGGTCAGCATTAATATAACCAGATAATAAGAATTCAGATAATTCCTTTTCCATAGTATGTAAAGCAAATAAGGTAGCAACAGAACGTAAGATTTGGGTAGTAGGTTTATCTAATTGAGCATTTTGTAAAGCAACGATAAAGTTACGTACTAAGACATATTGACAATGAGCACGAGAGATACGATTAATTTCTACCAACATAGAATTCCATGATCTTCCTTGATTATCAATTAAATCAGCTACTTTAGCAATACCATAAGCAGCACGGAATCCGAAAGCAGCTAAAATATTTTCAGGATTTAAGAAATCAGAAGCAGTGACAGCAGGGCATTTAGCGTTAGGGTTTTGGAGATATTGTGTCAAATAATTGATAGTAACATTGTATTCAGATGGAACGGCCTTTCCAGCAACTACGTTACGGTAAGTCTTAAGAAGGTAACGAGCGGTTTGTTGAGTAAGAATATAGTTATCACCTTCCCACTATTTTTTTTTTATGATTAAAATAAAAAAAAAAAAAAAGAAAATTAGCACTTTCAGTATTTTTTTTTAAAAAATAAAATAAAAATGATGATCATAATTATATTAAATAAATAAATAAAAATCATATACTTACAGTAACATTAGGAAGATAATCTTGATAGAACATACCTAAACCAGAGAATAAACTGTAACCGTGACCACCACAAGCACGACGACAATCTTCAATAGCTTCAGCAGCCATAGTAGTAGTTAAACTCTTAAGACCGGATGAACTAGCATGTAAATCAGCTAAAAGACCAAAGTTACCTTTTTGCATTTCAGCTTGATTAAGATTGTATAAACGAATCATTTCAGAACCGGTGAAGAAACAAGCATAAGCGGCTGCGATAGTGGGTAAAAGACGGTATTGTTGCATGGTATAATCTAATACAGGTGTTTCAATGACCTTATTATCCCATTTCTTGGGACTAGCATTATCAACAAATTGTTGACGAACAGCTGAATAACGAACGGCTATAGTAGTTGCTTTAGCAAGGGCATAACGTACACCTATTTATAAAAATAAGAAAAAAAATCAATATATATGATATATAGATAATTTTTTATTATATATATATATATACTTATTTTTTCCTTTTATCCCTTTCCGTTCCCTTTTTTTTATGATCATGAAGAAAAAAAATAACTTACCCATAACAATATTAGCACGAACAAAGACCATAGTACCATAAGATAACTTAGCATTAGGAGGTTTAACATATTCACCAGTACCAGGTTTGACTTGGGAATATTTAGCTAAGAAAGCAACATGAGGAATACGATAATGATCAAACATGATAAAACCATTATCTACAGAATTAAAACCAAATTTAGGACCAATATCACCAACAGTAACACCTTTCATAGGGCGATGATCTTTCATACTACGGATTTGAACACAGAATGGATGAGGGCCAAGATCTTTACCATTAGTGATTAAACGAGCCATAACAATAGCATGATTAGCAGCTTTACCAAGACCACCAATCCACCATTTAGAAGCAGTTAAGGTAGGTGAGTGGAGTTCAAATTCATTAGTTTCAGGAATATAAGTGGCGGTGGTTTCAAGACCTTGAACATTGGACCCGTGACCAAGCTTTTAATAACAATAAAATAAAAAAATAAAAAGGGGGGGTAGATCATAATTAATATCACATGCATTTTTTAATTTTTTATTATCAATATATATATATTATTATTAAAAATCTTACTTCAGTTTGAGCATAACAACCAATAATATGATGGTTTAAGGCGGGTTCTAAGAATAATTTCTTTTGTTCATCAGTAGTTTGAGATCTTAAAGTAGGAATAAACATATTATAATGAAGAGTGAACTAATAATAATAATAATAATAATAAATTATCCATTTAATAAAACTGTCATATTTTATATTTGTATTAAAAAAAAAAGCAATATCTAATGCTGTCAACTTACAGGAGTACTTTGATCAAATAAGAAGTTGGCGATAGAAGTATCAACTTCATCCCAATTATGTTCTCTATAATAATAATAATAAAGATAATAATTAGTTGAATACTTATACATGACAGATATATATATATATATATATATATATATATAAAGGGCAACTTACTTGACAAGTTCAATTAAACGTTTATCTTTTTGAAAACCTTTAGCAATTTTATCTTCACGACTATCATAATAACGATCAGCTTTATCAAAAGCAGGTTCTTTGGAAATGATTTCAAGTACGTTGTTCATTTTATTTAACCATTTTTCACCATACATAAAGTTGGATAATCCATTAACGTCAAAACTAGCTTTAGCTCTTTCTTGAGCTAAAAGTAAATCACCACCAGGGCCTCTGGGTTCAAGATTAGGGAATTTAGTGGGAATATTATTATCAAATGACATTTTTTATATTATTTATTTATATACAATTCTATTTATTTAATAGTAAAGAAGATAGAAAAAAAGAAGAAGAGAAAAAGAAAAAAAAGAAGGTTAATCATAAGACGAAAATATGGGGAAATACTTTTATAACAAAAATAATAAAAATAGCGGAGTTTAATGTAATATTGCTTATGCTATTTTTTTTACTTTTTATTAAAAGCATAACAAGCGTGGAAACCAATATAAAATAATCGGTATTTCTATTGCCGTTCAACTAATGATATTTGGTAAAACCTCATCGGAGTTCATTTATTTACAAAAGTAAAATAAAACTTAATAATTATCATTGGTTTTTATTTTTATAGTAAAAAAAAGAAAAGCAGCAGCAAAATAAAAAAGCCAGTAAAATAAATAAATAAATAAATAATTATTATTACAAGATCAAAAAAAAAAAATAATAATAATATTTGATCCTTATTGTTTAATTTTTGATATTTTGGTTATTCTTTTTTTTTACATGTGAATCAAAAATACTTTATTTGGTTGAATTTATTTCTTTTTATTTAAACGTCATACGATATATATTTTTTTTGTTTATTTTTTGGTGAGTAAAATTATGACAAAAGAATATTTTTGTTCGGGAAAAGTATAAAAAATCTGATTATAAATAGAAATTCTATAAATCAAAAAACATTTTCCCCCACCTTCTTAAACTTTATTTGATTATATATTTAAATACATATACTAATCCAATTAATATTATCAAAAAAATGTTTTATATAACATATATTTGCTTATAAATTATATCTAATACACTCACATATATATATATATATATATATATAAAGGTCAACCTCATTTTAGTAGTATAATAAACGAATAAGATCAATCCACGACCATTAATGCTTAAAAGTATTCCAGATTTTATTTATTTTTTACTTCTTTATTTATTTATAAACGTAAGAAATAATCATTGGGTTATATATTAAGATAAGTAACTTCAACTATGATAAGAATAATAAAAAAGACCATTTTCAATCAAATCCAAAATATAATGGCATTATTTATTATTTATATATAATTAATCATCTAATATCGATTATACAGAAAATAATAATTTACTTTTTAGAAAAATAGAAAGATTAATATAAGCTATCAATCAACAAATAAAATAAAACTTGAATTCACCCATTATCAAGTCAAAGATAACAATATTTCTATTATTAATTAATGTATACCTGAAAAAAAAGATTCTCAAGAAAAAAGATTATTAAGAAAATAAATTAACTAGAATTAAAAATAGTTATATGATAAAAGGTAGAAATAATATAAATAATGAGTAAACAATAAAAGAATAAAGAAAAAGGAAATAATAATGCTTTGAATATGTAAAGAAATATTGTAATTTTATCCAATCACGCTTAAAAATATCACCGGAGTTTTAATATATTTTTCATTTCCACTTGCTGTTCAAAAAATTGTATTTTTCTCTATACTAGATACTTTTTTTTTTCTCTTTTTAACACTAAAATAATAATAATAATAATAAAGGCATGGATCAACTACCTACAGTATACACACTAAATGAAAATGAATATGATATACCTTATTATACAATAAAAACAAATTATGCTTCAACTTATAAAAACACTCAAACACCTTTAGTCATTGATAATGGTATAAAATTTTAAAGATCAATAAAATACAATAAAAGATCACTATTATTTACCTTTATTTTCTTAATTATTTTTGGAAGAATAGGATCTTATCAATGTAGAGCAGGTTGGGCAAGTGAAGCAAATCCTTCACGTAAGTTTACTAAATAAAACAACTTATAATTTATTATTATTATTATTATTGCTATTATATATCTAACTTAACTAACATATATCTTTAACGTGTTTTTTATATATAGTGGTGTTTGATAACTTAGTATCTAGATATAGAGACAGAAAAGCAAACCAAAGTATCATATCTGTTGGGATGGATACGTACTGTGATCCTTCAGCAAGATCAAGTGCTCGTTCTCCTTTTGATGGCGATGTAGTTTGTGATTTTGATAGAATGGTAAAATACATAAATACTAAAATAAAGAAAAAAAAAATGGCCATTCATACTTCTTTACTTATTACTTTTTATTACCACTTAGGAATCTGTTCTTGATTATATATTTACTATACTTGGTATTAATACTACAAGTATTGAACATCCAATTGTTATGTCAGAAGCTGTATGTGTACCAAATTATAGTAGAAACTGTAAGTAATAATAATAATAATAATAATAATAATAATAATAATAATAATAATAATAATAAAAATATTAATAAAATGTATATATATATGATATAAACATCATTTTGATTTTTTATTTTTAATGTTTAATCTCCCCCTTTTTTTTTTGTATAATAAGTAATGTCTGAATTATTATTTGAATGTTATAATGCACCTTCTGTTACTTATGGTATTGATGCATTATTTAGTTTTTATAATAATGGTGGAGAAGATGAAGACGGAATTATTATTTCATCAGGACATAATACAACTCATATCATACCAACAATAAAAGGAAAAGGAATATTACAAAAAACAAAAAGGTAATCAAGTTAAGGTTTTATATTTATTTATTAAGAAAATAAAAAACAAGCCAAAGCAACTATACATAATGCCTAATAATATAAATTATAAATATATTTTTAATAATAATCATAAAATAGAATGTCTTACGGTGGCACTCAATCAACTGATTACATGCTTAAATTAATGCAACTTAAGTATCCCACCTTTCCAACTAAAATGACTACTAATCAAGCACAAAAATTAGTACATGATCATGTTATTGTAGCAGAGGATTATGAACAGGCATTAAAAGATATTGAAGATCGTGAGAAATTCCCTGAAATTGATCGATTAATCCAATTTCCATTTAATGCACCAGTAAGTGATTTTTTATTTATTTTATTTTTTTATTTAAGTTTAATTTCATTTAATCTTATCAATACGTATACGTTCACATTTTAGGTAATAGAAGAAAAAAGTGAAGAAGAATTGGCAAGACAAGCTGCAAAAAAAGAAGAAAACTCTAGACGCCTTAGAGAAGCTGCTGCAAAATCTAGATTGGAAAAAGTAATCTTATTTATATATAAAGAAAAAAATGATAAATATCAACTAATCATCATTTATTTAATATCATTATAAATTATTTGTTTATATATATGTGTGTGTAGTTGGTAGCTCGTGAACAAGAATTTGAAGCATTTACTAATTTAAAAAATTCTAGATCAACAATGAAAAAAAATGATTGGCTTGTAAGTATAATATTTATTATTAATTATAAATATATGATTATTATTAAATGATAATGATGATAATGACGATTAGGATTTAATTATTATTATTATTTTTTAAATATAAATAGTCTCAAATTAGACAAGCTGGATTTAAAGACGAAAATGATTTAGATAATACTATTAAACAAATAGATGCAGCCATTCAACGTGCAAGAAATAAAGAATTAGGTATAGATGAAAGTGAAGAAAAAGAACCACCAGCAACTCATTTAATAGATATTCCTGATGAAGAATTAAGTGAATCTGAAAGAAGAGAGAAAAAAAAGCAAAAATTGATGAAAGCAAATTATGATGCAAGACAAAGAGCAAAACAAGCAAAACAAGAAGCAAAAGCAAGAGAGGTAAATTTAGTAAAAAAAAAAAAAAAAAAAAAAAAAAAAAATAGTATTACTTAATATAACAATCATTATCTTATTAAATGATATTAGGAAGAAGAAGCTCGTTTAGAAGAAGAAAGAAGAAAGAAAGACCCTGAACAATGGATTCAAGAAACACAAGCAAAACGACAAGTAATAAAATAAATGATATTAATAATAAAACTAAGAATGATTTTGAGTTTATTTTTATTAATTTTTTATTATAGGAAGTTATTGACAGAATTAGAAAAAGAAAACGGTTAGCAGCAGAATTATCAGATAGAAGAAGTCGTGCATCACAATTACGTATGAAATCTATTGCAAATCTTGCTAGTGAAAATAATACTTCAAAACGTCGTAGAAAAGGACAAGAAGGTATACATTTATATAAATATTATTTTAAAGAAAATGAAAAAAAATAACATATATAGTAAAAAATGAATAAATAAATAACATATAGTTTTATTTATTTGTTTTTAGAGGATACATTTGGCGCTGATGATGAAGATTGGATGATTTATAGAGAAATTGTAAGTTTACATATATGTAGTAACATCTTAGAGAAAAAAAAATCAATTCATATATATATATACTCATGATTATTCATTATCACTATTATGATTTTTTTTTATTAATTATTAATTAGAGTCGTGAAGATGAATCAGATGAAGAAGAAGAAGATTTAGCATTAATTAATCATTTAGAATCTCAACTTTTACAATATGATCCCGATTTTCTTCCTGAACATTCTTATGAAGCTAGTTCATCACCTACAAATACACTTTTACATCAATTAGCACATGGTATATACCCACCTTTTGATCCTACAGATGTTGGTCAATCACATCAATTACATGTTAATGTTGAAAGAGTTCGTGTTAGTGAAGTATTATTTCAACCAAGCATTTTAGGTTTAGATCAAGCCGGTTTGATAGAAACAATAGATGATGTTGTTAAAACATTTGATATAAATACAAGAAAAAGAATACAAAAGGTAAAGAATAAAATAAAATAAAAGAGAAAATGAAGAAGAGTGATACATATATATATATATATCCATTTTATTTATTTATTACTTTTTCTTTTTTATTAAAAAACAATAATAGAATATATTTTTAACAAGTGGATTTAGTAGCTTACCTGGGTTACAAGAACGTATTACAAATAATATCCGAGCCATTTATCCAACAGGAACATCTATTCAAGTTAGACGTGCTAAAGATCCATTATTAGATGCTTGGAAAGGTGCGGCTAAATTTGCTTTATCAAGTTCATTTAAACAATATTGTGTTACTAAAAAAGAATATGAAGAATTTGGTGGAGATTATATTAAAGAACATAATTTGGGCAATGTATTTAGACCTTGAAAAACAAAATAACAACTTTATATAACACTTTTCATTATTTATTTGATCATATATATATATATATATATATATATTAATTATTAATTTTAATTTAAGTTTTGGTAATCCTTTCTTCTTGTTAAATCATCTTTCAATAAACCTGACAAATAAATACCAATAGAACAAAGTATCACAGTAATTCCGTTTAATAATAAATTCTTTCTAAATGATAGAACACTTAATTGAATTGACATTAAAGATAAACACAAAGAAAATGAAATCAATACATTTTCTTTCTTGAACCACTTTAAATTTGAGCACATTCATCCTTCATAATAATGATTAATTAAAAATAAAAATTTGAATCCTTATTTTAACTTTTATAAAATTATATATGAACAATTAGTTACCAGTGATTTAGGGCCGTTTTTAAGAATATGTAAGTTATTTATTGATAAGTATAAATTAATTGTGTAAAAAAATAAATAAATAAATGGAAAAAATGAAAATGAAAAAAGAAAGAAAGAAAATAATAATAATATAAAAAATTGTCATGATATTTTTTTATTGTTTATAAAGGGAAAAACGGAAGTAGTATAAGTTGGTTGTACGAACAATTTATGTATTTGTATTAAAATATAAAGAAAAGATCATAAAAAACAAATAATTATGCTTTTTATCGTCTCCATTTGCCTTTTTTAAATTTTTTTTATTTTAAAACTCCGTATAAAATTGGATCTCTTTTTTTTTCACTCTTCTTACTCTCTTTTTCTTTTTAATGACTTATTCAAGCAATATTAATACCATTTATTCTTTTCAACATCAACAAGCCTGTCAACATTTATTAAAAGATCTCGGTAATAAAAATGATAAACTTTATATATATATATATATAAAATTGTTATAATCTAACATAATCGTTTGAACCTTTTTTTTCAAAATGTGTATTTGTATGTATATGTAGAGTCAATAAATATCAATTTATGGATTCCTAATCCAAAGCAACCTACTCAACCTATTCCTTTACATGGAAAACATAAAAAAAATAAAAAGGCATTAATTTATGGAAGCATTTATTGTCGCGACGCTTTAACTATTGACATTATTCGTAGAGCTAAATCAGATTCTTCAAGTCAAAAACAAATATCAGCTTATTGGTGGTGGATATTACTTTTTTATGGTTGTTATTTAGCTTCTTCTTCTTTTATTATTGATCATACTAAAAAAAAGCCTATTGTTTTGCATATCAAGTTGGATACCAATTATATACAATACAGCTTTCAACACATGAATATGATAGGGTAAATACACACATACATACATATATATATAATAATAATAATAATAGTAAAATAAGGAAAGAGGAAAAAGAAAAATGATTGATATTTTCATTTTTATTAAATATATAAATGATAATAAAAATATGAAATGATATAAATAATGAAATATTAAATAAAAGATATCGATTTACATGGAGAGCAGCCGCTAAAGAAGACATGGTATCATTTGCAAGTGTTTATTTTTCTGTCCTCGGTGGTGCTTACAGCTCTTTAGGAAAATATAGTACTTCCTATGTATGTCAATAATATATATGATTTTTTTTATTATTGATTACTAATAATAACGATAATATCAATATATATTTATATATTATTTTGATTTTGATTTTGATTTATTAGGCATCCAAAGCAGAAAATATAGCAAAACGACAAATTAAATTGGCAAAATGGTTACAAGATCCAGTTTTAGAATGTAAATGCTGGCTATACTATGCTGAAGATTTAATATTACAAGGAAAAATCAAAAAATCAGTTCACATTTTAAGTAAACAACAAAAATTTGCAGAAAGAATTCAAAACTCAATTGTAAGTATTGATGTAAAAAATCTGTTATTTTTTTTTATTATTGATTATTTTTGCTTTTTTGTTAATTTTTTTCTTTATACAATGATTTAGTTACTTACCATGTGTGATTCAGTACTTTTAAAATTGAAAACAGCTACAAAAACATAAATGACTCCATAAGTATATTTACACTAATTTCAGAAATTATTCGTACATAAATACAAAAAAACTCATAGAGATAAAACTATTATTTCCGCAAATTTTTTGCTCTGACTTTGCTTTTAGAATATATTTGAATTTACTTTTATAGTTGATATATGATTATTTTATATAGTTATTATTTTTTATTATATAATTATTTATTATGTTTTATTTTATTAGTCTATTATATCTTTATATGTATACTATATGTAAAATATAATATCTCCCCCTACCAGGTTGAAACAGCTATTAAGAACTAGCAAATGATGAAGTAGAAGTTAAAAACAGGGAATAAATTTGATTGTTTTTTTTTTCCTTTTGCGTATTTTTTCTTTTCCTTAGCATCAATGAATTATACACCATCAGAGTTGAAATTAATTTCACAATATAAAACAATTCTTACAAACGAAATCTCTGAAGTTGAAGTTGTGACATATCATAGATATGCTAAATATAATATGGAATATAAAATACGTTAGAATGGATATCCTACTAACGATCATACATGAGTAAAAGCCACTGATATAGATACACAAGTATATATTCGTGAATATTGGAAGATTATATAAAAAAATAATAATTAAAAAATGAGCGCTATGAAATAGTTGTCTATGCTAGAATATCACCAGAAAAAAAAAAAACTGCCTGCAAATAAAATATTTGTATCCGTAAATACCAAATCTGATGTATCAATATTTAGACGAGATATAGCAATAAAAAAAAAGTAGTATGAATAATCTTAATGAAAAAAATGAAACTACTCAAGGTAAAAAAAAAAAATGACAACTAATCAAGATTATAATGATCAAATTTAACATGAATAATCAAACTAAGATCAACAAAGGAAATGACCAGCCCTAAAAAAGAAAATGAATAAAAAATAAAAATTCAGCGTTTGTTTGTGTGAAATATATTGGTCAAGATCCAAGATGCATAAAATATCTACTTTTAAAAATAATAATAATATAATAATAATGGACTATATACTTTATTTTTTCTTATTTCCATTTACGTTTCGAGGTTACAATAATTCATTTACTAAGCTTGTTTATTCTTGCTTTGCTAACTTTTAATATCCAGTAAACCTATTTTTTAAATAACCAATAAAAATATACTTGTATGTATGTTTTAAAAGTATAAGATACATAAAAAAAGTTTTAAATTTATACATTGCACAAAAATGATAATCAAAGGATCTGTTTTTTAATTGTTTAAGTATCATTGTATAATAGAATATATGACTGTTTGTAGCAAAATACCAATTCTTACCTATTAAAGAACTTTATACAATACTTTTTGACAATTAATGTAATATTTTTTTTTGAATAAATCCATTTGGTATATTCATTACTATTAAAAAAGTGAGAGGTAGAAGAAAAGTGAAAAAAAAAAAATCAAACTCCTTTTTATGCTTTTAAATTTCCTCTTTTCCTCTACTTCATAATAAAAATAAAAAAAAGCAAAGACTTAAAAAAGAACAAATACATTTAAATCATCTCGAGATAGACATGATCGCATTTGAAACAAATATAAGCATAAATAAACATAGACCATTTTTTATGATTCAATTACATATTATTTATATATAAAAAGATACCTTTTAAATCCACTGAGAAATAATACATTGCTATATCTGAGTTTTAAATATATTTTTCTTGTAAGACATAAAGATGATTTCCTTATGCATAGTTTTGAACTTTAACATACTTTTTTTTTTCTGTTTTATACCATATCTTATAGTATAGTATTATATATGTTCAGTTTGATTAGTCACTTTCGACTATTTTTTATTGATTTATACTTTTGACTGCTTTTTATTAATCATATGATTAAAAAATAAATTTTATTTCATTATGACTTTATTTAAAAATGTTTTTTCTTCTTCTTTATAAAGTGCCATTCATAAGAGTGCCTTCCTTTGGGATTGACAGGTGCATCCCCAGAAGAGAGCCGATCGCAGACTTTTTCGAAGAAGACGGCCGTACGTAGGCCCACTCCTCCCTCTTCGAAAAAATGAAAATGAAAAAAATAAAATAAATATATATATATATCTTTTTTTTTTTTAATAAAGATGACTTTTTTTAAATTGTTCTTTTTTATTTTTTTGCCATAATTTTATTTCTTTAATATATTTCGACTTTTTTATTTGTTAAAAACATAAATATAGATAATATATGGTGTATAAATAACCTTTTTTTTTTCCTTTACTTGTTGATTTAAATCAAAACTTTGTAAATGAATTAACAACCTAGTATTTAAAATAAAAAAGAATTCTTTCCATTACTAGAATGAATTATAGCATATAATATTATTATTTTTTTTCTATTGAAAATACATTTACATTTGTCATTTTCGCATACTAGTCGTCTATATTATTTAATATATATTTGTAGTATCTTAGTGTATATATATAAATGATGAATGATAGATTAAAAATTCGTTTTTTATTTATTTATATAAATATATACAAATGATGGTACAATTCTTTTTAAATAATAATAATATAAATATTAGATTATTATTATTATTCTAAGCTAATCTGGATACTTCTAATCCCCAATTTTCTTTTAAATGATCTAAGATGGCTGGAATACTTGATAATGTATTAAAAGTCTTTTTTTCAGCATTACTCATGATATCTTCAAACATAAACATTAAATGATGATGAAAAATAAAAGGTGTTGATCCATAAGCTAATGCTAAGTTGACATATTCTTCAATACATTCCCATGGTGTATATTTATAACCTGCAAAAAAAGCTGGATTTTGTAAAAGACCTCTCGCCGACATGACCCCTGATTTTATTAAATATATATATATATTATCACATTATTACTTCATTCAAGTATATATATATATATATATATTCATTCTACTTCTTCTTCTTACCATCAACACCAGTTTTTTCATACATTTCATTAACATCATTTAAATTAAAAATCCCACCATTAGCAATAACAGGAACATTAATTGATTCTTTTACCAATTTAATACCATCAAAATTAACAGGTTCAGTTGATTTTTGTTTTGAAGTACGACCATGAACCGTTAAAAAATCTACACCTACTGATTCAGCACGTTTTACAAATTCATAAGTTGTTTTTAAATTTGGATGAACTCGGATTTTAATACTGCATGGTATATTAACTCTTCCTTTCACTGTTCGGATCATATCTCTTACTCTTTCAGGATCTGTCATTAAAAAAGATCCTATTTTTTCTTGTATAGCCCATCGTTGAGGACATCCACAGTTGAGATCTAAATAAAAAATAAATAGATGATTATTTATATATATTAAATTAAAAAAAAAATGGTGATAATAATATTAATAATATATGGTTATTTACCAATAGCACCAGCAAAAGGTGATACAAGTTCAGCAGCATCAGCAAGATCAGCACCATTATTAGCTGCAAATTGCACTACAACTGGATCATCTTTTATATTTGTTGTAAAATCAGTATGTCGAGCAAATTCAGAATTTTTAAATACATCGGCAAGTATCATAGGTGTATAAACTATATCAACATTGTATCTAAAGTGGAAAAAAAAGAGGAATAAGAAAAAAAAATTAAATGAATAACAAATATATATGACTATTTATTATAGATATAAAAAAAAAATAGGTTGAAAAAACATTTTTATATTTATATTACTTTCTTATCAACTCTCTAAATGGTAATTTGCTATATCGTACCATAGGAGCACAAACATTGATATGCTTTTTTTCTTCTAATATTTGTAATGGTGAAGTTTTCATGACTTTCTATTTTTTTATTAAGAAATGAAAAGAAAAAAAATTGAAAGGAAGGATTTTTTTTTTTTGCGCTTCTTCTATTTTAAAAATCCGCTCATTTTTTATTTTATTTTTTTAGTAGCTGATCAAATAAAGTTTTTAATACAAAAAAGATCAAACAAATGATTTAAATAAATATGTAATATTACATAATAATAATCATTATTCTTCCATTATCATTACTGTTGTTATAGATTTAATACAGAATCAGATCTCTTCAAAATTCGAATTTTATAAGGAGTAGGTACTAAAGAAATGCCTCCATCAAGACCACGATTGATATCCACTGGAATTTCTTTGCCATGTTCATCTAATGCTGGTGCAATAATACTGTAAGCAAAAAGCCTAGTATATACATAAAATAATTCTACTTCAGCCTTTTTATGTTTATACAAATAAAAAGAATAAAAGATTAATAATGCTAATTTAGATATATATATTCATTATTTTAATTTCACATTTTTCTTTCTTTTTTTCTACTTTACTAAGTGAATACCAGGACAAATACGACGTCCCCATCCAAAATTAAATTGATCACGATCATTAATATTTCCATTTGCAGCAGCTGAAAAAGTAGTAGTATTATTTAAAAATCGATCAGGATTAAAATTTTCTGGATCATCATAAATTTTTGGATTTTTATGAATAGCTACCATATTTGTAACTAATATAGAACCTTTTGAAATTAAATAATCTTGTACAATTACTATTAAAAAAAGAAATATCATATATGCACATATAAATGAATAATTTAATTTTCATACCGTCATCACCATATTGTATGTATTATTATTATTACCATCATCATTAGCTACATGTGGAACACCCATAGAAGAAACAGGTTTGAAACGTAAACATTCTTTTTGTACAGCAATAAGATAAGGTAAATCTTTACGGTCATCAAAATCAGGTAAGCGATTATTTTTTTTAATAAAGTTGTCAATTTCATTTCTTAATTTTTCTTGAACTTCAGGATAGTGAGTTAAAATACCCATAGCCCATCTAACTGTATTAGCGGTGGTTTCAGTTCCTTTATACACAAATATGATAAAATGATTATTATTATTTATGATATTTCTTATTTTTTTAATATATATATATTACCTGCACCCATTAAATCTGAACCTATCACTACAATACTATCATTATCTAAATCATACTCATCTTTAAGGGCTACCAATTTTTTCATAAAGCTATCTTTATCACTTTTAACAGCATCATCAACTAATTTTTGATAAAAAGGATGATGGATATCATCAATAAATTGTTTATAAAATTGCCTCTTTTTTGAAAAGACATTAAAAAACGATAAAAAAGGTAAAATGGTTGTTATATCACTAGCTGACTTTGATAATTGAACGGATTCAACTATGATACTTATTAATTCTTTATAAAAAGGATCATCTTTAGTGATAGGATTTTTTCCATAAGTTGTCTGTAAAATAACATTCATGGTGGTAATATTTAAATAATCAGTAGGATTGACGGATCCTGAATTTTCAGTATCCTTTAATAATGTTTCAATTAAACGATCCGCTTCTTTAACAATAACATCTTTAAATTCTTCCACTCTCCGAGGTGCTAAAATGTTTAAAACAGCTGCCCTTGTTTTTTTCCATCTTTTATTGGCATTTGAAAATACAATACCTCTATGTAAAAATAAAATGATATTAATATGCATGTATATATATATATATAAATATATATATATTATGATTATCACCATCATCATCCTTTTACTTTTATTATTATTATAATATAAAATTTACTTTCCACCACAACTATAAAAATCAGTAAAATAAGCATTATAAGAACGATCAGAAGTTACTGAACCATTAGTAGAAAAGACTTGATGAGCTATTTGAGGATCAGATATACTAATAAAGTTTTTTGCACCAATTTTAAAAGAAAGTATTGGTCCTTTTGTATATATATGTATATATATGTATACATATATATTTATATTTTAATACTGTATCACGTATACACATAATATTTTTATCTATTTTTATATCTATATATTTACCATATTCATTATGCCAGTTATCAACTGTATAACCAAGGAGTTTTCCAAGAGAGAATAAGTGTCCTAATAAATATAAAAAAAGAGGATATATACGTGAATATGATTTACTTTTATTCTATATTACGATTATAAAATATACATATGTTTGTATTCATTTTAATTACCTACTATGGGCAATTTATTAGCAGGTTCAGGTATAACTCGAAATCCTTTTTTTTCACTTTTTGAGCTTTTAAATAAAAAATAGGCACCAAACGTGACAGAAATAGCTGCTATAATAGATAAGGATTCTCTTTTATTATTTTTTATTAAATCCATTATATTTTATTTTATATTATAATATATATATATATAAGGAATAAGAAAAAGAAAGAAAGAGAAAAAGAGAGATAAAAAAAAGGAAAAGAAATAAAAATAACCAAGCCCTTTCCTAAAATTGATTACATGAGTACAAGATAAAGAGTATTCGGTGTTTCAATTAAACAAATAAACAAAAATGCAAATTACATACACATGACATTAAAAACGCCTATTATTTAAATATAATGATATTAATAAAAATAATAATAATAAAGTGATGACTTAATTAAATGATGATCAAATGAGCAAAGGGTTGAAAATATTCTTTCTAAAATCTTGTCTAAATATTTTTCATGTTAATTTTTTATATACATTTCTTCAATACGCAAACATAAATAAAACGAATGATTTTCAGTTATATTATTATTATTATTATTACTAATAGTGTTTTCTACTTTACTAAAAGAAAAAAATTAAAATAAGGCAAAACAACACATATCATCCTGTTAAACAACAATATAAAAAAAAGGAATAGTCTACCTTTTTTTTAGAGACCATGTGTATTAAAAATACCTTATTATTACTCGTTGCTTTTGTATACCCTTATTTTCTATTTATTTTTTTTAAAAATAATCAAGATCTTCATTATCATCATATTTATTAACAGTTTAATATTTAAACTAAATATAATGAGTAACTATTAATCTAATATAAGTTTAATATATAAATATAGTGAAGTACACAAGAAAATGTAATATATTTAATTCTAAAAATGGAAATTACCTTTTTACCATTTTTATCGAACAAAAGATTCATGCAAATAAAGACTATTTTACTATTCATATATATGTATATATATGTGAGAAAAATAGAAATATACTTTTTTCTTTCCTTTTCCTTTTTATTTCTTTTATTTATGTATATATACGCATACACACACATATATATATACAGTAATGTTATTTTATTCAAATATATTAATAAATGCATTAATATCAGTATGGTTAGTCTTTTCTTTAAATTATATTAGAAAAAAATTATTTCAAGATACCCCTTCTTCATTTATCAAATATCCACCTTTTGCACCTCAACGGTTCCCAATTATTGGTCATGTTTTACAATTTTTAAAACCTATTCCTGTTCAAGAAATTTTTAGACAATGGAGTCAACAGATTGGCCCTATTTTTACGGTTCAATTGGGTTCTAAATATTGGGTTATTTTAAATTCTACTGCTGCTGTTAAAAGTTTAATAGTAGATAAAAGTGTTATTTATTCTTCTCGTGATTTACCTTCTGTATTAGTAGATGATCTTATGAATGGAGGTAAATATATAAAATACAAAGAAAAATACATGTATTAGAACCTAAGAATTAAAAATAATATGTCCATCTATTTATTTATTTATTTTATTTATTTTTCTTTTTTAATAATAAATATATTTAGTAGATTACGGTGGAGGATTTGCTTTTTATCCTTATGGCCCTCAATGGCGAAATCTTAGAAGAATTGGTATTTAAAAAAATATATATACTGAAAAAAAGGATCATCATTTTTTTTCACCTCATTTTTCTTTTTCCTCTTCTACGTTTTTTTTCTCTCTTACTTTCTTTTATTTGCATTGATATCCCTTTTACCTTTATTTTATTTTATTTTATTTTCTAATAGCTCATGGTGGTTTAACGAAAAAAAGAATTAATGATTACCAACCTATTCTTGATAATTGTAGAACAGCCTTAATAAAAAATATTTGGCAAGCAACAGCCACTAATAATAAATATAACAATAATGAAAATAAACATGGTGCCATATCTTTAACACGATTTATTGAACATTATACAATGACTTCTATTTTAGCTATTGTTTTTGGTAATATGTGTCAGTTTCAACCTGATGATTCAAAGTTACATGAAGGCTTTTTATTAACAGAACGTATAGCTACTATTTTTGGTCCTCTTGAACAAATGGCAGAGTTTTTCCCTTTTCTTAAATATATTCTACCTAAACAAAAAGAAAAATATGCTCAAGTTAAAAAAGATCTTATGGATTTTTATGGTGGTTTGTTAACTGACTTTAAACATATCTTAGAAAAAAATCAAGACATGGTTGATGATTGTTTTATGAAAGAAATTATGCAAAAGGGTGAATTAACTGACTTACAAATGGTGAATTTTGTTGCTTTATTTATTGGTGCTGGTAAATATATATATATATATATATAGTAAAATAAAATAAGGGTAAATCAATGGTATACTTATCTTTAATTAATTTTATTTTTTAATATGTACATTTATATAAATAGGATCAGAAACAACTTTATCAACTTTAGAATGGACCATAGCTTTATTAGCTAACCATCCTGAAATACAAGAAAAGGCTTACGAGGAAATCAAAAAAAATGTAGGATTAGATAGATTACCTATTGCAGAAGATGGTAAAAAGAAATTATAAATGATGATGATCATATATATATAAAAGTAATTTAAAATAACCATGATCTCTATTTTTTTTAATATATATACACATAAATAGAACCAGATTTACCTTATTTACAATGTATAGTACACGAAACACTTCGTCTTCGACCACCTGCACCATTGTCAGTTCCACATGCAACAAGTAAAGATGATATTACTGAACAATGGCATATTCCAAAAAACACAACAGTTATTATTAATTTACATGCTATTCAGCAAGATCCAGCTCGATATCCACAACCTGAAAAATTTATACCAGAAAGACATTGGGATTATGTTAATAAACATACAACAACTGAACAACGATTTAGTCAATCTGTAGAAGATAGACCTCATTTAGCATTTTCAACAGGAAGACGAGTTTGTGTTGGGATTCATTTAGCTGAAAGAAGTATTTTTATGGCCATCAGTGCTTTGATTGCTTGTTTTAAATTTGAACGTGAATCCATTCATCAGTTGATTAATACTCTTCATCCAAAGGATATTCGGTCTCCCATTTTTACTCCAAGCCCTTATAAAGTCAAAGTTATTCCTCGTGAAGATCATATTAAAAAAATTTTTTAAAAGAAAAAAAAAAATAGGACTATGATTATTTAATATACGATGATCATCTTCTGAAAACAACATTAAAAAATAATAGTAATAATGATGTTGATTTCGATATAATTTATAGGTTCATATACATATATTCTTTAAAAATATAACACCCTTATTTTATTAGGTATATAATAAATAATTAATGCTTTAAACTATTTTCTTTATATTAAGTATTTATTAATAATGTGTATAAATGATTTGTATAAGTTGGAATAATAATAAAAAGAAAGGATATATATGTATATATATATATGTGTATATTTATAATTTAGCATCAGATCTGGCAATAAATCTAAGCTCAAATGGCTTTGGTGAGGTGACTATTTTTTTAAAAAAAAACAAATTTACATTGATTAATAATTATTTTCATCTAAAAGAGTTCGTCCTATATGAATTTTTTTAATACCTAAACCACCATCAATAGCATGATTAACATGATCAATGGTTACTTCATTTCCATTTTTATCTAAAGGTTTAGCAATGGTAATATAAGCTGCCATTCGTGTCACAATATGGAACATTTCCATTTCAGCCTATTTTTTTTTAATATAGGTAAAAAAAAAAAATAATGAAATTAACATTACAAATATATAAATATGCTTATTCATTTTATTTTATTTTATTTTATTTTTTTATAAATAAACTTTACCAAATAAATACCAGGACAAATTCTACGACCCCATCCAAAATTATATTGATCACGGGTATCAATACTACCATTAGCAGCAGCAGAAAGAGTGCGAGAATAATTCAAGAATCGATCAGGGTTAAAAGTAGTAGGGTCTTCAAATACATCAGGATTATAATGCATGGCCGCCATACTAGAAACTAAGACTGTACCTTTTGGAATGAAATAATCACCTACAGTGGCTGTTTTTTTTTAAAAAAAATAAAATAAAGAATGTTATCATTATGATTACCATTTGATTTTTTATTTTACTTTTTTCAGTATTAACTTACTATCTCTGTTTGCTACATGTGGGATACCAAATGGAACAATAGGTCTATAACGTAAAGACTCTCTTTGCACAGCAATAAGATAAGGAACTTGATCACGTTCTTCAAATGTAGGTAAACGACCATGTTTAGTGATAAAAGCATCAATTTCTTCATGTAATTTATCTTGAACTTTTGGATTATTTGCCAAGTTAATGGTAAGCCATGAAAGACTTACACTTGTGGTATCTACACCAGCAGCAATTAAGTCAGCTATTTAACCAAAAGAAATAAAAAGACGATGATTAACTTTTTTTATTTATTTATTTATATTAATAATATCATATATATATACATATTTAAACTTACACATAGATACAAGAAGATCTTCATCGTCCAAATCATATTCTTCTTTTAAAGCATAGAATTGTTTATAAAAGGAATCATTATCACTTTCAAGAGCGTCTTTCATTAAACGTTTAATGATAGGATTATGTACATCAGTAACAAATTTTTCTAAATATTTTTTTTTTCTAAAGATAACATCCAAAAAGGAAAAAATAGGTAAAAATCCAGATAGATCATTAGCAGTACCAGCTAAATATAAAGATTCATTAACGATATCTACAATATCTTTAAATAAAGGATCCTCAGGTAAAACATGTTTTCCAAACCCGGTAGTTAAAATCACATTCATAGCAGTATAATAAAAACACTCCATAGGATTAAATTGACCGTATTTTTCAGATTGTTGTAAAAGACGTTGAACGGAATAATCAGCTTCTTTTATAATTAAATCAGTAAAAGCATCTACTTTACGTGGAGCAAGAAAAGTTAAAGTTGCAGTTCTTGATTTTTTCCATGCATTATTAGCATTAGAACATGCTATTCCTCTATATATATATATATATATATATATATATTATTATTATTATTATTATTATTATTATTATTATTATTAAAAATTTTATGATTAGCGGATATTCAACTCTTTTTTTTTTGAAGTTGCACAGCAAGTCAATATATTAACATTTATTTATTTATACCTTCCACCATGAGAGTAAAATTCAGACATATAAGTGTTATAAGGACGATCAGAGGTATAAGTACCTTTAGTAACAAATACTTCATGAGCTAATTTAGGATCAGCAATCATAACAAAATTTTGAACACCCATTTTAACTGAAATAATTGGACCTATTAATAGATAAAAAGGTGATGGTATCAAAAAAGGTGTACTTATATATATAACTATTAATTGCTCTTTTTTATTTATTAATTTATTTTTACCAAATTGTTGGTGCCATTTTTTAACGGTAAGTTCGGGTAAAGAACCAAGAGAAAATAAATGACCTAAGTAAAAAAAAATCAAAAGGTTTCATTCATTCATTTCATTCTAGTTTGTTCTTTTTTTTTTTTAATAAAAAAAAACCTACCAATATATGGTATTTTGCCTCCAGGTACAGGTATTTCTTTATATAAACCTGTGTTTGTTTTTTTTTTATTGTTTGATAATAAATAATAACCACCTACAACAATAGACACAGCAGCTGCAATAGATAATGCTGATAAATCCTTAGAGTATAAACCCATTTTATTTATCTATATTATTAAGAAATAAAAAAAAATAAAAAAATAAAAAAGAAAAGAGGGGGAGAAAAAACAGGGAAAATGAAAGAAAAAAGTGAGAAAGAAAGAAAGTAAAGTAAAGAAAAAAAAAGAGGTTAAAAGTGATTTTTAAGTATTAAAAAAAAAAAAAAAAAAAAAAAAAAAAACCAAAAACAGGTTTTATTTATACATTGTACTACCTTGTCATACTTTTTAACTTTTTTTAAAAAAAATACAACCTAAAATACGTAAATCATTTGACAAGAACTAAAACTTTAAATAATAAAATTATCACTTCATACTGTTTATTTTTATTTATTTATTATTTATTTATTATTTATTTATTAATTTTAGCTCATATATCTAAGCTTTACTTTTTATTTACAAGCTTTACTTTTAATCTTATAAATTATCATAAAAAAAAACAATAACTGAACATGACAAAAAGTAAGAAAACAAAATTAGATGGTTTTTTTTCGAAATATTAAAAAAGGAGGGAAATTTGTTGATCTGTATTTAAAACGCGTTTTGTTGAGGAGTACAGGACTTTTTCCTAGAGAGATAGACATCATATATTATATATAAACACATGGTCTGATTCTTTTTTTTATATGTATAATATAAATAAATGTGTATCTTGATAAGAAATCGAATGTAAAAAAAGTCACCAACCACCTTTCAATTAGCAACCTAAGCAATTATTGTTCCATTCCCACCTTGTCCTTTTTTTATTCTTACTAGTAAATAGATATAATAATTTTCGTTTATTTTATATAAATAAGTTGATCTAAAGAAATTGAAAAAATAGACTAACCAAACAAAGTAAAAAATAACTATCAATCCATCTCATTCTATTTGAACTATTAATATAAAAAAAATATAAAATTCAATATACAGCTATTCTTTTTATTTATTTATTTTTTTATCATATATAAATATTATCTTTAATATTCTATTAGGTCAAAAAAACATCTGAGCTTGTACTTCTTTTTGAATGATCTTTTATATTTTTTTTCTAATATAGCTACTTTTAATATATAGTATTATTATCATTATTATAAAAGATGATATTCAATGATTTAGATAATAATAACTGGCATTTTATTATTGATATATACATATCGAAAGTATAAAGATATATTTACATAATAAATAGCTAAATCATAAAATTTTAATTAATTTTTTTGACACTATTTTCACTGCCAAGATTATTCCAAATTTGTTTTCCAAGGGTAAAAACAATCATTGATGGAACCAATAACCATATACCATTTGGTATCTATTTAAAAAAAAGAATCAATGTAATTTAATTTATATATATATATGATTATTCCTTTTCTTTGTTTATAATTAATTAATACTTACGATCCATAAAAAAATTAAAGTATTTAAATCATTATGTCCAATATGTTTCATACCAGAATAATATTCATTTAACCAATACAAGAAAGTCTTATATAATGTTAGTGAAGCAGATAAAAATCCAATTAAATTTACTTTGTTAATGTCATATTTTTGTTGTTTTAAGAGATAAAGATAAAATAAATTGACAGTACTTTCAATGGCGTTTAAAAAGGCTATTAAATACATATATATATATATATATATATAATTTAGTAATAAATATCTTTATTATACTCTCTTTTTTTTTTTGTATGTGTGTACCTTGAGCTGAAGTAAAACCATCGTTTGCTTCCAAAGCTGGGATACCATAAACATAATCGACCTATAATAATAATAATAAATATCATATATATCTTTTTTTATCTTGTAGCAAATTACTTTCAAATTATCTACTTTAACTTTTTTTTTTTTCTTTTGTTTGTTTCATATATATTTACTTTTGCATATAAATTATATGGTGTAAAAAGATAGTTAAGTGAACCATTCTCCATACTTAATGGTCTATTGTAATTTAAACAAATATAATAAGAATAATAAATAAGGATTGTTTGTATTACTACTACTACTACTATTACTATTACTATTATTATATAATGACATAAATTTATTTCACCTCAATAAACAATAACTTGCATCCTATATACATACATATATTGTATTTGAAAAAGGGTGTGAAAAAAAAAAAATTATTATTATTATTATCAGGTGATATATATACTGTTTGCAATAATATTACCCAGTACACAACTAATGAACTAATTAAAAACCATAATCGAATCCATTTTGGAGGAGTATTAGCAGTCATTTTTATAAAACAATAAAATCTTATATTTTATTAGGTTAAAAGAAGTAAAAAGTGAGGAATAAAAAAAGAGTAGAAAAAGAAAAGAGAAGTAAAAAATAAAGGAAAAATATGGTTTTAAGTATACTTATTAAAATTCAGCTTTAAATATAAAAAATAATATTTAGCCGTATACATAATATAAGCTTCCTTTAATTTTACTTTTTTTTTTCTTTTTTTTTAAGTATAAATACTAATATTTTTTTTATCATTATTACTTCTATTGTTATTTTAATTCCATATATAAATATTTATATATATAAGTTGGAATAAACTAGTTTTGTTGAGCAGCTTGTAATAATTGATCAAATTCACCAGAGTTTTTGCATAATTTGTAAAACATTGATTGTGGATTAGAAATTAAATTTAAAGGACTATTTAATATTTAATAATAATAATAATAATAATAATAATAATAATAATAATAATAATAAATATTATTTATATATAAAATAAAATATCATATATATATATTTCTTTTTCTTTTATTTTTTACCTATCAAATTCTTTAACTTTTCCAGCATCCATTACCAAGATTTTATCGTAATTAATAACTGTAAATAATCGATGAGCTACACATAAAATTGTACAATCAGTAAATTCAGATCGAATTGTTTTTTGAATTTTTCTATCAGTATTAAAATCAACACTTGAAGTAGCTTCATCCATAACTACAATTCTGCTTCTTCTTAATAAACTTTTAGCAAGGCAAATAAGTTGCTTTTGTCCAGCAGATATATTTTGTCCTCCTATTAATTTTTTTTAATATAAATAAATAAGTAAAAGTTGATAACATATGTATATATATATATACCTTCTGTAATAGGGCTATTTAAATTTTCAAATATATTTTGATTTATATCTTGATTTTCCGTAGATGAAGATAAAGTTGACACAGATGATGATGGTGATGAATTTATTACTGGAATGAGATTCATTCTTGAAAGTGCTTCTGAAATACTTGCATCACTAAATTCATCAAAAGGATCCATATTTGATCTTATAGTACCTGAAAATAATATTGGATCTTGAGGAATAATGGTTAAATTAGAACGTAATTGATCTAATGCTAAAGTACTAATATCTATATCATCAATGATTATCTTTCCAGAGAATGCTTCTAAAAAGCGGAATATAGATAATGTTAAGGTACTTTTACCACAACCTGTAGGACCAACAATACCAACTCTTTCTCCAGGATTAATTTTAAAACTAACACCTTTTAATACTAAATCAAGCTCAGGTGCATATTTGATCTTTAAATCATCAAATTCAATACTACCTTTACTTGGCCACTAATTTATATATATATATATATATATTAAAAAAAGAAGGAATATATCAATGTATTAATATTAATATTAATATATATATATATATATATATTAATCTTACATTGGGTGGTGCTATTTTAGTAACTAAAGTTGATTCTTGTTCTATTTTTGTAAATTCAACCACACGCTCAACACTATTGTAACATACTTCAACACGTCTATAATGATAAGCAGTCCAAAATGAATTACCAGAAAAGAGTAAAGTATATGAAAAAATGAATCCGACAGTACCAGCATCAATATGATAACCTAATCCAAACAATACAATCAATCCAGCAATCATAGTAAGTATAGTAGAAATAATAGCAAAAATAAAATTGATCCATCGATTACATAAGTTTGTTATATAGGTAGGACGTATAGCATTATCACATTTTTGAATCATGGTTTGTAAAAAGGATTGGGTGACACCAAAGGCACGAATCGTAGCAATACCAACTAACGCTTCTGTAAAATGACTAAATAATGGTGATTTTGCAGTT
This sequence comes from Cunninghamella bertholletiae, assembly GCA_037043795.1. Taxonomy (NCBI): domain Eukaryota; kingdom Fungi; phylum Mucoromycota; class Mucoromycetes; order Mucorales; family Cunninghamellaceae; genus Cunninghamella; species Cunninghamella bertholletiae. Next base: position 4,241,906 of record JAZGVP010000001.1, read on the forward strand.
GATTCCATTCTTTTACACTCTCTAGATCCATCTACAAAGAGCTTGACGTAATAAATAGTAAAATAACCAGTGATTAATATTGGAATTAAGAAAAGAAATTGTCCTATTAAGATGGCTACAAAAATACCAATAAGATTTGCTGAAATGGTTAAAAATAATATAGTATCTGTTGGAATAGTTGAGTCAATCACATCAAAATCACTAGAAAATCGATTTAAAATACGTCCGATAGGTGTTGTATCAAAGAAACGAAGTGGGGCATGTAAAACTCTATCTAATATATCAACAAAAAGTTTCTTACTAGCACGTAAACCTCCAATATAAATAATTAAATATTGGCCAGCACTTGTTACTACACAGAGAAGATTAATTATCGTATATATTCCCAAATAATATTTTAATTGATTTGCTTGTGATCCATCATCATCATCAACATTATTATTATGATTTAATAATGTATTTAATGTTGGTGTGTTATTAATGATTAATAAATTTTGAAACTTAGTATTATTAGATGCTGTTTCATAAATAGATGACCATTCTTTTAACCACCAAGTTGATAATAAATCTAATCCTTTTGTACTGATAATTAATAAAAATACGCATATCCAGAAAAATGTCCCACCAGCAAGTAAAAAGTAGTGTTTATATAATTGTCTTTTGACATAACCTTGTTCACGGACTAATTTTTTTAAAAAAAAACAGATTAATTTACTTTTATAAGTTTTATAAATTATTAGATACCACTTACATTCTTTTTCAACTAATACATGAGGCGTACTATTATTTTTATTATCATCATTATGGTCGGATTTTTTCTTAGCATCAAAATGACTAGATTCTTTAACATTGTCTTTATCCATATTATTTATTTCTATGCTGTCTTCTAATTCATATTCTTCTTCAATTAAACTGCTAAGAGCATTGTTTTGACGTAATTCAGTTGGATTACCACTTAATGTGATTTGGCCATTATCCAAGTGTAAAATAAAAGAACTTTTTTGAATGCACATTTGTACATGATGAGTCACTAAAATTCGTGTTCTATTTTTCATTAAAGGTCCAATCAAACAATTCTCATATAAATGTTTTGCAGTATAAGCTACATATATATATATATATATATATATGTATATGTATAATATTAGTTATATTTAATGACTTTGTTTTTGCTGTAAAAGAAAAAATATGTTACCATCAACAGCACTAAGAACATCATCCATTAAAATAACCTTTGCTCTAGAATAAACAGCACGAGCTAAAGCAACTCTTTGTTTTTGACCACCAGATAAAGTAATACCACGTTCACCAATTTCAGTCAAATCAGCATCCGAAAGAATTTTTAAATCAGGATTCAAACCACAAGCCCATAAAGTAGATTGATATCTATCTTCAATATAAGGTAATCCAAATAAAATGTTTTCACGAATAGTTCCATTTTGTAACCATGGAGATTGAGAAACATAAGCAACACGATGATCTAAAATCCATGTATCATTATTTTCATTACTATCATTATTATTAGGATTAACCATTGCTGAATTATATTCATTATCTTGAAATGCATCTGTTACGTGTGTTGCAATTGGTGTGCGTGGGAAATAAACTGAACCCTCTGTACAAACAGCTTCACCTAATAATCCTAATAACATTAATGTTTTTCCTGATCCTGTTGGCCCACATATTAAACTAAGTTCATCTTTAGGAAACATTACATCCATCTTTTTAAGTGAAAAATCTAATGATGGTGATGATTGTGAATCATTAGATGTTTTTTTATCGGTTGAATTAATAGATATCCATTCAATAGTTGCATTTTCAAATCCAATTTTGGATGATTGATTATATCTAGTATCAAATTCAGATGGTTCTTGAATATCTTCTTGTTGTAAATATGCTTCAATTCTACGTAAACTATTTAGACATAACTATGTAAATACCTTTGATGCCTAAAAATAAAAATAAAAAAAATTAAGTATATATATTACCTAACAGATGCACGTATTAATTCGATAATGTTTTCAGGAATAGTTGTCAATTGGATCCTTAATTGAGAATATAGATACATAGATGTAAATGCAACTGATGGTGTTAATTCTTTTCCTTCTAACATTGTAAATGATGAAAATGCTGCAATAATAACGAATATAGGTAATCTATATAAATATATTTATGTAATGATTAGTACCTTTTTTTTCAAAATAAATAAATGAATTATTATGATATATATATATATATATTACCCATTCCAAGTTGCATTAGATACAAAATTACAAATACAAATTTTATATAAATGATTCATTTCTTCTTCTCTTAATTTCAATATTTTTTCTTTCCATCGATTTTCCCACGCAAAGAATTTAATTTGTCTTATTCCACGAAGTACTTCATTGACTACACTACCACGTTTATCACGAGCAATCATAATATTATCTAAAGATTTTGTAAATAATTTTGATATATAATGAGTGATAGGTATAGATAAAATCATCACCAAAATTCCAACTATTGATGAAAAGCCAAGCAATCCATAGAGTAAATAAAGACCAATAAGTAATTCATAAGGACTAGCCCATAGAGTAAACATATAACCTGCAAAATCACCAATTTTTTTTGAATCCGTACTCATCAAATTGATAATATTACCAGTTGTAGAAGCTGCTACTGTTGAATCATTCTTATCATTATTCTTTTTAGAATTTTTAACTTCTCCTTCTCCTTCTGTATCATCCGCTGTTGTTAAACCTGTGACAATAGGTCTTCGTAATGTTTTATAAAATATTTCCATGTTACACATTTGTTTTAATCTGATTGAAAATACAAGTCCTATTTGTTTTTATATTATTTATTTATTTATTTTTAAAAAAAGAAGAGATTTAGAATGAAATAGATCATAAGAGTATTATTATTATTATTTTTTCCTTTGTGGAGAAAAAAAATGCAACTTACCAAAAAACCACATTAAACCCATTACAATTTCTATTGCCATAGTCAAACCCATTTGAGCAATAATTAATCCTATGACTTGAAAATAAAGTTGATTATATAATTCATCATCTTGGTTTTTATCCAATTTAGTTAACCTTTCAACTTTTTCCAAAAGGGTTCTCATTATAACAGGTGTAATAAAATAGATGGATGATGTGATAAAAGCATAAGTATATTCTGTAAAAACGATTCTACGATTTGCAGAGTATAAACGATATAAGAAAGAGTAAGATTTACCACGAGTTTGATTTAATTCCTTTAAAGCTTGAATAGCGGATATTTGATAAGGTAATCCAGGTATTTCATCTTCTTGAACTAACTCTTTTGATTTTATACATCTTCTTACATAATACATATAAACCTTAAGATAGGAATATGTAAAGCATTCTAATAAAGATGAATTATAAAATGGAATTACTGGTCGTAAGGAAATTTTGGTTGTTGTTATAGATGATGATGACGTTGAGATTGATCTTTTTTCTAAGTAAGGCAAATCATAAGGAATTGTTATCATCATAATTATCATATCCAATTGAATAAAGATTCGTACGAACCAAGGCGAAACGGTCATCCATGATAATTTTAAATCAGCAATATTATTAACCCAGATAATATCAAATATAAATTGTACAATAGTTGTATTTAGTGCTACAATCATCAAAAAAAATAAATGTGTATTTAAAATACCACCCCACCAATTAGGTAACTTGTAGGATTTACTGATCCAGATCAAAATGGTTATATAAAGCCAACATCCAAAAAGAATACCATCCACTAAAATGGTTTTTTCAACAAGAGTAACAGATTTGAATGATGATGAGGATCCTGCTATTGCTATTATTAATTGAGACAAATACAATATCATTCCAATAAGAGAATACCAAATAAGCCTTGGAAAACGATAATCCACATAAGGTTGAGAAGCATCCCTTAATTGGGTATCATATTCATCAGGGATAGGTCTTTTTCTTTGTATCCATAAAATAAAACTACTAATAAAAGAGCTTATTACGAATCCTCCAGTTGAATAAAGAGTTGTATTTGAAACAACCATATTTAACACTATTATATATATATATATATATATATATAATGAGTATTAAAAAAGGAAAAAAGGACTAAAAAAAAAAAAAAGATCAGAAAAAAGGAAAGAAAAGGAAAATCGCGTATAAAATGGTAAAATTATGTTTAAAAAGCAATGATCATTCCTTACCATTGGGGCTGCGGTAAGCGGATTTTCATTTTAATGTTACACTTTTAGATATATAAATTTAAAAGAATGAGGCTGTGGATGCCTTTTTTTGTGTATAACATATCATTATCTGGTTGAAACACTTTAATAAAATATTCATTTACAAGTAACAGTTAGGTTTATAATTTATTTACAAATAACTTTTACTTATCTTTGCATGTTTTTCTTTTTTATCTTTATTATTTTATTATTTTCATATTCATTATTATTATTGCCGTTATTACATCATTACATTAAAAAAAGAAAAGAAAAGGAATTAACACAAGTCTTTTAGAATAATAATTTGTAAAAATAATATAAAACTGGATGATTCATAAAAATGTATATAAGTATTGAGAGTAATATTTATAGAAAGTAAAAGCTATTTAAAAATAAAAAGAAGAGAGAGAGAAAAAAAGAGGGACAAAAGAGGGAAATAAAAAAAATTGAAAGTCACGGAGTTGGATTTTTTTTTTCTTGCATGATTAAAAAAAATCACCCTACTTTTTTCAACTTACTACATACATTTTATTAATACAAAAACCAATATATATATATATTTATATTTAATTGTGAACAATTATTACAGGACAATGGATTCTTGCTTGAACAGTATCACTAAAACTTCCATATATATATCTATAGAATAATAATAAGCAATCACCATATTAAATATATATATATATATATAAATATATACTAACCTTTTCCAACCAGTTAAATTTCTAGAACCCATAACTAAAGCATCAGGATTTGAAGAATTGACATAATCAATCAAGACTTGACAAGCATTAGTAGCATCTGTTTTGAAAATATGAATTGTTGTATTTTTAAATCCATTGGTTATCAACTCATCTTTGATTTTTTTTATATCCTCTTCTCGATCTCTTATAATCTACCATTTAAAATAATAATACATACATCATAAATAATTTTTTAATTGTTGTTTTACTTTAATATATATGTTTCACTAAAAAAAACATACTTTATTTTCAAGGGCTGTCAAATTTTCCGTAATACCACCTACTAATTCTAAATAAAAATCAAAATAAATGGAAATAGCGTTTATTATTATTATTATTTTAATTTTTCATTTTCTTTTATTTATATATATTTACCTTCTTCAATAAAATCAGAATCTAAAATAACCACTAATGCTAAAATGATATGGTCATCTGGTCTGAGAAAATTTTTTGAAGTCCAGTCAATAGTATTTTTTGCTTCATTGGCTGTTGGATCAATAGCTAATATTATATTTCTTGACATAATAGATATTATTAGTTTGTTTAGGGATTTTTATTTTTTTTTCTTTATTAATAATCGATTGCAGTAGTAGTAATAATAATAAAAAGATATAAAAAGATAGTGAGAGAAAAAAAGAAAGAAAGAAAAGAAAGAAGGAAAAAGAAGGAAAAAAAAATGCGGTGTGATTTTGTCATGTTTAAAAAAAGTAATCGGAATCAAGGATCCGGTTTAAAACACCGCTTTTTAGCTATTTAAAGTTGATTTTTTATAATCTTTCTTTCTTTTCTTTTCTTTTTTTTAATATCAAAGCTTTTATATATATATATATATAATATAATAATAATAGTAAATAATTAATTATGACTTCAATGAATACTTCAATTGCAACCGATTCCAAATTTCGATCCATGTTAAAACCATCCAAATTATTATGGCGTAATAATAAAACTACTCCAATGGTAACACCAACAACAATAAATAATGATAAGCAAACAAGAGCAGTAATAGAAGAAGAAGAAGTAAAAAAAGAAACAACAGCACAAGGTGATTATGATCATCGTAATCATTCTAATAATAATAATAATAAACTATTTCTTTCAACCCCTACTATTGGTTCATTTCATTTAAAAATAAAGCATCCCAAAAAATTCTCAGAAACTTTAACTAATGAAATATATGAATTATCTACTGTTGATGAAGCAGGTAGTTATATAACACCAGATATCAATTCTTCCTCTAATAAATATGATCATGATTTAATTGGTGATAATGATTTTCAATTCTTTGTTCCTTCTCACGATTGTTTAACAAGAAGCTCTGGGCAGCATTCTTTTTTTACTCCATCATCTACTTTAATGGTCAGTGTTTAAAAAAAATAAAAATTTAAATCCTTTTTTTATATTTCATTACTTTATACTTTTTAATTTATTTATTTAATACTTATTAATATTTATTAACCCAATTTAATTATTGATCCTTTTAGTATGTATAAGTTTTTATTATTATTTATGTAAATTATTTTAATACAAATAAAATTCTATTTTAATTTAACTAAACACTAATTAAAAGGATGATTCATTTATCCGCTGCATTATCATTGGTGTGGATAATATAACACCATGCTTTAAAATAAACGCTTTTTCTTTTTTCCTTTTTCTCTTTTTTTTAGTAAATCCAAATTTAATTCTGCTCTTCTTTTTAGTTCGTTATCTGAATTTATTATCTATTATAATTATTAAGAAATAAAAGAATGTTAAATGATAAAAAAAAAAAATTGAATAAATAATTATATACTATTCTCTTATTTTTTTTATGCAAAAATTCTTTTGTCATACCTTTTTATCTTCATTTGATGTCATTGTTTGTTGTTCATTATTGTTATTAATATTATTATTACTATCCTTTTTTGCTGAGCTGACCCCATTCGCTCCATTTTCATCTTTATTTATAGTTACTTCTTTTTTATCTATTAAGAAAAAGAAAAACTGTAAATAGTTTATCCTTTTATTTTCGTTATTATTATTATTATTATTATTACTATATATACCTAAAAGTTGTTTGTTGGCCTCAGGTAATTTATCAAGATAGTTAATATTTCGTAATATAGCTTTTTCAATCATCAACTTTTTCCATAAAACAATATTAGTTAATAAACATATATATATAGTTAGTTCATGTGATGGAATGGAAATAGAAAAACATTTTTTTAAACTTACATCATCACTTTTCAAGGAAGGGGATTGTGTTACCATAAGCATTGGTAAAATAAAATGCATATATAAAACTGAAGGTCCATCAAGATCATGGCTATTTTTATTAATTGATATTCCTAAAGGTAAACAATGAAATGACCATGATAATGATGTAAATCCTTTCATAGATTCATTATATTCAATGATTAACTATTATTTATTAATAAAATATATTGTTAAAAAAAAGATACCTTTTTTTATTATTTAAATGTATATATATGATGTCATATATAAATATATTACTTTATCTTCAAATAACGTTGGAAAACAATTTTTTGGCTGTTTGAAACAATTACGTAAAGAAGATATTAATGTTTTAATTTGTTCTTCGGATTCAATTTCCATTCTATAGCTTTCTTCTGCACGTTTCATAATTATATTAGAATCGCCATATTCATACCATACATGTTTTAAATCTGTTGCCAATATTTTATATTTTGTATCCTCGTATTGTGCTTTAATATAATAAATATCATTCGCTTTACTTTCAAGTATTGTCCATGGTATATTTAATAGATTTAAATGATGAGAATAACTCAACATAATTTATTTTCTTATATTATTTAACTTTAAATATAAATATATATTTTCTAAGAGAAATAAAAATCATAATCTAAAAAGAAAAGTATATAAATAAAAAACCTACGCAGTGAAAAAAAAAAAATACCATTGAAATATATATATATATTACATAGAAATTAAACTCCGACATTTCCAAATTATTTATTGATTGATTTTAAGAGAAAAATCAACATGAGGAACACCTTGAGTAATAGTGCTCATACTAAGAATATCGATATCTATATAATATGTAAAAAAATATAAGATAAAATGAAATAATTTAGAAAAATAATTCATATTCATCATTATATATATATAATACTATATTTTTTTATCATTTTGATAATCTTAATCATTTTTGATCTTTTTGATCACTTTTTTTTATCATTACCGTCACAGAAATAATTAGCACAAGTTTCATAAGTGATACCACCACTACTTTCAATCATGAAATGATCAACACCTTTTTCAGACCAACGTTGTTTAATATTTTTTGCAGCAATCTTAAGTTGATCACAAGTGAAATTATCCAACATAACAATATCAGCACCAGCAGCAATAGCTTCATCGGCTTCTTCTTCAGATTGACATTCTACTTCAATTTTTAAAGCAAATCCACATACACTACGAGCATTTTTAACAGCATTTGTAATAGAACCAGAGCTCCAAATATGATTATCTTTTAACATGACCATGGATGACAAATCCATACGATGTGTATCTAATCCTCCAACAAGAACACCATATTTTTCAACCAATCGGAATCCTGGAGTGGTTTTACGGGTAGCAGCAACAACACCTTTAAATCCGTTAGCTTTCTGTAATACATATACTTGACGAGCTCTAAATTGTCAATTTTTATTATTATTATTATTATAAATGTGATATTTACATACATATAAGATTTATCATTAGATTACATTTCCTTCTCCTTTATATATGTAAATAATGGATTATTTATTTTATTTTTTTACCTTAAAGCAATACCACTACAACGGCAAATAATATTTAAAGCTGTTCTTTCACCTAATAAAATATTACGAGCTTTACCATAAACTTTAGCAACAGCTTGTCTACCTTTAGGTTTTAACCATTCACCTTCTTCGTTTTGCCATTCAACACTATACATTAAAATAGATAAGTAAATAAATAAATATTATTACTGTTTTTCCTATTATTATTATTATTATTATTATTATTATCACTATTACTATTGTTATTATTTTATCTTTGCTTTACCGACAATCTAATTGTTTAAAAACTTCATTAAAAAAAGGAACACCAGCTAATACCCCTTCAGCTTTACAATATAAAGTAGCCACTTGATCTTCTTCACCTACAACATAACCTCCATAATCAAAAGAAGGTACGTCTTCTTTTAAATAGTTAGCAATAATAGCTTTATAATTTGTTGCAAGCAAATGTTCAAATTTCATTTTGTTTAAATTGGAAATAAAGTGAAGAAAAGAAAGAAAAAGAGACCTTGAGAAAAAAAAATCAGAATTGACGTTTATAATAAATTACATCCGGGGCAAAATGTATACTCCGATCGCTTTTAATTGATTATAGTAGTTTAAAGTTGTTTCTCTTTCATCTTTTTATCTTTTATCCATATATATTCATTATAAATATATATGTACCTTATCTAATATAGTAAGTATAAATTCATATATGTAAAGAATAAATATAAATACTAATTTAAAAATCTTATACTATTATATAATTTAATTAAATATGTATAAATATATAAAGTTGACCCTGATAAAAACTCTTATTGACACAAAATATATGTAGACTGTTGTCATCCAATGAGGCTTTATAGGTAACACAAAGGGAAAAAAAAAGTGCCTTTCTTTTTTTTTAATCCATTACTTTTAAAAAAGCAGATTTCTTTTTTTCATTTTTCCTTCTTTCTTTCTCTTTTTCACTTTTCTTTTTTTATTTATATAAACATATACATATATATTTATATATATATATATATATATATATATATACACTTTTTTTTTACACCCATTACTTTCCTTTTTAAATTGTTAATATTTTATTTAATATGACAGTTTCTGTAGAAGATTATGAAAAGATATTACAAATATTGAAACAAAAACTAGAAGAATCCCAAAACGATAATCTGACAGTAAGATTTTTTATCATCTTATTAAAATGAAATGCATTTTAATATATTGTACCTATTTTTGTTTATTAATAAATAGTTAAGAAGTGAACTTGAAGATTCAAAACTTCAATATACAGAATTAAGTAAAGATAATGACTATCTTAGAAATGTAAGATGACATATGATTATTAAAAAAATGAAAAAAGGAACGAATGGAAAGGGGAAAGCTTTTTTTTATGATATTTCTTACTTTTTCTTTTCACAAGTGAGAGAAAAGAAAAAAAAATAATACGCTTATAAAGTTTGATAAGGCAATTGATCACGCTTTTTTTTTTTTTCGAAATGATGATATATTTAATAGAAAATAGCTGGGATTCAACAAGATAACTCAACATATAATAATACCCAAGCAAGATTAGAAACACAATTATATGCCCAAGAACAAGATGCAGCTGATCTTCGTAAACAAGTTCAACAATTATTAAAATATAAAAAAGATACGGAATCCAAACTTCAAAATGAATTATCAAGATTTGAAACAGATAGAGTAGCTTGGCAACAAAGAGAAGCAGATTTATATAATCAGATTCGAACTTTAAGTATAAGTAATGGTGAACCTCGTACTCCTCGTACTCCTCGTAGACGTAGTGTGACATCAACTACACTTAGTCCTTTTGGTTTTCCAACTCCTCTTAGTCATATAGGTGAAGAAGATCGAAAACAAAATAATAGTAATAATAATAGTGATGATGATAAATTATTAAATGGTCATGATTTTAAAAATAATAATAATAATGGTGGTGATGATGATCATAATCATTTATCTGTTAAATCTACTCCAAAATTGGCATCTATTGATTCATCTTTTGCAAGAGAAAGTAAAATTGCTCAAAGAACAATTAAAGCTCAAGATAAGTTGATTTTAGATCTTAAAAATGAATTAGAACAACATAAATCTATTATTCAAGAAAAAGATGCTCATCAACAACGTCAATCTTTAAAAATGCAACAATTAGAAAATGAAATTGCTAATGTTAAACAAGTAAATCAATCTCTTATGGAAGATAATGAAAGTTATCAAATTTTATTACATGAAAAAACAATCAGTGGTGAATTTATGATGAATCCTATTATGCAGGTATATTAAAATACTAGAAAAAAAAAATAAGTAAAAAAGGTATCTAAATGATTTAAATATTCTTTATACAAATAAATATATAAATATATATATATATATATATAGGTTGAAAATAATGAATCAAACGGTAGTGCATTAAACCTTGCAGCAGAACTTAATTTAGCAAATGATATTGAGACTACACAAAAAGCAGATGAGGTTGATAAAACTATACAAAGTAAAATTACAAGAAAAAAAATGATAAAAAAGAAAATATGAAAAAAAAAGGAAAAATGAAAAAAGGGGGAATAACTAAAAAAGGTAACTCAACGCATTTTTTTTTTATAGAATTAAATGAAGAAGTTAAAATCTTACAAGATACCAATCGTGCATTACAATTATATATGAATAAAATCTTAATGAAAATCATTGATAATAAACAATTAGAAGATGTTTTAAGTATTGACCAACCTAAGCCAAAACCAAAACCAAAACCAGTAACACCGGTAGCTGAATCTCCATCATCTCAAAATAATAATAATAGCGTTGGACCTACACCTACACGTACATTATCAAGTACTTTACTTGGAAAAGCTTCAAATACTAGACAACAACGTCGTAAAACCATTTCTTATTGGGGATCAAAACCACCCCCAGTTACAAATGGTATAACTACAGATAATAGTAATAATGATAGTAATAAAGAAAATGTAAATCGATCTACACAACGTCATAGCTCTGTTATTACACCTAGTGTTAGTACTAGTACTCAGATTAATGGAAGTAGTCCCTCTAATAATAGAGATAGTAATGGTGGATGGGCTAAAGCATTAAGAAGAATGAGTATGGGTTGGTCATCATCGCCTACTACTAATAACACTACTTCTCCTCCTCTTCCTATTATTAATCAACCTGTTCATGATGGTACACCTAAGCTTCATGGTTCTACATCTACTTCTTCCAACGAAGAATTAGATTCTTCTCGAATGACTACTCGCCAACCTTCTATGAGTAGATCTGGCAGTTCAACCACTTCTTTACGTGCAAGTAGTGAATTAGCTCCTCTTCAAGAAGAATAAATTTGTTTTTTTTAAAAAAAAAAAAAAAAAAAAAACATTGATATATACTCCCATAATTATATAAATATCCTTTTTTTTTTTAATTAACATAATTATATTTATTTATTATTACTTATTATATACTTATTATATACTTATTAAATATAATACCCTTCATTAAATAGTCCAAAAAAAGAAATAAGAAAAAAAAAAGATACATTATTATATTATTGTTATTTTATTTATATATGATAATTTTAAAATCATTACTAATAAGAGAATTGAAATAAATAAAAAAGAAAAGAAAATGATATATATTGTAATTATATTGATATAACTAATGAAAAATAATATTAATAAAAAGTGTATTTAATATTTTATCTACAATAAAAAATAATAATAGCATTGCTATTAAAAAAATGATGATGAGAAAAAATATAAAAGGTATTAAAAAGTAGTAAAAATCAAAATTGTATTTATATATAAATATTAAAAATAAAAATAAAAAAGGATTATGAAATGATGCATTGTTTTTTTGATCTTGGTTTATATGATTCTATGAATTTTAATTGTTTATTGTTGATGGCCCCTTTGCGACGTTCACGAATATAAGCAACAGCATCCAAAGCAGGCATTCCTTCTTCAATTAAAGCAATTGCTACTAAAACAGGAGCTCTGCCAAGACCAGCGAGGCAATGTGCAGCCACAGTTGGAGGAGGAAGAGATGCTGTAGTAGTAGGTTCATTCATTTTATCATCATCAATTATTTGTTGATCATTATTTTTATTATTATTATTTTTATTATTTTTATTTTTATCCATCAATGGTCTATGAAACCTTTCATCAATTAAACTTAACCATGCATCAATAATTGAAGTTGGTGGAGATGCACCATCACTAAATACCCAATCATGTACATTAATCCCTTTTTCTGTTAATGGGTCTTTTGGATAAGTTGGTTCACAACATCTAACTACATCTGTCACATGCCATCTTTCGAATTCCTAATCAATAAAAAAAATCATTATTAAAATAGTCCACTTTTTAAAATCTTTTTTAGATAAAAAGTGTGAGACATAAAGGAAATAAAAAAGGATAAAGGGAATATATATATATATTTATATACTTTTTCTATTATTATTATTTTTATTGTTATTTAAACTTACTTGAATATAAAGTGGTAAGTTATTTGTACTAGGTGCATCAACAATTAAAAACCTTGTGTTATTATATTCAATCAAAGTGGGCGGGTTGATTAATGAATGTCTCATTCCAGGCATGTCTGAGGTTCGTTTATACATTTAAATTCAATACCCTAAAAGTATTAAAATAAGAGTTTTTAATTATTAGCTATATTTATAATAGCTGTTTTTATTATTATTAATCCTATTACTATTACTATTATTTAATATATATATATATAAATCTTTAGTTTATACTTCTTTATGTTGTTGTTATTTTTACTTATAACTTACAATATTAATAGCAAAACGTAATAATAAAAAGTGTGTAAAATATATATTTATATATATAAAAGTTCTTTTTTTTACAAGGTATTTACAAATAAATATATATTATATTATAAAAATATAATAAGAAAGGCAAATTAAAATATTCTAGTCAATAAGTAAATACAGTCATGAAATAGATGATGGATTCAAAATATATATAAAGCTATATATTAAAATATATATATATATATTATTGATATAAAAATAAAAGATAAAAAAAGGAAAGAGAGAGAGAAAAAGGAATATGGGAAAAAAAAGGAAGGATAATTAATAAAACTCCGCTATATATGTATTTTTCCAATTTGATTTTTCTTATTATTATTATTTATAACTGTATTATAACTTGTATAAATAGTCATAATAAACATAATCATAATCATAATATATACATGCAATACAAACAAATATATATATTATATACAAGATGGCGTAAAAGTGACTAGTATTTTTAATTGATATGAAACAAACTATAATCAACCTGTTTAAGTTACACAACTCTGTCGCAGTTGACTGACATTGTATTTTTCTTCCTATTTTTTTTTTTTTTTTTTTTTTGCGGACTCGATTTATTTTAAAATGAAATGAAAAAAAAAAGAGCATAAACCAATATTGTTCATGCTACCTAAAATAAATTGATATAATTTCTTTTTTTATTTCTTTTATTTATTATTCAATGAATTATATATAAATGACCTACTTTTTTTTTGTTTATATATTTGTATTATCTTGTATATATCTTGATAATTAAATCATTTATATTAATAACAAATAAAAGATCAGAATGTAGAAGTGAAAAAACAAAAAAGTATCGGAATTTAAAAATTAACGTTAAAATTTAAAACTCCTCATGTGGCTTTTGGTTGAAAATTTTTTATATTCTTCCACTCTCTTTTTTTTTCTTTTCTTTTTCTTCTTTTCTTTTTTTCATTATACTAAAAATAAATCATATTTAGGTAAAGTAAATCAAAATATCGATGTATTTTATAGATGGTTTTTGATGTTTTATTAATATTTTAATATTAATATCTCTTTTTCTTTTATCTCTTTAAATAAAATAGCCATGGGTAAAGAAAAAACTCACATTAACGTTGTCGTCATTGGTCACGTCGATTCTGTAAGTAACTTGTTCCTCTTTTTTCTTCACTTAAATAAATAAACAAATAAATGAATAATAATAACTAATTTATATATACTATTTGTTTATTTATTTATTTATGTAGGGTAAATCTACTACTACTGGTCACTTAATTTACAAGTGTGGTGGTATCGATAAGCGTACCATTGAAAAATTCGTAAGTACTTTTTAATATTAAAATTAAAGAAAAATAAACTTATTACGCGTTTATAACTAATTTTATTTATTTATTATTTACATATAAATAGGAAAAAGAAGCTGCTGAATTAGGTAAAGGTTCTTTCAAATACGCTTGGGTTTTAGATAAACTTAAGGCTGAACGTGAACGTGGTATCACTATTGATATCGCTTTATGGAAATTCGAAACTCCTAAATACCACGTTACCGTTATTGATGCTCCTGGTCACAGAGATTTCATCAAGAACATGATTACTGGTACTTCTCAAGCTGATTGTGGTATTCTTATCATTGCTTCCGGTACTGGTGAATTCGAAGTAAGTATTTTTTTAATCAAAAATAAATAATCATTAAAAAAGGATTGTAGATATATATAAAATGTGTTTTTTATTGTTAACTCATCCTTTTTTTTATTTTAATTATTAGGCTGGTATCTCCAAGGATGGTCAAACCCGTGAACACGCTTTATTAGCTTTCACTCTTGGTGTCCGTCAATTAATTGTTGCTCTTAACAAGATGGATACTTGTAAATGGTCTCAAGATCGTTACAACGAAATTGTTAAGGAAGTTTCTTCCTTCATCAAGAAGATTGGTTACAATCCTAAATCCGTTCCTTTCGTTCCTATCTCTGGTTGGCACGGTGATAACATGTTGGAAGCTTCTACCAACATGCCTTGGTACAAGGGATGGACCAAGGAAACCAAAGCTGGTTCTTCCACTGGTAAGACTCTCTTAGAAGCCATTGACAGCATTGAACCTCCTACCCGTCCTTCTGACAAGCCTTTACGTCTTCCTTTACAAGATGTTTACAAGATTGGTGGTATTGGTACTGTCCCTGTTGGTCGTGTTGAAACTGGTGTCATCAAGGCTGGTATGGTTGTTACCTTCGCTCCCGCTAACGTCACCACTGAAGTTAAGTCCGTTGAAATGCATCACGAACAATTAGAACAAGGTGTTCCTGGTGACAACGTTGGTTTCAACGTCAAGAACGTTTCCGTTAAGGATATCCGTCGTGGTAACGTCTGTTCCGACTCCAAGAACGACCCCGCTAAGGAATCTGCTTCCTTCAACGCTCAAGTTATCGTCTTGAACCACCCTGGTCAAATTGGTGCTGGTTATGCCCCAGTTCTTGACTGTCACACTGCTCACATTGCTTGTAAGTTCGCTGAATTATTAGAAAAGATCGATCGTCGTTCCGGTAAGAAACTCGAAGATGCTCCTAAATTCGTTAAATCTGGTGACTCTGCTATCGTTAAGATGGTTCCTTCCAAGCCCATGTGTGTTGAAGCTTATACTGAATATCCTCCTCTTGGTCGTTTCGCTGTTCGTGATATGCGTCAAACCGTTGCCGTCGGTGTCATCAAATCCGTTGAAAAGGTTGACAAGGCCGGTAAGGTTACCAAGGCTGCTGCTAAGGCTGGTAAAAAATAAATGAATTTATAATGTATTTTTTTTTCATTTTTTATTCATTTATTATAATCCAAAAAAAATTAATTCTATTCAATACAACAAAAAATCACACTTTCATCATATTGTAATTAGCTCTTTAAAAATGTTACCTATCTTTATATTTATATTTTTAATTTAATAAAAAGTGCAAAAAAAAAAAAGCAATATATGCTTTTTGTTATAATATATATATAAAATATATATAAACGGATCATATTTTTAAACTTATCTTTTTTTATGCATAAATTTTTAAGTATGGATGGCCTTTTTAGTAAAGTAAACATTCTCAAAAGATTTTGAGAAAAAAAAAAAGAGTAAATATGACTTTGAATTTTTAACTATTTACCCAATGCATATAATAATGATAATAAATCATCTAATCTTAGTAACATACATTTATTATTTAATTATTAATAAAAATTTCATTAATTGGTTATTGATATGTAAATAAAATCAATTTGCAAGGAAATAAACAGATAGCAATATGTTTTATAAATAGATGGTTGTAATATATAAATAAATAAATAAAATTATCGTATCATAAAAAAAAACAAAGGAATTAAAATAATCACGCCACGTTTTTACTTTATTATAAAAAGAAAGTAACTTCTAATTTTTATTTTAATACATTCTTTTAATAAAAAACATTTTTTTTAATACAAGACTTAAAAAGAAAAGGAATAACATATTTTTTTTTAGAGATTTAATACATAAACTCAAATATAAATACTATATTAATAATATTCAGTACAAAAAAAAAAAAAAATAAAAAAAAAAAGCAATGATACACGATTTAAAATACATCATGATTTAAAAAAAAGGAAGAAAAAAAAAGAATGGATATATACGATAGTGAATGAATGGGAGATAAGTATAAGAGAAATGGTAATATAAAATATAAAAAATTAAAAATTAAAAAATTAAAAAATTAAAACCATCTTGATCTTGTATTTGAAGTAGCAAGTGGACAATCACCAGCACGAGAACAATTTGCTTTAGATATACATTCAGAAATAGATTTAGGATTACAAGCAATAGGAGCAGCAGTAACGCTATTATCATTATTATTACTATTAGTTACATTTGGTGTGGAAGAAGTAGCAGCAGATCTTGCCGATTTTGATTTTCCACCACAACACTTTTCACCATTTTTAGGTTTACCACCACAACAATCTTTTCCATTAGAATCACATTGGCATTGAGTCTTATTATTAGATGGTGATGATGATTTTATATTTTGATTATTATTAACACCCTTTGTATTATTATCACTTGGAAAAGAACAAAGAGAATAAGAATCATAAAGTTGACCATTCATCGAATCTGATAAATATTGTTGACGACGAAGAACATCTGATTTTATATTATCTAAACTTATTATTTTAATAAAATTGCCATAATCACAAGCAAATCCAATTCCTTCTAATGATACTGCGTGTTCTATACTTGAAAAAGGTAACATTTCTAAAGCTTCATTTTCAATATTCATAGGATCATTGACATAATCATTATCATTATTTCCTTCTTCACTATCTTCATCATCATCATTGTAATCGGATTCCTCATTATCATCATCAGAAGATGATATTGATTTATTTCTAGAGGTATCATTGCCGTTTATATCATGACCATTAACTAATATTTTTGGAGATGTTGTAGATTTAAATCCAAATAACCAAGACAATTTTTTTAATAAAGATGAATCTGATTTGTCTACTTTTTTAAGATTATTGTTATTATTCGATATTGACTGTTCTAATTTGGAATTTGGATCAAGATCAAATGGTTCCACTGGTATATCCTGTTCTTCAATATTTTTTGAAGGTTCAAAATATTGTAATGATGCAAACCAAGCTTCATATTCCATGGCTGAATTCTTTTTTATAAATGATGATGATGATTTTTGCTGTTGTTTTTGTTTTTTTCTTACACCAGCAAGAATCATGTTATCACAAAATACAAGACTACGACTTTGAATATTATGAATTTTTCCAAGAAATACACATTCTAAGTCAATATCATCATTTCCAGCTAATTGTTCAATATCCAATAATCCATTGACCCAATCATCCATATTGGATGATGATGGAAGTCTAATATTAGGTTTATACCTTCTTATACGTCTTGTAGTTGTAGAAGACATATTAGTGGTAGAGGATGTAGTGGAAGAAGTACTTGAATAAGAATGTTTTCTTTGATGACGTCTACGACCATTTGATTTAATAGAACTATTATCATCACCACCTACTGAAGCTGTTGTTGTTGTTCTTGATCTACTTTTACTATATTGTTGTCGATGGTAATCTTTTGTACATAAATTACAATTATGATCAATATCTCTACCTGATCTTTCTAAACGCCATACATGTGCTGTCCCACCAGCATCACTAGATGAAATAAAGAACCCATTTCCAAAGCATGTATCGCAGCCACGACAAAGTCCAGGACCAGTATCAACATCACAATAACGTGTTACTACTAATTGTACTATGTTTTGAGTATGATCAGCAATATTTTTTGTTGCCATTGATGATGATTGTTCATAATTATTTCCTATAATTGTTGTAGCACCATGGGATAAAATATCCACAAGTTCACCTGTTTCAAAATTCCATGCTTTAACAGACCCATGATTAGAACCAGTAACAAGTAATCCTATACCACCAACTGGAATAGCTGTTGCAATGGATGTTATATATTTTCCTTCATGTGCATGAATTGAATAGAGACATGTCCAACTTGATGTTGTTTTTGAGGCAGAATTATTATCTTTTCCAGTCTGATTATTGTTAAAATTACCAATATTGCTAACATCATTGTTATTATTATTATTATTATTATTATTATTATTATTACTATTATTATTATTATTTATACCAACTGGGATGGATGTTAATCTACGTTCCCAGCATTTAACCCATCCATCTTTAGAAGCAGTAAATACCCAAGTGACACCTAATTTTTTATGTGGAGCCTTACATTCAACAGCATGTAAATAAGTAATATCTTTTTTATGACCTAATGAGAATGACTGAATACATTCACCAGAAAATAAATCCCATTCACGAATATATCCACTTTTATGTACAGAAATTAAAAAATTTTGAGATGTATTAGGATCTACAGATTGGCCAGCTGCTGTATGTTGCTGAGCAGCCAATTCTGCTACTAAAGGATGACAATACTCTGCTACAGCACCAATAAAATGTACAGCTAAAATTTTATCTACTTTTCCAATATTATTTTTTTTATCTTTGATATTAAAATGTGAAAGATCATTAAAATGAGAATGACGTAAAATGGATGATGATGATGCTGATGATGATGATGTTGATGCTGATAAAGATAATGAGCTGTTATTAATTCTATTATTTTTATTACTATTGTTATTGTTATTACTATTATTATTATGTGATGAGTATGCAGATGAAGATAAATTATTAAAATGATTGTTGATAATGTGATTATTATTATTATTGTCATATTTATTATTAATTGATGAATGATTTCTTTGTCTTAAAGTGTATATATTATCTTGCTGTTGATGCTGATGTTGATATAGTTGATGTTTGGTATCATAAATGGTGACATTATTATCTTGCTCTGGGGTCATAGGTCGACTTAAATCTGAACGTACATCTAATTCTCGTGCTAAAGTACCAGAAGTAATATTCCAAACACGTATGTTTCCATTATCATAAGCTGCCACCGCCCATCGATTACCTTGATCAATCTTAACACAATTTGATAAAACATTAGAGGAATGACGTCGATGTTGTTCTTGTTGATAGGTACCAAAAGCTCGTTGCCATCTTTTAATTTTTTTTGGCTGCCTATAATATTGAGGGTTAAGATCACCTAATAAAGCCCCACCGTTTGACATTGTTGCTTCTAAACGATCTAATCGAGCCATCCAAATGGATTTAGTAGCATCCCAAAGAACGATTCTTCCATCATGATCACATGAAAGGACTGTGCCTTGTTTTCCATTACCACATAAACGGCGAAGATCAGAAACATGTTTTCCAGATAATGTTTTTATTTCAACACTTTTTACATTGTTTTTATTTTTTTCATTAAATTGTTCTTGAGCGGAGATAGCACCTATATGGACACCATTAGCATCATAATCAGTGGATGATAAAGAATTTATGCGTTGATTAAATAAATGAGATTCCAATAATTTTATCCAAACACCTATATTTTGAGCAATTGGTATTACCCATTTACGACGTAGTTGAGGTATAAACCATAAACATACAATAACTGATATGATACTTAATAATAAAAGTGGCACATTAACACATAAGATAGAAGCTATGATAAATTTAATGGTACGATAAATAAAACTTCTAAATAATGAAGGTGTATGTTTGGATTGAATATTTGTTTCAAATGAGAAATCATCTTTTAAGTATATATCATCCATTGTTGTGTAATGTTCTTCAATATCATTAATAAAATTAAGTAGAACAGGATTAATAGCAGTAGTAGAATCAATATGCGATTTATCAAATACTGAATTTGTTTTTATGACAATATGAGGTGACAAGACAGATATTTTATAAGCATTTTGTTTAGGATTAATTATATTCCAAAATCTATCAGCTGCTTCCATTATATTTACTTTATCAGGTTGATGATTTGTTAAAATTGAATTATCATACTGATTTGAATATGGTTTTCTAAATAGTGATAAACTGAGGATTAACAAGCAAAGCTATTTTTTTTTAAATCAAGAATAAAAAAAAAAGTAAATAAATAAAGTTTACAAATAAACATTCTTTAAAATATTTTTCGTGAAACCTTACCAGAACAACATTAATAGTACGATGAGTTTTAAATTCTTTACAGTCTGCACAAGTTTTAGGTTCAGCGCCATCATTAATATCATCATGGATAGGACAAAAGTTTGGGTTTTGCTGTAAGTCCTTATCACGATTTGCAAGTTCATGAAGACGTTTCGACATTTGACGGTCATTTAAATCTGTCAGCTATAATATTACAAAAAAGGGAAAGTAAATTTTAAGTGAAATTTCTTTTATTTTCCTTTGTTATTTTTTTAGTTTAGTCGCTTAATCTTGTATCACCACCGTGCTTATTCTAGTATTCCATATTTGTCTCTTTTCTATTTAAGTATATTCCTATTTACAACCCATTTCCTATTTTATTTACCTCTACGCGTTTGACATCGATCGATAAAAAGGCAATGAAGAATGTATATTCTATAATATATTCAACAACAAGAGCAAATTTTGTAAAAAAGCAGAATTCTTGAACCAATTCTGAGTCAGTAGCACTTCCAATACATAGGATCATATATTCAGCAATTAACATGGCTGTCATAGGTACACCTACACTTTGTAACCCTTTAAAAAAGAAATAACAACGATAATAATAACAGGTTAATATATACATTATTAATAAATAAACGAAAAAAATAAAATAAAATAAAATAAGCTAATCACCTCTTGCAATTTTTTCAGTAACTTGCATATCACAACCAGAATATAATATAGCCTGTGTTAATAAAAATATATTTTCTAAAGAAGCAACACCGCAAATAAGTATATAAAGGTACCAAGGCATTAATTTTAATTCAACCCCAAGAAAATGTAAGATACCCAGGGTTGTTGTACAACTGGCCATGGATGAAAACAATGCTGCAAATCCAAAAAGAAAATGAGATTTTACTTGTGTTGATTGAGCAAAAGCTGTAGATACAAGATAAAATAAAATAAAATAAATCAAAAGGGAAAGTGATATTTCTAAGGATAAATCTACTGGAATAAACTTGAACTAAAAAAAGAAATAATAATAAGGAATAAAAAAAATTATTGTTATTAATATCACAGCTGTGAGTTTGGAAAATTATTTTTATCTTCAATAATAGAAAAAAAATTAATTTATAATATTACTATTTAATTATTACTTTATAATACCAAGTTTGATTTTTAGAATTTATTTTATGAAACCAAGAAGATACTGTTATCGTTGCTGCTGCAGATGATGTATATTCATTTTTATTATTAATTGTATCATCATTGATAGCATTTATATTTGATTGAGTTGCAACATCATCCCATAAAGAATTCCAAATAAAATCAACATCATCCTTTGAAAATTGTTGTTTAGGTTGTAAAAACATTGTGATTATAATTGAATCGGCAGATGCAAAATTACCATAAATATCATAAGTAACATTACCAAATATTGAAAGAGGTTGAATAGAAGGACCAGTTGCAAAATGTGGTGGTAATGGAACATATTTAAAATGTGATACATTTTTTTGTTGTTGAGAATATATTTGAGAAGTAGAAAGGTGCATATAATGATTTACTGTTTTTTCCCATTCAAAATCATGAAGAAGGTCATTTCTAGATTCCCAATAAGCCGTAGGCGATTGAATAATACATTTATTATTGTTATCATGTAAACAAATTGAATCAAGATTAGTTGTAGAATAAGATTGCCATTTGATAGATGTTGCTAAAAGACGTTTTTGTAAATCATAAGTATACAGTAATAAATCATTATCAACTTGCTTATTAATATTATAAATTCGTACTTGTTTAACTAAAATATCTGTAGGTTGTTTATTTTTATTATTAATAATAATATCATGATGAATATGTGGTGAATATAACCAAAACTGTCCATTTATATTATTTAAATCAAAAGGCAGTGACAAATTGTTGGCGTATATATTTTTTAAAAAATGAAAAATTGCTGGTAAAGATAAAAAACAAATGAGTGTAAAAGAAATAATAAAGAGGGGCAAGAATCGTGAGCCACAAAACTTTCCATAATTATAAAACCAATTTGAAAGTTCTGTGTTTAACTTCCCTACACCCCTAGACATTGTCAATATAAAAAAATTGAATCAATGGTTAAAAGAAAGAGAGAGTGAAAAAAAAAGGGAAGAAGTAAGAAAAAAAAAATAGAGTGAGAAAGAAAAAGGCGGAAGGAAAAAAAACATGTATAAAAATAAGTACTTTTTTTATATAGCAAAAAATTGTCCAATCAAAAATAATCGGAATTCAAAACAAATTGGTGAAAATAAAAAAGCGAGAACCTTTATATCCAATTTTTCTTTTTTAACCTTTCTTTCTTTTTAGAATATACCTTATTTTTATTTCTTTTTTATGATATACCCATAACTTTTTATAATACTTTATATATATATATATATATATATATATACACACATATATATAAAAAAAAAAATGTTGAAAATAGAAACTAATAACTTATCTTCGCCATGGCAAAAAGTTCAAGCTTTAACAAAAGTAATTCATTTCAAGTCAGACCCAATAAAAAACTCAACTTCTGGAATCCCAAGTAAAGAAAAAGATCTTAATAATGATCGTCTCAAAATATTTATTGGAACATGGAATGCATATGGACGCTTAGTTTCTGAACTTGACTCCTTTTTAAATTCAAATAATAATAAAAAAATGAAATTTGATACTACAAATACAAATACTAATACTAATAATAATAATAATATTAATAAAAAAATACTCGTGGAACACGCTGGCGAATCCCCATATTTGGATTCTAGTAGTAATCATCCTTACCATTTAATTGTTATTGGAACTCAAGAGTGTGAAAGAGATATTGCTGAAGCGTTATTTTTTCCTTCAAAAGAAGTGTGGGAAAGAAGATTATCTGACTATTTAGGGGAACACTATCAGATATTAGAATGCGAAACACTTGCAGCCCTTCATTTGGCGGTTTTTGTATGGAAACCTGTTGCATCATATGTTAGTAATGTACATACTGGATATATTAAAACCGGTTATGCTAATATGATTTCGTAATATATCCTTATATATAAAATAATAATAACAATGATTAGATATAAAAGTAATCTAAAATAGATTACTCATTATTTATTTTTATTTATTTTTTTGTTTATTTTCATATTAGAAACAAAGGGGCGGTTGCGGTATCATTAAATTTTGGATCTAGATCATTACTTTTTATCAACTGTCATTTAAGAGGTACAAAAGATAAAAAAAAATAAAAAATCTATTTTAAATTTAACTTTGATTATCTTTTTTTATTCTTAGCACACCAAACAAAACTAAAAGAACGAAATGCAAATGTTTACCGAATCCTTCATGAGTTACAGATTAAAGGTGGCAATTCTCTACATATACATGCATCATCATCAAAAAAATTTAGTATGGATAAATTAACTCGGATACCAAAATCAATAAGGTTTAAAAGTAAAAATAAAAATAACAAAGCAAATATTACACGTGATACAAAAATAATGGATTGTGATCCAAAATCAGCTAAAAAAGAAGAAATAAGTGATCTCAAATCAATAAAAAGAATAACAAAAGAAAATATTAAAAAATCAAAAGATAATACTAGAAAATCAAACGATAATGTCCAAAACTCAAAAGTCAATGATAAAAAGTCAAAAGAAATAAAAAGATCATCCTTATCATCCTCTCCTTTATCAACTAATGTTATTGAACGTTTTGATCACGTTTTTTTCTTTGGAGATACGAATTATAGAATCAATGGGGAAAGAAAATTTGTTTTAGAAGCTATTCAGAATAGAGATTTTACTACACTGCTAAAATACGATCAATTAAGTATAGAACGACAAAATGGAACTAGTCCATTATCTGATTTTAAGGAACATATTATTCAATTTATACCAACTTACAAATTTGATACCATAGAGATACCATCCTCAGCTACAGATTCATCCGCTTCTTCTTCTATACTGAATCATCATCAACAAAATCAACATTCTCCAACTTTATTAACACCTGAAACACCATCTACTACTAAAACATCTTCTTCTACATCATCATCATCATCATCATCTATAATAATAACACCTACAGATTCTTTACATAATCACCATGGAAATATATCTGTTAATTATGATACCAGTCCTAAACAAAGAATCCCTAGTTTTACAGATAGAATTTTATGGACAGATAAAATACATGAAGATAATAATAATAATAATAATAATAATAATAATAATAATAATAATAATAATAATTCAAGACCATCATTAATAAGATCTACTACTACAATTTCTAATTCAAGACCAAAATTAAAAAATTTAAAATGGATATCAGCTATCAAATGGATAAACAATAATAATAACAACTATGATAATAACAACAATGATAAAGAAGAAAATGAAATAAATAAGGAAACCGTTTGTTATCATTATGATGCGGTGATAGATCATCGATTGGTAAAAAAAAATTAATCTGCGTGCATTACCTATTCATTTTTATTTATTTTGTTTGTTTGTTTGTTATTATATTATTCTTAGGTTGGCGCAAGTGATCATCTACCAGTAATTGGTGTTTTTGGTGTATGGTTTAATGAATGGGACCTTCATAAAAGGGAAAAGTCTATTAAATCAGCTAAATCCTTTAAAAAATCTAAATCATGGATTAAATGGAAAACTTGGTCATAGATTTTATTTATAATATTTAATATTTATTCGTTTTTCATTTATTTATTTTTAAAAAAAAGAATACGAAAAAAGGGGATAATAGTAATAATAATAATAAAGGATAAATATATATATTTATTGGAATAAATCTAAAATCTAACATCTATACATAATTTATATACAAAGTACAGTCTATAAAAAGAAAAAGTTAAAAATACAAATAGAAAAAAATAAATAAAAAAGGTATAATAATAATGGTGATAATGATAAAAATAAAAAAAATATTTATACAACACAGAGAGATTCATAACTTGGTAAATCTCTTCTAGTAATACTATATAAACGTTCACTTCTTAAAGCTGTTCTATAAGATGGGACTCTTGATAAATCAGTACCTAACCATGGTATAATATCAGGTTGTTGATCATGACCATGATCATCTTGTTGTTGTGGTTCATCACTATGTAATGAATATGAAAATGAAGAAGCAGATGATGAACGAGAACTTAAAGAAGGTGAAGTAATTGTGATGGATGGATCATTTGATTCTAAAGCCATTGGAGGACAATAAAGTACTGATCTCCAAGAATCTTCATAAGCAGGTAATGTATTACTATCTTCTACTGATGTAGCATCAACTATTGAAATTGGTATAGAAACGCGGAGTTCTAAATTTAAAAAAAGGAAAGGAGAAATAAAAGAGGATAAATAAATAAAAATCGATACTAAAAAAAACGCATCTATATATATATATATATATGTATATATTTATACATACCAGAGATATGTCTATCAGCATTTAATAAAACAACAGTAACTTTAAGTTTATGAGATACTTCAATATGATCTTCAGATAAATCGATATGAAGGCCAGTAGGATCATTGACATCAAAAGAAGGTAATTCAAAATGTTCCGTTTTTAACCAACCTATTCTGTCATTTCCCATAGAAGGTAAAGCATTTTGAGTAAAATGATGATCGGTAATAGATTTTAAAACTCTTCGTTCGGTACTTGAATGATTACCCACTTTGAAACGAATATCTTCTCTAAATAACATATGAATTGATTTCACTTGAAGGGATTCGCAAAGAGGATGAAAATCAAAAGTAATGGGTACCACATCGCCTGAAGAATAAATCTGACTTGGTACACCAATGGTATATAATAATTTGTCAGCCCATTCATTTGTAATGGATTGAGGGGTTAATAAATTGTAAGTTGATCGAGATATAAATAAATCTTTAGTGATTGTATAATTAGATGAAAAGGCTGGTCTATCTACTTGTGCTTTAAATTCATAACTAATCGATCCAATATCATGATGAAAAGTGGTTGGTAAATCACCTGGTAATGGAAGTTCAAAATCATAAAAATGCTGTCCTTTATCTAAATGATGAATTTTTGAACCACGTGGAAGTAATTGTAACTCATTTTCGATTATTATTTTTTTATCTTTATAATGACGTTGAGTAGGTCCTGTTTTTAGTATGAAAAATATAATTAAAAATAAATCAACATGTGATAATTGCCAAAAAAAAATTTTTTTCTTAATCTAAACTAACCTTCAACCCAATGTACTTTAACTCTACCAGTGAATTTCAATGTGATTTCTTTAACTTTGATGTGTTCATGACAATCAAGAATAACTGTGCCTCTTATTACTTGTCCACCAGCTTCTTCAATACTACCATGAAATACAATATGATCTGTTTGTAAATTAATTTTTAAATTTGCGCCATGATGGGGTATTAACATTTTTAGAAGTAAGGTTTTATAAATAATAGAAAAAGGATAATAAAATAAATTAGAAGATTATAAAAATAACAATAAAAAAATGTGAAGAAAGAAAGAAAAAGAAAAGAAATGTAAATAATAATAAAAAAAAAAAGGAGTAAATAAAAAAAATAGATCAGGCTTATAAATGGATCAACATTATCATAATCCATCATCATTACAAATCAAATTGTCAAAAAGATTTCCCGAAAATTTAATTATTGATCCAATTAATAACAGGCTAGGTTTTTTTTTTTTTTTGGCTTTCTTAACCATGTCCTACAGATGATCACAAGGAGGATAAAATGTTATTCCGATATATTTATTTAAATACACCATATATATATATAATATATATTTGTATAAATAAATAAATAAATATAAAAAAAATTCTAATTAGATTTTTCATGACACCAATGAGTCCCATGAATAATGAGGTAAGTATATTTTATTTTGCTCCATTATTTCAGCACCATCAGTATTCATATTAAAATTTTCGGTAGTTTCCCATAGTTGTTCAAATTCTGTATCTGGAGATTCTTCCGTTGATCGTCGCCACATTTCTTCTCTTAATCGTTTATGCTAAAATATAAATAAATTGTTCAAATAATTAAAAAAAAATGAGTTTATAAATGAGAATGAAAATATTATATCCATATTTATCACTTTTTCTATTTCCTTTTATGTATTTATGTTTCTTTTTATGTTTCTTTTTTTGTTTAAAAAATGAATTTTACTCTTTCACGATCTTGCTCCATACGATTTAAAATATCTACTTTACTAAATCCACTTGTATCATTACTTTCATCACCTGTTGATAAACTATAATATAACATATAAGATGGGTTTATTTTTTTAAAAAAAGAAAAGGCCATATATAATTATATATATGAATATGTATTTACCTTTGACCACTTGATGCTAGTGATTGTTCAGCTTGGGTAATTATATTTTCATCAAAATAATTCCTTTCCCGCCAATGTTGTAATAACTGTAGAGTACATATTTCAGAATAAATATTTTAGATAAATATAATATATATCCGTTTATTTTCCTTATTTAATATATGTTTCTTTTTCAAAAAAAAAAAAAAAAATAGCCTACCTTCTTAACATTAGATACATTAACAATTCCTTTATTATCAGAAGGCGCTACAGCTTGAATAATCCTTAATACGTTTGGCTTTGTAAGTTCAATATAACCTTCAAATTGAATCTTTCGACTCATAGATAAAATACAATCTAATACATATAGCATATTTAATCGAGTATTGATTGAAGTCTAATAATAACAATAAGTAAAATAGTAAAATAAATAATACCATTATTATTGTTGTTAAAGTAAACATTTAAGTATATTGTTTCTTTCTTTTGTTTTATTTTATCTATCAATTTATACGTTTTCTATTTCTTCTAAAAAACAACTATATAAGTCTTCAGAGAGCTGAATATATTTAACTGCATATCTTGCTGTTTTTTGAATCGATTGCTGCGATGCATTTACTTTTTTTAATAAAGAAATAAACTGAAGTCGACATTCAAATGGATCTATATCGGTTGACATAATAAAAATTTCAAAGAGTAAAAAAAAAAGAAAATCGAAAGCAAAAGAGAAACCTAAAAATTTCTCTCGCGCGATTTTTTTTTAAACAACCGACTTGAACTTAAATTTTTTTGGTACCAAGGTTATTTTTTTTGCTTCTTTTCATTGTTCTTTTTTACTCTTCCTTTTCCTCTTCTTTTATTTGCTTTATTTTTATTTACTTGTTATTTTTTTTTTGTTATTATTTATATATTCAATTTATTTTTTTCTTAATAAATAATAAAAATGGAAGTCTTTCAATTTTTATATAGGGTTAAAGATACATTAAGTACAGATGATTTTGCTTCTTTATTACAAATACTCAGTACAGATAAATTTTCAACGCATATGATACAAATAAATAAACAGTTTAAACCCATCTTTAAAGATACAACGCGTCAACATTTTCTACCTGAATTTAATAGTATGATGGAAAAAGCAACCATGGATCCTAAATATGAATCCACCATTAGTCGTGTAGCAGATGTTTTTATGCTTTTAAGACAAGTCCACTCTCAATTTCCTAGAGCTGAATTTTCACGTTTTGTAGATTGTTATGAATTTGATCATATGGAAGTTAGTCATGAAAAGATTTTAAATAATTTAGAACAACTTAAAAAACGATTACCACCATTATTAAAAGAAAGATTAAATTTAATTTTATCACAACAACAGCAACAAAATGATAATGGTGATATATATCAACAACAACATATGGATGGATTTTTCTTTAATGATGATGGTACATCTATGCTTGAAAATGATGGTATAATAGAAGAAGAAGAAGATATGGATATGTATCAAGAAAATCAACCATCATTGTCATTTTCACAACAACGACAACAACAGTTTATATCACAACAACAACAACAAGATCAAAATTTACTACAACATCCTATTATGGTTACCTTATTTCAACAAGTGTATAATATTTTTCAAAACGATTCTTTACTTTGTCAACAATTCTTTGATATCATTCATACTAATTATATTCATAGTGTAGATTTTTCTGAATCCATTTTACATATTTATCGATGGATCCAAACAGTAAATCCTAATCTATGGAGTTCCCTAAGTCCTATTTTAGAACAAATGATATTATATGTTGATTCAGCGACAGAAACTTATGATTCTTATGAAGATTTTATACAGAAAAATTTTATGAATCATGATGATCAACTTTATTTAAATAATGAAATAGAACAAGCTCGTGTACAGCACATATTTAGTAAATTATCGATATAACATAAATATAAAAATAGTGTTAATAAAAAAGTTGATAGTGATAATGATGAATTTTAAAGTAATTTATAAATTAATTTTAATGATGATGGTGATAATAATAATAATATTGTTTTATTGCAATAAATTAAATTCTTTTCTTTGTTAATATATAATAAAACTGACATACACAATTTTTTATCTTCGTTTTCATTTTCTCATCTTTCCTTTTTTTAAGTTAAAAATTGAACAACAGCATCAGATTCAGATGGTAATAAATATACAATTCCATAAGAAGCACCGGCAGCCACAGCACCAATTAATAAAGTTTGAATAGCACCCCACAAAGCACCTTTAGGATTAACCAAACGACTCTTTGTATAACCAAAGATTAATAATGTAACAGAGGTAACGGCAACGGATACCCATAATGCAAGTATAGCATTTTCAATAAATACATAAGGAGCTAAAGGAATTAATCCACCAATGAAGTAACTAAAACCAATAGTTAAAGCAGATATCTAAAATAACAAAAACAAATAAATAAACAAACCATGCATAAACTTTTATATATATATATATATCCTATTATTATAATTATTTAATTTTTACCCAACTACGATGAGGATCAGGTTTTTCTAAATTTAATTCAAACTTCATCATAAAATCTACAAATTTTTGAGGATCACTTTTTAATTTATCAATAAGAGGTTGAAGAGTTCGTCGATCTAATCCATAAGGTTCTAAAATTTCTACAATTTCATCTTCTTCATCTTGAGGACATTCTTCTACTTCTCTTTCTTCACGTAAACGTTCTGTATCATAATGTTCAATTTCGGATTTAGCAGCCAAATATCCACCTAAAGCCATTGAGATAGATCCACTTTAAATATAAATATAAATATATATGTATATAAATAAATAATGATTATCATTTATATATTTCTTTATTTTCTTCTTTGAAAACCATTATCATTATTTTATCTTTACCTGACAATTTCTATTTTGTTAAGTTTAAAGATTATTTTTTAACAAGAAAAAAAGATATGTGTAAGTATATATATATATATATATATATATATCTTTCTCCTATATACTATTTACCTGCAGCACCACCGTAACTATATAAAATAAATAATATGCAATAATTGGTTTTAGTATTTGCTTTTCTTTTCTTTTTTTTTTTCTTTATATTTGGTATTATTTATAGTAATAAATATTTACACAACAATTTTTGTACTTCCTAAACTAGATAAGCCTGCAGCTAAGGCAAACTATTTAATAATAATAATAATACATTTATATTTGTATAATGATAAGAAGAGGTAATGAGGAAGCTCAAGTATATATATATATATATATATATATATATATAATATATTACTTGTTTTTTTTTTAACTTACAGGAACAGTAAGACCATCTATTGAATATAAATAATAATATATATGTTTATTAATGTATTATTTCTTTTTTTTGATCGTCATATATCTTTTTCTTTGTTTTATTATTATTATTATTTACCAGCTAAACCAATAATAGCATCTCTTATAATTTCAGCAGATTCAAAATGTTCTTCTCTATGTAAAAGAGGTTGAAATTCATGAGAACCTCTTCTTCGTAATTTATTTATAAAAGTTGTCATTGTATATAAGATAATAGTATAAAGAAAGGAAAAATAAAAAAAATATGAAACAGAAAAGAAAGAGGAAGGAAAAAAAAAACCTAAAATTGAAATAACGCGTTTAAATAAATTAAATCCAATTTCTATAAATGTAAAAAAATCCCTCTTCCCTCCCTCTCTCTCTTTTTCTTTCTTTCTCTTTCCATTTTAAATCTGTTATTTTTTTTTAATATTAGTAACTATATTTATTTAAAAATTACTTTTAATCTTTTATATTTTCTTTTTTTTTATAGTTAAATATAAAAAGTCATACAAAAAATAAAAAACATGTATATCACTTGATATTAAATTTGCTGGAAATGGAAAAAAAAAAATTTATCAGCTACATATTTAAGTTTTAATTTTGTACCCTCTTTTTTTTTAAATTTTCTTTGTTCTCTTTCTTTCTCTCCCTCTCCCTCTCTCTTTTTTATTTCTACTTTTTCCAGTTCTCTCTCTCTTTTTCTGTTTTATAAAAATGGTAATATATTTATTTATTACCGTTTGGATATGCAATAACCAACCAACCAAACCAATTTATATTATTTTAGAATCAAGTCGATGATGTTGATACACCATTACTGGCATCAGAAACAGTTATTTATATGGGTGAAGATCAAGTTCCTAAAGTACAATCCTCTTCAAAAATAGTGAATGGATTATACTGGATATTATGTATTATACTATGGATATTTGCAACCATCGTCAATTTTATAGGAGGATATATTGTAGAAAAAGTGTATTATTAATATATACATATATATATACATATATATATAAATATATCTTTTTTTTTGGTTTCTTTGTATTTTTATTTTATATATATAACATAACATAGTAATGATAATAATTAATTACTAATAATAAATAATAATAATGTGTATATCTACATCTATATCCTTTTTTTTTTAATTTTTAATCTTTTTTAACACTATCTACAACTTGATTACAAATATTTTGGAAAATAGGAAATAATTGAGATTGTTGGAATGTTTTAACATAAGAAACATCACCTTCTGAATCAACTGCTGTAGTAAAGCTTGGATCAATAGGTACTCTACCTAAAAATGGAATATTATATTCATTTGCCATAGATTCTCCACCACCTGATGAAAAAATATTTGTACATTCCTATCATTTAAATAATATATATATATATAAATAAATACCTTTATAGAATAACCCATTATATATACGTATATATATA
Source organism: Cunninghamella bertholletiae (assembly GCA_037043795.1). NCBI lineage: Eukaryota > Fungi > Mucoromycota > Mucoromycetes > Mucorales > Cunninghamellaceae > Cunninghamella > Cunninghamella bertholletiae. Next base: position 4,275,131 of record JAZGVP010000001.1, read on the forward strand.
TATATATATATTGTAATACTTACAGTGCAATGAGGACAAATATATCCACTCATATTTTCTACTACACCTAAAACGGGTAATTTTACTTTTTTACAAAATGATAATTCTTTTCTTACATCAGCAATAGCTACCCCTTGAGGAGTGGTAACAATCACAGCACCATCAGGATTAAATGATTTTAAATATTCAACCACACTGATATGTTCATCGGATGTACCAGGTGGAGTATCAATTAAAAGATAATCAAGCTCTCCCCAATAAACATCTTGAAGAAATTGTTTGATCATAGCTAAAAAAAAAAAAAAAAAAAAGAGGGTTATAAATATTGATATAAATATATGTATATATCATTTTATCGTTATTATTACTATTATATATATATTACCATTCTTTTTTGGACCACGCCATACTACGGAATCGTTTTTAGAATTTAATAAGAAGCCAATTGACATACATGATAATAATTGTTTTTCGTCAGCATAGACTGGTACCCATCTAAATAATACATATAAATTCATTTACATATATGTATGATAAATACTCTATACAGCTAAAAAGAAGAATATTGTTTATCTATCTATTTTATTTCTATTTTTATTTACCCTTGAGAAGCTTGGTGTACTTTTTTCCCATCTAAACCTAACATTCTAGGTATACTAGGACCAGTAAGATCAATATCTAAAACACCAACTTTAAATCCTTTATCCACAAGCCCAAGTGCTAATTGAGTTGTTACTGAGGATTTACCAACACCTCCTTTACCAGATAAAACTAATATAATATGTTTAATATTAGATAAATTAATTTCTGACATAATACAAATAATAACAATAATAAAAAGATATAGATAAATATTTAAAAAAGAAAAAGAGAAAGAAAAAAAAAAGTAAAGATTACTAATTAAACAGATTTATCAGAAAGTCGCCGTTTTAATTTTTTACTACTCTGATCATCTTGTCAAAATAAAAAATTAAAGTTTAAAAACACTTAGTTTATATATATGTAGAAAAGTATCCACTACTAACAAAAGTTTTTTTTTATTATGATAATGATCATATATATCTCTTTACTCATTCATTTTCTTTATAAAATAAGAAAAATTTCGACGTAAAAAAATCAAAAATCTATAAAAGATCTAATGAGATAATGACAAATTCACTTTATAGGTAAAACTGCAATTACAAAAATATTTTGTTATATCACTTTTCATTTTTTTATTGTTCCTGTAAACTCTTAAAATAATATGAAATATATTGGTGTAAATCATCCATAAAAATCTAGAGGTTAAAACACTTCATCTTGTAGGAGGTATATGCATACAGATGATCAGAAAAAGTTGTTTATTTTCTTATGTTCATGTTTATTTTTTATTTTTTTATCCATTCACTTTTATATGAAATTAAAAAATATCTTGATGTAAAAAAATCAAAAATTCAAAGATCTAGTACATATAAAGATGGCCATTTTATCTATATATATAAAGGAATGATAAACATTTTTAAATCCAGATACTTAACTATGGGCACCAGTAGCTTTTTTATACTTTTAATAAATGGTTTTTATTTGTATAAATAAAAAAAATTAAATGACATCAACTACTATTTTATAAAAAATACTATCATTTTAATTTTTATGCCAACTATTTCTACTAACATTTTTTTTTAAAAAAAACGAATAAATAATCATTATTTTATATTATCTGGGTTTCATTTATTTAATGATGTTATTTATTTAATTATATTTATTGATACAATAATAAGTATATATACCATAGTTTTAAGCATAAAATGTATACACATGTTATATATAATATTTACTATAATAATATAATAATAATAATAAATATATTTTTACTAATATGGACACTTTAACCTCTTTAAAGATTAAAAGTTTAAATTGAATTGTAATAATAATAATAAAAAATATGGTGGAACATGAAATAATAGTAATATAAAATTTACTAAACCATAAAATAATAAAATAGAATAAAAAAAGAATAGTTTGTCTGAGTAAAAAACTTTAAATAATCTACTAAAGATTAATAAATAATACCTGGTATACTTTTTCTTAGAATACTCTTATATTTTCTTTATATTATATAGGTTATATATGTAGATCACTTCTGAAAAGAATAGAAAACTTTATGCAAACTTAATTTATAGTGAAAGAGATAAGTACAATCATGAACTCCCAAAGAAGGTTTAAATCTCTATTATTATTATCATTATTATTATTATTATTATTATTATTATTATTATTATTATTGATTTTCTTTTTTTTTTTTTTATTAATCATTATCACTATTATTATTAATATTATTACATCATAATTTTATTTTTATTTTTTGAAAGTAGAATAAAGTTAATCAGAAATAAATATACAACAGTCTGGAACTAATTCATATAATAATAAAAAACGTGATCTGAATTCAAATTACCAAATATATTCAAGTTCGAAAATATATACTTTTATATATATTATAAACCATTTTGTTAGAAATCACCAAAAATGTATTAAATAAAAGATATAAGATATGAATTTTATACTTTTTAAATTGTTTTAAATAAATAAATAAATAAGATTGTTTCATATCGGGAACAGATTTTGTTATCATATACATATTATTATATATATTCACCATATTTTTTTTTAATTTATTAGCAAATTAGAATTATTGACGGAGTTTTGATTATCTTTATATAAAGTGATACGCCGCCACCTTATTTTAATTGTCATTTTTTTATTTTCCTCTTTCGCCTTTTTTATACCTTTTTCATTTTTTCATTTTTCCTTTTTTTCCTCTTTTCTTTTCTTTTCTTTTCCTCATCACTTTTTTTATAAAAAAAATTAGATAAATATAGATATAAATATATATATAAATAAAAATGACTGTTGTTAAAAGTATTTGTTGCATTGGTGCTGGTTACGTTGGTAAGTTTTTCTTTTTTTTCTTTTATATTAATAGTATTTTAAATATTCTTACCATCTCCTTTTTGTTCCTTTTTTTTTTATATGTATAGGTGGTCCTACTTGTGCTGTTATTGCTTACAAATGTCCTGATATTAAAGTAACCATTGTTGATGTTAACCCTACTCGTATTGCTGCTTGGAATTCTGATAAGCTTCCTATTTATGAACCTGGTTTAGAAGAAGTAGTTATGGCTGCTCGTGGTAAAAACTTGTTCTTTTCTACCGATGTTGATGGTGCTATTCAAGAAGCTGATTTAATCTTTGTTTCTGTCAATACTCCTACTAAGAAAACTGGTATGGGAGCTGGACGTGCTGCTGACCTTGCGTAAGTTGTTATTTTATCTTTTTTTTTTTTTTTATCTATTTAAAAAGAAAAAGAAAGAAAGATAGAGAGAAATAGATAGAGAGAAATATATATATATATATATTTATTACATGGATGAAGAAAAAAAAAAAAAGAGGGAGGGGAAAAAGTTTGCTTATTTATTTATATTCTATATTTACATTCTAATTTAGTTATGTAGAAAGCGCCACTCGTCGTATTGCTCAAGTTGCTAAATCATCTAAAATTGTAGTAGAAAAATCCACAGTTCCTTGTAAGACAGCTCAAAGTATGCGTACTATTTTAGAAGCCAATTCTACACCTGAAATTCGATTTGATATTTTATCCAATCCTGAATTCTTAGCTGAAGGTACTGCCATTTCTGATTTATTAAATCCTGATCGTGTATTGATTGGTGCTTTACAGACCACTGAAGGTATTACTGCTCAAAATGCTTTAGTTGATGTTTATACCCATTGGGTTCCTAAGGAACGTGTCATTACAACTAATTTATGGTCTTCTGAATTATCAAAACTTGTAAGTTTATTTATTTATTTATTTTTATAAGAAAGAGAGAAAATAAGAGTGAGATAATATTTTTATCATATTTATACCATTTTATTATTACTCTTTTAAATAATGATTAGGCTGCTAATGCTATGCTTGCACAACGTATTTCATCTGTTAATGCATTATCAGCAATTTGTGAAGCTACAGGAGCTGATGTTGATGAAGTAGCATATGCTTGTGGTAAAGATACTAGATTAGGATCCAAATTCTTAAAAGCTTCTGTTGGGTTTGGAGGATCATGTTTCCAAAAGGATATTCTTAATTTAGTTTATTTATCAGAACAATTAAATCTCCCTGAAGTAGCTGCCTATTGGCATCAAGTTGTTATTATGAATGAATATCAAAAAAAGAGATTTGTACGTAAAATCATTTCAACTTTATTTAACACCATTACAAATAAAAAGATTGCTGTCCTTGGTTTTGCCTTCAAAAAAGATACTGGAGATACTCGTGAATCTGCTGCTATTACTTTAATTAAAGATTTTATTCAAGAAAATGCTCGCATTGCTATTTATGATCCTAAAGTAGAACATGAACAAATCTATATGGATTTAGTTGAACCTGGAGTAGTGGATACTCGTCAAGAAGTCGAAAAACATATTGAAATTTGTTCAAATGCTTATGATGCTTGTCAAGATGCAGATGCCGTTGTTATTGTTACTGAATGGGATGAATTCCGTGATGATCAATTGGATTATGAAAGAATTTATCAAAATATGCATAAGCCCGCTTTCTTATTTGATGGTCGTTTAATTCTTGATGCCGCTAAACTTCGTAAAATTGGTTTCAGAGTTAATGTCATTGGTAAAAATGAATTAGCTGGTACTGCTTAAGAAAAAAAAAAAAAAAAAAAGAGAAAAAAAAAAAGGATGAATAAATATATATATATATATATATATTTGTATTTTAGTTTTTATCATTATTATCATTATTATTTATCATTATTACATTTTTTTTTTTTTGGATTTCCCATTTTTATTTTAAGTCATTGCTGAGGTTAAAAAATAAAATGCAACTATATATATATAACCCTCTTTTGTAATATTTTTTTCTTTTTCCTTTTTTTCTTTCCTTCTTTCTTTTTCATTTTTTTTTTTTCCCTCTCAAAAAATAAAGTATTCCCTCTTTCACTCTATCTCTCTTTCTTTCTTTTTTTTTATTTTATCACTTTTTTTTATTTGTATATCTTTTATATCTTCTATATATATATCTATTTAAAAAAAAATAAGCTATTTCCCTTTATATAATAATCATGTCTAAGGACAATAATTTAATACAAATGACAAGCTCTTTGCCTAATTCAAACAACATTGATAAACTTTCAATATCTTTATATGATGAAGATAATAATGAAAGAAAAAGAAGTCGAATAAACTCCTTGCAATTAGGTGATACTAAACATTTAATGAAACGAAATTGTCAAAAAGCACATTGTTCACCTATAGAAAGAGTAAGAAAAGTCATTGATAATGTAGTAGATAATGGTTATGAACAAGTGGACTTAAGGTAAAATAAATATAATAAAATAAAAAGAAAATAAAAGTGTTAGAATTAATTTATACTAAATATAAAAGCCTATATATATATATATATATATATATATATATATATTATGATATTTTTAAAAAGAGAAAAAGAAAAATGATATATATATTTATATATGCTATTCTTATCTCATAATCATTTTTTTTATATATGATATGTATATATATTCTTTTAATATTTTAGTCATTGTGAATTAACAGAAATCCCCGACGATATATCTGAATTACAATATATTACTGTCTTTAGAAAGGATATTGTTAAAGCTGCTTCTTTACAACTTTATTTATTTGCAAATCAACTTGAAACGTTAGCTCCCCCATTATTTCAACTCAAAAACCTTACTGTCCTTAGTTTACGTAAATAGATATAAATATAAATAAACAAATAAATAAAATGCATATATAGATAAGTTTATTTATTTTTTTCTACTTTTTATATAAATGTATATATATATTTATTTAGGAAGAAACAACTTAACTGTTTTACCCGCCGAAATAGCTTTATTAGAAAACTTGGTTGAACTTTCCCTAGGGAACAATTCCTTAGTAAATATATATTTATTTTTTTTAAAAAAAAAAGAGAGAATAAGAGAAAAAAAAAAAAAAAAGAAATAAAACTAAATTAAATATATATATTTAAATAGACATATTTACCAGCTGAATTGCAATTATTACCAAAATTATTATTATTATCTGTATGTCCCAATCCTTTATTATCACAAACAGATAATTCATCATCATCGTCTGAACTTTCTGAATCATTATCAACATCAACAACTTCTTCTTCTTTATCATCATCATCCGTTTCAAAAATAATAACAACAAAAACTAGTACCAGCCATTTGTGTCACCGATTTCCAAGTCTTTTTGAATTATCAGCTAGAAAACTTTTTACTACCAAGATACCCACACTACATCACATGGCAAATAAACCTTCTTATTTTACTTCAACAGAAGTTCCTTGTACAGTTTATGAACAGTTTAAATCTATACCAGCCATGAATCGATGTTATCATTGTCATCAATCATTTCTTATCCCTACCATCACTGATATTATTTGGAAAGATGTTGCTAATATTAAAAAACTCCCTTTATTATATCGTTTTTGTTCAATCCATTGTCATCAAGAACACATTTTTAATTAAGAGAAAAAAAAAAAGTCATATGTTTTTTTTTCTTTCTTTCTTTTTCGTATACCTTGCACTTCATTTTTTTTTTATTATCACTTTATTTTTGTATAGTCATTATTTATTTCTTTTATTTATTTCACTTTTTTATAACATATTTTTCATCATTTCTTCTTCCCTTACTCTTTTTTATTTGCACTTTTTTCTTTTTAATCCTTAAATAATAAACTTATTAATATGGATGGACCAATGAAATGGATGGATGCATGTTTTTTTTTTATAATACATTGTGCGGGGATTTAAATGATGAACCAATCAACTACCGCAGTTTGTCTATATATTTGACTTTTTTAATAATATGTTTAATTTTTTCCTCCTTCCCATTTTCCTCTTCTAATTTACAATGTAAGTAATCTGACCCGGCAAAAATGACCGGACTAATTTTTTAAATCTCAGTTAAAAAAATTTTTTATTCATCCATATTTTCTTTTTTATTTATTATTATTAATAATAATAATAGGGCCAATCTTACTGTTCAAAAACGTTTAGCTGCTGATGTCCTTAACTGTGGTCAACGTAAAGTTTGGTTAGACCCTAATGAAGTTAATGAAATTGCCAATGCCAACTCTCGTAAGTATATGTATATATATATATATATATATAAAGACTAAAGGAATAATAATAAATAATAAAAAATGAAAGAATAAAAAAAAAAATATTAATAATCCTCCTCTTTTTTTTTCCTCTCCTTTTTTTTTTTTCAATCGGGGATTATAATTTTAATATATATTAGGTGCTAACATTAGAAAATTAGTAAAAGATGGATTAATTATCAAGAAACCCGAAATTGGCACTACACGCTTTAGAGTACGTGAAAGAGCCGAATCTAAAAGATTAGGACGTCATATGGGTGTTGGTAAAAGAAAAGGTACCTCCAATGCTCGTATGTCTCACCAAGTACTTTGGATGCGTCGTATGAGAGTTCTTCGTCGTTTACTTCGTAAATACAGAGAAGCTGGTAAAATCGATAAACATTTATATCATAATCTTTACCTTAAATCTAAAGGTAATGGTTTCAAAAATAAACGAGTCTTGATGGAATATATTCATAAAGCTAAAGCTGAACAAATCCGTGCTAAGAATCTTTCTGAACAAGCTGCTGCTCTTCGTGCTAAGAATAAGGCTATGCGTCAACGTCGTGCCGAAAAGAAAGCTACTAAAGAACAAGAATAAAAAAAAAATATTTTTGAAAATGATTATTATGATATAAATATATATATATATATATCTATTCTTTATTTTTATTTTTTTTCTACAAATATTCACCCCTTTTATATATATATAAATATATTCTTCCTATTTTTTTTTTCTTTTCTTTTCTTACCTATTTTTTTTAAAAAAAAGTAAAAATATGAAAATAATAAATACTAATAATAAAAGATTATTCTTCTTGTACATATCAATATAAAATGATTTATATATGTAATAACCATGATTATAAAAGAAAAAAATAAAATAAAGCTTTTGATTATGGTGATTAACTAAAAAGAAAGCTATTAAAGACCATGAATAATTTTTTTGAAAATGATTATGATATAAAATATCATACATCTAGTCTTTCTTTTTTTTTTTTTATATTCATTCATTATATATATATTCTTCCTTTTTTCTTCTTATTATCTATTTTTTTTAAAAAAGTTCAAATATAAAAATAAGAAATACTAATAATAAAAGATTATTCATCTTTGTACATATCAATATAAAATGATTTATATATATACTCATATGTAATAATGATATTAATGAAAGAAAAAAAGAAAAAAGCTTTTGACTATAATGATTAACTAAAAACAATTATTTACTAATAAAAGATAAAAATAATAATAATAATAATAATAATAATAATGATAATCCTAAATATATATCCTTTTTTTATTTTTTTATTGTCAATAAAAATCTAATCATTCTAAACAACTAGTTAGTTTTTTTTTTTAAAAAAAAACTGTTTTTAGTAAATCATATTATTTTTATTGTTCACGAGATGTGATAACTTCACGATAAAATAGAAAATAATGTCAAAAAAGTAAATTTAGTATTTTTTTAAAAATTATTTATAGAAAAAAAAGGAAGGATGAAAGAAAAAAAGAAAAAAAGAAAATATAAAATGATAAACAATAATATTAATATTAACAAAAAGAAGGTATTTGAAAAAAAAAAAAAAAATGAGAGTTGAATATTTTATTTTAATAATCAAACATTAAAGCAAAAAAAAAAAAAATTTAAAAGGTTCCATTTTTATTGAAACTTTAATTTTTACGTATTTGGCAATTCAAAAAAGGAAATGAAATTTAATATTTTTAAAATCCCGTAGTAAAATATTCATTATTCCCGATTTTTCTCTTTTTTCTTTTCTTTCCTTCTTTTTTTCTATACTTTTAAAAAACGAAAAGATAACGAAATTATTTATTTTATTTTTCATTCTTTATAATATATATACATATATATATATATATATATATATAAATATTATTCATATATATAATATTTGTAATGAATGCCCCTAAAAGTCATTTGACTATAGTTGGTAAGCATTTAGAACCAATAGTACATAAATCTACTTTATCTTCTATTACAACCCAACGACCGATTTTAACACCGATTACCTCATCCTATCAACATTATTCAACTTCACCTTTTGTACGATTATGGCAACCTCCTTCTAATAATAATAATAATGATAACAATAATAAGAATAATAATATAACAAACGATAAATATCATTCTACCTTTTTAATAAATAAAAAATATACCCATTCTTCTTCAACTCAATTAATTGAAGAATATCATGATACAACTAATAATAATAATAATAATAATAATAATCATTCAATGCAACATCAATGGCAATATCAAATCCCTTCTTCATCACCTCACTCATCATCATCTTCTTATTATCATCATAATCATTCCTCTTCATCTTCTCTGTTACAATCATTACCATTATATGATTTTTTTTCAACCAAACAAATTAAACCAAATTACATTCTTTCACATGCAGCATCCGGATTTGCAAAACAAAGAAATCGTAAAAAACATCCCAAAAAATATTATTTACCAGAACAATTACCTCATTTTTATAGTGAACAAGTAGGTGAAGATGCTTTTTTTCGTCGGTCTGATGCTATAGGTGTGGCTGATGGTGTAGGTGGTTGGGCTACTAGTAATCAAGGTAAAATAATAATAATAATAATAATAATAATAATAAAATGTAAATGTAATGCTCCTTAATTTTATATTTATTTATATATTTTACATTTATGCTTATTTATTTATTAATATTATAAATATTATATATATATATAAATAGCTGCAGACCCAGCTTTATTTTCAAGACAATTAATGCATTATGCTTATATGGAATTAGAAAGATTTCATAATATTGATGATCCATGTTTTTATGATTATGATGATGTAGATCCTGTATATATATTACAAAAAAGTTATGAAGAAAGTATGTCAGTAGCAGAAAAAGAAGTAAGTCATATATATAAATGAATGAATGAATGAATAAAAAATTAAAAATAAAAAAAAAAAAATAAAAAAAAACTCATTCGTTTTATTTTTTATTTATTTATTTATATATTTAAAAAGGGAATTCTCGGATCATGCACAGCTTGCTTAGCTATTTTACGTCATGATGAATTAAGAATAGCTAATATTGGAGATTGTGGTATATCAGTGATTCGTCATAATGATTATATTTTTCGAAGTGAAGAACAACAACATTCTTTTAATTTTCCTTATCAACTTGGAACTGGTTCCCCTGATAAACCTAAAGATGCTCAAGTAAATATAATATAGTATATATATGATTATTATTATTATTATTGTTGTTGTTGTTGTTATTGTTGTGTTGTTTATAATAGAAAAAAAAAATTATTTTTATTTTATTTTATTTTATTTATGATATTCATATATTTTATTTTATTTTATTTTTTATTTTCTTTAGGCATTTAATATTAAAGTAGAAAAGAATGATATTATTATTATGGGTAGTGATGGACTTTATGATAATCTTTTTGATAAAGAAATCTTATCTATTATTCAATCCCAATTAGCCCCTTATCAATTACCTGGTTCCAATAAAGTATTACAATTTGAACCTCAACGTTTATCTGATGCATTAGCATCTCGAGCTAAAGCTGTTAGTGATAATAAATGTGATATTAATAGTCCATTTCAAAAAAGAGCCGTTCATGAAGGTTTTTATTATCAAGTAAGAAAAAAAGAAAAAAAAAGAAATATATATTTATATTATTTAAACTGACTTTATATATATATATATATATATATATATATTTATAGGGTGGAAAGGTAGATGATATTAGTGTAGTTGTTGCTGTTGTACGCGATAATGAAGATTCTCCAAATCGAAGACTATAATTATAATTATAAAAAAAATCCAATTTTAGAATATTTATAACATTACAATTTATTTATTTAATATATTAGCTTTTCTTTTTTTTTTTTTTTTACTATTCATTTTAAAAAAAAAAAAAATTTTAATATAATTCAGGTGTATATAATTTATATATATATATATATATATATATATATACATATATAAAAAGTAATATTTTTTTTTCTCAATTGTAATTACTTTATTTAATAATAAATAGATGACAAGCACCATAAAAGGCAATTGTTCATTTGATGAGAGACAATAAATAATATATATATTAGATGATTGTCAATTTATTCCTTTTTATATATAAAAAAACAGTAAATTAACATATGTCTTATTTCCCCACATTTCAATTAAAAAAAAAAAAGAAAGAAAGAAAGAGAAAGAGAGAGAGAGAGAGAGAAAAAAAATAATAATTGACCACTAAACAGGAGTTTTATATAATAAGATAAATGATCGTTTATTTCTTACATGTATACACTCTTCCCCCTTCTTTTCTCCTCATTTTAACCCCAGGTTTATTTTTATTTTTTATTTTTTTTATTATACATTATACATGTACATATAATATATATATATATATATATACTCTATTTAATTAAAGAATATATATATATATATATATGTAGTTATTTTTATATATATCATAGGAGATGATAACCTTTTTTTTTTCTTTGTATATAAATGAACTTGACTATTCTTTTTTTTTTTTGTATATATATTTATATATGTAAACTGAAATCGAAATTCATTTCGGGGATTCAAATTGCATGAATGAGTTGCATGAATATATATATAGGAGTAAAAATAAATAACGAAAGGAGTGTAAGGGATCAATGGTAGTTTAAAAAAAAGCAATAAACAAATAAAATAATAAAAATATAAAAACCCAAAAATATAAAATAAAATGGCGCCAGATGGTTTTTATATATTACGTTTTTTTTTAAAAATAAAAAGAAATAGTTAATATATTTAAGAATTAATGAAATACATATAGTTTAAATAAAATATTATTAGTATTTTTTTTATGATCGTTTTATAAAAAAAAAAAAGGAGTGAATAGAAAAAAAGAAATGACATTTTAGAAAAATGCCTCGTGATAAAAGGTAGAAAAAGATGGGTTTTTTTTAAAAAAACCATTCACTTTTTTAATTTTTTTCTTACTACTAACTTTAATCCCCCTTTAAAAAAAAATCTCTTTTATTTTTTTTAAAAAAGGAAGGAGATCAAAAAAAAAAAAAAAAAAATTGAGGGGATCTTTATATAAATATATGTTTTTTTTAAGTAAACGATTTTTTTTTAAAAAAAAATCCATCATTTTATCTTTTGTGTTGTATAAAAAAAAGGTGTGGTAAACTAATTATTTATAAAGGGGGCACGACGAGGGAATACAAAAATAATAATAATAATAATAGTAATAATAATAATAATGAAAAATAACTAACTTTTTATTATGATCATTATAATTAGTAGTTTTTAACTTTTTTTTTTCTTCTTTTCTTTTTCTCTTTCTTTTTTTTTTATTTTTATTTTTATTTTTATATACTTCTTTCTTTTAATTTTAATCTTTTTTTTTTAACAATATATACCTTCTTTTAATTTATTATTTTACAACATAATTAAATATAAAAATTATAATATACACTCACACACACATATATATATATATATAAATTACAATTAATTTAATATTTTTTTTGATTGATGATGGCTTTAGAAATTGACGTTTCAACACAACAATGGCATCATCATCAAGATGATAATATAAAAACTAATGATAATAATAATAATAATTACCAACAACAACAACAACAAAAAGAAAATAGTAATATTGATCATGATACTGATAATGATAATGACGATGATGCTTCAGTAACATCTTCACCAAGTATACCTGATGAAAATATTAATTTTGATTTGGTCTATGCTTTACATACTTTTACTGCTACAGTTGAAGGGCAAGCTTCTGTATTTAAAGGGGATGCTCTGATTTTAATGGAAGATACTAATATTTATTGGTGGTTAGTAGAAGTTTTAAAAACAAGAGAAATTGGTTATATTCCTGCTGAAAATATTGAAGTAAGGAGTAAAAAAAAAAAAATAATAATAATAATAACAATAAACAAATAAATAGAGAAAGAAAGAAAGAGAGAGAAAGATGGTCTTTTATATATATATATATATATATATTTCTATATTGAAAAAGAAAACTCAGCTAATCCATCCCACTTTTATTTTTTTATTTTTTTTTTTTCTTCCTCTTTCTCTTTTCTTTTTTTTTTTTATTTATTTATTATAAAATAGACACCTTATGAAAGATTAGCTAGATTAAATAAACATCGTAATGTAGAATTAACTACACCTTCTTCTGATTTAGATACTTCTTCAACTCTTGTTTTTTCTGAAATATCTACTACTTCTACAAAAAAAGTAACTATTGCTGATGATAGTATTTTAGAAAGTATTAATTATTATGATGTTGATGACGATGGTGATTATTATTATGAAGACTCTGATACTGAAATAGAATTATTTCAAGACACTCATAGTCAAGGTACTACCACTATTACTACAACAACAATTACCAATACCATGGCTACTATTAATGAAATTGAAGATTATTCAACAACTACTACTTTACAAAATAATGATACCAATAATAATTATATAAATAATAACAGTAATATCAATGGTCATAATAAAATGATAAAAAGTTATTCAACGGATTATATTCATCCTTCTTCTCCTTCATCCACTTTAAAAAGAGATATATCATCACAATCTTTATCAAGTGAACTTGGCGGTGGTAAATCCATTGAAACACGTGATTTACGCGTATTCGCTGGTAATCTTGGATTAGGGCCATTATTTCACTCTTTTAATATTACTTCTTTAACCACTGCAGATGAATTATTAAAAGAAGCCATTAAAAAATTCAATATTGAACAATTAACTCATCATTATCAACAACAAGAAAATGATCATAATACTACCATAGAATATTATCTTGCTGTACAAGGGGCTGATGGTGATGATTGTATTTTATTACCTCAAGATAAACCTCTTTCTATTTTTAAAACTTTAACTGCTTCTTTAACTACCCCTATGCCTGCTTCTCAAAATGTTTTAATTAAAAAACAACAACAACAATCTTCTACTAATAATAATACTACTACTCCAACTAGAAGAAAAAGATCAAGTAGTTTTGGTAATTATGAACAAACTAATTATGAAGAAGATTATGTTATTCGGTTTTATCTTCATCGAAGAATTAAAAGAGCTCATGAACAACAAGGTGGTTTGGTTTATATAAGAGTTTCTCTTTATCCTGATGATACTGATCAAAATGATTCTACTACTAATGATTCTTCTTCATCATCCTCATCTTCTTATTCATTCTTTTTTAAAAGTAAAAAAAAGAAAATTTCTCCTACTTCTGCTATCATTAAAACTGAAATTGATCGTATTGATAAAATTTTACCTGTTTCTTATGATTCTACCGTGGGCCATGTGATTAATACTGCTCTTGAAAAATTTCATGTTCCTGATTCTATTGCTGATGGTGTAGATGATACTTTACAACAACATGCTCATCCTTTCCAAACTCTTACTAAATATTCTATGTTTGTAAAAAATGGAAATGGTGAAGGTAAAATTATATATATATATATATATAAATAAATATATATATTAAATATAACCTTTTTTTTTTTTTCTTCTTCTTCTTCTTCTTCTTCTTCTTATTTAGAATACACTTTATTTGCTCCAGATTTAATGGGAGACGTATTAAGAAAACATCAACAAAATACCTCAGATTCTATCAATAGTGAATTATTATTTATATTAAGAAAAAGTATTAACAATAATAATAATAATAATAAACGTAAACCATCACTTCCTACATCACCATTATCACCTATAAATCAAAATAGTAGTAATAATAATAGTAGAAAGAGTAGTTGTTCAAGTTTATCAGTTATTAGTTCAGAAAGTAGAAGACCAAGTATATTAGACATTCTTATGGATTCACCAAAAACAACCCCACTTCCTTTTACATCAGAAAATAGACGTCGTTCAGTTCATAGTTTTGTACAAGATAGATCAAATTCATTGCCTGCTATTATTCGTGATCCAAAAGCATCTTCATCATCACAAATTGCTGGTACTTTATCACCTATGAGTCAATCAGTTGCTCATTCAAGAAGATCTTCTACTACTTCAGATCAACTTGATTTGTCTAATAATAATAATAATAATAATAATAATAATAATAATAATAATAATAGTATGACTGATTTATCTATTCATAGTAATGATAATATTTATAATGGTTCTAAAAAAAGAAAAGATAGTGCATCATCCTTTAAACAACATTTAAAACGATGGGTTGGTTGGGGTTCTTCTTCTTCATCATCATCATCATCATCATCTTCTTCTTCTTCAAAACAAAAAAAAGGAAAAGATTTAACAATATCTACATCTATATCTACATCTATATCTAATTCATCACAATCATCTTTATCAAATCCCACTTCTTCTAATCCTCATCATCAACAAACTCCTGTTTCATCACAATCTGCATTTATAACTACTGGTTCACAATTTTCATTTTCAAAATCAGAAGCTTTACAATCTAATCTTAGTGTTACATCTGCACCTCCTACTTCTACTACTTTTGATATTTCTAATAATAATAATAATAATAATAATAATAATGGTTTATATAATCATCATTATCAAAATGATAGTAATGTATCTATGACTGAATCACCTACTCCTTTAACATCATCATCATCACCTCTTCCTCCACATCCATTATCGGCTACTTTACCATCATCTACCTCCTTTTCTTCTTCTTCTTCTCCTTCTTCTCCTCATCCTCATCAACAACAAGTAGATACTATAATGATGATCCATGATGCAAATCCTATTCAAAATATTGATAACAATAATAATAACAATAATAATGTGATTACACATAATTTATTATCATCAACTCAAATTATTAAAAATAAAAATGATAGTGATATCTCCTGTGTTTCTTCTTTGTCTTCAACATCAACTAACGTATCTAATTCGAAACCATCTTTAAAAACTAATAATAACAATAGTAAAGTTATTATAACACATGATCCTATTTCTATTAATCATGCCGATGTTAATGATGATGATAATGATGACGACGACGATGATGATGATGATGATGATGACGATGATGATGATGATGATGATGATGATGTTGATATAAATGAAATAGCAAGTTTAAGTAGTTTAGATTCAGATAATCTCAGTATGGAATCCGATGATCCTGAAGTCCCATTAAATCAAAGACGTATGCAATCGGTTACTATTACAAATGATGATACTTTACTTCAATTATCTAAATCTGTTCATACAGAAAAAGTTGAAATTCATGATTTTAATGAAAATATAAATATGAATCAACAACAAGAAAAAAAACAACAATCATCAACTTCAACATCATTATTACCAAAATCTCAAAAAGTATCTGAAGATTTTGATAATGATTTATTCTTTTTAGTTACTCAAGGTGTAGATTATTTAAAAAGTCGTGAAGATTCAAAATGGGAAGAAGATGATGGGAAAAATAGATATGAATTTCATCCATGGAATAAAACAAATACAACAACAAATGATGATGATGATGATAATAATAATAATAATATAAATATAAATAACAATGAAAAAAATAAAAATCATAGAGAACCCATCATGATAACAGATAGTCCTAATTCTACCACTTTGTCATTAAATTCAATGAATGAAGAAAATAATAATAATAATAATAATAATATCACTTGTAATACTATTGAATTATATAATAATAATAATAATAATAATGAAGAAGAAATAACAGATTATGATACCATTGGTCAAGTATTAGCTTCTCCTCCTTTATCTCCTGAAACTCCACAAAAACAATTAAATCCTTCTTCTTCTTCTTCTTCTTCTTCCCATTTCTCTTCTCAAACTTCTTTACCATCTACTACTAATACCACTACTAATCCTCCAGCTTTAGATGATGAGGTAAAATAATAATAGTAATAGTAATAATAATAATATGAAAAAAAAAGAAGTTTAATGAATTAATTTGTTAACCTTTACTTATATTTTATTTTCTATTATCATTTAGGAATTAAAATGGATTGTCAATTCTCATATTGTTTTCTAAATTATATATACATATATACATATATATATATATATATATAATTATTTGAAAAAACCACTCTTTTTTTGTGTGCGTGCGTATGTATACAATTTTTTAATGTATCATTTCCTTTTTTTTTTTTTCTTCTACTTTCCTCGTTTGATTTTATTTATATTTATATTTATATTAATAGTTTACAATTCACTTTTAATTTTATTTATTTATTTATTTTTATAATACCATTTTTCTCTTTTCCTTTTTTTTTTTTTTTTTAATTTATAATTTAGCATTATACATTATTTAAAATAGTCATTCAATATATCTTATTATTTATTTTATAATAATAATAATAATAATAATAATAATAATGATAATTCAATAAAATTGTTATTTTAAAAAATAGTAATAATAATAATAATAATAATAACAATAATAATAATAATAATACAAAAATAATATTACATTTCTTTTTTTTATTTTTTATTTTTTAAATAGGATTTTGTAATTTTAAAACATGATCATCAACATAATCAGATAAACAAGATAAAGTTTTTTCACTTACTATAATAATATTATCATTAACATAAAGTTGATGATGATGATCCATAAGAGAAGGTATATATTTATAATTAACCATCATACCAAAAGATTCATTTAATCCTTTCCTAGATAAATCACCTAACCAATGTAATTTATGAACACAAGCTCCATTTCTTAAATGAAAATTAGCTACTGGGTCTAAAGCATTACCACCCCCACCAAGATTTTCTCTTTTTTCCTTTAATATATATCTAATGTAATAAAAAAAAAAAAGAATGATTCATCAGTATCATCATCATTTATATATTTATATATATATTTATATATATATTTATATTTATATATATTTACCTTGCACAAAATTCTAATAATTTGGATTTTAATGGATGATCAGTAGGCACTTTAGTAATAAGCTATAAATAAAAATATAAAAATATAAATATAAACAAACATACATATATGTAAAAAAAAAAAATAGATTTTCCATTATTATTATTACATTTTCCCAATGAAAACCACCAATCTCACATAATTGATCCACAAGATTAGTTTTATTTAATAACCATTGTCTAAAACCAGGTATAGGACTTAAAGTAGCAAAAGTATGAAGGCTAGGGTATGATTGTTGTAATTGATGAATTACATATTTAATTAAATGATTACCTAAATGAATTCCACCAAGACCTTGTTGAGTAGTAATGGAATAACAAATAGCATATTTAAAATGATGATCATGATTAAATGATGTAGTTTCTATTTTATTATGATGATGATGACTATATAATGATGGTGGCATAGGTGATTGTAATATACTTTGAATATTTGTTGCTAATTCTGGTAAAAGTGCTACATGAATAAATACTAATGGTTCCATAGGTGATGATTTTGAAAACAATGCAAATACTCTTCTATCAGGTCCAAGTCGTCTATATTTATATATATAATCATTCACTAAGTAAAAAAATCATATTTCCTTTCTTTTTTTTTATTTTATTTAATAATACCTTTTAATATCATTTAAATCTTGAACTGCATGTACTGCTTCATATTGACAAATCTATATATAAGTTTTAAATAATAATAATAATATTTCATTTTTAATTTAAGGTCTCTCTCCACTTTTTATTTTCCTTTTATATATATATATATATTTATTTTACCTTTTCAATAATTTCAGCAGAAGATTGCCAAGTGATTTGTTGAATGATTAAATCGTCGGATACCCAATTTCTAAGTTTATCTTTTAAAATGATTTCTAATTCTTCTAAATGTGAATATTCATTTGGATATTGTTTTAATATTTTTAATAAAATAAACCGGAGATCTATTAAATATTTGATGCCATTAGGAAGTTGATAAAGCTGATGAAGAAATGGTATATAATATTGTTGTTTTTGAAGATATTTGATATATGCTAATTTATCTGGCTAAAATAAAAAGAAAGAAAACAAGAAAAATGATAATAAATAAATAAATATACATACATATATTAAGCTTTTTATTATTATTGTTTCTTATACTTATTATTACCATTTCCAAGGACTGAAACATATCATAACAATGATATATCAAGTCATTCTTATTATCAGTATTATTTGGAGTGGTTATTAAAGCTTGCTTAAATAATTGATTAATAAAAGGACCATCTTTTATTGCACTTTCAGAAGTTTTTAAACTAAATAAAAAAGTGCTGTTCTCTAAATATATAAATATAATAAGTTTATATTATAGTTATTTTCTTTTTATTCAATTCATATATATATTTATATATATTACCTTGAAATATGGACCAATAAGATACATTGAGTGATTTAGAAGAGAGTGATTCAATAGTCTTATGAGGTATATTATTAAAAGAAGAATATAACCTTTTATATTTTAGTATATGACTCAAAGGACTACGATATATAAAATATTTGTTCATGCAATAATAAAGAGAAAGAAGAAGAGAGAAAAAAAAGGAAAAGGGAAAAGGAAAGTGTGAAGGGAAAAAATGAAATTTGAAAAATGGCGGAATTTAAAATCCAGCAAACCCAAATAAAAATAACATATGTAAATCATTTCTTATATATCCCAAAATAATTAAAAATAATTAAACTATTATATAATAATAATAGATACTTTCATTTTTTTTTTTTAATATCAACTATTTATATTAAGTTGTTTATTAATACCACTTTTTTTAAGTATTAATTGTTTAAACACAAAATTAAAAAGTGGTGCGAAAAAAAAAGAGAGAGGGAAAAAAAGTAGCTGCAAATGAATTTGTAAAATGTTAGAAGAGCCTCCTGATATATAATTTGTATTTTTCCTTTTTCCTTTTTTTTTCTCTCTCTTTTTTCTTTTTCCCTCTTTCTTTTTTTATTTATTACTCGCTTCTTTAAATACATACTTCTTTAAGTAATTTATTTATTTTTTCTTATAATCATCTTTGTAAATAGACAGCTATATTATAATATAAGGTAAAAAAAACTTATCATATAATTTATTTTCCTTAAAATCAATTTTATTTCGTTTTGGAAATAAAAAAACTTAGTTATGCACTATTTCTTATATATAAAGAAGATATATATATATGTGTGTGTGTGCGTTTTGTATTAATCTATCTTTTTATTATTATCATTATTCTGTTATTGCTATTATTATTATTATAGTAAAAATTTATTACTTTACATTCACAAACTCGTACACGTATACTCAGCTCACTTATAATATTTTCAAGCACTTCATTTTCTTTTATTTTCAAAAGAGAAAAGAAAAGAATACTCCTAATTCATCTCTTTTATTGTTATTGTTATTTGTTTGTTTTTCAATATTTTTCAAAAGAAATATGGCTCATGGTCCTATGAGTGGTTTAAAAATTACAGGTAAATATATATATTACTCTTCTTTGTCTTTCCTTTTTTTTGTTATTATTTATTCTTATTCCTTATTTATTTACCACCTTACTCTCTTTTTTTTTCTTACTTGATTAAATTATATATATATATATTGGTTTCATATAAAACATTGATGATGTTGATATGGAGCGCGATTATTATCTAAACCCATTAAAACGATTTATATATATATATATATATATATATTAAGACAAAAAGAAAAACAATCCATCTAATCACTATCTATTCTTTTGTTTTGTTTTTTTTTTTTTCTTTTCCTTAATTCTTAGGTGACCCAGATCCCCATAAAGTTCTTAAGGTAGCTGCTAAAGATGGAAGAACTGATGAAGATATAATGCTTCATTATTCAAATTATAAAGTGGCTGGTAATGGTTCCTTTGGTGTGGTTTATCAAGCTAAATTATTACGTACTGGGGAAGATGTAGCTATTAAAAAGGTGTTACAAGATAGACGATTTAAGGTAAAATTTTAAAAAATAATAATAATTATAATAATTAATAGTAGTAATAATAATGATAATAATCATTATAATGGTTGTATATATATAATGAATAAATAATAATGATCTATTTTTTTTCTTCTTTATATATATAAATATACTTATTAGAATCGTGAATTACAAATTATGCGTAGCGTTTGCCATCCAAACATTGTCGCTCTTAAAGCATACTTCTACAGTAATGGTGACACAAAGGTAAAAAAAAATTAGGATCAGGATCGGGAAAAGAAAATAAGAAAAATAAGTTACATTTAAAAAAATGGTTATTAATAATATTACTTATTTTATTTTATTTCATTTTATTTATTGATCATTATTATTATAATATATATATATATATAAATAGAAAGATGAAGTTTATCTTAATTTAGTATTAGAGTTTGTTCCAGAAACAGTATACAGAGCTACAAGACAATATGCTAAAGCTAAACAACATATGCCAAACCTTTATGTAAAATTATACACCTATCAATTATTACGTTCTTTAGCTTACATTCATTCATTAGGTATTTGTCATCGTGATATTAAACCTCAAAATTTGTTATTAGATCCAAATAGTGGGATATTAAAATTATGTGATTTTGGAAGGTATAGTATAAAATAAAAAAAAATGAAAAAAGTAGTATATATATATATATTTACTTTCCTTTGAATTAAATATATATATATATATATTAGTGCAAAGGCACTGGTTGCTGGAGAACCAAATGTATCTTATATATGCTCTCGTTATTATCGTGCCCCTGAATTGATTTTTGGTGCAACAAGCTATACTGTTGCTATTGATATTTGGTCAAGTGGATGTGTCATGGCTGAATTAATGTTATGTCAACCATTGTTTCCTGGTAAAGAATAATAAATAAATAATAATAAAGAATTAGCATTTTTTATTTATATCATTTTTATTATTAATTATTATTATTATTAAATAGGTGATAGTGGTATTGATCAATTAGTAGAAATCATTAAAGTTTTGGGAACACCTACAAAAGACCAATTGCTTGCAATGAATCCTAATTATACTGAACATAGATTTCCTCAAATCAGTTCTCGTCCATTCTCAAAGGTAAAAAATAATATATAAAAATATATGTATTATATTTTAAAAATAAATTACTTAAATAATAATAATAATAAATAAAATAGGTTTTCAGAGCACGAACACCTCCTGAAGCTATTGAATTTATTGATTTGTTATTACGGTATACACCTACTAGTCGATTAACGGCTATTGATGCTTTGGCTCATCCATTTTTTGATGAATTAAGAGATCCTAATTCTAAAATGAATCATGAAAAATCATTACCACCTTTGTTTAATTTTACTGAACACGGTAATATATATATATATATATATAGTAATAATAGTAATAACTGATCAGTCAATATTAAACTTTTTTTATTATTTTAAAATTGATTATGTAGAATTATCTATAAAACCAGCATTGAACCGTAAATTAGTACCTGCTCATTGTGAACCTGAATTATTATCCCGTGGTATTGATATTAATAATTTCCAACCATTATCAATGGATGAAATTAAACAAAAAGCTTTAGTCCGTTAAATATATTGATATATTTATATGATTATTTATTATATATATCTTATTGCTTTTTTTTTAAACCAAATGTAAAACTTTTCTTGTTTTTATTTTCTTTTATTATTATTTTTCTTATTATTATTATTTCTTATTTTTTTATTATTATTATTACTTCTTTTATTACTATTATTAACTTTGATACTGATTAATTATAGTAATGGATTACTATATTCATTTTTATTATTAAAAACAAACCCGATGATAACTCTATGTATATATAAAATGTACCCCTTTTTTTTAGCAATTATATATATTATTATTTTATTAATAGTTTCTTTTTTGTTTTACTTTTTACTTTTTTAATAAAGTTTATATTATAATATTATATATAATAATTAAAAAGAAAGAAATCACTACATTAATCATCTTTTAAAATGAATATTAGTAACTTTTTTTTTTAAATGGCCGCGTATATGCTGTAAACTATTCTCTCCAAAAGGAAACTTTATTGACAATAGTCATAAATAATAAATCAATTCAAATATATATATATATATAATAATTTTATACTTTAAATTCATTCAAAAAAGTAAAAAAAAAAAAAAAAAAAAAAAAAAAAAAAAAAAAAAATTACTATTTACTTTACATCGAGAATATTAAAATTGAATCATTTGTTTATTAGATTTCATATTAAATCGATCTTGGTATAAAAATTTCCCAAAAGGAAAAAAGTCGGAATTTAAAATGAAACTTGGATTTAAAATATAAAAAGGTGGCTATGTAATTTTTTTTGATTGCCTCTTTTATTTCCTTTCTTTCTATTTTAATACATTTTGTTCACTTTTTTTAATATATTAATTCTTCTATTTTTTAATATAATATAATATAAATCAACATGTCTTATCCTGGAAATTACGGTGGTTATCCTCCTTCCCAGCAAAACTATCCTCCTCCTCCTCCTCCACAACAAAACTATGGCGGTTATCCTCCTCCCCCTCCACAACAAAACTATGGCGGTTATCCTCCTCCCCCTCCACAGCAAAATTATGGTGGATACCCTCCTCCTCAACAAAATTATCCTCCTCCTCCTCCACAACAACAACAAAACTATGGTGGCTATCCTTCTCCTCAACAAGGTTATCCTTCACCTCAACAAAGCTACCCATCTCCTCAACAAGGTTATCCTGGTAATCAAAATCCTAGTGTAAGTATTTTTTTTAAAAAAAAAAAAAAAAAAAAAGGAAAAGAAATAGATACGGTTTAGTAGTAATGGTAATAATAATACTTATATTTATTGAACTATTAGTATCCACCTTCTAATTACCCTCCTCCTCCTCCACAAAATTACCAATCACAACCAAGTAATACACAAATTCAACCTCCATCTTATCCTGGTAAGAAAAAAAATAGGAAAGGAAAGGGAATAATATATATACATATACTAAATAATATTTTTTACTATTATTATTAATAGTTCATGATCCTATATTTAGACCTACTGATCCAACTATGGCTCAAGCTAACTATGCTCAACCTCCCAACTCTTCCCATCAACCGGCTCAGCCAGGTAAATAATATATATATATATATATTAAAGAACTTGTGATCCGTCCTTTTTTTTTATTTTTATTAACCATATAAATATATAATCTATTCTAATTAGTTCCATATGCTCCAAATTCAAATAATCAAGGTGCCAATCAATTTATTATGCATACTAATCCTCATATGCAAGGTTTACCACCACCCAATTTCCAGTTATCTAACTGTAAGTTTTATTTTATATATAAATCACCTACATAGGAAAAGAAAATATATATGTATATTAAATGGTTGTATATCATCATTTATATATATATATATATATATATAGGTCAAGGACGTAAAAGAGCACTTTTAATTGGTATCAATTACTTTGGAACTAGAAATGAATTAAGAGGTAAATAAGAATAAAAATAATAACAACCATGATAATATAAAAGAAGAATGAAAAAATGAATGAAATTTAAATTGTATGTATATATACATATAGGTTGTATAAACGATGTCAACAATGTTAAAAACTTCTTGATCACTTTATATAATTTCCGTGAAGTAATAAATTATACATATATATATATTATATATTTATATGCATTTATACATAAACAACTAAAACTAATCATGATATATATTCTTTTTTTTTTTTAATAATACGTATTATAGGAAGATATGGTTATTTTAACTGATGATCAAAGAGATCCTCGATTTATTCCAACAAGACAAAATATGATTAGTGGTATGCAATGGTTGGTAGCCAATGCTCAACCCAACGATTCGTAAGTTTATATATATGGCTATATATAATAATTATTTTAATGATCTATACTTTTTGAAAATAATGCATATATCTATTTTATATATAAATATAGATTCTTTTTCCATTTCAGTGGTCATGGTGGAAGTGTAAGTTGTTTAATATATAAATTTCCATTCTATAAGAATATTCAAAATACATATTTATTTATTTACTTATTTTTGATTATTTTATATTTTTATAAAATAGGTTAAAGATATGGATGGTGATGAAGATGATGGAAGTGATGAAACTATTTATCCTGTTGATCATGATAGATATCCTGGTCAAACCGGTCAAATTCTTGATGATGTAAGATAAAAAAAATGAAAAATGAAGAAATACAATAAACTGTAATTATTTATGAAATAATTAAAATGATTATTTATTTTATTTTATTTTTTTAAAAAAAGGAAATGAATGCTATCATGGTACGACCATTACCAAGAGGATGTCGTTTAACAGCCATTTTTGATAGTTGTCATAGTGGTACAGCCTTAGATTTACCTTATGTCTATTCAACCCAAGGTGCTATTAAACAAAACAATCCATTAAAACAAGCAGGAGATGGATTAATGAAAGCAGGATTAGCTTATGCTGGTGGTAATGTAACGGGTGCTTTTTCATCATTAATGTCAGCTGGAAATAAATTAGTCAGTGGGAAAAAAACAGATGAAAGGATTAAACAATTTAAAGGCTCAGAAGCAGATGTTATTATGTTTTCTGGTTGTAAAGATGATCAAACTAGTGCAGATGCTGTTATTTCTTCTACGGCTACTGGTGCAATGAGTTATGCCATTACAAGTAAGTGAATTTTTATATTATATACGATAACATTTAAAAATATAAAATGAAGAAGAAAAAAACACTAATCTCCTTTTATTTATTTAATAGCTTCCTTAAGAGCTAATAAGAACCAATCTTATTTACAATTGTTAAATAGTATTCGTGCTATTTTACGTGAGAAATATTCTCAACGACCTCAATTTAGCTCTAGCCATCCTATAGGTAAGTTTATTTTTTATTATGGAAAAAAAGAAAAGAAAAGAAAAGATGGAAAATCTCATTTTACTTTTTTTTTAATTTTATTATTAGACACCAATTTATTATTCATTATGTAAAAAATAAAAAAGATAAAAAGTTAAAAAGACACGCACAAAAAAAAGCAATAAATAATGTAAAAAAAAGCCAATCATATGTTTGAATTTTATATATCTTAATTAATAAATAAACAATTGATATATCATAAAAGAATTAACTTATTAATCATATACGGTCAGGAAATATTTTATATATTCAAAAATAAAAGATCTAGGTATATATAACTTAATTTGTGATTATACACAAAAACCAAAAGAGGAAAAAAAAAAAAGAAAGAGATCATTAAAATAAATGTTTTAAATACATAATTCTTATCCCTAAAAAAAAAATAGAAAAACATGATACATATATACATGTATATGTATAAAAAGATTAAATATGAAAAAGAAAACTTGATGAGTTTTAAAAATAATGATCGTTATATATTTTTTTGGTAATACATGAATATTTATTATTATCAGATGTATCTTTATATACATATTATTAAACAATATATTATACATGTTATGTAAAATTTAAATACTATACAAAATTTTTAAATAATACATTTTTTATGTATAATATTATATTGGGTTATGAATAAATTATTACACTTCTTTTAATTAATATTTAAGTGTATTATTTGCTTTTATACATATTTGAATATTCATCTAAATTTTAAAAATTAAAATGGTAATAAGAAATGATTACCAAATTTTTTATTTTTCAAATAGAATTATTTTTTAAAATATAATGAACAATCTAAAATACCAAAAAATAATTATAAATGAGTTTAAAGAATTAATCCCAAAATAAAATATTAGATTAGTTATTTTCAATTAAAAATTGAGTAATTCATTTTATATGTATAAAAGTATGATTGTTTCTTATATTAATTATTTTATAAATAATTTATTAGAGATCTTTTTAAAACTAGCTATATTTACTTGTATAAATATTATACCGGTCTTATCATATAAATAAATAATAATCATATAATTTTATATAATGATATTATTAAGACATTATGTATAAAAATAAATATATTTTATTTTATTTTTTTCAATTCTAAAACAAGAAGAAGAATAATCTAAGTTGGAAACAAGATAATTTTTTTAAAAAATATTCATTAACCTGAAAAAAAAAAAAAAAAAAAAAAAGAAATAAAGATAGGGAAGAAAAAAGATGATGCATATATGTGAGCGTATTTTGAAGATCAAGCATTTATTGGTACATATTTATTATTTTTTATATTTTAAATCATCAAAGCTATTTGGTAAATATCATTTTAAAGAATATATTATTTTTCCTGTTTAACAAATACTATTTACTATTTTTCCTGTTTAACTAAATACTATTTTTCCTGTTTAATTAATACTATTTTTCCTGTTTAACCAATATTATTTTTAAAATAAAGGCGATTTATTTGGGTTTTAATTTAAACACATTTCATACAAAAAAAAAAAAAAAAAAAAATTAATTTAAACACTGTCATTGGTTTCTAGTTATATTAATATTATAAAGTCTTATATAATACCTTCAAGGAATAAAGTCTTATATAACACCTTCAAGGAATAAAGTCTTATATAACACCTTCAAGGAATAATGTTTATTTTATACAATTCCGACTATAAATTTATTATAATTTACAAAATAAAATAAAACACATCTCTTTCTCAATTATATATAAAAAAAAAAATGAAACGAATTATTATTATTTTTATCTTATTTATTTTACAATTGAAAAATATTAATGCAATTGAAAAATATATTCCTCCAAGAAAAGATACATTTTTAATAAGCTGTATGGATCTACGCCTTTTAAATGATATTGTTATTTTTATGGAAAAAGATAATTTGATAAATCGCTATGATCATTTTATATTAGCAGGTGCTTCTCTTGGTACACATAATGATAATCCATATGGTCCTAAATGGAAAGAAACGTTATTTCAACATTTTGAAATTGCTAAAGATTTACATCATATTGAAGATGTTTATATTGTTGAACATAGAGATTGTGGTGCTTATAAAAAGTTTTTATCTAATAATGGAACCTTTGGTGATTCTGATGAAGATCAACAAAAAGAATATAGAATCCATAAACACTATTCTGATATTCTTTCAAAAGAACTTTTGAAAAAATATTCTACTCCTAATCATCCTTTAAAAATTAAAACTTTTATCATGGATCTTCGTGGTGATGTGGATTTATTAAATAAATATTAAAAAATTAAGAAATAAAAATAATTTATTTTTTAAACCATTTCTTAAATTAAAAATAATAAAAAGTTTTACAAACGCAGCTATTCTACCTAATATATTTTTTTCTTTTCTTTCAAGAAACCATATATTTTATTTTTATTTTATTTTATTTATTTAGATAAATATTTGCATTATTAAAGAATAATGCTATTTTAAATATAAATGTTATAATCATTAGTTTATAATATTCTTATACAAATAATAAATAGTTATATATGTATTAATTTATTATTCTGATATATACTTTTGTAATATGTAAGCCTATTTTAAAAAAACATTAATTTTTAATAATATTATGAATAGATTTTTTATATTAAAATATATATCAATATGATTATGGTTTTATAGCTCATAGTGCACGTCCTGTTTTTACAAGACATTTTAAAAATTTAAAAAAAAATTATTATATATTTTATAATAAATATATTAATTAAAATATTAAAAATTTAAAAATAAATAATAAAATCAAATTTTAAAATAATAATTAAGGTTTCGTAAGAAATCTTTTTTTTATTTAATAAATAATAATAAAATTTAAGAAAATATTTTTTTAATATATAAAAGATAATTACAAGATATATTTAATAAATAAATAAAATAAAAATAAAAAGAGAAAAAAAAAAATCTAAGCTTTTATCTAAAAAATATTTATTCAAGATTACAGATTAGAAAATGAAGTTAAGAGTTTTTATTTTGCCATTTTTAATTGGATTATCTTTTCAGGAAAAATTGATGTTGTCAAAATGTGAAAATTTGGATCATAGCGAATGTAATACCCAAGGTCTAGATGATTCACAGATTGATTTTGATTCAATATCTAGTATATATAATACAAAGGGAACATGTGTATATGAGATTGTGCAAAAATATTTGTTTAAATGGTAGTTATTCATTAAATATAGGAAAAAAATGTAATTGTGATATAGAATGCTTTACAGGAAAATGGACTGATTTCTGTTGCAGAAAAAATGGAGATTGTACAAATAATATAGATGAATATTGTAGCAAAAGGGATCATATATTCCATAAATCAAGTTTATAATTATCTAATAATACCTTGTACTTAAAAAAAAACTTAAAAATATTCACACATTATAAAAATTATTTATCTTAATCATTACTTAAACTAAAAAAAAAAAATTCTAAATAAGGAAAACTTTATGCATAAAAAACGTGACATCAATTAAAACAAATTAAGGGTAAAATATTTACCCGTGAAAGGATTGTAAAAAATAAGCAGATCGCCCTATGAGGGGCTCGAACCCTCGGCCTTAGGATTAAAAGTCCCACGCTCTACCGACTGAGCTAACAGGGCTTCTTGTTGAGTGTGAGGTACGCATTTACATTTTCAAATTTATTTAAACATGCCCAATTTATTTAGAAATTGGAAATTTCATATAACCTTGAGCAATGGTTTATTTTTCTTCTACATAATTGGATAGTTATATTATTTATTATACTATGTTTGATTAGATTCATATATATATATATATATAAAGTGATACGCTTTAATTTAATTTAATTTTAATTAGATGGTTCCATTTTATTCAATAGATTCAGGTATGGAAAATGATTATCGATAGAAAAAAAAATTACTAGTATATAAAAAAATAATGGTATCATAAAATAAATAAGAGGTATAAATAAAAAAAAATAACATTATTAAGCAATAAAATTAAAATGAATGATTATTATCAATAAAAAAGTAAATATATAAAAATGGTGTATAATTTAATTCTGGAAAAAGTTAAGGTACATTTAATATTTTCCCATTTGTGTAAAATGGATTCCTTCATATGATGTGATTATTTCTTAATGTGCCTATAAATTGACCATTATTAGCTATTTCAAGTGTATCGGTTATTAAAGCGTATCCTTTTTTTTTTGGAAAGGTTGCTTTTCTTTTTGCTTCTTTAAAAAAAGAAGTGAGTAGCAAGTGTAGAAAGTAAAAAGAGATGATGATGAGCTGCCATACAGTTTAAATTCCAGTCGGATATTTAAACTCCGATTTTTTTAGTGACTTGCCATAAATTTTGTACACTTTTTTTCTTTCCTTTTCTTTTCTTCCATTTCATTTATTGTGGAATTAAAAAATTGTTAATAATATCTTGATAATGGATCCAACTAGACCTAATCCATATGGTAAAAGATATATACATATATATTCAAAGAAATATATAAATTGAATTTTTGAAATAAAGTCTAACTGATTTCCTTTCTCTCTCTCTTTCCTTTTTTTATTTTTTACTTTCTTTAACATATATACAAATATATAATTTTTATTTTGTTATTTTATTGTTGTTATTTTAAAAAAAGGTTATGCTCCAAGAGGTGGCTATAGACCCTTTCGTCCTACTCACTTTAATAGACCACCACCACAACCTGGAATGCCATATGGTAATATACCACCTCAACAACCCCCACCTCATTTCCCTAATTTAAAACTTGGAGGAGGATATCCACAACCACCTATTCGACCACCACCAATGATGACATCACCTAATCCTGATATGAATTTAAACTTAAATAACAATAAACTTAATACCTTATTTGTTGGTGCTATAGCAGCAGGTATACCGGATGATTGGATTGAACAGCTTTTGAAAGTAAATTATTAATATTAATATTATTATTTTTAAATATGACATATATGTATTATATATATTTACTTGTTTTTTTTTTTAATATGGTATGGGTGTATGTGTTTTTTCTTTCTTCTTTTAAAAAAAATAATTAGGCTTGTGGAAACTTAGTAGAATGGAAGCGTGTTAAAGATCAATCAGGAAATCCTAAAGGATTTGGGTTTGCAACATATCAAGATCCTGACAGTGTATTAAGGGCATTAAGAATTCTTGGAGGAGAGGAAAATAATAAAGGCATCATTTTAAAAGCACAGGATGGAAGTCAAACAGAAAAAACACTAATTGTAAAAGCAGATGATAATGTAAGAAATTATTTAAATCAATATAAAAGTTCACGTTCAGGAGCAGCTACTGATGAAAAAGAACAAGATGAAAAATCATTAGAAAAAGTAAATTCAATGTTATCTTATATTAATTCTGGAAAAAAAGTAGAAGATATGAGGGAAAATGAAACAACAAAAAATCAATCATCATCACCATCAGAGTTAACAACAGCAGATATTAATAATAATGAAAATAAAGAATCAAATATAATGGATAAATTAGGTCAAGATTTAGCATTTTTAAGAGAACAAGCAACAAAATCATCATCATCATCATCTCATAATGAACATCCACGTCACCATGAAAGAAACCATTCAAATTCAACAGAAAAAGAAGATGAAGAAGATCATCATCACCGTCATCGCCATCATCGTCATCACCATGATGATGATGATGATCATCGCCGTCGTCAACAAAGAAAAAGACAAGAGTTTATAAAAGGACATACAGAACAATTATCTATAGAGGATTATGATATAGAATTGGAAAAAGATGATGAAGAAGCAGAAAGGCGTAGGCAAGAGAAGTATCAAAAAGAAATGGAAGCTACTTTCCGTCAACGCGAAAAACGATTTGAACAACGTGAATTAACTAGATTAGATGAATATGAACATAACATTAAAAAGGAACGTGAAGATCAACAACGTCGATTAAAAGATAAAGAATATTGGGCAAAACGATTAGAGGAATGGGATGATGATATAGAAATGAAAAATGATGATAATGAATTTTATAGTGATAGGTAATGTATTTATTTATGTATATATGAATTCCATTTTTTCAATTTTTTTTTTTTTCAATTTATTTATTCAATTTATTTATTTATTTTTTAGATCTCGTTGGAGAAAATCTCGTTCACATTTAAGACGACGTGAAGAAGAGCGTGATGAAGAAGATCGTAGGTTAAATATGGATATAGATAAATCACATGAAAAGGAAAATATATCAACCAATTCATCCGAATTAGAAAATAAACAAGAAAATAATTCTGAAGTAACAAATTCTCAATCACCATCTACTGCTTCACCAACAACGTTATTATCATCACCGGCTACACCGATAAAAATAAAAACTGTGGCACCTACTAAGATTAAATCTACTAAAATAAGTTTAGGACAATTACCGACAAAACGTATGGGTGGTAATTTAGGAGATGATGATGATGATGAAGATGGTAATGGACGTAAACGTAGAGTATTAATTCCATTAGATTATAGTGAACTTAAAGATGAAGATACAATGATGGAAGATAATAATAATAATGAAACCACATCAGATCAACAACAAGTAGATGTACCTATATTATCAGAAGAAGAGCGCAATCAAAAAATAAAAGAACTTATATCATCTATTCCTAGTGCAGAAGATCAACTTTGGGAATGGGATATTAAATGGAATGTATTAAATGATGAATTAATGAATACTAAATTACAACCTTTTGTAACAAAAAAGATTTTAGAATTAGTTGGTACTGAAGAAGATGAGTTGGTTACTTTTATTTTAGATTCAGTTAGAAAACAAATGTCTCCTGCTGATTTAGTTAAAGAATTAGAAATGACTTTAGATGAAGATGCATTGGTTTTTGTAATGAAATTATGGCGTACCATTATTTTTGAAACTGAACGTGTAGCTAGGCATTTATAAAAAACATATTTTTCTTTTTCTTTTTTTGGTAAAATTGTAATAGTAAAAAAAAAAATATAATAAGAATAAAAGTAAAAAAATAAATAAAATAATATATATATATATATATATATAAAATAATTATCTTTATTCATCAATAAATTATATATTTTTTATTTATTCATTTATTGGTATAATTAATATTGATCAATCCATGAATCAACCAACATATATCGTGTATATAATAAATATAGTAATATAATACGATTATGATTATAAAATAATAATAATCATAATAATCAAATATATTTTTATTTATTTTATTTTTATGTATTATCCAATACAGTACATATCATCCTATTTATATTCAAGGTGATCAAGTTGAGGTAATTTATTTCATATGAATTTATGAAAAAATAAAATTAATAATAATAAATAGAAAAAGATAGAGTAAATAAATAAAGAATCATAAAAATGAAAATAATAAAAAACAATATATATTCATATTAACAATAATAATAATAATAATAATAATAATAATAATAATAATAATAATAATAATAATAATAATAAAATAAAATAAAATAAAACAATAATATACCCAATGGAATACTAATAAATTACTATTCCACTTTTTATAAACTCGATTTTCTTAAAAGTTATATGTGGATTTAAAAAAAAAAGCAATAAAATGTCATGTATATATATTAGCTGAGACCATCTACAAATATATATCGTTACACTATGATTTTATATATTTTTCAATGCAGAGAAAGCTTCTCAAATTAATTATAAAATACTATTTTATATTATAAACAGTGTATATCAACCTTTACTATATATATATTAAATGAACAATTTCAGTTTAATCATCTTTTTTTTTAATTTATTTAAATGGACAAGTAAAAAAAATAAATATTATGTACGTTTTTTTGTTTTAAAATAATTTAGAACTCAATTCTAACCAAACAACCTTTTTCCGTATTATTTATTATATACACATTGTAGCACATAGATTGAGGCTAAATGAATTTCGTAATCAATTTTTATTAGCTTAAAAAAGAAAAAAAGGGTACAAACCTTATTCTTAAGGAAACAATTGATGAACTTTATTATCTACATATGTATGATTTTTCTTTTTTTTTTATGGGTTTAAATATCATCCACCAGTAAATAATATATATATATATTTATATATAATGATCTAATTGTCATGTTTTTTTTTTTTTTTTGATCTTTTTTTGGAAAATCATCTTACCCAATATATATGAGGCTCAGTTAAACTCATCATCATCACCGAGGAAAGGAAATAAATAAATCTACCAATAAAAAAATCACTAGATTCCCAAATTGAGTATGATATACATCAATCGGAGTGATTATAAGTTTCTGTAATATATATATATATATATATAACAAAAAAAAAAGATATGGAGAAGAAAAAAAAACCGGGGTCAATGTAATAATAGTTCTTTTTTTATTTTTATTATTAACCATAAAATTGAGTCATTTTTTTATTAATAGTAGTATAAAATAATGACATGAATGGTAATATATATCTTTTAATAATAACATTAATAATAAAAGGTTAAATAATCATTTTATTCTGTTTCTCTTTATTCATCTTTTGACAGTTCTTAAAAAAAAATGGATCAAAAATAAGTTCTATCAATTTAAAATAAAATAATGATCTTATTTTTTTTTTTTTTCTGTTATTTAATTTTTAAGGAACTGACAATAAAAAATAAATATTATAATCGGGCATTCTTTTTTATACATATATATATATATATATCCATTTATTATTAATTTAATGAGTCCTTTTCTTTTTCCACTTAAAGTAATAAGATAATAAATTATATAATTATACTAAAGAATACATTTCTGAAGTAAAAACGGACATTTAAAAAAAGAGAGTAAAATAAAATTTTTAGTTACCCTCTTTTCTTTAGCTTATGTCAGCCAGTGTGGGAAACTTACTTTTTATATAAATATTACTTTTTTTTTATATAACGATTTTCTTTTTCTTTCCCTTTTCCCTTTTTTTCCTTTTTCTTTGAACAATAAAAATAAATAAATTACAATTAAAATAAAAATAATCATGTTAACTGATATTAATAACGTACCCATTGACGAAGCCCTTAAACGTGATGGTTTTGTTATTGTAGATAATCTTATTCCTGAAGAATTAATGCCTAAGCTTAAAGAAGCTTGTGAACGTGTTATTAATAAAGCTCGTGCTGGAGAATGGAAGCATCGGTATGTCAAACAAAATAATAATAATAATAATAATATATATATTTAAACTAATAGTTATATATATATATATATATATATATATATATTATAGTCGTTTAGTAGGTACTCAATTCCCTCCTTGGACTGAAGGTGATGATGTATGGGGTGTTCAACACTTGATGCATCCTGAATTAAAAGAAACTGTATTTATGGAATGGTACGGTTCTGAACCTCTTTTAAACGCCGTTTGTCAATTACTTGGTACTAAACGTGAAGACTTACAATTTGGTAAGAAGTTTTTTTATTTTTATTTTGATCTATTTATAAGATATATATATATATATATATTTGTTACTGATCATCATCAATTTCTTCCTTCTTTTTAAATATATATTTATAGAGTTATTTAATCTTTTAATCAATCCTAATGAACATGATTTTGATTTAACATGGCACAGAGATGCTATTCCCGCTACCACACCTGAAGAAGAAGAAAAAGAAAAATTAACTATTCCTCATTATGGTACACAATGGAATACGTAAGTTGAAGCTTTAAAATTTTTATTTATATGTAAATAAATCATTTGATATGTATATAAAAGAAACAAAATAAAGTTTCTTATTTTTTTCTTTTTTTTTCTTTTCATAAATATAAATAGAGCTCTTTATGAAGATGATTGTCTTTATGTAGTACCAGATTCACATCGTCGTGTCAGAACTCCTGAAGAACGTGACATTACCATCAATGATCCCAAGAGTCACAATATGCCAGGTCAACTTCGTGTTAATTTAAAACCAGGACAAACCGTCTTTTACGATAATAATATTCTTCATCGTGCTGCTTATTTCAAATCAAAGAAACGTGCTACTTTACACGCCTCTATGGGTACTATTGAAGGTGGTCATTATCGTGCTAAAACCATTTTCCAACACGGTTTGGATTGGTTGAATACTGATGAATTTAAGGCTACTTTGATAGATTCCTTAAAGACTCCTTATGCTAATACTCAAGCTATGGCTACTCGTGCTGGTCTTGATAAATTAGAAACTAAACCTATCCATTAAGGAGAAAGAAAAAAAGCATATGTATATTCTTAAATATATATATATATATATATATATATATATATTTTGTAAACTTATAATTCATTTGTATAATTTATTTTTTATTATTTTTATATAAACACCCTCCAAACAAATTAATATTATTATTTTTAAATTATTAAATAAAAATGATAATGATGTATTATCTAAAAACAAAAAAAAAAAAAAAGTAAAGTAAAATAAAATACATAGTATAAAATATACATTAAAAAATATATTTTTGGTATCAATTATATATATATATATATAAGTATTATTCTAATTTTTGAATCTAAAATGCATAATCCATTTCACCTTCTGAGCTCTATAAAAATGACCAATAATATATTAATAAATATAAATGCAAGAGGAAACTATGGATAAATAAAATAAATTAATAAAAAAAAATAATAATACTTACATCTTCATCAGGTACTTCACCTAAAATAGTCTGTAATTCCCTTACACGATCCCTTAAACCATTTTTTGTTTCTACTAATTGACGAATATATTCAGCAGCTATAAATCAAATCAAATAATTATAATAATTATTATTATTATAATAATAATAATAATAATAATAAAAACATTAGTATGATCTCTTTCTTTCTTTCTTTCTTTCTTTTTTTATTTTTCCTGTCCTTTTTCTTATCATTTTTTATGATTCTTATTTTTTAATTACATTTTTGTAAGATTAAAGATTCACTTCGTTGACATTCACTTAAAGTTGGTACGATATCCACCAATTGATCAAAACCAATACGAATATTAGCTCTACGTTTTTGTTCTGAAGCTATATGATTTGCCTTTTTTTGATCTTCTGTTAATAATTCATGAGCAGGTTTTCTACCTCTTCCACTACCTTTTGGTTTTGTAACAGTAGTGGACATATTTGTTACATTATTATTACTACTGTTATTATTATTAGATGATGATGATGCTGAAGAATTATTAGTCATAGATGGTGATGATAGTGATGAAGAAGATGATGATGCATGGTGATCTATCATATATATATTTTTATTTCGAAGATCTGAGTTACTATTATTGTTATTATTATTA
Organism: Cunninghamella bertholletiae; assembly: GCA_037043795.1. Classification (NCBI taxonomy): domain Eukaryota; kingdom Fungi; phylum Mucoromycota; class Mucoromycetes; order Mucorales; family Cunninghamellaceae; genus Cunninghamella; species Cunninghamella bertholletiae. The sequence goes on from JAZGVP010000001.1 coordinate 4,312,431, forward strand.
CTTTCTATTAAAGATCGATATTTTTTTGTACTATCTATATTATTATTATAAAGATGATCTTCGTTATTATTATTAGTATTATTATCATTGCCTCTTTTTCTATTCATTGATGATTGTTGAGATTCTGATACTGGTAATAAATTAATTTGTTGACCAAAAGTACTATTTTTTGAATAAGGTGGTGATAATAATACAGGTGTTGGTGATGATGATTTTATGGATGAAGGACCTAAAAAAAATAATAATGTATATTTAAATATATATATAAAATCAACTTGATTATTATGTGTAACCTTAATTATAAAAATATCCTTTTACTTTTTGATTTCCATTAAAAATAAAAATAAAATAAAATAGTATATTTATATATACTATATTTTCTTTCTTCTTCTTATTTCTTTATTTTAATTTATGATATTCACTGATAGTAAAATAATAATAATTATAAATCTCTATTTCTCTTTCATTTTTTTTTTTTTTATTGTTTATGTATGCCAAATTTATATAAATAATTAATTTTTGACATGTCCATATATGCCATAATTGTTGTACACACTTCTTTTTTTTATTATTACATAAATCCACATGGCAATATTCATTTTTATTTTTATTTTTTATTTTTATTTACCTGAATTAGTATCATTTAATATACTTTTATCATTTGATTTATATGAATCTTCTGTAGGTGCAAAGTTATCCAAAAATGAATGAAACTGTTTTTTTTCTGACTCTGAAAATAAACCACTTGAAGGTTGAAAAGGTGTTTCTAAAAAAGAAGAAGAAAAGGTGTTATATATAGAATAAAAAAATAAAATAATAAAAAAAGAGTCATTATTATTATTATTATTATTATGATATAAGCTTGTACCTTAAGGTACTCTCTTTATATCAGTCTATTCTTATATATATATATATATATATATATATATTTGTATACCTTGATTACTATCCATTTTAAAAATATATATTGTATCAACTTTTTTTTATTCTTATTGTATTCTATTATATATTAAGTTATATTTATATAAATATTTATTAAAATATAAATTCAAAAGAATAAGATTTAGATTTATAAAGTAAAAGAAAAAAAAAAAAATAAAAGAAAAGAAAAGAAGAAAAGAAGAAAGAAAAAAAAATCGGGCTAGTAAATTTGCATGTGAAAAATAAGATATTATTTTAAATCAGTAAAATAAAATTTTTATGCGGAATTTAAACAGTTTTTGATTTGAATCCAAAATAATTAACCATTATTTATTTTTTATTGAGTTCGAAAAAATTAAGGGTAAAGTTTACCATCATCATTATCATATATATATATATATATTATTCATCTTCAATAGCTGTCACTTCACTTTGATTATCATCATCTATACTATCATTATTATTATTATTATTATTAATACTATTATTATTATTATTATTATTATCATTATTATTTTCATTTTCATCATCATATTCCTCATTATCGGGAATACTAATTAATTCAGAAGGAACCAAATTATACGTCCGCGATAGTAATAAGAATCTTGAGTATAAAGATGTTTCATTCTAAGAAAAATGTGTCAAATAAATAATGTATAATCTTAATTAGAATTATATATATATATATATATATTTTAACCTTATTTAAATTATTATTTTTTCCTTATTCATTTATAATTATTAATATAATATTCTACTTTACTTCATAAAATTCATAGATTTCACGATGATGGAAATAAGCATGAGCAAAGATACGATATAATCTTCTAGCAATGGATTGAAAATGTTTAAGTGAAGGTTCAGGTACAGAAATTCTATATAATAAATAGATGATTAAAATAAATAAGTAAAAATAACATATATATAAATATATATATATATATATATATATTCATTTAACAAACAAATAAATATCGTTATCTTATCATTAATATTTTATTGGATGAAACCTTTTTAATATCACTAATCCAATAACTTAACTGTAATAAAACTTTATATATATATATCATTACCTGCTAGGAAAGTATTTTGAATTATTTAACAAATTTGTAGCACCATTAAGAGTATGTATAATATAATCAATGGCTGGACACTTGAGAAATAAAAAAAAGAAAAAGAAAAAAAAAAAAAGGTTATGCAAAAAGAAACTTATTTATTATCCCCTTTCATTTTTCTATCTCCACTTTTCTTTTTATTTTCCACCCCCTTTTCTTTCTTTCACTCTCACTCGTTTCCCCTTATTATTTATAATTTTTTTCCCTTATCTTTATATATGTATTACTTACTGATTGAGTAGATGGATGAGCAGCACATAAATATAGCCAACCATCTGCTTTCATTTCAGGACAGTTTTCTTTTGTACATTCATGTTCCAAAGCTACTACTAATAGATTAAGTTCTAAACATACTTGACTATTATATATATATATATATATATATATATATATTATTTAATATATTGATAAGTTATATATATATATATATATTTATTTTACCGTAAATGCTCATATTGCCATACTTGTTTATCTACAGTATCAGGAAGATCAACTATACTCTTAATATCACTACGGTCTTTTCTAATAAGTTGTTGTAAATATTCTTGTACATTAAAAGAAGATTCTAAATTATCTAGTGTTTCAAAAGGCCAATCAAAAGTATTCTAATAAAAGCATCATATATATAACTTTATATGAGCCTTTCTCTTTATTCTTTTTTTTTTTTTCTTTTTTTAAATAGTTATACTATATATATTATATATATATATATTTCTTACTTCTAATCTACTACCAGGATATAATCTTCTTAATACAGTAGATGAATTTTCAGTCATTTTTTGTTTATTTGTTTTTTTATTTATTTTATATAGCTATATAAAGGTACTTTTATTTTTTTAAGATACAAAAAGAGAAAAATAAAGGTTGAAGCTGCATATTTGGTAAAAATAAGAAAGGAAAAAAAAAAAGAGATTCCAATAAAACAAAGTCCGATTTATATATGTAATTTTTTTTTTTTCTCAGCCAAAAAATGATGAATTCTAATAATAATAAAAAAAGCAAGAGAAACCTCAAAGCCAAAATGTTTATTTTAGAGTGACGATTACTTTATATGGAAACATCCAGCTTTAAGTTTTAAGTAGCCACAATAACAAAACAAACAACACATACATATAGGTAAAATATACCATTTAGAGATACTTTTATCTTTTTTTTTTTTTTTTTTTTTTATCACAAGATGTATTTATTTACTTTTTATCTTTTTTTTTTTTAAAAAAAAGTGAAAAAAAAGAAATCAATTGATTTTTTAATATAAATGCTATTTATTGAAAAATATGAATATATAGAAAAGTTTAAACCAAAGAAATAAATTTCTATTTAAATATTGATTTTAATACTTTTTTTTACCAAAAAAAATCCAAAAAAAGGATGGGGGGGGGGAAAGGATGAAAACAAGTTAAAATGATGAAGAATAGGCTTATATAAAAATAAAACAAAAAGGATTCCTTTTTTTAGGAAAACAAAAAAAAAAAAAGTAAAACGGAATTGAATCAAAATTCTTTTTTTAGATTTTGCAAAAAATGGGAATATAGATTTATATATAAATATTTTTCATCTTTTTTCTTACTTTCTTTTTCTTCTTTTCTTTCTTTTCTTTATCTTTTTTTTTTTTTTTTTTTTTTAATATAGATAAAAATATAAATATAAATAAATAAATATATATATTTATATAATGACATTTGAAAACGCAGTATCTTATAGAAAAGGGGCCAAATTTATAGTTTGTTTATGCTTTATAAGTTTACTCATTGGTTGGTCTATAGATTTATCTTTATTACACTGGAAACAATACAAGTCTGAATGTAGTCTTACTCATACTTTACTACCTACTACTTCTACAAAAATGGTTACTGATAATAAATTATCTAATACTTTATCAAATGATCAAATAACTATAAAAAAAAATAATATGAATTGGATTGATAATAATAATGGTAAATAAAAAAGAAAAAAGAAAGATAATTGATTCAATCTATTTATTATAAAAATACTCAACCTTTTTATTTATTTATTTATTTATAATAGATCAACATCAATTATTAATGAAAACTATATTAGGAAAAGCATTTTCATCTTCTGCTGGAGATATTGATATTACACCATTTTATTATAAAGCTAAACATGATCCTATTGAAAATGATATTACCATTCTTACATCCATTACACGTAGTAGAATTATTACTTTAAAAAGATTAGCTGAAAGATATGAAGGTATAGATATAGATATAGATATACATAAATATATATAAATATATATAAATATTATTTTTTTTTTTTTTAAAAAAAAAAAAAGAAAAACACACACATGCATATATATATATATATGATCTAATTCATTCATTCATTCATTTATTTATTTATATGATTTTTAGGTCCTATCTCAGTAACAGTTCATATACCCCCTAATGAAAATGGACAAGAAACAGTTGATTTATTATTAGATACCATTCAATCTTCTAAAGCCATGCAACAATATGTAGATATCCATTTAGTGAAAGATAAAATGGAAAGACAATTAAATTTATGGCGTAACGTTGCTAGGTTTTTTGCAAGAACAAGTAATGTGATGATGCTTGATGTCGATTTTTATTTATGTACTGATTTTCGTAAAAATGTATTAACTAATCCTACTGCTATGACTTTATTAAATTCTGGTCAAGCTGCTTTAGTCATTCCTGCTTTTGAATTTACTAAACAAGAAGACGGTTTAGATTATCATACATTCCCTACTACTAAAAATGAAATATTAAATTTATATGAAAATCATCAAATTGATATGTTTCATTCTTTTTGGACTCCTGGTCATGCTCCTTCTAATTATTCTCTTTGGGCTTCCGTTGATGAAATTTATCCTGTTACTACTTATCAACAATCTTATGAACCATATATTATTTATAAAAAGGATGGTATCCCCTGGTGTGATGAACGTTTCTTTGGTTATGGTAGTAATAAAGCTGCTTGTTTATTTGAAATTTATATCTCTGGTGTAGATTTTTATGTTATGCCTAATGATTTTATTATTCATCAAACTCATGATTATCCAAATGAAACTAGAAATTTAGAGGTAAAAAAAAAAAATAAATAATATAAATTATGTCATAAAAAAAAAAAACATTTTGTATTCATTTCCATTTCTATATTTTTATTTATTTTTATTTTTTAAAAATAGAGATTCTATAATAGAAGATTGTACAACCATTTTAGAGAAGAAGTTTGCTTAAGATATGGTCGGATGCTACTTTCACAAGGTGAATGGGAAACATCCAAATCCGATAATTTGAAAGAACAATGTGAACTTTTACCTACTTTTAAATCCACCTTTAAAAACTTTATGTAATATATATAAATTAGTGTATTTATTTTTAATTTTAAAACCCTTTTTGTAATTATTTTTATTTTTTATTTTTATTTTATTTTTATTTTATTACTATTATTTTATATAAATTAAATTTTTTATTTAATCAATCCCAAAATAATAATAATATAAACACATCATTATCATTATCATCATCCATCATATAAATATATATATACATTTAATGCCCACTTTTAGTTTTATGTAATTTTTTTTTTTTTTTTATAGATTCTTTTTTTTTTTTTTTCTCTTTTTTTTCTTCCATTTTTCCTTTCTTAAAAATAAATATTTTTATTTAAACTTTGAAGTGTTTATATTATAAGCCTCCTTTTGATTACATAGATTTTTATTATTTTTTTTTTTAAAAACATTACGTTTCAATTTACTCCTAAATAAAGTAATTCTCTTATTTTAAAAAAAGATTCAGGAAAAAATATTTAACCCTTCAAACATTTCAAACAAAAAAAAAAAAAAGATGGCGGATATTAAACTTTTTTTTTATATATTTCTGTTTTAATAGATTTAAAGTGTAATAAAAATCAAAATAATAGTAATAATAAAAAAAAAAAAAATGAAAAGGTTAAAGACTTTGATCAATTAATAAAATTAAAGAAAAGATGAGTTTTTATTATTTAATGGAATAATATAAAAAATGGAAATTGATCAAAAAGCAGAAAAAAGTCCGGAGTTTAAAACTTTCAAAAATTGTTCTCTCTCTTTTGTATGTTTTTTTTTTTTTTTTTTACTCTTCTTTCAATTTTTTCACTTGTCTTTTTTATTTATTTTTTATTTAATGTTTAAACCAACACCAGAACATTCATTTTATATACGAGCATTATATAAAAGAATATTATCTGAAGCTTCTTATTTTTTTGATGATCGTGCTAGGTAGAAAATAATAATAATATATTATAATATATATATATTTATAATAGAAAAAAAAGTCCTATTTATGTATAAATGTCAAATAGCATAAAGAGCATAATTTTTTTCTCTCTCTCCCTTCTTTTTATTAACATATTTATTTTTATTTTAGAACTTTTATGATCAATCGTGCACGAAAAATATTTAATGAATATAAAACTTGTAGTGATGAAATTAGAATAAAGAATAAAATAACAGATGCTAGAAAGGTATCTAAAGAAAGAAAAGAAGAAAAGAAGTCCATAAATATATTTTGATCACTTTTAAACTATAATAATATTAAAAAAAAAAATGATTAATATTATATACGCATATATAGAAATTACATCAAATCGAAAGAGCTAATAGAGGTGATAGAAAAAGTACTATGAGAATCTTACAGTCAGCTTATGGAAGAACTGGTAAAACCAAACATAGATTGATGCATGTAAAGTTTAAAATAATAATAAATATATAGTTGATTATTTATTTATTTATTTATTTATTTATTTATGATCAATCATATATATATATATATATAATAGAATTATCTTTATGAAAATATTCCAGCAGATATGGTAAAACCAATGCCATTGATTCCACATATTCCTCATACAGCACCTCCACCACCATTATGTTATCCATTAAGAACTTTAGTTACTAAAGATTTAAAAAAGGCACTTACACCTGAATTACCAACATCACCATTTAAACCATTACATCGTGGAAGACAAGCTAATTTATTATGGCGTTGGCGATCAACTTTGATTAAACAATTATCTATTCCATTACCATTTGAAATTGGGTGCGAATTAGAAAGAAAAGCAGGTGCAACCATCGATCATCCATGTTATTCAGGAAATCCTAATCATCTTAAAGGTGGTCCTTTATGGATAGAAATGTATCAAAATATTAATAATAATAATAATGAAAAAGACTTTGATTTATATCATTTATATCCTAATGCAATATTATATCCATTAACTAAAAATATTCAACGTTCTATCCCACTTCCACCTTCGCCTTATACATCATATCATTCATTATTATATTCAACTTCCACTTTACTTAGTATGTCACCTTTAATAGCAAATTATAATGATGATGATGATCAACGTACAATTCATTATTTAACAACAAAATCCAAAGTACCATCTAAACCTAGACATCCTTATACAGAACGTCAAAAAAAAAGATTTTATCGTAATTTATTATCATCCATTCCTTTCTTATCTCCTTTACCTACTTCAACATCATTATATGATCCTAATATAAAATATGATCTTTTTTATTCACAATGGTCGGCTGGTAAACCAACAAAAGTTTTAGATTTAGATTCAATGCCTAATGATATGAAGCAACGATATTCATCATAGATAAAATGAAAATAAAATATAATAAACACGTTTTTTATTTTTATTTTTATTTTATTATTATTATTATTATAATTATTATTATTACTATCTATTTTAATTATTTTAATCTACAACAACGATATCATCTAATGTTTCTTCTGGAGCTAAATCATAACGAATACCATTTTCCTTCAAATATTCATCACTCCTATAAATAATAACAATAATAATAATAATAATAAAAAAATTAATTACACATATATATAGTCTTTTTTTATTATTATTTCTTATTTCTTTTCCTTTACCAAAACTTTGTTAAATGACGTTGACCAGAATCATTTAATAATGTAACAATAACATGACCAGGACCTAAATGTTTAGCTACTTTTACTGCTGCTACACAATTAACCGCTGAACTACTTCCTAAAAATAAACCTAATTAAATTCCAAAATAAATAAATAAATAAATAAATATTGGTGATATATATATAAACATAATACTTAATCTTCTTTACCATCTTCTCTGACTAAAAATCTAGACATGCGTACAGCTTCATCATCTGTTACTCTATAAGCATCATCAACCCATCTACGACCAAGATCAAAATTTTTAGTTAATCTATTAATCCCAATTCCTTCTACCACTGTATCTACTTGATGTCTTTTTCTAGTGCCTTCCTTTTCAGTAGGTGAATACATGGTATTGTATTTAACTTTATTATATAAACCAGAACCTTGAGGATCAGCTAAAAAAATTTTAATTTTAGGAACAAGAGGTTTTAAATAACAAGTTAATCCTGATAATGTTCCTCCAGTACCAGCACCTAATACTAAAGCATCTAATTGACCATCTGTTTGTTGATAGATTTCAGGACCAGTGGTTTGATAATGTACTTGAAAATTAGCTTCGTTTTCAAATTGATCAGCAAAATAACCTACTTTTTCTTGATTTTTATCCTCATCATCTTTACCAAATTTTTCTGCTCTAGTACGTGCTAAATTAACAAATTGATTTTTATCTATAATACTAACAGGTCTAACTTTTTCTACATGAGCACCTAATTTTTCTAATAGTTGATATTTTTCTTTAGCTTGATCATCTGGCATGACAATCCATGCATTGTATCCTTTAGCTCTTGATATCATTGCAATGGAAATCCCGGTTGATCCTACTGTTCCTTCAAATACTGTACTTCCTTGATGTGGTTTTAAAATGCCCTTTTTTTCCGCTGATTGAATAATATTTAATGCTACTCGATCTTTTGCACTTCCACCTGGATTTAAAAACTATATATATATATATATATATATATTTATGATCATATTATAATTTAGAGTATTTCTTTTTTTATAGAATTTATTTTTTTATAAAATCATTCATATATATGTTTACCTCAGCTTTGCCCTATATATGTATTATAATCAAAATAAATAAATAAATAAATATGATAATAAGTTTAGTTGTTTATTAAAATAATATTTGCCATATTATTCAAAAGTAATATTTATATCTCTATATATTTGTATATATTCATTATTGACTTACTAATATAGTACAACCTGTTGCTTCAGATAAACTACGAATTTTCATAAGAGGTGTATTACCAATTAAACCATCCACACCTTCTACTATACAAGATCCACGACCTTTATATTCTATGACATTTTTTTCATTATTGTTTGTTGTTTTTGACTTTTGACTATTATGTGATAAATAATAATAAATTGCCCCGGAGGATAAAATAGATAATATAGATCCAGATATAAACCCAATAATTAAATCACGTCGATCTATTTGGGAACTCATTGAAATGTCATTTATATTTAAAGAGAAAAAAGAAAGGGAAGAGAATAAAAGGAAAAAAAGAAAGAGGAAAGAAAAGGGAAAATTTATTTTCTGTGTTAAAAAAAAAAGACAAGTAGATTATTTTAAAACTCCGTTTTTTTCAGGCTATTGATAGTTAATGCATATATAATATTTAGTTTCGTTGGTTCTATATTTTTTTAATCTATATGAATTCTTTGAATAAAAATAAACGCGATTATTCAAAAAAAAAAAAAAAAAATACGTTTACTAAAAAAGAAGAAAAAGAAGAAAAAATAATGGGTCGAGCTCTTTCCATTTATTATATATATTGATAAAAAAAGAATAACATCACTATACAACTATTCATTTTTTTCATTAGCAATATAAAGAATTCACTTTTTTTCGAAATATGTATATATTATACACTATTTTTTATTTTATTTTTTCATTAGTTTTTAATAATAATCGGTAATACCTCTGTCAGTGTCCTTTCTGATCTTTTGTAGATTATTGACTTATTTTTACTTCAAAAAATTTCCTATTTTCACAAGTTGGGTGAATTAAAAAAAAAGTAGCATGATCATAAGAAAATAAAAAAATTTTGTAAGTATTCTATATATATATATATATATATATATATTTCTATTAGTGAAGTGTATTTTAACCTTTAAATTTTTATGAATCATTTACATCAACATAGTTTTTATTTTCATAAAAAGATAGATAAGTAAAAAAAATGGGTATGGACATAAGAAAAAATAATATTTAAATAATGATTGCAAAAGTAATTGTAAAAAAAAATATCGTGATTAACGATTTTTATTTAATGATGTTCACAATAATAATAATAAAGCTTTATAACTATTATTTTAATATATGCTTTTCATTTTATATTAAAGAACTTTTTTTTCTTATTGTGATCAAAAAAAGGAAAGAGAAAAAAAACATTAAAACGCCGTTTTTTTTTCTTCCCTTTCCTATTTTTTTTAAATATCCTTTCCATTTTTTTCTCTTCTCTTTTCTTATTTTATTTTAATATGTCGCCCCCAAAAATAGTTACTGGATCTCTATTATATTCACCTTATAAATCAATACTGTTTAATGGTATACAAAGAAGAGGTATTACAAATCTTCCAACACCTGATCCTGGTAACACAGTAGGTAATAATTCACTTGGTGGTGTAATTAGCACAATAGCTGAAAAACTTGGGGTTGGTGAGTAAGTAAAGGTGAAAAAATAAAAAAAAATGATAATGTATTTTTTGTATAATATATATATGTATATATATGTACTGCTATGTTATGATTACTTATACATATAGACTTATATATATATATAAATTTAACTTATCTCTCTCTAACTTTTTTATGTGTATATTTATATTTTAGATTGGCAACTGGTGGTTTACAATTAGCAGTTATTGGGGGTAAAGTTTTTTGTTTATTATATTATTTATGCAAACATAATATATAGCAGCAATAAATAACTCACATGTATGTAAACAACCACTTTTTTTTAAACAAACAACAAAAACAACACTGATATATAGGATTTATTGCTGGTGCTAGATATTTTGGAGGATATGTTTTTGAGTTTTTTAAGAAAAAAATAATTGTTAGTGCCGATTTTGACAGCCGCGATGAATCATATAGGTTTGTAAATATATATATATATGAAGTAAAACAAAATAATAATACTATTATATACAAATGTTATTTATGAATAATATATATATATATATATATTTATATATTAATATAGTTGGATATTAAATTGGTTATCTGATCATCCTTATACACAAAATGCAACCCAATTTTCAATATCAACAACTATTTCTCGTGCTGGCCAAAAAATCACTGGAGAAGACCTTGATAGCAATTTATGTCCAGTTTATTTTTTACCATCTCCTGGTAATAAATGTTAATAATAATATACAAATAAAAAGAAAGGAAGAAGGAAAAAGAAAAACCTAATCATTAGATTATATATATATGTATATATACAGGTATTCATATTTTTACATATAAAAATCGATTACTCTGGTTATCTCGTGAAAGACCTCAAACTCCAGGTGCAGCAGCAGCTTCTAATGGAAGAGCAGTTTTAGAAAGAATCCAAATTTCTACTTTTGGAAGATCACGTACTATTTTAGAGAATTTGGTATTTGAAGCACAAAAAAAATTTATTGAAAGAGATCAAAGCCGTACTGTTGTTTTTGCAGCTGGTAAAAATAAATAAAAATAAATAAAAATAAATAATAATAATAATAATAATTAATAATTAAAATAAATCATATTATTTTAGATCAATATGGAGCTTGGCGTAGAACAAGATCAAGACCAAAACGACCACTTAGTACAATTGTCGTTCCACAACATATCAAGAATAATGTATTGGAAGATGCTAATGATTTTTTAAAATCAGAGCAATGGTATAGTAATTTAGGTATTCCTTATCGACTTGGTATACTTTTTTATGGTTCACCCGGTAGTGGTAAAACCTCATTAGTTTATTCAATGGCTGTAAGTGGAGAAAATAAATAAATAAATAAATCGAAATTGTTAAATATATATATATATATATATAATCGTTTTATAATTAATCTATATGGTTTTCTTTTTAATTTAATAAAGGGTGAACTTGGTTTAAATATTTATGTTGTTAATTTAAGTAATAAAGGTCTCACTGATGATACTTTAAGTGAATTAGTTTGTGATACTCCATCTAGGTATTTTTTTAATATATATATATATATATATATATATTAATTTATGTGATGTATACTAATGTAAAACTCTTATTATTCTTAGATGTATATTACTAATGGAAGATATTGATAGTGCTTTTGTACAAAGAGATAAAGGTGATAATTCTACTGGTAATAATATTACATTTTCTGGTTTACTTAATGCTATTGATGGTGTTGCTGCTCAAGAAGGAAGAATACTTTTTATGACCACAAAGTAAAAATAATAATAATAATAATATTAAATATATATATATATATATATATATATATATATATATATATATGTTTATGGATTTGCATAATTGATTATTTAATCTCTTTCTTCTTCTTTTTCTTTTTATTATTATTATATTAATATAGTCATATTGAGAAATTAGATCCAGCTCTAATTAGACCTGGCCGAATAGATGTTAAAGTTCATTTTGGCAATGCTACTAAAGAACAAGCAACAGAATTATTTACTAAATTCTTCTCTTATTTAGAAGATGACTATCTTCACACTTTAGCTAAAAGATTTTCATCAAAAATTCCTAATCATCAATTTAGCATGGCACATTTACAAGGTTATTTAATGACACATAAACGTACACCTGAAGTAGCTGCTGAAAAAGTAGAAGAATGGGTTAATAAACATTTACAAAATAAAGGTTCACATTCAACAACCACAACTACAACAACAACATCATCATCTACTGAATTATTAGATGTTAATAGAATAGAATCATTAGATGCAGATGAAATAAAATAAAAATAAAAATTGATTACTTTATAAAAAGTATTCAACTTAAAGGCTTATTATTAAAAATGATTATTGAGATTGATAAATATATTTATATATATATATTATAGTTTAATTTTATTTATTTATATATTTATATATTTAATTAGCATAAAAACAATATTTACAAACCACGACGTTGTTTAAATTCGTCCAAGATTTTATCAGTAGAAGAAGAACCACAGCGAGTAGCACCTTTATTCATTAAATCAATGACTTGATCTAAAGATTTAATACCACCGGAAGCCTTGACTTCAATATGATCAGGAACATTAGCGCGCATAAGAGCAATATCATCAAGAGTGGCACCAGAAGAAGCAAATCCAGTAGAAGTTTTAACAAAATGAGCACCAGCAGCAACAGATAATTGACAGGCTTGAACAATTTCATCTTTAGTAAGATAAGCATTTTCAAAAATGATTTTAAAGATAATATTAGGGTTTTTAGCATGGCAAGCATCAATAACAGCTTTAATTTCTTGTTGACAAGCTTCCACTTGACCTGATTTTAAGTGACCAATGTTAATAACAACATCTAATTCAATAGCACCGTCTTCAACAGTTTGTAATGCTTCAGCAATTTTGGCACTAGTGGGTGAGTTACCATGAGGGAAAGAAATAACTGTTCCTACAAGTACATTGCTTCCTTTTAATAATTCACTAGCTTGTTTGACATCACAAGGTTTAACACAAACTGACTTGGTATCATATTTTTTGGCTAATTCGCAACCTTTGATCACATCATTGGTAGTTTGTTCAGGTTTTAAAATGGCATGATCAAATACTTTGGCAAGTTGTTCATAGGTGATGGTTTCAACGCTGTATTTATTAGCCATTGGTGGTGATTATTTATTTTTGTTTATTCAAGTAAAAAATAAATAGTGAAAGAGAGAACAAAAAAAACAGAGAGAAAAAAGGAGAGAATAAAAAAAATAAAAATAAAAAATAGAAGAGCCTGGGAAAGCGGAATTCCGAATAATTCAATTTGTTTCACAAAATAACCCTATAATGAATATACCATTTTTCTTTTTAGTATATTTTGACATATAAATTTTTTTTTTATTTATAAAAATAAAGCATGAAAAAAAAACTCACTTTATTAATTATTCATTTTTTTTAATCTTTACCTTATTTAAAGGAAATAAATAAATTTATGATATCTTTTCTAATTTTTTTCCTTGTTCTATTTCATCTATTGCTTCAGAATTAAATCTAAATAACCAATTATTTGATAAAAATGATTCAGATTTTTGTTGTTGATGATGAAGATGATTTGGTTTTGAATGAATACCGCCACTACTATCACCACTAATATTATCTATATATAATGGATTTAATTTTGGCCAATTAATAAATTCTAAACCATTTTGTAAAATAAAACACCAAGTAAATAGAATCATAGTAAAACATAAAGAAAGTAAAAATATATAATAAAGAGGTGATTCAACATTATTCATATCAATGAAAAATAATAACCAAAAAAAGAAACATAGAGATGATAAAAATACCAAAGGGGCTGATTGGATTTTCCATAGTGCATATCTTGGTGTATAAGTTGTATACATTTCAATACGATCTTGATTATCACGATTAAATTTACCAAGAAATAAATCGATTGCATCTTGTCGATCACCATCAAAATAATTATTTTTAACATACCGTATCAAGGAATTGTTAAAATCATTAAGTAATCCAAGAATTGTTCTTTTTCCAAATCTATGCAAGTAGTAATAATAGTATTAAAATAATTAATAAATAAATATTTGCTGCTTACACGATTTTTAATTTTTATAAAAAAATCTACCTTGTATAATCAGTTTTAAGTGCCCTAGTACTTGAATATGCAATACTAAGACTATCAGCATTATCTGCCCATGCTATTAAATATAAAGAAATAGATATATGAATATGTATTAATCATTCATTTTTAGAACAAAGATTATATCCTATATATTTACCTGAATTAAATGCTTTTATAAAGTTAGGATCTTTATTTAATTGTAAACCAATAATTGATTGCCATTTGTTGATCATCCATTTTGCAAGCATTGTTTGAACTACGTTTGTACGATCAAGACAATCAATACAATTTGTTCTTGAAACACCAGTCTGTATTTTTTCAGTTTTATTATTTTCATCATAGTAATAATATCTATTTTTTTATAAGAATAAAGTAAAATAAAAACGTTAATTATAAATATCATTTATATATAAAAACGTAAAAATGATGATGATAAATCATTTAACATACCCAGCATGATCTAATTTTGAACTAAGATTATC
This sequence comes from Cunninghamella bertholletiae, assembly GCA_037043795.1. Classification (NCBI taxonomy): domain Eukaryota; kingdom Fungi; phylum Mucoromycota; class Mucoromycetes; order Mucorales; family Cunninghamellaceae; genus Cunninghamella; species Cunninghamella bertholletiae. The sequence continues at coordinate 4,327,697 of JAZGVP010000001.1, forward strand.
AATTAATGTTTGAACACGATGCCATTGCATTTTTTTACATTCACGATGGAAATCAAAATGAGTATAATATAAATGGGAATTATCTAACTCTTGAATTAGTTTTGCATAAAGTTCACCAAGAGGTTTTTCATAACCAGAGGTATTTACTAAATTGATTAAAATTTGCGATCCATATAATTGAATTTGCTGTTCAAAATGAAGCTTCGCTGCTTGTTTTACCTATAAGTATATATATATATATATTGAATTTTATTTATTTATTTATTTATTTTTATTTATTGTTTATTACCTTGCTAGATATATCAGATTCATACCAAAGTCTAGGTACATATCTTGTATTTGGAATTTGACTCCAAAATATAGGTATACTTCCACGAGTTTGAACAAAAGAAAATCTAATTTGATTTTGATTATTTGTTGATGAAATAATATTATTTTGTTGATGATGAAGATTCTGATGATCATTAAATATAATAATTTGTTCTGTTTCTACATAATTACTAACATGACCTTTTTCATCAATTCCTCTTGAAAAATAACGAGTGCCAGCTCGTTCTTGGCTTCGTCTACTGATTAAAGCAAATGTAATGGATTTTTGATTAATTATCAATGGCTTAATAGTAACGACTATATAAATATATGTAAATAATAATCATCATTAGCATCCAATAATAAAAAAAATTGTAATATAACGTATCATTTTTTTATGACTTACATCCTTGGATAACCGGTAATATAAATGGATTCATCTATATATATATATATATATATATATATATATATATATATATATATATATATAATATTCAAGTTACTTAATATATGATCAATTATTTATTTATTTAAATGTATATATTTCATGCATTCTAATTATACCTTTTTATAATCATCAATTAAAAGCATTTTTTGTGATAAATATTGATTCCAAAAAAAACGATTATCTACCTATTTTTAATAAAATTAATTTATATATATAAATTTATTAATCCTTTTTTATGTGTATAAGCATAGATATATATTCATATTTGTGTAACTTTTATAGTTATATATAGTACCTCATGTGTTTGGCGTTGTAAACTATTAGTTAAATTATAGGTATAAGAAAAATAAAACGAGTTAAGTTGCAACTGAGACTCTAAAAGATAGATAAAACTTTGTTCTTCTTGTAAAAGCTTTTCTGAATAATGTTCCCAACTTGTTGATATAGGTAAAATTTGAAACGAAGTTGCTCGATATATTTTGTTATTACAAATAGTACCAACTTCTAACTTATTTGTAATGACAATCATATAACTATCTATTTTACAAAATAAAATAATATATATGCAGTGAATAATAGAAAAAAAAGTGTAATAGTAGTAGTAAAATTAAAAATTATTTATTATTATTACCAGCTTGTAGTTGACAAAAACCTAATATCCCGTATACAACTAACTCGCTAAATGACGCCAAACTTTCTTTAGGTGGAGCTAAATAAATAAATAAATAATAATAATAAAGGTTAAGAATTGGATCACTTTTCACTATTATGGTTTTTAATATAAATGTACCGTCAAATATAAACTCTTTTGAGTTTCTATCTATTGTTAAACTTTGAATAGAAGATTGACAAGAACTTGCTGGTTCAAATAATGGCGTAAAAGTATAGTTGTCATTAGTTACTATTCTATTATATATAAAAAGTAAAACGGTAAATAGGGTTTATTTACACAGTAAACTTATTCCTTTTAAAATAGTATATTTATCACAAGTATTATTTTTGTTTTCTTTTTACAATCTTAATTTTTCATAGATCATTTATTTAAATTGGTATAAATAATAAAATACAAAATTTATATATTTGTATATAATGAAAAAAGAATGAAAAAACAGGAAAAGCAGGAAAAAAAAAAGAAAAGGAGCGTGAAATAATTAAAATCTATTGTATGATGGAAAAAAAAGATCGGAGTTACCGAAAAGGAAAAAAAAAGAGCTATTTTACATGAATAGTACATATATATATATATATTTATAAACATAAGATTTATATGATTCATTAAATCATACTAATTCAGAACCAACAGAGCTCCTCAAGGGTCCTTTTTTAAATATAAATACATGGGAATGATCTTGATTTTGAGGAAATCGACCAGTTTTAAGATAAATTCCATAACCCTCATATGTTTTACGTAAATGATCATTCCAAGCACGTTGTCCAAGGTCAGCAGCACGTTCTGACATACCAATGTATGTTTCAAACATTTCTTTATCTATGGATTGAACTTTAATGGCTGATGGGTGATCATCTAAATTATTCTTATGGATATAGCTAAGAAATTGTTGATATTCAGGAAAGTTGTCAATATTTCCATAATTATCGCTACTTATTGCTGTTAATTTATCAACATTATTATATTGCTCTGTGTATCTATTTTTTTTATATAAAATAGTTACAATATAAGAAATCATTTACATATATATAATATTTTTAAATGTATATACATATATATATTTTAAAAAAAATAACTTACCTAGTATATTCTTTTTTTTCTGCAGGATTAACTGTTGGATCTAAACTTGCATTAACCATTTTTTCTAATGTTCTTGCATTTTTTTCTTTATATATTCTTGTATCGGTATCATTTGTATCAGTCACTGGTTTAGGTTTTACTACAACATTGGATAATTTTCTCCCAGAAGAGGATGATGCTGCTCGAACAGTGAATGGACTTAACTCTTTAGCTTCAGCTGGTGTTAATCTATATAAAAATAAATAAATATTTAAAGGATAGATAAATAAACATATATATATATATATATATATATATGCCATTAAATGATATAATTATAAACATACTCTCTCTCTGGATTTCTTAAATACATAGATAGTTTTGGAGGTCGATATTTTAATGTTCCATTCATATTATATACAAAAAGTTGGTCTAGTGATGTGTATTCATGATGATTATAATATTCTGCCCAATGTCCAAGATATGGATCGCCTTCTTCAGGATTATCATCAGGTGTCCGTGCTTTAATTGGAATATCATATTTTTCTGAACTATTATTATCACATTTTGGTTCTAGTACTGAAGGTGAATACCAGTTACGATAACTATATATCATCAAATTGATAAATAAATAAATAACTGATGCTTTAAAATACATTATTCATTTATGAATGTTGATCTATTTTTACTTACTCTCTACGAGTTAATTTAATTCTAGGATCTTGATTATGAAGATGATAATCAGAAGTCAAGTCCCACAACATTGGTTGTCCATCTTTTGTAACAAAATTTCCCAAAAATAAATTAATGGTATCCTGTTTATCAGCATCTATAAATACGTATATATCATAATTAATTAATCAATTAATTAGTAAAAAATATTATACATATAAGCAACTATTTACCTGAAAAAGCATTAGCATAAAATCTACGAATTGACTCAATCATATCACGAGGATGACTTGTCCATTGATTTATTTTACGATAAGTTTCCATCGTATTGACAAGATGTGAACCACCATATTGAAGCGCAATTGTATCACCATGATCATGATACATTTCTGTAAATATATTAATAACATCGGAATCAAATTCTATATAAGGTGAAGATACAATACCCATTGAATAAAGTTGATGACCTAATGCACATTTCCCCATTAAAAATTGAGCTGCATTTGTTCGATCTAAACAATCAATACAATTTGTACGTAAAACACCTTGTTGCAGAGTTCTTTTTCTTTTAACACGATAGTCACTTTCATTATTATCTGTATTTGAAGAAGAAGAAGAAGAAGAAGAAGATGATGATGATGGTTGAGAACCGCTATGAAAGAATCCAGTTTTGTCAATTGTTTCTTGAGCAATTTGTTCTAAATACCTGATTACGTCTTGATCATGACTAATTAAATTAATAAATAAATAAATTGTTAATACATGCATACATACATACATACATATATATCTATATATATATATATTATTGTTAGTGAGCGATATTAAATTAAATTACCTTTTAGATGCTCTTGACATATCCCAAGCAATATATTTTATTTTTTTATCATCTGGTAAAAATTGATTTAGATATTCAATACATTCTGTATATTCTTTACCAAGTATAGCTTCACGTTTAGTTTTTTCTTTTTGCTATTATATATAAATATATATAGAAAATAAATAAATAAATAAATAAATAAACGGATGAGTAAAAAGATGGTTTATCAATAATTCATATTTAATTACATACTTTGATTAAATTTAATACAATGCAAGGTGCACCATATCGTCGAAATAAATCTTCAAAATGTAATGCAGCAGCAGAAAAAAATGGATCAACAACATTTACTAAAAAAGAATATATATATAAATTAATAACCTTGTAAACTTTTTCCTTTTCCTTTTTTTTTTCTTACATTCAATAGGTGGTTTTGGTGACATATTTGTTGTATCTTGGGACCAAATTAACGGAATTGATCCACGATGTTGAACATAAGCAGTATAGCGATGATTTCCATAAAGTTTACTATTTGAATGGAATGAAGTAGTGGAAAGATCAGCAACGATTTGTTCCGTTTCTACATCATTAGCAACAAATCCCTAAAATAAATGGTAATAGTTTAAGTTACATATTCACCTTTTTCTTTTTTTATTTCAACTAATAAGTATATATTTACTTTATCATTAACGCCACGTTTTAAAAATCGAGCACCAGCAAAATGACGAGATCTTCTAGCAATTAATGTAACAATGATATTTCTACCAAATATTGATATTTCTGTAATAATAATAAAAATAATAAATAACAAAAAATATTATTAAAACAATATTTAATATGATGGTAATATTATATAGTACTGTTATTATTAATGCTATTATTATTGTTTTTTTATTTAAGAAGAAAAAAAACTTACTAGCTTGATCAACAAATCCATATATTAATCTTAAAATCCATCCAGATCTGGCATTGACATTTTTGAATCCAGTTTTTAATAAATAATCATTCCATACAAACATATTATTTGGTTCTGGGCCATCTAATTTTGTATCATTGTCAGTTGATGTTGTTGATGATGATGTAGAAGTTTGAAAACCTGGGCCAGATGTCATATTTACTTGAAGTGTATTTGTAATATCATAGGTATATGAAAAGTAAAAATTTTTAGTTAAATCAATGTTTTGAAAGGTTGAAATATAACTATTTAGTGAATATGTCATTAATAAATGATAGTGATAATATTAATAAAAAAAAGATGATTGTTATTATATAATTAAAAATCAAGGTAAGTTTTATATATATTATTAGCTTTACCGTCCTTCGATTGAATTTTTATCAACTCTTGTATTGAGACCAATAGGAACTAGTTGAGTAGCATCAATATGATAAATGTAATGCCCACCTAGTAAAGCGACCTGCTTTCTTTTGGTAATAAAAATCATATACCAACCTTGAGTAAACCGAATAAAACCAATAATACCATATATTTTTAAAGGTACCAAATGTAATCCACCTACAGATAAATTGCCATCTTCAATCATATTAAGAAGTTTTGTTTTTTCCTGTTCTGTATAAACAACATCGTCTTCTATGACTACAAGGTCTGTAGGATTATTACGATGAATTTGTAATACTCGATATCGTTGTTTTGATTGATCAGTTCCAATAAGGTAATATCTCTGTGTGTGAAAAAAAAGAGAACAATGATAATGAATATACATACATATATATATATATATATATATATATATATTAATAATACTTTTAATTATAATAATAATAAAGAATTACCGTTTTTGTTTCATAAAGTTCATATATACTCATTACAGCTCTATTGGATGATTGTGGTATTGATTGTTTTATTTCACTTTCTTTTTCATTTATTGGTTGTCTTGTTGGTGAAAGAACTCGTGTTTGGGTGTGATTGTATTTATCTGAATTTTCAACATCTAAAGCTGCTGCATGTAAATACTGTTCTTGAATTTCATGTTGTTCCTGGTATATATGTGCTTCTTGATTCATTTTAATGATATTAATATAAAAGTAATAATAACAAAGAAATATATATATATATATAGCTACAAAAAAATAAAAGAGAGGAAAGAAAAGGTTAAAAAGTGGAAAGAGAAAGAAAAAAATTAAAGCAAGACAAAAATCAATTTTAAAGACTGGCGGACATAAAAAAAAAGAAAGGATTGAAAACAGCATAATTGTGATTATTACTTACTATTACTATTATTGTTATTATTATTATTATTATTATTATAGTTGTTATTATTATTTATACACCTTTTTTTTAATAACAGTAATTTTTATTTATTAGAAAAAATAATAATATGCAGTACATATAAAAAAGTAACCAATTGTATACTCTTTAACGGTAAGACTTTTGGTAACGAGCACGGGCACCAGGACCAGCGAATTTCTTGGGTTCACAACGACGAGGATCAGCGACAAGAAGAGTACGGTCATATTGAACAAGGATTTCCTTGATTTCCTTCTTGGCAGCTTCATCAACGTATTTTTGATAGAAAGCTACAATAGCCTTAGCAAGAGCTTGACGAAGAGCATAAATTTGAGAAACGTGACCTAATCAATAATAATAATAGTAATAAAATCATTATTAATGAAAACCTGATTTATTCCTATATCATCCATTTTTCATTTTTATTTTTAAATCATCTTTCATTATCACAGTAATAATAAAACTATTCTCATTATTTATCATCTATCATTATTTATCATCTATCATCACTTACCACCACCTTGGACGCGGAGACGGATATCAACGTTAGCGAAACGTTCTTCACCAAGGAGAAGGATGACTTCATAAACCTTGAATTTTAAAATTTCAGGTTCAAGAAGTTCAAGAGGAGAACCGTTTACACGGATAAGACCACGTCCACGCTTACAGTGGGCAACAGCTGTGGCAGTTTTCTATTTTTATATATTTTAATAATCAGAAAAAAATCCAAACTTCCACTTAATATATTGTTGTATATATACAGTTTTTTTTTTATATATATATTTATATGCTATTTCCAAAAATGGTTGCTATATTTTATTATTTCCATATCTATTTATTTACCTTGCGACCAAAGGTTTGTACAGCTTCCATTATTGCTATATAATTTTAGAATAATATTGATAATAGGTGATATATATAAAGTGAAAGAGAAAAAAAAGAAAGAGAAATTAATTTCCAAAGAATATTCATTATATTTCCAACTCTCTATTCTTTTTTTTCTGTTTGATAATAAATGTTTATATCTATTGTTGAAAAAATCGTCCATCCATCTTTATTTTTTTTGACGCAATCATCCATCCATCCATCCATTTAATTATTTTTCATATTGTTATTTCGTTATTTAAAAAAAATCCAATCCATCTACATATTATGTCATTATTTGATTCGTAATCATTGTTATTATCCTATAAAGTAACACATACCTACAAGAATTAAAAAAATAAAGGAAGGATCTCACTTGTTCAAACTACAAATTGAATGATGAACCATGCAAATTTAAACACCGACACCGGATTGGATTGGTTGCATATTCCAAATATGGATTTACATATCTTTTTTTTTTTAATTTTAACTTTTTTTATGATTCGATTATGTTTTACGTGTTAAAATCCATAAATAATACAACATTGAATAGTAATTAATTATTGTTATAAATATATGCATGGTATATTCAAATATTATCATAATAAATATTGCTTCAATTATTGAAAAAAGATATTAATTCCATTTTATTCATTATTATTATACCAGTTATTTAAGTAAATCAAAATTTACTCCATTAGTATTTCTTTTTTTACTAATGTTTTTTCATTTAGAAAGTCTTGGAACATCCATTAAAAATAGATAATGTTTCTTTCAAGTTTTATCTTATAGCATTGATTATATACTGGCCTTTTTTTTTGTGTAGGTTATTTTTTTCCTTGTACTTTAGTGATTACAGCATATACCAGAGTAAGCAATAATAGTTTTTATATATGTTTTCTTTGCTTATAATGAAGAAATCATGATAGGAAATTGTAAATTTTGTATTATATACCTTATCACTATATTCAGAGTTACTTTAACAGTTGGAATGAAATTAACTTTATAATAAATACACAAGTAAACGATTGAAATAGTTAAATCAAATGTTGCAAAAAATCAAGTTTTCATTATTAATTATAGTTGATTTTTCTTTAATATTTTTGACTATTCTGTTATTGAATTTATATTGCTTACATTTTGTTTTTATTGCTGTATATATAATACGATGCTTTATAGTTGCTTATAGGTATTTATTTATTTTTTTATTTCATAGATTCCACACTGTTTAGTTTTATCAAAGTCAGACCAAAAGCATTTGTCCAGTTATTTTTTGTTTTAAGAATTTATATAGTAAAATAAAAGGAAATAGTCAAAAAATAAAACGAAGAGAAATATAAAAAGAAAGAGAGAATAAGAAAAAGAGGTATAGAATAGTATATAAAAAGGAAAAACGCGCGCTTTTTTTAAAAAGGCGGAATTTAAATTCAATTTTAAACACTTCCAACTTGAAATTTTTTATCCATTCCCCTCTTCCTTTTTCTTCTTCTTTCTATTATATATTTTTTATTAATCACTCTTACTATTATCTATTTATTCATTTATTTATAGCTTAAAAATAAATGTTTAAAACACTTTATGAAATATGCCTTAAAGAATTAATAATCAATTTTGAAAAAGTAGAAGATCTTCAATATGTACCTTTTGATCCATTCATAATAGATATATTAAATTACATTATTGAAACGAATACGATTAATGATAGCAATGGACGACCTTTAGGTAAAACAATATTAAGAAAGATAGGTGAATCACATGGACAACATTTGAGGAAAAAAGAATATCTTCACTTTGGTTCATTTCTTTTCCAGTGCCGTACACCTAGTACAGTATCAACAGAACTCAGTTATTTTATTCAAAGTGGTGCACCTCAATTAATCACGCGACTTGATTTATCAATGGCGCCTCTCTATGATGAAGATCTTGTACATTTTAAATTATTAGCAAATCTAGTTGTTTTGGATTTAACAAATACTTTAATTAGTGATACTGGTATAAGTCATCTTGCACGATTTACTCAACCAAATGATTCTTCTTCTTCTAGAACGGCTTTTTTACAACATTTAAAAATATTAAGTGTAGCTTATTGCCAATTTATCACTGATAGGTCACTTCGATATATTCCAAGGATGAAAAGATCTTTGGTTGGTATAGACTTATCAACTACTTTGATTACTCCAACTATAGCTAGTACTTTTTTATTGGAACATGGGTATCAACGAATGAGTAACCTAAAACCTAATCACAATTATAATAATAAAAAAGATTCAACTACAACAACGACAACAACATCATCAAGTTTTTATTTTAGAAATAGATCAACATCTTCTGATACAATTATATGTCCAATACATGAACAATTTAAAAGAGAATACTGTCCACAACATTCATCATCATTAATTACTTATTGCGATAATAGATTATCTGAAGAGTATGGATCAAAGACTAAATTATTAAATGATGAAATATTTAATCCTGCTTATAGAATACAACAAAATGGAGTTTTAAATAGTATAATGAATGGATGCATTTTATTAAACCCATATATTAGTGTTATGAGTAATCCTAAAGATTGGAAAGGTTGGTGGAAACATAATGATAATGATCAAAAGAAAGGACTTGTTTTTATATTAAAACCTTCAACAAAAGAAATATCTTCAAATAAAAAACGTTCACTAGAAATGGAAAAAGATAATAATAATAATGTTAAAGTAGAAAGACCTATTAAAATAAAAAATAGATTACAAGTAAAACAATCTATGGATGCAACTACTTTTCTACAAAACTTTCAATTATAAATATATATATATATATAAAATTAAGAATCATAAATGGCATAAAAGCGGTGTTTAAAATCAACCTATTTTTTTATTGACAAGGAAATTCAACATAAGATTCCTCCTCTTTTTTCTCTATTATTAAAAATGGAAAGCATCACTTTGCGTGGAACCCTTGAAGGTATTTAATTTTTGAAGGAATATGACAACTCTAATAATAATAAAATATAGAAGAACATATGGATGGATAAATATATATATGATGGAAAAATTCAACTATATAATGGATGGATGGATGGATGGATGAAAGATTTTTTTTTAGTGTATAATATCAATCCTTAAATATGAAGGGCGTAATATTATATAATGTCAGTATAATTAATTAATTTCACCATTCTTTTTTTTCTCTCTATCTCTTTTATATATTCCTTATTTATTATTTTGAAATAATACAACAATAGGTCATGGTAACTGGGTCACTGCCATTGCCACCACTGCCGAAAACCCTGATATGGTTTTGTCTGCTTCTCGCGGTAATTCAACATATATAATAGAAACTTTTTTTTTTTATTTAAATAGAAATAACATATCTAAAAAAATTGAAAGAATAGAGGAAATAATAATAATATTAATAATGATGAATGATAATGAAATAATAAAAAATAAATAAATAGATAGGATATTGATAAACTAAATAATTTGATTTTTTTTTTTTACATATGTATGTATTACCCAATAAAATAAAATTAATAGACAAAAAGCTCATCGTCTGGCATTTAACTAGAGATGAAGTTAACTACGGTATTCCTCGCAAGTCCTTGACTGGTCACAACCACTTCATTGAAGATATTGCTATTTCTTCTGATGGTCAATTTGCTTTATCTGCTTCATGGGATAACACTCTCCGTCTCTGGGATTTAGCCACTGGTACCACCACTCGTCGTTTTGTTGGTCACAGCAAGGATGTTTTATCAGTTGCTTTCTCTGCTGATAATCGTCAAATTGTATCCGGTTCTCGTGATAAGTCCATCAAGTTATGGAACACTCTTGGTGAATGTAAGTACAACATTACTGAAGATGGTCACTCTGAATGGGTTTCTTGTGTTCGTTTCTCTCCTAACCCTGCCAATCCTCTCATCATCTCTGGTGGTTGGGATAAGATCGTTAAGGTTTGGGATTTAACTAAATTGAAACTTAAGGCTAACTTCATTGGTCACAATGGTTACGTTAGCACTGTCACTGTCTCTCCTGATGGTTCCCTCTGTGCTTCCGCTGGTAAGGATGGTGTTGTTATGTTATGGGATTTGAATGAATACAAACATTTATACTCTCTTGAAGCTGGTGCTCCCGTCAACGCTCTTACTTTCTCTCCTAACCGTTACTGGTTATGTGCTGCTACTGAATCTTCCATTAAGGTTTGGGATTTAGAATCTAAGTCTATTGTTGATGATCTCCGTCCTGAATTCTCTCAAGGTGCTAAAGGTCGTGCTTTGCCTCCTCAAGCTTTATCCCTTGCTTGGTCTGCTGATGGTGCTACTCTCTTCTCTGGTTACTCTGATAACCTCATCCGTGTCTGGTCTGTTACTCGTACCCTTTAAATGATTTTTTTTTAATAATACTATTAAAAAAAAGTATAAGTATTTATTAGAAATATAATGTGTTTTTTTTTCAATGATGTTCCTTTTTTTTTAAAGAAAAAAAAAATGTGTGATGCTTTTATATAAAACTCTTTTTCGAACAAAAAAAAATATAATAATCATGATTGTAAATTATTTTAACTCATTTTTGGACCTTACTAGACACTAAAAGAAAAAAAAAATAAATAACAGTAACTAAAAAAAAGAAGAAGAATAAGATATATAGTGTGTATGTGTTAATGTTATTTTTATTTATATTTATATATATTTTATTCATGTTGTATATATATATATATATATTTATACATATATAAAAGTGAAAAATGAAGTTTTTTTTATTTACGCTTGTGAGTTTATAAAAAATGGTTTTACAATTTGCATTTATTTTAGATTTAAGCTTTTTTGTTCCTAGGACCGGGCTTTAAATATTCTTTGATCATTTTTTTATTTTCATTTTCATTTTTCTCTATCTCTTCTTTATTTTCTTTTTAGTCTTATTGTTATTTGATTTTTTTTATTATTTATTTTTCGTTTTGTTATAGTTGTTTTTTTTTTCTTTTCTTTTTTTTTTTATATATATATATCTGATATTTTATAATGTCAGATCAGGATCAATCTCATAGCTCTTGTTCACATTCAGAAGGAGTAAAATAATAATAAATGATAATGATATTAATAAAAATAATAAAATAGTAATAATAACAGTTAACATACAAAAGATATATATATTTATATATATATGCATGTATAGTATAAAAGATTGAGTTTATTAATTGTTTTTATATTGATTTAGATTTGCTTGGTTGATATAAATAGTAAAATGAAATATAATGTTATGCAAAGTATAAATATCCTTTTTATTCATTTATTTATTTATTTATTATTATGAAATACCATTTATAAAATACTATTAGGAACTAGACAACAAAAAATGGATCCAAATAATAATACTAGTCAAGCTATGAATGATCCTATGAAGCAAAGTATATATATATAATATGAATATTGTCTTTTTTTATTTTCTTAAATGATAACAGTATACGAATAACATGTATGTAAATATTGAATAGATATGGTTTCAGATAAAATGATACCCTCAAGTGCAGCTATTGGTAAATAATAACAACAAAAAAATAATTGATTATATATATATATATATAATAAAAAGAAGAAGAAAGAAGAAAAAAAAGAAGAATTCATGTGTTATTATTTTTTTCATATAGATTATTTAAGTACTTTTAATTTATCATTTGGTGATATTAATTTTGGTTCTGAAATGGCTGGATTAGAATATGGATTTTTAGGTGATATGGTACAAACACAATTGGATCCTACTTTATTAGGATGGAGTAATGCACCAACAACGTCTGTTTCAGCAGCGGCAGCGGCAGCTTCCAATGTATTCTCCAATACAGTTTCTGAACCTATTCTTTCAGAAAATAATTTATATCCTTCATCATCCACAACTACCAATTCTTCTGTTTTTACAACTTATAATAATCCAAATATAGTTACTACATCTTCATCGATACCTACGTTTAATAATAATACTAATAATAATAATAGTAATGATAACAACTTGATAATAGGATCGACATTATCTACGCCATTGGTTACTCAGCATCAACAATATCACCAACAACAATTGCAACAACAACAACAACAACAACAATCCTTATCAACATCTACTCCTATTCCATCATCACAAAAGCAAAAACAAAGAAGACGATCTTATCAATCCTTTTCATCCACTACTACTGATAATACTACTACTACAACTACTACAACTACTACTAATCAATTAACAGCAACTAATTCAAAACAACTTAACCATCATCAGCAACAATCCTCTTCACAAGAATCAATGGCAATGAAACCTGCCATTTCACCAGTAACTTCATCATTATCAACATCAGTTACTATAAAAAAAGTTTATTCAAAAGATGATAAACCTTTTAATTATGCTGAAGGGTTTCATTATTTAATAAAATACGTTAAAGAAAAGTATGTACATAATCTATGTTGAAGGAAAAAAAAAAAGAAAGAAGTACAAGTTTGATATAGAAAAAGTGATAATCTTACTCATATATTTATTTACTGATGTTTATAGGATGGAAAAAGAAGATTTAATGCGTATTAGTATGGCATTGGCAAAGTTTAGACCTTCTTTTTTATCACTTATTCATTCATTAACAGAAGATGATTTAATATTTATGGAAAAGTGTATTCAACGTACTTTATTGGTAATAAATAAATATGTCATTTATAAATAAATAAATAAATAAGATAAACAAATGTTTATTTATATATCTATTTTTGTTTGTACAGGAATATGAAAAGTTAATTAGTTTTTCAGGGACTCCAACAGCTGTATGGCGACGCACGGGTGAAATCTGTTTATTAGGAAAGGAGTTTTGCTTATTAACACAATGGACAAAAGAATTATTATTAAGTAAAACAACTTATATTTATGAAGTAAGTTGTAATAATAGTATAAAGAAATTGAGAAAAAAAGTCAAACAAGAAAAAAAAAAGAAAAAAACAAGAAATAACAAAGTTAAAAATAAAAGTTGGAATGTACATATACTAAATTTAGTTTTTCTTCATTCCTTTACTCTAATTTTAATTTAATGATAATAATAATCAATATGAAAAGTTAATGGATTGTGGATCAGCAGTAGAATACTGGGAACAATTTAGTAAACATGCTTTTGATAATACAGATGCATCATGCCATTATACATGTATACTTCGAACTCCTCAAAAAAAATCTATTGCTTGTACTTTTTGTTTTATGATAAAACGTGATATTTTTGATCTACCAAGTGTTATAATTGGGAATGTAAGTAATTAGTTCACCATAAGTATATACATATATATATATATAAAGTTCGATGACTTATATACATAACTTTATTATTATTGGTAAAAATAGTTTCTTCCTATACTCAGTTAATGGATTGGATTATTCATTATCTATAATTGTATTTATTTTTTTCTTGTTTTGTATTATTATTTCTATCCTCTCCTTATACATACATACATACATATATATATATATATATATTGCTATAATTGATTTTTATATAATTTTATACATATATATACTAGTTCTTAATGCAATAGGTAAGTTAAAATAATCAAAAAAGGAAAAAAAGATTGATAGAATATAATTAAAACTTTATAAATAATAATGATTTTTAACAACTCTTTTTTTTATCTTTTTAATAATATTGCTACAATATAATAAAAAAAAATAAAACCTTTAAAAATAAAAGAACAAATAGTAAATAATAATATATAATAATAAATGGTAGTAAATAGTAAGTAGTAAGTAGTAGTAGTAGAAAGTAAAAAAAAGGGTAAACTAATAATTAAATAAAATATTGTAAACTATAAAAAAGTTATAGATTTTCATTTTTTCGTTTTTTACGAAATTATATATAAGTTTAATGTAAATAAATAAATAAATAAAAAGCACACATACACACACACACATATATATATATATATATATATATATATATATATATTATTTATTTAGAGCCCTTCATTAAATCTTCACAAGCTTCATCATCAACAAAACACCATTCAATTGGAACTACACCTTTTTCATAAGGAGCAAGCTTTTTGAAGACAGCAGGAGTTAAATCCAAAGACTTATCCTTGCATCCAGGACATGCATCATTAACTTTGGCTCTAGTGAATTTATCACCAGCACGAATAAAAACTTCTTTATTACAAACTTTACTAACAGAGTTTGGATTACCATATTGATGTAAATTCTAATCAATTATAATTATAAATACATAATTAGTATATATATGTAATCAACCAATTAATTTACTTACCATGGCGACAACTGCGCTATTATCATCTTCCATTTTTCCACAAGAGCCTTGTGGTCCACCTTCAGTTTTGGGTCTAAAGAAAGTAGCAACACCTCCTGTTTGAATACCAACAATACCATCAACTACTTTACCAATAACATTTTTACCACGTTTTTCAACTGGTAGGGCAAAAATGACACTTGAGAATAATGAACATAAAATTAAAATATTTAATAAGAATTTCATTTTTACAGATTTATAAAAGAGAAAATAAAAATATAGTGAATAATAAAACAAAAATTTAATAGTAATAAAAAAAAAAGAAGAAAAAAAGAAGTAATGAATAAAAAGAAAAAGAGAGAACGAATGAAAAAAAAAAAAAAATGAAATTAGACTTATGATATTTATATATTTTTTTAAAAAAGCAAAGTTATTTTAGTTAATTTTTTTATAGTGATAACATCATCCTATATATAAATAACAAAAAAGGTAACCAGGAGGTTCTTCATAAAAAACAAAGGGGAAAGAAGAAAGTCAAGTAAAAAAAAAAAAGCAAGAATAATTTGGTAAGTAAAAGAGGAAGGGAGGAAGAGAAGTTTAAAGGGGTCAGGGAAAAAGAGAAAAAAAAAAAAAACCAAAAAAGAAGCCAGTATAGTATCAATTACTTGGTAAAAAAAAAAAAAGATAAATAAAGTGTATATAAACAGGTTCTTTCTGTCTCCACAGCTTACTTGAATTTTTTTTATTTATTTTTAAAACTCAACCATCGAACGTAGTTGTCAATGATTAAAGTATATCTATATACAAAGGGGGAAGAGAAAATAATAATAATAAAGAAATAAAGGAGTTAAAGGGATTGGTAGAAGTTTGTTTTTGTTTACTTTTATTTTTTACAAAATGTTTCTTTTACATACAATAGCGATTACCCTTAAGAATTAGGATTTTTTATGCAGATCTGAGTTTTTTTGTTTTTTATGTCGGAAAAGAAGTCAAAACAAACAATAAACAAAGAATTAGAAGTTCAGATACATATATTTAAAAAAACAACAACAAAAAGAAAAAAAAAGTGATCGATGATGTAAATTATAATTATAATAATCATAATGAGATAAATTATAATAGTTAATTAATTAATTATATCATGATCTACTTTTATTTTATTATTCTATTAAGGTGAATAATCACGTTGATTGTTAAAATGCTAATCATAATTAACCATTACTATTTTAAACTATTTTAATAATGATCAACCACAAAAAAAAAACAAAAATAAGGCTTGGAATATTTGCGTTTTACCGTCATCAATGGATACTTTAAACATTATCTGTAATTGAAAAAAAAATCTAAGGAGTTTCTCTAACCTACCAGAAAAAAAAAAAGTAACCTTTTTTAAGGGTGATTGGTGTAAGGATCTTTTCTTTTTTTTTTTTTTTTTTACTATAGTAAAGAAAGAAATAAAAAAAGGTGGCAATTAACAAAATAACGACTTTTTTTTATTCTACACATATATATAAATATAAATAAAAAGGATTCTGTAAAAGATGATGTTTTGCTTTCTGTCATTTTAGGTAATGTAAATTTGACAAAATATTGTAATTTTTAAACTCCATTTATTCATGACCGCTACATATATTATTTGATAGATGATAATAATAATAGTAATATTAATAATAATATTAATAATAATAAGGGAAAAGAGAATTAAAAAAAAAACAATTTATTTTATTAACTGACATCTACTTCTTTTATTTTTTTTTTTAATAATCACCTTTTTTATTCTTATTTTATTGTCAAGATATATTAAAAAAAATTGTTGTAATTATAATTTAAATGGTTTTGATTGGCTGAGAATGAATTTCGCCTTTCATAATTTTTTTTTTCCCTTCCAATCCCAAAAATTCCTTTTTACACTTCCATTCTTTTTTTTTTTTCTTCCTTCAATATTATTTATTTATATATGATATTTTCATGACGCCAACATCAAAGTTTCAATCAACTTGGCACTATCCTTCTTTTAATAATTCTCCAGTTCAGTATGTATTAAATAATAAATAGTAATAATAATAATATAACTTAGTCATCACTTCCTCATTAATACAAAAAGCCTTTTAATAGGAAAAATACAACAACGGAAGATTTAAATCACAGTAAGGAAAACAATGTAAATAAATATATTTATATATATATTGATAAAGAAAAAGAAGAAAAGATAAATATATATATATATATATATATATATATATATATATATATTAGTTTAACACTTATTATTATTATCATTACATTATATTAAATAGTTTATATCATCACCTTTTAAAACTTCTTCACCTTATATAGTACCTTTATTAATATCATCACCTCCTCCTACAAACTTACAACAACAAGAACAACCAGCTTTTTCAAAAAAATATTTTGATCCTTTTAGTAATAATGATGCTATTGAAAATGATAATAGTAATAATAATACTGAACTAAACGATGCTGATCTTGATGAATTGACTCATTTTTTAAGTCGGCAATTACTTCAAGATGAAGAAGAAGAAGTAAAAAGTATTGATAATAGGTTGTCTTCACATTTATCGAATAAAAATAAAATCAACAAAACGATGGATTCTTCTATTTCAACTTCATGGTATACAGATAATAATAGTAATAGTAATAATAATAAAAGTAATAATAGTAAAAATAATCGTGCCTGGTCATCAACATCAACATCATCACATTTTTCTTTTCAAAAGGAACAACAGCCATCTCTTCTTTTTGGATTTCCTTCTTCTATTTCACCTATATATAATAATAATAATAATAACAAAAATAATGATCATGATAATAATAATGATTCTATATTGGTTACTCATCAAGAAGAAAATGATAAAGAAAATCGTTGGGATAGATTTGAACCTTATGTTGATGAATCGGAATTTGATCCAACTATTAGACCTACTACCACTACTTCTACTCTTATATTAAATGACCCATCATTATCATCCTCTTTAATTCATCCTAATCATCATCAAGAAGAAGAAGAAGAAGAAGAACAACAACAACAATCAATTCAAAAAGAAAAAGAAAAAGAAAATGAAGAAAGTACAATAGGAAAAGTATTAGATAATTTAATATCTATTTTTCCAAATAATGATAAAACGGAATTATTGGAAAAATTAAAGTCATTTGATTATGATTTAGAAAAAACAGTTGAATATATTATTTTATCATCAGTAAAATCATCATCATCATCTGAAGTAAATAAAAATAGAAACAATGATAATAATAATATAATGGAGAATAATAATTATAGTAATGCATTAACTCAATCAAGGTCTACAACTCCTATTCATCAACATGATCATCATTCTACCATTGTTATGACAAAATCCCCAATTGTTTCATCAACAGTATCACCGTCACCATCGTCACCATCAAAAAAGAGACAAGTTTGTAGACATTATTTAGCTGGGGAATGTTATAGAAAAGATTGTTGGTTTGCACATGATTTGGATATTAAGCCTTGTAAATTTTGGTAATGATATATATATATATATATAAAAGAAATATATGTATATTTATTTTATTTTTATTTTTAGGTTACAAGGATCATGCTTTAAAGGGGATACTTGTGAATTTGCTCATAATGTTGAAGATACTTATGTAGTTGAACAAGTTAAAAATAGTATATCATCATCATCTAGTACTATTGATTCATCATCACCTATTTTACATACTCCTACCGTAGGTGATTTTCCTATTATAACAAAATCAAATCGAAAACATAAAAAATCACATAATAAAAAAAAATCAGTTAAAAAGTAATATTTTTTTTTAAAAAATATGATGTAATAATAATAATAATATTATATAGTGATTTTAAGTAAAAATAATAAGAAAGAAAATAGGATTTTCGGTATTTTGTGTTTGTGTTTATCAATTTATGTATTTTTCTGTGTTAAATAATATATGAGTGTGACAAAAAGAAAAAAGAAAAAAAAAAGTGAGGATAATTTATATTTAGAATAAGTTTATTATAAATCTTACTTTATTATAAATATGTATATAAATCTGAATCATATTTTCTGTTTTTATTTATTTATTTATTTATTTTATTTAGCGATTGATTCATTTTTTTTTTATTATTTTTAGATAAAACTAGTTATAAATTATATATATTTGTAAGTATATCATATTTGATTTAACATTCATATTTATGAATATCCTTTTTTTTTTTTTTTTTTTCAAATGGGAGTGATCCTCTTAAAAATAATAAATTAATTTATTTGGTAATTGATAATTATTATTTATTTATTAATAGATAAGCTGTGTGTGTGTGTGTATTTGTTGATAATGTATGATTAAAAATGTGACATGATTCTTAAATGAAAAAGCTTAAATTTATATATATTTGCTTTTTATGATGATGATTCATTATTATTATTATTATTATTATTATTATTATTATTATTATTATTATTATAGTAATAATAATAATAATAATAGGAATTAAAAAACAAAGTATAAAAAATTAGGTATATTAAAAAAAAAAATGGCAATCTATATAAAAAGATGTGAAAGATCGACCAACACAATATATATATTTATATCTATTATCCGATATTAACATGTAATTTCAGAAAAAATGAGTAACCAAAAATTTAAAGCCAAGAAAAGACGAAGATCACTTCTTATTGGATAAAAGTGATCAAGTCGGAGTAAGTGGCGGTTTATATATTTATATATTGGAAAATAAAAGGCGCTAAACCATATATGGAAGGTTCCCATATCTTTTTTGGCGTCATAGTTAAAAAAAATAATAATAAATAAATAATAATAATAATCAATATGGTTGATTACATTGTATTATTCGTTATGATTTTCTGTATATTATATATTCAATTGGATATATTTTATATAAATAATCAAAGTGGAGTTTCTTTTTTTTTTTTTTGTTTCTTTTATTCCCTACTATTTGATTGAATGATTGTTATCTTTTTTTTTTTTTTAATTGTTTATAAATTATATATATATGTAACTTTTTTTTTTTTTTGTGTTTGTCCCTAAAATATATATTGAAATTATAAATTTATAAAAAAGGAGTTGATCGGTGTTTAAAAGTTGTTAAAAGAAATAAAAATTCTGTAAAAGATTTCTATTTTTCGTTTTTCTCCTTTTTTCTTTTTCTTTCACTTTTTTTCCTTTCATTTTATATTATATTTTCTCTCTCTCTCACACACACATTCACGTACACACACTTTTATTAAATAATTTATACATATATATAAATAAAAATGAATGCTTTAACAGAAACAAATAATAATAATATAAATCAATTACAAGTACCTTCATTACCTTCTTTATCACAATTACTAACAGACAACAATAATAATAAAGCTACTACTACTGAAACAGTTATCAAGTCAGAACCTAATTATTATTCTACTCAGATACCCACCACTTCTATAACCACTAATAATATTAATAATATTAATAATAATAATAATAATAATAATACAACTTCATCTCTTCATTTACTTCATTCTTCTACTAATTCAACAAATATTATGGATTCTATAGCAACAACAACTGCTGCAACTTCTGCTGCTGCTGCTGCTACAACAGCTGCTATTTTAACCACTTTACCGACCACAGCTGTAACAACTACACAACAACCAACTATACCATCTATTCCACCTGCTCCACCTACGCTACCTACCAATGTACCTACTATTATCTCGCAACCACCTAATAATAATAATAATACAAATAATCCCACAACAACTGCTAATATAATGGATCCTATGTATATTAATGATCCAACCACTGCTGCTGCTGCTGCTATTACAGCTGCTTCATTAATTTATGATCCTACTACTCTTACTACTACTTTAGATCCAACTCTTAATTCTGTATATAATAATCATCCTGTTGCTCTTGTTAATAATCATCATCATCATCATCATCATAATGGATATTTTGATCAATCATCTAATTTAAGACATCGGCAAGATTCTATTTCAAGTAATTCTTCTGATAATAAAGTATATTCTTTTGTTGCTATTCCTGGTATGGAACAAAAGAAACGTCCAAGAAGAAGATATGATGAAATTGAAAGATTATATCATTGTATTTATCCTGGTTGTAAAAAATCTTACGGTACTTTAAATCATTTAAATGCTCATGTTAGTATGCAAAAACATGTAAGTATCAATTTATTTATTTATCTACTTTTATTATTATTATTATTATTATTTGTTTATTTATTCTATGTACTTATTTTATATATTATTATTATTATTTTTTTAGGGAGCAAAGAGACATCCATCTGAATTTAAAGAAATGAGAAAAGAATGGAGAAAATTAAAAAAACAAAGAGAAGCTCAAAAGAAACAAATGGAAGAAGCTAATATTCAAAATCAAATCCAACAACAACAACAGCAACAACAACAACAAATGGCTGTTTTAGCTAATGCTTTTCAACCTACTTTTCCTACAAACTTTTCTATACCAACCATGCCATTAACTGGTTATTATTAATTTTTTCTTTTTACTTTATTTTGATTGTTTTTTTTCTTTAATGTATGTTGTCTTTTTTTTTTCCCTTTATTTATTTATAATTTGTATATTTTTTCTTTCTTTCTTTTTGTTTTCTTTTTAAAACTTATACTCATTATTTTTGATCCCTTTTTATACACCTTTTTTTCTTCTTTACTTTTTTTTTTATATATTTATTAACTATTTATTATAGTCATATTATTTTGATTATTTTTAATTCTCTTATGTTTTACAATTTATCCATATATTATCTTTTTTTTTTTTTTTAAAAAAAAAGGATGTTTTGGAAATGATATACATTATATAATATATAATATATATTATATAAATATATGTATCTATTTTATTTAGTTTATTATTATTATTATTATTATTATTATTATTATTATTATTATTATTATTATTATTATTATTATTATTATTACTATTTTTATTATTATTTTTATTATATCTTATTGTTTTTCTTTATATATATATATACTTATGATTCTAAAAAAAAAATACAACTCGAAAAAAACAAACAAAAACAAAAAAAAGCCTCTATTGTTTTTCTTTCCTCTCTCCCCCCCAAAAAAAAATATTATAAATAAAGTATTATTATTTAGATGCTGGCCACCAAAAAAGAAAAGTTTCTTATTATTTATTATATATATATATATATATACATATATATATATTCGATGAGTTTAGTTTATTTTTACTTTTTTTATTATTATTATTATTTATATAATGATCCTAATCTATTCAAGATAAGGAGATAAAAAAGATTTTAATTCTTTTGAACAAAGATCAATAGGTGATTTTCCTTCAGAGTTTAATTTATCAGGATCGGCGCCTTTTTCTAATAATACGACTGCGGTATCACCATGACCTTCTTCACAAGCCAAATGTAAAGGTGTATTACCAGCTTTATCTAATGGATTAAGTCGACTACCATGATCTAATAGTAATTTAACTATTTGTATATATCCTTGAACAGCTGCTCGATGTCTAATTTTTTTGAATTTTTTGAATTTTTTTTTTTTGAGTTTTTTTTTTAATTTAAATTTAATATATAATAAAAATGATAGGTTACTATTTTTATCCATCTTTCTATTTTCTTTTTTTGATTCTTTTGCATTACAATGGAGTTTGTTTAATATCATTTGTTAAATTAACTGAAGCTTCATGTTTCAATAAAATCTTGGCAATCTATTATTAAGTCATTATAAATAAATAAATTAATATTAAATGTATACTTCATATGGTTTATTATTATTATTATTACTATTATTATTATTTTTTACTTCAATTCTATTCTTGGATGCTGCATAATGTCTACCATCGAGGAAGATATATTTTTTTTTTGTTATTTTATAAATAAATAAATAAAAAAGTCATGAGATTATATGTATATATATATATATTATATTTTTTTTTTCCTTATTATAATTTATCCCGTATATTTATAATAATATTAATAATAAACTTACAATGGAGTTTGGCCACTTTCATTTTGTGTATTTACTTCAGCATCATTATTTAATAATACTTCAACAACTTTATCACGACCACTTGAAACTAGATAGTTAAATAAAATAAATAATCAATCATATATATATGATGATATATGGATTTTATTCTATATTCTATATACATTTATATATGTATATATTTTACCTGCAATAGTTAAAGGAGTCCAACCTGACTATTAAGGAAAAAATAGAGAAATAAATATATAAAATAAGTAAATAATCCACTCTTTTTAGAATTATATATATATTCTTCTTTTTTTTTTTTTTAATATAAACTCTATTTTATATTACATCATCCTTAGCATTCACATCGGCCCCTTTTTCAATTAAAAATTGAACAAGTTCATCATGACTACCTGAAGCTGCCCAATGAAGTACTGTACGATCATCCTAATCGGAAAAATATATATAAATTAAAAAGAAACAAGAAAACAAGGTTTTATTTTTAAAATAGTCAGTTATCATTCTTTTTTTTTTTCTTTTATTAAAACTTTACTTCATCTTTAGAACGAATGGAATCAGGTTCTTTTTCTAATATTTGTTTAACAACAATATCTTGTCCTTCTAATGCTGCTGTATATATACTTGACATAATTATTATTACTAGATTAAATGAAATAAATATAGAGTGTAAAAAAAGATGTTTCAAAAAAAAATAAAAAAATAAAAATAGTTGAATACGCGTATTTTTGCATTTTTTTTTAAACCCCGGAGGTTTCTTTTCATGGAAAAAAAAAAAAACGTATAATACCATGATTGTTACCATTTTTGGTCAGTTACAAAAAAAATAATATAAAGCAATAACTATTACAGTTAGTCGTACATTATATAAATATATATAACCATTTATTTATTGATTATATATATATATATCGTTTTTTCTTTTTTATTTATTTTTATTTTTCACTAATTATAATTATGTTTAATAATAATAAAATGATTCTTTTATTACTTCTTTAAATCATTCAAAAGTAAATGAAATGATGGATGGGTGGATAAAGAATAAAAAATAAAAACAAAAACATCTGTTAATAGCGTATAAACACACTATAAAACAAATATTTTATAACAAATTTGATTTAATGGAATTTACGGTTTGCATTAAAAAAAAAATGTAAAAATCATGTGTAACAGTGTTACCAATACCAATAGTCTTTCAATTGACAACAAGATTATTATAAAAAGTAAATGTACCTTTTTATATATATATATATATGTATAATTAATAAAAATGTTTATGAGGATACACAAATATACTTTATGTATTAAAAAATTAGGATGAATTTATTTGAATTGCTTTTGTTTTTATTTTTTTTTTTACTATGAATGAATTAATAAATAAATAAATAATTTATATAAAAGGGAAGAAAGACAAAGAAAAAGGAAAGGAAAGGGGTCTATATAATTACAATTTTTTTAATTTCTCTAAAAATTGCTCTTTTGATAAAATTTCACAATTTTTACGACGATAATTTTCATCTTCATCACTTGGATTCATGGTGATAACAATAATATCCTCGTCTTCGTTATAAACTGGTAATTTTTTAATAATCTAATAAATATCATTTTTAATATTAAAAAATATGTAATATATATTATTTAGCAATTATTATTAGTATTTTTATTTTTTTATTTTTTTTATTTTTACCTTTGCACCAGAAGCACGAGCTAATTGTTGTCTATCAATATCTTTAATGGTATCAGAATGATTTATAAATGAATTTGTAAAATAAAGTTTCTTCATTTTGAAATAATTTGGTTCAGGATTATAAAGGAGAAGGTAATCTTCTTCATCTATATAAATAAAATTAAAATAATAATATATATATATATATATATATAATAATAATAATAATAATAATAATAATAATAATAATAATAATAATAATAATAATAATAATAATAATAATAATAATAATAATAATAATAATAATATTAATAATAACTCTTTTTTTTCTTTTTATTATTATTATTATTATTATCATTACCTAAAATTTTAGATTGCATCATTGAATCTTTTAACCAATTTTCATGTAAGACATATTTACCAGAAACGGATGCACATAATATATTAATTGTATGTCTGATTTCATTAGTTACAAGATGTGTACATTTATCCCAATCATGAACAATACTTCCACCTAAATTCTTTATAAATCTAGAATACTAAATAGTATTAAAAAAATACAAAAATTGGATTAAAGTTGGAAATTGATAATAATAATAATAATAATAATAATAATAATAATAATTAAAAATATATACTGTATATTTATTATTTATATATTCATCAATTACTTTTTTTTTAATATCATCAGTGATGTTTGAAGAAAATAAGACTTGAGGTTTAGGTTTATTTTGAGTATTTAAATTACGTTGACGAGATTCATAATTGGAAATAATGGATGAGGAGGAGGATTGTCTTTTTAAATAAAATTCATGACGTTGTTGTAATTTATGTGTAGGAGAACAGGTTTTATAATAAGATTCTTTTCCATCACTACCATTGTCATCGGCTTCATCATCAGTTTCATCATTATCGGTTTCGTCATTCAATACACTAGCAATAGATTCATCTTGTTCAGGAAAAGAACTTGTAATGGTAACATGTTGATGTTTAGGTGTGGAGGAGGGTCTTTGAGAAATTTCATGATCAAAATCATTCATAGGTGATAAATTTTGTAATGATGATTGTCTTTGAAGTAGTTGTAAAGTGATATCATCTTCATTTGGTAATGTGCTTTGTACAGTATTTAATTCATTGGTATCTAAAAATGATTTACTTTGTGAAAAAGATGGTGATGATAATACATTGCTATTATTATTATTGTTATTTTTATGCTGATGATGATGTTGATGCTGATTTTTATTATTTTTATTATTATTATTATTACTATTATTACTATTATTACTATTATTATTATTATTAATATTAATATTATTATTATTGGGATTATTATTACTGTGATTACTGCTATTATTACTATTGCTATGACTACTATTACTACTATTAACACTACTAAAACTATTGCTGTGATGGCTACTATTAAAACTGTTTGTACGATGGCTACCACTATTGGTACTATTACTGTTAAAGCTATTACTGTTACTACTAGTAAAACTTTTACTACCACCACTACCACTACTGTTATGTTGAGATGTTGTTAATGATGATGAACTATGGTCATTGTTGTTACTACTACTTTTAAAAGATGAATCACTACCTAAAGGTTCTATTTCATCATATAAACGACTATCATAATCTGGTGTTCGTGTACTTTCAATAGAAGAAATCATGGCTGAATGAGATGATGATGAATTCGTTTTACTTGAGCTGGATGAATCACTAGAATCTGATTCTGCTTCTTGATATGGTTCAGTTGCTACTGATACTTCTAAGCCTTTCTTTATATCTATTTAAAATAAATAAATGATCAATAATTTAATAAATAATATATATTTATATATATATTAATTATTATTATTATTATTATTATTATTACCATCTAAATTATCAAGAGAAGTAAGTTGAGATCTTCGTTTTTTATCGATAAATCCTCTCAAAGGAATAAAATCGGTTTCTTTTCTTTTATTATATGATTGAGTACTTGTTAAATCACTAATGTTTCTTTTCATGATACGAAAGGTATCTTGTCCCCATTGACAAAAATCAGATTTACGGGTACCATCTAAATCCATATCATTACTATAAGATCGAAATAATCTTTTTTTAGCATGCTCTATTAATTCTTTATATTCTTGGTTATCTTGTGAACGATCACTATTAAAAGTATTCTCTGTTCCTGTTGATGTAGAATGAAAAGAATGGTCGCGTTCAACATGAGGCGCAGTCAATGATTCTATACTTCCATCATGTTGTTGTTCATCATTGGTTGGTGGTGGTATTTCAAATCGATCATATTCTAAAGTAGGTGATAATGGAGGTAATAAAAATGGATCATATGGTACTGTCGCTTGATCTTGATCACTAGATTGACTAGGATCCATGATTTTTAAATATAAATATAAGTAATAAAAAAGGAAAGAAAAAAAAAAAGACTCGCCAAAATAAAAAAAACAATAGTAATAAATAAAAAAATTGATCATCTTTAAAACTCCGATAATATATATGTATATATATATATATATATATATTTTTCCCCTCATTGTATTTGCAAAATAAAAAAAGAATAAAAAATATAGATAGTTAATAGATAGTATTAATTAAATAAAAATAAAGGAAATTTAAAATAAGTAATAAAAAACCAAATTAATAATATTAATGATCAAATTATTTAAACGTCAAAAAAAATAAATTAAAAATATGAGAAAGAAAGAGCTTGTGCTTTTAAGAATATAGAAAAATGAAAATTTATGGTAATGTAAAAAAAATAAATAATAAAGTGATGATTGGTTAAAAGAACACCAATACTTTTTTATAGAAATTGAAACCCAGCATTCTTTTTTTCTTTCTTCCATCTTCAAAAAATAAAGACAATTTATATTAATTTTTATTATTATTAGCATACATAAAATGAAGGTTCTTTTATGATTATTTCTTTCTATTTATTTATTTTACGAAATCGAAAGAATTTATGGAATAAAGTACTGTGTAATATAAACTTTTTTTATAGAGAGATGGGTCACATGTAGGAAAAAGTGAGACCTTATCTTTTATCTTTTTTTTAGTTGCTTATGATAATGATTTGACTGAGTACCATTCAATGTGTGTACAACATAAATTCCAAAAAGAATATTTTTTTTTTTTAAAGTGTATATGTGGAGGGAAAATAGGATAAAATGAAAAATTCACGTCAGTTTAAAAGAAATAATCTCGGAAAACAACATGAGACAATAAAAAAAAACAATAACCTTATCAAAAAAAAAAAAAAAAAGAAAGAAAGAACTTATTACTCTATATAAGAAAACAATAATCAAAAAAAGTATATAGATATATAATTTAGAATTATATAAAGTAATTTTAAAAATGAAATATTATTAGTTTTATTAATGGTGATGATGATGGTAATGACGATCGCAAAAATTACAATGATAAATAAGTGATCAAAAACATATTTATATATACAATATTGATTGCCAAACTTGACTTAGTAAATTGTCAAATCAACTACATGAAATAAAAAAAAAATCTTGATTGAATTTCGTTCACTCTTTTTTTTTTTTTGAAATGATCATTCTCACTGTGAATAAAAAAGGTAAATCAAAAATATTTTCGTATATAGATATATATTAGATAAAGATCATCTTTTTTTATTATTAGTATTATCATTGTGATTTTTTTTAATTGTAAAATAAAACAGGTGGTAAAAAGTAATTGTTTATATATTGATAATGATAAACTTTTTTATCTATTACCTAAAAATTCGACAAAAATCCAGAAATGGAATTGATAACAAAGCACTTCTCCTATCTATCTTTTGATAAAACCGAATATTAGTAGTGCTGACTTTTAATTTTTTCAGATTCCCTTTTTTTTTTTCTTTATATATAAATATAATTTGATTTCTTTTTCCCCTTTCCCTTTTTATCTTCTTCTTCTTTTCTTTATTATAATAATATTTTTCTTTTTCACGTATACATTTTTTTTTTCATTCATTATTTTATAAACCCATAATTTTCACTTTTTAAATAATAATAATAATAATAATAATAATAATTTTTATATATTGATTATATAAGTTTTATTTTTAATTGATATAAATATATAAATATATAAAAAAAAAGAATGTCAGGACCAAGTAGTACAACACCAACTTATTCAGCAGGTGATATTTCCTGGGTATTAGCTTCAACTGCATTAGTCTGGTTGATGATACCTGGTGTAGGTTATTTTTATTCTGGTATGGCAAGATCTAAAAATGCTTTATCATTAATTATGTGTTGTGTATTATCATTAGTAGTTGTTTCTGTTCAGGTAAAATAAATAATTATATAAAAAATGATGATAATAGATAAGCATTCATCGGATTTTTTTTTACAGCTTGATTAAATATATATAAATAAATAATTGTTTTAGTTATGTACTTATTTATTTATAATTATTATTATTATTATTTTTTATATTTTATAAATATAAATAAAATAGTGGTTTATATGGGGGTACAGTTTAACATTTAGTAGAGCTTCATCTCCTTTTATTGGTAATCTTGATAATGCATTTTTACGTGGTGTATTAGGTGATCCATCTATTGGAAGCAGTTCCATTCCTGATCTTGTATTTATGATCTGTAAGTTATTGGTTTTTATTATTATTATTATTATTATTATTATTATTATTATTATTATTATTTTAATCATATGTATATAAAAAAAAATTAGCTACCTCCTTATCAATTTTTTTTCCTTATCATAATATATACCTTATATGGAATCCTAACACTTTTTTTTACATCTTAAATTATTATTATTATTAATTATATTTAGTCCAAGCTATGTTTGCAGCACTTACCCCAGCTCTTGCTATTGGATCAGCAGCTGAAAGAGGAAGAATTTTACCTATGATTATTTTCATGTTTGTATGGTCTACTTTAGTTTATGATTTTATTGCTTATTGGACTTGGAATCCAAGTGGATGGAGTAATAAACTTGGTGGTCTTGATTTTGCTGGTGGTACTCCTGTTCATATTTCTAGTGGTTTTGCTAGTTTAGCCTATGCTATTGTTTTAGGTAAAAGACGTGGTCATGGTAGCGTTACTCAAGCCCATGATTTTAAACCTCATAATATGTCTAATGTTATTCTTGGTACTGCCTTTTTATGGTTTGGTTGGTTTGGTTTCAATGGTGGTTCTGCCTTATCTGGTAATTTAAGAGCTGCCATGGCCTGTGTTGTTACTAATCTTGCTGCTGCCGTTGGCGCTATTACTTGGATGATCCTTGATTATCGTATTGAAAGAAAATTCTCTGCCCTTGGTTTTTGTTCAGGTGCCGTTGCTGGTTTAGTCGCTATTACTCCCGCCTCAGGTTTTGTTGGCCCCGCTCCTGCTGTTGCTATTGGATTTTTAGGGGCTGTTGCTTGTAATCTTGCTGTTCACTTAAAGGATATGCTTAATTATGATGATGCTGTAGATGTATTTGCTGTTCACGGTGTTGGTGGCTACGTTGGAAGTATTTTAACTGGTATTTTCACTGAATCCTACATTGCTAATTTAGATGGCTCTACTGTCATTGCTGGTGGATGGATGAATCAAAATTGGATGCAAGTTCCTCATCAATTAGCTGACGCTACTGCTGGTGCTGCTTGGTCATTCATTGTTACTTTAATCATTTTATTAATCATGGACCGTATCCCCGGTTTATCTTTACGTGTAGATCCTGAAGTAGAATTACAAGGTTTAGATGCTGCTGAAATTGGTGAAATGGCTTATTATCATGTTGATAAAATTGTTACCGTAGATCCTAATAATGGTCAACAAAAAGTCGTTTCTGAACGTATTCGTGAAGTACATCAACAATCTAATGCTCATGGTGAAATAGAAGTTGAAATTGAAAAAGAATAATGGATCTTATTATTTCTCACTCTATTTTTTTTTTTTTTTTTAAAAAAAAAGTATATAATCAATTTATATCCAATTTTAGTTTTCTATATTTTTATTATTCTTATTTATTATCTTATTACCTTTTTATTTTTTTATCCACTATAAAGCTATTTTTATCTTGATAATCTTTAATTTTTAAATTCTTTCTATGTATTATAAGTATATATATATATATATAAATATTTTTTTTTTTTAGTATTTTCTTACTTTTATGACATCTAATTTATGCTAATGAATATAAAATAAATAAAAAAAAAGAATACTTTCTTTTTTTTTTCCTTATTACCTTGTAAGAAGTATCCTTGCTTGATCTTGATTTTAAAGAGATTTCCTTTTTTTATATTCGTTTTACTAATAAATATTCTCTTTTATCTTTTTCTATAAATACTCTTTCACTTTTTTTTTAATACATTATTAAAAAGTAATTATTTTTAGCTTTTATATATAGTTTTACTTTATTTTTTTGTTTGTTTAATTGACATATTATTATTATTATTTTTATTGTCATTTTTGTTATTTTTGAAAAAATTAAATAAAGAAAAGAAAAAAAAAAAACAAGCGAGGATCAGATTACTTGATTAATATTATAAGACACATCAAATTTATCAAATTCATTCATCAAGTTTTCCTTTAACTCTTCAGTATCACTTTAAACGACTACCATTTCCTATCACACTTCTTCACCGTTTATTATTAAAAGTTTATTTAGATACATCATCCTATTATTTTTCTTTAAAAAGAAAAAGAAATAAGAAATATATAGTTAATTTATATTCATATTTATTTTTTATTATTATCATTTATCATTATTATAATTATTATCACTTTTTATTTTCTTTTATCCATTATAAAGTTATTTTTATCTTGATGATCTCTAATTTTTAAATTCTTTCTTTCTATATATTATCATTATTTCTGTATCTTAGAAGATTTACCCTTGCTTGATCTTATTTTCAAACAGGTTTATATATATACATGATCATTTTGGGGAGCTTTTTATGTATAGATGTTTACCTTTTTTTTTATTTTCATCTTTCCCTACATATGCTTTTTCACGTTTTTTTTTCCTTTTTTTTCATATAAAAGTTATCTTATCAAATGAAGCAATTTAGATAAAAAAGATCTATCTCTACAACTTAATAAGTAAAAAAGGAGATAATGCAAGTATTCTATATTAACGATGATTTTATTTATTTATTTATATTGTTGTTGTTCAAAAAAATATGGTGATATACTTATATTTATAATTATTTGAGTGCTGATAAAAATATGCTGTAACAACTTAAACCAGGATTATAATCTATTTTTTTTTTTTTTGTTTTCAAAAATATATAAATTTTTTTTAATTCCAGGATGATAATGATGATGAATATTATTTAATATATATATATATATATATATATTTGCTTACCAAAATTGTCATTAGGATTACAATTACATTTATCACGATATTCTTGTTCAACTGGACAGTGAGTATAACCAGTATGTCTATAACCAATATCATTAAAGAAATGGAATTCATCCTTTTTTAACATCATAGCTGCAGCAATAGAATGTACAGGAGCATCTCCCCATCTATCATTTATTTTTTTTTAAAAAATAAAATAAAAGAGTTGTGTTTAAAATAAGTTTTGAATAATAAATGATACATAATGAATTTTTTTTTAGAATTTTTTTTTTTAGGCGAATATTTTTAAGGTAAATTTTTCTTTAAGATAAAATTTTTTTTCTTTTTTTTTTTTTCTGTTTTTTAATGTAAACCATTCTTAATAACTATCATTAATTCTAATTTACCTTTCATAAAAGAATCCGCCAGATCTATCCAAAAAATTGAAATATTTTAAATATTCATTGGATCGCCATAAATCTAAAGAAGCAATTTCAAAATTGGTCCAAAAATGACATGAGTTATAAGATAAACCATCTTCACTTGAAACAAAATTCCATAAGCTATCTTTTTGTTTAGGTAATTTTTTCATGACTTCAGGATGAGTTCTTTTAAAATCTAATACTGTTTGCCATAAACTTGGTACTGTTGCCATAAATTCACGGAAAGCAATATTAAACCCTGTACATAATTATTTATATATTATAAAAAGAAAAGAAAAAAGAATAAATTAATTAATTCATATTTCTTGATTTTAACATATTTCAATTTCCTTATA
Source organism: Cunninghamella bertholletiae (assembly GCA_037043795.1). NCBI lineage: Eukaryota > Fungi > Mucoromycota > Mucoromycetes > Mucorales > Cunninghamellaceae > Cunninghamella > Cunninghamella bertholletiae. The sequence goes on from JAZGVP010000001.1 coordinate 4,360,809, forward strand.
TGTATAAATAACCTTTTTTTTTTCTGTCTTTCCTCTTTCCTTTTCTTTCATTTTTTTTATACTTATATTTATGATTACCATATTTCTTTCCATTATCTCTCATAAATTTAAATACATCATAATCAATTTCACAATGATAATCTACATCAGGTTCAATACGCCAATAATAATCATAAGCATCTAATAAAGGATGTCTAAAAAAGAAACCACTTTGGAATCTATTTATTTGTATATAAATTTATATATATAAAATAAATTTTTCTAAAGTTAATGAGAGGCACTATTTTTAGGATCCTTTTAATATTCTAATATATATATATATATATTTCTCTTTGTATTACCTGCACATATGTCTATAAGATTCACTATCACCATAAATAATACCTTGCTCAGCTAAAGCTTTACGACCTTCGGCAGCTAAAGTTTGATTAATATAACTAGGATAGCCCCACATCTTTAATAAAAATAATTAGAAATATGTTTATATATATGTATATATATATATATTTAAGTGGATTATCCTATTTTATTTTATATCTTTCTTCTCTCTCACTCTCACACTCTCTCTTTTTAATTACCTGTTGGTCTACTTTTCCATAGTTGGTTTGAGCAGAAGTTAAAGCGGAGGTTTCTTCAACAAAATCATCAGTGAAATAGTCGTCGTTTAAAAAAACGTATGGATAGTTGAATTTTTTATTAAAGCGTTCTTCGATTTGTCTAATAGTGCTTTTTATTCCTTCTAATTCACTATTACGTACTAATACTACAAAACAAGCCCTTACAGGTTCATTCGCATCAATATTTTTTATCATGGAATTAATATTATTACTTTTAATATTCTTTTTAAATTGACTAATGCTTTGTTGGAAAGGATATAGAAGGGAGACTAAAACAAGTAATAAACCGATGATAATACATCTTATGGCAAGCCATTTCGTTCTTATTGGTCTTTTTTTGAGATCAGTCATTTATGTATATATAAATATATATATATATATATATACGTGTTTTTTATTTTTTTATTTTGTCTTTCTTTTTAAAAGAAGAAAAGAAAAAAGGAAAAAAAAAAAGAAGAAAGGAATAAAAAAATGATAAACAAAAAATGAAGTCAAAAAAGATGTTCAGCAGAGAAATGAAAAAAAAAAAAGACTAAAAAAAGAAAAATGAAAAGATGATTTGTGCTGAGTTTAAAATAATGCTTTTTGTTCATATAATTAATTTTTTTTAGTGTCATTTTGCGTGTTTAAATAGGTTAACCTTTGTTTTATAATGATCATACAATGATTATTTATTATTTATATTATTAAATGTTTAAAAAATACATTCTTTTTTTATTTTTATTTTTTTAATTTTTTCGTTTACATAATTATTCACTTCATTCTTTATATATAGAATTATTCCGTTTTTAGGAACGCACTGTCAAATGGGAAATTGAAATTAACGCTGATATCATAATTCAAAAAAAAGTGAGGGAAAAAAAAACGTAGCCAATAGCAATTTAAGAAATTGTTAATAACCAATAGAAATGAAAAAGAATATATATCTAAATTTAACATATATATTTATTAATGGATTATGCAATCATATATATATATATATAAAGAATGATATATATATATATATATATAATATATAACTAAAGTTTTATATTATTACTATGATTAATGAAAAAATTATTTATAGTTTATTTGATCTGATAAATATAGATAAAAAATATACTATTGTTTTAATAATATAAAGGTTAATTAATCGAATAAATGTATATAAATATATAAAAATTAAGGGGAGAGAGACAAAAGAGGAAATAAAGCCCTCTGAGCCATTTTAAAGTCAAAATAAGAGGAAAAAAATTTTTTTGGCATTAAACACCGTTCAATTTTTTCTTTCTTTCTTTCTTTCTTTCTTTTCTTTCTTTCTTTTCTTTCTTCTATACCTTCTTTTTTTGTTAAACCCCATTTTGCTTTACTTTGTATATATATATATATATTTATTTCATTTATATAATACTACTTTATTATTATAATATATTGTAATATTTATTATTGTTTTCTTTCCTTTCCTTATTATTATTATTATTATTATTATTATTATTATTTATTACATTAAATATTAAAACATAAATATATTAATGGGTGAACAATATTCAACCTTAATATGCAACCAGCAATGGGGAATAACTCCTCCAATATCAACTACACCTCCAACTCAACTTGAATTTGAACAAACTGATAAACTTATTAATATACTTCAAGAAAATAATTTATTTGAAACTGAACAAGATATGAAAAAAAGGTATAAATATATTTTTTATATCCTTTTTTTTCTTATTATTGTCTTAATATATCTCTAATATAGTATTATTATTATTATTATTACTATATATACATATATACATAAATAGAGCTATTGTACTAGATGAGTTAGATAAAATGGTTAAAGAATTTGTATATCGTGTGAGTAAACAAAAAGGTTTTTCAGAAACAATGGCAAAAGAAGCTGGTGGAAAAATTTTTACTTTTGGTAGTTATCGTTTAGGCGTACATGATCCAGGTATATATTATCATTATCAATATTATTTAAAAAATGTACAACAACAGTATCATTCATATTTATATATTTATTTTTATATAAAAGGTTCAGATATAGATGTATTATGCGTATTTCCTAAACATGTTGAACGCGATCACTTTTTTACTATAATGCGTGATATGTTATTAGATCGACCTGAAGTTACTGATTTAACGGTAATTATATTTATAAAATATTCTATTCTATTCTATTCTGTCAAATTATTATCTTTTACTTATTTTATTTATAATGATAATGATTATATATGCCTATAGGATATAACGGAAGCTTTTGTACCAGTTATAAAATTACGTTTTTCAAATATACCGGTAAAGTTTCCTAATGTTTTTTATTTTTATTTTTATTTTTTATTTGTTTATTTAAATTTAAAATTAAAATTAAAATTAAAATTAAACTTATGATTATTATTTATTTATTTATTTATTTTATTTTATTATAATTTCTAAAATAAATCTAGATTGATTTTGTATGTGCAAGAGTTGAATTATCTAAAGTACCCGACGATTTACAATTATCGGACAATAATATTTTAAAAGGATTGGATGATCGATGTATTCGAAGTATTAATGGATCACGAGTCACCAATGAAATATTGAAATTAGTACCCAACATTCCAACCTTTCGGATTGCATTGCGTAGTATTAAGTTATGGGCAAAAAAAAAGGGAATCTATTCTAATATGATGGGATTTCTTGGTGGGGTAGCATGGGCTATGTTAGTAGCTAAAATATGTCAATATTATCCAAATGCTTGTGCTTCTATCATTATTAGTAGATTTTTTAGAATATTTCAGCAATGGGAATGGCCAGAACCGATATTATTAAAACCAATTGAAGATGATCCCAATTTACATTTACGTGTTTGGAATCCTAAATTATACCCAACCGATAAATATCATCGTATGCCAATTATAACTCCTACCTATCCTTCCATGTGTGCTACTCATAATGTCACTGATTCTACTAAAAAATTAATGATGCAAGAATTTAAAAGAGCTCGTGATATCGTTGATACTTCCATTCTTCAACATGATGGTTCTTGGCAATTGTTGTTTGATAAATTAGATTTTTTTCAAGAATATTCTCATTATATTAAAGTTGTTGTTGGTTCTACTACTCCTGATGTTCAATTAAAATGGTATTATATTTATTTATAGTTTTTTTTAAAAAAAAATAAAAGAAAAGAAAACAAACAAATTTATTCATCTTATATATATATTTAATTTAAAAATAGGCGTGGTCTTGCAGAATCAAAAATACGACAATTAGTATTAAAATTGGAATTAATTGATAAATATAAATTGGTTCATCCATATGTAAAAGGGGTTGATAAAGTACATTATACTTTGAATTATGAAGAAAAACATAAAATAACTCACGGTGAAACTATTGAACATCGATCATTTGATATAAAAGAAGAATTGGAATTAGAAAAAGAAAAAGAAAAGGAAGTGGAAGTAAACACTAAAAAACATATGGATGATATCATAAAGAGTTCCAATTTATCAACTGAAGACCTTGAAAAATTATCAGCTTATTATACTACATGTTTTTATATTGGCTTAATTGTTGATCCAATCTCTTCCTCCTCTTCTACATCATCATCATCATCATCATCATCATCAAATGATAATGATAGTAGTAGTGATGAAAATAGTAATAATAATATTAACAATATCAACAGCAGTATAAAAAAACATGATGATAAAAATAATAGAATTCATCATCATGGTGGATATCGAAAAGAAAATTCAGAATTATCATGGCCAGTAAATGAATTTTTAAAATTAATGACTTCTTGGGATATTTATAATGAAAAGAACATGACTATTTCCCTTGTTAATTTTAATGGTTCTAATTCACCAACTACTAGCTTATTGGGAAAAGGTAAAAAATTAAAAAGGCCACCAACAAAGGTAAGTTTAAAAATAGATTATTAAAAAAGGGTAAAATATGTAAATCATTCTTATATATAGAAATGTAAAATCAGATTTTTATTAATATTTTCATTTCTTCTTTATATATATAGTTTAAAGGAAATAATACAAAAACAGTAGTTCTAAAATCTGAAAATCCAAGTAAAAAATTTAGATATTATGGAAAAACTCAAATGGATCGTCGTAGAATTAAGCCTGAACCCATTTTTCAAGCAAATTGATTAATTGTTTATAATTGTTTATTTTTATTTTTATTTTTATTTTTTTTTTATATTTATATTTTAATCATTATACATACATAATTCATACACACATTTATATATATATATCATAATCATCATTATAATCATCATATAAGAACATTTGCATTATTATTATAATAGTTAATTTATCTTTAATAATTTAATTTGTAAAAAAAAGTACAAAAACATCAAAAAACAGTTTATTAAATAAAGTTACAAAAAAAAAGAATATATTGTAAATAAAAAAATTCTATTTGCAGAAGCGGAGGCACATTTGAAATTTAAATTTTCACAATTTCGTTGTTTTTCCTTTTTTCTATTTTCTTCTGTTTTTAATATATTGTCAATTTTTTTTCTTTTTTAGTGTTACTATATATATTTATATATATATATATATATATAATATTTATAAATAAATAAACATAAATGACATCTTTACATCAATACCTTGATGGCGTTTCTGCTGATCTACATTCACATAAAGGTATTTTTATATTTTATATAATAAAAGTAATAATATATTTCTTTTTTTAAAAAAAGGGAGATGTGTTTATTAATATTATTATCTATTAGTTTTAGAATTAATCCAGTTACCATCTGTAAAGGAACAACCTTTAGTATTTAATCATGCTATACAATATCTTCGTATTAAAGCACTTAAAGTAATTTAAACAAAATAATATATATAATAAGAATAGACCTTTCAGTTTTTTTAATCAATATAAAATATATATATAGGGTGATGTAGAAGCTAAAGTGAAATTAAGTACCTTATTAAGTGGGCAAATCATTCAAGATAAAGATGAAATTTGGAATAAAGTGATAGATAAAAGAGAGGCATCTTTATGGGCTCAAAGTCTATATGATAGAAAATTATCAAGTGCTATGATACCTTGCCTTGGACTTATTGAAGCAAATCTTTCGCTACAAAATAAAAATAAAAACAATAACAACAATAGTAATATTAATGATAATAATAATAATAATGATAAGGATATCAATCCGTTTTTTAATTTAATTGATACAATCATAAGCTATACAACAACAGCAACAACTGAAAAAAAGGATACCTTGGATGAAAAATCACCTATTAACAACAATAATAATCAAGTCAATAAACATTTTTCCAATTTAAAAGGGGATATGTGTTATTTAATTGGTTGGATGACATTTAAAGGTATAGGATTAGATAAAGATATAGAAAAAGCAATCAGTTATTTTAAAATGGCCAATGAACTCGATCATGATGCAGCTACTTATCAATTAGCAACAATGATGGAAGACAAATATTTATATCCTGATTTATATGATATTGAACAGAGTGTTGTTTTATATGAAAAAATGATTACTAAAAAAAGAAAAAAGAAAAATAATAATAATAATAATATTAATGGTAACAACAGCAACAATAATAATAATATGATGAATCAACCATCAATAAATAATATAACAGATAATACAACATTTTCAGGTCCTGATATTAATGCATTAACTAAATTAGCAAGAGTTTATTATGAAGGGGAACAAGAATATGGACAAAAAAGAGATATAGAGAAAGCTTATCAATATGCAAGAAAAGTAGCAGAAATGAATGGTGAAAAATATTGTCAATTTATTGTTGGAGATATATTATTAAAAAATAAAAAAGATATACAACAATCTATATTTTGGTTATCACAATCAGGTCAACAAGGGTTTCCATTAGCCATTGAAACCTTATCAAGGATCTATTTTGAAGGATTGAATAATAATAATATAAAATCAGATTATGAACAGGCTCATGAATGGTGTTTAAAAGGGGATGATATTTGGCCATCTGGATTAGGGTATTGCCAATCCTGTTTAGGTGATATGTATCGACAAGGGTTAGGTGTACCAAAGGATTTAATGAAATCCTTTGAATATTATCAAAAAGCAGCCAGTCATCAAGATACGCCCCAAAATTATGCAAGATATATGCTTGGTGAAATGTTTTATCTTGGTGAAGACGGAGGATGGATTCAAAATATACCCGTTGCTAAAGATTATTATAGAATTGCTGCTAATGATCAATATGAACCTGCAAAACAAAGATTAAAAGAAATAGAGTTAGAAGAGAAAAGACAGTTCGAGCTATCAATGATACCCAACAAAAAATCATCATCCAGTAATAATAATAACAAACAATGGAAGTTTATGTCCCTTTTTGGTGGTAGAAAAAAGGTATCAGCATAAAAAAGTCACCATCGCCATCATCATCATCAACTTCATCATCATAAATAAAAATAAAAAAAATAAAGCACATAAATACACACTCACAAATACAAATAAAAGATGCAAATAAAAGATAAAACATTATTATTATTATTATTATTATTATTATCATTATTATTATTATTATTATTATTATTATTATTATTATTATCATTATTATTATTATTATTATTATTATTATTATTATTATTATTATAAATACCCTTATTTTTCATTTTTTTTATTTCTATTTATATTATTATTGTTACAATTATTTCTTATTCTTATTTATTATTGCTATTATTATTTATTTTTAATGGTTTTCACTTTATATATTATTGATATACGTTTATAATTATTATTGATATAAACATATATAATAAATTATTATTATTAGATGATTATTTATATATAAAATAATTTTTTAATGTATATAAAGTGATCGAAGCGTGGGAAGATTCAACGGGACTGAATGGGAAATCACTCGTCATCGTCGTAATATCTTTTTTTTTTTTTAGGCTTAAAATTTAATTTGGTAATACGTTAATTTATGCTTGTTTTTTTTACATTTTTTTCTTTTTACAAGCATTAAAAAAGTATTTTTAAAAGTCAGATTTTTTTTTTCTGTTTCTTCTTTGCTTTAATTTATATTTTTTCTACTTCCCTTTTTTTCTTTCTTTCTCTTTCTTTCTCTCTTTCTTTCTTTTGTTTATTAATTTATTTAAATAATTAAATAAAAAACATTATACAATTTTATATACAAACTTATTTATATATATATATATATATATATATTCATTTATTGAACTATTTAAACTTTTATATACGAATTCAAGTTATGGCGGCTTCACCTGTAAATAATTATACTATCATAGATATAAGAACAAGTAGTTTGGCTACTTCTCCTCCTCCCATTGCTACCAGTAAAGAAGTTCCAAAAACTGTGTGTCCACCTTCTCCTCCTTCTTCAAAAGATCCCTCATTACAGGAAGACGTGTTTAATGATGCTGATTTGGTAGACACCATTTTAACTAGTCTTAATCAACCAAAGTCAAAAAAATCCATTCCTACTTATGTTTTATATGATACTCTAGGTTTACAGCTCTTTGATCAAATTACTTATTTAGATGAATATTATCTTACGGATTGTGAAGCTGATATTTTGGAAAAACATGCTGATCAACTTGCTGATAGAGTGAAAAATGGTACTGTTATTATTGAATTAGGTGCTGGGTAAGTATTAATAAAATTAATTTATGTTTTAAAAAAAAGAAATAAGAAAAAATAGGTGTTTAAAAATAGAATAATGATAAATATGTAATACGAAAATGCATATTTTATGGTTAGAATGCTTATTTATTTTATTATTTTTGTTTGTGTGCATTTTGTACTTTTTTGTTTTCCCTATTTTAGTTCGTTAAGAAAAACTAAATTAATTCTTCAATCTATGGAAAAAAAACAAAAACAAGTGACTTACTATGCATTAGATTTAGACCAATACGAATTAGAAAAATCTTTATCCTCACTTGGTGGGGAATTTAAATATGTGCAATTGGCTGGTTTGTTAGGTACTTATGAACAAGGAATTCCATGGATTAGTCAGCAATATAATACTGGTGGACTTAGTAATACGCCTAAAATGGTATTATGGTTAGGAAGTTCCATTGGTAATCAAACGCGTCGCGAATCCGCAATGTTTGTTAGAAAATTACAAACTACTTGTTTACAACCTGGTGACTTTTTCGTAATTGGTTTTGATCGTCGTAATGATCCTGCCATTATATCTAAAGCTTATCATGACTCTGAAGGTATTACTGAAAAATTTATTATGAATGGATTAAATCATATCAATACCATTCTTGGTCAACAACTATTTAATTTAGATGATTTTGAATATGCTTCTAATTATCAACCATATCAAGGTCGTCACGTTGCTCATTATCGTGCTAAAAAGAATCTTCATTTGGTTTATACTAAAAAGCATGTTCCTGATAAAATTACAATGATAAATGATGATAATATTAACAAGAAAAGAAGAATCCTTGATGAAAATAATAATAACACGGTTCGTATCTTTATTGAAAAAGGTGAATTAATCCATGTGGAACACTCTTATAAATATGATGATAAAGATATAGCTCACATTCTAAATACTGCGGAATTAGATATGGTGGAAAAATGGAAGGACTCAAAAAGACTTTACCAATTAGTATTAGCTGAATGTAGACCATTCCATTTTGAACGTGATCGGTTAAATACTATCAAGATGCTCTTCCCTACTGAAACAGAAAAAGATAATCAATCTTATCAAGATGAAAAATTGGGTTGTACAACATGTGATACAGATATTTTAATGAACCAAAAGCAATTAATCATAGAGCAACAACAACAGCAACAACAACAAAATTCAAGTATGGCAAGTGATAGTCTTGTTAACATTATTGGAAGTAAAAATTGGCCATCTCAAGTACCTTCCTTATATGAATGGGAACAATTATGGGCTAGTTGGGATGTTGTTACGCGGCAAATGATTAATCATGAAACTATGTTATTTGAAAAACCTATTTCACTTCGCCACCCTTTTATTTTTTATCTTGGTCATATACCTGCCTTTTTAGATATTCAACTTACAAGACACCAAACTGGACATGAAGCTTTAGATAATGATGGAGATGTTAAAATATCATCATCATCATCATTCACTGAACCTAAATATTTCACTGAAATCTTTGAACGTGGTATTGATCCCGATATGGATGATCCTACTAAATGCCATGCTCATTCTGAAGTTCCTGATCAAGAGGATGCTTGGCCAAGTGTTGATTCTATTTTACAATATCAAGAAAAAGTTCGTTTAAGATTAAGAAAAATTTTATTATTTTGGGAAGCTGAAAGTTATAAACACGGTTCAAATTGGTTGATTCCTTCTCGTCAACGTGATGCTCGAGTGGTTTGGATGTGTTTTGAACATGAAGCTATGCATTTAGAAACACTTTTATATATGTTATTACAAAGTCCCAATATCTATTGTCCTCCTGTAGCACCTCCAACTTGGTATTTGGAATTAAATAATAAACAAAATAATGATGATGATCAAGTTCAAAAAATAAAATCACTTGTTTTACCATCTGCTCCTATGATTACCTTTAATGAAAATAATATGATGGTTGAAATTGGTCATGACGATTATTTAAATAGAGATGGTAAAGAAGACAATGAAATCAAAGAATTTGGTTGGGATAATGAACATCCTAAAAGAATGCAATCAGTTTCTTCTTTTGAAATTCAATCAAGACCTGTTACAAATGGTGAATATTTTGTATTTTGGAATGATCTTCAAGATGAAAAAGAAAAAGAAACATTATTACCAGCATCATGGAAATTTGATATCCATCAACAACAACAATCATCATTATTACCACAAATCAAAACTAGTTTTGGTTTATGTCCTTTAGAAGTCGCTATTAATTGGCCGGTTCAAATTTCTTACCATCAAGCAAATGCTTATATACTTTCTTTAAATGATGATAATTTAAGAGTCCCTACTGAAGAAGAATGGATTTATTTCCGTCGTACTATAGAATCAACGATACCAATGAAAGATCAAGATAAATCATCATCTTTATTATTAGATAGTCGTGATATACCTAATGTTGGATTTGCTAATTGGACTCCTACTCCTTTAAATAATGATCAAATACATACCGTAGGTGATGTTTGGGAATGGACAAGTACTGTTTGGAAAAAATATGAAGGATATACTATCAGTGAATTATATCCTGGTTATTCAGCTGACTTTTTCGATGATAAACATCATATTGTTTTAGGTGGCTCTTGGGCTACACATCCTCGTATATCAGAACGTATTAGTTTGAAAAATTGGTATCAAGCTGCATATCCTTATGTATTTTGCGGATTTAGATTATGCCGTTCTCTTTAGAAAGGCAAGAAAAAATGCACATATTTATTTAATAATTTTTTTGGAAATATATTTATTTATTTAATATTTTTTTTTAAAAATGTATTTAATGATATATATATATATATGTATATATGCAACTTATTTTGATATTTATTATTTTTATATATTTTATTTATCATTAATATGAAGAAGAGAATATGTGTTCCAAATTATTGATGTAAAAAGGAAAAATGAAAATGAAAAAGTTCGGGCTTTAAAAAAAAGGGTGATTATGCTTTATTTCTCACAGTATAAATATGGCTGTGTTGGGTGTGTTTATTTATAAAATATCACCAATGAGAAATATTTTTTATTTACTAATTTGTTTTTTTTAATCTTTAATCTAAAAATAATCATGATCAAAATAGTATATAGTTTATTGTACAAAAATAAAAATAAAATAGAAAAATAAAAACAAATAAAGAAGAAAATAAGAATAAAAGGAAAAAAGAAGAAAAAGGAAAAAAAAAGAAGAAAAAGAAAAAAATATTTATAAATATTTATATATAGGTTTAGGTTTATTTTATTTAAGCGAAGTAGTTGGAATGCAATGATAATGACGCCAACCATTTGGAAGTTCCCCATCATTACATAATTCCACATTTTCCATCCATTCTGATTTTAAAGCTTGATCTACTGTCCAACGTTGTTCAGGATCAGGATGTAATAAATAAGCTAAACAAGATTTAATTTCTAAAGATAATGCGTAATCGTTATTATTATTATTATTTTCTTGTTCTTTAGGAGGAAGTGGACCATTCCATATATCACATTGTAAAGGATCATTTTGATATTGATCAAAATATAACTGATAGGATTTATCACCGCCATCTTCAGCTTGACTAGCAACCATTGCTGGAGAACCTAGTTTAGCATGTTTTGGATAAGGAGGGGCTTGATAAAAAGTACATTTAAAAGGTAATGTATGATATCGAATACAATAATAAGTAATACCTGCACTCCAACAATCTAAAGCTCGACCATCATAGGGATCTTCGTCTGTACCTAAAGTCCACATCTCTGGCGACCAAAAACTTTCTGATCCACACCATTCATAACAAGGGTGACTTTCTTTTTCAAAACATGTTTGAACCACACTGGCTACGCCAAAATCAGCTATCTTTAAGGTACCACCTTGTGTTAAAATCAAGTTTTCAGGTTTAATATCACGATGAGCTATGCCTAATTTATGTAAATGCTGTAATCCAAGTAATAATTGTTTAAAAAGACATGATTGTTCCATAATTGTTAACTTAGGTCGTTCTTCTAGTAAATTAAACAAATCTCCTCCTGAACACTAAGATTTAAAAAAAAATAGTAAGGGTAAATAAATAAAAATATTACTAAATTTATATATATTATATAAATTTATCTATTAACACATGCTTTTTATTTATATTTATATTTTTTTTAAGTGGCAAAAATTAATGCTTAACTTACATATTCCATTACTGTACACCAACGATCATGTTCATCTAATACAAGATCCATTGTTTCAACAATATGAGGGTGACCACTAGCTGATTTACTAATACAATATTCATTTTGCATTCTTTTACGATAAGTTCGTTCATCTTCATTTTTATCTTTCTTATTAAATTCTTTTACAGCTAATATTTCATTATTATAACGAACTAATTTGATGACTGCCGATCCACCACTTGCTACATTTTTTTTATTTCCTCCAAGATGTTTCTTTTTATCTACTGGTTTAATATAATGACCGTATTTACGTTCTAATCTATCAATATGATCATAAACGGGTGTATGTGATCCAGATGATGATGTTGAATGAAGAATATGATGATGATTTGTGTTAATACTATTACTATTATTATTATTATTATTGGATGAATCATCTGTTAAATTTGGAGAAGAACTTTGTGATGAAGTTAAAGAGGTCGTATGATGAAAGTGGCGTAAAATACTACCCAATGATCTACTTAATTTGGCACCAGGACTTTCTGATAAGATAAAACTATGTATAGAAGATCGTCTACTTTTACTTGTTGGTGTATGTACATTATTGTCTTGATCATTACTAATATTATTATTATCATGTTGAATAGTAGTAGGAATGGGCGATACTGGATAATCATTATTATTATTATTATTATTATTATTATTATTATTTGTATCTGGTTTTCTCATACTAAGAGAATGAGTATGAAGAAGTTGAGTGATACGACTATTTTTACGTTTAGGGATTATGGTGGCGGAATGAACACTAGGATTAGAATCTTTATCTGTATTATCAAATGACTTTCTATCATTAATCATGTCATTGTGTTCTTCCCAGTGATTAGCTGGAGTATCGTTTGGGTTAACAATGGTTGTAGTTGGAGACATATATATAAGGTATGTATATAGATATTATTAGTAATAAATTTCTTTTTCGTTTTTTTTAGTTATATATAAGTATTTGTGTGTTTTATATAGAAACGGGTAAAAAAAATAAAGATAGAAAGAGAGAAATAAATCAAATATACAATAAAATAAATATAATAATATATTAAAACTACTAACAAATAATAAAAATAAAAAAAGAAAAGAGAGTGAAAGTATAAAAAATCGGTTTATAATACAAACATACGGTAATATGAGGAAAAAAAAAAAAAAAGAAAGAGGAAAAAAAGGAAAGAAAAAAAGAGAGAGAAGGTTAAATTATTATGATAAAATATTTATATAATCTCTCTAGCGGAGCTTCATTAACTAATCCAATTTAGTTTACCATTTTGGGGGTTTTTCCCTGTTGATCTAATAATGATATGCTGTGCAAAATATTGTAAGGTCAATCTTTATATATATTTATATTTTCTCATATTTATTTATATATATATACTCACTTTTCTTATGTCATTTTTTTTTTCGACTAAATCAAACAATGGGAATACACTAAAAAAATAATTCATTATCAGGTCCCCCCCCTTTAGAGTTTTTTTCATCTTTTTTAACTCGCCGCTTAAAAATAGATTATACCTTATATCAAGCTTGATATAAACAATGAAAAAAAAAACAACGGGAAAGGAAAATTTATTTTTATTCAGCACATTTTTTTCTCTTTATTCTTTCTTTTTTTTCTATTTCCATTTTCCATCTGGTTCCAACCATTTATCCATCCATCCATCTTTTATTTGTTTATTTTAGTAATCAAAATCATCCATCCATTTATAAATTAAATCGAATTTAATTAAATATATATACAAATATAATACATCAAATAAAACAAAATGAAGGATATTTATAAATCAGAAGAACTTACAATCCCAGAAGGTGTTAAAGTCAAAGTAGATTCTCGTCAAATCACAGTAACAGGACCACGTGGTACACTTTTCAAAAATTTACGTCATTTAAATATTGAAATTAAATTTGATGGAAAGAATAAATTAGTGATTGCTGTTTATCATGGGTCTCGTAAACATGTTGCTTGTATCCGTACAGTTCGTTCTCTCATTCATAATTTAATTGTTGGTGTTACTAAAGGATATCAATATAAGATGCGTCTTGTTTATGCTCACTTTCCTATTAATGTGATTATTAATAATGATGGAAAAGATGTTGAAATCCGTAATTTCTTAGGTCAAAAGGTTGTTTTCCGTGTAAAGATGCGTGATGGTGTTACCATTACTTCTTCCTCTGCTCAAAAAGATGAACTTATTTTAACTGGTAATGATCTTGAAGCTGTCTCTCAAGCAGGTAAGTTTAATAATAATAATAAAAAACGAATCATATAAATAAAAAACATCAAATCATTTAAAATAAACCTTATTTTTTTTCCTTAAAATGATAATTAGCTGCTGATATTCAACAATCTTGTCTTGTTAAAAACAAAGATATTCGTAAGTTCTTGGATGGTATTTATGTATCAGAACGTAACGTTATTGAAGAAGAATAAATGAAAAGAAAAAAAAAAAGAAAAGAACGAATTGTTTTTATTTTTTTTTAAAAAAATGCATATACTACTTTTTAATAAAGATACACACCGATATGTCTTTCCGAAAAATCATATTCAGAAAGACGAGGATTGGTTGCAGAGGCCATCCTACCGTTTTTTTTTTAAGTGTTTGATTTTTTTTTAATGTGGTTCATTTTTGTTTAAGGGGGGGATAAGGAAATATGTATTTTTTTTGCATAAATTTCTTATTTCGTGAGACTTTTATTGTTTTATATTATTTATCTTATGAAATTATATAATATGAATTATTTATCTTTTCTATATTAGGGAGAAAAAAGTGAGGCATTTAAACGATGATGATTTACATTCTTTAAATCATATTTTATTTTTGTATGCTTATGATATTCAATCTAATTTGTACCCTTTTTTTTCAAGTTGATAAGAAAAAAAGTGAGAACTCGTAATTTTAAGAATGAAATGAAAAATGAACCAGATTATTATTTTTTAACAAATAGCCAATGAAGAATATATTTTTAATTCATGTTTGTTAAATGAAAAATTAAGAAATAGAGAAAAGATAATATATAAAAACATGTGTAAAAAGAGATTAAGTATAATAATAATTATAAAAAAATAATGAAAGGTAAATGATTAAGGTAGTTATATTAAATAAATACTATATTAAATTAAGATTAAAAAAAAGAAAAGGAAAATGATAATAAAAAATAAGAATAAAACACTTTCTTTTAATGATTATATAGTTTAAAAAAAAAATAAGATGATTTAATGATGGTATTTTTTTTTTATAAATGTTTTTTTAATTGTTCATTGTTATTATTATTTTCATACTTTTTATTATTATTGTTGTTGATATTTTATTTTCGTTTAGAGAGTAATCCGAAAAGTTTCTTTTTTGTTGAATTAGCACCAGTAGAATGCTTTGAATCACCATCATAAAAGGTATCATCATCATTTATGCGATCACTTTTAGGATAAGATCTAGCAGGGGATGGATAACCATAATCATTTTGTACAGGTATAGATGGAGGTCTAGAAGGGTTATTACTATTATTATATGAAGATATATTAGAATTTGAGCCATCAACAGCAGTAAGTCCACCACTTTCAATACCACTATTATTATTTATTTTCATATTTGACATTTGAGCATTAGCATCAAGTAATCCGCGTTCCAATGTTTCAAATGCTGATGTAAAAGTAAATACTCTATCACGAATATGTGCTTCAATTTTAATTTCCGTTTGACCAAAGAACATTTTAATTGTCATGAATATAGGTTCACCTTTTTGTACTCCATGGAATTTAGGCATTTTAATTGGGAATCTGGCAACTTTGAATACATTAAGATCTGTTGTTAATCTAGGTGTTTCACCATCTGCATCAAATGCAAATAAATCTATACAAATGTAATTATAATTAATAAATATATATTATTAGTAAAAAAAAATTATCATTTATCTACCGATCCTTCTTTCATCCTTTTTCTGTAACTCTTTTTTTCTTCTTCTTCTTTATTTTTCTAAAATATTACCTGTATCTGTATCATTTGGATAAGCAATCATAAAGTTTTTAGAAACACATTCATCTACTTTAATAGCTTGACCTTTTTGTACATAAACGCTAAATCTTTGTTTACAGAACAATCTGCCATCATCACCCTTAATGCATTGTTCAGGAGGATCATTTCTAGGATCAAATAACATACGAGTTTCAACACCATAAGTTCTTCGAGAGACACGTTCTGTAACCATACGAGGATTTAAACCAAAGTAAACAGCACCTCTAACAACAGCTAATTCACCTCTAGGTGGAACACCAATAAATCCAACACGTTGTTCAAATACATCACGTACACGACGATAAAGATAAACAGATTGGCCAAAACCACCTACTAAAAATATAGCATCCAACATAATATGAGATTGGTGAAGTTGTTCATCAATAAGATAAAGTACTTGATGAATAACAGGTTCAAATACATATTCACGCAATTCTTGTGCAGGTAAATGTAAATTGCCATCTTCAATACCAGCTTCAGGATCATCCATATCTCCTAAGCCTAAAGAGGCTGGAAGTGGAAGGAACTGATCTTCTTCACCATCAAATTGAGGCTATATTAAAAAAAATAGATAACAATATTTAAAGAAAAGAAAAATGAACATTCGTATATATGTATATGTATATAAAGTTGAATAAAAAATTTAAAAATAAAAATTAGGAGAAATCGTCATTATTATTATCATCATTGCTATTAACATATTTTAATGAATATGGAAAAAAAAAAAAGAAAGGTGAATATGTAAAAACTTACTTTAATAGCTTCAACAAAAGTTTCCATCATAGCTTCCATAGCAGTATCAGATACTTTTCCATGATGATAAAATCTATTTTTTAAATAATCACGCATACGTAAATCCAAAAAGGTAGAACCACAGGAATCACCTTGACCTTTGGTGACTTCTTTAAGAGAACGGCCTTTACTATTACTATCATCAATTTCAAAAACGATTAAATCCACGGTACCACCACCAGCATCACAAATCATAAAACGTTGACCATGACCAAGATTAAATTGTTCTGATTTTTTTTCACAATAAAGAGCAGCAGCTTCAGGTTCACTAATTAGCATTAAACGATCAGGATGGTCCCATCGATTTACAATCCCAGCACGAATAGCAGCTTCACGCATGGTTGCTTTAGCTTTATCACTCCACATGGCTGGTACTGTTAAACAATATCTGAATTTTGATTGATCATAATTAGATGCAAATCCTCGTTGTAATTCACCTGTAACATGTGTATGAAAGGCTTCTAAATAATCGGTAATACAATCAAGTGCTGTTAATCCATTTGGTAAAGGTGCTAAATCTAAATTTTCATCCAAGTGTAACTTAAATCTGGCTAATAAATGATCTGTATTGTTTCTTTTAAATGATAATTTTTTGGCTTCTTGTCCCCAGGCAACTAATTTATCGGAACCATTACGATATAATGATAACGTCGGAGTCTTAGGATATACATTCATTTGTTTTGGCCTATTAAAAAAGTGATCATATAAAATAAATATATATTTAACAACAAAAAAAAATAATCATATTAAGGGGATTTGTATAAAAAAGAAATTACCCCTCCCCCTCAAGTTAGTTAAAAAGAAATAAATCACCTTTTTTTTATTTTTTTTATTTTTTTAGTTTAAAAGAATCAAATATTATTATATTACGCTTTGTTTTACTTTTTATTATTATTAGTATTATCATTTCATTATTTATTTTTTTATTTTTGACACACACCACCTTTTTATTGTATTAAAATCCCATCACTCAACTCTTAATACTAATAAAAAATTTAATATTTAATACATATTATCTTTACCATCTAGTAATATCAACAATTTCATCACCACCGTCTTTTGTAAAAGCATAACAACAACCACTAAAAGTTGTACCGAAATCTAAATAATAAAAGGATAAATAGAAAGATATAGATATAAGAAAAATTCTCTTTCCTATTATCGTCCTTTTTTGACAACTTGTATATCTCTATAATATATTTACCAATCCCTATCACATAAGAATAATCATTTAAATCAAAAGGTGGTGTTTCCATAGACATTTTTCTATATATTTAATTATATTATAAATAAGTGAAAAATTGATATAACAATAATAATGGTAATAAAAAGAAAAAAATGTAAGAATAAGAAAAAAGAAAGAAAGGGAGAGTTAAAATACAAAATATAAATATATATATAAGAAAAAGGGAATGGTTCCAAAAAAAGGAGAACCTAAAAATAATTTTTTAAATTGAGCATTTAAACTCCGAATGATTTTTTTTTCTTTTTGTTTTTTCAGTCATTGCGATTTTTCAATTCTTTTTTTATTTGTTATCTGTAAATATGGCTTTACGATTATGGAATAGATCATATCTTGGCAAAAGATATTTACATACTAATATTATATGTAGACGACCTGAAAAAGTGATATTTCTTGATGAAAAAACGCTTCAAACCTTAAATATTGATAATGAAGATTTGTAAGTAACAAAATATATTTATTCCTGTTTAATATACAGATTTTTATTATGTAATAAAAGTTAATAATAATAATATATATATATGTATTAACTAGAGTCTTTCTTCTTTTTCTTTTTTTTCTTCTCAATATATATAGTGAAGTTCCACTACAAGAGTTACCAACTTCAAACCAAGAATTCACTCGTGGATCTAAAGAAGCAGAATTTGGACGAAAAAGGATCGGATCTATAGATTTACCAACCCCATTAATAAAAAGCATTACTGAATATATAGATCAACAACCAGATAAAAGATTAATAAGAACCGATGCTTTAAGACTATATGAATCTTTAAGATCAACTTCTCGTTTACCAACTGACGACATAATAGATAACAATAATAAAAATAAAAATCAAAAATCAAAGTCTAAAAAAATAATTAATGCATCATCGTCATCTAAAACAACTACACCTGAGCCACACATTTTATCTTATGGCCCCCGTGAATCAGCTGCCTATGTCGCTGGTGTACTACCATCTACTTATGCAGCTATCAAAAACATTTTCAATGAACTTAAAAATAGACTTTCTGATTTTTCACCTAATACAATGTTAGATTTTGGTACTGGTACTGGAACAGCTATTTGGTAAGTAAATAAAAATAAAAAATGAAACCAAATAACAAATATATAAATATATATTTATTTATATGCATTATTTATTTATTTATTTATTTATTTATTTATTTATTTATTTATTTATTTAAATTTATATACATAAAAATAATTCTACATGGTGTAAAATTGATAAATTAACTACAATTAATGTTTCTGTTTCTTCTATTTTATTTATTCACATATATTTATATATATATATATATATAGGGCAGCTAAAAATACATTTGAAGATATTAATAAATTTACAGGTATTGATTTATCTGAAGATATGCTTCGTGTAGCTGAATATATTGAAGGTAAAAATAGTTAAGACATATATCTTTTTTTATTTTTATTTTTTATTTTTTATTTTTTTTACATTATAAATTTGGCTTTGATCATTTTTACTATATATATTTTATATTGATCTTCATTTTATTATTACTATTATTATTATTTTAATCTCCTATTATAGATAAGAATCCAGAAAAAAGTGATATAGAGCTTAAAAGATATATGACATATGATCCAAGACTTCCAAAAACGGATTTAGTTGTAAGCGCATTTACTTTGGGTGAAATTTCTTCTTTAGCTTTACAGGAATCAACTGTAAAAGATTTATGGGATCAAACTGGTGATATTTTAGTAAGTTTATCATTTCATTTATTATTATTATGGTTATATCTGAGTTTTTATTAATCAAATTTCATTTTACATTATCTTATAGGTACTTATTGAGCGTGGTACACCTGTCGGCTTTTCAACTATTGCACGTGCCCGTCAATGGATTTTGGATTATGAAAAGGAAGATATTCATGTAGTTGCACCTGTAAATATAATAAATATATATGTATACATAAAACAATAATATTTAGTATATATGAATTATTGATTTTATTTTATTTTTTATTGATTTATATTTAGTGTCCGCACGATAAACCTTGTCCATTGATGTATTCACCTCAAGCAAATGTACAGAAATTTTGGTGCCATTTCTCTCAACGTGTTCAAAGACCACCATTCTTAGTAAATAAATATAAAACAATGAATTATATAAATATATATATATATATATATATACATAAATTAATTTTATTTATTTATACATTTATTTATAATTAGATGAAAACAAAACATTCAAAATATAATATAGAAGATTCAAAGTATTCTTATGTAATCCTTCGAAGAAAACCTAGACCATCAACAGAAAATATAAATTTGGATTCCTCTATGGAAGAAAAATCATATACCTGGCCTCGTTTAATACAACCTCCTTTGAAAAAAAATAAACATGTTGTGATGGATGTTTGTTCTACATCAGGTACAATAATTATAGAATAATCATAATTGTAAAGTAAAAAATAATGAAGATATATTATAACTAAATCAATTTTATTGATTTAGGAACTATTCAAAGATTGGTAATTCCAAAATCACAGGGTAAAGTAGAATATCGTGACGCTCGTAAATCAGCTTGGGGAGATCAATTCCCACATGCAAGTAAGAATAAAATTGTAACTAGAATATCAGAAGGAATCATTAATGATAATGATCAACAATGATCATTTTAAAAAAAAATTATATATATTAATTTAAAAAAAAATGTATGATTTATTATTATTGTTATTATTATTATAATTAATTTGTATATAAATATGATTTAGAATTAAAAAGTATACAACCATTTACAATGGTGACAAATAAATATGTATGAATAGATATTTATTATTAATATTATTATCATTATTGTTAATTGTTATATTTGGAAATCATTCAAGAGGTGTCTAAAAAATTTTTAAATGAAAAAAAAAAAAAATATAAGTATACATCATCATCTTATTACATATAAAAATTTTATAATAATCATATTTTAAATAATTACAGTTGCTGATTTAAAAATAATGGATCTGAGTTCTTCAAATTTAGGTTCGCTAAGTGGTGAAAAGCGGATCATATTATTATCAGGAAAGTGATCAAACAAATAGGATTCAGTGATTGATAATTGTGCACATTGTTGAGATAATTTACTAAAAACAGAGGTATCATTACGAAATCTATATATATAAATGAATAAATAAAAAATGATTAGCCATAGTTCATTTTATTTTTATTTTTTTTCCATGGTTTTTTTTTTAAATTGATCAATTTATTTACAGTCGATAAGCTTCTTTGTTATAACAATGTTTATCCACCAATTTTTCCAATATTACTCTTTTAAACATATTTTTAATATAATGTAATACATGAAAGAGATAATCTTGATGCGGTCGCCATGTAGGAAACTGTTGTGAAAGTGATACATTGCCTTGACTATCAACCAATGGATGGAACATATCTGTTAAAAATGTTACAGAAGGTGGGTGATCAGGATAAGATTCAGGAATAAACATACGAAATTTAAATACACCTGATCTATAGTATCCTTTATGAACAAATACAACCCCATACATCACTATTAAAAAAAAAGAGAGATATTAAATATAAATATATACATCCATTCTTCTAAATATGGATATTCATATTATTAAGTCTATTATATTATATTCTTTTTTTTACCATTTAAACTATCAGATGAAGGTATAATATAAACTCCTAATGGACAATGACTTGGATTTCGAAGGTTGATACTATTATTCAAAATATAAAGCAATAATAATAAATATTACAAAAAAGGTTGAGTTTCGTTATATATATATATATATATATATATATATATATAAAGGATCAATAAAAAGAACACTTACAACTCTGTTAATAGTTCATATCGTTTAAAATATTCAGATGATAATGTAGGATGACTATCCTCATCGTCGTCATTGTCGTTATAAATAGTTGTTGAAGTTACTGGTTGTTGTTCTGGTGTAGGTGTTAATGTTGATGATCTTAATCCAAGTTTTGCTAATGATGCATCACGAGTACGAGCTATAAGAGAACTAACACTAGAACGTTTAGTTGTTGAATGAGTAGATGCTATACTTGATCTTCGCGAAGAAATATGAGGTGAGGATGGGGTCATGTTTATTTATTTATTTTTTACGATATGAAAGAAGAAAACAATTAATTAGAATTAAAAAAGCAAAAAAAAAAAGACGGTGTTTAAATTTATTCTTTTTTAAAAAAGGGAAACGTTATATACATTTATATTTATATAAAATTTAAAAATGAAATAATGCAATAAGTAGTTGTATATATTAAATATGACTATTAATAACTATGTGATAATGGTTTAATTGTTGATTGGATTCGTTGAACTACTTGCGATACTCGTTTTTGAAGTTCTATATCTTCAGAATCAACACTCTAAATAATAAATAATTGAAAAATTAAACTTATCAATTTTGTTCATTTTTTAAGGGTATATATAAAAAAATAAAGAAGCGTTTCTTACATATTTGATACAATCAACAATAGCTTTTGATCCATCCATAGTAATAGTAGCTTTTTTTTCTTCAGCATCACCAACAACATCTCCAAATTGTTCTTCTAAAAACAATAATACATCTTCATATTCTGTATCAATTTCTTCTTGTATACGAGAATAACCATCATCATGATGTGAATGTTTACATGGTTGATTACTTGCTGTATTATTAAAAAAATAGTAATAAATTTAATTAGTCTCATTTTTAAAAAATCATCAACATCATCACAATCATATTCTAATCTTTTTATTTTTATTTTATTACCTTTTACACTAGCAGGAGAACTATCAATAGATAATACAACAGCTAATACTGAATCTGCTACCATATCATTCATTGCATTTCCAACCCATTCTAAAACAACATGGTTAGGTTTACTATCAAGTTTTTTAATATCAATTGTATCAAATACACGTAATGCTATTCCTTCTTGATCCTTATTATTATTTTTATTCTTATTATTGGTGGTGGTATCATCATCAATATTATCTTTTCCTTTTTTTGTTGTTGTTAAATCTATTTCATCCACTGTTCCAAACATCATTTCCAAATGCCATTTCAAAAGTCCAATGCCAGCATTGAAAGGTACAATCTGTCTTTGTGTGATTACTGTTGTTATTAATCCACCTAATTTTGTCATATCATCCTCTGACATAATACGTAATTGATAATCTTTTGATGAAATAATCACACCATCTAAACTTTGACCTTCTGTAGGATATTTTTCTGCTAATGTTCCAATGGTTTTTGCCATCTTTTCACCACGGAAATGAAGTTTCACTGTTTCACAATTCTTTGGGGTATAAATCTTAATATTTTCTTCTCGTTCTGAATATTTACTTTGAAGTGCTGATTTTAAACGATACATTGCATTAGCTTCACCATGAACAAGTATCTAAAAAAAATGGAATGATATGTTATAAATAGATAAATAATTATATATATATATATATATATTACCACATGAGGAGCTTTCACTTCATCTATAAATTTCGCATTTTGTGTAAAATCAACATGAGCTGAAAATGAAATATAATCTACAGACATTTTTAGCGGAATCTTTCTACCATCCATTGCAGTAAAATCATCAGGTTCATTCATAGCTTGCTATAATAAACATATATAAATAAAAGTGAATAAATAAATAAACATCGTGATATATATATAGTGATTATTATTATTATTATTATTAACTTACTCTAGCTAATGTATTTTCAACACAGTAACCAGTCATTACTAAACCATTTTTTTTATCAGGAGCCCAACGTTCAAATAATTCTCTAGATAAGCCATTTTGTAACATACCAGGACTTGCCATCATGACACATGGCCCAGAATCTTCAAATTGTTCCACATTGCGTAAATTACTGATGTGTTTAAATACAAATGGATTGGAGATTGTAAATTGCTTTCTAATTTTTGCATTCATCATGTTGATATAAGTTTGATATACAGCCATGCACTTTTTTGCTAAACTGGATGCATAATAAATTGGGATGTTGTCTAATTCTGGATGTGCTTCCCAATATTCATCTAAAATTAATAATAATTCTTGTGCTCTACCAAGTGCAAATACTGGCATTAAACAACGCCCACCACGACCAACAATATCATGTACCAATGCTATTTTTTTAAAAAGGATACATGTTAAAAAAAGAAAAAGAAAAAAATAGTGAATATTATGTATGATCATTATTATTATTATTATTATTATTATTATTTATATCAGTAATCCATTTTTTACATGTAAATCGAGTTTCCTTTGTTATACGTGGTTCATGACTTTGGACACCATAAGTACTTTCAGTAATTAAAACATCAATGGCTGCATCAGGCTTTTCAGCTGCCATCAAGTGACGATCTTCTTCTCTTGAGTAATCACCTGTATACAGAACTTTAACCCCAGCAATTTCAATCAAGAACATGACAGCACCTAATACATGACCAGCATTATATCCTGTAAATTTAATCCCCTCTACCTCTACTTGCTGATGATAATCCAATGCTTCTATTCTATTAAATGAGTTGAGCAAATCTTCTTCACTATATAATTGATCTTCTTCACCAATATTACTGACACGTACATAATCACTCAATAACCATTTGTAAATTGCTTTAGTTGGATGTGTCATAAATACTCGTCCTTTAAAGGATGTCTAATAGGAGAAATAGAAAATAGAAAAAATAAATTAATAAGATGATATTGATGTATTGATTTATTTATTTATTTTTATGGTATAATATATGATGTTTAATATATACCTTTTCCATAAGAAACGGTACAGCAGCTGCATGGTCAACGTGGAAACTATTTATTTATTTATTTTGTTAAAAATAAAAATAAGAATAAGATAAAAAGAATATTTAGAATGTATCTTACTATATCATAAAAAAGTAAAACTTACTGTGTTACAAGAAGAACATCGATTTTTTCAGGATCGATTTCGTCAAAGAAAGGTAAAGAAGAAAGCCCATTATAACCAGGATGGACACCGGCGTCTAACTACAATGTTAATAAATATAAGTAAGTATGTGTATTATTTAGATTTTAATAAGTTATTATTGTATTGACATATTATTTTATGTTTTATTATTATCGTGTTTTTTTCTATATCATTTTATTTACCAAGATTGTTTTGCCTTTGTATTCTAATAAAAGTGATGATCTTCCTACTTCATTACCAGCTCCTAATGGAGTCAACTTTAAAAGATCATTTTTATCAACTATGGGTATTTCATACTCTGCTTTACGTTTTATTGAAGACATAATAAATAACTAACAAAAAAAAAAGAAAGGAGAAAGTGAAAAAAAAAAAAAGTGGGATGAAAATATTTTAACCAAAATTTTGAGCTCAGCCGTTACCATATTTGAATTTGCAATTATAATTAATATTTTTTACTGTTATTTTTTATTGTTATTTCTTTCTTTCCATCTTCTCCCTTTTTTTTCTTTTCTTTAATATCACTACTATTTATTTATTATATATACCTATATATACTTATATTTTTTATTTTTATTTTATCTATTGATTCCCTGCTTTAAGTTTTCTCTTTTCCTCTTTTTTATACTTTTTATATAAATAAATCTACAAGATGGTTACTTTAGGAAAAGCACCTGACGATACAACACCATTGCTTGGTAAAGATCATCTTCCTAAAAAAATAACCATTACTCGAGTTCCAACCTTTTTACAATCATCATTGCCACGTAGAAGGTCGATTCTTAAAGCTTTTGCAGATATAACAGTGCACCTCTTTTTAGAAATAGTTCTTCCACTTGTATTGTATTATGTACTACGTCTATTTTTATCACCTTTACTCTCTCTCTTATTAGCAGGTTTACCAGCAGCATTCATAGTTGTTTTTAAATATTTTAAAGAAAAGAAAATAGATATGACCGGATTATTAACACTTATCGGATTTATTATTTCTGGTATATTAGCCATTGTTCAATCTGATCCAAAATTATACTTACTTCGTGAATCAACTCTTACATTAGCAATGGGTTGTATGTTATTCATCACTATATTCCCAATAAAATACAAGCATCATTGTTTACGCCCTTTCTTTTTTTATATTGCACGACAAATTGCCATTTCTGGATCATTATACAATGATGATAACACCATTAGACAAAACTGGAACTGGTTTTGGGAAATTTGGCCAACTTTTAGATGTTATTTTAGAACGCTCACTGGTGTTTGGGCTTTCGCTTTAATCAGTGAATTTATTGTTAGAGTGGCTTTATTACAAACCTTGGATGATGTTGATGATGTAATCTACTATTCAAATCTTTATATGTTTAGTGTTATTGGTATATTGGGTTCAATGACGATTATTTCATGTCTTTTATTAAGACATATGTATAATGTGCAACAAAAGAAAGCTCAAGATTTATCAAATAAAGCTGAAATTGATCGAATCATTGCAATTGCTTCAAGTGAAGGGGAATCGTCTTCTACAGCTTAATAATAATGTTAGATTTCACTTTCTTTTATTTATTTATTTTATCAAATATGATACAATACTTTATATCACTTACTAGAATATCATTTAATAAAGATTACATAAATAATAATAATAATAATAATAATAATAGAAAGCTCGAATTTAGATGCTGATCATTATTTATATTTTTTATTTGTAAGGTATATGCAAGTAAATGTGGAATTAGTCATGATAGTAAACTTACTTGTCGCCTATTGAATTTATTAAAATCTCTATTATTTTATGCTAAGTTTCATTATTTTTTTATGATCATACTTCCTATTCACAATAAAAGTAATAAATTTATCATTTCCATTTTAAAACATTAAACAGGATATATTTAAAGAGATTTAAGAATAAATTGATATATTAGTATAATTAAAAACTTTTATGATATAAATTTAAATTAATAAATAGATAAGTATAAAAAAAATTATATAATAAATTGAAAGGTTGTATTAGTATTTAATATAGTATGATTTATTTATATCCACACACTCTCTCTCTTTTCATTCTTTTAGTGTGGTCTTTTTTTTACCCTCTTTTTCCCTTTTGTTGCTATTTTTTTTTATCATTATAAAAATATAAAAGTTAAATTGAATAAAAAAATAAAGTAAAAAGAAATTGTAAATGAAAAAATAAAAGGAAATGTGGATGAAGAAACAAGAAAAAGAAGAAATAAAAATCCAAGCAACGCGTCAAAATAAAATTAAAAGCTCGTTGCATTTTTTTATAAACAAAAACCATCATCATTTAATTTATTTTTTTTGTTAATTATGCTAAAAAAAATGATCTATTATAAGAATAAAAAATCACTTGTACCTATAATCACGTGCCTGGATTTAAATCTTGTCTCTTCTTTCATTTTCCCTTTTTTCTTACTTTCTTCTTTACACTCTTTTCCTATTCCTTAAACACAAAATAAATGGTATAAAAAAAATATATTATTATATATATATATTATCTTGTAGATATACTATATATATATATTTATCATTATTATTATTATTCATTATAATATTACAAGTAGATTCAAATAATAAAGAAATAAACAACATATATATTTATTTAAAGGGCTCGAACTAGGTAATATTTTATAGTCGTCAATAACCATTAATACTCTAAAGGTTTAAAACAAAGATACTCAAATAAAAAATATTTGTTATAAGAAGTAATAAATTAAATATATATAGGTTTATACTGTTTATAGTTTATTGCTACAGTTTACTTTTTTTATGATTTACTAACACTATATATATATATAAAGCACAAAGAACTAAGAACATATATAAAATAACAAGTAGATAAATTGAAATGATATAATAGTTGTCTTTTATACACACTCTGATTAATCACTATAGTAAGTAATATAAAAAAAATCATAAAAGTGATTATGAAGTAGTTGTTATTATTAATCCTTCAAATATATTTTACATTTTTTCATGTAGTCACACTTGTATATGAACTGAATAGCAAGCAGATAGTAAAAAATAAAAATAAAAAAGGTTACTTGTGAAAAAGTCATTATGATTCAGATTTTTTTTTTAGTAATCACTCGAACATATTGCTTCTTTTTCTTTTTTAATCACTCTTTTATGCAAACTGGATTACATGCAGATAGCACAAAAAAATAGAATTAATGGGTTTTAGATTTGTAAGTAGGAATTTGTAAGTAAATACAATAAGAAAACTAAGTTAAAATCCTTTTCTCATTCTATTTTCTTTTCTCTAATATTATTATTAAAAATAAAAATTTATAATTATGATAAATTATAAATTAATATTGATTGCACAAGAGCCTGATGAACATGTTAAAGTACCTTTTTTTCAAAATGAGCCAATAATTATATTTAAAGAAAGAATACCTAATGAATTAAAGAAAAACATATTACAATTTAAATTTAGAAAGAATACTTTTATATATTAACGGTGTAAAAATTGGTAATTATAAGAAATCTATGGATTATTATAATATACTTGGAGGTCCTTGACTTTTTATGGACCTATTTTTAAGTATAATAATCTATATCAACTAAAAGAAAATGAAATCTAAATTAAATGGTGCTATCATACAAGCATTATCGGATAAACATTTAGGTTGACATTGAAACATTTGATGATGAAAAAATTAAAAATGTTAATATTATGATACAAGATGTTGAAGGTATTCATATTGATCTACAATGATTAATTTGTAATGGTCAACAATTAAACTATGATCGTACATGATCTGATTATAATATTAAAAATGGAGATTTATTAAATCTCAATATAAGATTACGTGGCGGCTCTAGTTAAGAACAAACGATTATTGAAACTGAATATTCTCATGTATCTAATGATAAAAGTAAAATAAGAACCAAGTTTGTGAAGTATTATCCCAAAGGAAGAGCTATTATACAAATTTTATTATTACTTTATTTTTTGTATTACTCAATATTAATCTATAAATATTAATTATTTTTCCTTTACTTGAATTTTTTTTTTCCATAGTTTATTTCGTAAATAAATTACCTTTTATGCATTTTTGTAAATTTATAGTGTTTTTGCAAATATTGGTTGATTTTTCTTTTTCTTTGTTGTTTAAATTATACATAAATAATTATTGTTTTAGTTAATTAAAAAACAAGTACATTCATTTTTTTTTTTTTTTTTGCTTTAAAAAAGAAAAAAAGATATTGCTGTTATAAAAGCAATACTGACTTACAACAATTTTTATTAAAGATTAAATTTTTAAGTTGAAAAATAAAAGGGACCCTTAGTTTGATGCTCACATTATTTAAATATTGTTTTTCATTATTATTTTTCTATTTTTACTTTGTATTATTTCCTAATTTGTATTTTTACAACAATTTAAACTTTCCTAAATTCTCTTCCTTAAATTTTCTAAAAAATAAAATTTAATGCTATAAAAGAAAAAATAAAAAATAAAAAATAAAAATATTTATTTTATTTATCTTCTTTCCATTCGTATTTTATTATTATTATTATTATTATTTTAAAAAAAATGTTAATTAAATTTACAAATCTTGTTGTATTATTATATTCAATAACTCTATCTAATTTAGTTGGTGCAAATTCACATTGTGGCAAAAATGCATGGGTAGAATGGTATATTAATTCTTATGGTGCTATAAATCATATCACAAGTGGAAAAGGTGCCCAAAGTATCGATGAATTCACATTATTCAAAGCAATAAGTGATTGTGCTTTTAATAACAATTATTGTTATGGACGTAAAAATGGTGGCTTTTACTGTTCAAATACACCAACTGATTGGCAGGGTTGGTATGGCGAAATGAATATTGAATTCAGTTGTAGTGATGGTCCATATACTTGTTATGATTTAAAGTGGACAAAAAATCCTCTTTTTTCACCTGATAAATGAAAGAAGAATAGAGATATATAACAATGATAATTAGTTGGTTTATTATTTATATT
This sequence comes from Cunninghamella bertholletiae, assembly GCA_037043795.1. Classification (NCBI taxonomy): domain Eukaryota; kingdom Fungi; phylum Mucoromycota; class Mucoromycetes; order Mucorales; family Cunninghamellaceae; genus Cunninghamella; species Cunninghamella bertholletiae. The sequence continues at coordinate 4,391,202 of JAZGVP010000001.1, forward strand.
TTAGTTATAATAATCATAATAAATATATATGTTCTTAAAGAAACCTCTAAAGATGGGTATTGCTTTTATCGCTTTTATCATTTTGCATAAATAGGGGTTTAATAGCTGATTCTTGTAGTAATTATTGCTCGTCACCTTGTAATAATATATAAATATACGTGTATACATACAGTACTTTATATAAATAATATATATGTATGTTGAAAAGTTTGATAGATTGGTTATTTTAATAAATTGATTTTTTTTTATGATCATGCAGTAAGAAAAAATAAAACATGACTTTCAAAATTTTATAATTTTCCTTTTTAAAAAATCTCTCTTTCACTTTTTTTTTCTTGTCTTTTCATTTTTATGACTTTTTACTTATTTTAAACTTTATTCTTAAGATCTATTTAACAATTTTAAAAATCATTTAGTCTTTTCTATTTATACAATTATTACTTTAAAAGAATGATACAGGTTCTTTTTTTGTTTGTTTCCTTTAAGAAATAATAATAACAATATAATAATATAATAATAATAGTAATGACCGTGATAATAACAGATATAAAAATAAGGAACAATAAAAACAATAATAAAAATATACAAAAGCGCGTAAAAAGTTGTTTGTAAATAAATTATCAATCTTAATGTAGATAAATATTTTATTTTAGTGTTTTTAACTGAACAATGATTTATTATATATAAAAAGAAGATTTACCGCTTATTCCTATATCTGTAACAGTGTAACATAAAAAATAAAAAATAAAAAATAAAAAATAAAAATAAATAATTTATATCCGCAGCAATAGCTGATATAGTTCGTAGTCCTTTTTTATTATTTTTATTTTTTTTTGTCTTTTCTTTCATTTTCTTTAATACTTAATATATATACATATAAAATAGTATTAAACATGGTTGTCTCAAATATAACTCTTTATTCAACTATAGGATTAATAGCAAGTTCTTTTATTAGTAGTTTTATTTTATTGATACAAAGAAAATGGCCTATTCCGGATGAATATTATACTCAAATACGGGATACTTCTCTACCTTATATTGATTATCGTTTTCCAAGGCTTATTTGGTATTCTATTATTGGGATAATATTGTACTTAACTCAGCTGTTAATGGAAATAGCAGGATCTTCATCATCATTCAAATCTGTCACTATTATTGATAAAATTATTTTGGTGGATGGCATTATTTTTGGATGTTGGCTCTATATAACCATTTTGATCTGGATTAGTAAATCCTATAAGTTACCTAATTGGTGGGGTGGTATTTTAAATACACATTTATTTTTTTTGATGGCTGTGGCGCTAAATACAACTGTAGCACGATTTATATTTGATGTTGTATGGTTTGATGATTTTGTTAATTTTAATTTATCATGGATGATTGTTTTACCTTGTTTCATACTTATTTTTATTCAAATGGATATGATGATCATGTTGGTAACAATTCCTTACGATTTACCTTACTTGGAAAAAAGAGCAACCTCAGCCTCATCATCACCGTCATCATCTGCAACAACAGCAAAAGTTTCCTTATGTCCAGTACTACCACATTATAATTTATCTTTATTGGAATATATCACATTTACTTATATTGAAGGTTATGTTTATTATGTGGCAAAGTGTATGAAATCAAAAGAATTAGTTGAAGAAGATAAATTACCTGGATTACCTTATCAAGCATCTGCTATCAAAGCTTTAAAGGAATTGAATCAAAGTCGTGGTAAATCATATACTTTATTCTATCGTTTATATTTGGCAAATCGAAATGATATTTTTATACAATGCTTTTATGCTTTTATCGTCTCTTCCATCCTTTTTGCTCCACCTGTTTTAATGAAAATTCTTTTAGAAAAAATAGAATGGTTGACTAAATTGAATGAGAAAAATCAAGACGACCATCAATTATATAATCAAATTTATATTCAAGTTATAATATTAATTATTTCTCAAATATTTATAACTGTGATAATAGAAATTTTAAGGGGATTAATGTGGATTTATGGTAAACTGTACATTTAAAATTATTTTGATCTATTATATTCTAATACTCTTTTTTTTTTTTTCCTTTAAAAAAAATAGGACTTACATATTCATTAAGATTAAAACAAATGTTTAATATGGAAATATTTTATAAAACTTTAAGAAGACCAATTATTACAAGCGTAACAACAATAACAAAAGAAGATTCAAAAGATAAAGTTTCTAAAAATGATAATGATTCATCGACTGTTTCTACAACTGGTAATATTATTAATTTGATGAGTACAGATGGAAAAAGAATTAGTGATTTTACACTTCGTATGTTTGATCTTTGGGCTAGTCCTTATGAAATACTTATTGGTCTTTATTTACTTTATGGATTACTTGGACTTTCTTCATTTGTTGGTATATTGGTGATTATCATATCTATGCCTATTACTCATTATGCTTCAAAAGTACTTTCAAAATCTTCAAATAGTATTATGATTGCTCGTGATAAACGTGGCAATGTTGTTAATGAAGTACTTCGTGGTATAAGGCAAATTAAATTCTTTTCATGGGAATATCAATGGAAAGAAAAGATTATGAAATTAAGAGATGATGAGATGCATCATCTATATAAAATTTGTATTTGTAATTTTATAAATTATGCAACTTGGAATGGGTAATATATATATCATAAGTATTTGTTTATTTGTTTTAAAAAAAAATCTAATCATTATATTTAATATATTTATATAGACTACCTATATTCGTTATTATTGCAGCATTTTCATCTTTTACAATGCTAGAAGGAAAAGAATTAACACCATCAATTGCTTTTACATCTATATATCTATATTCTCAATTAAGATTTCAATTGGCAGTTATTCCTAGTTATATTACTGAAATAATACGTGCATCTGTTAGGTAAATTACATCCACCTTTTTTTTTTATTTATATATTATAAGTATTTATATATTCATATATATGTATATATATGTATAAATAGTTTAAGTAGAATTGAAGCATATTTACAACAAGAAGATATTCAAGAACCATCTGAATTTGATACTAGATATAATCAATCAGCCAAAATTGGATTTGAAAATGCAACTATTGAATGGATATCTATTAATTCAACCGATAAAAAAACATCTAATGATTCACAATCATCACCATCATTAGATTTTTCACTTAAAAAGATGGATGTAATGTTTCCTAAAGATGAACTTAGTTTAATATGTGGACCAACAGGATCAGGAAAAACATTAATATTATTGGGATTATTAGGTGAAGCTGTCTGTACAGAAGGTTCAGTTTATTTTCCACGTACACCAATTGCAACACAAGTAACAAATGCTTTTGAAGATAATGAATATAATTCAGCAATAGTTAATCCTAATAATGATAGTGATAATGAAAATAACGATACATGGATTTTAGATCACCGCGTTGCTTATGTTTCACAAATTTCATGGTTACAAAATGGGACCATTCGAGAAAACATTTTATTTGGATTACCTTATATTGAAGATAGATATCATTCCACTTTATGGGCTTGTGGTTTGAATCCAGATTTAGAAATTTTTGATGATGGTGATTTAACTGAAATTGGTGAACGTGGTATTACTTTATCTGGTGGTCAAAAACAAAGAGTTGCTTTAGCTCGTGCTGTTTATTCTAGAGCAAAGGTTATTTTAATGGATGATGTACTTAGTGCTGTTGATGGTATTATTATTTTTTGTAAAAGAGAAAAAAAGAATATAATTTAATGTATCTAATCTTATTTATTTGTTTATTATATATATATAGCTCATACTGCTAAACATTTATATGAAAACTGCTTGATTGGACCTTTAATGAAAAATAGAACACGGATTTTAGTCACTCATCATGTACAAATGTGTATTCAAAAAAGTTCTTTTATTTTACTCTTAGATAATGGTCAAGTCACATTGAGTGGGGATCCAGCAGCATTACTTCAAACTAATGCTCTTAATAGTTTAATTGATGAAAAACATCAAATGAAAGACAGTAATGAAATTAATAATATGTATATAGATGCCAAAAAAGAGTCTAGACATTTTGATGCTAAGAAAAAATCCAACAACAATGATAATTACAATAATGGTACTCTCCATGTATTAGTAAAAAAAGAATGTAAGTAATATTTAATTATTTGGCAGAACTAATAAAAGTAGACTAATATGATTATTTCTTTAAATATATATAAATATATATAGTCCGTGAACAAGGTCATATTAATAAACAATTATATAAACACTACTTTTTACTTGTTGGTGGAACATTTTTCTGGATAGTTGTATTTTTATTAATTGCTGGTACAAAAGGATTAGATTTATTATCAAATTGGTGGTTAAAGGAATGGTCAGCAATCTATGAAAAAGCATCTAATAATGTTAATAATATTCAAAATTTATTAATCATTAATAATACACCTACACTAAATGCACTATATAAAAATAGTTATGATGATGATGAATCACAAGCAAACCAATTAAAGTATTATTTAGGAATATATACGATTATTAGTCTTCTATGTGTAGTAACAAGTGCAGGACAATACTTGATTATTTATATTGGTGGATTACGTGCTAGTAAGAAACTTTTTATTGACATATTAGACAAAGTGTTACATGCACCACTTCGCTTCTTTGATGTAACACCTATTGGACGTATTTTAAATCGATTCTCTAGTGATTTTGATGTTATTGATTCATATATTCCAACAGATATCATGTTATTTTTAACTATTTTAGCAAGTCTTATTGGTATATTTGTAGCCATATTAATAGGACAGCCTCTGTTTTTAATTCCACTTTTAATCACTGGATATATTACGGTTTATTATGCCAAACTCTTTGTAGATTCCTCAAGAGAATGTAAAAGAATAGAATCTATTTCAAAATCACCTTTATTTAGTCACTTTACAGAAACACTTGTTGGTATTTCTACCATCCGTGCCTTTGGTGTCACACAATTCTTTTTACGAAATATGGTTCAAAAATGCGATAACTACATTCGTCCTACTTATTTATCATATATATGTAATTTATGGATTGCAATTATTTTTTCTTACATTTCTTGTGTACTTATTATGATTGCTGGATTGATTGTTATGTTTGGGTTAGGATATCATATTAATGCTGGTACTGCTGGTTTTATTTTTTCTTATACTTTGCTCTTTGCTCGAGATTCATTTTGGACTGCTTATCGTTATAGACGTGTTGAAGTAGGATATAACAGTATTGAACGTGTGGTTGAATTTACAAAAATAAAACAAGAATCTACTCTAGTGACTAAAATAGCACCATCCACTGTAAGGTTAATATATATATATATATATATTAATATTAATACATTGATATATTCCTTCTTTTTTTTTAATATATATATATATATATAAATTAGTGGCCAAGTAAAGGTGGTATTGAATTTGAAGATTTAAAGATCAAATATGCACCTGAGCTTGATTTAGTATTAAAAGGTGTTAGTTTTAAAATTAATCCTGGAGAAAGAGTTGGTATTGTTGGTCCTACAGGTTGTGGTAAAAGTACTCTAACATTATCCATATTCCGCTTTTTAGAAGCATTCTCTGGAAAAATAATCATTGATGATATAGATATTAGTACTTTGGCATTAGATCAATTACGTTCCAATTTAACCATTATACCTCAAGATCCAATATTATTTTCAGGAACAATAAAATCAAATATGGTTCCTTTTAATGAATTCAGTAATGCAAGTATTTCAGAAGCACTTTCAAGAATGAATCTTATTCCAGCAATGGATTCATCACCATCATCATCTGCATCATCTATATCGTCATCTGCAGAAAATCAAGATATAAATCAAAATATATTTGAAAATTTAAATAGTCCTATTACAGAAGGTAAATATTTATATATATTATCAACCTTTACTTATTTATTTATATTTTAAAAAAAAATTATTAGGAGGACAAAATATATCTGCTGGACAAAAACAACTTATTTGTCTTGCTAAAAGCTTATTAAGAAGAAGTAAAATTGTAGTTATGGATGAAGCTACTTCTAGTGTTGATTTTAATACTGATAGAAAAATTCAAAAAACAATTCGATCTGAATTTACTGATTGTACAATTTTATGTGTAGCTCATCGATTATTTACAGTTATTAATTATGATAAAATCTTGGTATTGGATGCTGGAAAAGTAAAAGAATTTGATAGGTAATAAGAAAAGAATAGAAAAATCATATCTATATACATATGTGATGTTTTATTTTATTTATAAATACGAATTATTACTATTATTTATTAAATAGTCCTTTAAATTTGATTTCTAATCCACAATCAACGTTTTACAAATTATGTAAAGACTCTGGTGAATTTGATCGATTATTACAAGCTGCTCAACAAAATTAATTTATTCATGAACAATAATAATCATATATATATATATATATATTCAAATAAAAATAGAATTTATGATCTCTGATCATGATGAACTTTGTAGAGTATATAATTATTTCCTTATATATCCATTGTGTAATAAATATAAGGATTTATATCCTAAAACAGATATAAGCCGGCTTGAAACCAATGGGATGGATAAAGACCCTTTTTTCTTCTTCAAGTACATATATATATATATATATTTGAAAATGACATCATATTTTTAATTTATATAAATTGGTTATCTTTTTATCATAGAGGATTTTATATTATTTTTGAACGTAAATAGAGAAGGTGAGTGTTTTTTAAATGGAAACTTACCTATATAATTATATATAATGAATAATCCCTTTTTTAATTTTTTTAATATTATCATCTATGCTACATCTTACATACCTTATATTTAAACTTTATTATGTTGTACCAATTATAAAGCATGTATTTTAGAATAGAAGAGCATTATTTTCTATTTAAATAAAGAAAGGGTGATTTAGCTTAAAAGATATTTAAATGCCGCTCATCTCATTCTCCATAAATAAAAAAAAATGAGAATTGGGGTTACAAGGTTACAAAAAATCCATCAGCTGAGATTTAATGATTTTTAAAATTTAAATATATAAGACGCGAATTTTTCATTTTGTTCCTTTTTTCTTTCTTTTTTTTTTTTTATCTCCATATTCATTTATTTAAAAAAAGCAATATAAATCATGACTGTTAGAACTGCACCTCCACCTAGTTTAGACTTTTCTATTAATGCGGAAGATATTCATCGCATTACTGAAGAAGTTATGAAAAAGGATCTTGAAGTTAATGATGCCATTGCTGCTTTAAAACCTGAAGAACAAACTTATGAAAATATTGTATTACCTTTAGTTGAAATTGAAAATTCTTTAGCTGGTAAGTAGTAATATATTGTTATTAACAGCAAAAAAAAGAAGAAAAAAAGAAAAAGAAAAAGAAAAAGAAAAAGAAAAAGAAAGGAATATCAATTTTATTTATATATATCGTTTTTTTCCTTTTCTTTTTGTTTATAACTAAATAGGTAAAGTCTCATTAATTAGTTCCTTAAGTCAGATTTCTCCAAATGCTGATGTTAGGGATGCTTCAGTTGCTGCAGAAAAAAAGTATGAAGAATTTAGTATTGAACAAGGAATGAGACACGATCTTTACACTGTTATTCAAGGCTATATTGATCGTACTGATTTATCCACTTTAGATCATGAAGATGCTCGCTTCTTAGAAAAGACTGCTAGAGGTTTCCGTAGAAGTGGTTTACACCTTCCTGAAGAACAAAGAAATAAATTGACTGAATTACGTAAACGTCTTAGTGAAGTATGTATTGAATATATGCAAAACTGGAGCCGTGAAGATAGCAGTAAGTTGATATAAATATATACATAAAAAGAGGATGATGACGATGATGATAATGATAATGGTCAATTTTTCATGCTTATTTATTTATTTATTTTATTTACATTTTGTTTATTTATTTATATATTTTTTCAACTCACCATACACTCTCATATACTCTGATTTTTAATTATAGCAATTAAGTTTACTAAGGTAATATATATTTTTAACATAAAATAAGAAATAAAATGCATTCGTCATCAGTTATTTATTCTTTATATATATATATATATATATATATTTATACATGTAGGAAGAATTAGAAGGCATGGATGATGATTTCCTTGGTGGATTGAAAACTGTGGAAGAAGATGGTGTTACTAAATATATTTTAACTATGAAGTAAGTGTCCTTTATATATATATATATATGTATATATATAATTGCTATTTTTAGTTATTTTAGTATATCAATACTAACATTATTATTTTTTTACTTTAGATATCCTGGTAAGATTTAATATGAATGATATTATAAACGTAATACTATTTTTTTTATTATTATTTTTTCTCACGTTTAACGTTTTGGCTGAACCATTTAGATGTCCGTCCTGGTAAGAAAATAGAAGAATAAGAAAGTTTTTTATTATTATCATTATTATTATATTGACGATGAGCTAATTTGTATTATTATAATTATTATTTTAGTACTCAAGTTGTGTAAAAATGAAAATACAAGAAAAGCTCACTTGACTGCTTTTGAATCACGTAACAGAGAAAACATTGTACTCTTAGAAGAAGTAAGTTGCAAAAAAAAAAAAAAATGTGATTTAAAAAAGGAATTTATGCCTTTTATAAAACTAAAATAATCAATATTTTGATTTATTTTTAGGCTCTTAAACTCCGAAGACAATGCGCAAAGGTACCAAACTATATATATATTTTAGTATACACGTACAATATATATATATATAATTCTAACATTATTACCCTTTTATAGATTTTGGGCTATGAATCTCACGCTTCCTATGTTCTTGAAGTTAAAATGGCAAAGGAAGTAGATACCGTTAATAAAGTAATTATATATACACATTAATAGTATAATAATCATAATCTCTTAAATTCATAAAATTATTATTACGATTTTTATTATTAGTTTTTGAATGACCTTAAAGTAAAATTACATGATGCTGGTATTAAAGAATTCGAAGTATTAAAAGAAATTAAGAAGGTAATCATAATATGATAATTAGAAAAAAAAAAAAAAGAAAAAAACATCCAACATAAGTAATGTATATATATATATATATATATATATATATAATAGAAAGAAAAAGAAGAACGTGGTGAAACTTTTGATGGTAGCTTCAATAGTTGGGATACTAGTTATTATGAACGTATTTTATTAGAAAGTCAATATTCTTTAGATCAAGAAGAAATTAAAAAATACTTTAGTTTGGAAAAAACAATTGCTAGTAAGTTTAAATATTTATATTTACTGGAAAATAAAATAATAATTCAAATTACTAATAATTCAATTATTTCAACTTTTTTTATATAGAAATGTTGGATATTTATGAAAGAGTTTTAGGCTTGAAATTCGTCAAAGTACCTGCTGAAAAAGCTGTTGTATGGCATCCTGATGTCCAACTTTATGAATGTTGGGATGAAGCTGAAGATAAACATTTCTCTGGTTACATGTATTTAGATCTCTTCCCTCGTGATTCAAAATGCAAGTATATGATAATTATATATTATATATATACATATTTATTTTCTAATTTTAAATTTAAATTTATCATAATTACATATTATAGATCCTCATGCTGCTTGTTTCCCTCTTCATCCATCTTATGTAAGTGCTGATGGTGAACGTGCTCCTCCAATTGCTGCTATGGTTGCTAACTTTACTAAGCCGTAAGTTATAATATATATATATATAACCCATCATCATCACTATTATCATCGTTTTCATTTTATTCATTATATATATACATATATATTTATTTTTAATCATAGTACTAAAACTAAACCATCACTCTTAAAGCATGAAGAAGTTGTTACACTTTTCCATGAATTGGTAAGATTAAAAAAATGAAAGAAAGAAATAACAAATAGCTTAGTATATTTACGTTGATTATATTTTGATAGGGTCATGTTATGCACCACCTTTGTGGTCGTACTAAGCATGCTAGATTCCATGGTACATCTGTTGAAGGTGATTTCGTTGAAGCCCCATCTCAAGTAAATATACTTTTTTTTTTCAATATATATAACGTATGACTGTCTGATTAAACAGTTTATTATTATTTTATTTTTTATTTTTTTTGTAGATGTTAGAAAATTGGTGCTTTGATAGAGAATCACTTAAATTACTCTCTTCCCATTATGAAACTGATCAACCTATTTCTGATGATATTATTGATCGTATCATCAAGACTAAGAATGTAAATGCTGCCATCATGAACTTGCGTCAGCTTTTCTTTGGTATTTTTGATATGACTATTCATACTTCAGAAGGTATAAAATAGAATATATTGGTTTAATTATTATTGATTGGAGAGGAAAAAAAGTTTTGATAATTAATAGTTTATTATTATTATTAGATGAAAATTTGGATACAACTGAAGTTTATAATACACTTCGTAAGGAAGTTTCATTGATTGATGCTCCTAAGGTAATCATCTTATATATTTACTAAAAAATGAAAAAAAGGATTTACTCAAATTTTTATTTTTATTTTTTTATTTGTCTTATAGGGAAGTTGTGGACAAGCTTCATTCGGGTAAGAAAAATAAGTAAACGAGAGAGAGATAGGGAGGAATTTATTATATATACAGTTTACTAAATTCATTTCATTATGATATTTTTTTATAGGCATTTAATGGGTGGCTATGATGCTGGTTATTATGGATATATGTGGTCCAAGGTATTTTCCAGTGATATGTACTTTTCTAAATTTGAAAATGACACGCTTTCTGCAAAGACTGGATATGCTTATCGTAAATCTATTTTAGAAAAAGGAAGCAGCTAGTAAGTATTATTATTATTTTGTTTATTCCATAAATAATGAAGAGAAATATACAAGTCATTAAAAACTTTTTTTTATTAATCCTTTATTTATTTAACTATTAAATTTATTTAGTGATGGTATGGACTTATTAAAGGACTTCTTAGGTAGAGAGCCTTCATCTGAAGCCTTTATGCGTGAAGATATTGGTATTCATTAAATAATCATTTAGTTATTTTTATTTTCCAAGGTTATTAAAAAAAAAAAAAAGAAACAATAATTGTAAATAAAACAATTGTACTAAAGAAAAAATAAAAAAAAACCAAATAAAAAAAATATATAACAAATCTAAAACAGTGATATTATAAGGATTTCTTTTTTTAAGATCATTATATAAAAAAAAAATAAACAAACTGGTATACAAAGTAAAGAAAATAAAAAGGAATGTTTTGATTGAGATGAATATAATGACAATATATAATGCATACTTAAACAAGTATAAAATGTATTTTATATAGTATAATTGAATATAACTTATTATATGTGTATTAGTAAAAAATAAATTGTGCAGTAATTCATCTATAGCCAAATAATAATATCACTAATCAATTTATACAAGTTATTTCAAAATGATGTATATTATAGTTTAATAATATAAGTGAACATGAGTAAAGTTTGGTGAATGTTTTTTAAAATTACCTACAATAAGGAGAACTCATTTTTTTTTTTTTACTCTTCCATTTATTTTATCTTTTTATTGTAGAAAAGCAAAGAGTAGAAGTGCATTTTATTTCAATAATTCCTATTTTTAAATGGTATTTTAAATATACATTATAAAAATAAATCAACTATATAACTGTTTATGATATATTGTTGAATTTATATTCTATTTTATAAATAGTAAAGGGAAGAGCATACATACATATATATAAATATATATATATATATATATTCCAACTGGTATGAATAGGTAAATTAGGTCATAAATAAATAAACAAAGGTTGTTTTAGGTTAATTTTTTAATTTATTCGCCTGCGTTTTTTATTATTATTATAAAACTAATGATATCTATAAAAATGAAATAAAACAAATCAAAAAAAGTAATACAAATATATGTAGATATATCTATATTTATAAATTAGAAAATAATAAAATAAATAATTATCAACATTATTTACTTTATATATACATATATTGTATGTAAATGATTATTTTTTTAAAAACCACCCTTAACAAGTAATCGGTCAACAACAGCTAAAATAGTCCATTTTCGATTTTCAGCTTCTGGGAAAACTAAAGATCTATCAGAATAAAACACTTCATCATCTACTTCTTCTGGTTTTCTAGGTAAACAATGCATAAATATCCAATCTGGCTTGGCTCCTCCTCGTTTTGCTAAATCCATGGTTACTTGGTATCCTTCAAATTCTTTTAATCTTTTTTCTTTTTCTTCTTCTTGACCCATGCTTACCCTATAATATATATATATATATATATATATATATAACGATTAGAAAAAAAACTCATTCTTCCTCTTCTTCTTCTTTATATACATATAATAACTTACCAAGTATCAGTAATAATAATATCAGCATCTTTAATAGCTTCTTCAGGTTTAGTAGTAAAAATAACAGTAGCACCAGTAGCTTTAGCATCTTTATTAGCAATATCAATAACATCTTGATCACAAACATAACCTGATGGAGAGGCAACAGATACACTTATACCAACTTTTGGGAAAGCAACCAAGATTTCTTGAATAATATTATTAGCATCACCAACCCAAGCAACTTTTAATCCTGGTAAGGTTTCTCTAGGATGTTGGGTATGTGCGGAATATTGATCTTTAGGTACTTTATTATTACGGTGATGAATATATTCATGAATAGTCATTAAATCGGCTAAAATTTGTGTAGGATGATACTTTGCTGAAAGTGCATTAATCACTGGTACAGTAGATTCCTTAGCCAATAACTATTATTTTAAAAAAAATTGTAATCATTATTATTAAAAAAACTTCTTTCATTTTTTCTTTTTTTTCTCTCTTTTCTTTCTCTTTTTTTTTATTTAGCTATCTTACCTCAATTTCTTCATGTCCACCAACACGAGCCATTATACCATCTACCATAGAGCTAACAACTCTAGAAGTATCAAGTAGAGATTCATTAACACCCAATTGAATATCTTGTGAACCTAAAAACATAGCATGACCACCTGATTAAAAAAAAAAATTAGTTAATCTTAAAAAGGAAAAGATATAGTCTTATCGTTCAAATTTTAAACTCAGTTACAGATAATCAAAAAAATTAAAAAAAAATCATATTGATGATTGATTATCATTTAATTTTGATGATGATCCATAAAATATTTATAATTTATTTTATTTTTATGTTTTTAATTAATAAATAATAAATCATTGATTAATGATCATTACTATCATTACTATTATCATTTTATTTTATTTTTACCTAAATATGCAACAGCAGATTCAGTAGCTACACGGGTACGAGTAGAACGTTTTGAAAACATTACAGCCATAGTTTTTCCTTGTAAAGGTCGTTGAGTAGGAGGTCCAGGATAATTATATTTTGCTTGAACTTTATGTTTAATTGCTTCATTTACAAAATCAAGTAACTGTTCAGCAGTAAAATCAGCTGTAGTAATGAAATGTTGAGGTTTTTTATTTTGAACAGTTAAGGCAGTCATGTTGATGTTTTTTAAAAAAAATAATGTATATAAAAAAAAGATTATTTACAGAAAAAAAGTAAAATTAAAAAAATTGAAAAAAAGTGAAAGAAAGGATGATTTATTTATTTATTTTGTTCTAAAGTAGCACTTTTATATTTATTTTTTTCGGATGAACATTTTGATGTTTTTTGTACTAAAAAGGTTAATCAGAGTCACAAAAAATATATTTTGGCATATATACATATATACAATTAAGAATATGTAAGTATAATCATCATTTTGTTACATAAACACTGACTCAACTCTATGACTCATTTTTTCATGGACCGATGTTGTATACATTTTTTTTAATGTATTAAAAAAAATTTTTTTTGTCTTCCTATTTTCTATTTTTTTTATTTATTTTCTTCCTTTTAATTTAAATTAATTTTTATTCAATTGTATTATTAATATTTATTTTATTTATGATGATAATGATCATCATCATGATTATGATATTATAATTAAAGTACTAGTTGAATATATATACGAGGTTTTAAATTAATATCTAACAATGTTTAATTTGCTGCCAATGTCGGTGTTTTTTTATTATTGTTATTTGTAAAACACTAAAATTTCCCCACTTACTTTTTTTTTATCTATATTAAGATTTGGTCTCCGATTATTATCAGAAAACTATTAGATAATTGATTTACGCGATAATCACGATCAAAGATTTTTTTAAAAATAAAGGGTATATTAAATAAGATATTCCAATAAAAAATAAGGGCCCAAGTTTTTGGTTTCCTTTCTTTTACTTAAAAAATAATTATTTGTCGTTGTTGTTATAAATTTAAGAGTATTTCTTTTTTATTTATACATATTTATATAGGTTTATTAATTATTTATTTATTTTGTTTATTTTTTTCTGACTGTTTATGATTTAAAATATAAAAAATATTCAAGGTGTTTTTATTTATTTATATTTATTTATTTATTTAGTAATAAATAACTATTAATTAAAATAGTCTCTTAAATTATAAAAATAAATAATAAATAATAAATAGTCATCCGTATAAATAAAAGTATTTTTTATATTAACGATCATAAAAAAAAGAAGAATGCGAATGTTTATATCTGAAAGTAAGATATGTTTTAATCTTTGGATTTTTAAGGATGATTTACCTCAATAAGTTTTTATTTTATTTTTATTTTTATATAAAGATGAATGGATAAAAAAAAAAATAATGACCATACAAGAAAATAATAATAAAAATCCTTATATGGGTTGCTCATAGACTGCTGCTAAGACATTATAATAGTAGATATGTATATTTAAAGCAAGAAAGAAAAAAGAAGGGATATGCATAGTTTGAAATGAATACCTTAATAATATATAATTTATATAAATAGTACTTTAAATATTTCTTTACTTATTTTAAACAAAAATAAAGTATATTTTATATAACAGTAGAATGGAACTTATATAAAAATATATTATATTATACTATATGAATCCAAAATATAAAGTTGAGTTTCTATCTTAGGGTGAAAATATAATTTTTTTTTATAGTACCTTTTTTTTTTTTCCCCCTTTTTTGCATCATTTATGCAACTTGCTCAAGATTTACTCACTGATGATCCTTTCTAAATGATGAAAAATGGACAACTATATATAAATAACTAGCTGCAAAAATAGTAATACTAATGTATGATCTACTTTTAATTAATTGTTTCTCATGTTGTTGCCGTTATTGTTGACCTTGTTTTTTTTAATATACTGGGTTTATTCATCTTTTAATATTTTATTAATTTGCACTTTTTACATTTTCATTATATATCTGATTCATGCGTGTTTGAATCGATTGTTTAGTATCAGAATGTACACAAAGTGATATATTGATGAGATATTCCTTAAATAAATAATGACTATTCTGTAAACACATATTGTCACACTGTGTTTTTTTATATTTTTTTAATATAAATGTTAGTGTCATAAATTATGCTTCATGCTGTGTTTTTTAGTTAGATAAGACTGATGTTGATTATTATTATTTTTTATGTTGAAAAAAAATATACAATGATTATAAAGAAATAATAAAAGTATTAATAACAATAATAACAATGATAATAATATATATATCTAACCCAATGAATTTTGAAGACTATATTTGTAAACTACAATGGATTGATCTAATAATCCAAGAACAAGCTCATCTTTTCCATCAGCATTTATATCACCCATTGTCATTACATGTGGCCAGTCTTTAGTTTCTATTTCAGTAATGATCTATATAATAACAATAGTAAAAATATTTAATGAAATTTGAAAGTTTCAAAGATGAGCATTCTCTTTTCTTTTCTTTTCTTTTTTTTTTCCTTTCATTCATCCTTTTTCCTGCTTACTTCTCCACATTGATATACTTTAATATTATTTGAATGACCAATACATATCATTAAATCAGGTTCATGTTCTGGTAGTTCAATAGGTCGAAATCTAATAATTTGAGTAATATAAAACCCAACTTGAAACCAAAAATAGATCTAAATATATATAATAAGAATTAAAAAAAGGCAATATTTTTATTATATATTAATACTGATATTTTTTACTTCAAAATCAAACATCACATATATATTTCCATCTTGGCCAGCCAATAATACTTGAGAAATATCTAATTTTTCATTATCATCATCATCTGTCAATCTTTTAGATTTTGTAACATGTTCTTCTATAATCTGATTTTTGGATTTTAATGTCAAAAAATGACCTGAGCACATCTACATAAATAGCAAGTTTTTTTTATTATTTTTTTAGTTAATGATTATTTACTCTATATATATATATATAAATGAAAATATTAAATGATGATAACTTACTGATTGAATAGGAGAAGGAGTACGTAAAGATTGTATACATTGACCTTGCTGTAAAAAGTAAAGCATTGACCAACCATTAGTAACTAATAAACATGACATTTCTAATCCAAATAAATCACGTAATTTTGTTGAATGAATACATCGTATACTTGATGATCGTCTACCTTTCTATTATTATAATTATTATTTTAATATATATATATATATATATATATACATATCCAATCAATAAATTGATTATTTCATTATTAAACTTATTATAATATATATAATGATTACATTTCCTTCTGTTGCCATTTTAATACTCCATTCATCAAGATTAAATTTCCATAATAAATCATGTTGTTGAAAACTACTAATAATACCACTTGTATCTCCAACAATAATTTCATATCCACCAACTTTTTTTTAATAAAAGAGGAAAGAAAATTAATTAATTAGTTATGAAGAGATAGAGAAGTAGATATATATACTTTTATATCTTTATGTTTACCTAAATTATCATGTATATTGATCTGACTTATAGGCGCACCCATTGATCTCTTTGTTAACATTTGTTGTTTTGAAAATAAGGTAACTACACCATCAGAATCACCAACAATTAAATCCTTTGCACGATATCCTGTCAAATATTGAAGATTTAATGTTTGTATAGAACCACCTTTAGTTTCTAATAAGTCTACCACTGGCTAAATATTGTTTTAATATATATAAATAACAAATAGCAATATATTATCGTTTAATGTAAACTCTATTTTAGTTATTTATTAATCTTTTTTTTAAAAATAATAATAATAGTAATAATAATAATATATAAGCCTCACCTTTGTTTGATTCATTGTAAGAACGCGACCGGAAGTTGTACCTATTAAAATATCATTTTCTTCACTCATTTCTTCAAGAAATGGTTTACCAACAGCAATACAGTTAACTGCATCATTTAGTTGACTAGACCAAGAGTGAACTAATTCTAGTTGCCACTTTTTTTTATTTAGTGCCATAATACATTAAAAAAAAAAGAAGAAAAAGAAAGAAAAAGAAAAAGAAAGATAATAAGATAGATAAAAAAGAAAGAAAGAAAGAAAAAGCAGAAGTTAAAAAAATTAATGGATATTTATTTTTGTAGTTTTTTTTGTGTGACAGTTGGCTGTATCTAAAATATGTATATATAATATATATATATATTATCAGTCTATTCTACTTGATGAAAATTGATGTATTAAACCTTCAACAGGAGGAAATTTAGTTTCAAATTCACTGATAGAAGGTGGACGATTCGTTTCTGTATCATCATTGGGTGCAGATTGATTAGAATATTTATCATTACTGTTATTATTATCATTACTGTTATTATTATCATTACTATTATTACTACTATTATTATTATTATTATTATTAATGGAAGCATTAATGCTTGAAGGTTTACTTCTAAATCGTGCAGGTTTTGGAGGAGGTGTAGGGCGATATGGTGTTTCATTATTATTATTTTGAGTTGTTGTTGATTGTGTATCAATAGGTGATGATTTTGGTGATGATGATGTTGATGATGATACAGGTTCTGAAAATTTAGCTCTAGCTGCAGAAATAGAGGGTAAAGGTGAAATATTTGGTGGAGAAGAAGGAATTAATGGTGATGATGGTTTTGCTGTTGTTTTTGGTTCATTATTATCATTATTAATTTCTTCAGCTTTATAATTATTTTCATAAGGTGTACGTTTTCTTTCTAAAAATTCACTAATACTTTTAGTTCCATTTGATTTACCTAAACGTGAAGAAGTTGAAGTTTGCGGAGGTATTGAAATAGGTTCTAATTTTTGAGGTTCCAATGGCCATGGATATGATGAATCACCTGTATTATAATCATCATCATCAATGTCATCGTTGCTTTTATCATTATCATTATTATTATTATCATTTGAAGTTGAACTATGATTACTGCCTTTAGGTGATGATGTGTTCATTTCAAATTGGGAATCAAAACCAAATTTAGTGCTGGAAGATGATGATGTATTTCGATAATGATTATTATCATATGTACGATTAGAATCACCTTGTACTTTTACATGAGATGGATCAAAAGGATCATAACTTGAAGAAGCTGATGTAGTGCTTGATACTGGTACTGGTGATCCAGATAAACGATTTTCTTGTCTTGTTGGTCTACCTCTACGCATCGGTGTAATATTTGGTAATTGTTGAGGTTGAGCTGGTACTTTTTCAAATATAGAAGGTGAATTATCAGATCGTGAAGAAGAATCTGGTGTATTATGATGTGATGCTGGATTAGATTGTATATCTTGATATATCTAATATATATATATACATAATTAAAATTTATAATTTGGTTGTCATCATTTTTTTAATGTTATTGTTACTTTTTATGTTCTTGATATCAAACTTACATTACGAATAGGACATTCTACATGCATCATATCAGATACTATTTTAACAACTTGATAAATATTTGGTCGTTTTTGCTGATCTTCTTGAAGCATGTATGCTATGAGTCGGCGTAAACCTTCTGAGAAATAAGGTGTTTGCGGAATGGTGTAATGAGCATTCAAGATCGCTAATTGACCTTGCTCTTCAAACGGTGTAGTATAATAACAAAGTTTATATAAAAGCACACCTAATGCCTATAAATAGAAAATACATTTAAAAATAAGAATTATTTTCTTTTAAAGTCTACTGCACTTTTTTTTTCTAATACAAATAAAAAAACACATATTCTCTTTATATATAAATATGCATTGATATGTATATAGTCTTTTTTTTTTTTCTTCTGCTTTTTTTTAAAAAAATAGCTATACCCAAATATCAGCCTTTTCATTAATTGGTTTTTTTTGATAAATATCTATCATTTCAGGTGCACGATACTGAAGTGTTGTATGACGTTGAACATCATCTTCTACTTTTTGTATTTCTTGAAGTGTAGTTGGTACATAAGATCCTTTAGATAACGCAGCTGATCCAAAATCACAAAGTTTGTAATGATCTTGAGATAGAATTAATATATTTTCCACCTATATAAATCATATGATATTTGCATTTTAGCCAATTTATCAATGCAACAATAATAGATAATGTTTCAAACATAAATATATATATTTATATATTTATATATTTACTTACTTTAAGATCTCTATGCAAAACGGGAGGATTACAATAATGCATGTATGCAAGAGCCTAATAAGTAATTTAATATGTAGATATAGATATATTTGTTAAAGGTTCAATCGATTTATATAGGTACATATAAAATAAAGGTATATTTTATAAGACTTACTTCACAAACATTACTAAATATTTTTAATATCTCAGGTTCAGTAAGACGTTGCTGTAATCTTCTATTCATTAAATCAATGACACCACCACCTAAATATCAAACCATCAATATAAATAGATCAAAATAATTAAAATTAGTACCACTACTATGATCATCTCTTTTTTTTTTATTTCATTTAAATAAAATAAAATAAAAAGATCAATCATTTACCAGGACAATATTCCATTAAAATTAAAGCTTCAAAACCACCAATAGGTAAAGGATCTATTCGAGATTCATAATAACGTACAATATATTTATGATCGCCTAATCTTCGCTAAATAAAAAAGAACGAATAATAATAAATATAAGAGTTTAGTTTTAGTACTTAAATTTTAGTTTCATTACCATAAAAGCTATTTCTTTTTCTACAGTTTTTAAACGTTCAGCATCAGGAACAGCAACTCTTTTCAATACTACATAACCAGATTTTCCTTCGATTCGAGCTAAATAAACATGAGCAAATCCACCTATAAATAAATAAATAAATAAAGATGATATATATAATGATATTAGCATTTTAATTAGTTGTCCTGTCATCTTTTTTTAGTAGAAAAAAGCGGTACTATTTTTTTATTTTTTATCATCATGACTTGATATTCTCTTTTAGTTAAGTATATATGTATATACCTTCAGCAATAAAGTTATGTATAATAACTTGATATTTTCCTACTTGTAAACGTGTCCCATTAGGCATTGCACCTGACGGTAAAGGATTTGTATGTATAGTATCAATCCCTACAGGTACTGGAGGTAATATTTGACCAATTCCTTGTTGATCAGGTATACGAGTTTGAGATTGATGATGCATCAATTATATAAATATATATGTATATATAATATAAAATAAATAGAAAGAAAAAATATATAATAACAATACAATAAATAATAAATAAAAGATAAAAGGATAAAAAATAGGTATATAATAAAAAGAGAAAAGTGAAAGAGAAAGAGAAGTAGAAAAATCAGAATATATAAAAAAAGAGCTGACTTTTAAAAGGTTATTGAAATTTTTTTAAGCAAATTTCAGCCTATTTATAAATGTATATATTATGACTTTATTACTATTACTTTTTTACTGTTATTTACTTGTTTATTTAAAAAAGAGATTTATAAATAATTTGATATGAATAATTAAATTTAAATGCTATGATTATTATTATTTAACTTAGTTTCATTATATGATAAACTTAATAAAAATAAAAGGTATAAAAAAATGAAATGAAATGAAAAAGAAAGAATAAATAAAACTATAAATTGTTATCCAAAAAAGAACCTAAAACATCAGTTAAGGTGATAACACCTTTAATATGACCATCTTGATCTACCCACCATAATCGATAAGCTTTTCTTAAAACAATAGAAGCCATTATTTGGGATAAAGTAAAACGATGATGTACAGTGATAGGAGCATATAAGTCACCATTTCTCGATTTTAAAAACATTAAAACAGGTTTAGCAAGTTCTTGTAAACGATCACGATTTAAGCCACGTAAATCTTGAGGACTAATATCACCAACTAAAGTATTCATATCATCAACAATAGGTAAAGAACTAATATGAGGGTTATTTGCAATTTGTAAAAATGCATTCATTGCCGTTGTTTTAAAATTAATGGAAATGACATTATTATTATTATTATTATTATTATTATCATGAGGAATACTTTGTTGCTGTTTACGTATTAATGATTTTTCTACTAAAATAGGAACTGTTTTATCTAAAATGGAACCTAAATGATGATTATGAGATTGTAGATAACGGATGACATCCATTTGAGATAATAAAATAGGTTGTTGATTTTGTTGTTGTACTAATACTCGATGAGCACCATGCTCACTAAATAATGAAATAACATATTCTAATGAATCTGAATATTGCACAGTAACTAATTTAGAGCTTTCATCTGTTTGACCAATAGCTTCTTGTATTTGAAGCTGGAAAAAATTTGTTTTTGCATCTGATTGCTATAAAGAAAAAGTAAATAAATGATAATGATAAAAAGGAAATCATCAGCTGTCTATTATCATTTTCCTTTTTTAATAAAGCAATAATTTATTTATTTTTCTCACGGGTATACTTTTTTATTTATATATATTTTTTACTTACATGTTGCCCTAGTAATTTTAACAAATCAATTACACCAATAATAGTTAAATAAATCTTTTTGTTATCAACCATTTTATAAATTGGTACTGATAAAATATCTTCAGCTAAAAGAATATCAAAAGCTTCTTCAATAGTCGAAGTGACTGGTAAATCTACTAATTGACGAGAAGTAGGAGGTTTTATTTTTGTAATGACATTAGCTACTGTTTTATTGCTTATAAAGGAATGGGTACTATTTCTTCTTGTTCCAAAGCTAAAATGAACATCACTTGATTGTTGTAAAGTAGCCATATTTTATTAGAATAATAATAAAATGAAAAAAGATATTTATTTAATACAAAATAAGGAGAAATGGAATAAGTGAATAAAAAAATTTTAAGAAAGAGAGACGAAGAATGGAAAAAAGGAAAAAAAAGAAAATTTATACACTCTTTTTATGCAGACGGAGCTTTAAAGCTTACCTTACCTAGAATATCCAATCATATATTTCAAAAATTGTACCACTGAGCAAAACAATGGCTTGAAATGACAACATGGTACTAAATTTATATATAAACAATAGCTTAAACAAATATTATTCATGAAGGAAAAAAAATGGCATCATAAATGACACATATAATACACTTAAAATACTTCTGTCAAATTTTAAAAATATTGATGGATGATTAATATTTATATTCTTTTAATCATTTAAAATAGTTTCTTCGAACACTTTTTTTAAAAAAAAGATAAAATAACATGATCCGGTAAAAAATCAATTAAATTGAATTTTTTACGAAATAATCTCTAATTCATATAAAGTATTAAATAATAAATATATATTTATAAACCAAATTTATTTATATGAATTGAATAAATAAACCTCCGGCATCAAAAATGAGATGGTTATCTAAGTATCCAAATAGTGATAAAGGTTTATCTATTGCAGGTTCTTCAATATAAAATCAACAATTAAAATCTTGCTTTTAGATTCCGTTTCCTTTTCAGTATTATATTCAGCATCCTAATATCTAGATAAATTTTTTTTATTTCTATTTTCTTGAGTTAATATTAATAAAACGATATATAGATTAAAAAATGATATCTGATCCACAAATTAATGTTAAATAAACTATGCAAGACTTCAACGAAAATTGATGAACTATTTTATAAGTTGTTAAAAAATAATATACATCTTATTTTTTTTCTTTTCTTTTTTTTATAGTTATTAATCAATTCTATTATTAAATTTATATATACCTATATATAATAAATTAAATGATGGATATTTAAATAAATGAATATAAACGTAAATAAATTATAACATTAACTTCCCTTTCTACAGAAAAAAATCGGAATTTGAAATATGTGATATGCAGTAAAAATCACTTCATTAAGATTTCTTTTTTTCTCTCTCTCCCTTTTTTATACTTAGAAATTCATCACCATGCCTAAAGGTACGAATATTTCAAATGAAATTAATATCAATGTTGGATGAAGTAGTGAATTAAAAAAACGATGATCAACAATATCGAATGAATAATTGACGATAAATGGATGGATGGATGGATGGATTGGATGGATGGATCGATATATAGATCATCATCGTTTTTTTAATTTTTTAATCACCAACCATTGAATGATATAAATGACAAAATGAACAAATGAACGATTATTATTATTTCATTATATTATTTATACTGATATATACATTTAATTTGATTTAAAAAACAATAGTTAGTATTTCAGGTACTAAATACCGTATGACCCTCGGTTTACCCGTTGGTGCTGTTATGAATTGTGCTGATAACTCTGGTGCTAAGAACTTATACGTTATTGCTGTTCGTAACATTAAAGGTCGTTTAAACAGACTTCCTGCCGCTGGTGCTGGTGATATGATTGTTGCTTCTGTTAAGAAGGGTAAACCTGAATTAAGAAAGAAGGGTAAGTTAAAATAAATAAATAGAAATAAGTAATAAACGAAAAGAAGAATAAAAAGAGATATATTTAAATAATAGAAGATAAAACAATAAAAGAGGTATATTAGTGAACATAATAATTAATTTTTAAATTAATTCATTTTGTATATAGTTATGCCTGCTGTTGTTGTCCGTCAACGTAAAGCCTGGAGACGTCGTGATGGTGTTTTCCTTTACTTTGAAGATAATGCTGGTGTTATTGTCAATCCTAAGGGTGAAATGAAGGGTTCTGCTATCACTGGTCCTGTTGCTAAGGAATGTGCTGATTTATGGCCCCGTATTGCTTCCGCTTCTGGTACCGTTGTTTAAATAATTATTTAATATACATATATATATATATATTTGATCTTCTTTTTTATTGTTATTATTATTATTAAATCAACTTTATCATGTATGGAACAGTTCACTCAAAACTTTTTTTAAAAAAATAATGTATTCAAAATCTATCATCATATCACACATTAAAAAAACTACACCCTTTTTTGACATAATTCGATTATTTTTCTCTCTTTTACCAAAAGTTATCTTTAGATTTTTTCTTTCATTACAATCATCTTTCATTTATCTATTTTGTTTTTGAAATTAGTTTTTTTTTGTATATTGATGAAGGATATAATAAATGAAAATATCTATATAGCCTAGTTCATTTTTTATTTTATTTCGTTTTATTATTACTAATCTATTTTGTTGCATAAATTTCATTTACATAATAAACTAATAAATATTAATGTTTAAAGAAAGAGAAAAGGAAAAAAAAAATAAAGAGCATATATATTTAAATTAACTTCTGAAAAATTAAAACTCCACATTTTGAAAAAAGTAGTCACTTAACTTTTAATGGAGTTTAAAGGGTGTTTTTTATTTTGTTTTTCTTTTTCTTTTCTTCTTTTACTTATATTGTTAAATTTTATAGAATATATAAAAATGGCTGCTGGTGGTTTTCATCCTCATGTTGCTGGCTTCTGGCATCGCTTTACTGGTAAGGCTTTAGGTGCTTCCATGTGGTTTTGGATGATGTATCGTGCTAAACAAGATGGTCCTGTCTTATTGGTAAATTGGCCTATATATTAACAAAAAAAAGAAACAAACGCAGAAAAGAAAAAAATATATAAATTGGTTTATTTAAAAAAAAAAAATACTTATGGCATTCTTAAAAGGAACAAAAAAACCAACTGTTTATTTAAAAAGAAAGGAAAAAAATAACTAATTTTATATTTTGCATAAATTATTTTATTTATAGGGTTTAAGACATCCTTGGGATCACCATGAAGGTCACGAAGAACACTAAACGACGATATTTAAATGATTAAAACATTCGCCTATATATATCATCAATACACTTCTTATATATTCCTATTATTCACCACATTGATTTTTGATTAAAAGCCATCAAACTTAATTCGATTATGATTATTAGAATTCAACCTACATCTTTTTTTCTCCTCTAGTTTTTAATTTAAATTTTACAACCTTTTTCGATCACTTGTATTTGATTTAATTGATATAATAAAGGTTTTTATTAACACTTAACAA
The DNA here is from genome assembly GCA_037043795.1 of Cunninghamella bertholletiae. Classification (NCBI taxonomy): domain Eukaryota; kingdom Fungi; phylum Mucoromycota; class Mucoromycetes; order Mucorales; family Cunninghamellaceae; genus Cunninghamella; species Cunninghamella bertholletiae. The sequence continues at coordinate 4,416,450 of JAZGVP010000001.1, forward strand.
CTGTGGATATTTTTATAATGCTGATGATTTTATTATTTTAGATTAATTTGCACATATTCTTAAAAAATATTATTAAATGAAAAAAAAATATCGATAAATGCTAATAGAAATTACATTTAATATTGATAATTTTATTAGTAGATAAATATAGTTATATTATGTAGATGAAAAGGGTATTAAAAAAGGATTAAAGATTAATAATATGGATGGATTTTTTGTTTAAGTTACGTTAAGAGATTGTTGTTCAACTAAATCAGCATATAAACCATTCAACTTCATTAATTCATCATGTGTACCTTGTTCTTGAACATGGCCATTATTAACAACACAAATAAGATCCGCATTTTGAATGGTTGACAATCTATTATTTTTTTATAAGTATATATATAAAATCAATTTACTATTATTACTATTTTCAAATGTATTTATATGATAAAGTACCTATGAGCAATGATGATAATTGTATGTTCACCATGTTGAACAATTTTATCAATAGCTTCTTGAACTAATTTTTCAGATTCACTATCTAAAGCAGAAGTAGCTTCATCTAACAACAATATTTTAGGTCTGCGGATAAGAGCTCTTGCGATGGCGATTCTAAAAAAAAAAAATTAATAATGAATGTATAAATAGAAAACTAAATAAATATAATTTTACCTTTGTTTTTGACCTCCTGATAATTGACTACCTTTATCTCCAACTTTTGTATCATAACCTTGAGGTAGACTAGCGATAAATTCATGGATATTAGCAGATTTACAGGCTTCTTCAATTTTTTCTTGAGAAACATTTTCTTGATTTTCAGCACCATATCGAATATTTTCACCAATAGAAATATCAAATAAAGTAGGCTCTTGTGATACCAATGCCATATGACTACGTAAGTTAAAAAGACTAAATTGACCAACATCTGTATGATCAACACGAACACTACCACCAAGAGGATCATAAAATCTTTCCAACATAGAGAGACAAGTTGATTTACCACAGCCAGAAGGACCAACAAGAGCAATGGAGGTATTTTTTTTTCCATGTAAATTGAATGCACCACTGAAAATAGGAATATCAGGACGAGCAGGATATCTGAAGGAAATGTTTTCAAAGTGAATATCACCATTAATCGTCATAGGTTCAGCACCTTCTAAATCAGGATCAACTAATGGTTGACGATCAATGATTTTAAAGATCGCTTGTGCAGATATTCTAGCTTTAGCTACTGTCTTTGTAAAAGTTAAACTTTGACCAATGCCCATTGCTGTTATAAGGATCATCATCAAACTTGTCAGCATTTGTTCAAAATTAATCCATTGATTAGCTATAAAATGCATACCAGCATAAAATGAGATACATTCAGAAAGTGGAACACAACATTGAGTAAGTGCATAACCAGCAGATGATAAAATGGCTCTTTTTCTATTTAATCTATGAGGTCTTTCAGTTGCTTGACGAAATTCTGCTTCAAAATATTTTTGTTGATTCAATGATGCTACTGTCCGGATACCTTTAATGGCACTAATAGCTAATTCGCTGCTTTCAGCATATGATTTTTGCATGACAGTACTAAATTGATTTTCAGCATAAACTTCAAAATAAACACTGAACATTAATAATGGTGTTAATGCTAAAACAACAAGAGTAAGTTGCCATGAAAAAATAAATGCAATAACAACACCTAAAACATGAAATAAAAATTTACATATTAATAAATAATCATGATTGCAATGATGATGATTAATTTTTTTTGATTGATTGTTTGTATTATTTTTAATAAAAAAAAGAGTATATAACATACCAACTACTCCTGTAACTACAATACGAATTAATTCTGGCCAAGCTTGAGTTAACATTTCATTAACATTTTTTGTATCATTAGCTAACTTTGAAATAATTGCACCAGTAGTATTGCCTTTTTGATCAAAAAAAGATATTTCTTGTTTCATATAGGCGTTAAATAAATCATATCTAAGTCTTCTTGTATATGTTTCTCCGGCTATTTCCAACGCCGCAACTTTGATAAAATAGACAAATAAACAACCAACACCCATCATAGCAAATGCAAATGCATACAAGTTACTACCTTCTAAAGGACTAGGACTTTGTGTTTGTTCAGCAATGGTTACAGTTGCTTTAGAAAATAAAAATGCAAATATAGGATAAGGTGCGCCTGATAAGATCACACATATATAACCAAAAAACATAAACAGCCATTCTTTACGCATACCGTTTACTATACGTAATGAAATTGAGGATAACGTATAAGATGCTTCTTTATCTTCATTTCTTGTAAGTTGTAATTTTTCTTTGCCATTATCAATAGCAATTGAAAACTTTTCATTTGTTGAATCAGACATCATATTTTTAAAGGTATCTTCAGTTAACGTATTCATTTCTTTATCTGATACATCATCATCAGTTGTACTTGGTTCTTCTATGATTCCAATTTTATGTACATTTTTATCTTCTGCTTTGTTGATTTCTTGTTTTTTAACTAAATCGGCATATATACCACCAAAACCAACCAATTCATTATGAGTGCCTTGTTCAACTAATTCACCTTTGTCTACTACTACAATTAGATCAGCATTACGAATAGTAGATAATCTATACAAAAAAAATGAGTATCCATTTTTGTAAGCAATTTTATTGTTTGTTTTTTATTTATAACTTCTTTGTCTTATTCTTTTTTACCTATGTGCAATTATAATAGTAGTTCTATTAGCAGCAGCAGCATCTAAAGCTCTTTGTACAAGACGTTCAGATTGTGTATCCAAAGCAGAAGTAGCCTAAAAAAAATTACAATAAGTAATGAGAAAAAAAAATAATTTTAATAATAATAATATTAATAATAATAAACTTACTTCATCTAGTAGAAGGATTTTTGGTTTTTTCATTAAACTTCTAGCAATAGCAATTCTTTGTTTTTGACCACCGCTGAGCTGTGTTCCATTGTCACCAACAAGTGTATCAAATCCATTAGGTAAATCATTAATAAATTTCAAACAATTAGCTGTTTTACACGCTTCTAAAAGTTCATCTTCAGAAACTTCTTGAGTTGCACCAAGCAAAATATTTTGACGTATTGATACATTAAATAAAATTGGTTCTTGAGATACACAACTAATATTATCACGTAACCATTTAAGATTATAATCTTGAATATCTTTACCATCTAAGAAAATTTTGCCAGAAGTAGGATCATAAAATCGCTGTAAAAGTTGTACAACTGATATAAAAAAAAAAGTGTATTAGTTAAAAAGTATCACGATTATTATTACTATTATTACTATTTACTTTATTTATTTATAAAATAAACTTACCAGTTGATTTACCAGATCCAGATTTACCAACAAAAGCTACTTTTTTACCACTTTCAATTTTTAAATTAACACCCTTTAATACTCTAACATCTGGTCTACTAGGATAATGAAACTCTGTATTACAAAGTTCAATATCACCTAATAATTCACCATTTTTTATTCCTTGATCAGAAGTGGCATCAATTTCTGATGGTCGGTCAATAATAGCAAATAAGGATTGAGCAGAAGCACATGCATTAGAAATAGCTACAAGATAAGGAGGCATATTCATGAGACCTGATGAGCCAGCAATAATGGATTCTAAAACAACTAAAATAGTTGGGGCCCCTAATTCACCATTAAGAGCAAGTTTTGCACCATACCAGAAGGCTAAACCATAGATAGCAAAGAAAGAAAAAAACAAAACACCGATTAATCCAAGTGCAAGACCACGCTTGTAACCAAAATTACGAGCTTCTAATAAATGGTCATCGTACTGTTTCAAAAAATTACGTTGCATTGAAAAAGCGTACACTGTTTTTATACCAGAAAAGACTTGTTCAGCAATATAGCCAGCTTTGGAATAAGAATCTTGTGATTGCTTAGTATATTTTGTAACGTAATGATCCATCACTACAGCAGCGCCTATCATGATAGGAGTAGAAGAAAGAATGACTAAAGCCAATTTCCAATCTGTTGATAATGCAATCACAAATCCAGTAATTAATTGAACTACGGATACAATACAATAGCCAAATTTTTCTGATATACCATCTTGAAAAAGCTGAGCATCTACTGATAATCTTCCTGTCAAAGAACCTTCTTCTGCTTTGTCAAACCATGACATAGATTGATACAATACGGAATGTAAAAATTTAAATCTTACTCTTCTAGCTTGATTTTCACCTGTGATGATCCAACAAAATGAGGCTATGTACCCAGCAAAAAGGATCCCAATACTCATGTAAGCCATAACCAAAATAACAGGCAAGGTTTTATCAACAACAGAAGATGGATCATGCATTACTTCGATTATATTTGTTAAAAATCTTCCAAAAATAATAATACCAGAAGGAACCAGAGCACCAACAGCCGCTGAACAGAGGGTACCAATAAAAATCATAATTAGATCTGAACGATTTGCGAAACGAAATAATTGATATATATGTACTTTTGGTTTATCTTCATTTTTGTCTTTCTTTTTATTTTTTTTATTTATAATCTGTTTACTGTTGTTGTCTACTGATGTTTGGTCCATTTTAAAAATAAATGCAAATATATTTATATGTATGTGATTTTAATTATATATTTGATATTCGATCTATAAAAATGATTAATTATTACTATTATTTTTAATAATAATAAAACTAGAAATAAAAATTAATACAGGTACTATGATTATTAAATTTTTTAATAAGAGAAAAAGGAAAAGTAGAAATAAAAAACGATTGATGTGATCTTCTTTTATGCTTACCACATTAGCATCAATTTTTAATTTCTTTAAATGGCGGATTTTGCGCCGAATTGAAGCTGACTGATTTTATTGTTTTTACACCGGAAGGGTCGCCTATTACACAAAATGGTCAAGTATTTCCAAAATAGACAAAATTGATAAAAAAGAATACTTCTTTGCATTTATTATTTCGGCGTACTTTTTTTTTGAATTAATTACTTTTTTATTTATTAAAGACTCCAGTAAAAAATGCATAAAGGATCTTATCAGTTTAACTCATTATTTCCTTTTTTTTAAAAAGTGAAGGGTTATTTATTAATAAGCAAAAAAAAGTACTTTATCAGTATTGTTGAATCAAATTAATACACTTATTTTATATTTATTGAATCTTTAAAAAAAATACCCTTTAATATAATTTAGCAATTTAATTGGATAAAATGATATTTATTTGTAAACTTGGAGAAAAAAAGTATGAATATAAAAAAAAGTAGTAAAAAGAAAATGTGTGGAGAAAAAAAGAAAGGGAAAAAAAGAAAAATTTAAATTTGAAAGCCCAGTCTCTTCATATCTCTATTTCGGATTTTAGTTTTAGCGGTCTGAATGTATCTTTTTAACTTTGTAAATAATCCATATTAGCTCCCACTACTATATATCATTTTGCTTTTATTCTGCTATATTTTATTTTTTTTTATTTTTAGCTACTAGTATTTATTTATTTTATATTAATACTTTATATTATTTTAAGCATTAGCATTTTATTATAAATATATTTATTTTATTAACTTTCAAGTATTTATATACATTGTCATCAAAAATTAAAAAGATAACCGAAAAACTGCCATATAAATTTAAAAGTCCGTTATCTTAATAAAAAATGTAAACAAGTAAGAAAAAGTGCAAGTAAAAAAAAATCTTAAAAAAAGACAGCATCGCATTAAAAAGGCAAAAGGATATTTGTATGTATATGATAAAGCTGTTGTAAAATAATTGTCGAGAACCTTCACAAAATGACATGTACACCACAACCGAGAAACTATTGCTTTATTTTAAAAATTAGTGGCATTCGTTAAATGACCAATTATCTTTGGGAAATCTTAATAATTTGTCTCGTTTTTTTATCGTTACAAGATAGGAATGTTCGTTAGAAATCATTCCACATACCCCAGTCTTTATTTCAGGATTTAAATGATTTAATATATAAAGACTGGCACATGATTCCATAAAAACAGGTTGTAAATTAGTTTCATGAACTGTAACCATGGCTATTTCATCTTTATCATTTTTTATTAACGCATAATTACTTTTATTCATAGTCATGTATATTAACATATCCATTATTTTCATTTCAACCCATGAGTCTTTATTTAATAGTACATTTACTTGTTTCGTAATTTCGCGTGGTGTTACCATTTATATGTTTTAAATAATGTGTGGAAAAAAAAAAAGGAAGAAGTACCAAATTCTTTTTTTTTACTTTTTTCGGAGTTTAAACATGCTTAAATTTTTTTTTTGCTAGAAAAAATAAAATAACTCTCTTTATTCTTCTTTTTCCCTTTTTTTATTTTTTCTCTCTTTCTTTATATATAAGTTTTAATAAAATGAAACGTATTATTCATTTTGATGAAGATCAAGAAAACGATGGTACAGAGTTGAAATTCAATTTACCTAATAGCGAAAATCATGGAAAGAAAAAAAAGAAAAGAGGAGATCAACTAGATAATAAAAATTCAAAACCTTTAGATCGTGCAACCTTGAAAAAAAAGAAGAAAGAAATGTTAGATTTTAGAAAGAAATTACCTATTTACTCTGGTATATAATATATATATGTATGGATGTATATATGTATAAACAATATTTATATAATTCTTTTTATTATTATGTATTAGGACGTGATGCAATTATCCAAAGCATAAAAGATTCTTCAACTGTCATTGTTATGGGTGAAACTGGATCTGGAAAAACCACTCGTAAATCATAATATTATTATTACACTTATTATCTATTTTCATTGACTTATTTATTTAGATAGATTGATAAATAGATAAACATTTTCTTATTAACATTTTAGTATAAAATATTAATACCCTTATTTTTTTTCATATATATATATAAAAACAAAATAGAAATACCTCAGTTTTTATTAGAATCAGGATTTGCTTCATATGACATAGGCGCAATTGCAGTAACTCAACCTAGACGTGTTGCTGCTGTGAATTTGGCTAAACGTGTTGCTGAAGAAACATTAACAAAATTAGGAACAAAAGTAAATATTGTGAAAAGAAATCAAGAGAAGGAAAAAAGGGGACATCATGTATAATTCTTTGATTAATATTTATTAAACATATTTTTATAGATTGGATATACTGTACGTTTTGATGACACTTCTAGCAAAGAAACATTAATAAAATATTTAACTGATGGTATGTTATTAAGAGAATTATTATCAGATGAATTACTTTCAAGATATAAAGTCATTATATTGGATGAAGCTCATGAACGGACATTAAGAACTGATATGTTATTTGGTATGGTTAAAAAGATTCAAAAAATTCGTAAAGAAAAGGCTCAAAATGGTGAAGACGTTGAAGAACTTAAAATTGTTGTAATGAGCGCTACTTTAGATGCTGAAAAATTTAGTGAATTTTTTGATGGGTACTATTAATATATATAATGAAGATAATTAATTTGAAAGCTTTTTTTATTAATCATACATTCTTTTTTTTATAAATACAATAGCGCAAAAATTTTATATGTATCTGGTCGTTTATACCCTGTTGATACTTATTTTACTTGTGAACCTCAACCTGATTATCTGGATGCATCATTACTATCTATCTTTCAGATTCATATGAAAAATCCTAAAGGTGATATTCTTATGTTTTTACCAGGTCAAGAAGCGATTGAAAATTTAACTTCATTGATTAATGAATATTCATCTCAATTAAAACCAAAACAACTACAACTATTGGCGTGTCCACTTTTTGCAGCTTTACCACCTTCGCAACAACAAAAAGTCTTTGATCCAGCTCCTCCTAACACTAGAAAAGTAATTTTAGCTACAAACATTGCAGAAACTAGTATTACTATTCCAGGAATTAAATATGTTATTGACTGTGGTCTTGCTAAACTTCGTGGCTTTAATCCTAAAATTGGTGTTGAATCTTTATTACTTCATCCAATATCTAAAAGTTCTGCTTGGCAACGTACTGGTCGTGCTGGAAGAGAGGTAGTTTATACATTTACTTATATACAAATAATTATATAGATTATATTAATCTTATAGATATTTATATTTATATATGTATATAAATAGGCTGCTGGTGTATGTTATAGATTATATACTGAAGATACATTCCGTGAACTTGATGATGATACAGTACCTGAAATAAGAAGATGCAATCTTGCCGCTGCAGTATTATCTATGAAAGCTACTGGCATTGATAATATTTTAGAGTTTGATTATATGGATCGTCCTTCTAGAGCATCTTGTAAGTTGTTGTTCTTTTATATATATATTAATTAGAAAAAAAATACATATGAAGGATTAATATATATATATATATATATATTTTACTTTTTTTACTTTTTTATAGTGATTCGAGCCTTAGAAGAATTATATGCTTTAGGTGCTATTGATGATCAGGGGCATTTATCAACACTTGGACGTAGAATGGCTGAATTTCCATTGGATCCTTCCTTCTCCAAAGTGATTATTCAATCTGGTGAATATGGTTGTACAAATGAGGTCATTGCTATTGTATCATTATTATCTGTTGAATCCATCTTTTTTACACCTTCTGATAAACGAGAACAGGCAGCAGAAGCAAGACGAGCATTTTTACATCCTGATGGTGATCATTTAACATTATTAAACGTATTAAAAGCATATATGGAAGTTAAAGGTGATTATAATTGGTGTAAGGATCATTTTATTAATATTCGTAATGTTAAAATAGCCTTAGAAGTTCGAGATCAATTAATTCGATTTTGTCAGCGCATTGACATCAATCCATCAACTTCATGTGGTACTGATACCGATCAAATATTAAAATGCTTTTTAACTGGATTCTTTCAAAATACTGCATTACTACAACCTGATGGTTCATATAAAAGTGTTACTGGTAATCAATCAGTAAAAATTCACCCTGGATCTGCTATGTTTGGAAAAAGTGTAGAGGGCATCATGTATAACGAATTGGTAAGAAGAAAAAATGATAAAGAAAAAAAATGATGAAAAAAAAAGAGATAGCAAATATATTAATTCTAATTTTAAAATAATAAATAGATCTTTACAACAAAACATTATGTAAGAAATGTTTCTGCCATTCAGTCCGTATGGTTACCTTTAGCAGCACCAAAATATTTTAACAATATGAAAAAATAGACTGCATCACTTAGATAAATATCATTTACTGTACCATTATTTTATTTTTATCAGTTTAGAACTAGAACAATAATTATTCAATACTATCACTCCTATTATTTCAACTATCATCACCATATTATTAAATTAATATTAATCACTAAACTAAATCACATTTTAAAAAAAAAATGGCAAAAACATGGCATCAATCAATTAATTTCAAACAGTGTAAATATCATTCATCTTATCAAAAGTTATTAATTTCTAGGTACGCTTTTTTAAAAAATAAATAAAAATAAGAGCTACATATTATATAGAATACTAAATAGAATAATGTAAATTTATATATCTTGTTTTATATAATTATTAACTAATATGGATTTTATGATATATATGATCAAAATTACCAATTACAAATCAATAAAAAAAGAGAAAGAGAAAAAAAATGCAACTATAAGATTATTATTTAAATAAATTTTCTCTTGTTAAAAAAAAAATGAAAGAAAATAAAAAATCCATGAAATTAATTAAAAGGAGGTTTTACAAAAAATGTTGGAGAACAATAAAACATTAGATGATTAGATTAAGGAGTTTGTTAGATATCTTAAAAATAATAATAATAAGTCGAGCGTTTTTTTCTTTCTTTCTTTTTTTGCTTTTTTTTTTTTTACCCCAAAACCATATATATTTACTTATGGTGTTCAATGATATGTGTTAAGAATGTAAATCCTCCTCAGGATAACTCCGTAATTACTAAAAAAAAATGTACTATACAAAGTATAAGAATTTGATGATTCCAATTTAAAGATATTTATTTCTTTTTATTGTTATTATCATTTCTTTATTTATTTATATATTTAAATAAAAAAAAATCATCATCAATTAATATATATATAAAAGAAGAAGCGTTTTAAAAGGGCATTTAATCGAATAAATAAATAAACAGCAATGGTATCAGTTAATAAACATGTCATTGCAGATATTCCAGAAATTGTTGATCAAATCATATGGCAACTTTCACCTTATCAAGATCCACAAAAATCACAACCAAGTATAGCACATTACAACAAAAAATATTTATATCCATGTTTATTTGTTAATCGATTATGGTATAGTTGTGTAGTACGACATCTTTATCGACATGTTTTATTTGAAGATTCGGTCAATGATTCTTATGCATTCCAAAAATTCGCAAGTACACTATCTAATACACAAATGACATTACCTAAACCACTACCTTCATCTTCCTTTTCTTCGTCCCTTTTTTCTTTTTTATCATCTCCTTCTACCACTACTATTGATCATCGTCATCAACAACAACGACAACATCATCATCATACAGATTTTAAATTTACTTTACCAGCACCAGCTTCATCTTATTGTAAAAATAAAGATTTTATTATTGCTAGAAGATCTAAATCATCACCTTCATTATCTGTACCCTCCATTCCATTACCTCCACTACCTAAACCACAACAACAACAACAACAATCATCATCATTAGAATCATCAAAATCAGCATCCATTTATAATAAATCATTAAGATCATTAACTTTACGTAAAATAAAAGATCGATCATTAAATTCGATATTAAATGGTATATCACAACATGCAACAATGACAAGATTAACCAATATTGATTTTTATATATGTGATCATTTATCTAATGATGCATTAATGTTACTTTTCCGTCATGCCTATCAATCCTTAACCCATGTATCATTAGCTGGATGTTATCGAATATCTGATGAATCAATTATTATGTTGGCACATTATGTTCCTCAATTAAGTTATTTAGATGTAAGAGCATGTGGATTAATATCGGATGTTAGTATCACAGCTATTGCAACGTCATGTTCCAATTTAAAACATTTAAATGTAGGTCGCATTCGTGAACGTGATCGTATAACAAGTCAATCCATCATGATGGTTGCTGAATTCACTCAAGTAACAGTATTAGGTTTAGCTGGTTGTAGTATAGATGATCAAACTATTATTCAATTGGCTAAATATCGACGTCATCATTTGGAACGTGTATCTGTAAATAATTGTCAACGTTTAACTAATAAATCCATTCATTATTTATCTAGTCATTGCCCTAATTTGACTGTATTTGAAATGAAAGATTGTCATCGCATTCACGATTGGTATACTATTCATGATTTATTAACTCGTAATGTCATTTTAACTTTGAGTGAACAGCAAAATAAAGAATACCTTGAGTGGTTTAGTCGTCAGCCTAAAAACATAATAAAATCTACAAAGAATCAATAAAAATATATAATAATAATGATGATGCTGATGATTTTACTGATATTAAATATATCCCTATCCTATTTATTATATTTTCTCTTTTTTCCTTTTTCCAATTCTAATCTTAATATTTTAATTTTTATAATATATATTTCTTAATCTACATTTAAATAAATGAATAAATAAATGAATAAATAAATAAATAAAATTCAGACATATATATGTGTATGTATGTGTATAAATAGTTAATTGAATTCAATTATAATCTTTTTTTTTTATTATTATCATTGAATATATATATATATATATAAATATAGGCATATACTGTAAAAATAATGTGGTCATGCAATTTTTATATACTAATTATTTATTTTTTTATAAGTTGAATTCAATTAATCTTTCTTTAATGGATAATGTTGTACTTCTACAGGTTGACCTTTTCTAATAATAAAAATATCAAGATTATCACCAGTATAAATATCACGTTCTGTAGCTGAAGTGAAAGCATCCTTAACAATCCTTAAAACAGCTTCCAATTCCAAAGGTTCCTTTGATACATTTTGTTGATTTTTACGATTCACCTATATATAAAAATAAATAAATAAAGAGAGATTAGCATTTATTTATTTATTTGTAAGTTACTCTTGAATTTGATTATATATATATATATATATATATATACTTGATTATCCAAAAAGGGTTGAATCAATGCAGCAGCAGATCCATTAGCACGAGCTAATTCACGTTCATATGAACCAATAGCATCATAACAATATACACCACCTTCACCTTTTTCATCTACACCACCTAATACACAAAAACTATAATATGGGAAGAATCGTCGTTGATACAATGTATTGGAAAGCATTTGTGCTAAAGCATCAGAAGACATTTCCTTATCGTGCGAGAACTTATACCACTAATTTTTTTATTATTAATTGCATTTTAAAAAAAAGAGAGAGAATAGATATTAGTTATTTTATATAAACATTAAATGTTGCACATATATATAATACTCTACCTTTAATCTTTGATCTAATACTTTTTTTAATGTTAAACCGTCAGCATGAAAACCATTCATGGCAATGACTGATGTATCTGATAAAACGTAAGCTTTTGGTGATGTACGTGAATTGATACTGTAACCTGTACTTTGTCTGGTGTCAGAAGCAACTACACAAAAATCTTTACCAGCAACAGCTACACTAGTACTATAATCGTTTAAAAAATAATAAACATAAAGATTAAAATAAAATAAAGGATAGAAATATAAGTGAAATATGAAATAAAAGTTAATATAGGAAAAAGGTACTTAATATTTCTTTTTTATATCATATTATTCTTTTATTATTATTATTATTATTATTATATACCCTCCATTATCATCATAAGGTTCAAATCTGTGTTCAATTGGTACAGACATACCATCATGAGGTTCAGAAGCGGCAATCATATTTATTATATGTTAATTTAATAAAAGCAAAAATAAAAATAAATATAAACGAAATAGAAGAGTAAAAGAAGAGAGAAAATAAAAATGCGAAAGAAAACATTACGCGTATTCTTAAAAAAATAAAACTCCGCCTCTTCTATACTTCAAAATCACGTATTATATTTTCTTATTATCAATAATATAAACTCCGATAAATGATAATGATAATATGATTTCATAATCTGATAATTATTCTCCATTATAATAATAATAAATATAAAAAACATAATATATAAAAAATAAAAATCATCCTACTCATTTTTTTTTTCTTTTCTTTCTTTCATTCTTCCCTCTTTCCTTCTTTTTTTTAAATACATATATATGAAAAAAAATACTTTATATAAAGTATCCATTTTTTTTTTTGATGAAAAAATATTTTTATTATATTACATTTAAAAAACATATATAAACAATAGTAAAAGTAATATCAAGAAAACATATATATATATTAACTTAAACTAAAATAACATAAATCTATTTATTGACCGAAATTGTTACCCTTTTCAATATTCTTCTTTAATTCAGGGATAGCTTTAGCAATGAGTTCCTTTTCATAATCAGAGATTTCACCAAGACCGTGGATCTTTTCAACACCATTAGGACCTAATTCAACGTTGGTAGAGAAGTATTCAACACCTTCCTTTTCAAAGACATCAGATTTAACGAAAGAAGGTTCAACAACACCCTTTTCACCACCAACAGTAGCTCTTAAGACAGAGTTGGCGAAACGGGCACCAGCGAAGGCCATAGATAAAGTGGCAGAACCAGCACCATCCTTAGCTTTAACAACTTCATCACCACCGAATTGGATACGGTGAGTTAAAGCATCTAATTCTTCCTTGGTGAATTCAATACCAGTTTGAGATAAGAGGGGAACAATGGTAACACCAGAGTGACCACCAACAACAGTAACATTAACATCCTTAGGATCCTTACCCTTAACTTCAGCAACGAAACGAGAAGCACGGACAACATCTAAAGTGGTAACACCATAAAGACGCTTAGGATCAAATACACCAGCCTTCTTTAAAGCTTGAGCAAAGATAGGAACGGTGGAGTTAACAGGGTTGGAAATAATAAGAACATGAGCCTTGGGGCAGTATCTAATTTAATTTCAATGAAGAAAAAAAAAGAATCAATATCATAATATTTCATGTGATAAAACAAAGATTATATTTTTTTTATAAATCCGTCTTTTTTTTTCGTTTATTATAATTATTATTATTATTATTATTATTATTATTATTTTCGTTTATGTTCAATATTATTTTTTTCTTCTATGTCATTATTATTTTTTTTAATCAGATAGTAATAAATTACTAATTTATTTATATGTAAAAAAAAAAAAATACTTACTTGGCAGCAGCATCAGCAAGAGTTTGAACAATGGAGGCGTTGGTGTTGAATAAATCATCACGAGTCATACCAGGTTTACGAGGAACACCAGCAGGGATAACAACAACGTGAGCATCTTCAAGGGCTTCCTTTAAACCATCTTTGGTGTGACCAGTAACCTATTGTAATTATCATTATTTATTAAAAAAGGAATATAGTTTAGTCATCCGTTTTATATATCACTAAAAAATTATTATTCTCCTCTTTAAATTGCTTTTTCTTTTTTATTATCGAATTTTTTTATTTACCTTAGAGTTGGTGTTAATGTGGCTATTATTATGTACATACATATAAAGTAAAGGGAAAGGGAAAAGAGAAAGAGAAAAAAAAATATATATCAATAAGCATATACATACACAAATAAAGGTTGACACGTCAATTCATCAATATTATTATATTATTTCTTACCTTAAATCAGCAGCAACACCAGGAGCGTTAACAATATCGTAAAGAGCTAAGTGGGAAACAAGAGGGTTTTCCTTTAAAAGGAGAGAAAGGGGTTGACCAATACCACCAGCAGCACCAAGAACGGTAACTTTGGAAAGGTTAGCAGCAGAGGTAGAGAAAGCGCGTTTGGCAGCAAAAGAAGTGGCACGAGTAGCAGCGAACATGATTAAGATTTATATATATATGTTTAAAGAAAAGAAAAAGAAAAGAAAAGAGAAAGAGAGAAGAAAAAAAAAAAAAAGATTGATAAAAAAAATTGACAGTAGATAAATGAAAACCACCTACCCATGCTGACAGTCACTTCTTATCGGATCTTTAATGTCTCGGTACACCTCTAAGGACATTTTTGGAATTTTATTATATGTGAAACTTTATTTTTTCCTGTATTGCAAAATTCATATTATATAAACATTTTATATAAAAACATATATAGATATTGGTTTTCTTTTAATTTTTTCTTTGTTTTGATTATGGATTTCTTTTTTTCTTTTTTTTTAATTTTAATATATTACTTATAATATATAAATATATAATTATTTAATCAGATGAAATAGTAAACTTTCAAATTTTTAGTTCATGCAAAACATCGGAATTTTAAAGATAACCTAGATTAATATTACTTTACGTGATAGAATAAAATAGAAAAAGCATTTCATTCTAAATAGGATATAGATTTTTCATGTTTTTTATCTTTTAAAAGAATCTACATTGTAAAGTGCAAGTACCAAAATATTTGGTTTTTTTTTAAAAAAAAATTGATTATCTATTCCTAATCTAGTGATTTTAGTTTGAAGTATTGATCAAATTTATCTTTTTTTTCTTTGATGTATAATTTTCTAGAAATGGGAATTTTAATACTTTTATTTTGTGCGTGTAACAAATACAAATAAATATATATATATATATATATATGTAATAATAAATTAATTTAATAATAATAGATCATTATCAATTAAAGGACTGACAGCAAGTTCAGATTGTAAAGTTCTAATAGCCGACTTTTGACTATATTGAATGATTTTTTGCCATTTATCTAAATTCTCAACAAATGGATCCTTTTGTAAATTAGCTAATAATGTACCAACAAAACTATCCCCTGCACCTGTAACACTCTTGATTGTACCTTGATCTATCAGTTCAGGTGAAAAATAATGTGCCATTATTTTATTACTGTTATTATTGTTAATTTGTGAAATTGAATTATTGTTAATATATAAACATCCATCTTCACCAAGTTTAGTTATAATATGTGGAATATAATAGGATAAATAGATGGCTTCTGAAAATACTTTTTCTACAGTGGATGGTATCTTTTTTGTTAATGATGATGATGATAATGATGATATAGATAATGGTATATCCTGTACTTTATTGAATTTTTGTTTTATTGTATCCACCATTGCTTCTAATTCATATTGATTAGGTGATGTATATCTTATACTTTTAGTTAAAATGGTTTCCTTTGATTCAAAAATTCTTAATGATTTTGGAATAGATGTTGGTTCAAAAAATGCTAAAAGAATTAATTAATGATGATAAATAAAATGAAATTAATAATAAATAATTAAATAACAATAACAATATATATATATATATTTACCTGGTATACCAAAAGATTTACAAGTGGATGTTATTGCTTGCATAGATTTAGCTGAAACATTTCCATCAAAGCAAACTAAAGAAGGATTATATGCCTTGAAAATATCATCTATCTAATCAATACATATTACATATAAATTAATATAATAATGGAATCTATTTCCCTTTTTTTTTTTCTTCTTTAATATAACGAGGTTATGCATATTACATTACTTAAATCCAAATGATCAAATATATTCATATCAGCTATAGCAGATATTAACTGACCATCCTTAGAGTGAAAAGCGTTGTAAACCTAAATAAATAGAATAAAATAAGTTTAAAAAATTCATTTATATTTATAAAAAAAAGAGAGAGAAAATAATATAGAGGATACTTACAGCAGTGGACTGAGAAGGTACTGTTTTTATTAAAGAGGTATCCATTCCTAAAGAAGCCATTTGTTGTTTTATTGTATCACCTGCTGTATCGTTTCCTACCGTAGATAATAAAATAGAAGGAGCCCCTGTACGCATAGCAGCTTCACATACGTTTCTACCAACACCACCTAAAGTTTGAGAAACAACACCAGCAGTAGAAGTTCTTAATAACTTTTTAAAGGAGTTACTGGTTGTTGCTGTTGCTGTAATATCTAATACAACACCACCAATAATAATTATCTATATGTAAATAAAATATCTTATTATTGATCAGTTGTAATATAAAGGAAAAAGGAAAAAGGAGAGGATTCATTTTATTTTATTTACTGGACGGTGAATATTATTTAGAGCCATAGAGGTTAATAATATAGTAAATAATAATAATAATAATAATAATAATAACAAAAAGGAAAGAGAGTGACAAAAAAATAAAAAACAACCTCCGCCTTTTATTTTTTTATTGTCATTTATATGTAATAAATTTATTAGTGAATTTTTCTTTCTCTTTTTCTTTCTTTCTTTCCATACTTTTTTTTTTATTTTTTTTACTTTTCTATTTCCTTTTCTATTTCCTTTTCTTATTTTCTTTATTGTTTATATTTTTCTTTCTTTCTTTTTTTCTTCTTTTCAACTATTTATTATATATATATATATATATATATTATTAAAAAAGTCGTTTCCGTTCATTTATATTAAACATATAGAGGTTTTATAAGTTATTTATTTTCTCCATTTTCTTTCTAATTTGATTTACCTCTCCTTTAATTTTATTTCCATCTCCTCCCAAAAAATAAAAGTTCATCATCTTTTTATACATCCCAATACTTATAAAGAAAGAAACAGCGTAAGTTTAATAAAAGAAAAGAAAAGATAAAAAGTAATAATAATAACAATAGTAAAAAGTAGTAATAACAATAATAAAAAGTAGTAATAACAAAGAAAATAAAATAATAACAAATAAGAATAAAATGCAATTATACTAATAATAGTAATAGCGTGAAAGAGTTAAAATAAACTGTTTTATTACAAGATTTATTTTTACCGATTTAGAAAATAAAAACAGCTATAGACTAATACATATGTATATAATTCTTTTTTATTTTAGATATTAAAACAACAATAACATATACTTACATAATAATAACAAAGTTTTATATATAAAATATATTTATTACTATGGCAAACCAACATTCACTTTTACATCAACAAGGACCAGCAGCACCTTCCATTGTTGTAGTTAACGCTGAAGATCATCATGATATGGTAATATATATTTCAATAAAACAAGATAAAATAAAAATATTAAACTTAAATATAAACATATATATATATATATATATATGATAATAATAAGAAGAAGAAAAGAAGAATATATAAAAAATTAAATATATTAATAATTATATATAAACACTTTAGTCTAAAGTAAGAAGTCCTGGTGGCGTATCCTTTATGCACCATGGTAATAAGCCTTCTGAGCGTGATATTCCAAAAACAGGTGCTATTAATCGACTTCGAAATGCACCAAAGGATCAAATCCCAATAAGTAAAGCACCTCGTCGTCAAAAATCATCCCGTTTTTATGTTACTGAAAAAGTTCAATTAGAAAGAACTCCCGCTTTTCATGGTATATGATATATATATATATATGTTTTTATATTTCATTTTATTAACTTTTATTTATTTATTTATTTTTTGGTATTTATAAAAATCAATATTATTTATTGAATATATCTTTGTAGAGGTTCCTCCACATTTACGCCAAGATTTATTTGTTCAAAAAATTCGTCAATGTATGGTAGTATTTGATTTTAGTGATGCATCTTCAGAATTAGAAGAAAAAGAAATTAAACGTAATACATTACAAGAAATCTTGGAATATATTATAATGAATCGTGGTGTATTGACTGAAAATGTTTATCCTGAAATAATAAATATGGTAATAATGATGAGAAGAAAAGAAAAAAATTAATGAATGAATAAAATGAAATAAAGAAATGAAAAAAAAAAAAATCCATATTTCTAACCAATGAAAAAAATTATGATGATTCATTTCAATATAGTTTGCCATTAATTTATTCCGTCCTATCCCTCCTCAAGTAAATCCCGTTGGTGATGCTTTTGATCCTGAAGAAGATGAACCTGTATTAGAATTAGCTTGGCCTCATTTACAAATTGTATATGAATTCTTTTTACGTTTTTTGGAATCACCGGAATTTAACATCAATTATGCAAAAAAACATATAGATCATAAATTTATTCATCAGGTAAAAAAATAAAGAAGAATAAAAGAAAAAAATAATAAGGATGTATTTATTATTATTATTATTATTATATATATCATTCACGTTATTATTACTATTATTATTATTATTATTTGATACATCTAGTTACTTGATTTATTTGACAGTGAAGATCCACGTGAAAGAGACTTTTTAAAAACAACTTTACATCGAATATACGGTAAATTCCTCAACTTACGTGCATTTATTCGACGATCCATCAACAACATATTCTTTCAATTTATATATGAAACAGAACGACATAATGGAATTGCTGAATTATTAGAAATTCTTGGAAGTATTATTAACGGATTTGCATTACCTCTTAAAGAAGAGCATAAAATTTTCTTAACACGTGTCCTCATTCCTCTTCATAAGGTGAAATCATTAGTTTTATATCATCCTCAATTAGCATATTGCGTTGTACAATTTTTAGAAAAAGATCAAACTTTAACAACAGAGGTAAAAGAATACATATATACATATAAAGCACCAAGATAAATATATGCATGTATTGATTTTTTTATTTTTTTATTTATTTATTTACTATTTGTAACATTTATATATATATATATATATAATCGATGAATTAGGTTGTATTGGGATTGCTTCGATACTGGCCTAAAGTAAATAGTCCAAAGGAAGTCATGTTCTTGAATGAAATTGAAGAAATATTAGATATCATTGATGCATATGAATTCCAAAGGATCATGCATCCTCTTTTTACAAAACTTAGTCAGTGTGTTTCTAGTTCTCATTTCCAAGTAACTTAATAATAGTAATAATAGTAATAACAATTTGGTTAAATTACTCACATATATGTACATATTTATTTAATAGGTTGCTGAACGCGCTTTGTACTATTGGAATAATGATTACATTGTTAGTTTGATTGCTGAAAATATTCATATCGTCATGCCTATTATATTCCCAGCATTATATCGTACCTCAAAAACTCACTGGAATAAAACAATACTTGGATTAGTTTATACAGCATTAAAATTATGTATGGATATTAATCCAGCTATGTTCGATGAATGTGCAAATCAATATAAGATTCAACGTCAACTGTAAGTTTTTTTTTTAATTCATATAGATTTATATACATTTATCTATAATGAAAATCAATATATTAATAATTTATTTATTTATTTATTTATTTTATAAAAACCAATATTAGCGAACGTAAACGACAAAAGGAAAGAGAAGATCATTGGAAATTATTAAAAGAAAAAGTTTCAAACATACCAGCAACTACATCCATTCCACCAACTTTCTCATTCCCACCTAAAACAATTGAATATGATGATACGATGGATTTAGATGATGTTGATCAAGAAGAGGATAATGTTGGTCAAGAACCTTCTTATAATAATGAACATACAGAACAATCAGATCAATTACATCCTGATATGGTAAAATAGGATTAAAAAAAAAAAGTAATATTAAATATAAAAGGTATTAATATATAAATACCTATTGATGGTCCCATTATTTTTATTATATAGCAACAATTCGAACCTGATGTACAACAATTCCAACAATTTAGAAGAAAGAGTATTATTCCTTTAGATGAAATGGTAAATAACTTAAAAGAAGATTTGAGATATATTAATACAAAGAGGGAAAAAAAATTCTAACATGTACATATACATATAAATTATAATAATTTCTTTAGGTATATGATGAATTAACTCGACATGTAAGCTTAGATGAAGTATTGAACCAAGCTCCTGGAACACCAACTAGTGAAGGAATGCCATGAAAAAACTAAATTATTCATTCAGATTATTCTTTTTTTATATTTTTTTTATCATTATTTTCTATTAGTTGTATGGGAGTATTTATATATATATATATATATATTGTTATATATTTTTTTAATATCTTTACTATTATTGTGTATTCATTTTTTTTTCCCTTTTTTTTTCATGCTTTATTCTATATTTTGAATCTATATACTCTTTTTTTTCCTTACCTTAAAAAGAAAAAGAACAAAAATAACCCCAAAAAAAATTAAGTTATGCATATATAAAATTTATATTTATTGATAAGTTTATATATAGTATTCAGTTAAATGATCATAATTAAAAAAAGAAAAAATAACATCTATGACATGGAATTATTAAATTTATAGCATGATATATTTTTAAAAATAGTTAATGTTATGATTAGATTTAACTATATACATAATTATTACTAATGATCATTCTTCTGAAAGAAAAAAAAGTATAAAGAATACTGAATATTGGTAGCAATAAAAAGAGAATCCATAATAATTTTATTAAGAAAGAGACAGAAGATAAAATATAAATAGGATGTGTAATATTTTGCATTCTATATATGCATAAGCATTTATTATTGAAAGTATTTCCATTAACTGCTTTTTTTTATTGCAAATTATTTAAATTGGAGGTTGTTCAGTAAATTGATTTAGGGAATAACCATGCAAACCATCTTTTTTTTTATCCTCCAACATTTTATAAATACGAAAAATTCAATTTTTCATAAAATAATAATATCTTTAAATCATTATTATTATTACTATTATTATTATTATTAATCTTTAATCATTTATTGTACTTCATCTTTTATTAATCATTAATATCTGATTTTTGCTTACCTTCCTTTTGGATTTCTGTTATTACTTTTTCTACTTTCAGCACTTTATCTTAACCAGTATAAAAAAAACACCACTTAAAATACATTTGATACTATTAAATGATGAATAATTTAATAATATGATGATACTAAGGATGATAATGACTACATAAAATTTGTAAATGATGCAAAAAAAAAACAAAAGGTAAAGCAAAACATTTTTTTTTATTTTATCATGAAATTACACTTGGCAATTTTGTTTTTTATTATTTCATGTGATCACGTGATTTTTTTTAATACTATATAAATGCGAAAATAATTAAACCGATTTTTTTCCTTTTTTTTTAAACTATATAAATATATTTCCTGGTTATATACTCAGATATCTTTTTCTTTTCTTTCCTTTTATTTATACTTTAATCTCATCCTTGTATTCCATAAAAAAGTATAATTCTAATATTTACATGAAATATATATACTGAAGAATATGAAAATTCTTATAAAGTATGAAAGTTTGCATCAAAATATGAATTTTTTCACTTAGAAAGTTAAAAATTAATATCCAACCTAGAAAATTGAAGATATATAAGTAATACGGATATAAATAATTTTATATTAAATGATAACATTAATAGAATTCTTTTACGAGGATTTAATATTCCAGATTATAAAAAGACAAATATCACTAAAAAACAATTTCCTTTTTATAACATATTAATGCAAATAATCTTATCTTCTAGTGAACCATCAGGTATAAATAGTGTTGTTTATGACTTATTAACATGGACTAGACTTGAAGACTTAAATCTACATTTTAGACCACAATTTAAATTAGGGATGAAATTGGAAAATTATGATATTTCATCTAATGCAGATTTTACTGTATTTACTTATAAAATGATCCTTGCTGAATATCTAACGATAGTTGAAGATAAAAAAAAAATGCATATATCAAGACGAGGAATGCCAATTAGCGGATGAGGTGTTATTAGCAAAATATAAAAGATTTGTGAATAGACAAAAAAATCAGATTGTATATGGAATATTATTGAACGCTATATTGTGCGATTTTATAAAGTAACTTTTTCAAATTTCTATTTACGAGAATTATATAAATGTAAATCTCCAAATACAACTGTTAAACTTTTAGCTTTTCTGCCACAGATTGAAAGAGCATCATAGTTAACTATTTACAAACAAAGAGAAAAAAAAACCATAAGAATTTTATGTATTTCAGAACAAAAAATTGAAGAATTAACTATGGATTAACGTATTATTATTTTTAAATCAAATATAAAATTACCAATTCGTTTAATATAATTTGCATTCCTGAATTTTTAAATATAATCCTTTTCTAAATGAATTGAAGTAATTGTTTTTAATTTATTGCTTTTATTTTGCCTTTCTCTTTTCTTTCTTTCAGACATTTCATTAATCTACTTATTAAATTTAATTTTAAATATATACTTTATTTATTTTGACCTTTTTATTATTTTATTAACATAATCAAATTTATTAATTTTATTTTATATATTTTTTTTCAATTAATAATTAAATCAATTTATCTTTATAAAACAATATCTATTTCATTTTGTCTATTCTTACTCTTTTTTTTTTTCCTTTTAAATCATTTATTCCTAATTTGGATAATTTACTGAACTTAAATTCAATTTTTTAAGTTTGCATTAATTTTTTTTTACTTACAGTAGCTTACAAAACTGTCTCAATGTTTTGAAAAATTCTCAAAACAATTATTATAGGAATTGATAGGGAAGTTGGAGTGAGCCAATATAATATCTAATTTGAAGTATAAACTAAAAGCTATAAATGCTTACAATATCAACTCAATAGGTTCATTTACCACTCAGCTACATTAATTTTAAATTCACTGGTACATTGAGATAGTTTTGTCACTGATGCTCGTAAAACTTAAAACTTTTAAATTTGAACTACAATTTGATACTACCATATTCAAACATATATATTTATCTTCGACCCATATATATGTTACCCAAAATATATTTTTAATTCTATTGAATTTATTTAACTTTATTATAATTCTAGCAGTATATCAATATTAAGCCAATTACAAGAGCAATGGAAAACAAAATCAAAAAGTATATCGGTGATGGCGTTTCTCATCGTGAAATTGCTAGTAAATTAAATATTGGCCATGTTATCGTTAGTCGCATTGCTAAAAAGCAAAATGATGAAGTACCGAAGTCAAAAGGAGATCGACCAAAAATGTTATCTGCAAGTGATAAGGTGTTTTATGTCCAACAAATGACCATAGGTGGAAAGAAGTCAGCTGTTGAAATAGGTGGATCGTTAGAAAAGGGTTTTGGAGTCACTATTGACCCTAATACAGTAAGAAGAGCACTTAAGGATGCAGGTTTAAAGTCCTTTGTAATGCCAAAAAAACCACTATTATTAGCTAAAAATGTTAAAAAACGATTAGTTTGGGTAAAAGAACATCATTATTGGACAGTAGATGATTGGAAGCGTGTGGTTTGGGTTAACGAGTCAAAAATAGATCGTTTGGGATCGGATGGTCGTCGATATGCTTGGGCTCGTTCACAAGAAAAACTCCGTCCAAATGATGTTGTGCAGACAACCAAAAAAAATGGAGGCAATATAATGGTGTGGAGTTGCATTACGCCCAATGGAGTAGATTATATTCATAAAATAAATGGTAATATGGATTCAAAACAGTACTGCGAAATTATTGACAACATGTTGATTAAATCCTTAAGATATTACAAAATAAAACAAAACAATACTATATTCATACATGACAATGATCCTAAACATATTTCTCAGTATACAGCAAATTACCTGGATAAGAAGTCATACGAAGTCATGGAATGGCCATCGCAATCACCGGATTTGAATCTTATAGAAAACCCCTGGAATATATTAAATGTAAAGCTTTTTAGAGAATATTATCACCCACCAAGTAGTATGCATGAGCTCTGGGAACATGTAGGTAAGTGTTGGTATTCTATTACCAAGAATGAAGTTTTAAAACTCTATGAAAGTATGCCAAAATGTTGCGAAGATGACATCAAATCAAAAGGCTATTGGATTAAGTACTAGTTTGTAATATAATCAATATTATAATAAATAAATGTTTATTTACTTCATTATAAAAATCTCCTTACAAAACTATCTCAATGTACCAGTGAATTTAAAATTAATGTAGCTGAGTGGTAAATGAACCTATTGAGTTGATATTGTAAGCATTTATAGCTTTTAGTTTATACTTCAAATTAGGTATTATATTGGCTCACTCCAACTTCCCTATCAATTCCTATAATAAACGTTTGAGAATTCTTTCAACATACAGTAGCAGTTTTGTTAGTTACTGTATGTTATTATTAAAATATAGATACTTTAACTTTATTCTAAAATCTTTATATTTGATTTAATATTGTTAATTATTTTTTTTTATTGATTTTATTTTATTTTAAATCATCTTATATTATTATTGATACCATAATTGATAAATATATATATAAATATATATATATATATTTTAATTAAATTTGAATCTTTTAAAAAGAAAAGAAAAAAAAAAAAAAAAAGGATGAATATCTAATGTTACTAAATGGCTCCAGTTGGAAAAACTAATTCAAATTATATAGAAGTTTTGAAATGGACTGCTTTACTCTTTTGACAACAACTGAAATATTCTCATCTTTTTTTTTTTTTTTTAAAAAAAGAAATTAGATATATTTTTACATTATTCAAGTTGTATCTACTTGTAATAAAAATATACTGGTACTTACTAATTATACTTAATTTTATGAAAAAATTAAACTTCGTTATTAAATCCTTTTTTTGTTTTGATATCAATTAAAAGTCAGACTTCAAAACTAAAAAAAAAAAACTCTCAGACGGGGAATTGAACCCCGGTCTCCCGCGTGACAGGCGGGGATACTCACCACTATACTATCTGAGAGAGTATATACGATCTCATACGCGTTGATCGAGCATTGCCTATATATATTTTTTTCTCGACCTTGTACGACCTCAATTTTTACCATCTTTGCACTTCTCGCACGCTCAACTTTTTACCTTTTTCACTTTTGCTGACAAATTCTTTTAATCCTCTTTTATCTTTTATTTCCTTATTAATTCTTTGATTTACGTTATTTCTAACGCCTCTTAAAAAATCAAAATTACGACGCAAATTAATAAAGATCTCTCAACTAAATCACCCAGAGGTGTCACAAACAATCAAATCACCTCCTCAACCATCATCAACACCACTATCAACAACAACAACAATAAACGTAAGGCAGATAATCCTTACGTCTCACATATTCCTACAATAAAAAAGATGGTACCACCACCAACATCTTCAACAAGATCAACACTTACAGCTACTCCAGGATTAGCTGATTGGGCTCTTGAACTCCAACGCGAGGTAAGAGCACTCAAAAAGGAAGTTGATCTTATCAAAAAACTTCAAGAAGAAAACAATCTTCTTAAAGATCAGCTTGCTGAAGCTAATAAGAAGATTGAAAATCTTCAAAAGCAACTTAAAACACCAGTTGCAACACCACCACCAACAACAACCACAACACCTCAACAACCATCAGCATCACCATCCTCATCAGTTACTAATAATACTCCAGTATTTGGTAACACAACCACCCAAAACAGTTTATGGTCAACTGTTGTCAAAAGAAACACACAAAAAAATAAAAACCAACAAAAACAACAACAAAATAATAACAAAAATAATAATAATAATAATAATAAAACATCACCAACTGAAGGTATGATCGATTGGGCATACCATGGATTTACTGAGAATGATGGTCCATCTGGATACACATTCATTCATCTTAAATCAAAATCCAGAACCAATCAACGTACAGTTAGAAAACGTCTAGCATTAATTGGTATTAATAATAGACGTATTTTAAATGTACATTTTCCTACAAAGGGTGTCATAGCCCTTTTAGTTCATCAAGCTTATCGTCAACATATAGTTGACATACTTGCTAAAGGTAAGGTTCAACCCATTACCTTTAATCCTTGTGATCCAAGTGTTATTTGTGATCCAACACACCAAGACAAGACTGATTTAGAAAAATCAGAACTTGCAACAACCATCTATCACAACCGTATTCTTCGTTTGTGTCAAAACATCAAACCTAAGCACTTAGGTACATCAATCATCCGTTATTTTAATACGGTAGAAGGTAATTTCAACATCCCTGATGCAGTATTAAAATCATACTTTACCACTACCACTACCACTATCACTACCTCATCATCACAACAACCTAATGATATGGATGTCTTTCAAGAAGACGATGATATCTTAGAAACCATCGACCAGTAATAAAAAAAAAAAAAAAAAAAAATAAAAAAAAAAAAGTACTTTTTTATTTCTTTTTATTTTATTTTTTATTTATGCTAACTAACATCAATATAGGTCTATTAAATGCATCAGGTATGAATTCATCCCCGGATGAATTGATATCTTTTTGTAATAATAACAATATACATATGCTTTTCATTACTGAAACATATCTCTTATCCAACAGATTCAACTCTGATTGGACCCAATTCCATACATACGCCATAAAACCTACTAATAATTCTGCTAGGGGCTATGGTGGTATTACTTGCTTTATTAATCCTTTCCTTTCTAAATCCATCCATATACATCAATTACCCTCCTCCTCCCCTTATATACTTTCTTTATCTTTTGATAAATTTACTTTTCATTCCTTATATTTACCTCCTTCCCTTCCTTTAAATGATTACCATAATACTATACATTCATTACCTATCAACAATAATACTATAATCTTAGGTGACTTCAATACTAGATTAGGTCACGTTACGGGTGATGAACGTACCAATCAACGTAATAATAACTTCATGGAATGGCAACATAATCATAATCTCCATCTCTGGAATTCATCTGAAGCCTATTCATGTCCTACATATCAATCACCTAATGGTTGTAGTATTATTGATTTCATCCTTACAAATGCAGTGACCTTACCTATATCTAACTTTACAATACATGAAGATCAGTCTTTTGGTTCAGACCATTTACTTATTACATCTACCATCCATCTTCCTCATCCTCCTACACCATTACCTACATCCAACTTTCATCGTCTTCAATGGAAGTTGCAACGTTTAAAAGAACCAGAAGTACTTGATCTTTATAAATCTACATTCCTTACTAAAGCACAAGCTTTAACCATTGACGTTCAAGACATTTTATCCAATCATCTTCGTTCTTATACACAAATAGAAGTTATTGGTAAAAAGATCAACACCATCATATATCAGTCATTAGATGCTAGCGTCACAAGAGGTTCAGTCAGACAAAAGAACTGGAAATGGTTCTGGAATGCTGAATTGGATCTTCTTGCTAAAAGACGTAAAGCTGCACATGTTGATTGGCGTAGATCACTAAAAAGAAATGATTCCCTTGCTACATATGTAGCTTGGCAACATTATCTTAACACCAACAACATGTTCAAATCATCACTTCAGCAACATAGATCATCTGCTTGGAAAAACTTTTGCAATGATCTAAAAAGCAAAGACCCTAATGACATTAATAAATACATCAAAAGAAGATTTAAATCATCATCACCTTGTACTTATACTTCAACTAATGGACCAGCTTCAGCAGTGGAAGAAGTACTTGAACATCTAGAATCTGTATTTGGTGGCTCACATCAAATCCAGTATCCTACACAACATGTTCTTCATCATACTCTATCATCTTCATCGTCATCCAAATCCTTCTTCTCTTTTGATGAGGTGCTTAAAGCCATCAAGTCTCAACTACCTATTAGGAAAGCACCTGGTGTTGATCACATCACAGCAGAGATGTTAAGACACATAGCATCATCCTTAGCTTCTATTCTCACACCTTTTTTCAACCTATGCTATTGTTACTCTTGGATCCCAATAGCATGACGTACAGCACAAGTCATTCCTGGAGCACGTTCACATGTATTAGGTTATAGACAACTCACTGACCACTGGTTATACCACTGGTCATTCAACTAGTATTATACTTCTCGATTAACACAAATCTTTATGTATGTACATGAAACTACAACTTGTCCAACACGGATGATCCTATCCAGAAGAATAATGTACTTTTAATCATGTACTAATAAATATTTATATTCTACATGACTTTTAAAAACTTGGAACTACCACTGGTGATCTATTGGTACAGAACAAGATGTAAAGTCAGGGCTACAGTAAACATGCTCCATAATGTCCTAGTCTCTAGTGTTATATAATAAATATAAACTTTAGGTATACTATCTGAGATTTAATTAGTTACTTCCTTGAGTATAAGACAAATAATCACTATATGAAGTTTAAACTTTTGCATTACCTTAAACCATTTTTGTACTCCCCAACCTGTATGTACTTTTGTATAGTAAATATTTTTAAAAAAGAGCATTATTCTTTTAATAAAGAAAAAAAAGATAAAAATGCTACTTAATATTGTATTATTATTATTATACATACACGCATGACATAAATGTTTCAAGAAATTAAATAAGCTTAAAAATATCTCTAAAACTTTTTTTTATAAAAATTTTCACTTTTATTCAGAACTTTATCACTTATTTTGCATTCCATTTTATTTTTATGGCACTTATTTAAAAAATACACTTTTTGATGATACCTTATTTTTATTCGGTTAATATTTTATCCAAAATAAATGAATTTGATTGGTTGATCTTTTTTTAAAAAGCAGAAAGTCTTTTTCCCTTTCTTTTTTTTTCTTTTCTTTTCTTTACTTTACTTATATAACAATCAAAATATTTGTTTATTAAAAAAATAAAATATAATACAATTGCTTTACATAATATAAATAAATAAATAAAGATGTAAAATAATCAACGGTCATTTTTAACCAACTCATTCTTGTTTTCTTTATATGTTTACAAGTTAAAGAAAAAAAATTGATAAAAAGAAAGAAAGAAAGAAATAAAAATGATTAAAAATAATATGTTTTATATAAAATTAATTAACAAGATATTGCAAATATATTATATTAGCTAATATTTATTTTTAAAATATAGAATTCATTGATACTTTTTTATTTAAATGAAAAATACCCGTATATATATCAAGTTGGATATTTGGAATTAATTTCATCTAATAAACAACGTTATTATATATTCCGAAGAAAAATAAAACAAAAGGATATATTAAATATATTTTTATTCATTTTACAATCATTTTTTATTCAAAATAATAATAATAATTCTTATATTGAAAAGCAACTTTATATTTTAAATGACTTATTTACCTTATTCAATACATCCACCAACCATTTCAGAGCAAATACAAACACAGCATTATAATAATAAATGTACAATATCTAATCGAAAACGTAAAGGAAATTCATATGGCTGGATTAAAATGTTTGCAATAAGTTTAAATATAATTTATATGGTAATTTAATCATCATTATCATTATAATTATTTAAGTAAAGGGATGGCCATTATGTCGAATAGTAATTGTTTATTGTTATATATATATAATAGTTAAAAGCATTGGAGGGTATATATATATATGGATCTATTGCTACCAGTGGTATATATATATATATAAATATATAAATTATATAAACAATTGCAAATTTGATCATTTATTTTAGTACCTTTTTTCTTTTTTTTAAAAAATAGAACATAATTATTATAAGGCAACAGGTGCCACTTTTGATTTACTTTTAAGTTCAATAATTTTATTCGCTTTGATTGTTGATATTATTATTATTACAACGGTAAATAAGATAAAAGAAAAAAAAGATAAGAATAAATAATATTAGATGAATATATAAATATATATATATATATATATATATTTGAATTTAAAAATCATTTTTTTTCTTAAATCTAGAAAAAAATTTCAATCGCTAATTCAATTTGGAGACCTGGTGTATTCTTTTTTTCATTTCTTTTAGGTCAAAAAGTGATTCAATTAATGAATAAAGTAATGGATCATGAATATTTCTTCAATCTATGCCAACAAAATATTGATGATGATTTGATTTCAAGGCATTTAATGACAATGATTTGTGAACAACAGTTAGAAATAGATCAAATATCTTCCTTCTTATTTTTATGTCGAGATATACTGGCTTGTGTAAGTTTATATAAATATAGTATAAACCTTTATTATTATTTTTTTAATTGGATTATTATTATTGTAATTATATTTATATTTAATTTATATAAAATAGTCAATCTATGTAATAGCTTTGCATTATTATATGCCGTACTTAATTCAAAAATTAAAAAAGGAGCAACAGCGGGATACAGTAGATTTAAATTCTGTTCATACAAGTGATGGAAATCATTAAAACAAAATTTATATAAGGTAAAAAATAAAGAAAAAAAATGATGGGGAGATTTTATATATAATGTCAAATAAAGTCTGGGTAACTCTAATAAAGTTAAATGGGAGGACGAAAAAGGAAAAAGTGATTAATACTAGTTTTATAAATAATCATTACTAATGAAATAATAATATTGATTATTTTAGTAAAAAGGAAGAAGAAGAAGAAGAAAAAAAAAACAAAACATTACAAATAGATACCTTTTATAAGTAATAATAATAATAATAATAATTAAAGGAACCAGATTATTATTATGTATATTTTTATACACATGATTTTTTTATATAGTCGAAAAAATTGAAAGTAGATAAAATTCTAAAATGATCAATTATTGGTGCTTTTTCATAGGTGGCTCTATCTCCTTTTTTTTTGAGTTTAAAAAATTTACTAAACCAAAATTTCTTACTTTTCACTTCTTTTCATTCTTTTTTTTAATCTTTATAAATTAAAATCAACCCCTCTCTTTATATTATTTCTTAGATTTATATCTTTTCAATTTGTATAGTACCGTGTTTATATATATATAAATAAACAACATAAACAAAAAAATAAAAAATAAGAAGTAATAACGGTGTCCAAAAAAAAAAAAAAACAAAAGATCAAAAAAAAATAAAAAGATCAAAATAATAGTAATATGAAACGTAGACGGTCACCAACTTTATCTATAACAGAAAAAGAAGAACTTAACAATAATAATAAACGGCAACAAACTTATTATCCTGAAAAAGATTTATTAACAGCTTTGACCAATGTATTATCTGAAATAAGATCAACACCTTCTAGAGGTGAAATCTCTGCAGAACTTATGGAAACATTTAAAGTCCTTTTATTACAGATTGAAGAATTATCATCAGACGAAACAAATACTGAAGCTAAACTTGTCAAAGATGAAAGTGAACGTTGTCTTGAATCCTGGTTGGAAGATTTATTAGCTCAATGTGAAGCTGAAGGTGAATTATTTAGTGATTTGGAACTTAGTGAAAATGATGAACTCGCTTTAGCTCTTGTTTTAGAATCAGAAGACGAAGAAGATATTGAAGAAGATAGCCAAGAAGAAGAAGACGAAGAAGAAGAAGAAGAAGAAGATTTAGAAAATGAAGGAGAAGAATATACTAATGGTGGAAGGGTAATAAAAGAAAATGTTCAAACAAAAAGTATTATTATCCTTGATCATAATGATCATGCCAATATTACTGATGATGAAGATGATGAAGAAATCATTATTGTTGATGATGATGATTTATTGGATGCTCAACATATACAAATAATGACTTAAATGGTATATATATACATGGGTCACCTGTTTTTATTTATTATAAAATATAATATTTATTATTTTTGTATAAATATATGTATTGAATCCATTATGTGTATGTATATATAACATAAACTTTATTTCTTTCTTCCCATATATTATCTCATCACTTTTTGTTTTAACTTTTTTTTTCTTTCCTTTTTCCATAAAAAAGTTGTATATATTATTTATTATTTATATATATATATATATATATGTATGTATATATGTATATATGTATATATACATTTTACCCTATTACCTTAGCTTTTTTAATAGTAGTATTTTAATATTTTTGATTTCTATTCCAAAATAAAAATAAAATAAAAGTTATTACTATTACACTATTATTATTGTTATTATTTATTTGCTTATTTATTTTAAATGGTGAATACCAGTATAAAGGTATTAAAAAAAGAGTATGCTTTTTTTTTAACAATAATTATTTAAAGCGTTATAAATATTTAAATAATGATTATCATTGTTTAGAATTTTATAGTAAATAATATTAAATCCCCCCCCAAAAAAAAGAAAAAAGGATACTGAAAACATTTATAAAAAGAATAGTATATTTCGAATGATGTTATATCATTGGCTTATTATATCATTACCTTTTTAAAATACTGGAATAGGAAACAAAAAAAAATTAATGCTATAAGTAAAAATTTTAATGCTCCGCTCTGTTTTTTAAAAAAAATATTGATAGTAATGAATAGATTTGTTAGTATATAAAAAATGAAAGAAATGATTGTGTAAAATACACGAAGTCATCTGTTTTATTATAAAAGTTGAAATGATATTTAATTTAATTTATTCCTTTATTATATAAAGTTGATCAAAGTATCAATGTATTATATATATTCATTTTCTTCTTGATCACTATAAAGAGTTAAAAAATATCAATACCATTGTAAAACATATGTTTTAATGAAATAAAACTTTTATAAATATACATTATATTTAGATTATTAAGTTTCATATTTATTTTATATATTTTCTTTATTTAACAATAAATAATATATGTATACAAAGATAACCCATAAAAGAAAAAAAAAAGCAAAAAGAAGAGTGTTACGATTATTATTATTATTATTTTATATATTATACATATAAATTAAAAGGCCTCCAAAGTCATTTTATTGGCAACGTCAGTATTTTCAACCATAAGTAAAAATTCATCAAAACTGATTTTACCATCCATATCTTTATCAGCTTCCATAATAGTTTTATCTACAATTTGTTGTAATTGATTATCTTTTAAATTATTTCCAACCATCATCTTAAGTACTAAAAAAAGTTCACCATTAGATATAAATCCATCACGATCCATATCATATACCTTAAAAGCAACTATTGTAATATGTATGTATAATTATCGTGTTTTTTTTAAATAAATAAAAAAAAATAGATAAATGATCAATCCTGTCTTTTTTTTCTTAATATATATACCCTTGTTTAAATGTTATTATTATTAGCATATATACTTACATTCTAATTTTTCACGTTTATTTCCTCTAGCACTGAAAGCACTTAAACCTTTAATAAATTCATGAAAATCTACATCACCGCCTCCATCTTCATCAAAAATAGCAATCATACGAGAAGCTAAAGGATTATTGGCAATTTGAGGTATAGATAAAAATTCATCTTTATCAATAGATCCTGAATTATCTTTGTCTAATTTCATAAATCTTTTATAAAGCCGTTGAATTTCTTCAGCAGAAACTATGTTTACATATATGTATATATATATATTATATAAATAAAAAAGTAGTTAAATACTAGTATATCGTTATTATTATTTATTGTTATATATATATATATATATATATATATGTATAAATTCATCTTTTATTCTTATTGTTATTTTTATTTACAGTTAGAAGAATTAACCATATCTTCAAGATGTGAACCAGTTTGACCCATTTTTTATATATTGTATAAATTAATGAATAAATAAATATAGAAAGTAATAGTAAAATAAACTAGTATAAATAAAAAAGTAAAAGAGTAGAGAGAGAGAAAGGAAAAGGAAAAAAAATGTTGAAACCGACAAAATTATTAAAACTCCACTTTCCTTTGGTTTTTTTAAAAACCCATTTTTAAATTTATCATATATATCATCAATGATTTTCTTTTCTTCTTTTCAATTATAGGATTTTAAACAATTTAAATTAATCTAATAATTTATTATTATGGGATATCAAATGATTATTTAAAATATAATAATATAATAAATGATTACATATTTAATACAAAGATGAATTAGCATTAAAAAAAAGGACTATCTTGATGGTCTTTTTCAATTGATTTCAAAATTAAAAAAATCATTTAATCTTTTTTTTTTTTGTTTACTTGATTATTGGTTCTTTTCTTTCTTTCTTTTTTTTAATACAAACTTAAAACAAAACAATAAATGATTTATTTGTTTTTATAATTATTTGAAAATACATATAATAAAAAAAAATGACGTTTTACATATATATATACATATATACGAAAGAAGAATAATGATAAAAAAAACATGGAATAAAGAATAATAATAAAATAAAATAAATATTAATATATGATCATGATATTTTTTTTAAATTTAATGATGGAAAAGACGTAAATTGGTATGAGCAAGGACCATATCATTAGCATCAGCAGCAGCAATAACGACATCATCTTGAACAGAACCGGAAGGAGCAGCGATATATTTAACACCGGATTTACGAGCACGGAAGACATTATCAGAGAAGGGGAAGAAAGCATCAGAAGAAACAACAGAGTTTTCAAATTTATTCATCCATTCTTTACGTTCTTCAGCAGTAAGAGGTTCAGGAATAGTATTAAAGTTGCCTTCCCAAGCTTCACGTTCAACACCATCACCAATTTGATTAGTGACATATAAATCAATAGCATTGGATTTATCAGCACGTTTAGTAGTAGATTTGAAATCAAAGCCAAGTACCTTGGGATGATGGCGTAACCACCAGTTGTCAGCTTTATCCCCAGCAAGACGGGTACAATGGATACGTGATTGTTGACCAGCTCCAAGACCAATAACCATACCATTCTTAGCATAACATACGGAGTTGGATTGTGTGTATTTAAGGGCAATAGTAGCAACAATTAAATCAGTAACAGCTGAAGCAGGTAACTATAAAAATGAAATCATAATAATAAAAAAAAGGAATATATATACTTAGTAAAAAAAAGAGAGATATATATATTTACTAAATAAAAAAAGGCAATTATAACTTACTTCTTTGTTTTTAGTAACAACGTTAGTGAATAAGGAAGAATCGATCTTAATATTATTTCTCTTTTGTTCCAAGTATAAACCATAAACTTGACGAATTTCTTGATCTTCAGGCTCATAAGTAGGGTCCATTTGGAGAACACAATACTTACCAGCCTTCTTTTTCTTCAAGATATCAAGAGCTTCAGGTTCATAATCAGGAGCAATAACACCATCAGAGACTTCACGAGAAATGATACGAGCAGTAGCAACGTCGACTTTATCAGATAAAGCAATGAAATCACCAAAGGAAGACATACGATCAGCACCGCGAGCACGAGCATAAGCATTAGCAATAGGGGTTAAGGGAACTTTAAGATCATCAACATGGTAAACCTTTTTTTCAATATCATCTAAAGGTAAACCAATAGCAGCACCAGCTGGGGATACATGTTTAAAGGAAGCAGCGGCAGCAGTACCAGTAGCTTCTTTTAATTCTTTAACAAGACCCCAAGCATTTAAAGCATCCAAGAAATTGATATAACCTGGTGATCCAGAAAGGATAGTAACAGGTAATTTAGCATTTTTGGTATAAATTTGAGCAGGCTTTTGATGAGGATTGGCACCATAACGAAGAGGTAACATGGCTACACCATTGGAATATTGTTGACGGAAATAATTGGAAATGGCTTCATCATAATCAGCTGTATGATTAAAGGCTTTTAAGGCAAGACCGTTTCTAGTTTCTTGACTTACTTGACCTTGTTGTTTTAATTCATCAATGACTTTGTTATAATCAGATGGATCAGAAACAATAGATACACGAGCATGGTTCTTAGCAGCAGCTCTAAGTAAAGTAACACCACCTAAAAATAATAATAATAAAAAGATAATCACATATATAAATAAACACATCAATTTACACACCTAACCTATTTTTTTTATCTTGTTTACTTTTTCTTTTTTTTTTTCTATTCATTTACCAATATCAATTTCTTCAACAGCTTGAGGGATAGTAACATCAGGCTTGGCAATAGTTTCCTTGAATGGATACAAGTTGCATACAACAATATCAATTTTTTCAATTTGTTGTTCAGCAAGATCCTTTTCATCGCTTTCAATGTTACGAGCTAAAATACCACCATGAACAGCAGGATGTAAAGTTTTAACACGACCACCTAACATTTCAGGAGCCTTAGTAATTTCTGATACATCACTATTAATTATAATAATAATAATATTAATATTAATAAATCAAATAAACAATAAAAAAAAAATTGATTCATCTATATATGATCTCCGCATCTTTTTTTTTTAATACAAGGGATATATATAGTAAAAAGCGCGATATATATATATATATATAAAACACACACATATACATTCATAAATATATATAATATATAAATGAATGAACTTACCCAATAGGAATACCAGCGTTACGAACTAACTTGGCAGTACCACCAGAACCAAGAAGACGAACGTTTAAAGCATGAAGTTCTTGAGCAAATTCAACCAAACCGGTTTTATCATAAACGGAAAGAATAGCTATTTATATATAATAACAGAAAATATTAATAAAGTGGAAATTTTATTTATTTATTACATGTAAAAACATTACCAATCTTTTGAGACATATTTATTATTTAAACAAGTGTAAAGAAAAAAAAAGAGAGGAAAGAAGAGAAAGCAAAAAAAAAAAAATACGATCACTTTAAAAAAAAAGCTGAGTTTTAAAAACTGATCTCTTTTTTTTTTCCTTCTCTTTTATTTGTTTTCAAAATAGATGATGATATCAGTGACTGTGATCTATACTGTTTTATCGTTTTGTATACATTGTAATAGACATTGATTTTTTTTATTCTTTGCCCCGGTCAAAAGGATTAAAAAGAAAGAGATGAAATAAGATGATAAAAAAAAAGAACACAATTTTAAATGATGTTTTTTTTGATCAGATTATTTTAAAGTCATTTTTATTCGTATAAAAATTAAATAAAAGGATAGCAATAAAAATGATAGTAATAAATAATAATAAAAAAATGAAGAAAAGAAAAGAAAGAAAGAAAAGGAAATGAGAATGACATAATATCAGAGTGGTGGATGCATGTAGTTTATTTCATCAATGAAATGTTATGCTAGGTGTTTATGGTAAAAGTTCATCATGTAATGTCATATTTTTACCTTTTCTTTCATCCTCTCTCTCTTTTTCACTCTTTTATTTATTTATTAACTAGTAATAAAAATTAGATACATACTTTTTTACTATAGTAATATTATCATCATTAATAAAAAAAATAAACAAAAAGGCTAAAAAAAACACATTGAAGCAAACTAAGCAAAAATAATAAATAAATAAATATTTAGTATATCTATTTTCTTTAAAATATGTAATATATATATATTATCTTACCTTTTTATAATAATAAAACTTGTATCATTTTCTTTATTATTAAAAAAAACAATAATCTATAACAAAAGTAAAATTAAAATAAATAAAATAAAAAAGAAGAAAGAAGAAAAAAGAAGAAAAAGAAAAAAAGACTAATAAACTGCACTTTTATAATTTCTCAAAATGACAGTTCAAAAAAATTTTTCATGTTTCGCATATTCGTTTTTTTTTTTATAAGCCTCCACGAAATATAAAACTCAGCTACGTTCTAGATTAGGAAACGCGTTTGATAAGAAAAAAGAGAAAGGGCATTTTTCCTCTTTCTTCCATTCCTTATTTTTTTTATTTTCTCACTCTTTTCACTTTTTCTTTCCTTTCTTTCTTTTTTAAAAAGATAACAAATAAACTAATAATAAAATATGAAGGTAGTTGCTTTGATAAGGTATTATATATATAACATATAAATAAAATAGAATGATATATATATATTTATATACTCTTTTTTCTTTCTTTCATATTTTCTTAACTATAGTGGAGGAAAGGATAGTGCTTATAATATGATGAAGTGCGTTGCTCATGGCCATGAAATAGTTGCGTTGGCTAATTTAAAACCACCAGTTAGTTCAGGAAAAGGTTAGAGTAATAAATAAAATATATAGTTCTATCTATACAAATAACAAAAAAAAAAAGAGGGAGGGAAGGAAGATCCACTTATTTTATTAAAAAAGAAAGGTATTATTATTTTTAAATAGATGAATTGGATAGTTATATGTATCAAACCGTTGGTCATGATGCTATCCATTATTATGCTGAATGTATGGGTTTACCTCTTTATCGACGAGATATCATCGGCACACCTATTGATCAAGAGTATCAATATAAAGAAACTAAAGATGATGAAACTGAAGATTTATATTTTTTATTAAAAGAAATTCTTGTAAGTTTATATATAAAGAAGAAGGAAGATTGGATTAAATATATACATATATATATAATTATCCTTTTTTATTTATTCATGAATGTATGTATATGTGTATAAATAGGAAATACATCCTGATATTAAAGGTGTATCATCTGGTGCTATTTTATCAAACTATCAACGTATTAGAGTAGAGCATGTGTAAAAATAATCATATCTATCTTTTATTTTTTTCAGTTGTATATATATAAAATATTACTCATGATTTTGTATTTTTATTTTTATTTTTAATATGTAAATATATAGTTGTGAACGATTAGGTTTAACTTCATTAGCTTATTTATGGGAAAGAAATCAAAAAGAATTAATGGCTGAAATGGTAGATGAAGGTATTCATGCTGTTCTTATTAAAGTAGCTGCTATGGGTTTAAATCAATCTCATCTTGGAAAAACACTTGGTGAAATGTATCCTATTTTATGTGATTTGGTAAAAAATGAAAAGAGAAAAAGAAAAAAGATATAACATATATATATATATATATATAAGGTTTTTATTTATTTATTTATCATCATCATCATCATCATCATCATCATTATTATTATTATTATTAATATTATTAATATTATTTTAGAATGAAAAATATGATACTCATGTTTGTGGGGAAGGTGGTGAATTTGAATCTTTTACTTTAGATTGTCCATTATTTAAAAAACGAATCATATTGTAAGTTTTACTTTTTCTATATAAATTATATATATATTGATTTTTATTTTTATTTTTATCACTATAGAGATGAAGTTGAAATTGTCTCACATTCACAAGACCTTATTGCACCTGTTGGATATTTACGTCTTAAAAAATGTCATTTAGAAGATAAATCTAGTGATTAATCTTTCTTTCACTCTCTCTTTTTTATATATACATGTATCATCATCATTATTATTTTTATACATACATATGGATTCCCTTTTATCATTTTATATTTATCTTACAATATGAAGTTTACGCCTTTTTTTTGTTAATGGTTTATTTGTTATTTGTAGTTTTAAATTTTTTTTTTTTGGTTCTTTTTTTTATGTAAAAAGAAAAATAAGAAAAAAAAGAAAGATATATGTTTCAATCAAAAGCCAAAATATAAATAAGAATAAGAATAATATATAATAATAATCGTATAAAGAAAATAAAACAATATATAATAAGAATAAAAAATGGAAAATATATAAAGGAAAAACATAAAATGAAGAGAGAGTTAATGAAAGATATTGTATATAATAATATAATAATAGTAATAATAAAAAGAAAAAAAAAAAAAGAAAATGGAATTAAGATATAATTTTTTTTCTGAAAAAAATAAAAATGGCAATATAATTTAATCACTGCTGCTACCAGAATCATCTGAATCTGAACTAGAAGAACTATCGGAATCACTATCAGAAGAAGATTCGTGATCTATATAATAATAATAATAATAAAACACATTTAGTATTAAATAGAGACATTTCTTTTTAATTGATGTGCTTTTTCCTTTTTATGATTTTTTAATATATACCTTTGAATTTACGAGAACTAAATTTCTTTATAGATTCCTCTAATGCACGTATACGTCTATCATTATCCGATTTGCGTTTCTTTATACTTTGTTTCGAGGTTTGTGGAGGTGGAGGTGGCCGTTTACGTATTAAACTAGTACCAGTAACAAATTCATGTAAACGGTGTAAAGTTTTACGATCTAAAGCATCAATATCTAAAACAATTTCTTCTTGTCCCTATATATATGTTAAATAATAATAATAGAGAATTAATATTAATTAAGAAAAATGAATAAATAAAGTTGATTTGGTTCTCTCTCTCTTTTTTTTTTAATAATAATAATTCTTACACCATCCAAATTAGGCATTGAACTTTGAATAATATTAACAACAGTATTTAATTTATCACCAACTAAATTATTAATTCTTTCACTTAGATCCTTCTTTTGATCAAATGTAAATTCAGGTAATTCATCTACTACTTTTCTTTGTTGTTGTTGTTGTTGTTGTTGTTGTTGCTGTTGCATTTGTGCTTTGGTAGAACGTCTTCTTTTAACTGGTTGTTCAGTTTGTTTTTTAGTGGGTGGTTTTGTTTGTTGTTTACGTTTTTTTGAAGATTTAGATTTATCTTTTTTCTTTTCTGATTTCATGGATGCAAGTTGTTGTGATATATTGGCAAGATGACGTTCTAATTCAGCTATACGATTATCACGTTCTATTATTATTATTATTATTATTATTTTTAAAAAAATCAAAAGGAATCAATTTAATAAATTATACAAACTTTGCTTTTTTTTTCTCTTTTTTTTCGAATTACCATCTTCATCTGATTCTGAATTATCAGATTCTGATTCTGAAACATATTTTTCAGCTTTACGAGTAACAACTTTTGATGATAAAGAAGTAGAGGGTGATGATGAAGAATGTTGACGTTGATGATTATTAGATGATGAAGTAGTAGTAGTTGGAGGGGGAGGTACAGATGTAGATGTAGTAGAAGAAGGAAGAGGAGGAGGAGAAGGGGAAGGAGGAGTAGGTTCAGGCTCCGGTAAATGTTTCCACTTTTCATCAAATACCTTTTCAAGTTCTTTAGCCATTTTATAAATAGGAAGAGCCGGAGGATTATAACGGTAACAGTTATTAAACATTAAACGAATATCACTCTCAAATTCTTCAGGATGCGCATATTCACCTTGATTTAAATTTTTTTCAATGGTTGAAATATCCATAGGATGAGAAATGATGGTATGATAGTCAGGAATATTTAAAGCTACTGCATCCACAGGTTGTAAAAAAGGATAATTGATGTCTCGATATTTATTTTTTTTTAGTTCTTTTAATGCTTGATAACAGAATCGTATTTGTGGATCTAATTTTCTTCTATTATTACCATTTTCATTTCCTCCTCCTCCACCTCCTCCTCCACCTAGTAATAATGCTGATGATGATGGTGATGTAAGTGATGATAATGATGTTGATGATCCATTTGTACTTCTTACTCTTCTTGGTTGATAACTAATAACTTCAGGATAATCTTTAGATGATGGTGGATGACTTTCTCTTTTATTATTATTATCTTCACTAATACGCCTAAAACTAGTTGGCCCTAATGCTGTACTATCTTTAGATAATTCATTAGATGTCTATTATATATAAATGATGAAGAAAAAATAAATGAATAAAATCTTCGTATTTACACCCATATATATATTTACTTACATCTCTAGAAGGTGGCATTTGTCTTAAACTTTTTTCAAAAGCAGATTCCACATTTTGACACAGCATAGACACCATTGCTTCAGGACCATTAAATTTATAACAATTATTAAAAAGTAATCTAATATCATCTACAAAATCTCCCACTTCATTATATTCTCCTCTTTGTAATTTATTATCAATGGTTGTTAAATCAATAGGATGTTTAATCACAGTTGGATAATCAGGAATTTTTAATTTCACATAATCTACAGGATGAATAAATGGTGCTGCATCACGATGTTTTTTTAAATTTCTCATAATTGCTCCACAATATTTAATTTGATCGCGAGTCATATTTGTTTTAGGCCCAAAGGAATATGGTGACGGTGATGATTTACGTGATGATTTCTATTTTTTTTAAGAGTAAAAAAATAAATTAAAAAATATAAATAATCATCTTTTTCCTTCTCTCTTTAAATATATATATGTATCTATTTACTTGTTTTTGAGGTTTTGGAGTAGATGATGAAGTGGTACCATTATTAAAAGATATAGCACGTGATGGGGGAGATGAACCCTCATTGCTTATTATTTCTAATGTTTCGGGAGAATGGGCTACTGGATCAACAACAGATTCTTCAGTATTATTATTATTATTATTATTATTATTATTCATAGACGATGGCTGAGTTGTTTCCAATTTAATTGTATCAGTAGATGGTGATGGTAAAGAGTTGAAGGTATCTGTATGTTCTAATTTTTGTTTTTTTGCCATTTGTTGTGTATCATCGACTATATCTTCACCTACAGCCATTGTATTTCTATTTTTATATATAAATAATAATATATAATAATTAAAAAAATAAGCAAGTAAATAAATAAATACAAAACTTTTTTTTTGGTGAAACACATCCCATATATGTAAAATAGAATCTTTTTTCTTTCTTTCTTTCTTCCTCATTATTTAGCCCTCTTTTTCATATATTCACTCATTTTTTTTTCTTTAACAGCATATTTTTTTCATATAAAAATTAATGTTTCACTTGTATTATATATGTTCCATATGATCCTTGTTGTCATTTTTTTTATTTTATTTTCCTATGCGATTATATGTATATATATCTTTATCCAAATATCATATAGTAATAGTATCCATCCTTTTATCCTTCTTCCTTATTATTACTATTGTCATTGTTTATTTATATGTGCTTTTTACCTTGATTCTATAAATTGGCTATTATTAGTAGTTGGTAAGTTCTCATTTGGTGCTAGATCAGTCCCCATAATTGTATTTAACCAGTTAGTTGATAAAGTCAAGTACTTTACTAAAAAAATAACGGTTTATGTTGTATTTTCCTTTTTTACATGATAAATATACATAAAAGAAAGATGGTTAGTAAAATAATAAAAAGGTGAGGGAAAAAAATAAAATAAAAGAGAGTGAAAAAAAATAGTACTAGAATGAGGAGATTAAAAATCTTGTTTCAACTAGTGCTATATATGGGTAGGGAAAGGGAAAAAAGAGGAGGATTAAAAAAAAGTGTATACGTGTACCAAAAATATGATAAAAAAAAAGAGTGAAAGAAAAAAATAAGGTAATTTTTCTTGTTTTACTTTATTTCTTTCTATCTCTCTTTTTCCTTTAATAAAAGGATATATAATTTAAAGCTTGATTAATAATCAACTATATTTTTTCTTT
The DNA here is from genome assembly GCA_037043795.1 of Cunninghamella bertholletiae. Lineage (NCBI taxonomy): Eukaryota > Fungi > Mucoromycota > Mucoromycetes > Mucorales > Cunninghamellaceae > Cunninghamella > Cunninghamella bertholletiae. The sequence continues at coordinate 4,460,215 of JAZGVP010000001.1, forward strand.
TTATCTACTTACTTTATGTATAAAAAAGTATTGTATATATTATATATTATAAAACACTTTTTTTGTTTGTAGTGGATAAAAATATTTTGTTTTACTAATACACTATTATTTGTAAAAATAAAAATGGGTCACGTAAATATATGAATAATCAGTTATTTTTATATTCAGCTTACACCAAATTTATCGGTTAAATATTTAATACAAATTAGGGTGTGTAATAATTAGAGAAAAAAAAATTAGGAAATGAAAAAAGAGGATAAAGAAAAGAAAGAAAAAAAAAGGGCTTGTGATTTCTTTTCTTTTTTCAAAAACACTTTAAGTCACACCATTTGGTAAATTCTGATTGGACAGTTTCAATTTCCTATTATTTTTTTACTTTTTGTCTTATTGTTGTTCTCATTTTTCTTGTTTTTTTCTTTTTACTAATAGTTATTATATTTATCTTGTATTTTTTTTTACTATTTAATAATAATAATCATAATAATAATAAAAAATCATATATATATATGTATATTTTAATTATATAATCATCTTTTACTATTTTAAATAAATATGAAATCTTATTTTTTTTTCCTTCATCAATTCAAGTTGTTGTTTTCGGAGTTTAAATGATCTCGGTGGACTAAAAAAAAAAATCCAAACAATGATTCTATAAATATGTAAAAATAAAGCTTATAATAAAAATGATAGTAATAATAAATAAATAATGAGTAAATAAGTAAAATAGTAATGATTTATAATAAAGAAAAAAAATATTAATAATTTAAATCAATGGATAAATAGAATAATGAACCGTTTTACATATATATTTCTTCAAATAATAAATAATAAAAACAAAAGAAGCAAGAAAAAATGAAACTATTAAGTTTTTTGACAGCCTAGGCTCAGCCACTAAGCATCGAAAAAAAAAGATGGAAAAATTTTTTTTTAGTCGAGGCAAAAAAAAAATAATAAAAGAGGGGAGAGGAAAAAAGAGATTTTCTTTTCTTTTTTTTTGTTAGTAAACATTTTTTTGATAATAACCTATTCCTTTCTTTCCTTTTTATTTTTCTTTTTAATATGTTATTCAATACTTTAGGTATGTAAAAATATAATATAATATAATATATTGAAAATAATGAAAAGGAAATGATGCTTGTAATTTGCGTTTGACTACTTTCCGGAGCGCACTTTCGCCGGTGCACTTAGCCTGGATTGTTAATATGGAACCAACTTTTTTTCCTGATCCACTTTTTATTATTATTTTATGATGATTATTACAATCATAATTATTATGATTTTGACTAAATGATCATTATTATTATTATTATTATTTTTATAGTTTAGAAGTAAACTAATATAACTGTTATTTTAAAGGTAAAAAAAAAAAAAAGAAAAAAAAGAAAATAATAATAATATAAAAAATGATTAAACAATTCGCTCCTGATGTATAAAATCAATTGATGAACATCTTATTATATCACCAAGATCTATGATTCTTTTATATTATTATTGTTTTTTAAATATACTCCTTTATATATATATATATTTTCGTACTTTTTTTTTTTTTACTAAATGGCTTATTTTTTATATTTTATCTTATAGTTGAAGCTGGGATTCAAAACAACCTGATTTTAGAATATTAGTTTTATTTATTTAAGATGTGTAACATATACCTTTTTTATATATAATAAAGTAATAATAAAACGTTATACCATGCATGATATCTTTAAATTACCATGTGGTTTAGTTTTATATATGTATTTTTTTCTATTTTACTTTTGTAAATAAAATAGGAGAGAAAAGGAGAAAAAAGATGTGTTTTTTATATGATAATAGCATTAATCATCATATATAATGTATATGTTATATTAAATATGAGTGTGCGTTAAAAAAAATTATGCCAGTCACATTAATTTCTTGCGTGAATTGATTAAAGCAAAAAATAAAAAAGTAAGCCATCAAAAGTTTATTTTTTTTTTCCTTTTTATATTTTTCTTCCTTATTTATTATTCTTTCATTTTTTTCTATTTACCTTTTTTTCTTTCTTCTTCTTTTATAACAAACAAACAAACAAACATAACTATCCATATATTTATTTTTTTAAAAGGAGTAGTATATACAAATATATATTTATATAATAAATAAAATACGCAAACAAAATAATATACATATATAAAAAAATGGATATTCAAAACATACCATCTGAACATCATAATAGTCAATATTCAGAACCGACCAGTTTACATTATTCTCATCAAAGTAGGCCTTCACCCTCCATATCCTTAACTTCAGCAACTGAAAAGCATACTCTTCCTACTATACCAGAATATAGTAGTCCTACTACTAATGATAATACTATGATGGAAGAACAAGATTTATTATTACCAAATAGTAATAATAATTTATCAATGAATACAGCTACTGATGATGTATTATCATCTTCTAATATTCACCCTGCTTTAATGCTCGGAAGGTTTGATAAAAGAAAAAGTAGCCCGGCTATATTAGGTCTTCCTTTTGATATTGCAAATGATATTTCTTCTTCATCTTCAAATACTTCTTCTCAACTCGATTTACATTTATCTAGACATCGTAATTCTATTGAAGCCGCTATGTTATTAGCTAATTTTAATAGAGTACCTACTGTAACAAAAGACACTCAAGAAACTGATAACAACAATAATAATAATCACAATAACGTTAATAATAATAATAATAATAATAATGCACATACAAATACAAATACTACTAATATTAATATAAAAGGTAATATGATAATTAATACTAATTAGTAATATTGATAAAAAAAAAAATTAATCGTCATCATATATATATACAAGTATTTAAATAATTCATTTTATATACTTTTGATGATAAAGATTATATAAATTAAAAATATTTATATATAAAAGGGAAAATAAGATATTAAAAAAAAATCAAGTAACTAAATTTTTTTTTCCTATTTTATGCGCATAATTTTAGGCGCTAATTCATGGCAAGATGATCTTAATATTGCATCACAAACTCAAACAAAATCATCAACATCAGGATCACTTCGAAGACATTCTTATGATGTAAATATGAATTGGAAATCAATGCCACAAGAATTTCGTGAACGTACAGATTTAATCGATAATTCATTTTCAAATACTAATACATCATCATCATCATCATCAGCTTTTAAACCTGTCATTAAACAAGAATCATTATATAATAATAACAATAATAATAACCCAAATCAAATACCTAATCGAATTACTTGGACTCAAGATGGTTTATATCAAACAGATACAACAACAACATCATCATCAACAAATAATTATAATATATATGGTTTAGGTCCTAATCAACCATCATCACAAACACAATCACAAAATCAACAACAGCAATCACAACATGATCTTTTACATCCATTAGCTTCATCATCATTATCTAATTCAAATGATATAATAGGTCAAAAGAGAGAATTTACTTATTATCCTCAACAACCTTCTTATTATTATCATCATCATCAACCACCACAACAATCATCATCAACTACTTCATCAACAGCATCATCACCTCATCATTTACCCCTTACACAACATATGTATCCATCTTCATCATCAACTCCTTCATCTTCTTTAGGCAAACTTCCTTTACCATCCACTTCAACGTCTACATCATCATCATCGATGCCTTTACCACATCTATCATCATCACATCATCTTTCACATAATAATAATATGTATATGCAACCACCATCATCATCTCATCATCCATCTCATCATCCTCATCATCCACCACCACATCATCATCATCCACTTTCACAATTACCACCACATCCACATCATCCACATCCACATCATCATCCACATCATCCACCACCACATCCTAATGATTATTATGGTAATCCAAATAATCCTGGTAATTTAATGGTAGCACATCCTCCACCTCCACCACCAGTACCTCAAAAACCAAAAAGAAAAAGAGTACCAAAGGAAACTGAAGAAATTGTAGAAGCTGGTGATGCAGATTTCCCTGATATGTGTCCTCGTGATGTTGAATTGGCTAAAACTGATCCCGATGCTCGTCCAAGAAGACAAAAATTAAGATTTGAAGGTGACATGTATACTCCAAAATGGGTTCGTTTTAATGGTCAAGCTAAAGAAGGGTTATGTGATACTTGTCAACCTGGTAGATGGTTACAGTTAAAAAATAGTGCTTATTGGTAAAAGAAAGAAAAAGAAAAAAAGAAAAGAAAAGAAAAGAAGAATGATTATTTTCATTATCATTACCATATACTAAAAAATTATTTTATTTTCAATAATAAATATTTACTTAGGTATCACAAACAATTTTATCATGGCATTTCTTCAGTTTCAGGTGCAGAATTTGTACAACCTATAGAAACAAGATGGGTAGATCAAGACTTAGTAGAGGGGTTATGTCATCAATGTCATCAATGGGTAGCTGTTAGTAATGTGAAAAGAAAAAATAGTGTTTTATGGTTCAGGCATGCTCATAAGGTAAAAAACCATCTTATCATCATGAAAAAAGGAATAATTTAAAATTCATTTATTTATGGAACTTATATATATATGGTTAAATTCCTTTTTTTCTTCTTCTTATTTTATAATAGTGTCATGTATATCATAAACCAAAAAATGCTCCACTTCGAAGATAAAAAAAAAATAAAGATATGAAATGAAAAAACCTAAAAACGAATAAAAAAAATGAAAATCAAAATGAAAACAAAAAAAAAATTCAAAACAACAAATTCAATCAAAAAAAAATCTTCATATCCTTTAATATATATATATATATATATTATTCTCCCTTTAAAAAAACCCTCAACACATAATATACACAAAACACATGCTTACTCTCCCTCATTCTCTCACTCTTTCCAACACATACATACGATCTTTTTTTTTATCTTTTATTCTTTTGCTATTTATGTTTATTATCTTTATGTATAACTTGAATTTGATATATTCTTTTCTTTTCTTTACTTTATTTTTTCCCTTTATATATTTTATTTTATTTTATTTTTAATATTAATAATATTGTAAATAGCTTTTTAATCCGTTATATTATTTAACTTTTAAGCTCTCTATCGATTTATTATTCTTTTATATTCTTATTAATTATTATTATTATTTTTTATTATTATTATTATTACTCTTATATTTATATATAAATATAAATATATAAATAGTCTATATTAAGTTTTTATTATTATTATTTTTATTTTTATTGTAGGAATAAAAAAAGATGTAATGGAAAAAAAAAATTGGCGTATTTTTTTTTTACTTTTCAAACTTTAACCCAAAACAAAAATAAAAGTAAGCTTACATAACAAATAATCATACTTTATATTGTACGACAATAACAATCCTTTTTTTTTAATAGAGAATGTGATTTTAATAAATTTTTTGTTATAAACTGTAATTATTTGATGATGATATAATAATAATGTTAATTGATTCATTTATTTATAAAGGTTCATTTTTTTTACTTGTGATGATATAATTTTTTATTATTTTATTATTATTATTATTACTTTGAATTAATGGGGTATATTAAAAAAATAAAAGGAAAAAAACATATAAAAAGGAAATAGTAAAAAAAAAGAGACTATATATAAATATATAAACAAAAGAAAAAAAAATTGTAGTATAAATAAAAGGTATTAAAAAATAAAATGGTAAAAAAAAAAAAAAAAAAGATAGAGACTACTATTATTTTTTTTTAATGCAAAATTTTTTTTTGTTATTTGTTGTTGTTGGTTGTTGTTCAAGAAAAATGAGGGGATAATTAAAAATAAGTTTTTCTTTTTCTTTTTAGTCTTAATTTTTTTTAATACTAAAATAAAAATAACAAAAAAAATCATATGATGGTTTGTTTTTCCCGATTTCTTATAGCTTGTCTTCTATTCTGAAACCAAATTTGTACAGTGCGAGGACTCATACCTAATTGACGACCTAATTGAGCTCTTAGTTGAGTAGATGGGAAAAAGGTTTTTTCAAATACACGATTTAAAACTTCTAATTGTTTAGTGTTTGCTCTTCTTCTTTTGGCTTTGATTAATTTATTATTATTACTTGATAACATTAAATCATCACCATAGTCACCATCAGTTATAGAAGATGTGGTAGATGACGATATAAATTGATGATGATCTAATTCATCCATATCAGTTGAAGAAGAAGAAGAAGATGGATAACGATGGTGATGATGATGATATTTAGAATATGATGATGTGGATTGATGGTAGATTTCTTCATCGTAAGGTGATAATATAGGATCTGTCATGTTATAAAAACGATGTGATGAAGTAGATGATGTTGTAGAAGATGATGTAGATGTAATTAAAGCATGATTATAAAAATTAGATACTGTTGTTTTATTATATGAGTAAGTATTACTATGATGATGGTGGTTAGAAATAGATTGTATAGAATGAATAGATGGTAATGATATATTTGAACTTGTACTTGAAGGTGATGATGCTACAGAATTTGAAAAATAAGGTGGTGTAGGTGATGGTTCTAAATCATCTTCTTGGCATAATAAATTTGATATGGTCAATTTGGCTACCTTTGTTGTTGAATTTTTATTATAATCATCTTCATTTAACATATCATTTACTGATAACATTTTTGTGAGCTTTTTTTTTAAAGAGGAAGGGGAGTAAAAAAAAATAATAATATATGTATATATGTATAAAAAAAACAAGAATTAAAATAAAATAAACAAGTGGAGAAGTAAAAAAAAAAAAAGAAAGTAAAAGAGAAAAAGAAAGAAAGAAGAGAGTTAAAAAAAGAAAGTGGTATATATATATATATATATATATATTTATATATATTTATAAAAGTGAATTAAAAAAAAAGTAACCCAAAAAAGAATATTTTTGCTTTTTACTTTCATGGAAATTAATGACTTTTTCTATTACCATTTGTTTCCCGACTTAAAAAAAAAGTGTTGGGTGGTTTTTTATTCATTAAGTAATACTATAAGTGTGTGTTTTTTTCAAATTATAATTAAGATAACATTATAAAATAATAATAAATGTATCAATTTATAAATTGATTGTCATGTGTTATTGTTGTTTTGTTTATATAAATATATAAATATATTTATATATTACTTTTTTTATAATAATAAGCAATTATCATCACAGACCATCTTTTTGTCCTTTTTAAAGTTACTATGGTAACGATTTCATTTTTGGTTCTGGATTCACGGATTCATTTTTCGGCGTAGCTGTCAAAAATGCACTTTTTTCTTTTTATTTATTTTTATTTATTATACATACATATATATATATATATCATTTTTATTTATTTTAAATTAAAAAATCATATCATCATCATGATTATTATTTTATCATCATATATTACATATATACATATATAAATATATTTTTATTAAGTTTTTGATCATTTATTAAATAATATCATTGGACATTACATATAACAATAAATAAATAATTAAGCCATTACATAAATAGTTTGATTATATGATCATTTATTTATATTTATTTATTATATTAAATATATAATTATATAATATATAATATAATATATATAAAAAGAAAATTTGTTTCTATTGATTCCTTTTTTTTTTATTAAGAAGGACTTTATTTTTTCTTGTGTTGCATGGAATATTTATTTACTTTTTTGGATTGCACGTTACTTCTCGGACTACCAGCTGCGCGACACCAAACTTAAAATAATTTAATGAAAAAAAAGAGCTTCTTAATTCTTGATTTAAAAAAAAGCTTAAAATCAAAATAAGGAACCCAGGGTCTATAAATATAAAATGAACCTTTAGGAAGTACAAAATTATTAAAATGATGGGAAGTTTAAAAATAATTTTTTATCCTTTTTTGTTCAATTCTGTAAAAATAATATAATAAGGAACTAACCTAATAAAAAAAAGTTTAGTTTTGATTGAATTTATACTACCTTTACTTTTTTTTGAAAAAATTTGATTGATATACATTAGAAAAAAACTCGTGCTTTTTAATTTCATTTCATTTTTTTTCTTTTTCAGATATATCATTTCATTTTATCTACTTTTTTCTTTTTTTTTTATATAAAAGTCAATACTAACTATATATAAATCGAAAATAACTATAAATGATAATAATAATAATAAGTAATAAAATATATTAATAAAAAAAAGTCAGCGCTATTTATTTTTTTTGAGTAACTTTTTCTTATTCCATTCGGCTTCTCGGTTTCTCTCTTTTTCTCTTATATATATATATATATATATATATATAGTGATACTGATCTCTGATATTTTTTTCCATTGTGCAATCATAATAATTTTCCAGTCTAGCACAAAGTAAAAAAATATTAAATTAAAATGTTCTATATGTTAATAGCTTATTTTAAAATAATTTAAAATAAGCCAATTAAAATAATAATAGTAATAATAAAAACATTTTTACTGTTAAAATAACAATTATAAAAAAATAAAAAATAAAAAAGGGAAAAATAGGACAAAGAAGGAAGTCGGTTATTAACTTTTTTAAGTGAGTTAATCGATGAATTCCTTTTTTTTTTTCTTTCCATATCTTGTACAATATATAATTCTTATTTATTAGTTGTTTTGTGTGATATAAATGTCTTATTTTATAAAAAAATAATAATAATAAATAAATTGATTGATGTTTTAAGATTTCCTTATATATAAATAATATCTCTTTGATCTAAGAACATTTTTTTTGTATCCTTTTTTATTTTGTTGAATTTTATATTTTATTTATGCATCTTCATAACCAGATGGAGGGTTTCTAGGTCTGTTGGGAACTAAAAAAAAAAAATAAAGGTTACAATTCAGCTTTAAAAATATTTCACGCGTACCCATAATATGTGTGTGATCTTTTCAATATTTCTTTCTTTATTATTTCTTTTCTTTTCCACTTTTGTAATATATTGACTTTATAAATATGTCTTTATTTATTTTTAAAACTTCCAAATATATATATTCTTTCCATAAAGCATTTTTCTTCCTTATTTTTAATATTGTGTCAATAATAAACTTACTAGGATAAGTAAGAGGAAGAGGTTCTACACCTTTATAATCAAAATATTCTCTGCGTACTTTTGGTACTGTGAAAACTAAAGCAGGACCTATATATATATTCATATAATTTATAATAAAAGATAAATAATATATAAGTTTTAGTGTGTTGCTTTTTCTTAAATAATAATAGTTTTTAGTGTATTGCTTTTTTCTTATATAATAATAAAATAGAAATTGGTGTATATGCATGTGTAAATTGTTTTATATTAAATAAATATATATTGATTATATATATTCAATTTTTGTCGTTATTATTATCATTATTATTGTTATTGTTATTACTTATTGTTGTAACTTTTGTTGTTTTTCTAATATTCATTTTATATATCTATTCATATCATCTTTTTTTTCTTAATAAAAAAAGGAAAAAGGGTGTATATTATTTTACCAATAGATCCAACAACAAAAGACCAAAAGATAACTGGTTGTTCAAGAGCAAAACGACGTAATCCGAACATTATATATATATATATATATATCTATATTACTATTTAACTAGAATTAAATAAGAGAGAAGAGAAAAAAATTAGAACGAAAACATAAATAACAAAATTGATTACCCTTCGAAATTGACCGTGACCGGTATTTCCTTTTTTGATTCCCATATACATATATTTATTAAAATCTGGATTTTCTTTTTACTTCTTTTACCTCTTTTCCCTTATACTCTTTTTCCTTTTTTTTTAAACTTCGAATACACACATAATATATTATCATATATCAATGTCTATTGTTAACGTTATAGTTACTACTTCTGAAAATATTAGTTCTGAAAGAAGACTTGATAAAAGTTGGACTATTTTAACACTTAAGGTAAAAAAAGGAAACAATTACATAAGTATTTAAAATAGGTAACTATTTGACGTTTTTAATATTAAATATATATCACTTTTTTTTTTTTTTTTTTTACTTTTACTAATACTACTATTATTATTAAAAAGGAAAAACTTGAACCTATTACAGGTATTCCAAGTGGTACACAAAGACTTGAACTTTATCAAGGTGATGTATTAATTGGTTCTATTGATGATGATACTAAGCAACTTGGTTTTTATCCTATTGAAAATTTAATGAGACTTCATGTAAATAATAATAATAATAATAATAATAGCAATAATGTATTTTATCTAATCTCTTTTTATTTATTTATTTATATATAGGTCATTGATACTAATCCTCATAGAGTAAAAAATCAATTTACTGACGTTTCTTTAGTTGATAAATTTGAATTAACTGATGAAGAATATCTTAAGAGAAATGGTAATATATAGATGAAGTCGCGTAAAAAAAAGAGATCAATTATATAAAAAAGGAAAATTGATCATATAAAAAAATATGAAACTACACACACGCACATATATATATAAAGAGTTCAATCCTATAAAAAAAAGATCAAGTTGCATAAATAATAGTATTCATGAATCATTATAATTTTAATATATATAAATATAGATACTGTCCGTGCATATAAAGAGCGTAATAAACTTGGAAGGTTTTCAGATGAGGCTAAAGAACAAATTGCTCAATTTGAAAAGGATAATCAAGAAGCTGTGGAAAAGATTAAAATAGGAGATAGATGTAAAGTACAACAAAATGAAGAAGGATTAAATCGATTAGGAACTGTTCGATTTGTTGGTGAAACCCAATTCCAACCTGGTCTTTGGGTAGGGATTCAATATGATGAACCATTAGGTAAAAATGATGGTAGTGTTCAAGGTGTTCGTTATTTTACTTGCCCTTCAAAATATGGTGTTTTTGTTCGTCCTATTAAAGTGACAGTAGGTGATTTCCCTGAAGAAGATATTTTATTAACAGATGAAGATGATGATTTAGAAGAAATGTAAAAAATAATAAAAATAATAATCATAGTGTTTTTTTATATTTTTCATTATATCCTTTTAATATATACATATATATATATATATATATATAAATATATAAATATATCTATCTATTTATTTATTTTATTTATGATTCAATGTAATAAAAAGTATTTTTTTTAATATCCCAATTTTTAATTTTCCATTTTTGGCATCGGTGATTTGACTCAAAACCTTAAAAAAATTTTTTTCTTGCACTTTCTTTTTCATTCTTTTTTTTTAAACTTTCACTCTTTTATTTAATTAAAATATGCCAGAAACAATAAAATCAAGGTAATTTGTTTCTTACTTCCTTTCTTTCTTTCTTTTTTTTTTTTTTTTTTAATTCTATTTATTTATTAACGTATACTTTTCTCTTTTTCTTTGTCTTTTATCTAAAAAAATATGTTGCATAGATCTAAAACGCCTGAATTAAAGTAAGTTAATTGAACATATAATATATATATATTTATATATATATAAATAATAGTATACTAAATGCTATTTCTTTATTTATTTAAAATAGAACCGAAGAAGAATCTATAACAAAAAATGAAAAAAATACAACTACCAATGCAACAAAGGTAGAAGTAAAAGTAGAAGAAAAAGAAGAAAAAGAAGAAAAAGTAGCAGAAAAAAGAGTAGTAGAATACTCAGAATCAGAAACTGAAGAATTGGATGAATTTGGAAGAGTTAAAAAAAGAAGATACAAATTTGAAAATAAAAAAGAAACAATAGGAAAAGGAAGGTATTCTGATAATGACGAAGAAGAGGAGGAAGATAAATATAGAAGTTATGAAAGAAAAGACCGTAGTAGGAGCAGAAGTCATAGTAGAAAAAGGGATACAGTAAGAAGTAGAAGAAGAAGATCATCATCCATATCATCTTATTCATCAAGATCACCATCACCATATCATCATAGAAGTAGTAGAAAACGAAGGGATTCTTTTTCTTATTCAGATCATCATGATAATAGTCAAAGTGAGAATGAATCATTAAGTGATTCTTCAATAAAAAATCATAAATCATCATCATATCATTATAAAGAAAGAAAATCATCATCAAGAAGAAGACATAGATATGATGGTGATGATAATGATGATGATCATTTTCATCGTAGACATAATAGTAGTAGTAGTAATACTAGCAGGTCTCATCATCATCGTTATGGACAAAGATATGGGAATGATGATCATTATGAAGATGATACTATAGACAGAAAAATTTATATTGGAGATCTTTTGGATGTTTCTCGTAAAGGTTTGGAAGATGCATTTTCTAAATTTGGTCCAATATCTCATATTAAACTTATTGATGGCAAAGAGTAAAAATTTGAAAAATAAAAAAGAAAAAAAGAAAAAAAAAGAAAAATAGGATGATCATTTCTAATTATAATAAGCATATATATTTACTCAATATATGTATATTTATTCATATAGTTATGGTTTTATTACTTTCAAACATTCATCAAGTGCTAAAGAAGCTATTGAAGAAATGAATGGTGCTGTTGTTGGTGGTGGAAAAATTAAAGGTATATATATATATATAGCGATGCTTTTTTTTACTTAGAGTTAATATAAATATTATTATTATTTTTATTATTTAGTCAATCGAGCTAAAATGATAGAACGACAACATAGAAGTGTACCATGGGTAGATGAAGGTAAGAAAGAGAAAATAATCATAATATAGAAAAAATAAAATAATAGAAATGAGATGATATTAATATATAATAATAATAAAAATAATAATTTAGATGGTAAATTAAGTGATATGTTGGATCCAATTAAAACAGCTTCTCAATTTCAGACAATTGGTAATAATTATATAAATGATTTTTAATATAAAGTAATATGTAAATGATGAAATTGTATTTATTTATTTTCATTTCTTTTTTTTTAAAAAAAAAATAGAACAACCTACTATTCAACGTACATTAACTAATTATGACGATATATTGTAAATTTGTTACATATATACATATATATATATATCCCTATTTCATTATATTATTAATCTTATATAAATTTAATACACAAACATTTGGCTTTTCATCATCATGTACACATTTTATTCTATAATTATAATAATAAATAATAATACTAATAAAAACATTCATCATTTACTTAGAATTATTTAAAAAATAATAATACAATGACTTTTATTTATTTATTTTTTTATCAAGTTTACAAAATAATAATCCTTATTTGCCCAATAATGAGTAACAGTATTATTAGTAATATTTTTGTTAAGATCTATCATAATAATAATAATAGTAAAAAGGATTAGTATATTTTTAGCTATATATATATATATATATATTAATTAATTACCAATGAACTTTAATAATGGTTTTGAGAATAAATTGGGTTTTGATTCTTTTATTCTTGAACGAGAAATAATAATTTTATTTTTTAATAAATGATCTAAGATTTGTTGAATTTCTACGTATGACATGATGTTTTTATGAATATCAAACAATTTGTCCTATATATATATATATAAATATATGAATTAAGATTAGTTTGTTCTTATTATTAACTATTTTATCATTATATATATATAATTTACATACATTTGTAATTCCTGGTTGTTGAATAATATATCCAAGTAAAGCAGTAGCACATATATAAAACATGTTTTGATTTGTTTTTCCATCAAACATACACCACATACTTGCTTTTAAGTAGTTTTCATCTTGTTCATTTATGATATTTTTTGATGGTAATGATGATGATAATAATAATGGTTTTGGTGGTACACATCTAAGGAAGAAGCTTGTTGTAACATGTTCTATACAAATGTATTTCATTATATCATGTCCTCCATATGTTACTAATGGCGGATTCTTATCAATTAATGTGTTGAGTGTATCTATTAATATCTTATCAGTGATATTGATTTTATCGTTTTGTAATTTAATCTAAATAAGTTGATAATGATTATTTTTTAGAATACAAATGTCAAAAAAGTATATAATATATATATATATTAACAAATGAATGAATTCTTATATATATATATTTATATATTATATTATATACCTTAAGTTCCATTAAAGTTGCTCCTTGCATTTCATATTGATGAAGAGTATTATACACTATGGTTGCTTTTAAATATTGTTTATCATAATAATTTAAAAGTTGTTTAATTTGTTCAGTAGTTAATTTACTGAAACGCTCTAATTTTCTTGAAAAAGACGGATTTTTCATCTGTAATTCCAGATCTTCAACTTGAATACATAAATCCTTATGATTGTCATTATTCCATATCCTAATTAATTGATTATGATTTAAAATGCCATATTTGGTACATGATCTTTGTTTGATTATTTCTTCAAATTTTGTATTTTTCAATGTAATCTAAAAAACAATTATATTTATAATTTACATAAAAAAAAATAGTTAGAAATATGAAGTCATCCTATATATATATATTTATATATACTTTGCGTTCAGATATTAGATTTAACAATGAAGCCATATCACCATTTTGTAAAGGTTTTGAAAATGTTTGATTATTTTTAATTTGTTTATGAAAACTATAAGCAGAATCATAAAGTTCAATAGGCAATGGGCCAGCTAAGGTTGAAATAAAACTTTTTAAATTTATTAAATTAATGAGTGTATTATTATTTTTACTATCTTTTTTTTTATCTTCTTTTCTTCTTTTTAAATATATATATATATATATATATATATATATATACTTACGTATTTGACATTCGAAATTGTCTGCCAGGAATATGTCTACTATCACCATGCTTAGAAAGAACCAAAGTACCAATATCACGAAGATATTTGAATGCTTTTTCTATATTGGTTTCAGAACATTGAGATAATAAATTATACGCAACATGAGGGTCATACGTTTCACTAGGTTCTACCATAATCATCTATATAAATATAGTTAATTATTATTAATCTTTTTTTTTTAACAAAACGATATTAATAATAATAAAAATGTCCTTAATTACCTTTATTAGGTGGATAGTAGTAGCTATATCTAAGCCTTCAAATTTATGTTGGTTTTGATGTACCATCGATAAATGTATCATGTCCTGTGTCCATGCTACCATATATGGTTGATACTTCACTTTCACTTTTCTTGATGTAGGTAATTTAAATATAACATGAAATAATTTATGAATATCTTTTGAATGATATGGAATCTGATTTTTTAAATGCATATATGGGTGCATCCTATTAAATAAATAAATAAATAAATATATGAAAAAAAGCGTTTCATTTTTTTCTTTTCTTTTTCTTCTTTTATATATATATATATATAAAGATACTTTTTTTTAAGAATATAAGTTACCTTTCATCATTATTATCATTTAAAAGGTGCGATATAAAATATTCTAAAAAATAAGGAAGATTAAAATTTTTTGTATCCCATGGTCGTTCATCTATAAGATTTTTATTTTTAATCCCTTGTTTATAAATAAGATCCCATTTAAACTTTAATTCAGTAATTTCATGAATAGACGGTGATGATTTAGCTTTTAATGATCGTAAGTAGGACCTGCATTGTGAAGTTGATTTTTCTGGTAAAACAGTTATAATAGGTGCCCAATAAAATGTACCCTGTTGCGCACGATGCTGCATAATGGCCGTTGCATGTATAAATATAGAGTGTTCAGATTCTGTAAATCGTTGCTGACTAGCTTTCTTTGGTAGATTATTCTCTATATCTATTTTTTTTTTTTGTTTTTTGTTCCAATAATAATATAAATAAAAATAAAAATAAAATCATTATTCTACTTTTACATATACATATATTATAAATATAATTGTATTTACCTCTTGTTACAATAGATTCATCTATATTGCTGATTGGTCTTTTTCTTAATGGACGGCTTCCAACACCAGTTTCTTTAGAAAAGGTCATGGTGTTTTTACGTAAATGATCTGGAATATGTATGACATGTTGCTTTTTTTTAGAAGCTTCTAATAAAAGTTGTACAGTATCATCCATTTCTCTTTTTCTTTTTTTTGAATTTCCAATGATTAATTTATAAGAAGAATGTTTATCACCATCGCCATCATCATTTTTATTATTATTATCATTACTATTATTATTACTATTATTATTGTTAGTATTTTTATTATCAGAATTTAATGTGAGTTTGATGGGTAGTTTATTCTTTTCTTTATTGCGTCGTTTATCAATAGCAATACTAAGGTTGATATAATAGGACCTAATACGATAAGGTAGTAAGCCAGTTTGACGAGATAGTTGTAAAAACAATTGCCAATCCTTTTTTGGAACTTCACCTATTGCATAATTGACATGTTGATCTAATTGGTGTTTTTGTTCTTCTGTCAACATATTACCGTTCACCCATGTTTTTGTTAATGTAATAGATGCTAATAAATCATTTGTATTTGTACTTTTATTATTTCTGAGTTCTTCTGATGTGGTTGAATAAACACAGGTACATGTATATTGTAATTCATTCCAAAAATCCATCACTTGTTGAATCGTTGTTAAAGGTTTTTCCATCAAGATTGGACGTTCTGGTAATTTGTAATTTTTTATATAACCTATTAATTTTATTTTATAACCATATTCATTTGATTTTACAGGTGATGATAATGATGCTTTTGCTGTTTCTGATCGATGATAATTCATCTTTATTTTTTCAATTAATTCAAGTTGTTCCAAAATCAATAAAAGGGATTGAATACGTCGCCGCATACGTGATACATTTGGTATTAAATTTATTTTAACTTCATGTGGTAATTGATAAAGTGGTATGAAAGGATTATTAGTGTTACTCTCAATAAATGATTCTATTGTATTATCATGTAATTGAATGCCAATGATTTTACAAAATAAACCAAATGGTAACATGTTAATAATGTTAGCTAGTGATATTTGTCGTTGATCATCAAGTTTGATTATTATTTCATGATCATCATGATGATGATCAATTTTATCTTTTAATAAAAAATTATAAAGATATATATGTAATTCTTTTGCTCTTAACCATTTTGAATCTATCCATCCATGCCGCTTAGCTACATATCTCCAAAAGTATTCAGATGTTTCTATATTATTATTATTATGATTGGAATCATATCTTTCTATTGTTGTTTCAATTTTTTTTAATGATGATTTATTTGATATTTTACGATTTTCAGGTAAAATATCATTATATTGTTGTTTATCTAAATATTCTTTAACAAGTCGATCTGAATTATTGTTGTTTTCCAAATCTGATGCTAATAAAAGTATTTTTGAATGACTACTACTTACTCCCATAAACGTTTTACCCATTGTTCTTATTGATAGAATATCTTTTTGTTTTACTAAACGGTCAATAAGTCTTTGAATTGTTTTTCTATCTAATCGATTTGAATTTTCTGATTTATCCATTGATTTTATTTCGTCAATTAATTGTTGATTAAATTCTCTTATTTTATCACGTTGAATAATAGTTAATAACGACTGTTTACGATATTCTGAAGTGATATCAGTACTATTTTTTAACAACGTGCTAGGTATAATCTTTGTCGTTGCAATTGTTGTTATTGGTGCTGGTATTTTATTATCATTATCGTTTTTATCTACTTTTTCATCATTAACATTCATTTTTTCATTTGAATTATTTCTTTCTATATCATTAAGCATATTTGTTTGTGTATCATTAGGTAGATTCATTAAAGTTAGATACTGCTCAAATCCAAATTTTGAAAAATAACGATAAACATGCGATCTTCCTTGAAGTTCTTTAATTGAAGCAATTGTTGTATTGTTGATACATTTTTTTACTACTTCACGAATATTAGCGTGTGTATAACCTGAAAATACATGAAAAAGATCCTAAATAGTTTATACGTATGCAACTATATTAGTATATTTATTTTTATATTGTTATTTGATTACTCATATATTTATTATATAAAAGCTTGTTGATTACCTTATTTGTACATCCTTTTTCTTTCGTATTTTCGATATATAACCTAATCATATCCGTTGTTAGTTGTTTCTGTCGTTGAATATTTTGTGTTTGAGATGATTTTTCTGCATGTTTTAATGTTGATTTTTCTATATCATCTATATATAAAAAAACGACAAAATTTTCAACAACAAAAAAAAAGAGTAAAAAACAAACATCTATAATGATATATAAATACCTTTATTTGATAGAGTTGATAAAGGTTTTATTAATTTTACACACATTGTTCGTTTTCCATTTGCGGTATTTAATACTTTTTCAACGTTTCCATCTTCATGTTGTTTAGTGATAAATGTTCTTGCCCATTTAGTATGTTTTGCCGTTGTAAAACCCTATCATTTTAGAGAAAAAAAAGTTACTTGATTAACATATATATATATATATATATGAATATATGACTGATTTTAAAGTATATAATTAAAATATTACAGTTAAGCGAATAAGATCAATCAATGTCATCATATTATCTTTAGCTTGTAATAGTAATTGTGTCATTTTTTTTGCTGTTATATCATGCCGAATAGATCCATCAACATCAATAGGGTTTAATTTGTTATTATTATTACTTTTATTTTTATCATCATCAACAACTTTAGGTATATAATTTACATATCGTTTATGAATACATGTATTAGTGTAAACACCATGATAGATGGATGGATGTTTCGTTCTATATATTACCAATAATAATAATAATAATAATAATAAATTGTCATTATATATCAATTCTTTTGTTCTACATACTGATAATCATAATGTATGTTTCTTTTTTTTTTATTTTTATTATTATTATTACATTAAATCATGTTCTTGTAATTTTTTAAGATGATGGAACGCAGTTTGTGGTTTTATATTTAAGTCTTGAGTAATAACACATTGAGCTATTCCAGTAGGACCTGCGTAACCTATCTTTTCTAATATTGTACGTTGTAAAGGAGGTAAAGCAATCTATAAATATATATATATATATATGTAAAAAATATATGATAATAATTATTAATAAGTATGATACTAAATAGTTGACTTTTTATTAATCATCTTTACTTTAAGATCATTAAGTAAAAATTGATCTTGTTTTTCTGTTGAAGCAATCCAATATATATTAGTATTATATTTTTCTATTATTTGTTGATATGAAAGTTTTTTATAACTGTCCGAGAGAGTTTCTACTACAGAACTATTATCAGTCTATGAGTGATTTTTTAAAGAGTATTAATAAATCTATGTGACAAGTATATCCATTATTATTTATATATAGATAAAGAAGTATATATTACTTTAATATATAAATCAATTGTTGAATCTTTTTTTATTGACTGCCATATACTTTCTTTAGTTGCTGTATCTAAAGAGCTTAACTTTGTTTCTACATATGTCCATAGATCGTCTGAGATTATGCCTAGAAAAAAGATAAAGTAAAATTATGCTAAGTCAATTTTTTTCTTTTCCCTTTTTTTCATAGTTCAAAAAAAAGGAGATTAATACCTTTACTACCAGACATAGCGATCTTTTCAATTACAAAAGATATTAAATCATTATTATCTGTTGGAATCATATAATTTCTATTATAAAGAGGTGTTATTTTTTTTTTTTCTTGAAAGGGAAAAAAATAGAAAGAAAGAAAATAAAGAAAGGAAGCAGAAGAAAAAACAAAAAAAGAAAATTTAATGGGAGGAGAAAGAAATTTAAATCTTTATTTTCTTGAAAAGGAAAAAAAAAAACAAATATATAAATGAAATGAAATTAAAATTTGAATAACTGCAAAAGAAAAGAAATTCAAAATGATAATACATCATTTCCCCCTTTGTTATATATATGTTTTTTTTAAGAAAAACAAGATGGATAAAAAAATATATCAAAATATAAAAGTATTAATAATAAGAGTAGAAAAGGTTCAATAAAAATTTAGCAAGAAGTATTTGTATAAATGACTTCTGATTTTTTAAATCCATTAAATTGGGAAGCAGCACAAATGGTGTAAGCACCCATATTTTCCCAATAAATCCAATCACCTTCTTCTAATAAAGGAAGTCTAGTTGATTTAGATAAACAATCGATAGAATCACAAGTAGGTCCCCAAATAGAACATTCATAGCTAGGTTCATTAAGTTGTTTGTCATAACTATACATACCATTCTTCGATAAAACTTTAGGAATAACTACTTGATGATCAAAAAGAATACAATTGAAGGCACCATACATACCATCATTTACGTAGTCTAAATTGGTTATAAAATAAAAAAATAAGTATATATTTAAAAAAGTAAATAGACTTTTTATCAGTTTTGAAAAGAAAAGGAAAGAAAAATGTAAGATACTTACACATATAAGATTGTTCATCAGGATTAGTGGCAACAGTTCGACGAGCAATGACATGAGTACAAATAGTGAAAGCAGAAGCAACAAAGTAACGACCAGGTTCAGCAATGACGCGAATGTTAGGAGGAAAGAGTTGATCGACCATAGGGCCCAAGATAGCAGCAACTTTTTCAAAAGTAATACCATCTTTAACGTCATTTCCAGGAAATCCACCACCAACATCTAATAAAGTAAAGTTAAAACCAAGAGCTTCAGCTTGATCAAAGACAGCACGAGCACGTAAAACAGCATCACCAAAAGCATGTTCATCAAGACATCCACTTCCTACGTGAAAACTATTTTAAAAAACAAGGATAATAATAAAAAAAAATGATAAGTCAAAAATGAACCCATAATGTTTTTTTTAAACAATTATTATAATTATCAGTTTTTACCTAACACCAATCACATTTAAATCTAATTCTTTAGCAGTACGAAGTAAATAATCAACAGTATCTAAAGGAGCACCAAATTTAAGACCGAGTTGACATAAAGATTTAGAATCATCAGTCAAAATTCGAAGGACTAATTCAGCATTAGGATAAAGCATTTTAATTTTATGAAGTTCTTCAGCATTATCAAAAGTCATTTTAGCAACATTTTGTTGAGCGGCATAACGAATAAAAGAAGATTGTTTGCAAGGATTAGCATAAATAATACGATTAGGTTCTACACCTAAATCAAGAACTTGTTGAATTTCAGATTTACTAGCACAATCAAAGCCAAGTCCCAAAGAGGCAAGAAGTTTTACAACCATTGGGTCTGGATTAGATTTGACAGCTTTATTAAAATAAATAAATAAATAATGAGTATAAATAAATGAATCGCCGCAAATATTTTCTTTTTAAGAGATCATCAAAAGAGATAATCACGGATAATAACTATATATATATATTATAAAAAAGACGCATCATAAACAACGCAAAAAAAAGCGGACTTACCAAAATGAGGTTCAATTCTAGGTAAAAGAGCTTGCCAGCGTAAGTATTGACGATAAACTTCACCAAGGTCACCAATGAAAAAAGCATTTTCTTGATCAGATTCCCATTTCAAACGAGAGTGAGAATCCAATTTTTGTTTAATTACATCTTCAATAGAAAGGTTATGAATAACAGTACTAGGACTAGTTGTGTTCTTCATACGACTAAGGTCATCAAATTCAATACGTTGGTTTAAGACAGCAGTTTCAAGTTGAGGAATCATATTATGTTAAAAATAGAATAAGAGCAAGATAAAAGTAAAATATTAAAATAAAAATGTGTATAGCAAAAAAAAATGCTTTAGCAAGAGCGAGTTAAAAAGTGTAAGAGAGAGATAAAAATAAA
Source organism: Cunninghamella bertholletiae (assembly GCA_037043795.1). Lineage (NCBI taxonomy): Eukaryota > Fungi > Mucoromycota > Mucoromycetes > Mucorales > Cunninghamellaceae > Cunninghamella > Cunninghamella bertholletiae. The sequence goes on from JAZGVP010000001.1 coordinate 4,481,787, forward strand.
ATGTTTAACAAAGGCAAAAGGAAAAAAAAAAGCTGTAAAAAAAAGAGTGAAATAAAAGTAGAAAAGAAAAAGGTGAGAGGATTTAAAAAAAAAGAGGATAGCTTTTTTTTAAAAACAAGTAATATAAATAGATGTAACAAAAAAAGATTTAATAACGCAAAATAATAATAAAATAGTTTAAGAGAAGTGAGTATATAATAAGGCAATTACGACGAAAAGGAGCTATAAAAAGCAGATATTCAGCGAAGCCAAGGGGGGAAACCTCGTCGGTTGAATAAGCTGTTTAAGAGTCTTTTTTCTGAGGACGTGATGGGCTTGCTCGGACTGGAAAGGTTACAGTCCGAAAAAAATAATTAAAGAGTTTTTAAAGGGGTTTCGTTAAAAAAATTAACAAACGTATACTTAAAGAAAAAAATTCTTTTGTAAACACAAGAGGAGAGAGAAAAAAAAAAAGAGAGAAAAAAAAAAAGAGAGAAAAAGAAGAGAGGGAAATAAAAAAAAAGGTGAGTGAGTTTAAAATGAAAAAAATTTTGTTTATTCGCTCATTATCGTCAAAAATTGTGACTGCTGAGTTTCACAGAAGATCAGATAAATAAAAAATGGAAAATCTATTAAACTTAAAAATAAAACGAGTCTATTTACAACATAAAAAGTAACTAAAAGAAAACACAAAGTTTTTTCATTTTTAATTTCCAACATTTTTTGCAAGTTGAATTAATGCTACTTGTGCTTTTGATAATGGTAATTTTTGAATAGCATCAATGGCTTGTTGTTTATGAGTATCAGCAAGTTCAATAGTACGTTTTAACCCATGGCTTTGATAAACAAGATTTCGAGCCTAAGACAAATATATATATATATATAAATATTTATATATATTTAATTTTAAAATACTCTTATCTGATTTAACTTTTTTTTATTAATTTGGTTAGTCATACCTTTTCTAGATCACCTTCGTCACAAAAGTTTCCTTTAATAAGTTGTTTTAATTCCGGGAATTCTTCAGATGCAAATAATAAAGGAGCGTTGATCGATAAATTATCCAAAGTAGCAGCTTTTTTCGCAAATACTTGTAAATCACTGATAAGCTTTAAAATAATAAATAAATAAAATTAGATTCCCCATATATATATATATATATATATAATAAAGATCATATTTTCCATTTATATTTTAAACTCTTTCTCTTTTTTCTTTTATTTGATTTTATCTTTATTTTATCTTTTTTATTTGATTTTCATTTTCATTTTATTTTTTGCTTATGTTCAAAAAAGGAACAAAAGAAAAAAAAACAGAAGCTTACTTGTAAAGCCAAACCCATATGTTTACCATAATCATAAGCAATTTTAGTAACATCTTTATCGGCACCACTTAATACAGCAGAAGATTTACAACTTTGAGCAATTAAACTACCAGTTTTTAAATAAGTTTGATGCAAATAATAATCTAAATCAGAAGTTTTATCTTGTTGATGTGTCATTATAGCAGCATGATGATGATCATCATTATCTTCGCCTTTTTTTACATGCATGACTTCCCCTTCTACCAAATTAGCAATACAAGTAGCCATCAATTCAATACATTCAGCATTACGTAATTGAGCTAAAGCTAAAGAAGCGCGAGCTAATAAGAAATCACCAGCTAAAACCGCCATTTTATTACCAAAAACATTTTTTGTATTTTCATTATCATCCAAAATATCATAATGTAATAAAGATGAAATATGAATCATTTCTGAAATTTCTGCTAAACGTCTTTGTTTATCTAAAATAAGGGTTTGGTCATCATCATCTTTAGTTGTTGTTGTTAACTCATTGGTATTAAATTTAATATTTGTTGCTTGTGCCATTAATAAAACAAGTAAAGGTCGAATACGTTCTGTATCACTTGATAAATAATGTTTTGCTAAGGTTTTCATAAATGGATGTCCACTTCCTAATAATTTTTTAATATTTCCTTTTAATTCCCATACATCTTTTCCTAATAATTTGACAGGATCCATCATTCTATCTTGATTATCTGCTTTTACTAACCCTTGTCCTTCTCTTACAGCTCTATACCATGTATCAGCTTCTCCAGTAAAAGGTAATGTTTCTAAAGTTGGTTTGGTAACATGTTTTAATGGTGTATTGTTTAATAAAGAACTACGAATAGAATCTATTCCATTAGCTATAGCTGAAAATGGAGATTCGCTTATGTCCTTATTACTATTTTTGTTACTACTACTACTATACAAACACGATCTTGTTGTACTAATGGATCTTGTAGTAGTACGTCTAATAAGAGTGTTTACGAAAAAAGCTGAATGATTAATAATAGGTGTTGAGCTTAAGGAACGAAAAATCATGTTGTAATAATATATATGAGCTAAAAATAAAGCTTTAATATTACTATTACTATTACTATTATTTTAAATAACAATATTGACAATGGTAAAAAGTAAAAATAAAGAAAATGGAAAGAGAAAAAAAACACTTGAAGGCTTTTTATACCTTACCTTTCAAACTCATTTCCCTCCTTCCTTTTTAGGCATAAAACTTGAATTTATAATCTTTTTTTTTTTTTTCTTGTTGTCATTAAACAAACTGAAATCAAATCATACTTACTTATTTATTACCATCGTTTATAAAGCATATTTTTATTATTAGATATTTATTTATGTACTTACTATTATTATTATTCAATACAATTGTCATAAAATAATAAAACGGTTTTTATTTAAAATTTGATGTTACATATTCTCTATTTCACTTTTATTGTTTATGTAATAATAATAATTATATTTATAATAAAAGATCACAGTTGATATAATTTTTCCTCCAGTAAATATTGAATAATTTCTTTATCTAATACATTATTTAATTCTGAATATTTTTGATCTGCAATTAAATTTCTTGCCAAAGTACTTGATAACCTGGATATAGATTTATCAGGAACAGGTATTTGTTTAATTTTATTTATATAATGTTGTACTTGAGGTAAATCCCAAAATTTTTTCCCATCGTGATCATGACCATTATCGTCCTTATTATTATTATTAAATCCAGGTCTATCATAGCAGATTAAATAACATGATTCAAAAAATGGTATCAAGGCATCTTCTACTTTCAAAGGTATATAATATTTAGCATCCATAAATCGCGTGATTGTATCATAACCCAAAATAAAATAAAGTTCCAATTGTCGACGATTATTATTATTTTGTACCTGTTGAAACCATTTTTGGATAGCTGCTGATTTATCTATAAATCTAGCTTGAGTTGTAAGTCCAACATAAACTGGGCTACCTCTTTCATCCCATTGTCTTGCCAAGATTTCCATCATTTGTGCTCTTTGAAGAACTGAAGCCCCTATTAATTTTTTATCAGCATTATTTGTTGAAAATAGTAAAATACTAGCATTAAAATAATTTTTAGGATATGAGGCTAAAGTATGTGTTAATAAGGAAGAATGTGCTTTGGTGGGGGGATTAAAAGATGAATCAAGTATTAAAAAACGACAACTATTATTACTGCTTTCTTTATTATTATTATTAGAAATAAATTTATGTTCAGTTTTTGGTGTAAAAGTTAAAAAAAAATCAGCTTTATTTTGAAGTATTTGTTTTAACTTCGCTGTATTACTAAGTACAATAGCAGTAACAGTGGTGGGCGTCATATTTTTTAAAATTATGAAAAATGAAAAGGAAATAAAAAAATGGTGAGTTTTAATTTTAAAGCGAATTTTTTTCAATAGATGAAATTGGGCTTTTTATTTTTATTCCTTTTCCTTTTTTTTTTTAATCTTTCTTTCCCTTTTATATATTAAAAACAAATAAATATGACAACAGAAAATTTTGTAGATTCTGATGAAAATAGTTTTACAGCTAGTGTGAATCATCCAAGTCTTACTGATAAAATAGAATATATGCCAGATGGTAATTTGCCAAATCAGCAACAGACTTTAGGTTTGTAAGTTTTCCAAAGAAAAAAGGAGCAGACTGATAAATACGCTTACGTTTTATTGAGAAAGAAAGTGAAAGTGAAGGAAATAAATATATTATTCACATTATTTTATTAACATTATATAAATTGTATATATATATATATATAACAGAAACTCACTTAGCAACATATGATAATACAATAACAGAAAATGATTTAACAACTAATTACAAGTCCACTTCAAGTCCTAAAGAAAATTCTTTACAAGAAGATTCTTCAGAGGATATATCATCCAATTGGTCCTTTCCATATGATAAGTTAGAAATGGATTTACTACAAGACACTCCTTTACCTAATGCTTTATCAGATATTGCTATATCATCCTCACCTTCTGAAGATATGATTGATAATATTGATAATGACAATAATGATAATAATCATGGTAATATAAGTGAAAGTAATAGTAGAAATGGATTATTTGATGATTATCCTTTAACAACTCGTGACAACATCAATAGATCATTTAATGAATTATTTAATTTACAACAACAACATACTAATACATTTATTAAAGAACCTTCACCAGAAAACGAACCATCTCAAATAGAAAATAATGTAGATAATGTACAACCTGAAATATCCAATGAAAATGATCAAAATTTTAGAGATTTTACGAGAGAGCAATTTGAGGTAAAGTCATTTTTTTAAAAGATATTATTAATTAGATATATATATATATATATATATATATGAGTATAAATACGATTAAATTCATTAATTATATATATTTTACAGGATATGAAAAAAGAATTAGAAGATATTAAAAAAGAATTTAAAAAAGTACAAGTTGAGGTAAATTATTTAAAGATTACTACTAATTATATATATATATATATATATACATATATATTTATATATGCATGTATATGATTGTACATGGTTTAATTAATAACAATTATATATATTTATGATTATTTTTATAGGATATGAAAAAAGAATTAGATGATATAAAAAAAGAATTTAAAATAGGATTACAAGAATATTTTACATCTCAAGAATATCAAGAATTTTTAGCATCGCGACAAGTCACTAGTAAGTACAAAAAAAAAAGAAGTAGAAATAATCTTGATCTTAATTAATGTATGCATTTATATATATATATATGTATATAAATATATCCATTCAATGATCTTAGATGAACATGAATCCAAACAATTATCAAATAGAACAGATGAAGATGCTGAAAGTAGTAGTAATAGTAGTACTGATAGTAGTAAAATATCATCTCTTATATCATTAAATCAACAACAAATAGAAGAAGATTTAAGGAAAGATGAAGAAATACTAAAATTAAGGAATTTTACAGATAAAGTTGATCAAATTGTTTGGGATACAATATCTCATATGGCTCAAAATAATATTCAAAATAGTTATAATAATGAACATGTATGTGAACGACATAAAGCTTGGTGTGAATCCGTTTTACAAAAACAACTTGAAATTCGTAAAAAGCCTATTTATGAAAGATTAAATGAAACATTATTTCAATTAACTCATTGGGCAAATTTTATTCGTTTACAACAAGATCTACTCCAAAAAAAATGATTTTTTTTAAATGGCATAACTTATTTTACTTTTAATAATAAACATATAACAGCAACAATCAACCACTTATTTTAAAACCCGATTATGAACCGTGGAGTTTATATTTTCTTTTTTTTTCTATCTGAATACAATTTTCTCTCTTTCCTTCTTTTCTTTCTTTATTATTTGTAAATATCCTTTTTTTTATTTTATTTCTTTTACTGTTAGTATTATTATTATTATTATTATTATTATTATTTATTTATTTATATAAATGAGTCAAATTAATCCTGATCGCCCACTTCTTGTTGGACCAGAAACGCCAACTTCACCTTATCCTTATAGTATCATTGGTTCTGTTGTAAGAGGTTATGGAAGAGGTTCAAAAGAACTCGGTATTCCAACAGGTAATATTATTATTATTATTTTTTATAGGTTAACTAACTATTTATTTATCTACCTATATATTATATATTTTTTAAAATTAACTTTTATTTATTTATTTATTTGAATTATGTATTTAGCCAACTTATCTGAAGAAGCTATTCAAATGTTTCCAACTGAATGTGTTACTGGTGTATATTATGGATATTGTCAAATTGGTAATAAGGGTTCAACTGTTTATCCTATGGTTATGAGTCTCGGTTGGAACCCTTATTTCCATAATGAAAAACGTTCTGCGGTAAAATAATATGTATATATATAGTTACAATAGTTTAAAGTAGGAAAAAAAGAAAGAGAGAATGAGGGAAAGACAGGTGTTAAGAGTAAAAGAAAGCTGACATGGTTACACTTGTATTTTATATCAATACAAAAACAAAAAAAAAAATAGTAACTAAAATAATAATAATACTAATATCTATCTATCTATTTATTTAATAGGAAGTACATATTCTTAATGAATTTCCTGAAGATTTTTATGGTATTGATATTCGAGTATTAGTATTAGGATATATTCGACCAGAACAAAATTATCCAACTTTAAGTAAGTAGAAAAAAAAGAAAGATAGAAATAGAAAAAAAAAATAATCATATGAAATAGTTTATAAAGAATCCTTATTAAAAGTAAAAAAAAAAAAAAAAAAAAAAAAAAACATTTTTATTTTAGATGCATTGATTTGTGATATTAAAACAGATATTGAAGTAGCAAAACATTCTTTAAAACGACCTGCTTATGACCAATTACGAAATGATGAATTATTTACAGCCTGAATTTTTTTTGAGATGATTACACATAGATTAGATTTTTCCTTTTTTAAGGTTTATATTATATTATTAGGTAAATAAATAGCTTAGTAATTTTTTTTTCTGATTTATGGCTATACTAACTTTTTCATTTCTTATTATGCTTTTAGGAATAAAAAATATAAAAGAAAAACAGTTTATTATTATTTATATTTATGAAATATTTTATGGTTATATACAATTAAATATAATAATAACAATAATAGTAATAATAGTAAAACAAAAAAAAGTGAATAATAGTATAAAAATAAAAGGTTATAAAATAGATAAATAAGTTAAAAAAGTTAGTCTATTTATATATATATATATATATTTAAAAAAAAATCATTGATCATCTTCAGGCATGATACGGCGTTTATAAGCGATTAAATCCTTAATAGTGATCATTTTAATATTATGTTTTTTAGCAAAAGCAAAACAATCATCTCTTCTAGCCATACTACCTTGAATATCATCCTCCTTTACCAATTCCCCTATACAAGCAACAGGAGATAAATGTGCTAATTTACAAAGATCTACAGCAGCTTCAGTATGACCGAATCTTTTAAAAGTACCACCAGGGACAGCTCTTAAAGGTAAAATATGACCAGGTCTAGAAAAATCATCAGGTTTTGATGTAGGATCAGCTAATTTACGAGATGTTAAAGCTCGATCGTGTGCTGAAATACCTGTGGTTGTTCCATGTTTGTAATCAACTGAAATAGTATAGGCTGTACGCATTAATTCAGTGTTTTTAGGTACCATTAGTGGTAATTCAAGTTCGTCTAATCGTTCGCCAGTCGTAGGTACACAAATATATCCACTAGATAAATAAATAAATAAATAAATAAACTGATTATTATTATTATTATTTTCGTTCTCTTATATTACTTCTCTCACTCCTTAAATAATAATAACAACTTCTTTTATTATTTTCCTTTTCTCTTTTACTACTCTAAACTTTCTTTCTCTCTTTATATATATAACTTACCTAGAATATTTGATTAAGAAAGCCATTTGTTCAGTAGTTACGTTTTCAGCAGCTATAATCAAGTCACCTTCATTTTCCCGATCTTCGTTATCCATAACAATAACAAACTTATTTTCAGCTAGCATAGTTTTAATATAAAGTAAAATAAAGACGATACAAGTAAGTGAAAATGTATATATTCATAAAGAAATATTAACTTTTCTTTTATTCGCCTACACTTTATTGTTATTATTATTATTATTATTTATTATATTTACCAAAGTCTTTTAAGGCTTCCTCTACAGAATTGAATTCATATTCGTAATATTTTTGTTGCATTTTTTTTAAAACTAGTGTAAAGATATTTTTTATAAAGTAAAAAAATAAAGTAGAAAAGAAGAGAGAAAGGAAAAAAGAAAGAAAGGAAAAAAATAAATAATCAGTAATAATAGAAAAAGGAAAAAGTGACAGGCAGAAAGAGAGACGGCTATTTAAGTCGCCGGTTGAAAGATGATCAGTAATAATGTATAATCTATTTTTTCACAACAGCATATGAAATTATATTTGATGAATAATATTTTAGAAACTCAGTTGATTTGCTTATCCAATTTCTTACTAAGATCATTTTTGTTATTGTAAACAAATCGACTCTTTATTTTTTGTTTATTATTCTACATTATATATCCTTTTCTACATTATATGATTTATATATATATATATATATATATATATTTATACTTATAAAAACAAAATGATTATTTTTAATAGAATTAATCATTATTTACACTGATATATTTGTATATTACATATGGATATACACTATTTTATGTTTATGAAGATCAATAAGTTAAAATAGTCAATTATGATTGGTTAATTTTATTTCACTTTTTTTTACACATTAAAAAAACCTTTTTCCATAAAATGCTCAAGTATATTATATATATTATTATTTGAACAGATAAGATTTTCTCCTATTTAAACTTTTTCCCTTTACTTTTTTTTATTGTTCCTTTTTTTTCTTCTACTTAAAAAAAATGATATATTCAATAATAACAAAAGTATAAAATACAACCATGTATAATAAAAAGTAATTTAAAAAAAGATGAATTAAAATCTAGCTATTCTTTTTTCTCTACTTCCATCTTTCTACTTTAATTCTTAATTAACACACATAAAAAAACTTACTGCTCCCGTATTTCTATTTTAATTATATATTTTCTATTTATACCTTTTTATAAGCTTAGGTATGAAAACATTAGAAATGAAACGAGCTTAGATATCTAAGGGTGCTGAGTAATGCAATTAAAAATAAAGGATAATTTATTGTAATTATCCAGAGTTTTTAGTTATAAAACTTTCTAGTTTGTGTGTTTGTTATATTTTTACTTATATATATATAAATTAGAGTTGGAAATAATAATGACATTGTAGCACAGTTGAAAATAAGAACATGGTTATAAATTTCCCAATTTAAATAGCATATATTCTTTTTTTCCAAAAAAAATTTATTCTCCCTCTTTTATTTATTTCAGACCACAATTCTTATTTTTTATTTTTTATTTTTTTTACCTTTCTTTCTTCTATTTTTTTTTATATATCCAACTTAATATTAATTACAAGGGTTTTATTTTTCATATTTAAAATGGATTTAATTGTTAAAGATCAAAACATTTTATCTATTGCAGCAGCTATTTCTGTAGTTGTAGCTGGTTGTTATTTACTTTCCAATAAAAAAAAGTCTAATGGGTTATATAAGGAAATCCCTGTCCCTGGTGGAAAGTTACCTTATGTTGGTAAGTTATTTTTTAAAATATATTGAACAATCTTAAATGAATGAATGAATGAATGAATAAACTTTTTATTTTTATATAGGCCACTTATTATCTCTTGGCTCATTACCTGAACTTACTGTCAAAAAATGGCACGAACAACTTGGTAAATAAATAAAAAAGATCAATAATATATATATATATAAATATATATATATATTAACTTTTGTAACTAAATATAGATATACTTTTTTTAAATAATAGGTCCTATTATTTCAGTTAAAATGGGTGTTCAAAACTTTGTTATGATTTCTGATCCTCAATTAGCTCATGAAGTATTTGTTACTAAAGGTACTCATACCTCTGATCGCCCTTATAATACTTACATGTCTGATTATTATTCTCATGGTGGAAGGTATATATATGTATATACAGTTATAAATAAAATTATTGATATTGTTATACAAAAACCAGCAAAAAATATAAAGTTTAATTTCCGCTAATCAAATTTATATAAATTTGTAGAGGAATAGCATGTTCAAATGCTAATAAAGCATGGAAAAAGGCAAGAACCGCTGCTTTGACTTTTCTTGCTCCACGTAAAGTAGATGCTTTTGCTGATTTAATTATAAAAGAAGCTGATTATTCCATTAAACGTCTTTTACAACAATCTGAAAAATATGGCCAATTTAATCCTATAGATTGTTTTCAGAGTACTGCTATGAATGTCATTTTAACTACTAGTTTTGGAAAACATGTTTCACCTGAGGATCCTTTATTTAAAACTATTGTGGATGTCGTTAGTGAATCTTTATATTTATCTGGTACTGCCAATGATATATCTGGATTTTTACCTATTCTTTCCTTTTTGGATGTCATCTTTAAAAAAGAAAGTTATTTGGAAAAATTTATTACTAATGTACATAATCCTCTCATTAAAAAATTAATGAAAGAAGCTCTTGAAAGTGATAATGATTCCTTTTATAAGCAATTCTATGCTTTAAAAGAAGAATATGATTTAGATGAAAAAGATCTTCTTGTATCTATGTGTAAGTTTAAATATATATCTAAGGTTATTATTAAAAAAAAAATAGAGAAGAAGAAGAAGATGATGATGATGATGAAAGGTAAAAAGAAAAAAGATGCTCACTATCATCATCACTATCATCTTTTTTTTCCTTTTAATATAAATAGCTGATTTAGTTGCTGCTGGTGTAGATACTACAAGTATAACTCTTACATGGCTTACTATTATTTTATCAAATCAACCTGAAGTTCAAAGTAAATTACATCAAGAAATAGATGCTTTCATTACTAAACATGGCCGCTTACCTACTTTCCAAGAACGTGACCAAGTTCCTTATCTAATTGCTGTACAAAGAGAAGCTTTACGTTATAGACCTATTGGTCCATTTGGCGTTCCACATGTAGCTAGTAAAGATGGTAAGTTAATATTGATATTTTTTTTAATTGAAAAAAAAAAAGAAAGAAGAAAAATCAATCCATCAATTGAATACTAAATAATATCCATTTTTATTTTATTTATAGTTGCTGTACGTGATTATTTTATTCCAAAGGGTACAGTAATAGTTCCTAGTTTATCTGCCATGCATTATAATCCTGATGTATATGAAAATCCTACTAGTTTTAACCCTGATCGATTCTTAGATCATACTCGTACTATTTCAGCTTCTGCTAATGGTAGTATTGATACTCGTGATCAATTTAATTTTGGATGGGGTCGTAGAATTTGTCCTGGTATTTATTTGGTAAGAGTTATTTTATAAAAAAAGCATAAATAATGAAATACATAAATAAATAAATAAATAAAATATTATGAATAAGCATAAATATATGTGTGTATGTATTATTTATTTATTTATTTTTTGTTTATTATTTAATTAGGCTGAAATGGAAATGTTCCATATTGTAACACGAATGGTAGCTTATATTACCATTGCTCGGGGTTTAGATAAAAACGGAAATGAAGTAACCATTGATCATATTAATCATGCTACTGATGGTGGTTTAGGTATTAAAAATTCATACTAGATGAGCTTTTTTTAGATGAAAATAATGACTGGAATTATATATTTCAAAATATGAAAAACTATGTATTAATCAAAGCAAATTTGTTTTTTTTAAAAAAATTAGTTACTGTGCCTAAACCATTTGAACTTAGATTTATTCCCAGAACTGATGTCAAATTATAAATAACCCTCATATATTTTTTATATATATCCCACTTTTTTTTTTTTTTTTTACTTTTTTAATTATTTAATTTTAATTATTTTTTATTAACAAATTTATAATTAATTCATGCAAAATATTAATAAATACTCATATATATAAAATAAATAAATAATTTAATTTAATGATCTTTTTTAATTTTTTAATTTTATCATTTTATAATATCAGCTTCTGACAAACATAAGTCTGTTTTTTTGATGACTGTATTTAAATATATTGCACGTATAAAGAAAAAAAAATTAGAGAGATAACTACATACGCTGCTAATGTAATTTTTTTTTATTTTCTTATGACCATTCTTACGTTTTCCCTTCATCCTTCATCTAATGTAAATAAAGAACGTTTTGATGTAAAAAAATCAAAAATCTATAAAATATTTAAAAAGAAAATAGTGCATTCATTTTACTACTAAAATGCTGTCTTAGGATTATTTTACTTTATGGCTTTTCATTTCCTTTGTTTCTATGAATTCTTGTGATAATAATAAATGTGCTTATGTAAATAATCCATAAAAATTGCAAGTGAAAGCATATTTCACTTATTGGTATACCATAAGTTAATAGCAAAATATTTTTTTATTTCCTTATGGCTGTGTTTAATTTTTTATCTATCCGACTTTTTTATAAAATAAGAAATCCTTTGATATAAAAAAATCATAAGTTTATATATATTGGTGTAGAAAACGGTTTTCCTTATATAAGCAGACACCATCTTCAAGGATATGGTTACACGGTGATTTTTTTAATGCAAAAAAAGCTCCATTAAATTAAATTTACTATAAAACATATTTTATATTCTTTTTTTTTTTTCTTCGTGTTCATTATATTTATTAGCTTTTAAAAGAAAATAGGTTAAAATTCTACCAGAGGTTAATAAATCAAGAATAGCTAAGATTAGTAAATATATGTATGAAACAAAAATTTAACAGATAATAATTATACTAATAAAACTTTATTTATATGGTGTATGATATTATTATTAAAAGTGGAGGAGGGCTTAGAAATATAAAAACAGCTGAGCAATACAAGAGAATAGTTTATTTAAAACTTTTCATCACAATCATTATATTGTATATACTTTTACCTTATATACAATAGTTGAGCGGATTAATAATTAACCGATCACTGATTTCTTTATATTTTAACATTTTTATCATTCTCTCTTTCTCTTCCCCTTTCTTTTCTTTTCTTTTTTTTTCTTTTTTATATTTTTCCCTTTTAATAATATATAATAATAATAATGGTGGAAGTATATAAAGTAGACTCATTTATTAAGAATCAAAAAATACTATCTATTGCAGCAGCTATTTCTGTTGTAGTAGGTGGTTATTATTTATTTTTAAATAAAAAAAGAACAAATAAAGGTTCATATAAAGAAATACCAGTACCTAAAGGGAAATTGCCTTACGTTGGTAAGTTTTCTTTATTTAAAAAATACAAATATAAAGAAAAACAGCCTTAACTGAATTGCTAATTGAGCTTTTATTTTCTTTCTTTCTTTTTTTTAGGACACTTATTCTCACTTGGACCACTACCTGAACTTACTGTTAAAAAATGGCATGAAGAATATGGTAATAATAATAATAATAAGGCTCATATTTTAAAACTAAATATATACGTTGGCGTGGGGCTAAGATTTTTATTTATTTATATATATAAATAGGTTCTATTATTTCAGTTAAAATGGGGGTTAAAAATTTTGTTATGATCTCTGACCCTCAATTAGCACATGAAATCTTCGTATCTAAAGGTACTTATACATCCGACCGTCCTTATCATACATTTATGTCTGTTTATTATTCTCATGGTGGAAGGTATAATTTAAGGATCATAACTTAATTTAATATTTTTAAGTTGTACTACAAAGAAAAAAACTAAAGTTGATTATCGGTTGATTAAAAATGATAATAATAATACTTATCTATATATAGAGGAATAGGAAGTTCAAATGCTAATAAGTCATGGAAAAAGGCAAGAACTGCCTCATTAACTTTTCTTGCTCCACGTAAAGTAGATGCTTTTACTGATTTAATTATAAAAGAAGCTGATTATTCCATTAAACGTCTTTTACAACAATCTGAAAAATATGGCCAATTTAATCCTATAGATTGTTTTTATTGTACTTCTTTGAATGTCACTTTAGGCTTAAGTTTTGGAAAACATGTTTCACCTGAGGATCCTTTATTTAAAACAGTTGTAGATGTCGTTAATGAATGTTTAAATTTATCTGGTGCTGCCAATGATATGTCTGGATTTTTACCTATTCTTTCCTTTTTGGATGTCATCTTTAGAAAAGAAAGTTATTTAAAACATTTCATTGAAAATATTCGTAATCCTGTTTATAGAGATTTAATGAAAGAAGCTCTTGAAAATGATAATGATTCCTTTTATAAGCAATTCTATGCTTTAAAAGAAGAATATGATTTAGATGAAGAAGATCTTCTTGTATCTATGTGTAATTTTAAACATATTAAAAAAAGGAAAAAGAAAAAAAAAAGAAACTTATCATCATCATTATTTTATTATTATTTATTAAATAGCTGATTTAATTGAAGGTGGTGTAGATACTACAAGTATAAGTCTTACATGGCTTACAATTAATTTATCAAACCATCCTGATGTTCAAGTTAAATTGCATCAAGAAATAGATGCTTTCATTACTAAACATGGCCGCTTACCTACTTTCCAAGAACGTGACCAAGTTCCTTATCTAATTGCTGTACAAAGAGAATCTTTACGTTATAGACCTATTGTTCCGTTAGGTGTTCCACATGTAGCAAGCAAAGATAGTAAGTTGAGTTGTTTATTTGAAAGATCAAATTAATATTCTAAAAGTTAGAAAAAAAAAATAGCTGATAGTAATGTGACATTCATCTGTTTTTTATTTTTTAAAAAAATGAATTTACAGTTATTGTTCGTGATTATTTCATTCCAGAAGGTACAGTGTTAGTTTCAAGTATGTCAGCTATGCATTATAATCCTGATGTATATGAAAATCCTACTAGTTTTAACCCTGATCGATTCTTAGATCATACTCGTACTATTTCAGCTTCTGCTAATGGTAGTATTGATACTCGTGATCAATTTAATTTTGGATGGGGTCGTAGAGTTTGTCCTGCTATTTATTTGGTAAAATTGATTTATAAAAAAAAAAAGCATATATATATATATATATATTTATACATTATTAATTTTATTTGATTTTTGTATATTAAATAATAATATTAATAATGATAAAAAATTAGGCTGAAGTGGAAATGTTTTATGTTGTAACACGAATGGTAGCTTTTACTACCATTGCTAGGGGTTTAGATAAAAATGGAAATGAAATAACCATTGATCACTTTAATCATGCTATTGATGGCGGTTTAGGTATTAAAAATTCCTATAAGATGAACTTTTTTTACATGAAAATAACGATTTGAATAATATTTCCATTTAAGAAAATTAAGTATAACAAATTTGTTTTATTTTTTAAAAAAATAGTTACTGCACCTAAACCATTTGAACTAAGGTTTATTCCTAGACCTAATGCTATTAAATTATAAATGGTTTGTATTTATTTATTTATATATACATATGCTTTTTTTATTAATTAATAAATGCGTATATAATTAATTCATGCTAGATTTTTTTTTATTTTTCTTTTTTTTAGAATATAGATCTATAAAGTTGTAATATCAATCATCCTGCTAAAATAAAAAGTGACTGTATGATTAGATAATTTAATATGAGAGTTCTATAGAATATGTTTTTGTCAAAAAAAAAATGAAAAAACACAAAGAATGATTAGTATTGGAATAAGTTTGTAGATATACACACTCAAAAAAAAGGGAATGTCTTTTTAAATTGACTACATTGGTAATATAAAATTCATATTTATATGCATATAAATAAAGAATACGTATTCTAAGAACTTTATTTTTTTAGACAAATACAATATATTTTATATAGTAGTTGAATAAAGTTTGTATAAATAATACTGTAAATTATTATTAATAGTAGTGGTATAATTAAAATATACTATTTTTTTATACAAGTGATAGAAGAAAAAAAATCGTTGAATTTCTGTTTTGGAAGTAAGTTTGATAATGTTACTTTTTTTTTAAAGACGAGGTTTAAAATTGATCAGTGATTCATATCTTTATTCTTTTCACTTTTCTTTCTTTCTTTCTTTCTTTGTTTTTCCTTTCTTTTTATTTTTTACCTTATTTCCTTTATTTATAATAATAATGATAAAAAAGTAATATTCAAATATTCTTGGATTTATTTTGGATAAACTTGACTTCAATAAAGCAAGTATATAAACACACACACATATATATATATATATATATCTTGAAAATATACAAAAAAAAAGAGTAAGGTTTGAATGTTTCAATTTAACAGAAGAGATAGGTTATTTTATTTATTATAATTAAAAATTTATATAAATTAAAATAAAATTAAAGAACAAGAAAGAAAAAATAAAAAGCATCGTATGATATATATTTATAAACAAATGTAAATAAAATTCATAAACGAAAAAAAAAAAATATGATTCGTATTATAATTGAAAGTTTTTCTGAAAAGAGGATAAAATTAAAGTGAATTCCACATTTTATTAATGCATGGGGAAAATGTTGCCTAGAATATATTTAATTTAAGAGAATAATAAAGCCATATAAAATAATGTTTAAGATAAAATGGATAGATAATATTTTATAATAATTGAGAATGAAAGAAAAAGAGAATTGAAATGAATGAAATTTAGTTTCAGTATATATTTAAAAAACTGCTCCTTTCTTCTATATTTTTAAAAACTATTATTATAATAGTTCGACAAACCTAAAGAGAATTAAGAAATCTTCAACAAGAGAATCACCTCTAGACAAGCAATCTATAGTGGTAATTCATTTAATACTTTAGAATATATATTTTTAAAATGATAACGTTATATGATTTCATATATAAAAAACATTGTTATGGATGTCAAGCACGCAAGACACTCACTCATTTTGTCAAAAAAACGAATGGAGAGAGAAAAAAAATATATATAACATTTGCGTGAAAAAAGACACAAAAGTATACATAAATAAATATATACAATAAACTCATATATATCTATTCATAATATACTATTTATCTGCGCTTGTTTTTTATATATAGCGCTACAAAAGGAAATGAGAAAAAAGAAATTGAAGAAGCGAAGGTAAAATTTATATGTGATATATTAATATAATTAATTAATAATATAAATATATACTCTTATAATGAAAGTAGTAGACTGGCAAGGATAAACAACACGTAAAGTTGGACAAATAATATTAGCATTATATTTTAATAATAGTATTATTATTATTATTATTAAAATATATTGCTCATAGTGTTTAAATACAAATGATATAAGCGAATTCAATATAGCAAGTGATGATAGTTTATATAAACAGGTCATCGATATTTACAAATGAATATTACCTCTATAAGTTTACTTATGCACATATTTAATAAAGTTACTTTACTAATCATATATATTTATTATGCATATTTATTATCTATATATAGAAACAAAAGGTTAAAGAACTCGCTGTTTAACACAAATCTTTATGTATCTTCATAAAATTACCATTTGTCCAACACGCATGATTCTATCCAGAAGAATAATATTCTTTTAATCATATACTAATAAATATTTATATTCTGTATGACTTCAAAAAACTGAGAATTACTGCTGGTGAACTATTGGCCCAGTACATGATGTAAAGTCAGGGCTATATGAAACGTGCTCCTATATTCATTAATAATATACAGTATCAACAAGAAAAAATTAAAATCGCACAATAGCAAGTAAGACTTAAGTATAATTCCAATAAGTTAATAAAGTTAATAGAGTTAATAGAATGTATTTCTAATATATACCCTGATAATAAAAAATAGGAGGCTGAAAATAGTGGTTTGATAATGGTAACAACAATCAAATTATACTGGATATGGGATCTACTAATAATAATAATAATTGTAATAGCAATAGTAATAATTCATATTACTACTTTGTATTGAAAATATAGTGCACTAGTTGTAATAAAGCCAAAGGCAAAGCAAATTTGGCACAAAACAAGATGGTACTAAAAAAAAACTTGTAACTGTTGTTTAAAATAGGCATCCGAAGTACGCTTATATATACATAAATCCACTGAGCGAATTATACCTGGTGCCAAAGGTGGTAAATATGAATATAACAATTGTCAGCTTATTTTATCCTGTTTGAATTTCACAAAAAATAGATACCCACAAACTGATTTTTTGGGCTGGTAGTAGCTGGAAATGTGAAGGACTACAAAATTACACACTTCTTCAAAACGATATTGCCAAATTTGAACTTAAAAACCCGTTTTAAACCAATATTATCATTTTTTCTTTTTCTTTTCCCTTTTTTTATATATTTCTTTACATATCAGCATTTATTATATTTATTTTATTTGGTATTCTATATAATATTTTTTTATATACATCGTGTATATTCCCCTTTTAAAGCTTTTTTTATATAAATTTTTTTTATATATTCTTTTTTCGATTTCTACAATAGTTTTAGCATTAAAAAATAATCATTAAAAATAAAAAACAAATATCAATACCTGAAAATCACAAAAAAAAAAAAAATATGATCTAAGAGTTTAATCGCCTTATATTTTTTTTTCTAAAAAAATTCATTTTATATTTGTTTATTGATCAAGTAAAAGTAACTTCTAAAAAAATTATTAAAATGAATATGTTTAATATATAATATAAATAAATATATAATAAATATGCTTTATATATATATAAAGGTATATATTTAGAATGAAAAAAGGAAAAGAAAAAGATGTTGAAGTTCTTTAATTTCTTTTTTTTAATAATGATACATTTATTTATGTATAAATTTCAACCCAAATTAATATGCTATTTAGTAAAAATGTAATGATGAAAGTTGTTTTTTAAAGCTTTTAGTTTATAAAAAAATATGCCTGCTTAATCTTGTAATTTAGTAACTACACCAGTTCCTACGGTTTTACCTCCTTCACGGATAGTGAAGCGTTGACCTTCTTCAACTGGACAGTCATGGACTAATTCACATTGCATTTCAACATTGTCACCAGGCATGACAAGTTTATCTTCAGGGCTTTCAGTACCTTCAGGGTGAGTTAAGCTGACAGTAACATCAGTTGTACGGACAAACATTTGGGGACGGTAGTTGTTAACGAAAGGAGTGTGACGACCACCTTCTTCTTTAGTTAAGATATAAATTTGAGCAAGGAATTTCTTGTGAGATTTGACAGTACCAGGAGCACATAAAACTTGACCACGACGGATTTGTTCACGTTTAATACCACGTAATAAGGCACCCATGTTATCACCAGCTTCACCACGGTCTAATTCTTTACGGAACATTTCAACACCAGTTAAGGTAGTTTTGATAGTAGGACCCATACCAACAATTTCTACTTCAGAACCTTTGGTAATAACACCACGTTCAACACGACCAGTGGCAACAGTACCACGACCAGAGATAGAGAATACATCTAATTATATAGATATACATTTTTTAAAGAGAAAAAAAAAAAAGAGAAATCATATGTATAAAATAAAAATTAAAAAATCAACCACTCTTTTTTTTTTTTTACACACATACACACATATATATTATATCCATATTATTATTATTATTATTATTATTATTATTTTACCTTCAATAGGCATTAAGAAAGGCTTATCAAGATCACGTTCAGGAGTAGGGATATGAGTATCAACAGCTTCCATTAACTTTAAGATAGCTTGTTCACCGATTTCAGGATCACGACCTTCAAGAGCAGCTAAAGCAGAACCTTTAATGATAGGGGTGTTTTCACCATCGAAACCGTATTCAGAAAGAAGATCACGCATTTCCATTTCTACAAGTTCCAACATTTCTTCATCATCAACAGCATCAACCTTGTTAATGAAAACGACCAAGTTTTTAACACCAACTTGTTTAGATAATAATAAATGTTCACGAGTTTGAGGCATTTGACCATCAGTAGCAGAAACAACAATAATAGCACCATCCATTTGAGCAGCACCAGTAATCATGTTTTTAATATAATCAGCGTGACCAGGACAATCTACGTGAGCATAGTGACGATTATCAGTTTCGTATTCTACGTGAGCAGTGGAAATGGTAATACCACGAGCCTTTTCTTCAGGGGCTTTGTCAATTTGATTATAGTCCATGAATTCAGCACCACCTTTGGAAGCTAAAGTCTTGGTAATGGCAGCAGTTAAAGTGGTTTTACCGTGATCGACGTGTCCAATAGTACCAATGTTGACATGAGCCTTACCACGGCTGAATTTACCACCAGTTTCAGTAGCAAAGGTACGACGGCCTATATTTATATAAATAAAAATAGTAAATAAAAAAAAATAGATTAATTAAATAAATCCGATGAACAAATAAATAAATAATAAATAAACAAATACAATAAACATAATAAATATAAATATAAAAAGTATATATATCCTTTCTCTATATATGTTTTCGCACTCTTTTTTCTTTCTTTCTTTCTTTCTTTCTTTCTTTTTTTTTCATTATTCATATTTTAATCCATTATATGACCTATTGTTATTTTTAACTATCTTTTTTTAGAAGTAAAAAAAAAGACAAAGTGCCTTACCAAAGTTCAAGTAACGGATAGGAGCAGCAGAAGCATAAGCTTGTTTGACAAAGTTAGCGGTCTATATAATAAAATATTAAAGAAAGGTTAATATTACTGTATTTTATCCTTTTAAATATTTACCAAAATAATATATATATATTTATATATAAATATTTACTTACCAAATTGTTACCATGGGCTAAAGCATTACGAGCAGAAACAAAGGCTATCAAGAGAGAGAAAAAATTTTTTTAAAATAAATATTTACGTTTTATAAAGAGAACTGTCAAGAGAGATAGAAAAGATCAATCATTGTTACCTGTTCTGTTAGAAACAGTGGAAGCACAACGGCGAGAAGCAATACGTGTGGCGGGAAGAATAGCTTTGTTAGTGGCAGTTCTTAAGGCAAACATGGTTATTGGATTTGAAAAAGAAAAAAGGTGTCAAAAAAAAAGAAAGAAAGGAAGAAAGAAAAGAGAGGAGAAAAAAAAAAAAAAGGGGGAAGTAAAAAAAAAAATTTAAACATGGGTGACAATTTTTTTTTGAAACAGTCAATCGGCAGTCATTTTTTTTTTTGACATTTGTGTTGGAAAATATGTATTTTTTTATATATACTATTTTAAATATATACAAATAAAAAAATGAATCATTAAAGCAAAACAATATTTTGTTTTTTATTTAAGGAAAAAGGTGAAGGTAGAACATAAATTATGAATTAATAAGTATATATATATATTTAAAAGATTAACTTTATAAACGGATATACTATTCTTTTTAAAACTGAGGATATATAACTTCTATACTAATCCTAAAAAGGGAATTCTTTTTCATCCATGTAAGGAAGATAAAAAAAGAATATACACAACAATAAAAAAAAAGATCATTTTTGCATGAATACTCTATTTTTTTCTATTTTAATCTAGCCTATTTCTTTTATTATTATTTAAACATTATAAATAAATATGTTGTTGATATATTTTTAAAAGAGTTCTAATATAAATTTTTTAAAAAAAAGGAAGAGGATAATTTAATATATATAATAATAACCATCAAAACAGTAAGTAAAAGACTGTGCACATATAATCGAATTCAAAGGTGAGAAAAAAAAATATCATTTTTTAAAACTCCGTCATTTTTTAATTTTTCAATTTTCTATTTAATTACCTCTTATTATTTTTCATTGCTTTTTTTTCTACTCTTTTCTTATTTTAACAAAAATAATATAAATAGTTGATCATCAATCTATTACCATTATTATATTTGTTCTGTTGTCAATTTTTTAATGGACAACTGTAGACCATTTAGAGATCGTGATTTGATTGGTATTTGTCGCTATCTTATTCAATATTGTGAAACAAATATTAATACACCTGTTACTTTTTCTTCTGAAAATGCTTCTGCTTTTCATTCCTTTTTACCTTCTCTTTTAACATATATATTTGGTTCTCCAAATATTAGGTAAAACTATTAATAATAATAATAATGGTAAATAAATAAATAAAATAACAAACAAATACTTATATATATATTTATATAGGGGATGGTTACAAACAGATACACAACCTGAACAAGATAGAGCAATTCATGAGTTACTTCATCCAAAAGGTGCATTTGTATTAGCTCTTATTAAACTAAGTACAGAAAAAAAATATTTCTATGATATGGTGACAGAAAAACTTCCAGTAAATAATAATAATAATAATAATAATAAATAGTTTATATATATATATTGCTTTTATTTTATTTTTTAATATATACATATATATATATATATATTATATCTAAATATTATAGAAAATCTTATTTAAATATGTAGGATGATATTCGAAGAATATTAACAGCTGGTGCCGTTCAATATTTACCACGTGTATATAATAATTGTACTCATCTTGATACCTCTAAAATAACAAAAATAAAAGACCTTAGATCTGCAGCAACGCGTCAATCTTCTTTATTTCCAAGAACAAATATTGGTGATTATAAAATCCGATTTAATATGATTCAGTTTTATTTATATTATATGATTACTGTTGCTACATGGCCACCTCTTTCAGTTCCATCAGTACATTCAACTACTTTAAATTCAAATTACTCAATGTATAATAATAATAATAATTCATTTTATTCATCATCTTCAAAACCAATTTCTTCTGGATCTCCTTCATTAATAGCATCATCACCATCATTAAACCGACCAGGAACAAAAAGCAGTACTGTAACAGTAACATCTTCACCATTATTGTCATCGACATCAACATCATCTGTATATGGATCAACAGCAATAACATCATCGTCATCATCTACATCAACTACATTATTAAATTCAACTCAAAATTTACCATATTTAATACCTGGACAAGTACGATCTATTCAAGAAAGTATATATGGTACGCTTATTCAAGAATATTTACACGAATTTATACCTTGTATCATTAATGATTCAACACCTTATCATCCTGTCATTGGTACTTTTTTTCTTGATGCATTAGTAGAAATTTGGATTCGTACAGTTTGGGTATCATCTTCTCAAAAATTATCTATAATATATATGCAATCCATTCACCAATTTATTAAATATATTGTAAGTGGTGATTTACGTAGATGTATTTCTTATAAACAAAGCAATAATATAAATAATGAAGAAGAAAACGAAGAAGAAAATGATGATTCTAAATCAATAACAGAATATACAAAAATTTATCATTTAATCAAAAATGAATATTATTTATTATTATCACGATTATCAATCAATTGGAGAAAACAAGATGATTATATTTGGGTTTTAGATTTATGGAAACTTTGGGCAGCTCCATGGCGATTCGGCAATGATCATTTAACAATGTCTACAACAACAACAAATATATGGGATGATTTGGAGCTTAAAACAATTCCTGCACCATTAGAAGATGGTTGGGCCTTTTTTATTTTAGATAATACCTGGTATTATTTAACATTAGTAAATCAATTTTTACAAAGAACAGCAACTTTTACTTATGCTGAGAAACCAACTATAAATAATAATAGTAGTAATAATACTTTAGGAATAATAATGAATAATAATAATGTAAACAACAATATGATCAAATCAACATCTTCATTATCATCTTCACTTGATGGTAATTCAATATATGCAGAATTAGGTATTTTATATCAATTATTAAATATATGGAAATGTAAAAATATTGTATCATATTTGGGTTTAATAGAGGATGGATTAGAAAGAATGGCTCATGAAAAACCTATGAATCAAATAAATAAAAAAATAACAACAAATAACTCAATAACATCAATCATGAGTAATACACGAAATAGATTAATGTCATTCTCATTAAGCTTACAGCAACAATATGGACAATCAGCAAAAGATGAAATATTAGAAACATTGGCTATGATATCATGTCATGGGAATAAAACAAATATTTTACCTATACAACAACAATTACGTTCTATACATGATCGTATCATGTCCATCTCTAATGATCAACATAATTGGCAATCAAGTAATATATATTCCACTGAACGCCATCCAAGATCAGAAGCATTAATTAAAACCATTGAAACACTTCATAATATCATCACAGCTCGTCATCAACAACAACAGCAACAAAATCGTGGTAAATTAGGTGCTCCTAATTGGACAAATACAATGATACTTGGTCAATCATCATCATCTTCATCCTCAATATATGGTAAAGCTTCCACTTCAGCAACAAAATTATCATCAAAAGCAGCAATATCAAAAGAATTAAAATCATTAATAAATTCAGAAAACGATATATTAACACTGTTCAAGGTAAAAATTATAAATAATCATAAATAATAATATAAGGGCAAAAAAGAAAAGAAATAAAAAGGACAATATATATAAATTAAGGATGTATTTTTTAACTGTAATTTTTTTTTTCATTTTTTTTTTCATTCATCTTAATAATTATTTTAACAGATAAATATTCCATCCAATGAAGTGCGATCAACACCATCCGTAACACCATCACAAAATATTGCTATTCGAGATTTTTCGTCGCCAACATCAAATCAATCCAACATGCCAGATAAAAATGGATCAACAACAAAAGCCAACATTAATAATAATCAAAGTAGTACTATTACTAATAGTAATAGTACTTTTAAACCCATTCCTGCATTTGGACCTCGTGCTGAAGAAATGGTACGATCATATGAAAATGCTTATTTAGTTTCCCGGATTGTACCTTTTGAAAGAAAGTTCAATAGATTGGTAAAGCATATATATAAACACACGCATATATAGGTATAAATCTTGTATGTATACATTAAATAACATTACCTTTTACTTCATATTTTATTTTAATGTATATGATAAATTTTTAGTACTCACGTTGGATTGTATCATGGTGTCCATTTGTTCCAAAACGTATTCATTATCGATGGTTAGCTGCTCCTGTCAATTTAGTCTACTTATTCTTTTTATTTTTAATCATTACAGTAATAATTCGTTAAATGGAAAAACAAAAAATAGACGTCAACCTTCATTGTAACATTTATATATATATATTTATAAATATCACTTTAATAATTTTTATTTTATTTACAACATAATTAATATTTTCTTATCTTTTTCATTTTTTTTATACTTTTCTTAACTCTCTATAATCATTATCATACTCATTACGATTCCAATTCTAAATTTTAATTTATTATGTTATTCACTTTGTATATAAATGAATAGATATATATAAAGAAATACTATTAAACAATAACCTTTATGGTTATTAAATCCATTTTATTAAATATTTTGAACAATTAAAAAAGCAAATAGAATAGATATATAATTATATATATAGAAAGTAAATAAATATAAGTGTAGTTTTTTTTGTTTTTGTTTTTTTTAGAAACGAGCAAATCCACCAGGAGGACGACGAATAAGTTTCCATTTAGCATCATATTTAGCCCATAAAGGCCATTTCAAATCCTTTTCATAAATATCAGCACGAACATTCCAAGCGGTTTGAATATCTTTAACGGTATCATTGCTGAAAGCAATACCATCAAGGTATTTTTGAATGGCTTTAAGAGCTAAACCAAATCGACCAGCTTGACGTTGACGTTTGACTTCAATTAAAACTGAAGTAAGATCATTAGAAGTGTCATCATCTTTAGTCCACATAGCTAAATGATCTAATGATTGTTGAACTTGCTCATTATTATTATCATTATCGAAACTGAGAACATTAGCAATAGCACTATGCTTTAAAGCTTTAACTAATTGTTGCTTCTTTTTATCATTATCTTTACGTAATTGTTTTGTTGCATCTGTTTCAATCTTGGGTTTTGGTTTCATATAAAATTGCAATAATTCAGTTTCATTAAATTGGCTAATGATATTTTCAGAAAGCGACAAAATATTTTGTAATTGTTCTTTGGTTAAAACACGTTTTCCAATCAATGCATCTGATTGACTTGATCCATCTTGATTCCAAATAGTATCAATCTTATATTCTAATAAAGAAATATTGTTTGGGTCTTCGCCTTCCAATTGAGCAAGTAAATTCTTATAAGCATCATCTTCTTTCTTTAATTTTTTAAGAGCATTAATTTGTAAATCTCTAATGGATGCTGATAAATCTTGAATAATGGTGATGTCAGTCTTTTTATCAGATGATGAAGATGATGAGGATTTTGATTCAGATGGTGAAGGAGGAATGGCATATAAAGCTTTATATTTACCACCACTAACTGATTTATTTTGGAAGGATAGAGTACCAACTAAAGCATCACCAGGTTTAGCATTGGAAGGAATCCATGATTCATCATTAAGAGGTGTAGAAATGAATAATGCCTTTTGTTCATTACGTTCTAAAACATTAACAAATCCTGATTTATCAGCAGTGAATACATCGGAAAGAGTTGAATAAACATTGAAATTGGCAGCTTTACTGGTTGTAAAATCAAGTTCACAAATTGTATCCTTTAATTTTTCTAAAACATGAGAATGTTCCAATGTTAATTGAAGTTGAATAGTATATTCGCCTTTATTATCTAATTTAATCTTGTGTTTAAATACATCCAAATGACCAACGACTTTACGATTAGCATCATACACTATTATTTTTTAATTATATATATATAAATAATAATTAAGAATTAAATACATATTGCTTAAAAATAAATTCATATATATATATATATATATATATATATATATATATTTACCAATGCCAAATACACCAGCTAAATAATGTTCATAAAGTTGATCCATGACTGCTGGGAAATAAGGAGTGACAGTAGTGCTTCCATCAACTTTGAAATTATAAGTAAGTACCAAAGCATATAATACTTTTGTATTAGGTAATGTATTGCGATCAGGATGTAACGGTTCAAGAGTTGATTCTGAAGGACGAAGATATTTACGGACAGTATCTATAGAGAAAAAGAAAAAAAAAAAGTAATTAGAAATTTTGCCATTATATTTATATATACTAATTAAACTTCATAAAATAAATAAATAAATAAATTATAATCTTACCAAAAGATACTTTAACATCAATGTTTTCTTCTCTTCTAATAGGAGCAGCAACATCTAAACGAGTGACTTGAGGATCAAATTTAACAACACCAAAACCATTAGCTAAATTACCAGCAAGCTGAACACCATGGAATTCTAAACTAAGATCAATAGCATGTTTTCCAAGTCCAGACCAAAATTGGGCAAGAGCAACCTTAAAAAATAAATAAATAATAATAAATATTAGATATATATATATATATATACTTTTTTTTTCCAATTAATAGCAATAATTTATTTACTTCTAAATTCAATCCACCACGAACAGCAAAACGTTTAACAATAACTTGTTCTTGAGATTTAGGATCACTGAAGGAACCAGCACCAAGGAAGAATCTATAAGCTTGCTTTTCTTTTTGACTCTTATTAGGAATTAATTGAAGTAAATGTAACATGAATAAAGCAGGAGAGGTACCAACGGGAGCAGAAGCACGAAGAGTTAATTCACAGTCTGTAGCACCTTCAGGAACATGAACAAATCTACGGATGATATCACCAGGACCATATTCAACTCTTTTATATACATGAGATCCATTGCTTGATACAGATGGTTTAACAACAGATACAGGAACACGGAAAATAGGTCCACGTTCAGGATGAGCTGTATCATAACCAACTACTTCACCATAATGGAATTCACTTTCAGAAAGTGCCGTAGGATCAACCTTTACTTGGAAAGCATTACCTATATTGTTATGTATATATATGCATTAATTATTCAATAATTAAAAAAAAAATCAGCACATTTTATATTATTGAAATTTATCATTACAATTTTTATTTTTTTTTATTTTTTACCTTCTGAATGTAAATAAACAAAATCAGGAACAGTAATCCAAGATTGTGTTGAAATAATAGCTACACGGGCTTCATAATTAAATTTAGCACGATTATATAATGGATTTTCAGGATCTTTTTCACCCATAAAAGTAGGACGAACTTTTACACTTAAAAACTGAACTTGACTAGTTTCATCTAATTCACGTAAATAAATACCACGTTGTTGACCACGTTTATTTACTGCAGCCTAAAAATAATAATAAAGATTAAAAAAAAAGAAAAGAAAAAGAAAGAAAAAAAATTCATATTAAAAAAAATCATGTTCTTTTTTTCCTTCATTTACTTTTTTCTTTTTTTTTCCTAAATTTACTTCAAATAAAATATCCAAAGCATTATCATCTTTATAAGATTCAAGATATTCCCAAGCTTTTTCTACTTGAATAAATCCAACATTAAGAGGGTCATCTACTGATTTTCCTGTTTGTACAACTGCGTTTTTTAATCTATATGGTGAATAATTCCATTTTTGTGCCTTTAATGCTGAAACTAATAATGAAACACAACCACAAGCATTTGGACTATTCATTTAATAAATAAGTTAATATATATATACATGATTATATATATATCTAGGATGACGATGTTTTAATCATCCCTTTTCTCAATCCTTTTTTTTCTTTTCCAATTATATATACTTAAATAAATAAAAATAAATTACCTTGACATACTAGTACCATTCTTTAAATCCAATTTAGTTAATTCATAAACAGGAACACTAGTGATAGCACTACCAGGAGCATAAATGTCTACACCACGATAACCATCAGTAGAAGGACCACGAGAAGACCAAGTATAAGGACGTTCAGCAACAGATTCTAATAAAGCATACTCAGCTTTCATTTGAGCATGTTTTACAAAGGCACCAACAGTAATAAAACTAGCATCCATACCAGCAGGTGCACCAATAGAACTATAACATGGACCATCATTACCAGCACTAGTTACAAAAATACATCCTGATTTACTAATAGCTTCTTGAGCTAATAATTTAATAAAATGACCATCAACAGGGGAACTACTTGATTCACCATAAGACATATTGGCTAGATCTACATTGTTAATGGCTAAATGAGCAGCAGCACGAGTTAATCCTGGTCCTGTTTCCATGGATCCAAGGCGACTATCACCAATACGAAGTGATACAATTTGTGCGCCAGGAGCAACCTAAAATTAACGTTGAATATCAAAAAAAAAAGACCGTATTAGAAATTTCTTTTTCTATTATTTATTTTCATTTTTACTTTTTTATTTTTAGAATGAACATGATTAAAATAATCATTATTAATTAACATACACCATTCAATACAGGATCTTCAGGGAAATTTGCAGCAGTAATACCAGCGACATGAGTACCATGGCTACCAGAAAGAGTTACAATACTATTTTTAAAATAATAAATCAATCAATAAATCAATTTAAAAGTCGTTGATTGTAACGATAATAATAATAATAATAATAATAATAATAAATGTAATTCTTAATTATTATTATTTATTTTTTAATGATATGATGTCATTACCTAAGTAAATTACCATCTTCATAAATATTGACTGAATAATTAAGTAAATCAGCTTCCCCGAATGTATGGTATTTCAATTCTTTCCGATAGTCCGCTAAAGCAGGTTGACCTTTAAAATAGAAAAAAAAATCCAATATAGTTATTAGTACCCAATTTGGTATATTCATTCTCTTTTGTCAAAAAAAAAAAAAAAATAAGCTATTATATATAAATATTTTTTTTTTATTACCCCGCAAATCACCAGATTCTTTAACATCAATTACAGCGCGCCATACTTGACCATCATTAAAAACAACACAATCTAATAAAATGCCAGGATCTTCATAGTTTTCTAATAATTTCTTTAATTGATCTACTCTAGCTTCTAAATCATTCTTTTGTTCAATAAGATTTTCTTCAATAACAACAGGATTTTTCTTATTAAATTCAGCTAATTTTGCTTGAGCTTCATCAATTAAATGAGCATGATTGATTTCAAAGTTTTGACGACGTTCCTATTTACGTGTGTACATAAAATAATTTGATTAATGGATATGTATATTATATTTATAAATAAATAAATAAAATGCATGTATAGTATATATTACTTTTTGTAATCTTTCTGTTAATTCAGTAGGAAAAAGTTCATAAGCACGTTTTAAACCAATATGATATTCACCAGAAGGATTTTTCCAATTAGAATCCAATATTAAAGCACGTCCACTAAGACCTTCAATGACTGATACACTTTCACCATTGATTTCTTTAGTAGTAGGCTTAACAACAGTAGAAGTAGAAACGTCACCTGATTTAAAATAAGTAAATAAATATATAAATAAAAAAAATAAATCGTTAGAAAGTAAATAAAAGTATAACGTATATACGTATACATTTTTTCTTATTATCAAAAACGCTCACTATTTTCTATTTTTTATTTATTATTGTTATTACTATTTATTTATCTATTAATACTTACCACCACCAGTACAATCTACAAGGTCAATAATTTTGGGTTTACCATCAGTAGTCACCTAAAAGAAAATTTAAAAAACATATTAACAATTTACTATAATATATATATATATATATATATATATATAATAAAATTAGATTTTATGACTTTACTTGCATGCCTAAAAGTGGATAATAATAAAGCAATATTAGTATTATATTCTCCTTTTTTTTTTCTTTCTCACACGCTCTTTTACATATATTTACACACGCTAGTTTTTATATCTGTATATTATTATTATTTAAATTTACTTACCAGCAGCACCTGGATCCACACCTAGTTATATTGAATAAAATAATAAAAATGAAATAAGTATACAAGTTATATAAGTTGAAATATGTATATGTTAGTATTTATGTATATTACGTATATTATATTTTTACTTTACCTGTATCAAGAATAGCAATGACAGTGTTTCTACCATCATATTCAGGAAACTTTTTTATAAAGCTAGCAGCTTGGGTATCTTGTTTAGGCATAAGCCCATGGGAAGGGTACTCTTGAATGGGTTTGGCAAAAGAAGTCATAGAAATTAAAATATAAGTATAAGAAAAAGAGAAAAAGAAGAAAATGAGCAAAGTGGATAAAAGTAACGCAATTTATAATTTTTTGAATTGGCGGGGAATCAAATTTATTAAGATATAAAAGTATGTTTTAAAAAAGGAAAACAGAAATGTATCTTGAAATAAAATTTGTTATACAATAAAAATAAATTGATGAAATGTTTATTATTTAAAGACTTATATTATATATATTTATTTGCGTTTCTTAGTTTTATTTTATTTAAAAAAGAATATATCATTAATATATAAATTAAAAAAAAATAGAAGAGAAAGAAAGAAAGAAAAAGCATAAAAAGATAAATTTGCATTAAATAAAATTTAAGGATGAGGAGGATGTTGTTGTGGAGGAGAATTTAATCCAAATAAACCACCAGAAATTCTTCTGCTTGCGTTATCACGTTTTGATAAACTTCCTGAAGTTGAGGAACTTATAGAATCTATTACATATTATATATAATAAGTTATATATATATATATATAAATAAATAAAAAATATTCAATAAAAAGTGATTACCATCCTTCTTATTTATTATTATTATTATTACTTGATCTAGATCGACCTGTTTCATCATTGCCTGGTATAGACTGAGGAGGTACTGTAGATGAATTAGAACCATATTCATGAGATGATGAAGCACCACTATCTAATTGTAATGGAGGAATGGCATTATAACTACCACCAGCTTTTTCTGAAGCAATTGATCTTTGAGAAGAGGTTGATGTTGATCTTTTAGCCTATAAAAGTATATATATATTTGTTTATTTACAATAAATAATGATATATTAATACTTGTATTTACAAAAATAAATGACTCTTAAATTTTTTTTAGTTTAATAAAAAAAAAATGAAACTAACCCTGACCTGTCTACCAGGAGAAGGAGGGATGGATCGAAATACTGCAGGAATGCTAAAGAATAAATAAATAATATATCAACAATCAATGGTCTATTATTATCATTATTATCTTATCTCGATAATCATTGATCCTTTTACTTTATATATTTACCCTTCATCTAATTGAATATCATCAACCGATAAATTATTTTGTTTACGAAACTGGATGATTTCAGTTTTATATTTATTACATTGTTGAGTTTTATGAATATCTAAAATAAAAATGAAAAAAAAATCAGTTTTCAAAAAAGTCAATATACCAATGATAATAATTCCTTTTAAAATTATATAATATAAAAAAAGAACTTACATTCTTTTTCCATTTCAATGGTTTTATTTTTTAATGAAGCAACTTCAGCTAATAACATTTCTATCATATTTGAAGAGGGATCGTTAAAAGAAGAACTAGTATTGGAGTTATTCCATTTCTTAGCACTAAAAGGATTAAAAAATATATAAAGATGATGATAAATAAATAAAAAATGAACATTGATTTATTCTAAACCTATATTACCTTAGTGCAGGAGAATGAGAAGGTATAGCAGGACTTGTAGGAGCATTTGTTGGATCCTGAATAATAGATCTTGGTGATGATACTGTTGATTTAGGTTGTTGAGCTTTAAGGGCATCCAATTGTTTTTGAAGCTTATTAACAATAAATTCTTGTTCTTGTTCTAATGCATTTTCCATATCAATCTTTTCTTTTTGTAACTAATTTTTATTTTTTTAATCAGATACACAAAAAAAAAAAAAGAAACATTACCATTAATGTATATATATATACTCTATTTTTATTTTTATTTATTATATCTATTATACATACACGATTTAATTTTTTTTGCAACATATTTGTCATGTATTCTTCTTCTTGTTCCACTTGCATCAACAATTCACTCTTTTCCTTTTTTAATCCTGTGATACGTTTAAGCAATTTATTTGATATATACTCTTCTTCTTGTTCAGCAAGTGCAGTCATATTAACAGTGAGTTGTTTTAAAGCTTGATTATCATGACGTAAAATATTTACATGACCTTGTTCCATTTCCACTTCAAACTCCAATTTTTTAATTTGAGCTTGTTGTTGTCGATTTGTTTCGTAAAGTTGTTGAATCTCTTCTTTAAGTTGATTAATATCATTGCTTGATAATAGTATTGCAAGTTTGTCATCACTAGTTATATATATATATATGTATACGTTATTATATGTATGTATATGAATACTTGGTTTATTATTTCTTTTTCTTTTCCTTTTCTTTCTAGTTCCTTTTTTTTTATTATTATTTCCCTCTTTTATTTATTATTTATTATTTATTATTTATTACATTTCTTGATTTCCTTGTAATCTATCAAGACTATATTTAAATTCTTTTGCACGAGTTTCTAAATCAGCTTCCATAGTAGCTTTTGTTTTACGAGCCTTTAAAAATAATAATAATAAAGTCAATAAATATATAAAAACGAGAATCATAATAATAATAATAATAATATTATTATTATTATTATTATTATTATTACTACCTTTTCAAGTTGATCACGAATAGAATCATTAATAGCTTTTTCAGTTTGGTGAAGTTCACTTAATATTCTTGTATTCTAATAATAAAATAATAAATGGATATATCAATAAAAAAGATAGATAGATAAATGGAATATTATTGTATTTATTAATTACTTCATCTTCCATTTTATAACTATTATTATTTTCAGGTGATGATTGGGACATAATATATATAAATAGATAAAAAAAATATTATAGAAAGGAGTAGAACAAAAAGGAAGGAAAAAAAAAATGTTCAATGTTGAAAAATAAAAAATTGAGGTGCAAGAAAATTGACGGAGATTGAAAATTTAACGACTTGCTTGAATTTTTTTATTTTTTGATTTAAATAGGTAATAATAATAAAAGAAACAAAAAAAGCATCTATTTAGTTATTTATATATATTTGTATAAGAAAACAAAAAAAAAATCAACATCACCTGCTGGATTTAACTGTTTCAGTTAAAAAATAATAAATAATACTTTTAAGAGGGGGAGGGGGGAATGTTTATTTATTATTTTTAAAATAACCTTTTTATATATATATATATATTATATATAATAAAGTCGACTACTAATTATGGTAACAACAGAAAACTTGAACCAATCGAAGAATTTATATCCATTCTACCAAAAAAAACATTGTTAAAAAGACTTTTCTCTTTTTTTATTGCATCTTTATAAAAGTATTGGGACCAATCAATGATTTTTCCGTAAATTCTGTTATTTTGATTTTGATTTATAAACCCTTTCAATTTCTGGATTCTTTTTTTTCTTCTTTTTTTTTATATATATCTATCTTTTTCTTTTTTTTTATTTTTTTATTTCTTTTATACCCGTTTTTAAATTATAATTTTATAATAATAATAAAAAATGTCCCAAGAACTTCATTCTCCAAATGTTGTCCAACAATATTCACTTAAAGGAAAAGTAGCAATAGGTAAAAAAAAAGATGAAAATATTAATATACTGAAAACTCATTTTTTTAAATGGCTTTTTAATTTAATTATATCTATATAAATATACATATATTTAAATAGTAACGGGTGGCGCCAGAGGATTAGGAGCACAAATGCTTTTGGCTTTAGCAGAAAGTGGTGCTGAGGTAGCATGTATAGACTTATTAGCGGAAACTGGTGCTGAAACTTGTGCTTTTGTTGAAAAAGAACATAATGTAAAAGCTACTAGTTGGGGATGTGACGTGACAAACGAAGATGAAGTTGCTATGACTTTTGATCAAATAGTTCAACAACATGGTGGTCTTGATATCTTAGTGACCGCTGCTGGTATTAATCAAGTATGTCCTGCTATTGATTATACAGCCAGAAACTTTAGAAAAATATTTGATGTAAACGTTAGTGGTACTTTCTTTTGTGTTCAACAAGCTGCAAAGTAAAAATTCTAAAGTGGAAGAAAAAAGAAAAAGGGAGAAATCGTTTATTATATATATCAATTGCTTATTCCTTTTTTTTTTTTTAAATTAAATAGACATATGATGGCTCTAGGTACTGGTGGATCTATTATTACAGTAGCATCCATGTCAGCACATATTACTAATACTCCCCAAACCCATGCTCCTTATAATGCTACTAAAGCAGCAGTATTACAGTTAACCAAGTCATTAGCTTGTGAATGGGCACCTCATAATATTCGTGTATCAGCCATATCCCCGGGTTATTTCGATACTGCCATGAATCAAGCTGTTTTAGCCCAACAAGGTGAAGAAGGTGCTAAAATGCGTCAATATTGGGAAACCCATACACCAATGCGTCGTCTTGGTACTCCTTCTGAATTAAAAGGTGTTGTTGCTTTCTTAGCTTCTGATGCTTCTACTTATGTCACTGGTTCAGAAATTATTGTTGATGGTGGTTATACTTTATGGTGATTTGTTTATATTTATATTTTTCATTTTTTCATTTTTGGACTATTATTATCCTCATTTTTTTTATAAAGTATTTTAATTGGCCTTTAATCATTCATAAATAAATAAATCTTTTTTTTTTTCTTCTCACACAAATATATTCACGTAAAACAAAATTTATGCGCCAAAAATAGATTTTTTGAACGACTTACTATTTTGGTGAAATTGAAATTCAATTTCAAATTTTCTTCTTTTTCCTTTTTGCATGACTTAATGGTTTCAATACATTTCTGCATTATTAAAAAAATAACCAACTTAGAATTTTAAAATTTTAATTTTTTATATACAATTAGTTTACGACTAATGATTATTTAAATTATTAATGACCAAGTTTTTCAAATAGCTGAAACATGTTTTTCTTATCTCATCATGTACAGAAATTTTAAAATGAATGTAGGTTCATCATTATTTTTTTTCTACCATTCTTTATTATTAATACGTTTGAAACACTGATTATATATGTATTTATTCTGTTATTGATATGTGTCATTATATATTACTATTTATGTTATTAAATATATCATGTGGGGACAGATGATCTAATTAATATGAATTTTTTTTTAATTTCAAGTATTGAAAATCATTCAACTGTTTTATGTAATAATAATTTTTATTATTATTGTTGTCAAGTTAGTTTAATATACCTTGGGGATTTCTATAAATAATTTGGAGAGTGTTCCATTTCATTTCTATTTCCATGATCTGTAATTGTAAAAAATATTTATTGGATGCAATATGACGCTTTTCTTTTTTAAATACAATACATTTAGATCCTTTTTATTTTTTTTTTGTCAACTATTTCATAATCTACTGATCCATTATTTAAATTAAAAAATGTATATAAAATGTGGCTTTAAACCAGTGCTTTTTTTTTTTATCTATTGGTATTAGAGCAAGAATAAAACAGGTAGTTTTCCAATAGGTAGTATTATTATAATAAAGTATATTTAATTTAAGTAAATGATTATATCCTTTTATTTTTTTGTTTGAAAAAAGTAATGGCAAAGCATTAAAAACGCAACGTTTCTGCTTTTTAAAAATATATATGTATTTAATATGAGTTGAATTTATAACTGAAATGTCTTTTTTTTTATAACCAAGATCGAACTATCTCCATATAACCCAGTATAAGTAGATTGAACTCAGATAGAACAATCTACGAGAGTGTAGTAAAAGAATAGGTTCTCTCCGTCTAATTACCTCTTAAAGAGAGTTAGATTATAAACGAATTAATAAAAAAAAACGAGCAAAAGAAAAAAAGGAAACAAAAAAAGCGTGATCAAATGATATTGAAAAATTAAACTCCGCCTTTGACTTTAAATTTTTTTTGGGAAGCTTAAATTCAGTTGCATTTTTTTCCCTTTTTCCCATTAAACAAAATATTATGAGTTTAAATCTTTCAACAGGTCAAACTATTGATGATGTAATATAAAAAAAAAAATAAACTTATATATATATATATTTATATTCATTTAAACTTATTTATTTTATAAAAACAGGTCTTACTTGAACCATATAATTATCTATTGTCACATCCTGGTAAAGATATAAGATCTAAACTTATTTCTGCTTTTGAAATATGGTTAAAGATTCCTACTGAAACCTTATATACAATCACTAAAGTAATCGAAATGTTACATAATGCAAGTTTAATGTAATATATATACATACGTATACATATATATGTATATAAGCAACTTTTTATTTTTAAAAAGGAATACTTTTATTAATATCTCTACTTTCTTTCTTTGTTATTATTTTTATTTTCGTTATTACTGAAACATAATAGGATTGATGATGTTCAAGATGATTCAGAATTACGTCGTTCAGTACCAGTTACACATCATATTTATGGAGTACCTCAAACTATTAACTGTGCCAACTATGTTTATTTTTTAGCTCTTCAACAAATTCTCAAATTGAATAATCCTTATATGGTAACCATTTATACCGAAGAACTTATTAACTTACATCAAGGTCAAGGTTTAGAACTCTTTTGGAGAGATTCTTTAATATGCCCTACTGAAGAAGAATATATCAATATGGTCAATAATAGTAAGTTTTCGTGACTTTTTACTAATTGAATTATTATTGTGAAAAAAAAAAGAATGGTTTATACTAATATATATACCATTGTTTTTTTAATTTTTAAAAATAGAAACTAGTGGATTATTAAGATTAGCCGTTCGATTAATGCAAGCAGCTAGTAATAGTGATGTGTAAATTTATATTATATATTTGATCTTTTTTCTTTTTTCTTTTTTCTTTTTATAATGGAAAGGTAATATTATACTTATTGATCTTTTAATTATTTATTTAAATAATATATATATAGTGATTATACAAACTTGGTCAATATAATTGGTATCTTTTATCAAGTACGTGATGATTATATGAATCTTCAATCTGATCAGGTAAATTAAAAGAAATAAAAAAAAAGTAAAGAGAAGAAAAGAGAAGA
The DNA here is from genome assembly GCA_037043795.1 of Cunninghamella bertholletiae. NCBI lineage: Eukaryota > Fungi > Mucoromycota > Mucoromycetes > Mucorales > Cunninghamellaceae > Cunninghamella > Cunninghamella bertholletiae. Next base: position 4,519,425 of record JAZGVP010000001.1, read on the forward strand.
AAAAATAAAAGGAAAATGGATCACATATATAGAATTTATTAATAATAATAAAACTTCTCATTGATGATTTCTTTTTCTTTTCTATTTTTTTAAATAGTATTCTGAAAATAAAGGATTTTGTGAAGATTTAACTGAAGGAAAAATGTCATTTCCAATTATTCATTCTATCCGAGCTGATGTAAGTAATAGACAATTATTGAACATAATAGCACAAAAACCTAAGACAGTAGAAGTAAAGAAATATGCATTGGAAATTATTAAACGTACTGGTAGCTTTGATTACGTAAAGGCATTTATGAAAGAAAAAGAAAAAGAGGCACGTCAAGAAATTGAAAAGTTGGGCGGTAATGTTATTTTAGAAAAAGTATTAGATGCTCTCAGTGTACAAGATTAAAGAAAATGTATATACATATACATATATATATTCCTTCATTATATCACTCTTTTATATTATTTTTATTATCATCATTATTATTTCTTGTATATTAAATTATTTTAGCCAATTAAATATGATTATTTGATTATTAATACTTATATATGTATTAGCAAATACGATTTTTTCCTCGTAAATCATTTTAGTTTTTAATTAATATATTTTAGCTTGTAATAATAATTCATAAAAACGATCTTTATATAAAAAATTGATAAACTCAGATTTATTCGGGGAAAAAAAATTGCTTATTAAGCTTGCAGTTTTACTGAAAAAATTTCTTCCCATTTTTCCCCGTTTCATTTCTTTTTTTAAAATTTTTCTTTCCATAAAAAATCGTTCTTTTTCCTTTCTTTTTCTCTCTTTCTTGTTTTACTATTTTTATTATTTTCATTTATTAGTTATTTACTTATTTATTTATTATAATGTCTACTGAACAAGTTAATGTCGGTGTTATTGGTTTTGGTAAAGTTATTTATTTATTACTTTTATACCTAATAATAAAAAAATATACGTTTTTATATGATTATTATTACTATTGCTATTATTATTATGCAACTAACAAATTCTTTCTTTTTCCCTTATTTTTAAATAAATAGGCATGTCTGCACAAACCTTTCACTGTCCTTTAATTGCGGCATCACCTTATCTTAATTTAGTTGCTGTAGTTGAACGTCGTGGAACTAAAAGTCAAGCCGCTTATCCAGGTATTCAAACTCTTACTAGTGCTGAAGCTTTATTTGACCTTCCTAATGTAGATTTAATTGTTATTACTACACCTAATGAATCTCACTTTACACTTGCTAAAGCAGCAATGGAAAAAGGAAAACATGGTAATATATATATATATATATTAAAGTAGAGGAATAATTTTATAAAAAGGAAAGGATATTGATATATATATACTCTTCCTATTTTTTATTTATTTTTTTCGTTCTCTTAATGATTAATAGTTGTAGTTGAAAAGCCCTTTACTATTACATCACAAGAAGCAGAAATTTTAGTACGTGTATCAAATGAAACTAATAAAATTTGTAGTGTATATCAAAACCGTAGATGGGATGGTGATTTTTTAACAGTTAAGAAATTAATTCAAAATGATCATTTGGGTCGTTTAGTTGAATTTGAATCTCATTTTGATAGATTCCGCAACTTTAGTAAAAAAGGGTGGAGAGAACTAGAAGGTCCCGGATCTGGTATGTTATATGATTTAGGTGCTCATTTAATTGATCAAGGTAAGAAAAGAAAAAGAATAAATAAAAGGAAAAGATAGGATAAAAGAAAGAAAGAAATAAAAGAAAGAAATAAAAGAAAGGAGAAAAAAGTAAGAAAAAAAAAAGCATAAATCACTAACCTATTTATATATGATGCTCTTTTTTTTAGCTCTCTCCTTATTTGGTACACCAAAAAGTATTTATGCAACCATCAGTAATCAACGTCAACTTGAAGGTACTAATGTAGCTGATGATTTCACCATTATTTTAACCTATGAAAACAACCTTAAAGCAGTATTAAGAAGTAGCATGTTAGCTAGACAAGATCCTGTGTTACGATTTTCATTGCGGGGTATGAATGGATCCTTTGTTAAACATCATTTAGATGTACAAGAAGATCAATTAAAATCTGGATTATTACCATCCAGTTCTATATATGGTGTAGATCCTAAACAACAATGGGGTTGTATTAATACTAATATTAATGGAGGTATTCATGTTGTTGGTCAAGTTGAAACAGAAAAGGGTGATTATGTATCTTTTTATAATAATGTAGCTCAATCTATTCTCCGTAATGATCCTTCTCATTTGATCGTCAAACCTGAAGATGGTTTATTATGTATTCGTTTAATTGAATTGGCTCAACAATCTAGTGATGAAAATCGCACCATCTTTTTCTAAAAAAGTAAATAATAATAATGGTAATGATAATTATATATATATATAATTGCTTTAACTTTATTTATTAAGATAGATTGATGTGTGTATTATTAGTATATATTAAAAAAAAAGTAAATATATAAATAAACGGTTGATAAACCGAAATAATTTCGATGATTTCATTCCCAATCCTGTTTTTTATGTAGTGTAATGCTGATCTTACTTAAATGGGATCACCTTTTTATTATTATTTTTTTTAAATGATGAAGAAAATGTATATTTTAACAATTATCATAAATATGGTAATACATGTATGAAAAGAAACAAGAATCTACAAGGGTTATTGTAATTATTTTCATTTTCAACAATATCATCAAAAAAAATCATTATTTGTTTATTTACACTTTTACCTTTTGTTCTAAATATGAATAAATTGTGACAATAGGAATTAAGGGGCGGGTGTTACCCGAATGAACTTAAAATCACATTTTTTTTTTAAAGAGAAAAATAATAATAATAATAATAATAATAACAATAATAAATAATAATAAATAATAATAAATATAGATTTTCCCTAATAACTAGAAAGTTGTTTGATCATCTGTTTAATAATATATATATATATGTATATATGTGTTTAATAGGGTTATGATAATCAAATGGTATTTAGTTTCATTACTATTTTTTTAAGATCATACATTAGATATACATCTAGGGAGACGATTTTAAATAATAATAAAAACAAACTCTTAGATATAATAATATCGAACGGGAAATGGGTTCCGCTCTCCGGTAAATTCGTTGGTATAGTAGGTGGAAAAGTGGGCATAAATTTATTATTTTTAATATGAGAGAGATCTGAGATTGAATGCAGAAATCATAATTTTCTTTAACTACACTAATATTAAAAAGTATACACATATGTTTATAAATTATTAGTATTTATTACTTTGTTTACTTATTTTAATATAAATTTATTGTTTGATAAATGTATCATTTTCTTTTTATTAATATTTAAATATATATATATAAAAACATAATATATTTAGTTAATAATTAAATATTAAAAAAATATCATAGTTGATTAAGGTTTTTGAATGCACGGTCTTTTGTATTCATTGTTTTTGTACTTCTTTTTTTTTAATGCCATTTAGTTAGTTCTTTTAAATATATATAAAACGGGTACAACTTCGGAGCGTATAAGGAAGAAGAAAAAAAAACTGGCCATGCAAAACGGGATTTTAAAATGTTGAGTTTATACTTTTTGTGTTCATTTATGACTAAAATAAGAAATGCATATCATCACGCTTTCAGATTTGGAAAGAATAACAAAAAAAAATCATTTAAAAAAAGAGAGAGTATACGCCAACTTGTATAAAATTATAGTTACAATGAAACATTATAATTATTTCTTCATGTACTTTTTGATTGGTTATTTTTTCTCTTGAACGGAAGATATCCCCCTTTTTTTTTCGCTCTCTTTCCTTTTTTTTTTTTTTTCTCTTTTCTTTTTTTTTTCTTTCTTTCTTCTTTCTTTCTTCTTCTTCTTCTACTTTCTCAAGTATAATATTATATTTTTTTTTATTTTTCTTACCCTTTATTATTACTCATCTTCATATATATTGTCTTCTCTTCATTCATTCTTTTTCATTTGATTTTTCTTAAATCAATAATAATATTTTATATTATTATAAACACCTCTTTTATTTCTTTCTTCTTCCTCCTTCTTCTTCCTTCATTCCTTAGCCTTTTATTAATTATTCTTTAATACTTCTTATTTCTATTATACAAGTGCTTTTTTTTTTTACTAAATATTAAATGACTTTATTAGTAACACAGCTTGTTCAACAGTATTCACGTCGTGTATTTGGTAAACGTATGAAAAGTAATCGTTCAACAACAGCAGTAATAAATCGAAATAATAGAATGGCGTCATTATCCACACCAACTTTAGTATCGATACCAACAACGGCTTATAATACTGAATTAACTTGTATTACTTTATATGATCATGCTATAAAATCATTATATGGTTATCAATGTCCATTAAATAGACCAATAGCTATACAAATCCTACGACAATTAAGTCATGATTTACAACAACAACAAGATGAAAATATATCAAATGAAGATAAATTTTTAATTTATTTAGTAATGGCAGCTTCACAATCAATGTTAGGTTTTTGTTATGAATTTGGATTAGGAATGAAAACTGATTTTGAAAGAGCTGAATATTACTATCTTTTAACAATGTCAACTTTAAAAATAATAAACAATGATTTATCATTATCATCATTATTATTATCAATCATTAAAAATGATTTATATGATAATAGTAATAATAATAATGAAATTATTAAACAATTAGATCAAGCAAGTTTAGTAGCATTAGCAAGATTAGCATTTTTACGCAAATATGGAAGACCAGGTGTGAAAATGAATCGATGTGAAGCAGGCAAATATGAATCCATGTTACAACAATATGGTGAAAGAGGATTAACATGGTTCCGACTTGCAGCAGAAATATATAATTGTGCAGCAAGTCAATATTGTTTAGGTGTGTGCTACCATGATGGAATAGTAGTTTCAAAAAATGCAAAAGAGGCATTCCGGTGGTACAAGCGAAGTGCAGATCAAGGTAATTGTCGCGGTCAAGGAATTTTAGGCTATTGCTATGGTGAAGGTTTTGGTATTGAAAAAGATGAAATGATGGCAATTACTTGGTATAGACGTGCGGCTACACAAGGTGAAACAGTAGCTATTTATAATATTGGTTATTGCTACGAAGAAGGTATTGGTGTATCCAAAGATGTCATTCAAGCTGTAGATTGGTATGGAAAAGCTGCTCAACAAGGAAATGCTTTTGCTCAGAATGCTCTTGGTTATTGTTATGAAGATGGCATTGGTGTAGAAAAAAATTTAAAAGTTGCTACTGAATGGTATGAACGATCTGCTAATCAAGGTTACCCTTGGGCTCAATGTAATCTTGGTTATTGTTATCAAAATGGAATCGGGGTTGAAAAAAATCCTTCTTTAGGTGCTCTTTGGTATACTCAAGCTGCTGAACAAGGTCATGCTCGTGCTCAACATAATCTTGGATTTTGTTATCAAAATGGCATTGGTGTTTTAAAAAACCCTGAATTAGCTGTTCAATGGTATAAAAGATCTGCTGATCAAGGAAATATTTTCGCTTATCATTCTTTAGGCTATTGTTATCAAAATGGGCTTGGTGTACAAGTCAATGAACGTGAAGCAGTTTATTGGTATTATCTCAGTGCTGAACAAAATCATGCTCCTGCTCAATTATCTTTAGGTTTTTGTTATCGTAATGGTGTAGGTGTGAAAAAAAATGAACGTGAAGCTGTTAAATGGTTTAGAAAATCAGCAAAACAAGGAAATGCTTTAGCTCAAAATTCTCTTGGTTTTTGTTATGAAGAAGGACTTGGATTAACAAAGGACCCTACACATGCTGTTTATTGGTATCTTAAAGCTGCTAAACAAAATAATCCTTGGGCTCAATGTAATCTTGGTTTTTGTTATGCAAACGGAATTGGTGTTGCTCCTCAATTAACAAAAGCAGTTTATTGGTATCGTAAAGCTGCTGCTCAACATCATGCAAGAGCTCAAGACAAATTAGGTATTCATTTACAAACTGGTATTGGTATTCAACAAAATCTTACTTTGGCTGTAAAATATTTTCGTCTTTCTGCTCAACAAGGTCAAGTCTCTGCTCAATATCATTTAGCTTTATGTTATGAAAAAGGTTTAGGCATTCAAGCTAATCTTCATGAAGCTATTTCTTGGTATGAAAGAGCTGCTATTGTAAGTGAATCTATATATGTATATAAGAAACGATTATTTGTTATAAATGTTTTTATTTATCTTTTTTATTTTTATCTTTTTTTAAAAAAATAGGCTGGATGTAGAAATTCTCAAGAAAGATTACGTCGATTATTATTACGTTATTGTTTAGAAAATGCCTCTGTATATAATAACATTCAAAACACTATAGACAATTGGACATTACAACAATCATCATCATCATCATCATCATCACAACCTATAGGTTGGATTTCTGGTTTTGCTGCTGCAGCTGCCTAAAATTAACCTGATACCATTTATTTAATTACTTACTATTTTTACTAATTACTATTTTTTTTTTTCCATTAATATTTATACTTCTTTTATTTTTATCTTTTAGTGTATATTCATCATTTATTTTTTTTATTTATTTTTTTAGAAGAAAAAAAAAGAGAAGAACTGTACTGATTGATTTTGATCACTTATATATATATATACATTTATATATATAAATTATAATATTTATTTTTATCAAATCATTTTTTTATTAATTTATTTTATTATGTATTTACTATAGTATTATTTTATTATAATTTATAATTCTTTGCTTTTTTTTTTACACATTTTTTTAATGTTTAAAGTATATATAGAGATACCCTTATTTTTAAAGTCAATAAAATTAAAATATAAAATAAAATAAAACATTAGTACTTTATTTTTTATTTATTTATATGAATTCTTATAATAATAAGAAATAAGCTGATGCTAGTCATCCATAAAAATCTGAAGATCAAAGCATACATGATTAAAAGTTACATATATATATTATATCATTAGTAAAAGTTTTTTACTTTTTTACAATCATGCTTATTTTTTTTATTTACTCGTCTTTTCTTGTAAGTAAAGAACATTTTGATGTAAAAAATCAAAAATCCATCAAATACTTAAAGAGATAATGGTATATTCATTTTATTACTAAAACTGCTATCGCATAACTATTTTATTATATAACTTTTTTTTTATTTCTATGGATTCATATGATAATAAGAAACATATTGATATTAATCATTTATTAAAATCTAGTGCTTAAACCATATATCAGCTGTAGGCTAATGTATATATACATTCTTAAATCTTAATATATAACGTTAAATTAATATAAAAGAACATATTTAAAAGTATAGTATAACTAAAGATTGTAAGTAGAATTAATATATATTAAAAAAGTGAAATTTGATCAAAATCGACGATTTTCCAAGAATAACCCTTGCAAAAATTCGAAAAAATACGATTTTAACAAAAAAAATTTTGTTTGCTATTTTCATATTTAATATAATGTTGTATGTAAAAAATAAAAAAAAATAAAAAACACTTCTAAAAGGTATTATAGTTAATAACGATGTGTAGAATCAATATCTCACATTAAAAAATATTGTCACAGTATGCTATTTCTCATTACTTTTACTTTATATTAATGCAAAAGAGTTTTATTAAATCAAACTTTACTATAAAATCTATTATATATATATATATATATATACTATCTATCAATTTTATTATAGTATCATATAATGGGAATTAGTAACAAAAAATATATATGTAGTTTTATTACAAAATTTAGTACTAAGAAAAAAAAGGGAAAAGTTGTTTTTGATTGACTGACGTTAAAAAAAACTTACTTTTAAAAAACGCATATTTGTTCCATTTTTATTTATTTATTTATTTTTTAATATATATATATATAATAACATTTTTATAAATGGCGTTTGCTATACCTGTTATTGTTGGTGTACCTGTAGGATATTTTACATGGAGTCTTGTAAGTAAATATACTGATTATCAAGTTATTAAAGCTTGTTATGAAGACGCCAATCAACAAGGCAAGTTTAAAAATAAATAATAGTAAATATTTATAAAAAAAATGGATTATAAAACATATCTTTTATTAATATATAACCTATTTTAATTTATTTATTTATATATAGATACCAATTCATTAACTATTTCACAAAAACTAGAAGATTATCCACCAAGATCTTTTATAGCTTCTACTGCTGGTTCAGTAGTTTCCTTTGGTATTTTAAGTAAAGCTATGTTTCCTCCACCTACGCGACATAGATTATTTTTTGCAAAGGCCTCTCCAAATACAAATATACGAATGGAAACTGTTAAAATGGGTTTTGAACTTTTACTAAGAAGTGGTATTGTTTTTTATGGTACTGCTGTTAGTGTAAGCTATCATATATATATATATATATATATGTATAAAAGACGAAGAAGAAAGAAGCGAATTAATATAAAAGGAAAAAATAATTAACCTTAAAATGCTCTTTTATTATTTTTTTTTAGGGAGCTGCTGCTGGTCGTTTGGCTGTTGGTGGAAAACAGCATCGTGAAAAATAATGATCACAGCTTTACTTTATAGAATTGCTTTTTTTTTTATTTTATTTTCTTTAAACATCATGTATTTATTTAATTTTAACAATAATATAATATAATATCAAATACCTATTCAATTCTTTGTTATTATATTTTTTTTTTTTTTTTTTTGATTTTTTAATCCCATTCATAAGTATATATTTAAATTAAAATATATTAGTTTTGTTGGGCAGCGTATAATAATTGATCAAATTCACCAGAGTTTTTACATAATTTATAAAACATTGATTGTGGATTAGAAATCAAATTCAAAGGACTATTTAATAATAATATGGTAAAATTAATATTTATAATTAAAATGCTATATATGTATACATGCTTTTTTTTATCATTACCTATCAAATTCTTTTACTTTTCCAGCATCCAATACCAAGATTTTATCATAATTAATAACTGTAAATAATCGATGAGCTACACATAAAATTGTACAATCAGTAAATTCAGATCGAATTGTTTTTTGAATTTTTCTATCAGTATTAAAATCAACACTAGAAGTAGCTTCATCCATAACCACAATTCTGTTTCTTCTTAATAAACTTTTAGCAAGGCAAATAAGTTGCTTTTGTCCAGCAGATATATTTTGTCCTCCTATTAAAAAAAATTATTAGAAAAAATCAACAAGTACAGGTTGATTTTTAAAAAAAAAATGCTATTATATTCAAATAAATTTACCTTCTGCAATAGGACTATTTAAATTTTCAAATATATTTTGATTTTCTGTATATTCAGTTTCATTTGCAGATTCAGATTCAGATGATGAAATAAGATTCATTCTTGAAAGTGCTTCTGAAATACTTGCATCACTAAAATCTTCAAAAGGATCCATATTTGATCTCACTGTACCTGAAAATAATACTGGATCTTGAGGTATAATGGTTAAATTAGAGCGTAATTGGTCTAATGCCAAAGTACTAATATCTATATCATCAATAATTATTTTTCCAGAAAAAGCTTCTAAAAAGCGGAATATGGATAATGTTAAAGTACTTTTACCACAACCTGTAGGACCAACAATACCAACTTTTTCACCAGGATTAATTTTAAAACTAACACCTTTTAATACTAAATCAAGATCAGGTGCATATTTGATCTTTAAATCTTGAAATTCAATACCACCTTTATTTGGCCACTTATAATATATTAAAAACAAAAGAAATAAATATATCAACATCACTATTATAGATTAGTATATATATCAACCTTACATTGAGCGGTGCTGTTTTAGTCACTAAAGTAGATTCTTGTTCTATTTTTGTAAATTCAACCACACGTTCAACACTATTGTAAGCTACTTCAATACGTCTATAACGATAAGCAGTCCAAAATGAATTATCAGAAAAGAGTAAAGTGTAAGAAAAAATAAAACCAATGGTACCAGCATCAATATGATAGCCTAATCCAAATAAGACAATCAATCCAGTCATCATAATAAGTATACTACAAATATAAGCAAAAATCATTGATATCCAACGATTACATATATCTAATGCATAAATAGGGCGAATACTGTTATCACTTTTTTGAACCATATGTTGTAAAAAAGATTGTGTAACACCAAAGGCACGGATGGTAGAAACACCAACAAGTGTTTCTGTAAAATGACTAAATAAAGGAGATTTTTCAATGGATGATATACGTTTACATTCTCTAGAAGAATCTACAAATAGTCTGACATAATAAACTGTAACATAACCAATAATTAAGAGAGGGACGATTAAGAGAGGTTGACCTATTAAAATGGCTACAAAGATTCCAATAAGATTTGCTGTGATGGTTAAAAATAACATGGTATCTGTTGGAATATCTGAATCAATAGTTTCAAAATCACTGGAGAATCGATTTAAAATACGTCCAATAGGTGTTGTATCAAAGAATCGAAGTGGTGCATGTAAAACTCTATCTAAAATATCAACAAAAAGTTTTTTACTAGCGCGTAACCCACCAATATAAATAAATAAGTATTGCCCTGCACTTATTATTACACAGAGAAGATTGATTATTGCATATATTCCCAAATAATATCTTAATTGATTTTCTTTCAATTCAGTATTATCGTTTTTATATAATGTTGTTGGTGTATTATTAATGACTAATAAATTTTGAATATTAACAGTATTAGATGCTGTTTCATAAATCGATGACCATTCTTTTAACCACCAAGTTGATAATAAATCTAATCCTTTTGTACCAATAACTAATAAAAATGTGAATAACCAGAAAAAGATCCCACCAACAAGTAAAAAGTAGTGCTTATACAATTGCCTCTTGACATGACCTCGTTCACGGACTATTTTCCCCCACAAACAAAAAAATAAAAATAAATATCATATTAATCCACTAATATTGACCCTGAAAAAAATAATTAAATGTTACTTACATTCTTTTTCAATTAATACACGTCGAGTATCATTATAATTATTATTATTGTAGTTGTTGTTGCAGTTGCTGGTTTTTTTCTTAGCATCAAAATCACCAGGTTCTTTTTCAGTATCTACATCTATATTATTTATTCCTGTGTTGTCTTCCATTTGATGCTCTTCTTCAATTATACTATTAAGAGCATTAGTTTGACGTAATTCATTTGGATTACCACTTAATGTAACTTGTCCATTATCCAAGTGTAAAATAAAAGAACTTTTTTGAATGCACATTTGTACATTATGGGTGACTAAAATACGTGTTCTATTTTTCATTAGATGTCCAATCAAGCAATTTTCATGTAAATGTTTTGCAGTATATGCTATAAATGTATATATATATATATATAATAAAATTAGATATACTAAATGGTGTTTTTTTTTTATCTTTTTTCTTTCTTTCTTTTTTATAGTAAAGAAAAAGAATATCTATATTTTTTTTACCATCAACAGCACTAAGTATATCATCCATTAAAATAATTTTCGCTCTAGAATAAACAGCACGAGCTAAAGCAACTCTTTGTTTTTGACCACCAGATAAAGTAATACCACGTTCACCAATTTCAGTCAAATCAGCATCAGCAAGAATTTCTAAATCAGGATTCAAACCACAAGCCCATAAAGTAGATTGATATCTATCTTCAATATAAGGTAATCCAAATAAAATGTTTTCACGAATAGTTCCATTTTGTAACCATGGGGATTGAGAAACATAAGCAACACGATGATCTAAAATCCATGTATCGTTATTTTCATTATTATTATTATTATCATTATTAGGATTAATTATTGCTGAATTATATTCATTATCTTCAAAAGCATCTGTTACTTGAGTTGCAATTGGTGTACGTGGAAAATAAACAGATCCTTCTGTACAAATAGCTTCCCCTAATAGCCCTAATAGCATTAATGTTTTTCCTGATCCTGTTGGTCCACATATTAAACTAAGTTCATCTTTAGGAAACATTACATTCACATTTTTAAGTGAAAAAGGGGGTGATGATGTTGGTTGCGAATCATTTGATGATTTTTTATCCATTGAATTAATAGATATCCATTCGATAGTTGCATTTTCAAATCCAATTTTGGCTGATTGATTATATATAGTATCAGATTCAGATGGTTCTTGAATATCTTTTTGTTGTAAATAATTTTCAATTCTACGTAAACTGTAAATAAATATATTTATATATAAGCATATATAAATAATTAGTTAATAAAAATATGTACATATAATCAGATGTAAATATTACCTAACAGCCGTAGCTATAAATTCAACAATATTTTCAGGGATATTTATTAATTGAAATCTTAGCTGAGAATATAAATACATGGATGTAAAAGCAATTGATGGTGTTAAATCTTTTCCTTCTATCATTGTAAATGATGAAAATGCTGCAATAATAACAAGTAAAGGTAATCTATAAGTATATGATCAAATAATGATTAGATTTCTTTTTTTAAAATTAAAAAAAAAACTATATATATATGTATATAAATTACCCATTCCAAGTAGCATTACTTATAAAATTACAAACACAAATTTTAAATAAATGACCCAATTCTTCATCACGTAATTTCAATATTTTTTCTTTCCATTGACTTTCCCAAGCAAAGAATTTAATTTGTCTTATTCCACGAAGTACTTCATTAACTACATTACCACGTTTATCACGAGTAACCATAATATCATCTATAGCTTTTGCATATACTTTTGTTACGTAATGTGTAATAGGCATAGATAATATCATTACTAAAACACCAATAAGAGAAGAAAATCCAAGTAATCCATAAAGTAAATAAAGACCAATAAGTAATTCATAGGGACTTGTCCAAAGAAAAAAGAGGGAACCTGCAAAATCACTAACAATTTTTCCATCTGTACTCATTAAATTAATAATATTCCCAGTTGAAGAAACAGTTGTAGATGATGATGATGATGACAATTCTTCATTATCATTATCTTCAAAATCTTTATTTTCTGTATCCATTTTTGTTGTTATATTTGTGATGATAGGTCTTCGTAAGGTTTTATAAAATATTTCCATATTAAACATTTGTTTTAATCTCATTGAAAAAGTAAGTCCTATTTTTTTAAGAGAGTTAGTGTTAGAATTTAATGAATCATAATTATATATATATATATATATATATATATATATATATGTGTGTGTATGTATATAAATCAAATAAAATTTACCAAAAAACCACATTAAACCCATTGTAGCTTCTATTACCACAGTCCAAGTCATTTGAGCAACAATTAATATTATGACTTGAATATAAAGTTGACTATATAATTCATTATCTTGATCTTTATCCAATTTAGTTAACCATTCTATTCTCTCTAAAAGTAACTTCATTAAAACAGGTGAAACAAAAAGAATAGAAGAGGTGATGGATGCAAAAAAGTATTGCATAAAAATGGCACCACGATTTGCAGAATATAAACGATATATTAAAGAATAGGATTTACCACGAGTTTGATTTAATTTCTTTAAAGCATTGATTGCAGATACTTGATAAGGTAAGCCAGGTACTTCATCTTGATCAACTAATTCTTTTGATTTCATACATTTTGATACATAACTAACATATCCTTCAAGATAAGAGTATGTAATACATTCCAATAAGGATAAATTATAATAAGGGAATGTTGAACATAAGGAAACTTTTGTTGTTTTAGATGATGAAGAAGAAGAAGATGATGAGCTTGTGATTAATCTTTTTTCCAAATAAGGTAGATCATAAGGAATTGTTATCATCATGATCACCATATCTATTTCAATAAAAATAAGTATAAACCAAGGCAAAACATTCATCCATGATAAATTTAAATCAGCAAAATTACCAACCCATATAACATCAAATATAAATCGTACAGTCGTTGTATTTAGTGCTACAATCACCAAAAAAAATAAATGTGTATTTAAAATACCACCCCACCAATTAGGTAGTTTATAAGATTTACTGAACCAGATTAAAATGGTTATATAAAGCCAACATCCAAAAAGAATACCATTCACAAAAATAGTTTTATCATTATCAACAACTGAGGCAGTTTTGAATGATGACAATGATGACGTTGATCCTATTATTGTCATTAATAATTGAGAAAAGTACAATATCATTGCAATAAGAGAATACCAAATAAGTCTTGGAAAACGATAATCAATATAAGGTTTAGAAGTATCTCTTATTTGAGTATAATATTCGTCAGGAATAGGCCATTTTTTTTGTATCCATAAAATAAAACCACTAATAAATGAACTAACTACTAATCCTATAGTCGAATAAAAAGTTGTATTTGAAACAACCATAATTAACATCTATATTAGATTTAAATTGATATATATATATATATATTAATAAATATGAGTATTTAAAAAAATAAAATAAAAAAGGTTAAATGAAAAGGAAAGAAAGTATGCTAAATAATTTGTGTTAAAATAATTAGGGTATATTATCATTGATAGCTGCGGCAAGTATTTATATTTACGATAGCTTTTTTTTTTTTTTTTTGTAACTATTTATGATGCAGAAATATTCTCTTTTTTCTGCCATTTATTTCAAAATTGACCTTTAAATGTATATAGCTGCGACAGGAAGATTTTCATTTTTCTTATGTTACACTGTTTAAAGAATAAATTATGATACTACTTTTTTTATAAACTACTAAGCTAAATTCCTAAAATAGAATATTCATTCTGCAAACAACAATTGGATTACTTATATATTTACAAATATTCTTTTTAGGCGTATTGACATATTTTTTATTTTAGTTTACGTGTTTCATTTCTCTTATTATTACCATTATTATTATTTTTTACATTATTGTTTCTTTAAGAAAGGAATTATATTATTTTTTTAGTAATATTAACTATTATAAATAGAATAAAACTGAATGAATTTTTTAAAACGATTAAATGGGTATTGAAATAAAGTTTACAAAAAGTGAAAATTTAAAAATAAAAAGGGAAAAAGGATAAAGGATAAAAGGAAGAAGAAAAATAATTTGGAAAGAGTGAGAGAATTATAAAGTTTTGAAAGCCCTTTTTTTTTCCATGTACATAAAAAACAAATCAACCTATTAAAATAATCATTTAACTTTAATATATTATATTTTATCGATACATAAGTCAGTACATATATAAATATACATTTAATAATTAACATAACAATGGTGCTTTTTTTTTTTTTTTTTTACTTGAATAGCTTTATTAAAAATTATATATAAGGAAGGAATTGCTTTATAAGCAAAATCATAAAGAAAAAGATCACCATAAAGATAAATATATACATTTTTATTATTTTTTTTTACTTATTCACCTCCATAGCAAACAATCTTTTTATATATAATTAATATCTTTTTTTTTTTTTCAAGTAAATAAAATGAGCTTATATAGATTAAATATAAATATAAATATGGTTTATTATTACTGTTGTTATTATTGTTAAAAAAAAGAATAAAGGAGTGTGACTAGAAATTAAATAAATAAATAAAAATTGACAATTTTATTGACCATTAGATTTATTTTTATGAGCTTCTGCTAAAGCTTCTTTTCTTGACTTGCTATTAGGATCAAAGTAAGGCTTTTCCCCTTGTGGTGTTACACGATAACCAAATCTTCTTCCTTCATCAAAGTAATCATAAACAGGAGAATCTGAGAAGAAGAAAAAAAATAAAAAGAAAAAAATGGTTTAATCAATTATATTCATTTCTTATTTATAAATCATTATTAAATCTATTTACTTACGACTAGTAACTCTGTTATCCCATACAGCTACACTTCCCTCTACATAATAATGATAATATAAATATGTTAGTATTTTATGATTACAAAAGTGATTATAACATTAAACTCTTTATTTAATTTTCTTTTTATTAGTACCTTCCCATTTGAATCGAACTTGGAAATCATAGCCACCTGCAAGGTGATTATAAAGAAGTTGTAATAAAGCATCTGATTCTTTCTTTTTTAATCCAACAATAGATCTAGTAAATCCAGGTT
The DNA here is from genome assembly GCA_037043795.1 of Cunninghamella bertholletiae. Lineage (NCBI taxonomy): Eukaryota > Fungi > Mucoromycota > Mucoromycetes > Mucorales > Cunninghamellaceae > Cunninghamella > Cunninghamella bertholletiae. The sequence continues at coordinate 4,535,398 of JAZGVP010000001.1, forward strand.
GAACAAATAATGCTTTCCAACCAGTAACAGGATGAGTTCTATTTTTTTTAATAATAGTCATAATAATAAAGAATCAATATATATATATATATATATATATATTTATATATGATTGAGTCTTTACCTAACAACTGGATGAACAGTATCAGTAGGATATTCACGATGAATAGTATGACCAAAATCTTTAGCAACTTGAATAAGTTGATCGCCATAATGAGTAGCTTCTAATCCTTCAAGGAATTTTTGAAATGGTTTGCTTAATCGATCATAAGCTTGGTAAGATGACCACCTAAAAAAAAGTATATAATCAACATCTATGTATATTAATAAAATTAGTTATTATCTTTTTATTTATTTATTTACCAAATAGTATCACCACCAACTGGAGGTAAATTTTCAATCTTTAAAATAGATAAGGCAGCTGGCTGATGTTCAAAAGTAATATCACTATGGATGGCTAATAAATAAATAAATGAATGAATAAAATTTAATCATCGTTCATTTAATTTATTATAGGTATTATTATGTTTTTTTTTCTATAAGAAAAAGTGAAAATTCTTACAGTCAGAAGCAGCTTTTTCTTCCAAACGTTTAATAATTTTTTGACTATTTTAATAAAATAATTAATTATATGAATAATTTTTTTTAGTTCATTTTAAATAAATATTACTTATTATTTACTATTTTTTTTACAAATTATGCATTACTTTTTTTCATCAAAAAAGACACTAAGTAATTCAGGATGACCCTATTTAAAAAAATAAATAAATAAATGAATATTCTTTTATTTATTGATTTTATTTCTTCTAATTATTATTATTATTATTATTATTATTATTACTTACAGGAACTTGGCCAGAAGAATTATGTATATGAAGAGGGCCAAAATATTTACCAAATTCAATTAATTGTTCACGATTAATATCTTGATCTCTAAAGAAAACCACTCCACGTTCAGCAGTCAAAAGAGCCAAATCATTTTTTTGTTGATCAGTTAATTGAGATAATTGAAGTCCTTTTATTTCAGTACCAATATGAGGAGTGACATCTACAATGGATGTAGCATTATCATATAAGGATGTTTTCTTTGGATCAGCTAAATGACCTGGATCTTTATGTTCAAAAGGTTCAAGTGGAGGATACTAGTTAAATAAAAATAAAAATAAATATATTAGGTATTAATATTATATATATATATATATATTAATATTATTTTTAATTATTATTACCTTGGTATCGGGATAATCTACATACTGACTAATATCATTATGTTCTTCAATGACAGTTTTATCAGTATTAGGAGCCATTTTGTTTACTTGTTTTTTTTTATTTGTTGCTAAATATATAAATATGTTTTTTTTAAAAAAAAGATAAATAGTTGAAAAAAAAAAGGACAATAAATTGTCTATTTATATATTTTAAAGAAATTGTATGTTCCCAAGCTTTAACATGCTAAAGTAAAAAAAAAGGATCCATTCTAAAGCTGTGTTACTTGCGTGATAATAAATAAATAATGCAATAGTATGATTTTTTTTTTTTTCGGGAAAGAGTTTTCCAGTAATTAGTAACAAATAGATTATCAATTTCATAGATAAAAAAAAAATAAAAAGTGGAAATTATGCAATTTGCGCTTGTAATTTGCTAAACTTGAGAGTTTGTGTTACCTAGAATAAAATCATTTTTCAGTAAGTTCCCATTTAGAAAAAAAAAAAAAGATAAAAGATAAACTATAAAATCTTATCATTATTAATTTTAATTATTATATAAGGTTTATTTTATGTATATATTGTGATTAAATATTAGAAAATTATATTGAAAAATGAGTAAATTTAAAGTGATTAATACGTATGTATTTGTGTGTGAATAAAATACTGCAATATACATATATATATATAATTTTAAACTAATAGTAATAATAATAATAATAATAATCAATTATTGTTTTTATAATATACTGATAAAAAAAAAAAAAATACTATTGACAATCCATACAACAGTAATCAACGTATTTAACATCTATAATATATGAATATAAATATATATATATGTAATTAATTATATATATCCTATATTATTTTATTTTTTTATTATTTTAGTTATTTTACCTCTTCTGTTACCAAACCAAGTTGGGAATGGTGTAGAAACTCCGTTGCCGCCACCCATAAAAGCAAATGCAACAAAGAAAACACATAATGAAGTTCCAGAATCTAATGCTGAACTAATTAAATAATTATATTTTACAAATCGATTACGATGATATTTCTTTAAATACCATTGAGAGAAGATAGTAATCATTAGTGATACTGTAACTTGAGCTGTAGCTGAACCTGGTACCGTCACTATAAATAATTTAAAATAAATAGACATATGAATTAAATATATATATTTATATATATATATAATGAGCTCCATTATATAACCTTTTTTCATTTTTTTTTTAAAAAATACCTAATCCTATTAAAATCATTGGTATATTAACATAATTAAATCCAACTTTAGGATAATATTTATGAAGTGCCCAAAATGGAACTGGTAATAAAAACCCAATTAAAAATGCCCATAAAATAATCGAATATTGAGTTCCTGGTCCAAACATCTGGAAAATATATAAATGAATAAAAAATAAATATTAAAGCGAATTCAAGATAATTAATATTAAAATTCACAATGTTTTATACTTCTTCATTAATTATTTACCGTTATAGGACCTACTGCTCCCCTATTATTTATATATAATAAAAAGTAGTATAAAAAAATTAATACAAGTAAATAAATGTGTCTCATATATATATATGTTACCAAGTTATAGCTGCAGAATTCATCGTTTGGAATGAAGCACCATTCCAAATGGTACTCTTAGTATCAGGATCAGTTAAAATTTCTCTTTGAGAATTGATAATCGTCTAAATAGATTTACATGATGTGAATATAATTACATTTAACTATCATTGATATATATATATATATATATATATATATATAATATTTATCGTTTATAGCACTTACATTATTAATAACGTAATTAAATATACATCCAATAATTGTACCTGCTATTTGATGTAAAAAAATCATTCTAGGTGGAATTTTTAAATAATGTCCAATCTTAAGATCACTTGCCATTCTTCCAGCTTGTGCTATATAAAGATAAAAAAAATTAAATAGATAAAAAATCAATAAAAAAAATAATAATCAATTATAAATATATAATAATCATTTACCTAAAGTATTATAACCTAAAGTTTTAAAATACATATTGGCAACTAAATAAATAGATAAATAATAATTTAATAAAATGAATATTAATATATATATATAAAACGATTTCTTAAAGCTATTTTAATATATAATATACCTGGCTTATAAGGAAAGATTAAACCACCAATAAGTTCAGCAAACACATTTAAACCAAATCCTCTTCCAGTTACTGCTTCAATCAAATTTAGGGGTAGTGATAAAGTTAATGAAACACCAATAGCAGTAATAACACCCCACCATGGTAACTGACTTCCATTTGAATAAGCAACAATGATATTTAATATGATTCCAAATGAAAATAATAAATAATACCACCAATTAGGAACCTATTTTTATTTTATTTTTTTCAAAGAAATATATATATATAAATTAGTGCTACTAATTTATTTTATAATGATAATTCCCTTCTTTTTTATTATTTGATAATAATCACTGATTCCTTTTTTTTTTTTTTTAATAACGACTAATGATTTTTTTTTTTACCTCTTTATATACAGACATTAATTTCATATGAATATCCATGTTTTCATTCTCTTTTTCCTTTGATTTTTTTGAAGGTTTCAATGTTTCCCAAATATCTTTGCCATGATATAAAGCAACGTGCATTATAGAAGCAGTAACAGCAAAATTAATAAATACATAAGTGACAGCCCCATAAGTCGAAAAATGAGGATTACCTATTTCTTCAAGTTTTTGATGATTAAGAGAGTTATCAGGGTTCAATATTTCACGTTGTGGATATAATTTTGATGCACCAGTTGTTTTATCAAGAGTGAAAAGTGAGTTGGATAAGAAAGGAAAACTTTTAGCATTCCAAACATCATAATAATATAATAAAGGTGCAAGAAGATATAAAAGAAAAATACCACCATATACATTTAGTTGAACAAAAAGTGGGTATACTAATGGTGAGAGCGAAGATAAATAATTCCAATCAAAACTAAGTTGCATTATACCAAGTCCTTCATTAACTAATGAAATATATATATATATATATATATATATAAGTAAATAAATAAAAAAGTATATATTTATGTATATATACCTGATAAACCTCCAAAGAGGCGTTGAAACCAAATAGATTGTCGATTAGCTAAGCAAAATATTGAAATGCCAGATAATAAAGGAAACATGTACTGAGGTATAATTTCATATAAAAATATACAAGCAAAAGTTAGATAAAAAACTTTTGTTCTCCACCTTGAATCATCGTGATTTGAATTAATAGTACGAATAAGTGATATCGTAGGAAGAGAGGATGGCCTAATATTTTTATTAATGTTATTGTTATTTAAAAAAAGAAAAAGTTATAATGAGAAAAAAAAAGGGAGGTATTAAAAAAAGCGGGCTTTTAAATATGTTTTTTAAATTTATGCATATTTTTACCAAATCATTTTTGCTGGATATACCAGAAAGCTATTATTTTAATAAAAAGAATATATACGTAACATGTTTTTAATATAAATTATTGTTATTGTTATTATTATTTTTATATAAATTAAATTTATGTACACAAATAATATATATATATATTTCATTTTATAAACATACCGACGAAGTTGACCAGCTATACCATAACCAACAAGTTGGGATGCTAATAAAAAAGCAATTGAACCCAATGCAGAGGGAGCATTATTATAAAATAATTGCTGAACACCTAATACCAAAGTTCCATAAGCAGATGTATTAGCAGATGATACCATGACATAAATACAAGTCAATTCTTTATAATTAAAATCACAAGGATTCAACCAGCCACCTTTAGGAAGATACTTTTCCCATGCTTTATTAATGATATAAGCTGTCATCAACATAAATGTTGTATCTAAATTTATACCTACAGGTTTAAACATCATAAGTTGACTTACAGAAGCACTAATACAAGATAAAATCTATATATATATATATATACAAAGATAGATAGATAATTTATTTAATATTAGTATACGAATATATGAACTTATTATATATATATAAATATCTCCTTTACCGTGCCAAGTAAAAAAGATCTAAAGGTTAATACAATCATCGTTGGATCATCATCCATTGTAGTTAACTGATTAACAATATTAATATCATTGTCTTCATCAATTTCTAAAGTTGATATATTTTCTTTTTCAGTGATTTCTTCTTTAATAGCTTCTGTTATATCTGCAAGTTCTTTAATGCTACCATGAACTGGATCTATAGAATCAATTGGTACTTTTTCATTATTATTTTTTGATCTCTTTGACATTTTTATTTATTTATTTAATTATTGTTCATACATAAAATAAAAGATAAATATTTTATAATATATATACAAAAAAGAATAAAGTAAATAAAAAGGAAAAGTGAAAGAGAAAGAAAGGAAAAAAAAAAAAAACGAAAATGAAAGAAAAGAAAAAAAGAGGAAATAAAAAGTTATATTCAAAACAAGACTTGGTATTTATAGAGTATCTTTAAAGAGGGATATATAAAATTTCCTTTAAAAGATAAATCGAATTGCCATTTTAAATCCACCCCTTTTCTTTGCCTTTTCTTTTCTTTTTTTTTCTTTTAATTCTTTTAATCGAATCATTAAATGCTATAAATATCACCTTGGCTGTTTTCTAACTCTCTATTTTTTTTTATTTGAATTAAGGGAAAAAAAAAGTATACAGATATACGGAATATGCTTTAAATGTACTTTGCAAAAGTAAATAGGTTCGGTGATTTAAATTTTTACTCAAAACTGACTTTTTTCATTTTTTTCACTTTTCAGCTCTTTATTATTTTTTAAACTTCTTTATTTTACTGTGTTTAATCCATTTTATGTTTTATTTCTTTTATTATAAAATCTTGTCATCTGCTAATGCTCAAGCAAGTTAAATCTTTAATACAAATATCACAAGAAACATTAGCAAACAATATTGATGGTAAATAATAATAATAAATAAAGTATATATTATATGTATATATTTTAATATATCATACTTTTATAGGTTTAAGCTATGTTGGGGTAGTACCATATTATTTATTAAAGCCTTCTTTAAAAAAAGCTACTCCTCAACAACTCCATCTTATTGAACGTTTAAATCCGGTAAATATTAATAATATATTATATGTAAACATATATACAAACTGCCTTTACTTACTTTTTTTTTTATTATTCTCCCATCCTATTTTATTCTTCTTTTTATATTAGCATCTTTTACCTGATTCTGATGGTAATACATATATATAAATAGATAATAGAAACAGCTTGTAATAATATACATATTAAAAAATTATATATGTTTTATTTTATTATAGAACTGTGGTTAAATCATATGTTAAGTTATTCTGATTTAAGAGAAGCCTATCAACAAGGATTATATCAAAATCCAAGTATTTGGCGTGAGCTTTATATGGTAAAAAAAAAAAGGAATAAAAAATAATTATATAAGCTAGTATAATTGTCTAAATAGAAAATGAATATATATATATATATATATATATATATATTTGTTTGTTTAGAAACGGTATCAAGAAAATGAACAAAGAAAAAAAGAAATCAGTGAAAAAGTGAAAAATCAATATAATAAAATCCAAAATGAAAAAGCTGCTCGATCTATTAAGGTGATAAAAAATGTATCATCTGTTCGCGGGCGAACTTATGAATCAAGTAAGATCATAAATAATTTATTTTTATTTCTTTTTCAAATATATAAAAGAAATAAAATAATCAAAAATAATTAATGATTGTATTGATATCAATTTATTAAAAATAAAATAGGGAAGTCATCAACAAGTAGTAAATTATTTCTGGAAACACGAAAAGCCGCTAATAAAGTGTAAAATATATATTACCATAACTATATACATGTTTAAATAAATAAATAAAAATATTAATAGCTAATAATTTACTTATTTACTTTTTTTTAAAATAGTAATGCTATTTATCGAAGTCATGCTCATTCATCAGTTCATAAACCTATAAAATCCAACACCTTAACACCAAATAGTAGTCATTTAATAAATATTTCTAAACCACCATCAAGGTTAGCACAATCATATCAATCAAATAGAGCTAAATATGGCTCTCCGCCAAGCCTTCCTTCTTCTGTTTCTAAATTAATACCGCCAGCTCCACAACCAATAAAAACCTCTAATCTTTCAGAATCTAAATCTACATCCATTTATAATTGTGCGTCAAACTATCAATATACCCAAAATATAAAACAAGAAAAGGTATAATATATACAAATTATTCATCATGCATGAAGTAGTTTAAAATGAATTAATATATACATATATGTACTTTTTTTTTATATAGGATTATTTAGCTAAATCTAACCTATCAAAATCATCGCCTACATCACCAATAAATTCAAGAAAACCAACTGCTATTGTAAATTATAATCTTTTCGATGAGGTATTATAAGAAATATTCATATAACTAAAATAATCAATTACTAATACATCTTGTAAAAATATTATCTTATAATAGTTGAAATAATGTATATATACAATTTAAAATTTATTTAAGGAATATACCAACTTGGATGGAATATGTGTGGGTGACCATTGTGATTTTTTTTTTAATTTGCTAAGTCAATTGGAATAAAATTAGACGTGTGTACATTTTTTATATATTACGTTTTAAAAAGATTACTATTCAAAATAATATATAATCAAATTAAGTATATAATGTTTTTGGTTTTCACTTATATTATATAGTTAATTTACTAGTGTCAAAGGTGTTTGCCCTTTGAGATGATTAAATCTAAATTTATAAAACAATAGAGCAATAAGATTACACAAAAAAGGGTTCTATAAAAGGAAAACACGAGGTTATTTTATTTTTATTTTAATATAAAATGTTCTTGAAAGTAAAGAGATATAGATGAATACTATTAATTAAAGTAGAATGAAAAAAACAAACAAAACAAGACGGTAATCCTTCTATTTATTTATTTTATGTATTGTATTTATTAAATTATTATACTACTTTTTATATATGGTAGGTTTATAATTAATGTAAAACAAATTTTTTTTTGATCGACAATTTATAAAATAAGGGCCTCTTTTGAAAATTTCAATCTCCGCTATAGAAATATATAAGTTGGATTTCTAAATTTATACTATCAATTTCCTTCTTTCTTCTTTCTTTACTTTTCTTTATTTTAAAATAAATAAACAATGGCTATTAAAGTATGTATATATAATAAATAAAATATTATTAATACTTGTATAAAATAGAAACTAAGTTGAGGCTAAAATGTAATATATATCATCTTGTATTCCTTTTTTTTTTAGAAACAAGGAAAGAAAGGGGAAAAGAAAGTCATCAAGGCTAATAGACCAGCTAAAAAAGCTGATTGGCAAGAAGGGATGAAAAAAAAAGTAGTTGGTGTATCTGATATGACTTTACTTACAAAGATTACAAATGAAGCTATTAATGAAAACTTGAAGAATAGATGGCAAAATGGGGAAATCTATGTAAGTTTGGCAGCTCTCCCTTTTTCTTTTTATTATATATATAATAACGTTCTTTTTATATATTTTTTTATTAACTGTATATACATATATTTAGACTTATATTGGTCACGTACTTATTAGTGTTAATCCTTTCCGAGATCTTGGTATATATACTGATGAAGTTCTTTCAAGTTATAAAGGAAAAAATTTATTAGAAGTAAGTTTTTTAACTTTTTTTTTATTTTTATTTTTAATCCCTATTTTTTATTTACATGTTCTAAAAATATAATACATAAAAATAATCTTATTATTAATAAATATGTGTTTTATATTAAAATATTCTATTTATTAGATGTCACCACACGTATTTGCTATCGCTGAAGCTGCTTACCATCATATGAATAGTTATAAAGAAAACCAATGTGTTATTATTAGTGGTGAATCAGGTACATCATACATAAAAACATATATAGAAAAAAAAGTTAAAGAGAAGTGATAGAATATTGATGGATTTCATTTTTATTTTTATTATTATTAGGTGCGGGAAAAACAGAAGCTGCTAAAAGAATCATGCAATATATTGCTGCAGTTTCAGGTAATGGTGCTAATTCATCTATTAAAGAAATTAAGGACATGGTGCTGGCCACAAATCCTTTATTAGAAAGTTTTGGATGTGCTAAAACTTTAAGAAATAATAACTCAAGTAGACATGTAAATTTTAATATCACTATGAAATATTAGATATAAAAAAATGAATATTCATTTTTTTTATTTCATAGGGTAAATATCTTGAAATTCAATTTAATAGTGAAGGTGAACCTGTTGGTGCTATTATTACAAACTATTTATTAGAAAAGGTAATAATAATAATAATAATAAATATGAGTAGGATATTTATTATTTATATATCAATTCATAATAGAATCGAGTTGTTGGGCAAATCGATAATGAACGTAATTTCCATATTTTTTACCAAATGACAAAAGCTGCACCACCTGAATATCAAGGTAATATATATATATATATATATATATATATTTATAAATATGTGTGTATTGTATATACTAATATATTTATTTTAATAAATTAATTTAGAAACATTCGGATTACAAGGCCCTGAAAGCTATTTATATACAAGTAAAAGTAATTGTTTAGATGTGGAAGGAATTAATGATGTGAATGATTTCAATGATACTTTGGTAAGATAATTTTTATAATATTTGCATTAAAGAATAATAATGAAAAAAAAAGAGCGGTTTTGTAAAAAATTATAAAAATCATGCTATTATTTTTTTTTTAGAATGCAATGAATATTATTGGTCTTCAAAAGGAAGAACAAGATGAAATCTTTAAAATGTTAGCAATTATTTTATGGCTTGGAAATCTCATTTTTGCTGAAGATGATTCTGGAAATGCCGTTATATCAGATATGGATGGTATATATAGTATATATAATATGTAATATAAATAAATGTATATATATATATATATTTGTACTAATTTTTTTCATATATACATCTCTTTAATTAAATTTAGTGGCTAATTTTGTTGCATATTTACTTGAGGTTGATGGCGAAGCACTTTCTAAAGCATTAACAAGCCGTATTATGGAAACTCAACGCGGTGGAAGAAGGGGTAATCTTTTTTTTTCTTAAAAAAATCAAATTAATGTTTGAAAATGGCAGCTACTTATTTTTTTCTTTTATAATTTATTTATATATATAAATATAGGTAGTGTATATGATGTTCCTTTAAATGTTACACAAGCTACAGCTGTTCGTGATGCACTTGCAAAATCAATTTATGAACGTCTTTTTGAATGGATAGTTGCACGTATCAATGTATCATTAGAAGCTCGTGGTGTACCCAAATATGTGATTGGTGTACTTGATATTTATGGATTTGAAATTTTCCAAGATAATAGTTTTGAGCAAATGTGTATTAATTATGTTAATGAAAAATTGCAACAAATCTTTATTGAATTAACACTTAAGGCTGAACAAGAAGAATATGTTCAAGAACAAATTCAATGGACACCCATTAAATTCTTTAATAATAAAGTAGTCTGTGATCTTATTGAAGAAAAGAGACCACCTGGTGTATTTGCTGCTCTTAATGATGCTTGTGCTACAGCTCATGCAGATTCTGGTGCTGCTGATAATTCATTTGTGCAAAGACTTGGATTCCTTTCTAGTAATCCTCATTTTGAATCTCGTGGTAATAAATTCTTAATCAAACATTATGCTGGTGATGTATTATATAATGTAGAAGGAATGACAGATAAAAATAGGGATGCTCTTTTGAAAGATTTATTACAACTTGTGACAGCTTCAACAAATCAATTTATTTCTCATACATTATTCCCTGAACGTATTGATCCTAATTCAAAGAAGAGACCTCCTACTGCTGGTGATAAAATTAAATTATCTTGTAATGCTTTAGTAACAAAATTAATGCAATGCCATCCTAGTTATATTCGTACTATTAAACCAAATGATAATAGAAGTTCATCTGAATATGATCAAAAACGTGTTCTTCATCAAGTCCAGTATTTAGGTTTATGTGAAAATATCCGTGTTAGACGTGCTGGTTATGCATATAGAACTGTAAGTTGTATTAAAATAAAAAATATAAAAAATAGGTTATAAAAATATAACAGATTCATTAACTCTTTTTATTTTTATATATATACAAATTTAAAAAATCATGATAGGTATTTGACAAGTTTTTAGAAAGATTTTATTTGTTGAGTCCAATTACCGGTTATGCTGGTGAATATGTCTGGGAGGGTAATGCTTATGATGGATGTTTAGAAATTTTAAGACATAATAATATACCTACTGATGAATGGCAAATGGGTACTTCTAAAGTATTTATCCGCCATCCTGAAACTGTAAGTGATAAAAACAATTAATGTATATATATATATATATATATGTAACAGTGATTTATTTATTTACTTTATATATACGTAGATATTTGCATTAGAAAATATGCGTGATCGCTATTGGCACAATATGGCAACTAGAATTCAAAGAGCATGGAGAGGATATGTTAGACATAAACATGAATGTGCAAGAAAAATCCAACGATTCTGGCGTCAAAATAAATATAATATTGGATATCTTCAAATGCGTGAATATGGTCATCAAATATTAGCTAATAGAAAGGAAAGACGTAGATATTCACTTTTGAGCATGCGTAAATTCACTGGTGATTATTTAGATATTAAAAACGGAACAGGTGCTACACAAATGATTCGTGATGCTATCACTTTTAGTCATAATGAAGAAGTGGTATTTAGTATGCGTGGTCAAACATTAGTAGCAAGAGCAATGAGATCTAGTGTACCAAGTCCAAGAACATTAGTTTTGGTAATTAAAAAAAAGAAATGAAAAAAAAAAAAGAAATATTGTACTTATTATTATTATTATTATTATTTATCTTCTACTTATAGACTAATCAAGCTTTACACATTGTTGTCACAACAAAAAAAGAACAAATAGTTACTATGACAGAAGAAAAAACCATTTCATTAAATACAATTAGTGGTGTTAGTCTTTCAAACCTTCGTGATGATTGGTTTGTTTTACATGTAGATGGATCTCCAGACGGTGATGTTGTATTATCATGTTTATTTAAAACAGAACTTATTGCACATTTATTACAGCAAACTAATGGACGAGTTAATGTTAATATAGCTGAACAATTCCAATATAAGAAAAAGGGTGGAAAAACTGTAACAATGAAATTTATTAAAGATGAAACTGCTGTTGGTGATGGTCTTTATAAAAGTCATGTTGTAAAAATTTGCTCTGGTGAACCTGCAAACAGTGGTAAAAAAAAAAGATGGGATATAATCTAAAAGAAAAAAAAATATGAAATTCGTACTTTTTTTAATATTGTCACGTTAAAATGATGATGTTTATTTCTTTTTTTTATTATTGTTTAGTTTCTGACCCACCATGTCCTGTTAAACCTAGACCTGTTACTTCAACAACTAGAAATATTAAAAAATCAACACCTAGGCGCACCACCCCAGCAGCATCATCTTCACGACCAACACCAGCTGCTCCAGTATCTACAACTAGTAGCAGCCATAGTAAAATTAATAGACAAGTGCCTCCTCCCCCACCACCTCCCCCTGCATCTGAATCAGTTGCTACAACACCATCATTACCTACTTATAAAGCTATTTATCCTTTCCACTCTGAACAAGAAGGTGAAATCTCATTTGAAATAGATGATATTTTGGAAATTGTAGAGAAGGATGAAAATGGTAAGTGATTAATTATAAATATATTTATGTTTTTATATATACATCGAACATAAAAATTAATCATTCATTCTTTTTTTAAAAAATCATAATCATGCTATTTTAGGTTGGTGGTTAGCTAAAAAGGATGGATTAGAAGGATGGGTACCAAATAATTACTTAGAAGAATATGTTGCACCAAAACCAGTATCTCCACCTCCTCGTCCTGCTGGTCGACGTCCTCCTCCAGCACCATCAGCTATACATCAAGCACCAAATAATACTAATAATCAAGAAGGAGCAAGATCTCCCCCACCAGCACCTGCTGTAAATCAAACAAAAGTACCTGTACCTGTTTTCCCAGGAATGGCATCCACTCCCCCACCAGCACTATTAAATAAACCTGTATCATCATCATCAAATATTAGTCCACCTGCAGTAAATAATTACACTCCATCAAATAATTCAACCCCTGTACCAGTTATGCCAGGTCTAGCCCCTATTGCACCAAACGGTGTTCCTCCATGGAAAGCTCAATTAGAAGCAAGAAAAGCAGCAGCTGGTGGAAATTCTACATCAACTTCGCCTCCACCTTCTATTCCTTCTCGCCCAACCTCTTCAGCTTCTTCTACTCTTTCTTCTTCTTCTTCTCCGCCACCTGTACCTACTAATAAACGCCCTCCACCAATTGCACCAAAGCCTGTTGTTCCTTCTAGACCAAGTAATCTCACTAAACCAGCTATTCCTAATCGACCTGGTGCATCAGCTGCTGCTACAACTTTAGCTGAAGCAGTAAGTTAAAAAAATAATCATTTATGTATATGTATTATATGTCATAAATAGTGAGCTAATTTTAATTTTATTATTTTTATTATTATGTAGCTTCGTCAAAGAAGAGAACAGCAATAGATATACTAATATATATAAAAATATTTTTATTAGTATTAAAAAGCGTACTATTTATTTATTTTTTTATTGTTAGCATTAGAAAACTTTTTTTATTTAATCACTTTAATAAACTTTTGATCTGAATTTTAATGTGAAATGTTTATATCCAAACTGAGTTTTGTGCCTTTTTTTTTTTATAATGCATTGAAGTAAAAGGATTTAACAAGATACTATTAAAGATAGAAATAAATGTAGGATAGTATAACCTTAAAATAATTAAGATAAAATAAATGATAAATTAAACAATAAAATACCAATTATACAAATAGATGGATTTTAAAAAAAACTAAATAAGAGAGAACTTATTTTTATAGAAAAAAATGATATGATGGAAGATCTAAATGAATTTACTGATAAAATGGAAATTCTTCTATCAGAATGCTATTATAATTTTGTTTTCACATTTTTTATATACTAAACTCATGGTAATAAAGATAAATCAAAAAGCGTGAAAATAAAACCAGCTGTTCCTAATCAACCTGATGCTGAAGCGGTAAGTTAAATATATATATATATATATATATGTTTTAAATAGTGAACTAATTTTAATATTCTTATTTTTATTATTATATAACTTTGTCTAATAAAATAACAACAATATATATGTTAATATAAAAAAAAGGAACTTTTTATTAACTTTAAAAAGAGCCATTTTTTTTTTTAATTTAATTAATATTGGAAAGCTTTATATTATTAGATCTTTTTTTTAACTTTGATCTGACCTTAAATGTGACATGTTTATTTCCAAACTAAGTTTTGTGCCATTTTTTTTTATACAAGAAAAAAAAGGGAGCGGGATTTTTGACAGCTTTCTTTCCCTTTCTTTTTTTTTTCTCTCTTTATATACAAATACTAATAAATCTAAAACCATTTATTTTTTATTAAACGCGTATATAATATCTAAATAAAAAAAATAAAATGGCTTTACGTGTTCCAAAAAGTACTCTTCCTCAACTTTTCAAAGATGGATATAAGGTATTTTTTATAATGATCAAAATAATATATATATTTATATGTATATTTATATATTTATATTTTCAACACGTCATCTGATCATCAACATCTATTATTTAAATATACATCCTTTTTAGATCCAACAAGGTGTAGATGATGCTGTTATTCGTAATATTGAAGCTACTCATGAACTTTCTGAAGTTGTTCGTACTTCTATGGGTCCCAATGGTATTAACATAAATAAATAAATAAATATACAAATAAACAATGATTAATATATACTCATCTATTTTTCTTTTTTTCTTAAATATAATAATAAACTTATATATTATAAACTTTTTAATAGGTCGCAATAAGATGATCATTAATCATTTAGAAAAGTTATTTGTTACTAATGATGCAGCAACTATTATTAGAGAATTAGAAGTTGTTCATCCAGCTGCAAAATTATTAGTGATGGCTTCTCAACAACAAGAAACTGAATTAGGAGATAATACTAACTTTGTTATTGTTTTTGCTGGAGCATTATTACAAAAAGCTGAACATCTTTTACGACTTGGTCTTCATCCTTCTGAAATTGTACAAGGTTATGAACTTGCTCGTGAACGTGCTTTAGAAATTTTACCAGGTAAATAATAATACATATAATAAATATTTAAATGATGGTGATGATGATAATTTTATTTTAATAAAGAAAATATTAAAGAAAAGGAAAAACGTATATCTTTTATTATTGATTACTATTTATCTAACCATTGATTTATTTATTTATATTGATAAAAATAGAACTCTCTGTTGCTAAAACTGAAGATTTATTTTCAAAAGAAGAATTATCTAAAACCATTAGAGCTGCTATTAGCGCAAAACAAATTGGTTATGAAGATTTACTTAGTGATCTTGTAGTTGAAGCTGCATTAAACATTATGCCTAAGAATCCAAAAGATTTCAATGTTGATAGTGTTCGTGTTGTTAAGGTAATGGGTTCTAGTATTCATGAATCAAGAGTTGTTAAAGGGATGGTATTTGGTCGTGAACCTGAAGGTAAAGAAATAGTAATAATAATTATAATAATAAAGATGGGATAAGACTAAATTAAAGAAAGAGAGTTTAAATTTGATCATTACTGTTATTATTTATATATTTAATTATTGATCTTATTACTTACATTATGTACTTTCTTTATATATATACATTTATTTATTTAAAAAATAATCTTCACTTTAATAGGATCTATTCAAAATGCTACAAAAGCTAAAGTTGCTATATTTACTTGTCCACTTGATATTGCTCAAACTGAAACAAAAGGTACTGTTTTAATTCATAATGCACAAGAAATGTTAAACTTCAGTAAAGATGAAGAAAAACAAATGGAAAAGGTAAAATAATAATAATATTAATAATAATAATAATAAACAAGGAAAGAAAGGATGCAAATAACAATAATAATTAACGACAACATTTAATAAATAATAATTATATATTAGATTTTCCAAGAACTTGCTGATGCTGGTGTTAAAGTTGTAGTATCTGGTGCTGGTATTGGTGAATTAGCATTACATTACTTAAATAGATTTAACATCATGGCCGTTAAAGTCCTTTCCAAGTTTGATCTTCGCCGTTTATGTCGTGTTGTTGGTGCCACTGCCTTAGCTCGTTTAGGTGCACCCATGGCTGAAGAAATGGGTTATTGTGATATTGTAGAAACTGTTGAAATCGGTAGTGATCGTGTTACTGTTTTCCGTCAAGAAGAAAATGAAAAATCACGTACTACTACTATTGTTATTCGTGGTGCTACACTTAATCATATGGATGATATTGAACGTGCTATTGATGATGGTGTAAATGTAATTAAGGCTGTCACTCGTGATAATCGCTTATTACCTGGTGCTGGTGCTGTTGAAATGGAACTTAATAAACGTCTTCAAACCGTAGCTTCCAAGACTCCTGGTTTAAATCAACATTGTATTAAAAAATTCGGTGAAGCTTTAGAAGTCGTCCCTCGTACCTTATGTGAAAATGCTGGTATGGATGCTACTGCTACTTTATCTCGTCTTTATGCTGCTCATTATCAAGAAAGTGAATCTGGTGCCTCTATTGGTGTAGATGTTGAAGTAAGTCTTTTTTTTATAAATATATATATATGTTTGTTTATTTTGATTTTTAATTTTTTTTTCTTATTTATTTATACGATTAAAGAATAACGGTGACGGTACCTTGGATGCTACTAAAGCTAATATATTCGATACTGTAGCTGCTAAATATTGGGCTCTTAAATTAGCTGCTGATACTGCCATTACCATCCTTAGAGTAGATCAAGTAAGTCATTAATATATATATATATATATTATTTTCTTTTCTTTTACTTTATACTAACATTTATATGTCTTTCCTTTTTTTTTTAATCATCAATTAGATTATCATGTCCAAACCCGCTGGAGGACCAAAAGCACCACCTAAACAAGGTCATTGGGATCAAGATTAAAAATATATCAATTAATAAAAAATATTAATAATAATAATAGTACCAATCATAAAGAAAGAAGGAAGAAGAAGGATTTAAACAATTTTAATCATTTTTGACATAAACCAATTTAAATTAAATCAGCAATAACAATAAAAAAAAAAAACAAAATAATAATAAAAAGTAATTTTTATTCATACGTCATTTTTTAATTATTCATTCACCATGTCTTTATTAGAAAAAAAATAATAATATTAAAATCAATAAAATATGTTTTATGAATGTTTTAACGATGATTTTAAGTCTTAACAAGTGCATCATTTCTTTACATAAACCATAAATTAGAAATTGCTAATGATTCTTAACTTGTATATTAATTACTTCAAGTGATAGTGTCAATTTATTTATTTATTTATTTAATCACATTACAATAATTCATAAAACTGTCTTTGTCAAAATAATCAACAACTAAAAGAAAAAAAAAGGAATGATTAGTTAAAATTAAATTTATGACAAAATATAATTCGCATATATATATTCATATACATAAACATTATTTTAATGAATTCTTTATTATTTTGAATAAATATAAAATATGTATTGTATAGCAAGGCAGTTGAACAGAACTATAATGTGATTTAAAAGAAAAAGAATTAAAAAAAATCATGCAAAAGTTCATTTAACTAATATCATCTTATTCCATTTTCACTGTATAAAAACTTAGCTAAATGGATGATCATCTATGCAATCAATTCTATCTTCTGAAAAAGGGTCTTTTTTAATTAATTACTCTGTACTGTATTAGAAAATAAAAGAAATAAAAAACAATTAACTATAACCTATTTTCAATAGGTAAAGAAAACACCACTTTGTGTCATTTATCTTTGATCGAACTTGCATTTATAGTGCAACTTATTTTTTTTTATGTAAAGTGATAATCTAAAAACTAATTGTTTATTGTGAAATTTCAGGATATTTTGTGTTTCATATTTAATGAGTACACTATCTGATCAAAAATTTCAAGTATATACATATTTTTTTATTTCATTCAAATTGTATATATATTTGGCTTTGAGTTCTTTTTGGAAAAATCATTAAAAAATATTTATAAAAAACAAAAAAAAAATTGCGTAACATGATTTAAATATTTTTACGTCTTTCTTCATCATCATCGTTATCAGTCATTAAAAACATTCAATCAATGATTAATTGTTATTTTTTTTTTTTTTTTTTCAAGTATTATATAATAAACTCGTATATATATGTTCTTTAAAATTAAAATCATTTCATATATTTTCTACTTTTTATTAAATAAATACTTTTTGAAACACCTTTAAAAGAACTTAAAATCAAAGTGAAAGAAAAAAAAAGAAATGTTAATAATTGGGATATTTCAATCTAATTGTGCAACTAAAATCTAAATATGAAACATAAATAAATTCATCTGCATAAAGTTATTCTACATAAACATTTTAATTTAATTTGTGATAAAGTATAACGATTAATACGCGTATATATCCAGTTTATGACATCAATAAATATATGAAATCAATGTATTTCACTTTAAATTAATCCAATATTCATTTTTATTTAAAAAAGAGAGATTTAATCGACTTTTACTTTTATTTATTTACATAATGACTTCTAAGTTGTATATGGATTGGCGTTCTTTTATTTATAAAAATAAATAATAATAATAATAATAATAAATATTTATTTACTTCTTTAAAACTGTTTTAAATATATTTTAATTCTTCTTTAATAAGATTATTATTATTTTTATGGAAAAATAAATAAACAATGAATTTGATATAAATAACCTTTTTTTTTTCTTTATATATATCTTTTTATTTTATTATTTTCATTTTATAATATAATTATTATTAAAAAAAAAAAAAAATGATTCAATTGAAATTAATTATTTCATACCTTTTGGTTTGGTTGGTTGCTTCTGTATTTGCTGGAAAGGCTTATTTTGAATTTAATTATATCAGGGATAGATTTATTTTTGAGCTTACTGATGATAGCAAGATTGCACACGCTAGAAGGATTTTAAGTGGTGAAGAAACGCAAGAAGTACATGTTATGGGTAGAATTATCAAACGTCCTGCTCCTTATAATCCAAGATGGGATTTCCATCTTGACCCTAATACAATTTATTTTTTTTACCAAGCTATTGAAGTATGTGATGCGAGTCCAAGTTATGTTGAAGATCATCTTGATGAAGCTTGTGGTCCTTTCCTTCCTGGGTGTCATTGGTGTCCTTGGTTAAGTGAATTAATAAGAGAAGTTCCTCCTTCTAATTCATTTAGCCATAATAAAGTATATAATGTCAACCAATTCATTTTGGATCACCAACAAGAAAAGACTGGCTGTCATGATCGATCTTTTTAACATTCATATTTTTTCTTTTTTAAATACATATATTCAAATCTATAAATAAAGAATTATCCAACTTATACTTTATAAAATATAATTTTAATTTAAAACTTCATTATAAAAAGTGATCTTTTTCATTCATTATTTTAACTATATTTTTATTAAGTAATATATATTAAATTTTATATCATTCGTTTTTTTAGAACCAATCGTTTCTTATAATATTAAAAAATGAGTTAGTTTTAAGATAAATATTTGAAATAGTTCGGCAGAAACTCATAGTTAAAAGGGTATTTCTTTTAAGTTCATAAATTTAAGCTCAGATCTCCCTGTTACCTTTTTTTAATACTTCTTTCAACTTTCTTTTTCTTCAGATATTTACTATGAAACTAATTCATCTAAAATGATAGTAAGAAATTCTAGTTCTAAAAAATTGAATAATATAAAGTTTAATATATAATTATTAATAGAAATTAAATTAAAATAAGGAATGAAAAATGATCACGATTGATAGTGGGAGTTGAAAAAAAAATAACTTGTAATCTAATTTTATCATGTTAAGCTTCAATTTTTAATTTTTATTGTGATTTTATTATTACTGCAATAAAATTTTATGCATGGTGATACTTTTTTTATTAAAAACAAATATTTTTTTTACTATTTAAGTATACTGATTTATTTATATTTATTCATGTATTTATATTTACTGTGTTTTACTATTAAAACAATAAAAAAAAAAAAAAAAAACACCACTTTATATCATATTCCTTAGATCAAACTTGTAAGTAATAGTAAAATTGATTTTTTTATATTATAAAGCAGTTGTGCATTTAAAATAGTTGTTTATTTGAAATTTCAGGATATATCGCGTTTCATATTTAATATGAATACACAGCTATATTGAAAGCTCCATATATATACATGTTTTTTATTTCATTCAATTTATAAATAGCTTATAAATATTCGGTTTTGAGTTCTTTTTAGAAAAAAAGTCTTAAAAATATTTGTTTAGCATTAAAAAAAAAATAAAAAAATAAAAAAAATAAAAAATAAACAAACTGAATGGTATAATATAAATATTTTTACGTTATTATTCATCATCATTGTTCACAGACCATTAAAAACATCTAATTAATAATTAATAATAAATAATTAAATATATAAAATATAATAACGCACTTGCAATTATTCATTGATTTTTTTTTCAAGCCCTATATAACAAAATATTATATATACTTTTTTAATATTTAAATCATTTCATAAATAATATATTATTAATTAAATTAATACTCTTAAAAAGACTTGAGGTCAAGGAAAAAAAAAAAAAAAAGGAATATAAATAATTGGACTTTTTCAATCTAATTGTGTAACTAAAATCTAGATATGAAACATAAATAAATTCATCTGCATAAAATTATTCTACATAAACATTTTAATTTATTTCATGATAGTGATGATTAATACGCGTATATATCCAGTTTATGAGATGAATAAATGAATTTTTAACTTTATGAATTTCACTTTAAATTAATCCAACATTCATTTTTATTTAAAAAAGAGAGAGAATTAATCGATTTTTAAATTATATATGGATTGGTATTCCTTTATTTATAAAAATAAATAATAATAATAATAATAATAAATATTTATTTACTTCTTTAAAACTGTTTTAAATAATTTTTAATACTTCTTTAATAAGATTTTTTTTATGGAAAAATAAATAAACAATGAATTTGATATAAATAGCTCTTTTTTTGTTTTTTTTCCCTTTCTATATATCTTTTTATTTTATTATTTTCATTTTATAATATAATTATTATTAAAAAAAATGATTCAATTGAAATTAATTATTTCATGCCTTTTGGTTTGGTTGGTTGCTTCTGTATTTGCTGGAAATGCTTACTTTGAATTTGATTATATCAGGGATAGATTTATTTTTGAGCTTACTGATGATAGCAAGATTGCACACGCTAGAAGGATTTTAAGTGGTGAAGAAACAGAAAGAGTACATGTTGTGGGTAGAATTATAAAACGTCCTGCTCCTTATAATCCAGGATGGAGTTTCCATCTTGACCCTAATACAATTGATTTTTTTATTGCCGCTATCGAAGTATGTGATTCACATATAAGTTATCTTGAAGACCATCTTGATGAAGCTTGTGGTGCTTTTCTACCTGGGTGTATGTGGTGTCCTTGGGGAAGTAGAATAACAAGAGAAATTTCTCCTTCTAATTCATTTAGCCATAATAAAGTATATAATGTCAACCAATTCATTTTGGATCACCAACAAGAAAAGACTGGCTGTCATGATCGATCTTTTTAACATTCATATTTTTTCTTTTTTAAATACATATATTCAAATCTATAAATAAAGAATTATCCAACTTATATTTTATAAAATATAATTTTAATTTAAAACGATAAAATGTTTTATCCTGATACATACATATCTGTTTTCTTGATCATCCATGCAAAAAAAAAAAATTTACCTTGATGTTATATGCTTTATCATTAAAGATAAATGGTTTATTTAAGTAAGCTGATTTATTTATTTATTTTACAAATACAAAAACCATGTTCTCTTTAGGTGTACACACATCATCACAAATAGTCACTGTGGTTATTTCATTGATTTCTATCAATCTGATCAGCATCTTTTGTTGTTCTTTTTTTTTTTCTTGTCCATCCAACTAAAATTAAATTGTTTAGTATTTTTATTTATAATTGTGTTTATTGTTATTTATTTAGTATAATGATTTATTTTTACAAATACAAAAAAGAAAGTCAAATTTTCATTTTACTAAACACTATCTAAAGTTGTCTATATGATTGTTTTCTTCTATATTATCATTTACATGGTATACTTGATATTTCTTCATCAACTAATTTTTATTCTATTATTTATTTATTTTTTCTGTATATACCAGTGTATATTTATAAATCCAGTTGTTGTGATTTTTTTTATATATTCTTAAGCTGTTATTTTTATGAATCAACTTTAGTATATTTGTCAATAATGTAATCATTTTCAATATTGGCATTCTTTTTGGTTTATTTAATAAATACAATAAATTATATATACAGTAATACGTTATATTTAAATAAAAAGAAAATTGTTAATCTTTTTTTTTTTGACTCATAATTATATGCCATTATTTTTTTTGTTTTGGATTATTTTTTAAAAAAAAAAAATGATAATAAACTGAATATACTTGTATTTTATGATATAATAATAAAAACAACAATAATAATAAGTAAAAAATAAAAGAAAAGAAAAGAAATAAACTGACAAATTAAAAATATACATGCATAGTACACATCCAATCGTTCATATTCTTTTTTTTTTCAATTTTTACTTTGAAATTGTTGAATGTTCTTAATATTTTTTTTATGTAAATATATTTACTTTTTTCTTTTCTTTTATTATTAAAAAAAAATGTGTATATAATGAAACATATATATATATATATATATTTAAAAAAATGATTGTATGTATATTTAGTACATATATGTATATAAACTTTTTTTTTCCTTTTAAACAAAAATAAATAATAGTAACAAAAAAAAAAGAAAAAAAGAAAAATAGATATCATATATATAAATATATTTAAAACAATGAATGAAAGAAAAAAAAAAAAAGAGAAAACAATTAGATTATTAAGTTTTAATTTTCAGTAGCATCATCTTGTTGAGTTTCATCTTCATCAGCATTATCATCATCAAAATCATTATTATCTAAATCTACTTCACTAGGAACAGAATAAATACGTAAGATAGGACGATTAGGATCCTTCAACATGACATAACGACCATCAGATAATTGTAAACACATATCCACAACAGCTTTTACAATACCCCAACCATTATTTAATGATAAATTCATTTGAGCAGCAAAATCTTTAGGTTTATAGGCTTGAGTACCTAAAATGATATGACGAGAATTATCTTTAGGATTGGCACGAGCAATATAACCTAATTTTAATTGTCCAGCATCGGCTAAAATGGCTTGAACGGCCCATCTTGCTAATTTAGCAGCATTATTACGCATTTCAGTAGCTACAACGGCACCACGTTGAGAATCTAAACTCTTTTTCCATGCTAAAGCACCTCCGGCGCCTTGGGCAGAAGGATCAAATTCATTCAAGGCACGAATAGTGGCATAGGTGTTGGCATTACCTGCTGATTTGACAGCAGCATCGACTTCTGTACGTACAATCAAATGAATAGGTTCCTTTTCTTCTTCTTCTTCATTATTATTATTTTTATTACTAAAACTACTAGTGAAATTGTCATTCTTATTGCTGTTGTTGCTATCGGCTAAATTGAATTGTCTATATCTATAACCGCAAGATGCTAATTTGCTGGCTGTTTCAGATGTAGCAAATGGATTAGGTTGATCAAATTTAACAGTGGATTTAGCTGATGATTCCAAAACTTGACGAGCGAAATTTTGATTAATATAAGTAGCTTCATTACAAAGAGCTGACCATGAATTAATAGTATCCTTATCATTTTCTGCTGGAGGATCAGTGGTATTTTCATTAACAGTAACGAAATCAAATACACCACCTGGTCTCTTGTCTAAAATAATTTTATCATTTTCTTTTTTAACTACGATATCCCATGGGTAAACTGTACGTGTAGCACACATTAAAAGTGATAAGACGGCATCTGTAGCATAAACAGTGGCTTTATTTTCTTTAATGAATTGTTGAATAATAGGATCTTCAGAGGTGGTAGTATCATATTTAACACGATCAATATGTTGAAGTGGTTTTTCATTTCTGGTGTTAACACGATCGTAATCCTTATTGTAATAATTAACTGAACCATAGGAAGCACTATATATAAAAAAAAAATATGATCATCATTAATATATATATATATATATATATATATGCATGGATCAAAAATAAAAATAATAAAAATAAAACTTACATGTCTTCAGCTTGAGGAACGTTAAATGTCAATTTACTTAAACGACTGAATTCAATTTCATCTAATAAAGTCCAATCGGCACCGATATTAACAGAAGCATTACGTACACGTTGAGGTTTATCATAATCACGACCATAACGTTTACGAGCTTGTTGTTGTTGTTTATTAGATTGAGGACGAGATACAGTACGGTAACCACCAGCTTGTTGTTGTTTATTAGTAGGAGGACGTACTCTAGTATTACCACCAGCAGCTTTAAGGGCCATTTTCTTAACAGTAGCAGAACGATTATCTACAACTGAGAAAGAAGATTCATCTTCAGTATGAGTATAAGCAAAGGTTGAAGCAAAGGAAGCACCATAGACTTGATGTTGATCTAAAATATAAATATATATATTAGAATAATATTAATAATAATAATAAATTGATATATATAGATATATACCTCTGTTGAAACGATTGAATCCTTGTTTTCCTTGACGACCAGTATTATCACGATTATCTTGTTTTTGACCATCGGGATTAGTCCAATCAGCCACACGACCTAATTTATCAGCTTTACTGTAAGGTGCATAAGGAATATCACGGAATTCTGTAGGAATGATATCACTAGCAGGTCCCCAGCCATATTCACTATCGTGAAGGGTTGGTAAAAAGAAATGAGGTTTACCTTCAGCCATTATTTTTTTAAATGATAGAAAAGAATAATCTATTCAAAGTGAAGAAGGAAAAAAAAAAAAAAAAGAGAGGTAAGTGAAAAAAAAGTTAGGACAAACAAAAGAAAAAAAATTAAAGCGCGTGACTGAGTTTTTTTTTTCATTTCCCATTTTTTTAAATTCAACCATTCTCTTTTTTTTTCTTTCCTTTTTCCCTTACATTACATTTTTTGTAAATACTATTATATATATATATATATATATATATATAATGGATTCAACAAGTTTATCAAGTACAAGTGAAGATAAAAATCAACCAAATGATGGATTTAAAAATGATATAAGGTCAATACTAGGACCTCTTGTTTTAACCATAGATAAAAATATTATCAATACACAACAAAGTCAGCAAGAGTTAGGTGAAGAAATAGATCGACTTACAAAAGGTTAGAATAGATAATAATATTAATGCCATCATGTATATATATATTAGCTTATATTAGAAATAATAAATAAATAAATGAATAATAATAATAATATATATATAAATAAATATAATTATTCTTACTTTATTTTTTCTTATTTAAATGAATAGAACTTGAAACTTTCACTGATATGGCAGGACCACCTCAAGTACAAAATGCTTTAGAAAAATTGGCGGGAGCTAAAAAAAAATTAGCCAATTCTATCAATTTACTACAACAAACCAATTCTAGAGTGGATCGAATTCAAGAAATATTAAACAATGCATCTTAGACTTTCACTCTCCCCCTTACCTTCCTAATCTACCCCTATTATTATTATTACTTTATTATTTATATACCATATATATATCATAATGATTTATATTATTTTTTAAAAAAAGAAGAATAAAAAATTCATCACTACATAAATATATCTATTTATCTTTAATTATTTTAAATTAAATTAACTCATCATCAATAGTATATATAAATATATATACAAATATATATTGAATTTTAACATTAACAATGATAAAATGAATTCAATCCGAAAAAAAAAAACAAAAAAACCAGCAGTATGGATAAATAAATGGGTGATGAAAAAAAAAAAAAATAGGATTTATATTTATAGTTAGAACAAAACTTTTTTTTTTGAACCAATAATAAAATAGAAAATCCATTAAAATAAGGAAAGTTACATTATTTATTTCATATATTATTATCGGTCATATCGCTACCATATTTAGACTATAGCCTTTTTTGTGATTGTTCCTAATTAAATAAAAAAAATAGTATCTTTTATGTTCTTTTTTTATATATAAAATAAAATAAAAAGAGAAAAAAAAAATCCGGATTTTTATATGCCAATACAGAAAAGTTATTTATTTCCTTAAGAAAAAAGAAATGTAGATATAACATAAATAAAAAACGTATAATCAAAAAAAAAAAAAAAAAGAGGGAGATATATAAACAAAAAATAAATACAAACATAATAAGCATTAAAAAAAAGATGTGTTTCATAAATAAATAAAAAAATAAAATAAAAAAAGCACATAATTGTATATATATATATATATATATATGATCATAAAAATGGTATTAAAAAAAAATAAAAGGAAAAAAGAAAAAATCTATTACTATTATTATTGTTGTTGTTGTTGTTGAGAAAATAATTGTTGAAGTACAGAAGTAACGTCATAATTACCAGGAGTAGATTGTTGTTGACGTTGTTTATTAGAAGCATGATAATTTGCAGCAGAAGCAATTAAAGGAAGAACTTCTGGAGGTAAACTATTTAATTTTATACCTATTGATTCTAATATAGCATATACTTCATTATTATTAGGAGGAGGAGGAGTTGATGATTTTAAAGATGAATGATGATTTAAATGTTGAAGAGGAGTAGTTGTTGAATTTGACCACATACTTGTTAAAGAAGAATGAGATGAAGATGTAGATAATAAATCGGGAGGTGATGAAGAAATAGGTTGTTGATATTGTAATTGATGTTGCTGTTGTTGATTATTATTATTATTATTGTTATTATTATTTACATGTATATCAAAATAACTATTATTTGGTACTGATGTAGAATATAATCCCGGAGTCATGGATGACGATGATGAGGATGATGGTGAAGAAGGAATAATTGAATTTGTAAACGTTGTTCTTCTTTGTCTTTTATTATTACTATTATTAGATAAAGGTTTGATTTGAGATAAAGATGAGGATGAGGATGATGGTTGTGGTGGTAAGAAAGTAGGTGTAGTAGGTGATGAAGGTAAATTTGAATGATTATTATTATTACTATTATTAAAATGATTAGGTATATAAGCAGTAAAATTATTATTATTATTATTATTATTAGATGTTGTTGTTATTGATAATGATGATGATGATGATGTATTTTGAATAATATTAGCATTAGATAAAGGAGGTGATGATGATTGTTGTTGTTGTTTATTTTTTTTACCAGTAGCATTAGATCGATTTCTTTTTTTAATAACATCTGTTTTTAAACTTAAAGGTCGTACAACACCATGTAATTTTAAAAATAAACCACAAGCATTACAAAGAGGTTGACCTTGAGGATTTCTACGCCATAATGGAGTAGTTGATGTTCCACAATTTGTACATTGAGTTTTACCTTGAGATGACATTTTTTGATTAACAACAACACCAGTGTTATTATTATTATTATTGTTATTAGATTGAGGTTGATAAGAAGAAGAAATGGGAGGAGGAGATGATACTGATGATGATGATGAAGAAGAAGAAATTTTTAAATCATCATGAAAAGATTCTGATCCTGTTACAGAGCTTGCTGAAGAATGGGATTTTGGTGTTGAAGGTAAAGAAGTAGCATAACCATTATTATTATTATTATTATTATTATTAAAAGGTATTTGCATATTAAATGCTGGTATATTATTATTATTATTATTAGTATTATTTTGATTAGGTTGATACATATGTAAAAGCTCTTCAAAACTAAGACCACCATGATTTACTAAAGATTGAGATCTAGAATGATGATGAAGAGAATAATGTTGTTGTTCATTAGTAGGCGTCATAACCAATGGAGGAGTCATATTTCCGAAATAATAATTATCATTATTTAAATGATCGTTTGTTAATGGAGGAGGAGAAATATGATATAATAAATTAGAACTTGAATTATTATTATTATTATTATTAGGTAATGAACAACTAATAGGATCTGTCATTAAAGGTGATGATAAGTCTTCTTCTTCATAAGTAGTTGTAGTATCCATATCATCATGAAGAGGTATAGTGATACTTGTAGGTAAACGTGCATGTTCAGATTTTCTTTTGGCAGGCTAGAGAATTTATTTTTATTTTATTTTGTTTTTTATATTTATATATAAATAAATAAATATATAAATAAAGTAAAATAAACATATTTTTGGTTAGTATCACATGTAATCAGCAAGATAATTTTCCAAATGATTGGATTGATTATTTTTTTAAGGAATTTTTTTTTTTAATGAAATACATACAGTATATTTTTGATCGTTATATTGATTGAATCTAGAACTACCAGATATTAATACTGTTCTATCTTGACTTATATTTTTAATATTATTATTATTATTTTCATTTAAATAATCCATCATATAAGGAGGAGCAGAAGAAGATAATAAAGAAGTAGTATCATCGGCTATTGGTTGTTCAACAATAGTATCTTTTTTATGAATATCCATTTTAGTACTAGCAGTATTTTCTTTTTCTTTTTGTTCTTCTTCTTCTTCTTTATTTTTAAGTGTCATAGCCATCATTCTCCAAGTAAGATTTTCTAAACGTGAACCATTAGGTAATGAATCTTTAGCTTTTGTATACATTCTCCATACTTGACTTGAAAGTGGATCTTCTTCTTCTGGTTTAGGTTCTTCTTTCGTTTTAGTGGGAGTTGCAGGAAATAAAGTATCTGACAATAGTATTTCCGTTAATTGACTTTTTGTAGGCATTTTGATTATTAATTTATATACAAAATAAAAATAAAAGAAATTGAATAAATAAAAAGTGAAATAAGGTGTATATATATATATATATATATATAATTATATACTATTAGAAAAGGAAAAATAGATAAAATAAAAATAAAAATAAAAAATGGAAAGAAAAAAGAAAGAGAGAGAGAGAAAAAAAGAAAAAAGAACGGTGATTTAAAATTATTAAATCAACTCTCTTTTTTTTTATATAGTTAAATTTTATAATACGAAAAAAAAAAGAGGATCGCTGATCTCAGTTTTTTGCTTACTTTTTTTTTCTTTAGGTTACATTCTAATTTAATTGGCTGGTGACTTTTTTTTCAACAACTTATCAAATTCCATTTCGGGTAGAGTCGCTGATAATAAATTTAAAAAATTAATAACAACTATCGTTCCGTTTATGATTATTATAATTATTATTATTATTATTGATTATTTGTATATATAAAACAATAATAAACTAATACTTCATAATTAAAGAAAAAAAAAAGAATATTATAAATGAATTCATATTTTAATTTATATATATATATATACTTATATATTTATATCAATTATATCTATGATAATATCAAATATAGAATATATATATATATATATATATAAATATATGTATATATATAAATATATATTTATCAGGCATGTCTTATTTTAACTGATTATGATAAGATGACGATTTATACAATTTTGCTCACATGAATAATCTTTTTTTCTTATCTTTTTGATTACCATATTTGGCATCAATGAAAGGAAAAATAAGCTTATTTTTTATCATTCCGAGGTTTACACACACCATTTAAAAAATGAGGAAGAAAAAAAAAAAGGGCAGTTAAAACTCAGTTAGCAAACCCCCCAAAAAAAAAAAATATTGGTTGAAAAATATAACTAGTTTGATTGGCTAATGGACTTTTGCATCAATAATAAATCATTTATTTCATTATTTCCTCTTTTCTCTCTTTCATTTTCAAATTTTTTATTCAAAATAATAATTAATAATAACAATAATAGTAATAAAGGATAACCTCTATAAGCTTTTGATAGGATATTTATAAAAAGATATTTATTTATACCACATATACAAACAATGTGTATATATTCAGTGGTTCATTTATTCAATAATATAAAGAAATGCGTAAAACTACGTCATAAATGATAAAAAAGAAAAATATTTGAAAATTGAAGATTATTCCTTTTTCTTGATTAATCATATGAAAATATAATAATATATTTTTCGATAATAATGACAGAAGGAAAAAAAATAATCATATTTCAATAATCATTATATAATTACAATGGTAATAAAAAAAAAAGGGTTCATTTTAATATATCATTTAAAAAAAAAAAGATACAAACTTGGATATATACTGATGATTACTCAGATAATGAAAAAAAATAAAAATAAGATCGATCATTAATTATTTATTTTTAGGTCTTTAGGTAAGATAAAGTTTGGATAAAAAAAAAAGATTACTTAATTATTTTATCTGGCATAAACATATACTTATTGAATCCATTGTATCTTACCATGATCAAGTGACTTATATCATTCATACTACTATTTTATAATGATAATCAAATATGTAAGGTTACTTTTTTTTTATAGCACTTTATATAAAAAAAGAACTAATAGTAATAATAATAATAATAATAATAATAATAATGGTAATAATAATAGTAGTAATAATAGTAATAATTTATATATATATTAAAAATAAAATGATAATAAATATATGTACATAAATAATTATGAAAATAAAAAAGGATGGATTAATATATATAAAAATAAATAAATAATTAAATAAATGGTAATCACGATAGAGAATGTACTTTATGCTTGATCGACTTCTTTTATTTGAATAGCTACATCTTTTATTTTCTTATCATCATCATCTTTAGAGTTGGTAGATTCATCAGTAGTAGATAAGATATCTGATGGAAGAGTGGTACCTGAACTTTGATAATCTTTATAAACATCTTTATATAATTCCAATTGCCCTTCTTTTTGAATCCCATTATTATAAGATTGTCCAAGTCCATCATAGATGACCATTTTAACATACTATTAAAATATATATTTATATATATATATATATATATATATATATATTTGTATATATTTGTATATTAGAACAATAATATTAATTACTGATATATATATTATGTATATAATTTTTACCCATAATCCAACACTAGCAATGGTAACAATAATAGATACAATATATGGAACTAAAAAAAAAAAATGAAGGATGAATATGAATTTTTGCTTGCTTTTTTTTTGTTTTGTTTATATATGAAAAAAATTACCCCAATATGGATATGCAGATGGTGCTTTAGTAGGAGGGATATAAACAAATGTAAGAGTAAATGCACATATGGCCAAATAAAATATGACAAGAGGAATGGGAGTACGGAAAGGTCGTCTAGTTGTAGGTTCACGACGACGAAGAATTAATACAGCAATACCGCAAAGTGCAGCTAATTTAAGATTAAATAAATAAATAAAAAGATAAGTGTTAATCGATGTTGTATATATATATATATATATATATATATATAAAAGAATTTAAAATTTACCAAAGAAATAGTCACTATAACCAGAAAACGACATGATAAATTGGAAAGCAGTACCAGGAGGAGGAGCTAATAAAAAGATCAAGGAAATAACATATAAAAGTAATAATGCAGGTACAGGTGTATGAAGGGTAGGATGTAATTTTGAAAAGAATTGATCAAATGGTAAATGGCCTTGTCTTGCAAATTCTAAAATAACACGGGATCCTGAATAAGTAACTACGCCAACAAAACCAAAAGATGAAAGTCCAACAAAAATTGGTAATACTTTTGTACCAAATATACCACCAAATGCTGTAGAGAACAAGTTAGCTGCAACAGTTAAATTAGAATTTGCAATCACTTCAAGTGGTAACACAGCTAAATAAGCTATTTTTTTTTTAATAAAAAAAAAAAGAAAAAAAAAAAAGAAAAAAAAAAAGGAAAAAAAAAAAAGAAACGAATATTAAGAATAAAAAAAAAAAAGAAGAAAAAAAAGTTGAATGAATAAATAATTAAATGAAATTTTCATCTTTCTTTTTAATAATGATAATGATAATAATATTTACCAACATTAGCCAAAAGATATAAAACAGTAGTAAAAGCAACAGAAGCAATACCACATCTTGGAAGGTTTTTAATTGGATCTTTTAATTCATCAGTGACTTTTTGTAAATTATTATAACCACCATAAGAAAAAATCACATAATAAATAGCAGTAGCATACGAACCAGCGTTATTAATTGTACCATGAAATGAGAAATTTTCTTTTAAATCAGGTTGATTAGGTAATCTTCCTGCTAAACCGGCAAAACCAACACAGATCAATAATAAAAGTAATGTAATTTTTAATACTGTAAAAATGTTATTAAATCGGATAGCACCCTATATATATATATATATATATATATATAAATATATATTTTAAAAAATCATGTGATTATTTAATAACTTTTTCTTTTTTTGGAAAAAAGAGATAAAGTTTGACTTTTTTTTTACCTTAACAGAAAATATATTTACTAAAATCCAAAATGTTATACAAAATGCTATTAAAAGGGAAAAAAAAGTGAATATTTCATTTTAATATAAAATTGAATAATAATAATAATAATAATAAAAGATATCAAGTTATATATATGTATATATTACCACCAAAACCACGAGCTTGCCAATCATTAGTACCTTTAGAAATAGCACTATTTATCATTTAAATAAATAAATAAATAAAATTAGTTAAAACATAACATATATGTGTGTATATATAAATATCATACATTACATATATATTTATTATGAATAATTATAACATACAATACAATATTATTTCCAAAAACTGTAGCACCTTGTGCAATACCTCCTGATCTTGATATAACTCCAACCATGATCATAAAGACAAATGCAACCAATTGTTTAGGATTTGGATAAGTATATGCAAGATATTCCTTTTCAGCTATAATAATAAATAATAATAATAAATTCATCTATTAGTATAAAAACTAATGAAATAAAAATGCGTTTATATATATATATATATATATTTATTTACCTGCACTATAATATTTAAGTATATATATTGATAATAACCCATTAATAAAAAGATAATAATAATAATAATTAATGAATATCATATATATATATATATATATATATATATATATTTACCTGCGTGGAAGCTATTGAAATAGTAATAAAAAAGAAATGATTAGTTTTTGATTTTATTACGTGTAAAAAGAAATAATACCCTGTTTTTTATATCTATATTTATTTATTTATTTACCATAGTTCCTAATTCCATAAATACAGATAAACCAGAAGTAGCTGTTATAGCACCTATCACCCAAAGAATAAGTACCATTCCACCACTACCAGTATTTTGTAAAATAAGTGCTGGATTTGAAAAAATACCTATAAGTGTATAAAATAAAGAAGTTTATATTTAATAAAAAAAGAAAGTTCTTTTTATTTCTTTATTTGAATTAAAATAAAAAAATACCTGTTCCAATAATCTGGCCAATATTCATCATGGTACCACTAAAAAAACCTAAATGACGCTCTAACTTTTGATCTACATTATATATATATATGTAAAGGTAAATTCATTTAAACAAAATATATTAATAATAATAAAAAGAGAAAAATAGTAAAAGAAAAAAAAAAAGAGAGAGAAAATGGTAAAGGAAATAATAAAAAAAAAAGATTTACCGCCTACAGCCAGCGGTGTTATTTTATCGTTGATTTGACGATTGGCAGGTTTATTTGATGGATAATTATTTTCAAGATCACTCATATGATTTTAATTTTTAATAAATAAATAAATAAATAAATAAATAAATAAAAAAAGGAGAAAAGGAAAAAAATAAAAATAAAAAGAAAAAGAAAAAGGATGACTTATATATCCAATAAATTAATTTATTTATCTTAGAAGAAAAAGATGATTTCCTAATAATAATAAGTAACTATTTTTTTTTTTTTATCCATGATCATTTTATTATTGATTATTATTATTATTATATTGACTGAAATTAAAAATATATAAAATAAAAAAATAACGAGTTTAAAGATTTTTTTTTTTTTTTTTTTGCTTTTTTTTTTTTTGGGTTTGAAACTTTAATTATTCATTTTAGGGTACACAAATGATACCATCCAAAATAGAAAATACATGAATCATTTCACCATTTTTAAAAAAGAATCAAGTTTATAATTTCAACTTCCCACATTCATCATTTATTCTGTAAAATAGAAATAAAATGATGAAAATAATTTTATTTATTTCATCATTTCTTTTTTTATTACTATTTTATGCATTTTTTTTTAGATTGAAATCATTTGAGACCTTTTTTTATTTTTTAATGAATTATTTTTTTTTTTTTTTTACATAATGTTTGAATTTGTCAGCTTTTCTACTTGATAGATAAAAAAGAGAGAGAGAGTATTTATGAGCATACTAAATTATACAAAAAGAGAAAAATTTCTCACATCATCATTACAAATATATAAATATTCTTTTTTTTTTCCTATCCCTCTCTTTCTTTTTTAATCTTATTTATTTTATTCTATATATAAACAAATTACTATTATTAATTAATCATGCCTACTATTCAACTTAAAAATAATACTCAACCCGATATTACTTATCTTCCTGATAAGAAAAATTGGCAAGCACGTACTGCTTATCGACTTGCCAATGAAAATTTAACTAAAGAATTACCTAAAGGTTTCCCTAAACAATTAGAAGGTCCTAAAGTATGGAAGGGAACTGACTATGAAGGAAAAGAAAAAGAATGGGTTTATGAATTAAATGAACAAGAATTAAAAGAAATTGATCAAGCTCTTAAAGAATTTGAAAATTCTGGAAAACCATTATCTGATATTCAAATTGATACTTTCCATTTACCTACTCTTGGTCCTAAATTGAAGGAATTAATTCATGATAATGTTGTTGAAGGTAGAGGCTTTTTAGTTATTCGTGGTATTGATCCTGATAAATATAATCGCCAACAACAAATCATTGTTTATGCTGGTGTTTCTACTTATGTTGGTAAACGTGGTTTACAAGCAAAACATGTTTTAGGTATAAAAAATAAATAAATAAATAAATAATGGTTGATGAGTAATCATTAAAAGAAATAATAATAATAATAAAAGAAGGTAATGGTAATAATAAATATCAATCTTATTTTATTTATTTAGCTCATATCACTGACCTTGTTACTAGTAAGAAACGTGAATTGAATGAAATCATTGCTCCTGCTTATACTAATGATCATCAAGTTTATCATACTGATGCTGGCGATATTGTAAATAATAATAATAATAGTAATAATAATAATAATGAAAAATGAAAATAAAAAAGCATCATACATACTCATATTTCTATTTTTTTTTTTAATAAGATCTCATTATTTGCCATTGGTGTTGCTGAAGAAGGAGGAAAATCAAGAATTGCTTCTAGTTGGACTGTATATAATGAAATTGCTAAAGAAAGACCTGATCTTATTGAAACTTTATCTACTGACTGGGTATTCCAATCGTAAGTTACTAAAATGATAAAAAAAAAAAAAAAGATGGTAACATGTTTTATTTTTTCTAAATGATTATTATCCTTCTTTTTTTTTTCCTTTTGAAAAAAAATTCATAGTGACTACGTTGACGTTGGTTATAAATCACGTCCACTTTTATATTATGAAGATGATCATTTGATTATTCAATATGCTCGTCGTAATTTCACTGGTTTTGGAAAAAATCCCAGAAGGTAAATTATAAATAAGTTTTTTTAAAATTATTAATATTATTATTATAAAGAATATAAAAAATATAATGTAATCATTATTTTCCTTTTTTTTTTTTTTTTGATAAAAAATATATAAAATAGAACCGATATCCCTCCTATTACTGAAGCCCAAGCTGAAGCTCTTGATTATCTTCATTACACTGCTGAAAAATATAATCTTGGTGTTGATTTCAAAAAAGGTGATATTCAATATATTAATAATTTATCTATCTTCCATGCAAGAGATTCATACACTGATTCAGAAAAAAATCAGTAAGTCTTTTTTTATTTATTTATTTAAAAATAAGTAAAAAAGCTAAACACATATCAATCTTATTATTATCTTTTCTTTTGTTTTAGACGTCATCTTTTAAGACTTTGGTTACATCCTGATAATGCTTGGAAAATTCCTACACAATTAAAAGAAGTCTGGGATAATATTTATTTTAATGAAAGAGAAGAAGAATTTCCTTTGGAACCTACTCTTAGACATTAAATAATGAAAACGATAATTTTTTTAGTTATATATTCTTTTCTTTTTTTTTTTTTTTTTTTAAAAAAATCAGTATATTTTTATAATTGATGAATAATTATTTTATAATTATCAATCCTTCTTTTATTTTTTTACCTTTTAACTTTTTTTTTTGACAATGATAAGCTTATATGTATAATAAAATAAGAATGTTTTTTTCTTTTTTGCAACCACAATAATTAATGCATGTTTTTCTTTTTTAAGAACTGAGTTTTAAATATTGTACAAAATAAAATTATTAAGGCAGAATCGCCATCATTATCTACTAAAATGACTCTATAAGATTACATAATATATAATACATATAATAAAAAAAAAATTCAATTCTATTAATTTATAAAATCATCTTAAAAGTATTTATTTTCTCATCATTATCTTTTTTGATATGATTAGTAAGTATTTATATTCTTACTATTTTATTTTTATTTTATATAAATACTTTAGATACGGTTTTATCACATTACCAAATTATTTTTCCATTAAAGTTTAACAATTAGAACTTTATATTAAGTTTACCCATGATTTCCATTCTTAGTATAGACCTTACCCTAATTCTGTTCTTTTTTTGCGCAATGAATCTATTTGATGATACCATTTAAATTTATTTTGACAAAATTAAAGAATTATGGTATCATCCGATAATAATAATAATAATAAAGTGAAAAAATATTAATCATACTCGATTACATTGATTATTCATAAATATATATATATATATATATATATAATATATTTATGCTGTTAATGATAATATTGCATTAAAAAGAGTAAAAATTATTTTTATATTTATATCATCCATTTTTTTCTCTTATTTTACACTTTTATCTTTTTTTATTATTACTATTATTATTTTCTCACTTTATATACATATTCCAATAAAAAACTAATTCTAATCTACTTTAAACTTTATTATTATAATCATATAAAATGCCTGTTGAAGAAATTGCTACAAAAGTTGAATGGAAAACTGATCAAGTTTATGAACCTTATTTAAATCCAGATGCAAAATATAATTTTAAAAAATCCATTAAGAAAGTTGCTGTGATAGGTGGAGGACCAGCTGGTGTATGTATTTCTATTTGATATTTTTATTTTTTTAATGAGAATTTCATCTATATTATTTTCATGTTGTGATTAACGTAAAAGTATTATTTACTGTTATAAATATATATAATTATTATAGTTACCTACTGCTAAAGTATTACTTGATGAAGGTCTTGATGTTGTCATTTATGAAAGAAATCCAGCTTCAGGAGGAACATGGTAAAACAGAAAAATAAAAATAAAAATAAAAAAAGGAAAATGAGTTGATGAAATGTATATATATATATATATATTTATTAGGATATATAATCCTGAAGCTCCTTTAAGTCCAACTTACCCAGCTGAAATACCAAGTCAATTAGTTCAACCAAGCTTACCACCAGCTAGCGCATCATTACCATATGAAAAAGTGGAAGAATTCAATGATGAAGTTTATAAAGAATTATTAAAACATGTACCACCAACACCTTGTTACAAGAGTCTTCGAAATAATGTGGCTACTCCTTTATTAAAATATAAAGATTTAGATTGGCCTGAAAATACTGTAAGTATGATAATATATATTAATAATTATATATGAATCAATACAAAAAAGAAATACTTTATATATATACTTAATAAATATATAAATTAAATAGCCATGGTTTACTACACATGATAAAATATTAAATTATCTTCAAGATTATGCAAAAACATTTGGATTGAATGATATTACGGAATTTAATACATCATTGGAAAAGTTAACTGAATTACCAGATCAACAAGGGTGGAAAGTGCTGACAAAAAAATCCTATATAACAGTAATTAATGATAAAAAAGTTGTTAAAACATCATGGAAGGAAGAGGTAAAAATAAAATAATTTTATTCCATCTTTATACCTTTTTTTTTTTTTTAAAAAAAAAAATAACTTAAAAATGGACTAAAATGTATATATGCTTTTTTTTGAATGAAAAAAAAAAAAAAAAAAAAACTAGATATTTGATGCAGTTGTATTAGCCACGGGCCACTATCATGCACCTTATATACCAAATATTCCAGGAATTAAAGAGTGGCATTCTAAATATCCTAAAACCATTATTCATTCAAAACAATATAGAGTCCCAGACTACTATAAAGATAAAGTAAATGAAAGATTAATATATATATATATATATTTAGGAATTGAATTTTTTTTATTTCTTTATTTCATTTTTTAATTTATTTTGCTTTCTTTTTTTCTCCTTATTAGAATGTATTATTAATTGGTGATGGAACATCAGCATTAGATATTGCACGTGATATTGGCGAACATTGTAAAATAATATATCAATCTGTACGTGAATCTAGTCATGGATTTGATGAAAAATATAAAGCATTCCGTGATGAAGTAAAGACATGGCTACCATCCAATACGAAACGAATCGCCACAATAAAAAATATTATTTTTCCAACTTCTTCTGAAGAAAAAAAAGAAAATTCTAATCAATCAGCCATTTTTGAATTATCTGATGGAACCACCATCACTGGTATTGATGCCATTGTTATATGTACGGGATATTTATTTAATTATCATTTTCTTCAAGAATTACATGATGATGCTTTTAGTCGCCATCAGTTGGTTAATAGTGATAACAATCATCAGCATCAATCTATATCACCACCATCTTCAGATAGAGTATTAGTAAAACAAGATGGATCCCAACTTTATAATTTACATAAAGATATATTTTATATTCCCAATCCTACCTTAAGTTTTGTTGGTGTTCCTTTTCATATAGCTACTTTTTCATTTTTTGAATTTCAATCATATGCTATAGCTCGTGTTTATTCCCAATCTGCCTACTTACCAAGTGAAGAGTTAATGAGAAAGGAATGGCAAGATCGATTAAAATGTAAAGGTGCAGGTCGTGAATTTCATGCTTTAGGTGCGGAGCTTGAACAAGAATATATTCAAGATATTGTTAACTGGGTTAATACTGATGGTAAACAGTTGAATAAAAAAGTATTGCAAGGCCATTCAAAAGAATGGTTTGATGTTAAAGAACATGCCTTTGAAGCTTTACGAAAAGAATTCAAACAAAGGTTATCCCTTGATTAAAAAAATTTATATATATAACTATAATTAGTATTTAGTTGTTTTAATAAAGTATATATCATTTTATGTATAATTTTTTATTATTAATATTATTATTCTAAAATAAAAAGGATATATATTACCGTTAAATATTTATTACTGATAAGGACATATAGCCATAGTAAGTAGTATTAAATTGATAAATTATAATTCATGTTACGGTCCATATATATATAATTATAAAGTAGTATATTTTAATATGTATATTAAGAAATGAAAAGTAAAATAAAAAGGAAAAAGATTGATCACCAAAAAAAACTATTTAAATTCAATTCCAAATTTAGAAAAATCCTCTTTTTTCACCTTAACTGGACTTGAAATAACAATTTTTGATCAACTAAAGTCTATTTTTTATTAAAAATCAATGTAAAATCTAGCCTTTTCCTTATTCATCTTATTTTTTTAATTTGAATAACAAAAGTGAGCAATATAACATAATTTAATATCTTAATAATTTTATAATAATAACAATAGTGATAAATAATAGTGAAAGAAAAATACTAAAATATAAAATAAACAAGTGAAAAAGAAGAAAGTAAAAGACTGAAAAACTGAAGTCCAGCTGAGGCAAAATACTACAATGAATTTGGAATTGCTTTATTTGTTTTCATTTTTTTTTTAATATAATAAATGTAACTATGTATAATTTATAGTAATTTATTCAAAAATAATATACTTGGTAAATAAATAAATAGTTAGATAGATACTTAAATAAATTAAATATTATAAAGTGAAAGGATCTAATTGTTTTTTTTTTAATGTTGTTTTTTAGTTTTAACAACTTTAACATAATCAATAACACGACCTTCAGATCCATCAAGATTAACACTATGATGTGTTAATTCTAAAGTTTTGGAAGAAACAGTAAATTCAGAAAAACCATAACTATCATAACGAGCGGCAGACCAATCATTAGGATTAAGATTTGGAGGGAAAAGAATAAGACCTTCAGGTTGACCAGCATTACCGTTGATGACTTCGAAGAAAGATGGTGGATTAACATAGGATGTAGTTAAACGAGTATTGTTAGCAATAGGATAAGTACGTTCATAATTATGTATATGTCTATATAATAAATATATAAATAAATATTAATTCATTGATTATTTTTTCTTTTTTCTTTTTTGTTATAAAAAAAATTATATTTATGAATATGACTCCTTACCCAGCTATCAAAAAAGAGAAATAAATATTAAAAAAAAAGAAAGATTAATGATGATTAATAATTTTTTAAAGACACACATACATATATATATATATATATATATATATATCACGCTTACTGAGGTATAAATCTACTTTATGTTTTCTAAGTAAAGGTTCTAAACCACCGGAAGCTTTTCCATCAGCACCAATAGGACCATTACGAATGAGGACAGCATCTGTAGTACAGCGTGTACCATTAAGGACAGAACAGTAGATAGGATGATGGGTCATAAAAATGATCCAAGGACGCTTATCACGATTTTGATTAGCTTTAATTAAATCTGCTTCAAGCCAGTTAAGAGCATATTGGAGTTGTTCAGGGGTACTTGGTCTAAAATAGACTTCAGTAGAGAAAGAAACCAAATGAACGGATTTATAATCAATAGAATAAAAGAGTGCATTTTCTGTGATAAATATTTAAATACATAAATAAATAAAAAAATAAGCACGTTTTCATTTTCCTGTTTACATCTTTTTTTTTCATTTTTATTTTACCTGCTCCAGATTCTTTATAAGGCACAATATTAAATCTATATATACAATCAAATAATAATAATAATAATAATAATAATAAACGTAAATAATTATTATCATTGTTTATTATTTAAATATACTAGATTCTTACCTATTTTTATAATGGGAGAAATTATAAGCAACTAAAAATACCATACAATGAAATAAGTAAACATTGTTCATTATCTTATTTTTTTTATGTGTATATGTATACCTTCACGATTTCCTACAACACTTAACAAAGGAACAGTAGAAAATAATTGTTGGGCAAAGTTCATATATTCATCCCCTTTAGTACCATTAAAATCTGCCATATCATAAGCTTGATCCCCAACTACAGCGATGAAATCATATTGATGAGTTTTAGCTTTCTTTACTAAAGTTTTCATGGCAACTGCGTTATTTAATCCCTAGAAAAAATAATAATAAAGGGCTTTAATATTAATTGCGTTTATATATATATATACATATTTTTAAAGATTATATGTAAGTAGTTTTTTTTAAAAAAGAGTAGTTTACAATATCACC
Organism: Cunninghamella bertholletiae; assembly: GCA_037043795.1. NCBI lineage: Eukaryota > Fungi > Mucoromycota > Mucoromycetes > Mucorales > Cunninghamellaceae > Cunninghamella > Cunninghamella bertholletiae. The sequence goes on from JAZGVP010000001.1 coordinate 4,577,398, forward strand.
AGCAGAAAGGAACTTGAATGAATCATGACGAGGAGCAGTATGGAATTCAAATACAGGTGAATATTTAATACCAGAATCACTAATAGCACCTACTTGATATTGGTATACAGTAGCAGTTCTAAGAGGTTTGGTTTGAATATTATGAAGATAAAGAGATCTTTGAGCAATACCACCATCTACAAAAGTGAAATCCTATATATATATATATATATATATATGTTAAATATTAGTAAATTGAATATGTATCATAAATAAATAGATATATAAATAATATATAAATAATATATAAATTAATAATGAAAAACTTACATCACTTTGCTTAATAACAATAGATTTGCTAGGATTTTTTTTTTTCATTATATTTAAGAACACCTCCTTTAATTGGTGCTGTTGTTGCAAATTGAATTTTAGCATATCTGGCATCATTTCCAAGTGAAATATGAATTTGTTGCGGTTCAGTTGGTGCATATGTACGATTCCAATCTATACCAAAAGTATTATATTCATCAGGTGCTGGTAAGACTCCAGGAGCTCCTACATGTTCCTGTTGAGCATACACATACGCTATTAAAACTGAAAATAGAATAGTTAAATATAAAGTAATACTATTCTTCATACTTCAATAATTTCTGGAGGTAAAAAAAAGTAAAGAGAGAAAGAGAAACATAAAAAATGAAAGATATGCTGATCTTTTTAATTACATCTAACAGCAAAATTGGTCAAATGTTTATATTTTAGTTTTTTTTTTTGGAATATTTCTAAATATAAGTGTTGAATTAATTAGACAGTTATATATTTATTAGATTTATACTACTTGCAGTTAAAGCATGCGGTAACTATGCAAACATGATAATTCCCCGCGACAATTTACATTTTTTTAATTTTTTGGTATATTGTTTTTTTTACCGAAGAAAATTATTTTTTATTTTATTTTCCCTTAAAACCTTGTTTCAGTTACAAAAAAAAAAAATATAAATATTCTGCATATCCTAGAATATTTCTTTCTTTATTTATTTCTTTGTATTTCAGATTACTCATTTCAATTCTATTATAATGCACCATGGCGAAATCTGTATTTCAAATGTAATATTTGTATTACAATCTGTATAACAATTTTTATATTAACTTGTATTGTATTAATATGACAAGTGGCTAGAAATGTCATATGAATTATTATATGAATTGCAATATGATATGTCATACCTCTATAATATTGTCATATTTTGCATTTATGATATTTATATTACATTTATATCACATATTATTTCGCTATCCAAATATTACAAATTTTCTTATTAAAATCGTTTAGCAATAATAAATATAACAATAGATGCTATTTTTTATTTACACAACAACGACATTCATAATAATAACAATAATAATAAACAATAGTAGTATTAGTGATTATAATAATAATTAAAAATAAAAGAAAAAAAAGTTAAGAATTATTATAGAGAAATATATTATCTTATTTCTTGCTACAATTTCTTCTTTTATTTGTATCTGACTTGGCATTAGCACTTCTTAAATTTCTTTTCCTGGAACAGCCATTTGGAACAGAATTACTAGAAGATACTGGATGATCTTCTTCATCCGATTCATCGGTATGTATAATTTATTAAATTAATACATTAATATATACTCATTTTATTATTATTATTATTATTATTATTATTATTATTATTATTATTATTATTATTATTATTATTATTATTATTATTATTATTATTTATTGTTTACCTGTTAATTGTAATTGGTTCAGATACATTACTATTTTTTAAAGCATAGCAATTAATTAATTAATAAATATATATATAAATAATAATATAATTAAAATTACCTATTAATATCTGTACAATTTTTTATTCATCAGTATAATATTGAATTTCTTTGCAATCATCTTTTTTAGATTTAGATCCACTTAAATATAGATAATGGAAAAAAATACTAGGTCATCAAATTTCAAAACAATTATAGTATATAAATATAATTCGAAATTTGAGAGACTGTTCCTAATTTTCACAACTTGACCTGAAATAACAAATTTTGATCAGCTGAAACCTATTTTTTATTAAAAATCAATATAAAATCTAGCCTTTTCTTTATTCTTCATTTTTTTTTAATTTGAATATCAAATATTCGTAATTAGCATGATTTAATATTTTAATAACTTTATAATAATAACAATAATAACAAAAGATTATAAAAAAAAAGGAAAGAAAATGCTGAATATAAAATAAATAAATGAAAAAGAAGAAAAACACTAAAAAAATTAAAGTAAATTGGGGGATGCATTTGGAATTGCTTAATTTGTTTTCTTTCTTTTTTTTTAATAAAATAAACAGATATCATAAGCTATAATGTTTTATTCAAAAATATTATATGTGATAAATAAATAAATAAATTAAATAAATAAATAAATAAATAAATTAAGTATTATAAAGTGAAAGGATCTAGTTTTTTTTTTTTAATGTTGTTTTTTAGTTTTAACAACTTTAACATAATCAATAACACGACCTTCAGATCCATCAAGATTAACACTATGATGTGTTAATTCTAAAGTTTTGGAAGAAACAGTAAATTCAGAAAAACCATAACTATCATAACGAGCGGCAGACCAATCATTAGGATTAAGATTTGGAGGGAAAAGAGAAGGACCTTCAGGTTGACCAGCATTACCGTTGATGACTTCGAAGAAAGATGGTGGATTAACATAGGATGTAGTTAAACGAGTATTGTTAGCAATAGGATAAGTACGTTCATAATTATGCACATGACTATATAACAAATATATAAATAAATATTAATTCATTGATTATTTTTTCTTTCTCCTTTTTTGTTATAAAAAAAATTATATTTATGAATGACTCCTTACCCAGCTACCAAAAAGAAACATAAGAAAAATAAGCATTTTTTTTTAAAAAAAAGAGAAAAAAATGAATGATTAATGGTAATCAATAAATTTTAAATACATACATATAGATACATATTTTACACTTACAAAGATATAAATCTACTTTATATTTTCTAAGTAAAGGTTCTAAACCACCGGAAGCTTTTCCATCAGCACCAATAGGACCATTACGAATGAGGACAGCATCTGTAGTACAGTCTTTATCACCAGTGACAGAACAATAGATAGGATGATGAGTAATAAAAATGATCCAAGGACGCTTATCACGATTTTGATTAGCTTTAGTTAAATCTGCTTCAAGCCAGTTAAGAGCATATTGGAGTTGTTCAGGGGTACCTTGTTTAAGATAGACTTCAGTAGAGAAAGAAACCAAATGAACGGATTTATAATCAATAGAATAAAAGAGTGCATTTTCTGTGATAAATATTTAAATACATAAATAAATAAAAAAATAAGCACGTTTTCATTTTCCTGTTTACATCTTTTTTTTCATTTTTATTTTACCTGCTCCAGATTCTTTATAAGGCACAATATTAAATCTATATATACAATCAAATAATAATAATAATAATAATAATAAACGTAAATAATTATTATCATTGTTTATTATTTAAATATACTAGATTCTTACCTATTTTTATAATGGGAGAAATTATAAGCACCTAAAAATACCATACAATGAAATAAGTAAACGTTGATTCTTGTTTTTTTTTTAAAAAAAAAGAAGCTATAATCCTATTTTTTTTGTCTAACCCTCGCTTTTTTTTTCCATATATCACCCTTTTTTTTTCTGTATGTATAAATACCTTCATGATTTCCTGTAACACCCAAGAAAGGAACGGTTGAAAACAATTGTTGGGCAAAGTTCATATATTCATCCCCTTTAGTACCATTAAAATCTGCCATATCATAAGCTTGATCCCCACTTACAGTGATGAAATCATATTGATGGGTTTTAGCTTTCTTTACTAAAGTTTTCATGGCAACTGCGTTATTTAATCCCTAAAAAAGGAAAAATAAGGAGTTTAAATATTGCTGGAGTTTAAATTTTTAAAGACTATATAAATGGTCATTTAAATAAAAAGGTACTTTACAATATCACCAGTGGCAAGGAACTTGAATGAATCATGACGAGGAGCAGTATGGAATTCAAATACAGGTGAATATTTAATACCAGAATCACTAATAGCACCTACTTGATATTGGTATACAGTAGCAGTTCTAAGAGGTTTGGTTTGAATATTATGAAGATAAAGAGATCTTTGAGCAATACCACCATCTACAAAAGTGAAATCCTATATATATATATATATATATATGTTAAATATTAATAAATTGAATATGTATCATAAATAAATAGATATATAAATAATATATAAATAATATATAAATTAATAATGAAAAACTTACATCACTTTGCTTAATAACAATAGATTTGCTAGGATTTTTTTTTTCATTATATTTAAGAACACCTCCTTTAATTGGTGCTGTTGTTGCAAATTGAATTTTAGCATATCTGGCATCATTTCCAAGTGAAATATGAATTTGTTGCGGTTCAGTTGGTGCATATGTACGATTCCAATCTATACCAAAAGTATTATATTCATCAGGTGCTGGTAAGACTCCAGGAGCTCCTACATGTTCCTGTTGAGCATACACATACGCTATTAAAACTGAAAATAGAATAGTTAAATATAAAGTAATACTATTCTTCATACTTCGATAATTTCTGGAGGTAAAAAAAAGTAAAGAGAGAAAGAGAAACATAAAAAATGAAAGATATGCTGATCTTTTTAATTAAAAAAAATGCTGAGTTTTAATATTTTGGAATGATTTTAAACCATAGCCAATAGGTTTACCATCATGTAAAAAGGATGCCATTTCCATCCATCAAACAGGTTAAATTACACAAACTTATTTTACGTTGTACACAAAGATAAGAATAGAGGGAATATTTTGCCTATTTTTCTTTAATAAAAAAAAGCAACAATAAACCATTATATATAAAAAAAAGTTATACAAGAATATATATAATGACATTTTTATTTTATTTGTTAAATTAATACAAATTAAAAAAACAATATAATTTATTAAACTTAATCATTTTCATTTTTTTTTTAAATAATTAAAGACTCTAATTCCAATACTAAATCATGTAAAAATAATCCATCTGTGGCTTTGAGATCAATTGAAATAGTAGCAGAAGATGATTCATTATCATTAACATTATCATCATCATCTTCATCACCATTGTCATTAGTATTGACAATGTATTTTAATAACCCAGCAATTTGTACACCATGTACAGTTTTTCCATATAAAGATGCTGCCCCAGGAACGATTTCAACTACTTGAAGACCACTAATTTTTGAAACTTCTGTTAATAATTCAATCAATATTTTTTCATTATCACTATCGGTTTGGAATTTAGTAGCTGGTTTTAATACATTTTCATGATATTCAAATTGTTCACCATGTTGTGCAAGAAGAGAAGCAAATTGGGATGGATCCATTGTAGTGTCACAAAGGAAAAATGAGTTAATAGGTATAATTAATTCTATAGGTTGGTGATATTGATCACCTCCGTGGGATTCCTAAATATATAAAATATTTAATTTAAATATAAATAAAAGAATATACATATACAAATAAAAATTTTTCACAATCTTTTTTTTTCTATATTTGTACTTATGCCTTTTAACCTTACCTCAAGATTATAATAAAGTTCACCGCGTAAACATAATCCCTGTCGAATATTTCCAGTGATTTCAAAATAACCTTGACATTCTACTTTTTCATTGGCATTTAATTCGAATTTTTCAGTTACGGATGCAATATCTGAGTTTTCTTTATTATCTATTAATTTTGTATCAAATGATTCAGCAAATTCTAGATGAACGTTAGGTATTAAAGTATCACCTAATTTGTTTTGAATAAAAAATTTTATGTTGATGATTGGTAAATTATTGTTAGTAATTGGCTGCCCATCTAAAACTTGTAAAGTATAATTCTATAATAATAATAATAATAATAATGTCATTAATTATGTACCTTTTTTTTTTAATTTTAATTTTACAACTTAGTAACATTTTTATTTTTACCACTTCAATATTATCATCAATGAAAAGAGGAAAGATATTTTGTTCTTTAGCAAGTTCCAAAGCTTGTTTTACTTCATTTACTAGATTGACAGCTGGTGCTTCATCTACTATTTCTTCTTGGTTTACATTTCTGGCTGCTTTAGAGGATTTTTTCTTTTTCTTTTTATCTTTACTATTCTTAGATGATTTAGATTTTTTAGTAGTTGATTTTTCTGATTTCACTTCTTTCTTTTCAGTCTAATCATATATAAATAAATAAAGTAAGAACTAAATAGTTTTCCTTTTTTTTGAAATATATATATATATATATATATATATGTCTTTTTATTTACCGTTTCAGCATTTTTAAGTTTTGCACGAAGTTCTTTTCGTTCTTGTTTAACACGAATTTCTTCCTTACGACGTAATTCTTCAGGACTCATATAAGATTGAATTTGAGGTAAACGTTCTTCTTCACCGATTGGAGTAGAAAGATCAACATTATTAAGCCCAGTATCTTCACTATTTGCAAATATATCATGAGCATCTTTCTTTTCATAAGTAACGGTGGTTTGTTTCTTTTTACTACTCTTTTTATTATCAGTTTCATTATCACTAGCAGATAATGTAGCATTTTCAGGCATTTCTTCTTCTGCATATACAGGTGGAGGTGGTGTTTGTGCTCGGCCACTTCGTTTTTTACTACCTTTTGATTTCTTGCCTTTAGATGATTTTCCACCTATATATTTTAAAAATGTAAATTAAACCATTGAATATATATATATATAAAGATAAAATCTTTTCTGTACTCAGTTATTCTTTCTTTTTTTTCTTACCAACTTCATCTATAGATAATTTTACAATAGGTATAGAATCCACATCTTCATCCAATTCTAAAAGACGTTCATGTTTCTTTTTTTCTGGCTTATCTGACATAATATAGTATGGATCATTGCGACGAGCTTCTACACGCTCAGCACGACGCTATTATTATTATTATTATTTATAAGAGAAAAAAAAAAGAAAAACGAATATTAATTATGATAATTTAAAATATATATACAGTTTCTTCATTTATAATTTCTACCATTCCTTATAATATATATATATGTATGTATATACCTTTTCTTTTTCTTCATCACTTTCAACATCATGACGTTTACTAGATCCTTTTGATTTTTTCTTTTTACTTTTAGTTTTTGATTTTTGTACAATTATTTCTTCAACCGATGAATCTTCTGAATAAATATCTTCAACAAGCGATGGTAATGGTGCATTAATCCAAGCATCTAAATCAAGACCATCAGGTATAGGAACTTTCTTTTGAGCTTTTGGTGCAACAGGATTAAGTTCATAAATAAAGAATAGTGAGGGAAGACCTTCCAATAATAATGGCCCTTGACCATTAGTTTCACATAAAAATTCATTCACAGTTTCAAGAACAATAGTGAAAATTGCTTTAACATTACGTGCCTATAAATTGTTTATGTATTAGAATCTATTTTTATTTTATTTTTCTCTTTTATGCATATATACTACTTTATTTCATTTCTTTTTTTTTTTTTTTACCCGTTCTTGAACTTCGAGATCTGTACTTTGTATAAACATATCCATCTTGTCTGACATAACTCTAGTAACCTTAATAAATTCACCTTGAAGTTCCAAATTCCATTGTGGTAACAATTCAGTCACCCAATATGCATATATTTTAATAATATTTTGAACATAAATAGTTTGTACTTTAACTGGTAATTGAATAGCATATGGTGTTAACAAACATTCTAATGCTGCAGGTACATTTTCCAAATAACTAAATAAAATAAAAAAATAAAAAAATAATATATATGAATAATAAAATTAAAGTGATGATGATATTCACAGATCAGCTTTTTTTTTTCTTTTTTACTTACTGGCAATATTCACCACATATCCAAGCAGCCGCACTTAATACTTCAATATTGGAGTCTTTCTTTTTGCTTGCTTCCAAAAATTGTTTATCAGATAATAAATTGAACTAATATTAATAAGATGGTAAAAAGATTATAAAAAATCAATATTATAAATATAATTAGTTATTATATGTTTAGACATAATATTTATAATTTTTATCATGTCTTAATATTACCATTTGTTTAACAGAATATTCGCGAACACTTTTAACACGTACTGTAACATCCATCAATTGATTTGTCAATATTTCTCCAACATTAACACCAGCTGTATGAGTAAGTCCAACTAAAATTGAGATATACCATTCAAAATTGGTAATATTGTGATATTGATTTTGTGAACAAATAAATATAATGCGATTGATAATATCAGTTCTATACATTGGATCAAGAATGGTTGAAGGTTCATGTATTGAAGTAGGTGAATTATTTGTAGATGGTGGAATGAGATGAGCCATTAATCTTTTAACGATATCCATTGTATTTTTACGATTTACCTAATAACATGATTATTAAATAAAATATAATAAAAATGAATTAGATTTTTGCTATAAACTAATAATAAATACACACACACACACATATATATATATATATATAAATTGTATCATCTATTTTTTTTAATGTTTATATACCATGCCAACTACTAAATCTAATGCACGTAATCGAATGCTAATATCTTCATCATCAATACATTCCAATATAATATCTTTTTGTTCAGCAACTAATTTTGGATGAGTTAAAAGTAATTTTCCCATTGCAAGTAAACCAACATATTTCACTAATTATAATATATATATATATATATATATTAGATTAATCGATTAAAAGGAATGAAATAAAGTAAAATAAAATAGAATAATAATGAACTTACAATTTTGGTCAGGATCTTCCAAAAATGTTCTCAGTTTCTTGGCACATGTAGCAGCTAAAGCATGACTAGATTCACCTGCGGCTTCCAAAAATCCACCTGTAATTACAGTATAAATACATTCATATAATAATGACATAGCTGGTGTTGTTTGGATTAACGATGTTAATGGTGGTAAAAGCTTTTTAATTAATCGAGGTTCCAATGGTGTTAATGAAGCAAACTAAATTCAAATAGAAAAAAAAAAAAAAGGTACAAAAGAATTAATAAATATGATTTTTTTTCTTTTTCTTTTATTTTTTTTCCCTTTCTTTTACCAATTTAATGACTTTAATTAACATCCAATTATTTGATGAAGTGGTAAGAAGTTTAAATAATTGTGGTGCCAAAGAAAGGTAACTTTTTGGATTTTTTCTAGCCAATTCACAAATTACATTTACGACAGCAGATACAACAGCTATGTCATATATATATATTATATTATATTATTATTAATAATTTGATTTTTTTTATCATTATCAAATATCGTATTATTGTATTATTATAATTATTTTTTACTTACATGGATCAGGATCTTCCAACTTTTCTTTAATTCTAGGAAAGCTTAAACGAAGTGCTTCAGGGAATTTTAAAAATATTTTATATAATACAAGTACGATTTTTTTACGGATATAAGGTCTAGAATGGTTTAACATAGCCACTAAATCTTGAGATAGGTCCCTTGCAAGGTCAGGTGTAACAATTTGAGAAAGTCCATTAACAGCTATACTGATATCTAAAAGTGAAGGTGAAGCAAGATCCTAAAAGTAGAATATTAATAATAATAAAAAGCGAAAAGATTGTAATATATATAATAATAATAAAAAAAGGCATGTTAGTACCTAATATGTTTCATCTTGAAAGTGTATGAATTATATTTTCGTTATCAACATCATAATCCACTTCCTCAGTCTAATTATTATTGTCATTATTATTATTATATCATACTTTTTTAATGAGATTAGTTGTTAACATAAGTACATCAGTATCTTGTTGAAAAGATTGCGTTGCAGCAAGGTAACCAGCACGTTTATAAAGAAACTTGGGACTTGACATAACTTCAACAATATGAAAAGAAGCCCAAGACATGTCATATCCGAGCATTTGCAACTATTCAAAATAATATAATATAATATAATAAATAAAGGTTTACGCGTAAGTTGTTTTTTAAAATTGTAAAAAAATAATAATATGTTTATCTAATTTTGTTATTACTTGTACCATCTTTTTTGTTTATTTTTTATTTCTAGATACTTACATAAGTTAGCTTTGCTACTGCCATAGACTTTATATCTATATCATTAGATTTAACTTCATTACGAATTTCTTGTAAACATACAGTGATATATTTTTGTTCATTTTTTTTATTTGCTCTTATTCCTCTTATAAGATCAGTAAGTGACTTTTCAAACATAATTAAAAGTTAAAAGGAAAAAAAAGAAAGAAAGAGTACAAAAAAATGGAATACGAAAAAAGAAAAAGAGAGGGAAATATAAAACTCAACTTTATATATAAAAAATAAAAATTAGATTAAAACTCCGAAATCACGTGCTGGGGTTAAAAAATTTAAAGGAAAAAAATGCATATATTAACGCATATCGCTTTTTTTCCTTTCTTCTTTTATCTACTCTTTTTATTACTATTATTATTATTACTTATTACACATATATAAATATATATTATTTTTATATATTTAGATTTAATACTTTTACATTATCCTAAATACAATTATATTATATTTATATATTTAGAGTTCATATATACACATCTTTATGGATAATCTTAATCACAGTATACTACAGTTTGTATCAGCAGCATCACAAGCAGTAAGTAATCAATTTATTATTTCTCTTTTACTTTCTTTCCTTTTCTTTTTTTAATATGTATATGATTGAAATGTTTGTTTCTTTTTTTATTTCTATTTTATTATACCAGATAGTTGTTCAAAACGAAGATAACATCAGATCAAGTAAGTAAGAAAAAAAAAGGAAGTCTCAAGTATAATCTGTTTATCTAATAACAAATACCCATTTTTTTTTACATATTATACTATGATAAGGAAATCCAAGTGGTAAATATATATATAATAATTTTAATAACACCAATAGTAACATTAATATATATATATATATTATATTATATTATATTATATTATATGAATTGTATTTTTAAAGTATATGTCATTATTATTTATTTAGGCAAATCAATTGATGGAATCTACAACACACAGCAATGGTCATATACAGGATCTTATATAGACCAAAAAGAGCATATTACTAACTTACCTAATAGTATAATACCGGAACATATTCAACAACTATTAGCAGAGGCGGCTGGGATTACTGGTGAATCTGAAGAACACGATATTACAGATGATGAGGAATCAATACTTGATGCATCTGGAGATGAAGGCAATGTAGATGATGAACAAGATAAAAATACTAAGGAAAGTTATATGAAGCGCAGTATAGATGAGACTATAAAATTGGTTTTCAATCTACCAAAAATGGAAAAACTTGAAGCTGGTAATAATAATAAAAAAGCTATAAAATAAAAAAGTTAATATTACGAAAATGAACTTTTTAAAGAGACTGCGGTATGAACCAGATTATTTACTAATCCATATTATTATTATTATTATCATATTTACATATATAATTTTATAGAATGGCCGTGTTATATTGTTCGATCAGCAATTGTACCTGGATACCTTTATCTAACTGAAAATCATATATGCTTTTTTGCATCACTACCAAATAACAAGGTATATATCTATAAATATAACATATATCAAATTGATTATAATATTGAATAATAATAATCTAGATAAATTCTAATCAAACCTTTCTTTTATATATATGTATTATAACTATTACTTTCTTCTACTTTTTTTTTTTATTTTAAAAAAATAACCATCAATCCTTTTTTTTTTTTGTCACATGAAAAGCATGGATATCACAAGACTGGATATATGATGATAAAAGAAACTAATAAAATGGGGAAAAAATATCAACGCTATTATTTTGAACTTAAAGATGGTATGCTTGCTTGGTATGAAAACTCTTCAGATACATATTCACCTCTTGGTAAAATTGATCTTAAATATGCATTATCTGTACGACAATCAGCAAAACGGAAACATGGATTACGTTTAAAAACTATGAATAAAACTTGGCATCTAACATTGGATACTGATACAGCTGTAATGGAATGGTATTAATAGCATCTATGATTATATATTATAAAAGAAATATGACTTTACTAACTAAATATAATGTATATTATATAAATATGTTCTAAAAACAAAACAAAAAATAGGCTGAATACTTTTCAAAAAGCAATATTTAAAGCAAAAAACTCAGGATCAAGTTTTAAAATATCACTTCCTTTTGATAATATATTGGATATTGAATATACAAATAATACTGAATTTCAACAATTTCTGAAAATAAGGGTAGTTGATATAGAAGATAGTTTTGTTATGGACGAGGTAGACACAAATGGAAAAATATGCATATACAAATATATATATTATTTAAAGTCAGCTAATTTACTTTTTTTTTGTGATTTTAGTATTACTTTGCTTATTTTCCAGACATCAAATCTACTTTTGAACGATTGAAAGCATCATGGGAATCATCACAAAAGCAACAAGATAACAATTATACTTTAAAACCAATAAATAAAGGTGATAATGATAATGAAAGTGAAGATAACGATGTTTATTCTTATGGTAACACTCCAGATTCACCAAGTGGGTCATCTCCTTTATCAATGTCAGATTTATATGATAATGCCCAACCTATTGTAATTCCTGCAAGAAAAGATAAATCGGATACAACTGATAATCATCAAAAACCAAGCTCATTACCTAGGGCATCAAGTGTTAGTTCAGTAGTTGCAAACGCATTAGCAGTACCAGGAGCATTAAAAGAAATTTTTTATCCTTCATCCAGTACTAATGTAAATAATTCAAGACAGATTTCAAAAGGCAGTAATGATGTTGAACAAAATCAATTAAATTTAAAATCAGCTGATATAATAAGCGAACCATCATCATTATCATCAAGTTCAGATGAAGAGGAAAAGCCAATGGTGGATTGGTTAAATGAAAAAAGATATACTGGGATGAAATTGGTTAATGGCTTAATAGGCAGAAGTAGTGGATCTGGAAGTACAGCAGCTTTATACCAAAATTCTAATAATGATAATGATGTTGAAGAAATATGCATGCTTGAAAATGATGAAGCTGATAAAAAATTATTCTTTCATTATGGTGAAATTATTGATGATCGAACTTTAATAAACTTTAGAAAGTATTTTGTTTTGCCTGAATCTGAAAAATTATTAGCAGGTAATTAAAAAAAAGTGGTAAAAATAATAATAGTAAGATACATTTATTAATTCACTCTATTATTACTTCTTAGTTTTTCGATGTTCATTACTTAAAACTCTTCCTTGTTATGGTAAACTATATATATCGACAAATCATATATCATTTAATTCAAAGAGATTTGGTACTAAAGCTAAGGTATAATTAACTAAATAAAAAATGCAAAACGAATTACCCATTTTTATATTTGATTAATATTTTTATTTTATTTTATTTTAATAGATGATTATTCCTTATGAAGATGTATTAAGTATCCAAAAAGTACAAAGCAAAGGTTATATTTTTCACTCTATTAGTATTCTTACAAGAAAAAAGAAAGAGGTAACTATTGATGAATTTATATATATATAGAATAATAAAAATAACAAATGTAAAATAAGAAACATACTTATCTTTTTTAATAGATATTCTTAGACTTTTCATCATTAATGAAACGTAACAGTTGCTTTACTCAACTTTTATTACAATATGAAAGATCACAAGATAAAGTATTAACAGCTCAGTATCCTAAAAAGTAAGTTTATTGCATTTTCTATTTATCCATTACTAATTATAATTATAATTTTATTTATGATAAAAATTTACTACAATGTAGTAGATCACAGCGTTACCTTAAACAAGCCCAAGGCGCTGAAATGTAAATTTCTCGTATTTACTATTCAACATTATTAATTACTAATTACAATTTTGTTTTATTTTATTAGATTGATTGGGGAAAATAAATTGTTGACAACTGTTAATCAAGATAAAGGAATGTCGCATATTGAACCTCCAGAAAAGCCTGGTAAATTTATATATACTATATATTCATTTATTTCTATATTTATTTATTTTTTAATATATACATATAGGCCAACCAATTTTATCTGAAACAAAGAATGATCAACACATTTATAAAAAACCTGAAAAGTCATTACATTTTACATGTATTACAATTGGTACACGTGGTGATGTACAGCCTTATATCGCTCTCTGTAAAGGATTAATGAAAGATGGTCATCGATGCCGAATTGCAACGCATGACGAATTTAAAGATTGGATAGAAGAGCACAATATTGAATTTCGTTCTGTAGGTGGTGATCCTTCTGAGTTAATGGTAATACTTTATATTTCTTTAATATATATATAAGTAATAATAATTATAAAATTTAAATTTTATAAAAAGTATTTTAAATTAATCTCATTTTATATTATAATTATCATTAATATTTATAAAGCGTATTTGTGTAGAAAATAATTTTTTCAGTGTTAATTTTGTTGTAGAAGGTTTAAAACTGGTAAAGTAACGAAAATTAAAAATAATAACATTTCTTTTACTCAAGTATTGATTTTTATATTTATGTTTTATATATAGTTTAAAGTGTGGATAGATGAGTTACTTGATTTATCTTGGAAAGCATGTCAAGATACTGATGTACTGATAGAAAGTCCAAGTGCAATGATAGGTAATTAAACCTAAACATTAAATTTTAAGCTAAACTTTCATTTTTATTTCCTTACTAATTAAGTTCTTTTTTCTTCTTCAAGGTGTTCACATGGCTGAAAAACTTCGTAAAATAAAATAAAAATATTCATCTCAATTTTCATGAAAAAAAATAAAAGTATTAAAATTAAATACTCTTACATATATATATTTGTAAATAGGTATTCCTTATTTTCGTGCATTTCCTATGCCTATGACCAGAACAAGATCATTTCCTCATCCATTTGCAACACCCAATAGTCCCAAAGGTCGTTTATATAATGATATGACATATGTACTTTTTGATCATGCAGTTTGGCATGCTATTGCGTCTCGTACCAATTCGTTTCGTAAAAAAATATTAGGATTATCACCAACAACTTATGAAAATCTAGAAATTTGGAAGATTCCTTATTTATATTCTTTCAGTAGTAGTATTGTTCCAAGTCCTTTAGATTGGATGGACTGGGTTCATTGTACAGGTTATTGGTTTTTGGATAATCCACAGGTATATATATATATATATATATTTATATGAGATCTGCTATACTGGTTATCATTTTTTTTTTTAATTTTTATTTTTATTTTTATTTTTATTTTTTTTTTTTTTGCATTCTTGAATGTGATTCCAACATATCAAATAGACTGGATGGAAGCCTGATGAAAAGTTAACTTCTTTCCTTGAAACAAATGATGAAAGGCCTATTGTTTATATTGGATTTGGATCTATCATTGTATCAGATCCTCAAGAAATTATACGTATTATAGTTGAATCTGTACGTAAATCGAAAGTAAGAGCAATTGTATCAGAAGGATGGTCAACTCGTAGTGTTAATCAAGCCAATAACAACAATAATTATAAGCAAAATGAACCTCCATTATTAGAACAATATCCTGATATTATTTTAAGTGTAAAATCTGTCCCTCATGATTGGTTATTTGAAAAAGTTAGAGCTGTTATTCACCATGGAGTAAGTAAAATAATATTTTATATAATGTAATTTGTTTAAATTTACTAACTATTATTCTATAAATCTTATAGGGAGCTGGTATGATTTATATGAATATATATATGCATTTCAAAAAATAAAAAGAAAGTAATAGTACAAATAAAAAAAACGTATTAATCTATTTTATTGTATTTATTTTTAAAAGGTACAACTGCAGCTGGACTTAGAGCTGGAAAACCTACTGTAGTAAAGCCTTTCTTTGCTGATCAATTCTTTTGGGGAGAACGTATTGAAGAAATGGGTTTAGGATTATGTGTAAAAAATCTTACAGTTGAATCATTATCAAAAGCATTAGGAATAATTTCTACAGATGAATCCATGTTAAATATGGCTAAAATTGTTGGTGAAAAAATTCGATCGGTAAAAAATCATAATAAATAAAACACACGCATAAGTATACATATATATATATATATATATTCATTTTTTTTCTACTTTTAAAATTAATAATAATAATAATAATAATAATAATAATAATAATAGGAAACTGGGGTTGAAACAGCCATTGAATGTATATATAGAGATATGGAACTTGCAAAGGAAAGAACTTTATCATCTGCTAGAAGAACATCTAATGAAAATAATAACGAAGATTTCAATATAACAACATCAACGGATGATGATCAAGATTGGCTTCTTATTGCAAAATCAGAATCACAAGATATATAAACTTAACTATGGTTCATATTGTAATAAATAAATAATGAAATAAAAATTATGTACTGATTGTTACAATATTTTAAATAATGATTCAATGATCTTAAGTTTGTTTTAAAAATATATATATTAAAAATGCCTTGCATTTATTAAAGGTGAAA
Source organism: Cunninghamella bertholletiae (assembly GCA_037043795.1). NCBI lineage: Eukaryota > Fungi > Mucoromycota > Mucoromycetes > Mucorales > Cunninghamellaceae > Cunninghamella > Cunninghamella bertholletiae. The sequence continues at coordinate 4,593,934 of JAZGVP010000001.1, forward strand.
ATATATAATTCATAATTATATAAATTTTATTTTAAAGAATCATTTATAAAAATCCTACTTTATTATTATTATTGACAAACTATTTTGTTAATAAAAAGTTAGAATATTTCAGTTTTTTATGATATTAATTCTACTGTTTTACCTTTTATTTGATTTGATTTGATTCTTTTTTTTTATGTATATACAATGAAATGTGAAAAGAAAGTGATATGAAAAATATGAAAAAATAAAAATAAAAAGATCTAATATTTGATAGCTAAAATATATTAAAAAAACAAAACAAAATGAATGATTAATATTGTGTCATACGAACTCTAGCTTCAGTGGTGATAGCTTCAATGACATCTAATCTAAGTAATTCTTTAACAGAATAAGAAAGTGATGCTATTATTAAAAAAAAAAAAAGGTTTAATTTAACATGTATTTAATATTTTCATATTTAAATTAAAAAAAAATGTTACCTTCATAAGTATAAACAATGATGGTATCATTAATATGCATATATTGTTTTGCTAAAGCTGAGATACAATTAACAACACGAGCAATATTAGTTCTTTCATCTTCATTTATTTCCTTTAATAATAATAAAAAATCATTATTAGTATCATCAACATCCAAATAATTAAATGATCAATTTTAGTATATGTAAATATATATTTAAAAAAAAATAGATCAACTTACATCGTTTACACTGGAATAAACTACACTTGTATCAAAATCATCAGTACTTATATTTGATAAACCTTGTAATTTTTTATTAACCCAAATATATCCATTTAATCCCAAAATAATATCTACACCACAAGGTAAAGTATGAAATTGTGATTTACAACGTTGAACAAGAGCTGGAGGAACACTTACAAACGATCCATTTCTTAATTTACAAAATTTAAATCCACGTGTATGAAGACCTACAGTTCCATCTGAATAAAAGGTTTGTACTTCAGCCTAACGGATATGATGATGATAAAAAAGAGGAAAAAAAAGAAAGTAGAATTAATACACACATATATATAAATATAATCCTACTATGCATATAAAAAAATTACCACTAATACATCGCCTTCAGAAAAAAATTGACGCATTTGCAATTCATCAGATTCAGTTTTACGTCTCTATTATTATAAAATCCATCAATAAATAGATAAGTAAATGATAATTTCTTTTTTTAATATATATATGTAGGTGTGTATGTATATTTACTTGAACACCGCCAGGTAAACTGATTGAACTTAATAATAAAATAGCGTCTTGTCTACCATTAATATCTACTTTCCAACGTTTCATTGCTACCTATAAAAATATTAGCCCAAAATAAATAAATTAATGATTCTTCTTTTTATACGTATATGTGTATATATAGTGAATAAAAATTCTTTTTTCTTTTTTTACCTCAGTGATTCTACCCACTACAATATCACCAATTTCAGAATTATATCTACTTTTAATTGCTTTTACAGTTAAAAGTTTATTAACGCGTTCTACTGTCCCAGCAACAGAAGAAACTACAACATTATCATCTTCAGCATAAGTACCATGACCTCTCATAAATTGTTGATCGGTTGTAACTGTTTCACCAGGACTGACAAAGGAAGTTTCTTCTCCATCCACTTCCATTCCATTTTTTTCTTTTTTAACTGATACTGAAGCAATTGATACTGGTGATAAAATTGATAAATCCATTATTTTATTATTATTATATTATATGATTATTGCGTTTTTTACAAAAGAATAAAGGAAAAGAAAAAAAGAAAAGTGAAAGAGAAAGAGATAGAAAAAAAATATGGAGCGAAAAAAAATAACAAATGAAAAAAATTTATAGCAAAGCATAATTCAATCTCCGATAGATTTTTTCTTTTCTATATTTAATTTTTATGCTTTAAAAAATGTTTTAAAGGCCAATCAAAATAGTAATATTATAGTGATTAAAAAAAAAAAAGAATATAACATTACAATTTCATTTTTTTTTACTTTTTAATTCAAAAATAAAATCTCTGTTATATCCAATAACCCACATAAAGCTTTTTTTCTTCTTTTAATAAATAAAATATACTAATGTATATCTTATATTTTTATTAAAATAATTATGCATCTTATGACAATGAAGATGATGGTAATGATGATATATATATGAAAGCAGTTGAAATGATGCTCTTTTTTTTTAATGATATATTTTTTTAGAATTTATTTTATTGATTTTTCATTCTTTTTATCTTTTTTTTTCATTGTTTTACTATTACTGTTATTATTGATGGATTATTCATTGCAGACTTGATAAATCTAATGGATAAGCTAATAAAATAAAAATAAAAAATATATTTATTAATACCATTATATATTCCAACTTTCCTTTTTCTCTTTTTCTCTTTTCACTTTTTATTTTTATTTTTATTTTTTCTATTTTTTATTTTACCATTTCCACGGGTTTCGCCACTTGGATATACACGTCTGGTATTAGATTTAAATTGTCTAGGAGAAGGAAATGAAGATATAGGGCGGAATTGGAAACGACCATTACCTTCAGTTGATGGAACATTTTGTGATGGTTTTGGAAATGATCTATTATTATTATTTTGGTTTAATTGACCACCCATAGGAGGAGGCGGTAAAGTGGTTCTTGGTGGAGTAATACCTGATCCAGTTGTTTTAGCTCGATTAAGGAATGGTGGTAGAGGTGATGATGTATTATTATTATTATTTATTACAGATGGTCCAGGAGGAGGTGGTGGTGGAGGTGGTGGTGGAGGAGCTCCAACTGTTGAATTATTATTATTTATTGGAGGTGGAGGTGGTGGTGTAGGAATATTATCTCTTTGTGAAGTAGATGATGATCTAGGTCTACCTGGTGGCAAAGGTGGTGGTACGGCAAGATTATTTGTACTATCGTTTGATGATGGTGGTGGTTGTGGTATAGATCTTGTAGGGAAACTTGGGACTGCTCTAGAGGGAGGTGGAGGAATACCTCTAGATGGTGATGATATATTATTAGGAGGTGATGGTACAGATCTTGGTGGAGGTGGTGGTATAGGACGTTGAGGTGAACTATTTGATCTTGATCTACCTGGTAATGGTGGTACAATAGATGATAAATGAGATGATGATACGGCTGGACCAGATGATCCAGATCCAGGTGGAGGTGGTGGTGGTGGTGGTGGTGGTGGAGGGGGAGCTCCAGTTGTTGAAGAATTATTATTATTGAATGCTGGTGCTGGTGGAGCTGGAGGAGGAGGAGGAGGAGGAGCACCTGTTGGAATAGAAGGAGTAGCACGTCCAGGAATAGGTGGAGGTTTAAATGATCTTGGTAAAGTATTATTTAATGGTTTTGTTACTGGCGGTCTAATAGATGAGGAAACTTGAGGTGGTGGTGGTGCTATTTTAATAAATAAAAAAAGGGTAATAAAAATATTAGCATACATATGTATATGTATTTATAAATAGATCTATTTTATATTTATATATATGTATTATTATTATTATTATTATTATTTACTAATAGAAGTCTCCCTGCCAGTTGAAACTGCTGAACCTCTCGTTTTTCTTAAAGTTGGCATGCCTTGACTAAATAAACCACCAAGCTGAGGACCAGAAGGAGTTGATGGTGCTGGTGCTGAATGAGATGATTGTGAACTTGGCATCATAGGAGGTGGACGAGCCATACCACCACCAGATGGTGTACTGGACTTTACACCTAATATATATGTAATAATAATATTAATAAGGTTAAAAGTTAAATATTAGAAAGAAAGAAAAAACTTAATACATATATTTATATATATATATATATATATATTAAAACCAATTTATTTTTTTTCGTTTTATACCTCCTCCTACCATAGGTGCTGATCTATCATTTGTTTCCGCTTTTTTCAGTTTTCTTCCTTTTTGAATTTGTGCCAAAAGGGCTGAATCCATTTTATTATTATTAATATATTTATAGAGAAAAAAGAGAAAGAAAAAAAGAGAGAGGAAATGGAAAAAAATAAAATAGCCAAGTGAAATTAAATTTTTAAAGATAGGCTTTAACTCCGAAATGAAATCATTTTACGCTTCCAGATGCTAAGTTACTTATTTTTACTTTTTTACACCTTTCTTTATTAGTATTAAAATTTTGTGTATATATATATGTGTGTTATTTATTTATTATGTAAATATATTTATTCAAATAAATAAAAATCTAATAATATATATATATATATATATATATATATAATATTAAAATAAAAAATAAAGACTATAATATATTTATTTATATGTATATATAAATGAATTAATTTTGTTGTTTAGCATGTTGAATTTCTCTAAAAGTTTGATAGTAATTTGATATAGCAGGAGGCAATTTAGGATGAGCATTTTCGGGGAGAAGATATTGATCTAATTTTACACCAATGAAATGAAAAGTATCACGCATATAGGATGAAGTATAAAATCTCATTCTAATAAAATGGCCATAGAGTAAAACTGAGAATATAGTTGATCTAAAGCTATAAAAGTGAAAAAATAGTTAAGGATCAATTTTATATATCTATCATCTTTTTTTTTTTTTCCTTTTCCTTTTTTCAAATAAATAAATAAATACTTACATAAAAAGACCTAAAAATAAACGACCCATTACTACAAAGACTTCATATTTTGCTACTAAATGCATACATAAAGAATAATTTTGATCCCCTAAAGTTTTAAGTTTATCGCCAAGAGATGCTGCGTGAGGTGCAAAATTAGGGATCAAATGAGCTTGGGTAAATTGAACAACATGAAACAAGGAATAAATAAAGAAAGGTACCAAAGATACTAAAATAATAATAATAGTAGTATAGAGTAGATTAATAGATCAACTCTTTTTTTTATTCCTTTGAATACAATTTTTTTCTTACCAGCAATACGCTTTGACCATAAGAAATAAAAAGCTATAAGTAAATATTGAGTATTTTCATCTAATAAAATTCTTTTAAAGTTGATATCATTCTTCTTATCAGTAGGCTATTTATATAAACAAATATATAAGAAAATAAGACTTAGATACTCCTCTTTCCTCCTTTTTTTTTTTCTTTTTGACATATCATAGTTACCATTATTATTATTTATGTATTTACCTTATAAGCATTAAATAAAGTAACAGAATAACTTCCAACAGCAGCTAAATAAGCAAGTCGATAAAGAAAAGTACTAGGATGAAAGAGTATTATAGATAAAAAAAAAGCAAGACTTGCTGTTGTTGTGATGGCATGTCCTACAAACCAACCAAAATGTAAAGACTGTATATACACATTTATATATGTATAAGTACATTTTTAACAAGATATAATATGAATAATAATAATAATAAAAAAAGCGCGTTAAATATACTATTGTTTTATTTTTTTTAATAATATATTTTTCTATTATTATTATTATTATTAAATAAATATATTTTACATTGATTTGAAATTTATTTGTAGAGTCTGACATTATATTTTTTTTTAAAAAAAAAGCAAGTAAAACTTGAAAAAAGAGGAAAAAAAGGAAGAGAGGGAAAAAAAGAAAAAGAGAAAAAAAATAAAAGGGAGTAAAAATTTGTTTTAGAAAAGGGCATGAGCGGCGATTTAAAATTTAAAAAAAAAGGATTTAGGTTTATAAAAATATCATACAATATCATCTTTGGAAGCTTTTTGATAATAGTCTATGATGACTCTATTATTAATCAACTATATACAATAAAATGAATGAACAATTATATTTTAACTAATATTTTTTCAATTTAATAAAAGCAATAAAAAAAATAGTTTAAGTCTCTTTCTTTTTCCTATTTTTTTTTGATTCATCCAACTATGGTTAGCCTTTAAAATACTAGTACAGTAGATGATCGGATTAACGATAATTACTAAATCAATGTTGGTTATTTTAAAAAAAAATAGTAGTTAACAGTCATATATATACATATATATATATATATAGGCACCTTTTAATAATATTAATAATGTTGTATACATTGATATTGTATCTAGTTTTTGTCAAGGTTTATAAAATTTGAAAAAGGTATATAATTATGTTATTCCTGTGATCACAATGAAAGATGCCCTTGGTTATATCTAACATTCAATTCGTACATTCAATTTTATTATAATATATAATTTGATTCATTCATTCGTTATTAATCCCAATAATGCAACCTTTTTAAAATATAAAATTTTTTACAAAAGAAGAATTAGATGAGATAGAATTAAAAAAAAAACACCGATAAGAAACTAGTACTAATTTTAAAGAATATTTAAATTTTCATATTTATGAATTCATTACTATAACTACTTTTATTTTTCACGTTTATGAATTCATATATATATCCTTTTTCAAATTTATATACCTATATCAATATATCATTTTCGTTTATAATACATCATTTTACATAATTATGTTTTGTATCCTCTTTCCAAAAAATAAAAATAAAAAACTGAAATAATAATCATACATATTCTGAACAAGTTATTTATCCATAATTTAATATATCTTTTTTTTTAAAAAAAAACATAAATAAATATACAAAAGTCGAAAACGAAAAAAAAAAAGAGATAAAAATGCAAGTAAATCAAAAAACATAATTGTATATTTTTATTTGTTTTATTTTGTACTACCAAATTAGCTGATAATAAAAATTTTAAACTATAATAAAGACTTCTTTCCAGCATAAATAGTTATTTATCTTTATAAAATCATAAAAATTTATATAAAAGGGGAGAAACAATTCAACACCGCCTTTTTTTAAAATAAAATAAACCTTATCCGGCTAATTTTTTTTAATTTTCTCTCTTCTTTTTCTCTCATTTTTTTCCCTTCTTCTTCTTCTCTTCATCAACAATTACTATTTTTTTACTTCCCTTTCTTTTACTTTGTATTATACTTTCCTTTATTATTTTATTCTACCCACTCTTTTAATAAATTATATTAACTAGTGTAAGTATTCATCTAAAAATAGAAATCAATATATATTTAGAACAATTGTTAATAATAATATAAATCTAAACTTTTTTCTTTTCTTTCTATCTTTTATTAATTTAGTACCATATTATATATATACATATATATATATATATATATATATATATATATAATATAATTATATTTATATAAATACATTTATTCTATTTATTGAACATTATATACTTTTTACAACAACAAAAATAAAAAGTAGAAGAAGCTAAATAAATAAAGTACTTGAAATTGATACGTGTTTTTTTTTTATTGAATCATGTCTAATGTTGAATTGAAAAAGCGCCGACCATTAACAACTCCTTTAAATGATGCAGATTGGGAAAATAATAGAAAATATGGTGTTATTATTGATGCAGGATCATCTGGGTCAAGAGTATATGTTTATTCATGGAAAGATCATGAATATTTAAAAAGTCGATACTCTTTAGAAGAACTAAAAGGAAATATCCCTATTGTTGAACGTGCTGATAAACATGGATTAAAATGGACTCATAAAGAAGAACCCGGTATATCTACTTTTGGAGCAAAACCAAATGATGTAGGTGATCATCATTTAAAAGAATTATTAGATTTTGCTTTAGAAATCATTCCTGAACAACAAGTACCTCATACTCCTATTTTTTTAATGGCTACAGCCGGTGTACGTTTATTACCTCAAAATGTTCAAGATACTTTAATGAAAACTACTTGTCAATATATAAAAGATACTACCAATTTTTTTATAAGTGATTGTGATACTCATATTCGTGCTATTCCTGGTGAATTAGAAGGTGCTTATGGTTGGGTTGCTATTAACTACCTTATGGGTGGTTTTGATCAAAGTATGAAATCATCTTTTAATCAACAACAACATACATTTGGATTTTTAGATATGGGTGGTGCAAGTGCTCAAATTGCTTTTGAACCTGAACATCATCAAAAAGAAGAACATAGTAATGATTTAACAAAAATCCATCTAAGAACTTTAGATGGTCGTGCTATGGATTATGATGTTTTTGTGACTACTTTTTTGGGTTATGGAAGTAATGAAGCAAGAAGAAGATATTTAGAGCATCGTGTTAAAACAATATTTGATCAACATCAACAGGATATCGATAAGGATGAAAAAGGAGAAGGAAAAAATAAAAAACAAAAGGATTTATTGGATGATAAACATCGATTACCTTTAGATGATCCTTGTTTACCATTAAATTTAGAAATCACTGATTCCCATTCAACAAGTGTCACTTTACAATTAAAAGGAACAGGTCAATTTGATCAATGTTTAGAATTAACTTTCCCATTATTAAATAAAGATGCAGCATGCCCTACTCAACCCTGTTTATTTGATGGTATTCATACTCCAAAAATTGATTGGTCAATTCATCATTTTGTTGGTATATCCGAATATTGGTATAGCTCTCATGATGTACTAGGTTTAGGTGGGGTTTATGATTTTGTAGAGTATGAAAAAAAGGCAACTGATTTTTGTTCAAAGGATTGGGATATGGAAATAAAAGAACATACAGATTGGTCTTCAATAGAAATTCAACGATATCAACTACAATGTTTTAAATCAGCTTGGATTGTTAATGTTTTACATAGTGGGATTGAAGTACCTCGTTTAATAGATGAAGGTGATAATAATAGTGATCATCATGATGCTTCACAATTAACAACAACAATCAATAGCGATGGAACAACAACAATGATAGAAAAATGGAAAGAGCAATCTATAGAAAGTGTTGAGGATAAAAATTGGAACCCTCCTTTTCAAAGTATTGATACAATTAATGATATTCAGGTATCTTGGACTTTAGGTGCTATGTTACTTCATGTTGCTAATCAAATTCCCTTAATGGAAAATGAAGATGGAACAATTGGTAATAGTGATGGTAGCGGTGGTCATAGTAGTGATGATGAAGCTCCTCATCCTATTGCTGATGGTGTAGAACTTCCTCCTTTAGATAATAGTCATCCTCATTCTCATCCTATAATAGATACTAATAATGATAACCATCACACTATAAATAATAACAATAACAACAATAATAATAATTGGCAATCGATACCTGATGATAGTAACTATATAAACAGTTCATGGTGGGATTTAGGTAATACAGTTTCAGTGATTGGATTATTTGGTATGTTGTTCGTTTTATTTGGTGTGGTATTATGGGAATGGTATCGACAAACTAAAAAACGTAGACGTAATGATTATAGACGTGTAGATACAAATGGTGGTATTTTAGGTAATTTACCGACAACAACAACGTCATCATCCTCAACAACAACATCAACTACTTTATTATCTGGTCCATTATATTTAATGAAAAGTATAGCTATTAGCCCTATGGTCTTTTTTAAATATTGGGCATCACGGATTATACCATTTCGATCTGGTAATTCATCTATGAATAACCATCATTTACCAACAACAACATCATCATCCGATCTTATATATCAAGTGGATATGACTAATATAAATAATAACGAATTAGAACAATTAGAAATGAATACAAATAGCAACAACAACAATAATAATAATAATAATAATGTAAATAATAATAATAATAATAATAATGGAATGGATAATATGACTATACCTATGTATGGTCAACAATTAGCACAACAACAACAACAACAATTAAATGGAGCATTAGGTGTATCAAATAAATCATCAAGTATGATATCTCTGAAATATTGGCAAAAGAAAAGATACAGTGGAGATAGCCATCATATATCACAAATCATGCAACCTGGGTATAATAATAATGGTAATAGTAGTAATGAGAATGGGTTATTCCGTAATGTAGCCACTTCAGCTGTTGGATTACCAAGTAGAACAAACAGTGCTTCAAATTTAATAGCAAGAACTGGATCACCTAGTGTTGCTTCTGATGTTCAAACAAGTACATCAATGACAAGATCAAGATCAAGGGTTGGATTTACTATTCAAGAAGCTTCAGATGAAGATGATTACATTACCTATGGTAATAGTGGTAATGGTGGTAATGGTGAAAGTAGTACAACAACAATAATAAGTAGCTCTGGTGTTACATCTTCAGATCTTCATCGGTTTACATCTATTTCAAGAACACCATCTCCTTCTATAGCTATGAATAATTTTTCTAGACGATCAACAAATAGTACAGCTACAAGTCCTAAAGGAAGTCCTAGAAATAGTTTAGAAAGAATGTAGAAAGAAAGAAAAAAAAACAATGATTAATAATTATTTTTTAATACTTATATATATATATTACACATTAATTAATATTCATTATTTATTTATTTATTTATACTACACGTACAAAAAAGAAAAAAAAAGAAAAAATTCACTTATGTATTCATGCACGCCTTTTATATAAATATATATATATATATATTCACTTAATTACGCGCATTTTATATATTAATATATTTATGTATTTTTATCCTTCATATATATATTTATATATGATTAATATTATTTATTTTATTATTTTAATATCTTTTGTTTGTTTGTTTTTTTAAAAATAATAATAGAAAAATAAAAACACTATTATATATAATTGCTTGATTATTAGATTTGTTTATCCATTTACTAAAATGGTTAATATTTTATTATTTTTATATTTTACTTTTTATATAAATAATTTTTTATTTACCATAAAAAAAGAGAGAGAGAGGAAAAGGATTTTTACCATGTGATATTACCAAACTTGTTGACAACAATTGACGGTTGGAACTGTTTATTATCATTTATTTACTTATTTTTTTTAAGGGTTTAATTATTATTTTTAAACTTCTCTCTCAAGAGATTTACTTAATTTTGATATAAATAAGTAAAAAACTTAAATAGATTATGTAAGAAATTTTAAAAAAAGGGAACATCAAAAAAAATGTATTTTATTGGGAAAAATAATCTTTTTTATACTTAAATATTGTACAAATATATATAATAAAGTCTCTTATTTATTAAGTAATCTTTCATCTCCTTTTCTATTTAAATCAATATGAAAAAAAATAAAATAAAACAAAAACAATAATTTAAATACATATATATATATGTAATATTTATTGGATGATATAAAAAATTTAATAAATAGCTGTGTGTAATATAATAAAAAGATTATATATATATATATATATATTATAATAAATCATCTTTAACTATATATAAAATACCGAGGTGTTCAATATAACAAATTCAAACTCAACAGATTACATAAGCGCGGGGTTTATTTTTTTTTAACTGGACCCTTTTTGAAAAGATTTTTTTTTTCGTCTTTCTACTTTTCCTTTTCTCTTTCCTTTTTCTCTTTCTCACTTATTTACTTTAAAAACTTATATATGTGCATAGGTATAATATAAACAATAATACCTTTTTTTTATTTAATGAATATTAAACCACAAGATCCTGCGGCTCATAAGCCAAAAAGAATGAAAGTGTCTCGGGCATGTTATACTTGTAGAGTGAAAAAGATTAAAGTAAGCTCATTACTATTTTTATTCCATTTTAAATATTAAAAAATGAAAGAACTAAAGTTTAAATTAATTAAGGTATAAAAAAAGAAATAGAAATACTCAATTATTACCATTCTTTTTTTTTCTTTTTATTCATTTAGTGTGATGGTTTACGTCCTTGTATGCAGGTAAATTAAAAAAAAATAAAAAAACTGAAAATAGAAAATTATATCCCCAAACTTGTTTATTTATTTTTTCCTTTTTCCATTTTCCATTTTATTTCTATTTCACACGTTTTTTATTCATTTATTTTTCCTTTATTTCTCTTTATATGTATATATATAATAGTGCAAAGGTAAACTTGAATATATATTTATTTTATAAAGTAAAAAAAAAAAAAGACTCTTTACTAACATATACTTTTTAAATTTATTAAATGAGTAGCTCGTCAACGACCTTGTTCATTTTCTAATGATGGTAGTGAAGAAATGTCTACAATCATTCCTACTTATCCATTATCTCCCACCTTAACAGCTCAACATAAAGACCAGTTAATGTCTGTTCAAGGAAACGATAACAATAATAATAACAATAATAGTAATAATAATATTGATACAAATATGGAACATACTTTAATAAATAAGGAAAGACAAGCAATGGAAGTAACTACTCATTCTTTAGATACTTTAAGTCAAACATGGCCAGGTTGTGAATTTGATGATCAAGGAATATATACAATGACAACAATGAACAATAATAATAATAATAATAATATTCATGGTCGTACTTATAATAATAATAATTCGGTACCATGGCAACAATCTTCAGGTGCTACTAATACTACTAATTCTACTAATACTCCTACTACTAATGCAAATGTTCAACCTGAATTTCCACCTTTATCATTTTTTTTAATGAATAGAATATTTAATCCGTATGAAGATGATTATCAAAATAATAATAATAGTAATAATATGAAATCGTCCGCTATTAATCAACATCTTATAACATTATATTATCGTCATAAATATAAATTTTTACCATTTATGCCAAAAGAAACCTTTTTTGCTTTAGTACATAAACCATCCTCTTATGCAATAATATCACCTCTATTATTAAATACCATGTATGCACATGCAGCACAATGTACCGCCTCTTTATCTTCAGATAGTGATGAATATGCCAAAATAGCTAAATCCATGATAAACAATTATTTAGATAAACCTCATATTACCACCATTATAGCACTTTGTCTTTTATCATTGTATGAATCAAATCGTCATGGATATGCTAATTCTTTATGTCAATCATCTATGTATAGTAGTATGGCTTTTAAAATGTGTTATGATTTGGGACTTCATCAGATTACTTTTCTTCATCATGATCCAAAATTAAATGCATTAAAACAAAGAGTCCTATGGTGTTGTTTTTGTTTAGATAAATGGACTAGCTTATGTACAGATCAACCTTGGATGATGCATTCAACTGATACCATTAAAATGGATTTACCTTCTTCAAGAACTTTGGAAATGGAAGGAATTCAAATGGATCATGATGAACAGTCAGTCATGGAATATTTAGTAGCCTTTATTCAATTATCTAAAATGGGTGAATCTATGTTATTGGCATCATCATCGTCAAACAATCATAATCACCATACATTATCTGCATTTCATGTAGATCATCAATTATTATCTTTTTTACAAAAATTGCCAGCTTCTTTACATTGGACTCCTTTACCTACTTCTGATTCTTTATCATCATCTGTATCATCATTGTATCAACCTATTCCTTCTCATCCCCCTCATAATCCTATGGTTGCTCATTTGCATCTTATTTTTAATTTATTACATTTAACATTACTTGTAAAACCTCTATTATTATTGGATGAAAATAATAATAATACCCTAAAATTAAATAATAATAATAATATAAATCATCAACAACAACAACAACAAGGAACAATTACTTTACAACGATGTGCTACAGTAGCCACTAATATTACACAATTAGGATGTGCATTAACAGATCAAACTAATTTTATATTATCTTATCGTATGGTATCACTTTCTCTTATGTTAGCTATTCGTGTTCATTTAATTCAATGTTATTCAATTATTCAATCCAAGGCAGATGAATATTTTCGTATGGCAAAACATGGAAGATTAATGTTTCAAAGATCATTACGTTCTATTCGTTCCTTATTGCAATTAAGAATTATTCATGGAGTTGATACATTTTCTCGTTCATTAGAAAAAATGTTGTCTACTTTAACTATATCACTTTTACCTACAACAACAACTACTACTAATCGGCATAATAACAATACATCAACACATACATTAAATAAACAATTTAATGAAAATACCTCTATCTCACATTCTGTATTAAATCATCATCATCATCATCAACAACAGCATTATCCTACTACTACTACTACTACTAATAATAATAATAATAATAATAATAATAATAATAGTAATCATCATCATCATCATCCACCACTTAATTATTTAGATGGAGCTGAACAAAGTGCAGCTGAAATTTTATCTAATGCTTTTAATACAAATCATATATATGCATCAACATCATCATCATCACCATCTTCATCTTCATCGTCTATATCAACATCACCAATTATTGCTACAACTACTACTTCATCATCTAATCCAAAATATAATAATAATATAATTCCTACTAATACTAATACTAATATTAATACTACTGCCACAACAACTACAACTACAACAGCAGCAAACACTACTCCATCATTATCATCACCATCCACTTCATCATCAACATCATCATCTGGTATTACTACTAATACGTTAGCATCTCAAAAACCACGTACATCACCACCCGTGGATCTAGCTACTTTATATTCAGCTGTTAATAGTAACCCATTATATAGTCAACATCTTCAACCACATTTTGGTTATACATTATCAACAGGAAGACAAGATGAAATATGGGCATTACAAGAACAATATCAACAACAAGAACAACAACAACAACAACAACAACAACAACAACAACAACAACAACAACAACAACAACAACAACAACAAGAACAAGAAAAATCATCATCATCATCAACTTATCCACAACCATTAAATATGTATTCTAGTAATTTATGGACAACAACAACATCATCATCATCATCATCATCATCATCATTACAAGAAAATAAAAAAGATAATCATACTGATCATTCTAAAAAATTATCTATATCAAGTTCAAATACTACTATTACATCTTTTTCCTCTTCATCACTATCTACTAATGCATCTACAAACAATAATAATAATAATAATAAATCTATGGGATCATCAGCATATAAAAATATTGGATTAGGTGTTTATGCAAGTGCGCATCGTCATCATTCTGATGTTATTTGTCAACATCTTCAAAATAATAATAAAACCAATGAACGCCCTGTTATATTAAATAGCCATGGTCAAGTTGTTGTGGCAACTAATAATTCATCTGTAGTTAATCTATAAATAAAAGGAAGAAAAAAAAAGACTTGTATTATATGATAATATTGATAATGGGATTATCCGATTATTCTTTTTTTAAAAAAAATCGTACTATTTCAATATATTGTTTCTGAAGTACTCCATTTTAATTCCTATTGGTCAAGTATTGATACCCCTCTAATTTTCTATTTTTCTATTTTTTGTTTAAAATTATATGTAAACTATATATATATTTATCTATATATATTAATAAATAAATAGATGATAATTCTTAATTATTATTATTATTATTTTTTATTTATTTATTATTATTTTTATTTTTATTTTTATTTTTAACTGGATTAAAAAAAAAAATAATGAATATAACATTACTAGGACCATCGCCTTTTTTTTTAGGATATAATAATCATCGAAAATATAAATTTTTAGAATTATTAAATGAAATAAAAGAACTTTTTTTCCATGATCAAGCATCAATTATGACTACTACCAAATATGGTGATTCCCCAATATTATTATTAGATGATGACAACGCCTTAATCAAAACAAACCTAACAACAACTAAAAATAATGATGATATAAAAATGATATTTATTATAGATTTATCAACTAGAATGAAAAACAATAATAGTAATAATATTATTTGTGTTCAATGGATTTTAAATCAAGGATTTCATTTAACATTTCAGAATAGATTATTATCATCATTACAATTATTTAATTTATTTAATTATTCAACCATTAATATGAATACTTTTATTGCTATTCCAACAACATCAACAACAACATCACAAGATAATAATAAAATAACAAGTTTTTATTTAATTACTTCTATATATAATTCACCATCATTATCATCATCCTCTTTACTTATTACTGACTTACCATCATCATCATCATCTTTATCTTCATTTCCTTCATTATCAAGAAGAGAATCAATATGTTCATCAATATCATTTATATCAACTTATAATAATGATAATAATGTTGAAAATGATGATGAAGATGATAATGATGGTCAAGTTAATGAAGCATTATTAAATTTAATTCAAGAAACTTTACAATATATTCATTCATCCACCATTTATTCTAATGAATTAAAATTGCTTGGTTCTAAATTAGATGGTTTATCTAATCATAATTTAATGTTAGAATAATAATAATAATAATATATTTATACCATTTCTTTCTTTCTTTTTTTTTTCCTGTTTTTTTTTTCATCCGTTTTTTTTATTTATCCTTATCCATCAAAACCATTTTGTTTATTTTGATAAATAAAAAATAAAAACGCATGATAAAATATAAATAAAATAAACTTTTTTATATAAATAAAAAAGTGATGCAATACTAAAAATACTAACGTTATTGAATAAAGAAAGAGAGAGAGAGTCAATTATTACAATCTTGCATATATAATAAAAATAACCCCATTTCGTAACCGTATCATTTTTTTTAAGATGCTTCGTTCAAATCATGAGGGTTACACGTGGTTGAATTCATCAACTTCTTTTGGAAATAAAATAAAAAAAAAAATAAAAAAACGAATCCTTTATATATATAGAAAGAAAGAAAATAGAAAAAGAGAAAAAGAGAAAAAATAAAAGAAACCAAGGTTAATATCTAGTAATTCATATAAGCATATATTGAATTAATAATAATATAAATAAACAAATAAATAAATAAAAAAATATATAGATTGAGTGCTATATTTTATTTATTTTTTTCAACCTGAACTTAAAATAAAAAAGAGTATATAGATGGAACGGAATCAGGGCTCCGGATTCTTATATAAACTTGATTACCCACGTACATAAGAAAAAAAATAAATAAAAAAAGGATTATTAAATATCATCTAAGCAGCCTTTTTTTAAAAAAATCTCTCTTTCTTTCTTTTCCTTTTTTCTTTTTCATTATTTTACTATTTTATTTTTAAAGAAGACGAAAAAGAAGAAAAATTACCTTTTTTTCGTTTAACGTATATATTTTATATATATATATATTTATATATTAATTTATATCATAAAAAATGAAATTACCGTTATTCTCTATTTATGATTGGAAATCTTTATTTGCAAAAAAGAAAGATATAAAGTCACAATCATCATCATTTTATCCTTATCTTGGGTAAATAAAAAATAAAAAATAAAAATAGTGAAAACATCGATAAAAATTATTATAATCAATAAAAAAAATAAAATAAAATAAAAACAATATTATTACTAAAATCAGAAATAACCACCGGAAATTGAATAAACTTTTGGAAAAAAAAAAAAAAAAAAACGAATATTTGGGTTTTTTACAAGTCTTAAATGAAATTCATTTATTTATTTTTTTTTGCTTTTGAATTCCTATTAGGAAAAATCTTGGATTACCTAAGAAAAATAAAAATAAAAATGTTCAATCATCGACATTAAATCAACAACATCAACAACAGCAAAAAGGTATTATAGGTAATAAAAAAAAATCATCATCATCATCATTATTATTATTATCGTATTTACATTTTATTTTTATTTTTTATTTTTTTTATTTTTTTTATTTATATATCATCAAATGAAAAAAAAAAAAAAGAACATGTTCACCATGGTAAGAAATATCAATTAGAAGAAATTAAATTAGATGATCAATTTTGGGAAAAGACATTAAATGAAATCATATCCAAATCAAAAGATTATCCATCCATAAAACCTATTAAAACCAAATTAGAAACTTTAGCTTTTCAACGACAAGTCATGAAATCTTATTATATAAAAGAAATGGAAACCCAAGCATATCTCGATACTTTACATATTCAATCAAATCCTTGGTCATCCATTAATATATAACATTATATATATATTTATATCTGTTTATTTATATTCCCTTTTTTCTATTTGTTTATTTGTATCTTTTTAAAAGAAAAAAAAATTCATTTTTATTTGTTTTTTTTTTCTTTTGTAAAAAAATTGTTTATGTATATTATTATATTATTATGCTTATTATTTTAATAAATAATATTGATTTATTATTTGTTGTCCCTATATATAAAAACAAACTCAAATTCTTTTTTTAAAAAAAAAATATTGATACTAAAATTATATACACGTATGGCTTATTTAGGAAATAATCTGATCTAGATTCTATGTATTCCTTCTTTTAATAATTCAAATGTATCATTCCTCAATTATGTAAAAAGAAATGTTTTTTAGACTTTATTTATGTGTGTGGCTTTTCTTTTTAAATTATATATATATATATATATATATATATAATTTCTATAGATTTAAAAATCGAATTAAGTTTCTTTTAGTATATACATATAATCATTTAACGATTTTTACAAACAGCATTATTATTTTTTTTTTTCTTTTTTCTTTCTTTCTTTTTTTCTATTATTCTTTTATTTTTTTAGTAAATCGCTCTATTATATTTCGCCATATATAAGACATTCAAATTGATTGAAATTATATATATTTGTTTCAAAAGTATAATTAAGAAGAATAACTAAAAAAAATATTAGGATAATTAATTTAGCGCAAAAAAAATTTTTTTTTTCTTACATACATTAAACTAAGTTTCTCATTTTTCTTTTTTTTTTTTTAATATTTATTTAATAAATGTTTTTTATTTTATTTTATTATTACTTATATAATATTTTAACAAATAAAAAAGAGAATTATTCCTTTTTTTTTGATTTTTAAAAAATAAGAGTAAGAAGAAAAAAATAAAATAAAAATAAACATTATCTAACATTATCATTTTATTTATCTATCTCTTTTATCAAAGATAAAAAACTCATTTTCTTATATTTTGATAGAAAAATAAGATTTTACACATATTTTGAAAATATTAGCCTAAATGGACGGAGTTTAAAATATTAGTAATATAGTGGGGTGATATATGGATATTTGTGTTAGTGGGGGAGAGTATATAAATATATATATATATATATTTCGTGTCATAATAGTGATCGAATTTATTTATTTATTTTCTTTCAAATTATTTGAATATCAACTAAAATAGTAAAAAAACATATATTTTAAAAAATGCACAGAAAATGATTATCATTATTATTAAAGAAAATTGGATCATTACAAATAAATGATCAAGCATTAAAGTAAAGAAAACATTTTATATATATGGAAAGAAAAAGTTTAAAAAATATAATGTAAATAAATATATAGAAGTTTCAGTTTTTTTTAAAGTTAAAAAAGTAAGAAAAACAGATTATCATGCAAAAAAAAAAAAAGGCAGAAATGTTGATTAAAAAATATAAAAAAGCCCTTTATATCAAGTGATCCTTAAATTTGATGAAACTTATCAAAACGAAACAAAAATAAAAAACCAAAACAAAAAGAAAACATAAAGATATAATAAACGTCATATTATAAAATACTAAAAAATTAGTACTTAAATCTTGATAAAAACATGGTTTTATTATTCAAGATGTTTGTTTTAATTACGTTCCTTATCTTTATTAGGAAATCAACCTTTTATGTAGAAACACTATTATTTAAAAGATTAGATAAGCCACTTTTTAAACAATATATATGTATAAATACATATTTGTATATAATGAATAAAAAAGAAAGAAACAAAAAGAAAAAAAAAGAAAAAAATAGAAAAAAAAAAAGAAAAAAAAGGGAGGAATGTGTGTACAAAAAAATAATAATAAAAAAAATGGTCACACAAAAAACACACTGATTTTTTATTTTATATATATATATAAATATGTATATATAAATAATTTCTCCGTATATAATTAGATAAGGTTCTCTTAATAAAAATAAAATGCTTGCTGTCAAAAAACCTTAAGCAAGCGCATTTTTAATATTTTAAAAATTCTGAAAGCTGATTGGTTTCATTGTGGGAAAATTGCCATTTTTGGATGATACATTTGTTATAATTTTACCCTATTCTTTCCATACTTTTTTTGCCAAATAATATTGATCCCCATTTTAAAATAAAAAATCTCTTTAATTATTATTATTATTTTAAATAAACAATATATTAATAATAATAATAAAAACATTCATCTCTTTCCTTTTTATTCTTTCTATTTCATCTACCGTTTTATTTATTTATTTAATTTTTAATCTATCGAGTAAAAGAGGTGAATAAATTGAAATGTACTTCATTATTAATACAGGTTAATAATTATAATAATAAAAAGGATCGTCCCTTTTATTAGTTTTTTTTTTATTATTCAATTATTTTTATGTTCAAACTTAAAAAAAAATTTTATTTTCGTACTTCCCCGTCACTTTTTTTTTTTACTCAGAGTAAAAAAAAAAAGTACTATTAAACCCCCCGATTCGTTCTAATCTTTCCTTTTTTTCTTCTAAAATTATTTTTTTTATATAAATTCCTACTTTTTTTTTTCAGTTTCTCTTTTTCTTTTTTTTTCTTTCTTTTTCTTTTTTTTTTTTTTTTTTTTTTATAATTATTAAAATAATAATTTAATAAGTGAAACCTATTCATTTTATATATAAACATATAAATAAGAATTGAAGATTGATTGATCAATTTGCATATATCTATTTTTTTTTTTGTTACGTGCTGATAACCCAAATTTTACTTTTTTATTTAACTTGAGAACCAAAAAAAAAAAAATTGTTTTTTTACTATTATTTTAATTAAAACAAAGAAAACAGATAATTTTATTTTAAAAGTGTAATGTACAAAACCTCTTCATTATTACGTACAACAGTAGCAAGAAGATTTATTAGATCCAATAATAATAATTTACTTTCCTCCATCTACTCTCCGTCTCTTCATCCTCAATATGGTTTTCTTCCACAAAACAAGACTTTTACTACAAAGGTAATCAATAATAAAGTATTTCCATCTATTAAAGGCGTTGGATTACTTGGTGGTATTTCTCTTTTAACTGCTGGTACATATTTCTATTATCCAAAAAATACCGCTGAAGCCGAATCTTCTGCTATTTCCATTTTACCTCAAAATTCTCTTGCTTATCAATCATTAACACATGCAAAGAAAACCATTAATGATTTATTAGATGATAGCAATCGTACTGCTGTCGAAGCTCGTAGTACTCAAGAATTATTATTGTCATTATTTGTATATAAATTATGTACATTTTCTTTATTAGTGGATATGGCTCCTCATGTGATTAGTTTATCACAAAAATGTCATTTAGAAAGTCTTGTTTATGAATTTGTCAAGCAAACCTTTTTCAAACAATTCTGTGGTGGTGAAACTCCTGAACAATGTATTCAAACCATGGATAAATTGGCTCAATCTGGTATTAATTGTATCTTAGATTTAAGTATCGAAGCTGATTTACATTTAGAACAAACTAATGTTCCTCAATTATATGATGAATTATCTCAACCTCTTGGTAAATGGTGGCGCGAAGAACAAAGTGCTGATGTGATTGTTGCTATGACTGAACATTCTATTAAAACCGCTTCTCGTGGTGGAAATGAATTATCTAATGGTGCCTTTGCTGCTATTAAAGTCACCGCCTTTGCTCCTCCTGAATTATTATTAAGATTAAATAATGCTATCACTAAAATGGAACAAATCTTCCAAGCTCATCAAGTAGATGGTCTCGTAGGTACTCAAGCTCTTAAAGATATGATGGAGCAAGTTTTACCTCCTTCTTCTAATGAACAACAACAACAACAAAGAATGGCTATGGTCAATTATATGCACGAACATCAACCTATGATGGATATTTTGACTTTTACTCAATTATTTAATTTAAATTCACCTACTCGTGATATTTGGTGGTCTACTAATGAAACTTTACAAGAAGATCAATGTCTTTTAACTCATGATGAATTGCAAGCTTATGATCGTATGGTTACTCGTTTAGAACAAGTTTGTACTTTGGCTCATCGTCTTGGTGTTGGTATCATGGTAGATGCTGAACAATCTTATTTCCAAGAAGCTATTGATCATGTTGCTTTGAATTTACAACAAAAATATAATCGTAGAGATGAAGCTGATCATGCTCCTACTGTTTATAATACTTGTAAGTTATATATATAAATAATCAATCAATCAATCTTTTTTTTATTTTTTTAAAAAAAATCCTATTCCCGAACATTCTTTTTTTTTTTTTTTTTAAGAAAAATCTAGATAGATATATATTTATTGATTAATAATTTTTTTGTTTATTTATTATTATTTGTTTATTTATTTTAGATCAAATGTATACTAAAGCCGCTCGCGCTAAATTGGAAAGAGATGTTGAATTTGCTAAACGTAATAATATTGCTTTTGCTGCCAAGTTAGTTCGTGGTGCTTATATGGTTTCAGAAAGAAAGGTAAAGATCTTTATTTTTATTTTTTAATTTATATGAATATTTCTATAATAAGGTTTAAAATAATATTATCATCTATATATGTATGGTGGTATTTTTTTTACCTTAAGGTTTGGGTTTAGTGTAACTTTTTTTTTTTTTGACCTCGGAACAAATGAGATTTTGTTATTTATAAAATATATTTGGGAATACTATTTTCGGAATATATATATAAATTTATACAATATAGAGCTGGGATTGATAGAGACTTTTTTTAAAATATCAAAACACTAACTCTTTATTTTATATTTATTTCTATATATTTAAATTAAATAGAGAGCACTTGAATTAGGCTACCCATCACCTATTCATGATACCATTGAAGATACTCATGCATCCTTTAATGGAGGAGTGAATTTCCTTTTATCCAAATTACATGATCATCAATCAAAATCAGAAAAGAGTTTAACCGCTGCCAACTCTCCTATTGTATTTATGGTAGCTAGTCATAACCGTGATTCTATTGTTCAAACAGTTCAAGCCATGGAACAATATGGTGTTTCACCAAATGCTGGTGTTGTTCATTTTGGTCAATTATTTGGTATGCAAGATCAAATTTCTTATACTCTTGGTAACCATGGTTATTCCATTTATAAATATCTCCCTTATGGTATGATTGATGAAGTTATTCCTTATTTATTACGTCGTGCTCAAGAAAATTCCTCTGTACTTGGTGCTGTTAGTCGTGAAAGAAATTTAATGTGGTCTGAAGTTAAAGATCGTATTAAGATGAAATTATTACCTTCTTCTACTACTTCTAATCATCCTTCTGCTGTCATGGAACAACCTGTTCTTATTAATACTTCTTCTGCTGCTACTTCTACTCCTGAAGATGATGTACCAATCAAAACCACTACTGCTTAAATTTCTTTAAGAAATATACAATTTCTATATTCTTAAAAAAGAAAATAACAATCTGTAAGTTTGTTTATTTTATTTTATTTTTTTTCACCTTCCTTTTTATTTATTTATTTCTTCTTTTCTTTTCTTTTCTTTTTCCTTTTTTAATTTACTAATAATTTTAATGTGTCATGGGGGGTAAAAAAAATTAGGTTCCTTTTTAAATGTATATATTTCCCATCCCTCTTTTTTTTTTCATGTTTTATATTTTTCATTTTCATTTTTTTTAATTTTATTCATTTAATACTTGTTACATATATATTTATATAATTTATATCACCCATGTACTTTTAATTCATAATAGGTAGGATGATTAATACCTATAAGCATATTTTTTTTTCTTTTTTTTCTTTTTTTCATTTTTATACATATCCTTTTTTTATTATTATTCACCAATTTTATTTTCCCTCTCTCTTTTTTTTTTCCTATAAAAAAAAAATGTACTTTTTTTTTTTTCAAATCCTTATTATAAATAAATAAAAACAAATAGATTTTTTACAATTAATTTTTAAATTAGTTTTTTTTTGTTTTATTATTCTAATTTTACAGATGTTGGGGTAAAGTAAAATTTAGTTGCTAAATCTATACTTACACCATATTGTATCCAATGTAATACGATGGGTCTAATTTTTTCTAAATAAACTTGATGATCAGACATTCGAATTATTTCATCAGTATCATCATTATTATCACCATTGGTTGATGATGAATTTGTTTTTGTCTTATATTGAAGAATTGGCCTTGGAACACGAATCCATTCTCTATGTAGTTGTCCACAACCAGTACATTCAAAAGAATAAGGGTGAGGGTATAAATAAGATAATTCTAAATGGATTAATTTTTCTACACGATGAGAAAAAGGGCAATACGTGATTTTATTGATTTTAGCTATATAATTTTTTTTTTGAAGTTTATTTTTATGATCATCATTATCATCATGGTAATTATCATGATCATGACTATTCTTTTTTTTATTATTATTTGGATGGAATTTGCCACTTGGTAATATATCTAATACAGATGGAGTATAATGACATTTTTTGATAAATTGAACCATTCTTCTGGTTGGATTTCTTGATCTGCCAATTTTAAAATAACAATATTTATCAGTAGATGCTCTAGGTCCATCAGTTAATATATAACAATAAATATAGCCTGCTTCATCTTGATCAGATAAGGGTTTCATCATTTCTTTTTGGATTTGTTGTTTAGCTCTTTTTGATTTAATTCTATCTTTAATCCATACTGAAATTAAATTATATATATATATATATATATTAGTATATCAATTGATGAAGAGAAAAATTAAACCAGCTTGCTAATTTTTTTTTTACATATGTAAACTTACATGACCAACCATCATCTATTGATGGAGTTTGAATCGATCGAGTTCTTTCTATAACAGGTGAATAAATAACTTTACCATTATTATTATCATTATCATATTTATTTATTTTATTAAGGTATTTAGAAGAAGAATATTGAAGCCGATGATTATGACAATAATAATTATTACTAGGAGAATGATCATCGATATGAACAGGAACTTTTCTTGAGCATTGTTTCCCGTCTCTTTTTCTTATTCCAGAACATTGTTGAAATATTAAAGATCTTTTTGAATCTATTTTATTATGATTATTGTTATTATTATCTATTATTGATTCTATTATTTCATTAGTATTATTATCATTATTTAGTTTAGAAATAGTTATTGTTTCAGTTGCGGTTGTAGTTTTTGTTATTGTTTTTGTTGTTGTTGCTGTTATTGAAGGAAATGAGTTTATATTATTATTATTATGACTTTTTATTGTTATTGAATCTACGTTGTCATTACTATTATTATTATTATTAATTGAATTAGAAATAGTGGCAGTAATGGCTTTAAGTTCTGTTTTAGTAGTTAAATATTTTTTTTGTTGTTTAATAATAGAATATGTACATCTTATATAGTATCTTTGAAATAAATAAAGCATATCTATTTACAAAACAAAAGAAAATGAAAGTTTGAAAAAATTGAAAAATGAGAATAATGTAAAAATTTAAACTCCAGCTTTTTTTTTTTCTTTATTTTTCGTTTATATAAAATTCCCCTTTTCTTCTTTGTCTTTTTTCCTTTTTTTATTTATTACTTATCCCTATATATACATTTATCATATCTTTTTTATACTTTTCTTTTTTTTATTATTAAACGCGTAAAATAAATAAATAAATATAAATATATATATTATATATATTTATATATATGGCCTTCTCTTCTCATGCTCTTAAAATATATTGGCCATCGCATCTTTGTAAACCAAAGCTTAAACCTGGTTATTTAATAGGATGGCATCATACAACTTTTGCTCTATGCGTAGCAGCCATTATACATGATATCAATGTAATATATATATATATATAATAAATATAAATATGGTTTCAAGTTCTGATAAACATGCCTTTATTTATTTATTTAGTTGGAAGATTTAAAACAGCTAGTTGATACGTTTTGTATGCCAAGTAGAAATACCAACTTTGACTTAATTGATAGAGTATGTAAAATAAGACCAACCATACTAGGACAACTATCAACTTCTGATAGTCAATATAAAACAAATGGTAAATAATATACATATATATATATATATATATATATTACATATACAATAACCTGTTATTATTTTTATTTAGATTTGGATAATTGGTTGGATATTCAATTAAATGATGCATATGTACCCGAACCAAGGTAAAAAAAATAAAATAAAAAAAAGGATAAAGAGAATGATCATATAAAATATAAATATATAGTTATAATGAATGATCAAAAAAATAATAATAATCTATTTATACACATATATATATAGATCTATTATAATAAATACACATACAATATCATCTTATGAAATTGTATTTTATGATCAACCAAATCCAGAAAGACTTCAATTTCTTGCATTGGAACCATTAACATTAGATATTACTACATTATCATCATCTTTATCAATCATGATGAATCAATCATCACCATCATCATTTTCTTCTTCTTCTTCTTCTTCTTCTTCTTCTTCTTCTTCACCAATAACATCATCATCATCACCATCGCCGTTATTAAATGAAAATGAAAATAAAAATGAAAAAGAACAAAAACAAGAAAGATTAACTAAACAAAATATAGAAAAACTCATTCATAATGGAAAAGAATTATCTAGTAAAAATCTTACCATTTATGATCCAACTGATGATTTATCATTAATACTTGTACAAATTAATTCTTCTTATTATTTAGAACGTGGGATTTATTTAATTTATTCAAAACAATATCCCCATCATCATCATCATCATTATGAACATCAAAATCATCAACATTATAATTCATTTTTTTTCTTTTCTATGTTTCATTTTTTGAAAAAAGCTTATCTTTTTATTTATCAATATTTTTATATGATCTTTATATCTTGGTTATTTCAAAAATTAATTATGACTCCTTGTCATTGTATATTATTTTTAATTTTTTCTTTATCTGAAGTCGTTTTACACATCCTTGGTTGGAAATTACCTAGATTAAATGTTGCTATCAAAGATTTATCTGCAGCTGGTAATAATATTATATAATATCTATTGTGATGAATGAATATTAATCATTTATATATATATAGGTCAGCAGATTGATTTACGTTTACAACAATTATATTTTTGGCCAAAACAATATATGATGTTAAGAAAAAATAATAGATCAAATACAGCAGAAACAAGGGCATATTATATAAGGTAAATAAATAAATAAAATAGAAATAAATTGATATGTATATAAAGTCTTATATTTTAATTTCTTTTTTTTCTTTTTTTAAATAATAGCTTTTATAATAGTATGTGGTTAGTTGCTAATGATATTATCATTGGTGTTGCTTTGGGTTCATTTTTAACAGCTAATTGTGAAATGGTATCAAATAAACTTCATGAAATATTAAAGGTAATTATTATAAACATACATATATTACAATAGTAGATAACATATTTATGATTTTTTTATTTATTTTTTTTATTTATTTTTTTTTTTGTTTTTTTTTAATTAGACATATACAGTGGATTCATTACAATCTATGATGTTATGGTTCTTAAAAACACCTGCTGGTCTAAAGCTGAATCAAGAATTAGGTACCTTTTTAAGTGAATTATTTCTATGGCTTATTCATTTATGGAGAGGTAAATAATTATATATAATAATAATTTGTATTTATATGTGTGTGAATTCCTATACTAAAATATATATATATATATATATATATAAAGAATGTATGTGGATAATGCAGCCTTGGACATATCATATATTATACTTTATTGGGTGTTGTGGTATATTTGGGGTATCAATGATCATTTCTCTTTTATCAGATCTGTTGGCATTTTTAACCATCCATATTTATTGTTTTTATACGGTGGCAGCGAGGATATTTAATTGGCAGTTGATTTCATTATATGCTTTATTCACTTTATTTAGAGGGAAAAAAAGAAATATGTTAAGACAACGGATTGATAATTGTGATTACGATTTAGATCAACTTCTTTTGGGTACTTGTTTATTTACTTTATTGGCGTTTTTATTTCCAACTGTTCTTATATATTATTTGACATTTGCTTTGGTAAAAAAAAGAAAAAAGATAACATACATCCACATGTATATATATATATATATATATGTATTCAATTTTTTTTTTACTTATTTATATACAGAGTCGTGTAGCTATTATTTTTTTACAAGCAATTATGGAAACTTTACTGGCTTTTTTCAATCACTTTCCGTTATTTACTATCATGTTAAGAATAAAAGATCCCGATCGTGTACCTGGTAATTTATATGTTTATAATGATAATGATGTATACTAAATTACTCATTTTTTCAATTTCTTTTTCTTTTTGAATAATACTAATAATAATGAAAGGTGGATTAAAGTTTGATTTATTTCAGCATGATACTTATTTATATAAACATCATTGGTTTAAACATACATGGGAAACTTGGAAAAAACCAAAAACAAGAAAAAAATTGGTAAGATTTCAACTACCTAATGAAAAGAAGAATGAAACTCCTCCAACTGGTGCCTATTTCCATATTAAGGTTTGTTTTAATGCATATATTTATAAGAAAGTCCGGTTCATGGTTATATAAATATGTATATAAAGGAAAAAAAAACTAATGCATCTTACCTTATTGTTATTATTTAGAACACACCTATACCGTTTAGTGCTATTTTTTTTCAGTATATGTTATTATGGAAAAGATTAAGTTCTCATTATTTTTCAAGTTACGTTTTTCGCTGCTTTTTATATGGAGAACCTATTAAACCAGTACCAAAATTACAGGTAAAAAAATAAAAAGATGAAAAAATAAAAATCATATGTATAGTAAATATATATATATATATAAATAAGGTTTAGTTTATTTATATCATATTAACATCACTATCATTTATTTATTTTAAAAGTACCCAATGCTTCCTGCTAAAAGGTAAGAATAAAATAATAATAATAATAAAAAAGGTGTGACTTTATTAATAATGCTTTTTATGTATTTTCATATTATTAGATCATCATTAAAATCGGTATGGAAAATGATTAAAACCATGTGGAATAAATAATGAAAATTTTTTTCCTCTCTCTTATCGGATGGTCTAAATTAGGTATTAGATACTTTTTTATTTTTCCCAACCTTCTTTTCCGTCCCATGATTATACATACATCACTAAAGTAAAAAAGTAAAAAGGAAAAAAGAATCTTATAAAAATCACGCTTTTTTTTTTGTTGTTGTTATTCATTATTAATATTATAATTTTTTTATTCTTCATTGTTAAATATTTAATATGTATTTTATATAATATTAAAATGATAAATTATAATTTTTCTTTTTTTTTTTCGTTTTAGAAATTATCAAAAAAAAAAAGGAGCTATATAAAATATAATAAGTAAATATATATATAATAGTAAAAAGTAAATAATAAATTATTAATATAACTCTATATATAATAAAGGATAAGGGAATAGATATAATCCGTTTTAGGAAAGGTATGTGATAAGTTGTAATTTAAAAAAAAAAAAATGCTAAAATAAAAAAAAAATACATACATAGTATAACAATAAAAAAAAATAATACATAAAAGTCATAAGGTAATTTTTTTTCTTTTTTTTAAAAACATAAAAATACATGGTGATTTTTTTTAACATTGATTATCCCAATGTTGCCATAAAGCATCTTGGATAGCAAGATCATCTCTTAATTCATCAGCGTCTTGGAATAAAACAATTTGAATATGACTAGGTAATTGATCTTGAGCTTTTTTAATACGATCATATAATTGAGCACATTGTTGAGAAGGAGGTAAATCATTATTAATATTGTTATTATTATAAGAAGAGGAAGTAGTAGTAGATGATGATGATGGTTCAATAACAAGGTCAGCTAATGTTTTTGTTCGATTATTTTTTCCTAAACCTAAGAATGATGATGAGGAAATAGAAGATGCCATTTCTAATAAGGAGGAAGATTTAAATGATGAGGATGAGGAAGATAATGGTGATGATGAATTACTACTACCTGTAGTAGTGGATCTTGTTATTGAAAATAAATCATCCATAGAATTTGATAAATGATCATTTTCTTGTTGTTGATCATCATTTTTATTATTATTGATAAAGGTTGAAATGGATAAAGATGATTTACGTTTTGTTGAAGTTGTTGTAGATGATGATGATGTTTGAAATAATGATGCCAAAGATAAACTTCCACCATTAGTATTACTTGAAGAAGTAGAAGTAGTAGAATGATTTGTTGTTGTTGATGTAGAAGTGGTTAAAGAAGTTTGAATCTTTTTTTGTTGTTTATAATGAGCATATTTAGTAGTAATATCATGAATGAAGATTTTTAAAATACGATCAGGATGTTCCAAAGCAATTTTTGTATAAATTTCCAAATCAATTTCACCTGAATCACCCACTAAAACAAATTGTCTTTTTGGGAAATCATTCATAATAGATAAAATAGCATCTCTTTTAGCTCTACCGGGAATTTCAATCAATCTTGCCAAAAGGCTGCCATCTAATCTTAAATGCATACTACCAGGCGGGAATTGACTTTCATTTAAAAAGTTTTGTAAAAATGGTAATAATTGAAAGGGTGAATTGGATACATAATGAAAGGAAGCACCTTGAGTATACCATTTCATATAAGCTTCAGCCATACCAGGAATATCATTGGTAGGATTGAAAAAAGTATTTTGTAATACTGTACGTGCACCATGTAAAATTTGGGTTTCTTTAATTGTATCATCAATATCAGATATAATACTAATCCCTGTAGGCTCAATTAAATTGACAATACCTTGACTCATAGGAAAACTGTGATGGTCATCTTTGTTTTCTATGGCTTGTAATTTAAGAATTCTTGAATCACAACAATCTTGCTCTTTAGCCCATTGTAAGACTTGATCATGACTAAATTCAATATTTCCAGAAAAAAAACCATTGCTTTCTGTTTTAAATAAAGTAGAATTACTATTATTTATATTTTGATTTAAAGAAGGTGTTGTTGATGATAATGAGGAGGATGTTACGACTGTAGTATTTTGATTATTATTAGATGTATTTGATAATAATGAATGATTACTTCTAAAAGATGGATAATTTAATAACGATGGTTTAGTTACAGTGGTCGTAATAATAGATGGTGAATTTAAATCGGACCCTGCTGATGATGAAGTCAAATAATATTCATTAGATGGTAATTGATCATCTTCATCTTCCTCATCATCTCCATCATCTTCATTATCTTCATCATGATGATAAAATTGATTTTGATTTGGCTGATCAGGTGATGTTGATAAAGTTGATGAAATGGATGTATTTGATTGCAAACTTCTTCTACCACTTAAAATACTTGATAAAGGATTTGCTGGTCTTTCCATCATCATAAACATATTGTTATTATTATTATTTATTTTTATGTTGTCATTGTTATTATTATTATTATTATTATTGTCATTGTTATTATCGTTATTGTTATTATTATCATTAAATTGCAAATCATCATTATAATTCCAAAAGAAATAGTCTTCTTTTGATGAAGAAGTAGTTGCTGATTGAAACCCTGAATCTGTAGATCCGTTTGAATCTCTTCTTAAAAAAGTCCATGAATCAGATGGTAAACTAGTTGTTCCAATAGGTTGTATGATAAAGTGTTTGTTACGTTTATTTTTGGCAAGGAAATATTTAAATCGTTCTTCAAATATTGTTTGATCACCTGAACTATTTTGTCCAACTACCCCTTTTGTAAGACCTTCAAACAAACAAAAGAAGAAAAAAGAAAATAATAATAATAAAATTATAAAGTCAGTACCAAATAAATAAATAAATAAATACAAATAAATGATGTTATATTTTTCTTTTTTTCTTTTTTTTCTTTTTTAATATGTATATTACTGGTCATTAATTTTTGTTTAGCTCCAGAACGATTATGAGAAAGTGCCCATCCTTTTGTACGAATTATCCACTCCGATGACTCTAATCATGGTTAAATCAATGTGAACATAATTATAAAAAAAAATAGGTTCATTAGCTTATCATGGGGTTTTCTTTTCCTTTTTTTTTAAATATAATAGAAACTTAAAATTGGAAAAAAAATTTTTTTATTGGGTAGTACTATTTTTTTTCTTATTATTATATATAAAACTTACTTTCCGGATTACGGTAAGCGTATGTTGGAAATAAAAGGCATTCCCTTGTTGAAGCTGTAGATGATGATTTTTCATTATTATCTGATGGTTGCTGTTCTTGTTGATTAAAGTAATCTACTGGTGCTGATAATGCTGTCATTATTCACAAAAAAATTGATTATAGTTATTATTATTATTTTAAAACATGCAAAATGAAAAATAAATAAGTACAAATAATAAATGAAATAAATAAATAAATAAAAGTAACGGAAAAGAAAAAAAGGAAAAAGAGAAAGGGAAATGAAAAAAAAGAATATTTATAGTTGGGTTATTTTATAATGAAAAGGGGAAAAAAAAGGCGGAGTTAAATTAGATCTACAAATAAAATAAAAATAAAATGGA
This sequence comes from Cunninghamella bertholletiae, assembly GCA_037043795.1. Lineage (NCBI taxonomy): Eukaryota > Fungi > Mucoromycota > Mucoromycetes > Mucorales > Cunninghamellaceae > Cunninghamella > Cunninghamella bertholletiae. The sequence goes on from JAZGVP010000001.1 coordinate 4,626,091, forward strand.
TGATTTTGTCCAGCCAATGCTTAAATTATATTTGATATAAGAGAAAAAACTAATAAAATGAAAAAAAGGATAAACTTTTGCCAGGGTTTGGATAAAAGAGCTGGTAGTTTCCATTTTGATGAATAAGCTATTTCCGAATATATTTATATATATATAAATCTTACCTTTGGAAGAAGTTAATAATTAGTCAAAAAAATAGAGTAAATAAATTAATAATGGAGGTCTTCGGATTCCAAAAAAGAACATATTCCTATATATATAAATATGTATATATATTTTTATATATATATTTGATAAATAAAAAATTAAAATGGAACCAATAAAACCTTCGAGATCAACCATTTTAAAAAATAAAGATGAAACAGATAAAAAAATATTTGATACTGTAATGTTTGTTTGTTTTTTGTTTTTTTTTTTTTCGTTTTTATTATTATTAGTATTATTCAAGTTCTTTAATGATGGATTGTAATTTTATTCTATGACATTCTGCTTCTTGTAATTTCTTTTCGGCGGATTCCGTGGCTGGCTGCTCTTTAGCTAATATCTTTTCTTGTTTTGCAATATCACGTTCCCGATCAGCTAATGTCCCACCATAACGCTTACACAAAAAAGAAAATAGAAAATTAGAAATGAGCCATTGTTCATAAATAAGCGGAATGTCAAATGATTTTTTTAAAAAAATGATGTTTTAGAGTATGTAGTATTTTACCTCCAATTTAATATCTATCCTTTTTAGTTCATCGTCGATATTTTTTGTTTGTGTTGTCATTTGTTGAAGTTTATTCTATTATAAATCAATAATTAATAATGATTAGTAAACGTTATATTTCATTTTCTTTTCTTTCTTTCTTTCTTTCTTTCTTCTTCTTCATGTTCATATTTTTTATTTTCACCTCTAATAGTTGATGTTCCTGCATCACACTATTTGATTTTTTTTCAGCTTCTTTATATCTACGATTTGCATCTTCAAGCTCTATTTCAATAGTTGTCATTCTTCTTTTATAGTTTAGTTGTTTATCTTCTAATTCTTGAAAATGTATTCTTTGTTGTGAGTTTATATTTTCTACTTCTTGTATATGATCTTTTTCAAGTTGCTAATGAATATATATAAAAATTATATAATTTAGATCACTATTTCTTTATTTATTTATTCTTTGCTTATTTATTATCTATTTATTCTACTGAGTAATATATATTTATATATATATATATGTATGTATTTTTTTTTAACTCACCTGTAACTCAGCTTTTAGTGATACTGCACGCTGAATAGCTTCTTTACGTTCAGATTCTTTATCTTCTTTTAAAACTTGTAGTTCGTCCCTGAATTTATATAAACCTTTTAACTTATCATTACTTTTTTCTAACTGGGATTCTAAATCACTTATTTTTCCCTACATTATTATTAAATATATTATTATTATTATTATTATTATTATTATCATTGTTTATATTAGTATTATTATTAATATTTGTTTTTTATATTACTCTCATATCCCATGCTGGTCTTTTTTTTATAGACTCTCTTGTTGTTACTGATTTACGTTTTGTAGAAGTGGTTGTAGAAGTGGGAGTAGTTGTTGTTGATTTAGATCTTAAGTTAGATATTGTGTTTGTACTTTGTTTATTCAAACGATTTGTTGAAGAAGATCTTGAAAACTGTGAATTAACAGGAATTGTAGATGAGCGTATATGATTATTATTACTATTATTATTATTTACAGCAGTATTTGTTATTGTAGAATTAGATTTTGTTAGTGATTTTCTTTGTGGTAAAGTTGAGTTCTGTTGTTGTTGTTGTTGCTGTTGCTGCTTTTGTTGTTTAGCTTGTATAGTATTTGCACGAGCTAAAGAAGCTCTTGTTGGTCGAACAGTGGTTGGTTTACGTGTTGTAGGAATTGTGGGTTTATTATTCGTCTGTGATCCATTCATATTTATAAATATATAGTTTTTTGCTTTTATTTGGTTTAAAAAAAGATCGTAAATAGATTTGTATTCTTATTTTCGTAAATAAATATATATATTTATTTGTTACAATATATATTTATTGTTTAAAACAATTGTCAAAAATATACGTTATATAAAAAAAGTCTATACAATATATAAAAAATAAAAGGAAGAAAGGTAAAAAATAAAAGGAAGAAAGGTAAAAAATAAAAATAAAGATAATAGAGAAAGGAAAATGAAAAAATGGAGCCAGCGGAGTTTTTTCCTTTTTAAAAAAAAAATTGAATTCAAATAAATCATACACTATTCCTATGTTTTATTTTTTTCTTTCTCTCTTCACTTTATTTTATTTTTACTTTAAAAGAATATTATGTCAAATACTGAATGGATATATAATATTATTACAAAAATTGGCGGATATGACGACATTATTAAACAAATAGTTAATAACTTGAATGTATGGAAAACAATTAACAATAATAATAATGACTTTACAACACCTTTTAAAGGGATCATACTTCATGGTAAACCTGGAACTGGTAAAACTGAATTAGCCATGACCATTGCAAGTAATATTTATATATATATGTATAAAATATGTAAAATATAATAAATAAAGATAGAATTATAAGAAAATAAAATAATGGTTTAAAATATAAATAACCTTGATTTTTTCACTTTTGTGTTTATTATTATTACTTTAAATATATATATATAGAAACGTCACAAATACCTTATTATGTACTTAATGGACCTGATATATTCCAAACAGGTTAATATAAAAAAAATAAGATTTATAACATATATAAATATATATATATATTGATTTTTTCTTTTTATTATTATTATTATCATTTATTATTATAAATAGAGGAAGGAGAATCAGAAAAAAAATTACAATCCATATTTGAAAAACCAAAAAAAAATGGAGATGAATTAGCATTAATTATTATAGATGAATTAGATATGGTTGCACCAAAACTAACAAAAAATAAAAGTGGATTAGATACGCGTATATTATCAACATTATTAAGTTGTGTGGATAATTTATCACCTAAATTATTTATAATTGGTTTAACTAATCGTTTACATGCTATTGATCCCTGTGTATTACGTTCTGGAAGATTAGATCTTAGATACGAATTAATTATAAAATTACCTTCTCAAAGATATTCCATATTAGAAATACTTACAAAAAGTAAAAAGAAAAGAAAAAAAGGAATACGCCAAGATCATTTCATTTGATAGATATATAATTAAGTTGATCATAAATTAATACTTATATATATATATATATATATATATATTGATAGAATTGCCATTTGATAATAATGAAAAAAAATCCATACTAAAAATATTAGCTCAAAAAACACACGGATTTGTTCCTAGTGATTTACAAAGTTTATGTTCTCAAATCATATTACAATTAGTGGAAGAACAACTGTTAGATGACAACCTAAAGGTATATATATATATATATATATATTATATTCATAATTTTTATTGAACTTAATTATATATATATATATATATATTAAAAAAACCATAGCATATAGATATAACATGGAGTCATATTGATAAAGCACTAAAGATAACACACCCTTCTGACATGAATGCTTTTATAAGTAATATACCTACTATTCAATTTTCCGATATTTTTGGAATCGATAATATTATTGAAGATATTAAAGTATGAATGGGTATATATATATGTGTAATGTTATATTTTTCTTTATTTATTTTCTTTTTATTAAAATTTTAATAGACCTCCGTTATTCAACCATTTCATCATCCTGAACGTTATATTCAATTAGGTATAACACCCCCCCGTGGTATTTTATTATACGGTCCAACTGGTACTGGTAAAACTATGGTTTGTAGTGCTTTAGCATCCGAAGCTGATATTAATTATATTTTCGTTGATGTAAAATAATAATCATAATCATAATAGTCATTTATAATGATGTATTTTTTTAAAAAATAATAGTAATATATATATATATATATATATATATATATATATATAATTAAATTTATTCTATTGATTTATTTATTATTTTAGAGCACTCAATTAAGATCTAAAGTTATTGGAGAATCAGAAAAAAATATAGCCACTTTATTTCATCAAGCAAGATCTAATTCACCATGTATATTATTTATTGATCAAATCGATATGCTTTTACCAAAACGAGGTACTAGTTCTAGTTCAGAAAATACAAGTGATCGTATTGTTACTAGCTTTTTGACTGAGATGGATGGTTTACTGACAAAAAATCAACAAGTTCAATTAGATGTCCTTGTTATAGCAGGTAAAATAATTATCTTAAAATCAATTAAAATTAAGCTATATTTATACATCAATATTATATTTATTTATTTGTTTTTCGTTTGATTTTTTTAAATAATTATATATATATAGCTACTAATAGGCCTGAAGTGATAGATGAAGCTGTTTTAAGACCTGGAAGATTTGATGAACATATTCAATTGTCATTACCTGATGAAAAAGTAAAAAATAAAAATCAAATAAAAATGATGATCAATATAATTATTACAATCAAATACTAAAATGATTTTATTTACTTACAAATTCTTTTTAATTTTTTTTATAAAGCAACGATTTGATATACTGAAAGGTTTAGGAAGAAAGATGCCATTAAATATGAATGATGATCAACTAATGGAACTAGCTACAAGTACACAGGATTGGACTGGTAAAAATTACAGATAATAATAATAAATGATTATAACAATATAGTAATGATTTTTTTTCCTTATTATATAGGTGCTCGATTGGATAATTTATTACGTGAAGCAGCTATGATTAGTTTAAGAGAAAGTGTCCATAATAAAACGGTAAATTCATAATAAATAATTGGCTTAAAAAATAATAATAAACAAATAGGAATCTTTAATATCTATTTTTTTTTTTTAATTGTTCCATATTTAGATTGAACTGAATCATATAAATCAAGCCCGTCAGAAAATTTAACTTGCGACTTTTTTTATATAATGTGGATATTTTTTTAATTTCCTTTTCCTTTTCTTTTTTTTTTTATAAATACTAATACTTATTGTAATTGCTGTTTTTATTTTTTTAAACATATTTTTTTTTGTTTATTTATATTACAACACTTTATTTAAGAATAATAAAAGAATAATATAAATATAGAATAGTGATATAAAAAAATAGATACAATGTCTGGGTTATGTATTATTGGCAATTACGTGTTCTTCTTTTTATTGACACCCTATTTAGCACATAGTGATTGGCTTCGTCAAAATCTTTTACCAAGAACAGCACAATTTTTATCTATATCTAAAGTACCTATTGATCAATTATTATTTTTTGTTGGTTTTATAACACTGTTCGTATTCGTTTTACTTCATATGTTCATTGATCTTCTTAGAGTAGCAAAAGCTTGGGGTTTATTAACAGATACTACTTATGTTAGTAATGCGGGCCAGATTCTTCAAGAATCAACAGCTATTGCTCCAACTAATTCTACAAGATTAACTGTTCGCTTGGAAAGTGCTCAACAATATTTATCTCAATTATATCCAGGTATATATATAATCCTTTTTCTTTTCTTTATTAATATGATTTGATTTGATTTTTCCTTTTTTATTCACTTTTTTTTTTCATTTACAAATGTATATTTATATTTACATATAGCATTTATTACTTCTACTTTATTACTTTGGGCAAATACAAATAAGTTTGATACTTATAGTATCACGTAAGTTTATATATAGTAATTAACAAAATGAATGGATCATTTAATTTATCTTTTTTTTTTCCTTATCTCTTTTTTATTAAATAATAATAATAATAATAATAATAATAATAATAATAATAATAATAATAGATTTGTATTGATCCAAGGCTTATTTTTTATTACAATGCCATTTACTTATGCATGTCCTCATCCTTTAGTTAATCACATCAATCGCATTGGATATCAAAGTGCTTTGGCTTGGTCCATTATTTATGCTCTTTTCCCACGTGATGCTGGTTATGCGATTGATATTTATGTTCGTGAATTTAATCAATTATTTGCTCCTAATCCTACTGATGTTTATGTTGCGGTATTATAATAATAATAATAAAGATTAATGATTCTCATTATTATTTATATAAATGGATACTGAGTAATTTATTATTATTATTAATATATATATAAGTTTAAACTTTTTGAATTAAAAAAAAAAAAAGAAAGAAAGAAAGATACAGATATGTATAATAACAATATTATTATTATTTTTTCTTTTGACACATATAAAAATAAAGATATATATATATTTAAAAATAGTAATAATAATGAATTATTATTATTTAACCAAATTATAATGGTGGAGGTAAAGGAGATGAAGAAGAAGTTGGTGTAGATGGATTATTGTTGTTATTAGGTGTAGAAGCTGTTTGATTATTATTATTATTTGGATTATTAACAACATAAAACATTGGACAACTTTTATTTGTTTTCATATGACCTAATTGACCACAATTACCACAACGTCTCATTTGCCCTTCACGTTTACCACGCATTAAACCTAATACCGGATTTTCTGCTAAGGCTGCTGTCTTTGATAATTGTCTTTGTTTTCTTCTTTCTGCCATCTTCTTTAATTTAGCTAATTGTTGTTCTGTTTGTTTCTTCATTCTTGCATTCTTTTCAGTACTACTGCCACCAGCATCCAAAGCTTCCAAACTTTTATATATTAAAATAATGAAAATAAGCATCATCAGTATCGTCATCAACATTAAGAAAATTTTTTTTATTGATCAGCATTTATATATATATTTCACTTACTTAGCCATATTTTCCATAATCAATTGTCTTTGAGCAATATAAGCTTTAATTACGGCTGGATCACGAACAATTTCTACTTCTTTTTTAATTTCTCCATTTTCTTGTCGTATTTGTCTTATGATACGTAATTCTTTATTTGCTTGATTGGCATGAGAATTGTAACTTCCTGCTACTGAAATATTATCATCTTCATCCATACTTTCTGATGCTGCACGATCAAATCGACGACGCCATTCTGTATCAGGCTATGATTTTATGAATGAAAATAATAATAATGATAATAATAAGATTTTTTTTTGTTTTAAAATAAAAAAAGTAAATATATCAACTAAAGAAAAAATGAATGATCACTTACTGTCATAGGACTATTCATTTGATCCATATCTTTATCTTCATTGTCATCTATTAAATCTTGAGCAGTAAGTTCAGGTTCTTCCTCTTTAGATAAAGCATCCCATTGAGCATTCCAAATACGTTGAATCTATTTATATTTATATAAATAAAATATAAAAAAAGAATTTGCTTAGCACTTCTATCTTTTTTTAATGTGCTTTATTTATAAATATATATATTCATATTTACTTCTTCCTTATAAACTTGCTGTTGCTCAGCTACATTATATCTATGAGCACTTTTTGGTCTTGCTCGAATTTCAGCTATTCATATGAATAATCAAAAAATAAATAATTAGATTAACATATATATAATCATATATAAGCTGTTGTTTTTTCTATTATTATTATTTTTACCTAATTTATCTTCAGCAGATTCACCAGCACGTAAGAAAATATCTTTCATTGAAACACGGATAAAACTAAAACCTTCACCACGGCCCGTAGGATCACCATCACCAGATAATTTCAACATTGCTTTACCTTGACAAGCATTAATGAAATTTCTTGTAGCAAACCAAGGAGCCAATTGTTGTTCAGTTTCCAATTGGGAAGGATTATTATCATCTTGTTCCATACTATCTTCTTCAATATTACCATACCCAAGATCTAATAAATGTCTTTCACCAACCAACATACTTTCATATAAACATACCATTTCAGGTGTACACATTTGTCTAAGATGTTCTTCACTTGGTGGTTGACCATCATTTTCAGTACCATCATTGTTGCTATTATTATTTTTCTTACTATTTGGTGATCTTACTTTCCAATAACCACCACCTCCATCTTTACTTCTACGGTGAAATTCTAAAAATTCTTTCAATCTTTGTCTAACTTGAATGTCAAGATATTCAGGAAATCGTGATGCTAATTTTGACATTTTTAATCTTTGTTGTGGATGTTTTTTAATTAATCGATAAGCAACTATTTGAAGTCGATTTTTCACTGTGGTGGTTACTTTACGAGATTGTGGCCCAGGAACTTCTTGTACAGGATAAGTTTGTCCTATTAAATAAATGGATGGTATGTTACGGATATAATATTTGGTTTGTCCACGATGTGTACTTTTAATTAATAAGAAATCAGTTGATCTGACTTTATGTTTGAATAGTGGTGCTCGAACCATATTGTTATACATAACTGGAATTGTCTGTCCGGATTCTACATTACCAAAGGTCATAAATGGTGAAGTATCTTCCACTTCAAGTATAAATGGTTCACCAATTTCTTCCTGTAAAGAGTAAAAAGGAAAAAAAATGAGAAAGATAAAAAAACTATCAATTATTTATTTCACACTTACAGTTGGAACAAAATCATCCTTCGGATCTACTTTTCTATAATAATTAACTATCAACGTTCCCATACCAACATTTGAAATAATAGGTGGATGTTCTTCCTATTAATAAAAAATAATTAAATTAAATTAGTATAAAAGATTATTATATAAATAGATAAATATTATATCATTATATTATTACTTACTGAATATTCCAATAAAACAAAGTTGGATGTATCCTTTAAGGTCAAATCCTTTGTCGTACGCATGATCTCTTCTTGATTGATTTTTTTACTTTTAATTTTCTTTTTCAATCGAACACGTGAAAATGTAATATCTGTATTTAATGGCCATTGGAAGAATGGACGATGGAAGGATCTTAATTCAGATTTAGTCATACGAGTTTTATACTAAAAACCAAAATGTTTTTTTTAAGTAGAAGAAAAAAAAGTGATTATTTAGGAGTGTATTTTTTTTTTTTTTATAAGTATATATATATATATCATCATTACCAAAGATCGATGAAGTTGTAAAGCGGGTATAGCATGTTGTACTACTAATTGACCATGAGTTTGACGTACACGAACTACAGCAAAGTTCATATCATAATGACGATCATTGGATATATTAAATCTACTTTGAGGAAGTTTACTACGGGAATCAGGATCATTTGTATAAACCAAAGGTTTCTATATATATAATAATAATAACAATAATAACAAAAGATGTTTAGTACATTTGAATTTACTTTTTTTATTACTTCATGTTATTTTATTTTATCTTATTTCATTTATATATATAAATGAAATTACCTTTTCCACGGGTTTAGGGTTGGGCTTTCTTCCTTTCTTCACGATATGCTTTGTAGGTAAATGAGTCTGCTGATTTTCATCCATATATTCTGTATCAAATAACATATGAGGATCATTTAAATCCAAGATAACTTTAACGCTATTTGGATCTGGTAAATCATCATTATCCCAAATAACATTATCTAACCAATCACCACTTTCAAGTTCAGAATTATACATTTCTTCTTCTAATGATGTATTTACCTATTAATAAATATATATATTTATGTGTAATTAATTGCAAAATTATTGTTATTATATATACGTTTTTTTTCTTTTTCAAATATTGCTTACAATGATATTATTATTATTATTATTATTATTATTATTATCATTGGAATACATATCATCATCATCACTATCGCCCCATAAAATATTGTTTTCCCATGATTGTAACATCACTGAATGATATAAATGATGATCTTCCAATCCTTGATCCATTGATTCACTGATTAATTTCTTTTGTTTTACTATTTCATCATCTTCATCATCATCTTCATGTTGATTTTCTATTTTTCGTTTTTTATAGGGTTGATGTAAGAATATATGTTTTTGATCTGTTGCCATTTCATAAACAAACCCATCTTCCGAAGATACTATATAATCAATAATAATAATAATAATAATAATAATAATAATAATATTTATATGATTTAATATATATATATATATATATCATTTACTTTTTTTTTTATTTTTACTAATATAGATATCTATATATATATATATATATATATATCTATATATATCATTATTTTGCATTATTTTTACCATGTAGATGAGTTTGTAATTTTGTTCGCCGTTTAATCTTTGTCATGAATAATTCAGAAAATCTTAAAATTTTATTCTTTTCAAAAGATGGATATATTTCTTTGATATCAGTTATTGTTGGCGCAGTGGTTGGATGTTTTAATTGTGTAGACAATGGTATTAATGATGTTGATAGTGACGATGAACTTGGTATAGATGTAGATATATGAGATGATAATGGTATTCCTGAAATATTATTATTAGCAGTAGTAGTAAAAGATGATTTTTGTTGTTGAAAAGATGATAATAAATGAGGTGGTGGAGGAGAAATAAATTGATCATCATCTTCTTCATCATTATCATAATCATCATCTTCCTCTTCTTGATAGCGTTTTAATAATGGAGTTGATTTATTGATGATATTACTTTTATTATTTTTTCTTTTCTTTTTATCGTTGGTATCATTACTTTTTAAACTGTAATTACTATATTGACGATATTTATTATTGTTAGTTGTTGTTGTCGTAGTTGTATCTTCAGCTATAGCTTCATTAAAATCAGAAAAATCAATAGCGTTAGCAGCATGTTGTGTTTTTGGAACTACATGAGTAGGATCTTCATCAGCTTCATCATCGTCGTCGTCTAATAAATCAAAACTACTAAATCCTTTCCCATTTATTGCTGTATTATTATAATCCCCATCTTCGTCTTCGTCTTCTCTTCCATTAATACCAAACGTATCAGGATTGAAAATTTGTTGAAAGACGCCTGCATCTACATGTTGTAAAGTTTCTTTTAATTCCTATATTATTATTATTATTGAAGAAATATATATATATATATATATATAATTAATAAAACAATATATAAATGAAATAAGTTAGAGAGTATCATTAATACATGAATAAAAAGGTAATAAAGAAAAGTATTAGTATATATAAAAATAGATATAAACAATACATATAAATAGGTGTATAAATATATTTATGGTGTAATTACTTCATCGAAATCGTTATCAAGTCTTCCTTGTTCATCAACATTCCCAAATAAGTAACCTGCAATTGACATATAAGTGATAAAATAAAAGTAAAGAAGAATAAGATAAAAAAAAAAAAAAAAAGTGCCCTTTTTTTAAAAATATATATATTTATAAAGCAGTGCGTTTTAGAATAAATAAAAATGGAAAATGGGGGTGGAAAAAAAAGGTTCCTTTTTATATTTGAGAAAAAAAATACCGGAGTTTAAAACCAACGTTAATTATTCTACGTATTTTTTTTTTTCTTTCCCTTTCTTTTTCTTTATTTAACAGTTTATTTTATTTTATTTTAAAAAGTGAATAATATGATTGTATTAAAAACACTTCCAGATGAATTTACACTCTACCAATTACCTAAAGACATGAAAATTCCTATGAATGAAGTATTAGAATTACCTTGGTACACCATTAGTAAAACTACTAGCGAATTATCCATTTTATTACCAAGTGTTATTCAACCAAGTTGGTTAAAAACAACAACAGTGGATAATATTAAACAAGAAGAAGGTTGGAAAGCTTTACAAGTAGATGCTCAAATGGATTTTGGACTTGTAGGTATATTGGCACAAATTATTAATCCACTTAGAGATAATAATATTCCTGTCTTTTGTATATCAACTTTTGATACTGATTATGTTTTGGTAAAACAATTACAATTTGATGAAGCTGTCAATGTATTAAAAAATCAATCAAATATAGAATTAAAATCGGGTGCTTCAGTTATTGTGGCAGAATGATTAATAATAATAATAATAATAATAATAAATACTTAATAATAAAGCAAGATTGACTTTTCAAAAAGTACTTCTTTACTTTTATGTAATTAATTTTTTAGAAATTTAACCATTTGTTTTATTCAATTATAATTAATGATTAAAAAAATCTATGCTTAAAAAAAAAAAAAGAAAATGGCGGAGCGTAAAAATTGATTTTTAAGGTTTCTTTCTCTAAATCATTTATTTATTTTTTTCCTTCTTTTATTTCCAAAGTATAAATAAATATATCTAATAGAATGAATGATCAATATAAACATCCTTATTACCCAACTCAACTCGAGTTATCAAACTATCAACCAAATAAACATTCTATGATATCTTTATTAAGTATTGTTGGAATTATATTCAGTTTTATACTATTATCAACCATCATAATCGCCAAAAAGTATCGACCTTTTAATAATAATAATAATAATAATAATAAACAAAAAAGTAAACTATCACTTTCTACTATTCTTTTAAATTTTTCATGGTTTATCTTATGTGGTATTTTACATTGTGGATTTGAAGCTTATTGGCTTTATTATCGTCATGAAGTAGTAGGTAGGTCGGATATCCTTGCAGAGTTATGGAAAGAATATGCCAAAGGGGATTCTAGATATATGTCATGTGACACTTTATTATTGACTTTAGAAACAATCACTGTGGTAACATAGATATATATATGATAAAAGTTACTCTTTTTTTTTCTTTCTTTCTTTCTTTTTTTTTAATAAGAATCATTATTTATTATATATATATATATATATATATATATATATATAAATTAGTTTATTTGGGGACCTTTATGTTTTACAGCAGCTTATCATTGGTTATATAATCGTCCGCAATATCATTTATATCAACTAATCGTATCTATCGGTCATTTATATAGTTGTAGTTTATATTTTATTATGGATACATTTGAAGGATTTTTAAATTGTGATCCTCATCCTTTTTATTTTTGGATTTATTTTGTTGGATTTAATTCACCATGGATCATATTGCCACTTTATTATATTATTAGCAATAGAAGATTTATTATAAACAATTTAACAATGGATAAAAATATTCACATCAATAATAAAAATAAATAATAATAGCAATAACAATAATAATTAAAATAATAATTAATAATAATAATAATTAAAATAATAATAATAATAATAATAATAATAATAATAATAATAATAATAATAATAATAATAATAATAATAATAAAAATAGGTACAGATAAATGGATATATAAATATATATATATATATGTTGAAGCTACAGAAAGTGATATGAATTTTTTTTCTTATTTTTTTTCTAAAAAGGAGAAGGAGGAGCTCCTTCCGTCATTACATCATGATAACTGGGTAATTTACATAAAACTAAATCATTGGGTATGATATTGATTGAATTAGGTGTTAATAATCTTGGTTGGGCTGTATCAGTTGGTGGAAATGTACAAAATTCAACAGGGAAACTTAATGCCATTCTTTTTATTTTTCCTGAGAATTGAACTATTAATCTTAATTTATGTTCAATAGTTAAACTATTTATATTGACAGGTAATGATATTCTATGAGTATCTATAGGAATATTGAGATCTATTTTTTTTTAAAAAAAAAAGAAAATCATTAAATAAATATATATATGGGTGAAAAAAATATATATATATATATATATAAAAAAATTAAATAGACTAGTATATATATGGAAATTCAAACTTACCAATATTTTCTAGATCATCTTTATCAGTATCTATAATATATTCTTTATGTCCAATTTTTTTGGATTTTGATTGGAAAATCTCTGCTCTTAATGGTTCTATCACTTCACCAGGTCGATATCTATATATATATATATATATATATATATTAATAATAATAATTATAATATATAAATAAGTAAAAAAATCTATTTTATTATTATTATTAGTATTATTATTATTTTGTATATATATATATGAATATTAAGTTTTTACTTACGGATACTTTTCAATTTGAAGAATATAAAAGAATAACCTATCAATACGTACGGAAGATGATAAAGGTTTAAAATGACATTGAAAATGAAGATCATAATCATCATAAAGTAAATATTTTGGTAAATGAATTTGATATTGTAAACAATTAGGTCTTGCGCCACAGTATTTGATTCTAGGATGATGTTGTAAATAGTATAAACTATTATAAGTATGATTTTGAATTTGAATAGGTAATTTTATGGAACTTGATATGATTTTAGATTTTCTATTTTTTCTTATTTTAATGATTTTCATAAATATAGATGATGATGATAAAGAAGAAGATGTTGAATAAGAAGAGTATGATGTTGATGCTGATAATGATGTTGATAAAGATAAAGAACGACAACAATTATCAGCATTTTGATGATGAGATGATGATGATGATGATGGTGATGCTGGTGATGATAATTTTTGACAAAGAATGCATTGTTTTGCTATTGTATCTTCTTGAATATAAGCAGTCATATAGTAACAAATCAAATGATCAGTACTATGCATAGATGTAGGTAATCGTTGTGAATTTTCAATAACAAAATTAAAAGGAATATCAGTTGGCGTGGTTAATGAAGTAATATTTGGTGTTAAAATCATGTGTTGATCAATGATACATTCAGTTACGTTAGCATATCCCTTTGCACTATATAAAAAGCGATCAAAAAATGTTAATGTTGTTACATCTTTACATTGTTTATTGATATTAGTAACATCTTGATCATCATAAGGAACAGTATTAGTTAACTTAGTTTGAACATATCCTTGTAATCTTAAATGAATATGTTGGACACTGACAGGAGGAGGTGGCACATTTTTTCTTATCCTTTTTCTTGGTGGCAGCAGCTGTTGTTTTTCTACAAGTGGTATTAGTCTAAGTCGACCGTGATATTCATACCCTTCATTCCTAAATGTTTCTTCATCATGAAATAAATGTATAGTGTCACTTTCTGGTATAATTTCAACTTTAAGATTATTATATGGCATATTTTTTAAAAATATATATTTATAAATAGAAGAGTGAGAGTTTTTTTTTTTTTTGTTGCTTAAATAAAAAAAAAAGTTTATATTTTAACTGGCTTTTAAAAAAGTATATAAGTCTTTTAAAACTTGTTTAAAATATTAATAATTATATAATAATTGATTATATTAAATTAAATTAAAGAAGAATGAAAAAAGTAAAGTATTTACAAATCGCAAGTATATAATATATATATATATATATAAGAAATAAAACGTAAAAAGAAAAGAAAAGAAAGAAAAGGAAGACGAAAATAAATTGTATTTATAGGATTTTTATTTTTTATTTTTGAACATCAAAAGGATCACATGAGGGTGTATTGTGCGTACTCCTTCCTTTTTTGGACAGCATAAACTTTAATTATCACAGTGAATCATATACATATATATTTCTTTCTTTTCTAAGTTTAAAATAAATTCCTCTCATTCTATTATAAATTTAAACTATTATCATGTATATTTCACATTTATAATCATGATAAGAATCATTTATTGTGTATACTTCTATAAAGAAAAAAAAGAACCTTATAATCATTTTTAAAAACTAATTCTTCATATTTATTATATAGTAAATCAATATAAAAATATATAGATCTAAATTTAAGAATGGACATAACAAAGTCGCCGTTAATTTATTGTTTATAAATAAATAAACAACAACAACAACAACAACAACAATTACAATATTAATAACATTAATAATAATAATAATAATAAAAAGGGAGAAAAAAAGAAAAGAAAGAGAAAAAAAAAGATTGAAACATAAATATTATATATGCATTCATAATATTATGATTTGAAAATAAAAAATATTTGAATTTGATTGGCTACCAAGGTTAGATAGAATTTCCATGTGGCTCCCTCATCTGATGATGAATGGGTTTTTTAAATGAAAAAAATAATCAAAACACGAATGGTATAGTGTTTAATATTTATCTTTATTTCCTTTTTTTTATTTTTTAGTCTTTTCGTTAGGAGTGTTGCTTTATTTTATATATATATATATATATATACTAAACTAAAAAAACCTGATCTTATTGTTCCGTATCACATCCTATATAATTTTTGACATCTCTTATCATTTGTGTGAATATAATATTTTATCTACGTAAATAAAAAAATATTAGATTCATTTTCTTTTTAGATTATTAATTCTTTATGGAATACTTTTCATTTTTTAAGTTTACGTAGCCATGTTTTTTTTTTTTTTTACTTGTTTATTTATTATAAAAGAAAATAAAAGATCAAATTAAAATTAAAAATGGTAATAATTATGTTTATATGTTTATTTAAATAAATAATCATGCCGTTTATATATAATTTACTTAACCCCCTTATTTTTTTTTAAAAAAAAAAGTAGAAAGGAAAAAACAAATTTAACCGATATTTTTTTAATTATTTTCTGAGCGTTTACTGCTGCTTCTTTTATAAATATATATATTTGTATATATATAAATTTAAAACGGAGTCTTAATAAACCATTACTTTAATGTTAGATACATAAAATCAATATATATATTTTTTTTTTTTATTTATTTATATATATATAATTTTTTTATATACTATATTCACATAATAAAAACATTTTTCTTTCGAAAAAAAAAAAAATAAAATAAGAAAATAATAAACAGATAAATATATATATATATATATAATAAATACAGCTATTTTTTTTTTTAAAAAAAAAAGAGAATTTATAATTTTAGTTTTTTTTAGTTTTTCCAGGTAGAAGGATTGGTACGGTTACAAATTAAAGCGGCACGGTCAAAGGCATTAAGATTCTTGTTAGCAACGATTTGGAAACAAGTAGCATTACCTTGACGGGAAATGATAGTAGACCAAGCAAGGAAGATATCCCAAACACGAGTGATCTTATCACCATATTTAGCACGAATAGGTTCACGATTCTTCATCCAGTTTTCATACCATCTATAGATTGTAGCAGAATAATGAACACCGACAGTATCAACGTTATGGATTTCAAAACCAGCACATTCTAATTGTTTAATATACCAATATAAGGGGGTAGAAGCATCAGCACCAGGGAAAATGTATTTAGCCATGAAAAGACCCCAAATGAAATCTTCAACTTGCCAAGTAGCACGTAAACCAGCAACTTGCATATAGAATAAACCATCATCATCTAACAATTCACGAACTTCATGTAAGAATTGAGGGAAACGACGGAGACCAACATGTTCAGCCATTTCAACACAAGTGATTTTATCATAGGTTTGATCAGAAGGGATATCACGGTAATCCATACAACGGATAACAGCTTTATCTTTAACACCCCATTCTTCAATACGTTTATTACCAAATTCAGTTTGATTACGAGCTAAAGTGACACCAGTAGAGTCAGATTTATAATGTTTAGAAGCGAAAGCAGCCAAGGTACCCCATCCACAACCAATATCTAAGTGTTTTTCACCTTCCTTTAAATGAACCTTTTCACAAATTAATCTCATTTTATTTTCTTGTAATTCTTCTAAAGTTTCTTTTTTAGTAGGATCGTTAACAATACCACTGGTATAAACCATAAGAGGACCTAAAAAGGCTTCATAGAAATCATTACCACGATCATAATGATCTCTAACTTGATTTTCATCTTGATCACGACTATGCCAGAAGGTTTCAGGTAACCATTGGGTTAAAAAGAATTTAAATTGTCCAAAAGTGAAACGGAAAGCAGCCCAATCATGGCGAGCTTCCATAACATCCAATATATCTCCTTTAATATCAATCTTGCCTTCGAAATAAGCTTCAAAGAAGGTTTCCATGGGGATCTTTTTGTGACCATTATAAGCTTGTTTTAATTCAGGATCATGAATAGTCATATATTCTTCAATAGGTTTACCAGGTAATTTGATACGGTTACGGTAAGCAGGAGCAAACATACTATAACAATAGATGACAGTAGCCAAAATAGGGAATCCAGAAATAAGGGTAATAAAGATATAACTCCAATAAGGTAAGCCAAGCTTATAGGTGATTAAAAAGGGTACACCTAAAAAGATGGCAGCGAAAATTCTATTATCAAAGGTTTGATTACCTGCACTTTCTGCTGGATAAGTAGCATTCTTGATACCAGCCCAAGTGGTTTGTTTATAAGGTTTTGGTTGCCAAACCATATTTATTTTTTTCCTGTTTATAAATAATATTAATAATAATAATAACAATAAATAGGTTAGTTTATGTATTACTTTTTATTATTAATATATATAATATTTATACAAATACACACACCACTCTTATATTAATTCTTTTTTGGCCAATGAGTTAATATTTTCATTATCATATATTTCCAAGATGATAGTTTTTTTAAAAAGGAGAAAAAAAAAATAATGACAGAACGCGTCTATTATAATTTTTTTTACCTTCCTTTTATTAATCATCTATACTTTCTCTTTTACATTTTTTTTTTCTCTTTTATTACCACCAAATATAATATAACTTTTATATATAAATATATATTACTTATAACTATTTACCTTTCAAAGACTTGCTTTAGAAATGAATTAAAGAAAAGAAAGGAAAAGAAAAACAAAAAAAGAAAAAGAGAAAATGGGATATAAATACCAAAAAGTAAGGATGACAAGAAAATCTTTTTTTAAAACAGCGACATAGACTGCCTTTTATGTGTTACAAATAGTTTTTATTTTTTTCTTCTCTCTTAAACTTTATACACGCACACCACTTTTTTTTTTAAGAAACATAGATAAAAATAAACAAATACAGTGAAACTTTATATAGAAAAATGATGATGCTGATGAATAAAATAAAATAACCATAAAAGCGCGAAATTTTTTATGTATTTTATACTTTACATTATTATTTATTTATTTATTATTATTATTTTTTAGGCTTTCTAGTATTTCTTGAAATAGTGTTTTGTTAATGATTGATTGGACTTTACTTTTTTGTATTTTAGATGGAGTTTAAACCATATTAAATATCAGTTTGAAGTTGTATCATATAAAAAAAAAGCCTTTTTAGTTTTAGATTCATTTATAAATAATTTATATATCATTTAGGCATTTAAGTAAATAAAAAAATAATAATTACTTTTATCGTTCTTATTTTTTTTTGTTTGTTTTTATTGGTAAACCCAAAAGTAGAACTTTATCATTATTATTGTAACATGTTGAGTTTAATTTATATAAATGGATGATTTAATAAAAAAAAAAAAACATAAAAAAAGCCCTCGATTAAAAAAAAATAAAAACTCTATATATTTTTAGAATAAAAAGGACCTTTTATCATTTCAAATACGTTTCATTTTATCCATACCAAATATAGAATTCATCATTCTACTTAATCATTTTTTAACCAAATTTAAGCAGTATTCCTTTTCCAAATAAATAAATATAAATATGGAAAAGAATAGACCCTTTTATTTTATTTTAGTAAAAAAAAAAAAGAGATTTAATTTCAGCTATATGCAATTAATGATAATAAGTTTATAGGTGTAAAGTTCCTTGATCTTTAATAAATTTTAAAAAAAAATAATCTTATTTCTAACCTGCAGATTCGATTTGATCTATTCTAATATGTCGCTTTTTATTCCTTTCTTCGAAATGATTTTGTATATAAACCGTTCTGGATTTTCATTCAATCTATAAAGAAGAATCAAAAAACATGTAAATAAAGACAAATAAATAAATAACAAATACATACACTATTTATTCAGTTTAAATTTACCTTTTATTGGATAAACATCTTTGCTTTATATATATTTATATATATATATAAATGAGTTAAAAAAGTCCATTTTCATATTTTAATAAAATAGATACCAGTTACTTTACCTTTCAATGCTTGATTTTATAAAATATAATAGTAGATTTTTTGAAGAAGAGAGATAGAACATAAAATTTCCTTATTTATCAAGTAATTCGGTGTTTAAAACGCGTATTTCAATTTAATCTCTTTTGCTTCATGCTATTTAAATAAGCTATTCTTTATATATATGTGTATATAATACATTTAGTAGATAAATGATATATTGCTATAGATTAATTAAATGAGATATAAAGTGGTAAAAAAAAAAAAAGCAGAATACATATGATTTGTATATTTTAATTAATTTTGTACAATCATATCATTTTAAGAGATCATATTAATATTTAGTCATCTGTTAAAACCTTATCATCAATCTTTTTTTTATCATTATATACTATCATCATATTCATTATTGTTATTTTATTATTATGATATAATATAAAAATTTCGATGAATGCCAAAATTATAAAATCTCTTATATATATATATATATATATATATAATATGTAAAAGAAAAAGACTGTAAATATTAATTTTTAACATTGTTGCTGATCTGAGTAATTAAAGTTGGAACAGGTGTCCAAAAATGGAAATAAACTATTTTTAAGTGCTTATTTGTTGTTGTTTTTTATTTTGAACTCTCTTTTTCTCTTTTCTCCTTCTTTTTTATTTTTTTCCTCTTTATATATTTCATATATAAAAATAAAATATACAATATTATGTCACGATTAATATTAAACATTATTAATCAATATGGACAACAATCAGGAATCTTTGATTGGTACAGAAGAAATTTTTCTATTTTAACAAACATAAAAGCAAAAAGAATCACTCTTGGTTTAGCAGTAACTCTTACAGTTTTAGGCTATACTATTCATAAAATCACTACTCCACCTAAACATCTTAAACATATACCTTATGTTTCTATATGGAGTCTCATTTATCATTTTGTTTTTAAACAACATAATTGTCCTGATATGCATGAGGCTATAGGTAAACCATACATAGCGAAGGGTAATGGCCTTTATCTACTTCTAGATAGACTAGGTAATAATAATAATAATAATATGCATATATAAGCTAAACATATAATAAATGTTAAAATAGCATTTTATATGATCATTTTATTTATTTTTTTATTTTATTTTATATGTTTGTCAAATTGGTGAAAAAAAAATCTCTTGATCCATAAAAAAACAGGATGGGTTATCCAGGTAATTCTTTCTTTTCTTTATATTTATATTTAATCACTAATTTTTTGTTTGCGTATACTTGACTTGATATTTTTAGGTGGCCGATCCAGTAGCAGCTCGAATGGTTTTGTTTAAAGGAGGTAATAAACCTGATTTTTTTTTAAAGCAACATATTCTTACACAATTATTATTGTTATTGTTTAAAAAAACTAAAAAATAGATATTTTTCTAAAGCCTGAAATAAGTGTATTAGATAATACTTACTTCGAACAGTATTGTGGAAATGATAATATTCTTTTTACAAATGGTAGTGAGTGGTTAAAACATAGAAAGGTAATAAATAAATAATATCAATAAAAAGGAAGATATAAAAATAAATCATTTATGTGTGTGCATATTTTATACTTAAATTTGATTTTTATATCCAAAATTAAAACAAATATATAAATACTAATAATAATAATTATAAACATAGTTGGCAAATCCTGCATTTAAAACCTCATTACCTGTTGGGCTTTTTAGTGAATCAGTAAAAACATTAATCAACTTTTGGGAAAAGGAATATCCTACTGGTACATTTGAAGTTGATATTTATGAGACTTTGGAAAGATCAACACTTGATACAATTGGAAAAGCTGCTTTTGGTATTATACATATAATAAAATAAATAATAATGATAGTAAATAAAAGGATATTAATGATTATATATATATATATATATATATATATATTTATTAAAAAAATTAGGTTTTGAATTTAATGCTTTGGAAGACGAAAACAGTAAATGGAAAAAATATTATGATATTATTAATGAAGCTGGCGCTGATCCACTATTTGCCATCTTCCCTGCTTTTGATCAAAAATATCGATTTTTATTCCCCAAAAGATTGGAACAATTTAAGATACTTTATAAATTTAAAGATATGTTATCAAAAGCTATTCAAGAAAAAAGAGAACTCGTTCGACAGAAAAAACATGATAATACAATTGATGATGCAGAAAAGGATTTACTTACTCTTATGCTTGAAAGTGAATATAAAGGTGAAGGAGCTTTAACAAATGAAGAAATTCTTGCTGATATTGCTATTTTCTTTGTTGGTAATTAATATAAATATATATTATAATCAGATATGATTTTGGATTAAAAAAATATTTAATCATTTATTGGCTTATCTTTTTTTTTTAATTATTAAAAATAATAATAATAATAATAGCTGGTCATGATACTACTGCTTTTAGTTTATCAACTGCTGTTTACTATTTAGCTAAGCATCCCGATATTCAAGAAAGAGCTCGTCAAGAAGTTAACAGTATCCTATGTCCTAATGGTGAAGTAAATGAATATATTTTCCCTACTACTGATGATATTAAAAAATTTGATTATGTGACTCAAATCATTAAGGAATCTTTAAGAATTCGTAAGTAAATACAAAAATATTCCTTTTATTTTGGTCGAATGTGAAAATTAAATCTAATAAATTCTATATATGATTTAGGTCCATCCGTTAATTTCTTGGTTAGTCCACGTAGAGTGCATGAAGATATTGATTTAAATGGAACTTTTGTTCCTAAGGTAAATAAATTATTTATTTTATAAATGCATATGGATATTTCAATTATATATATATATATATATTGATATTTTTTTATTTTTATTATTTAAGGGATCATTGGTCAATGTTAGTATTTATGGTCTTCATCATAACCCAGCCGTTTGGGATAACCCAGAGGAATTTGATCCTGATCGTTTTGCTCCTGGTGGCGAAGCTGAACAAAAATCAAATAACGCTACTCCATGGTAAGATATTATATATATATATATATATACTTATGTGTATTTGTATATATGTAGATGGTATTAATTTTTTTATTTTATTCTATTTTATTATTTTAATAGGGCTCCATTTTCAAAGTTTGTTTAATATTTTTTTTTTTTTCGTTTTTTTATTATATATATAAATGATTATTAATATATTTATTATAATATTTTTTTATTTTTTATATCTACATATAATAGTGGTAACAGAATATGTATTGGTATGAACTTTAGTATGGCTCAGCAACGCGTCATTCTTGCCGGTTTATGTAAGTCTATTATTAAAATACGTATATGATCATAAATATATCCAATGAAAATGCAAATTTAATAATAATAATAATAATATTATTATTATTATTATTATTATTATTATTATTTATATAGTGCGCAAATATGAATGGTCATTACCAGAAAATTCAATTCATAAAGATACATTAAAAAATAGATTCAGCTTAATTAGTATTAGCCACGACTTAAATATTAATTTTAAGAAAAGATATTAAAAGTAGAAAGAACATATAGTTTTATTTAAGTTTAATAAAAAATGAAGTAATCGTTTTTTTTTTTTTTTTGATCAGTAACTTTAATTCATTCATGCATCTGTTTTTATTTACATTTTTTTTTTTCGTACTCACGGCGCATTTCAAAAAAAAATAGGGATTAAGCGGCGCTCTGTCACTTTTGCCTATAGGTATTTAACGGCGCACTTTCCTATTATAATATCTAAATATGGAAATTTATTATCACAGGTATGTTTAAATTTTTTTCCTAACTGAGATATCTAAAAAAAGAAAAAATAGAAAATGCTAAGAAACCATTGATCAAAATGTATAAAACCTTTTTTTTTTTAATATAAATATTTTAACACACATGTTTCTTTTTTTTCTTGGAAGAAATGATTAATATTAAATGATCAATGCGTATTCGGAGTCTTAAAAGTAGCCGAAAGATCAAGTCTATATAAACTTTCACTTTATATTATTATTATTTTTTCTTTTGCTTATTATATTTATATTTTTATTTCTTAAAAAAATAGCATACAATTTTATATATTTTAATTATAATATATAAACATAAAAACAACAATAATGTCACAACTTATTTTAACTCTTAATCAATATTTTGATATTAACAAGATTATAAGTGAACAAGCTTTAACACATTTCTATGAAAATTATATATTAAAATATACAAATACAAAAGCTAAACGTTTCACCATTGGTGCTTCTGTTGCCCTTTTTATACTTGGTTATGGTGTCAAAAAACTTCTGGTCCCTCCTAAAGAATTAAGAAAATTGCCTACAATCAACTTTTTTAAATATACTTACTATTATGTTTTTAAAAATCTTACCTCTAAACAAATATATTATACTCTCCACAAAAAGAATGTAGAAGAAAATAATGGCATGTACGTACAACTTGAAAGGACTGGATGGGTAGTACACGTAGCCAATCCTGATGCAGTTAAGCAAGTGTTTATCAAAGGAGGTAAAAAAAATAAAATAAAAAACGATCATTTTTTTATTTGTTGATATTAAATTATTAATATATTTATAATACAACTAAATAATCATTTTTTTATATTTATATTATTAGATGTATTCCCAAAATTTGACTTCACTACTTTATCATCTGAAGAAAATTCTTATTTTAATCGATTTATTGGATTTAAAAATATTCTTACAACAAATGGTTCTGAATGGAAGAAACACAGAATGGTACCTTATATATTATAAAAAGATAATAAGCTTTATAATTATATAAAATAGACCTAATATTAAATTTTAATTTATTTATAGTTAACTAATCCTGCATTTAAAGTATCTTTGCCTGCACGTCTTTTTGGTGAAACTGCTCAAAATCTTTTTAATATCTGGGATAGTAATTATAAAACTGAACTATTTGATATTAACTTTCATAATATTAGTGAACGATTAACTTTAGATGTAAGTTTCAATCATTTTTTTATTTATTTATTAATTATGTTTTATTATATATATAAAACATTATTAATGTTATCATTTCATTTATGTATATAATTCTAGATAATTGGAAAAGCTGGATTTGGTTTTGATTTTAAAGCAGTAGAAGATGAAAATTCACCTTGGAAAGTAACCTATGATATAATCAATAAAGCATTAAATGATCCATTACATGTTATATTCCCATTTCTTGAAAATAAGTTATTATTCTTATTCCCTAAACGTCAAGAAGAATTTAAGAAACTTAATGAATGGAAAAAAATGTTAGAATCTATCATTGATAACAAACGTAAATTGATTCAAAACAACATTGATCAAGGTGAAGAATCTGAAAGAGATTTACTTACTCTTATGATTGAAAGTGAATTCCGTGGTGAAGGTGTTTTAACAGACGAAGAATTGATTAGCGATCTTACTATTTTTTTTATTGGTAAACATATATATATATATATATTAAGTTCTTTATTAATACTCATTTATCTATTATTATTATTATTTTTATTTTTACAACAAACTCTGTTCATTCGTCCATTCATATTTTAGCTGGGTAAGTGGTCTATATGATAGCCATATGTATTATTATTATTATTATTATTATTATTATCTTTATATAAAAACAAGCTTCATATTGATTTTTATTTATATTTTTATTTTTTTTAGTCATGATACTACTGCCTTTGCTTTATCATCTGCTGTTTATTATATGGCTACTCATCCTGATATTCAAGAAAAAGCTAGACAAGAAGTTCTTAGTGTATTATGTCCCAATGGTGAACCAAAGGAAGATATGTTGCCTACTATTGAAGATACAAAGGAATTCGTTTATATCAATCAAATAATGAAAGAAACAATGAGAATAAATAATTCAGTCAATTTCTTAGTCAGCCCTCGTATCACTACTAAAGATGTTGATTTGAGTGGAACTTTTATTCCTAAAAATACACAAGTCAATGTAAATAAAATTAAAAATTAAAAAAAACAGTATAAAAAAGATTATACATACATACATATATATATAAATATTTGATAAAATTACTTATTCTTTTTATTTTTAAAATAGGTTAATATTTATAATCTTCATCATAATGCAAAAGTTTGGAAGAATCCTTATGAATTTAATCCTGATCGTTTTGCTCCTGGTGGTGAAGCTGAACAAAAATCCGGTATTGCCTGGGTTCCTTTTTCAAAGTAGGTTCAATGAATTCTAATTATGATCATTACCATTACTATTATTACAAAAAAAGGATGTTTATACTTAATATATATCTTTTTATCTTTTATAGTGGTAGCAGACAATGTCTTGGTATGAACTTTAGTTTATTAGAACAACGTGTCATTCTTAGTTGTTTATGTAAGTAGATGAATGAATGAAATATATATATATATATACAATTGATTATTTACTAATTTTATTTACTTATTTTTATTTAGTACGTAAATATGAATTTTCATTACCTGAAAACTCAATTCATAAAGATGAAATGATATGTATGTTTGACTTTATTTCTAAGCCAGTCGATTTGAAGATTCGTTTCAAGAGAAGATATTAATTATATATATATATATATATATATATATGTATGTACTATTTTACCTTTTCTTTATATTTATATATATATTTATTTGTTAATTTTTTTCCATTTTTTAGCTTATTTTTACATGTATTCTTTTTTAAATAAATAATAATACAATAATTTAGATAACAATAAGAAAAAAAATATAAAATGAAAGAATTTTATTTATTTAAACATTTATAATTTCATACAATCTATAATAAACTGATGTTAACTAAATATTTACTCTACAATAATAATGAAATAAATCCAAATAATAGTTATCCTTTTATTGTTTTATCTAATAACAAAGTAGTCAATTACTATAATATGAAATAGTAAATAATTCGTATACATTTTTTATATAGAGTTATTTTCAGTATCGCACTAAGCAGTTTGTAAAACAATTTATAGTAGGACAAAAAAAGCAAAAAAGAAAAATGCGGTGTTTAAAATAGCCTTTTTTTTTATCAATTTGAACTTTCTCTCTTTTTTTTTCTGTTCTATTTTTTTTTCTTTCTTTCTCACTCTTTTATATTTTTTATTTTTATTTTATACACCATTTTTTTTAAATATTCATAATCATAATATTAAAATATAATAATAATATACAGTATGTCATTGTTTACATCAACAATTAGTCAATATTATGGTATATATACATTTATAAATGAGCAAGACTTTTTAAGTGGTTATTATAAAACAAATATAATAGTAGCGGGTATTTCTTTTATTATGCTTTTTTTATTTGGTTACATTTTTATAAAACTTACTATTCCGCCCAAACAGCTCAGGCACATTTCTACAATTAATTTTTTTAAAGTTACTTATTATTATCTTATTAAACAAACTACTCTTAAAGATATGTACCAAAAAGTTACCAAAAAAATAGTAGAACAAAATAATTCCATGGCTTTAATATTAGATAGGACGGGTTGGGTAGTCTTAGTGGCAGATCCTATAGCTGCCAAACAAGTTTTAATGAGATCAGGTAATAATATTAATAATAATAATAATAAATCAATTATATATCTATATTTATTTTTATTTTAATTTGATTATTTATTAGATTTATTTCCAAAACTCGATTTCACCACTTTATCTTCTGAAGATGGTTCTTATGCTAACCAATATATCGGATTTAAAAATATTCTTCTAACAAATGGCAAGGAGTGGATGAAACACAGAAAGGTATTATATAAATATACGATGATGATGATGATTATGACATAAAATAGTGCTTAAATGTTTTATTTATTGTTTATTTAGTTGACAAACCCTGCATTTAAAGTATCTTTGCCTGCACGTCTTTTTGGTGAAACGGCTCAAACTCTTTTTAATATGTGGGACAATAATTATAAAAATGTACCATTTGAAGTTGATATTCATAATATTAATGAACGATTAACTCTAGATGTAAGTCTCTCTTCTTTTTATTCTAAAAAAGGAAAAATAAAAACAAAGACAATAATAATAATAATCTTAATTCTATTATTGTTTTTGTATTAAAATTTATTATTATTATTATTATTATAATGCTTTAGATCATTGGAAAAGCAGGATTTGGTAAATATTTTATATGTATTTTTTTTTTAAAATAAATATCATATGCATATATTTATATGTATATATTCTAATTTGTTTCTTTTTTCTTTTTTTATAAAAAAATTTCTTAGGTTTTGATTTTAGTGCTATAGTAGATGAAAATTCACCTTGGAAAGTAACCTATGATATAATCAATAAAGCTGCTAGTAATCCATTATTTTATTTATTCCCATTCCTTGAAAATAAGTTATTATTCTTATTCCCTAAACGTCAAGAAGAATTTAAGAAACTTAATGAATGGAAAAAAATGTTAGAATCTATCATTGATAACAAACGTAAATTAATTCAAAACAACATTGATCAAGGTGAAGAATCTGAAAGAGATTTACTTACTCTTATGATTGAAAGTGAATTCCGTGGTGAAGGTGTTTTAACAAACGAAGAATTGATTAGCGATCTTACTATTTTTTTTATTGGTAAACATATATATATATATATATTAAGTTCTTTATTAATACTCATTTATCTATTATTATTATTATTTTTATTTTTACAACAAAATCCATCCATTCATTCATTCATATTTTAGCTGGGTAAATGATCTATATGATGTTAGTTATATGTTGATACATACATATAAGTCATGTTTTATATTAATGTTTGCTTATTATTTTTATATTTATTTTTAGTCATGACACTACTGCTCTTGCATTAACATGCGCTATTTATTATATGGCTACTCATCCTGATATTCAAGAAAAAGCTAGACAAGAAGTTCTTAGTGTATTATGTCCCAATGGTGAACCAGAGGGAGATGTGTTACCTACAATTGAAGATACAAAAAAACTTGTTTATATCAATCAAATCATGAAAGAAACAATGAGAATCAACAATTCGGTTCTTTACTTAGTCAGTCCTCGTGTTACTACTCAAGATGTTAACTTAAATGGTACTTTTATTCCTAAAAATACACAGATCAATGTAAATAATATCATACAATTAAAAAAAAATAAGAATTAAGAAATAAAAAAAAAAAATGAAAGAATATACAGTTTAATAATTTATTTATATATTTAATTAATTGATAATTATTTTTATCATTATTTTTTATAATTATTAATATAGATAAGTATCTATGATCTTCACCATAATCCAAAAGTCTGGAAGGACCCTGAAGAATTTAATCCTGATCGTTTTGCTCCTGGTGGTGAAGCTGAACAACAATCTGGTTTAGCCTGGCTTCCTTTTTCAAAGTAAATTTAATGATATCTAATCATCCTCGTCGTCAATATTACTACTATTAATATATACACATATAAGGATATTTATATTTAATATATATCTTTTTTAACTTTTATAGTGGTAGCAGACAATGTCTTGGTATGAACTTTAGTTTATTAGAACAACGTGTCATTCTTAGTTGTTTATGTAAGTGGAGTGACAAGTTAAAGCATATATATTATTATCGATTACTTATATATACTTGTTTATTTATTTATTTTTAAACAAAAATAGTACGTAAATATGAATGGACCTTACCAGATGATTCAATTCATAAAGATAGTATGGTAAATAAGTATGACCTCTTTCCTAAACCTATTAATTTAAAGATTCGTTTCAAAAGAAGATACTAATTTTATTATTATTACTACTAATTTATATGTTTATTCAATTTCACCTTATTATTTATCCTATTTTTATTATTATTTTATTATATATATGTATGAGCGTGTCTATTTTAAATAATTGAATAACATATTTGAATTCTTTTTAGTTATAAATTTGATACTAAACAAATTGTTTTCCTTTTACATGCTTTATTAATATAAAAGTAAAATAAATTAAATAGAATAATCATTTTCAGGTTCAAAAACAAACAATTTTTAAAATTATATAAAAATTAAAGTTCCTGAGTTTTAAAAGCGCATTGACATATTTGTTTATGACACTTTATAATATATTATTACTATTGTCAAATGATAATAAAGTTAAATGGTAATAATGAATCGTTTTTATTTGTGTTTTTTATTGAATATAGATTATATTTTTACTATTCATTTGAAAACTGATAATGATAATGTAATTTAAGTAAATTAAAAATAAAATACGTTATATTTAAGAATGATATAATCAAAACAAGTAATTATAAGATTGTTTCCTACGCGTATTTAAAAGAGAAGAAAAGGCGGAATTTGAAAATCCATTATTTAAAAAATATTTTTCGCCTTCTTTACCTTTTTCTATCTTGTTTTCTTTCTTTCTTCCTTTCTTTTTTTACTTTATTTTATTCTATTTATTATATATAAATGTCTAATTCAAAATTTAAAATTAAGTTTTGGAATAAAACACCTAGTGTTATTTTACCAGCAGCCTCTTTACCACCTATTCTAAAAAAAACGAACTCTACAGTTTCTGAAAATAATAATAATGAACTAGATCAACAACAGTCTAAAAATAAAGCAAAAAACAATTGGAAGTATGTTGGTTTTGTAAAATCGGACGATCCTAAATATAATAACGGTACAAAGGCAGTAAAGTTAAATCGTCAAATATTAGATAATAATGATAAAAAACATACTAAAAATAAAAATAATGATAATAATAAAAGCCCAACACCTTTAAAAAGAGCTAGAACTGATTCAACTTTAAAAGATAAAGAAAATAAGAAAAAGCAACGTGTTAAAAAAAGATCATTAGATGAAGTAGAAGAAGAATTGGATAATGAAATAGAAGCTAGCTCAAGGACTATTAACGATCAACTTACTCCCCACCCTTTATTATGTAAGCTTAATATTTACAAACAAAATAAAATTAGTAAATAAAATGGATATAAAAACTCTAATTTTTATTTTCATTATCATTCTAGCTCACTCATTTGTTTTAAAACATGCACTTTATGGATATTCAAATGATTCTATATATCGACAAGAAAGAAAGAAAAGAGCATCATCATCAACTAAAAAATCACGATTAAAAAGAGGGAGAAAAGGAGGAAGAGGAAGAAAAAAAAGTATTAATAAAAGCGAAGATGGATCAGAAGAAGAAGATGATGATGATGAACTTGATTCAGATAATTATAAAAGTGATGATGATGATAATCATAGTGAAAATGAAAATGAAAGTGATAATGATAGTGGTAGCGAAGAAGTTGATGATGATCATTTAGATATTTGGTCTTGTGAATTTGAACCTTCAACATCAACAAAACCCTTCTCTACATTACTAGCTCTTTGTAGTGCACATCATATTTTAATTTTAGATACTCATCAAGGTCGTTATTTAAAAAAATATACCCATCCTGAACCTAAAGAATGTTTTTATACACTTGCTTGGACTTTATTAAAAGGAAAACAATTGGAAATTGCTACTAATGATGATGATGATGATGATGAACATTCAACTACTAGCATTTTAGCTGTTGCTGGAAAGTTGGGATCAATTAAATTATTAGAACCTTTACAAAATCATTGTTATTGTATTTTACATGGTCATTCTGAACCTGTATTAAAATTAAATTTTGTAAAAAAGGAACCTAGGTGGTTATTAAGTAAGAGTTATATATATATGATTAAAGAATACGCATAAAAAGAAGATCATTTATATATTTATTTAATATTAATTATATATACATATATAGGCTCTTCTCAAGATATGACTATTCGATTATGGGATATTGGTACTCCTTCACAAGAAAAAGAATTTAGGTAATTTATTTTATTTTATTTTTATGCTTACTCTTATTTTATCTAATCATCTTATTATTATTATTATTATTATTATTATTTTATTTTTGTTATAGTTGCCTTGGTATTTTTAAAGTTCCAGGTACATCACTTGCATCAAGTATATCTATATCATATGGATTATCGTTATTAGTTGCAGGAACAGCAAAAGCAGATTTATTTCAATACCATATTAAAAAGTCGGATATTGAACAATGGAGAAAACACACTTATTGTTCAATTAAAAATAATGATAGTGATGATGATAATAGTGATGTTGATTATAATGAGGATGATAATGATAGTGATGACGAAAAAACAAAAAAGAATAACCTACCAATTGTAATTCAACCAAAAGTAAAATTCGGTCATGGAAATGAATGGCATGAAGGTTATGTTGATGATATATATATTCTTGGTCAAGATGGAAATCATAAAAATGAATTATATAAACATATTGGTAAAGTCAGAATAGATGATTTTTTTTATTTATTTATTTATTTGACAATATTTTTAAAACATTTATTTATTTATTTTAAAAAAAATTAGTATCTCGTGGATCTAATGATATGGAGATATTGGTTTGGAACCCAGATAATAGTACAAAAACAGATGCAGATATCTTTTTATCTTTAAATTGGCCGGATAATGAAGAAAATACTGGTTTACGTTTTTGTATTATTGAAAAAGATGGTAAATATATATAAATATATGTGATCATATATACATCACTTGGGTACTTTATTTATTTATTTTATCTATTATTTTTATGTACTTTTAGACCAAAAGTTATTAATATCAGGTGATTATGAAGGTAATATTCGTGTATTTGATATTGGTGATGGTAAAATATCAAAAACTTTAAAAGATGGAAGTAAAGAAAAACATGAACCATCCAAGGTAAATAATACTTTTTTTAAAAAAAAAGTGAAATACATATATAAATACGTAATAATGACAATAATACTCTTGATAAATAATTACTTTTCTTTCTTTCTTATTCTTGAATAGATATTAAAACATCCATTATCAAAAAATGTCATTAGAGATATAGCTGTATCAAAGGATGGAAAAACTTTAGTAGCAGTGGATAGTGCTAATTGTGTATTTGTTTGGGGAATGGATATAGAAAATGAATAAGCATACTATTCCTATTTTATATATATATATATATATATATATATATATGTCTATTATATTTAATCATTTACCTTTTTATATGTATTTATATATATTTATTGCTCATAAAATGTAAAATACATGAAAAAAAAAATTACTATTATTATTTAATAAATTATATAGTTTCTAATTTTACTTTCATTGTATTAATGTATGATTTTAATTTTTATTATATAATTAACAATTATTAAAGAAGAGCATTAGTTTATATATAATATTATTGTATATACAATTATTATTTTTTAATGAGTTTAAAATTCAAACTTTTCACATTTCACTTCCCAATGAATATGATGATTATTAAATCTTTTACTTCTAGCCAAATTCCCGCACAATTGTATAGATTCTTCATGAGCACATAAACCAAGAATGGTATGATCATGCTGATGTCGAGAGCGAATGGACTCTAAAGTATTAATATAATTAGGTCTTTCATAATGATATTTAATATGAATTTGTTGATGAAGATCTTCATTATTGAAATGAAGTTTATTTATCGATGATGGTAACATTTCTTCATTATCGCGTGTAATATAAATTTCCCAATTCAATTTAATTTTCATCGTAGTTGATTGTTTATTTAATATTGTATAAACATCATTAATGATAGGTTCAATAAGATCAGTATGTCGTAAAGTCCAAATTAAATAAATATGTTTTATAGAATCATCATCATCGCCGTTGCCACTATCATTATTACTTTGATTTGTTGTGTTATTCCATAAAGATTGTAATACTGATAGCCAAGGAGTAATCCCAATTCCTTCAGCTACCAAAACTATCACAGGATAAAATGCATAAACTTGTTTAGGGTGACAAATTTCAACATAGTCACCATAAGGAGCACTTATTTGAAATAATGGCAAATTATTTTTTGAATTTGTAATAGATAAATCATATAAATATTGGGTATCATTTCCAGATGCTTTTATATAAAAAGTTAATACATAACCACTACCAGCCGTTATTGTTGTATCATTATCATCAATAGTATTAGCAATGGTTGCTGCTGCTGCTGTTGTTGGTTCATAATGTTCTATAAAACTAATGGAAAATGGGTGAGACCAAAATACGTTCTTCCATTTACCATTTGAAAAATTAAGAAAAACAAGTTGACCAGGTAAAAGTGACACATGTTTTTTCATCCAAATTTGATTTTTCTTTTTTGAAGATGGAATCAATGATAATTTTAATCTGACCACATCTTTTGAAATAGGGGTTAAATCCATGACTTGGCCAGGAATAGATCGATACCAACGTAAAAAGATATCTATTAACCAAAAGAGAGTAAATCCAACATAAAAATTAAAAAAGACCCAATGATGCCAAAATCCAAAAAGAGCAATACCCATAAATCCAACAAGATGAGAAAACTTAAAAAATCCATACCATTTCATGCGAATCAAAGGGTGGGAACCAAAGAGTAACATAAAGATACATAACCCCATGATAGATCCTGTAAAATAACGGGGATTTGAGGTAAATAAACTCCACCAATTCATCATTGCTTCACTGACTTCATTTTCATTAAGGTATTGATAATTCTGAAGTAATGAATTATTACTTATATCCTGGTGATCCTTTTCTAATTGTCGATAATAATGTTTAGTCCATTGAAAACATCCATGGTAAATAACACAAATAATTGAAAATCTTCCAAACCATTTATGCAAAGGTAAAGTAGTTAATAAATTAGAAACCCCTATCCATTTCCATATTATGGAGGAACGTACAGATAATGCTAATGCCATGATTAAATCTACAAGTGCTAATTGTGCAGTTCGATTACTCCTTAATTGATAATCTAAATATCTTTCATAATCATTTTCCCATTGTCCATTTAGAGTAAAATATCCCAATATAAACCCTAAATGAAGCCCAATCAATCCAAGAACAATCATACTATTACCAAAATGAATGGTTGTATCTAAAAACCGATATTCATATTGCCACAATCGTCTTAAAAAATAAAACTGAGAATTCATGTTTAATTTATTATTATTATTGTTAATGTTATTGGGTTGTACGTCTATCACTTTCATATCATTATCATTATTATCTAGTGATGGTATATTTAATTCTGCATTAACAACATTAGAATCTATTGTTTTGTTGTTATTTTTTATATTGAATAAATAAGAATAAAAACGTTGATAGAATAGTAGTATACAATACAGTAATATAAGTCCAACGAGATAAGCTGTTAAAGTGGTATAATCTCTTTGATATCTTGGTCGTGGTGTAGTCGTACTGTTATCATTAGATGATGTGGAAAATATATATTGAACTGATTGCCATGATTCTATTAATACTGCTGTAAAAAAAAGAAAAGAAAAGGCCCATAATAGTGATCGTTTAAAGCGAATCATTATCTATATAATAATGGTATTCAAAAAAAAGGAACAAAACATACGATTGTTTATTAATAAATATTCATTATTACAAAATAAATCATTTTTTTAATATTACATACTTATAATACATAAATAAATATATTTATATTAAATATATATGTATATATAATATATTATTTATTATTATTTTTTTTTAAAAAAAAAAGAAAGATAAGGTATATATAAATATATTAAAAAGAAAAAAGTAGTGGAAGAAAAAGAAAAGCACATTGAAAAATTGAAATTTAAAATATAATTTTCAAAGTCCGCTTTTTTTTCTTCTATTAATTATATAAATTAAATTAATTAGTAGTAACAGATAATAACATATATATAATACAAAAATAAATATAATAAAGGGTAACGATAATGAAAATGATATATATATATATATATAGATAAAAAGAGTGTGTGTATACTATTTCATATTATGATGATCAACTAATTCAGGGAATATTTTTGCAATGATAAGATCCACTAAAAGGTACATAAGATGCTTATTAATATACTTATTATTTAAAGGAGCCAAAGTATCATGCAAATGAGATTGAAGTTGATTCATATCATCTGTACCAAATAATGTTCTTGTAATAGGCTGAGGTAAAGCTATAACTAATAATCTTTCTGCTCTAATTCGCATTTGTTCTCTTTGTAAAGGTGTTACTGGTTTTCCGCGTTGCATAAATACTCCATTTGGCCATAATAATTCTCTTCCCAATCTTAAATAAAATACAAGAAATGGTTCACTTAAAACATGTAAAATCGTTTGCTCTAAAAATCTATAACACACATAAAAAAGAAAAAAGAAGAAAAGAAAAACAAATCTGTGTTATTAAATAATAATAAATAATAATAATAATATATATATATATATATCAAAACTTACTTATCAATCAATAACCCACCACCAAAGACTCTTAAAATTGGCCATAAAAACATAGCAATCATTTGCCAACCCCATTGAACAACAGGTCGATCATCAACTAAAAAAGCAATTCTTAAAAATTTTGTAGTTGGTTCAATTAATCTAGCATGACGAGTTCTTTTTTGATGTCGATTAACTTGATGATAACGTTGTTGCGAATGAGTAAATAAAGCTTGAAGGTAAAAATACAATGATCGAAAAGGTGATAAAACAACTTGTAATGTGATATAACCAAAAGAAAATAACCTTTGAGATGTAAAAGTGGTTGAATTGGTTGTTAGATCGTCATATGGATCATTTACTCCTTGTTGTTGTCTTTGTTCTTTTTGAATAGCCTGTAATCTTCTTAATTTTCCTGATAAACCTTCTTCTTCGTCTGTTGTTATCTCTTCTTCTTTTACTGCTTTTTCATTTTGAATGGATGTTGGTCTTATTGTTATCGATGGCTTTATCGTTAATTTTCTTTTATTTTTACTACCGAAATTATTGTTATTATTACTAACATTACCATTGCTTTTATTTTTATCATTATCACTATTAATAAAGGTTGATGGTGATGGTGTTTTATTAAGGGTGTTATATACTGATGATTCCATTGGACTATTCGTATGTGTCATTGCACTAAAAAATGTACCTGAGAATTTACCAGATGCTTCATATTCATCTAATAATGGTTCATATCGTTGAAGTGACTAAATAAGTAAATAAAATAGATACATAAAGAATAAATGATAAATAAGATTAATATATAAATTAAAAATGATAAAACTACTAAAATAACCATATATATATATATATATATATATATAATTTTACCTTACAAATGATCATGTGAATTGTATAAGGGTCAGTTAATGATTCAATCACATTATATAGTACAATATTAGCCAAAATTTCACGTAATAGTAGCCTTAGAGCTTTATTATTGCTGTCATTTTTATTTAAAATAAAAGGAAATATAGCATCTATTAATTGCCTTTGATATTCTCTTTCACCAACTTCAAAAGCAATATGAGGCTGCATACCATGAAATAATTCATCCAAACTATGTGATCCACTAGCATGATTCATATGAAATCTCGTTTTTGCTTGTCTATAATCGCGCCAATGAATAGTAAGTAGTTTAGGGATACTTATTAATATTAACTCTGTCCAGTCAACCTAATATTTATTAATAATATTAGCTTATCTTTTTTATTATTTATTATTTTATGCAATAATATATATTTTTATACCTGCTCGCAACAACGTTTTTCCAATTTTCTTATAACACCAGTTATTGTATCAACAAGAGCATCAGTAAGATCTTGATCTTGAGTAACAAGATGGTACCAAGGATGAATAAAATCACGCATTAATAATGCCATATACATAAAAAGTTCTTGGTCAATAGCTGGAGATTTCGTAATAGTTGGAGTTGCATTTCGTCTAGGATCTGTTTTAGGAAGGGTTAATAAATGTGGGTATAAAAGACGTAAATGAAGTGGTCGATTGACAGATACATCCGTCATGCCATTTAAACTATTGTGTTTTTATATATGTAAAAAATAATATTTTATATTTATAATGATATGTGAGGAAATAAAAAAAGAGATAAAGAGAAAAAAGGTGATGACCTTTTTTTTATTTTTTTCAAAGAAAAAAAATGACGGAGTTGAAACTTTAAATGTTTCATTTCTATTTCTTTTTTAAACTCTAAAAAACCAAATATCAAAAAAAAACACGATTTTTCTTTTGAAAACGCCTATTTTTTTTTATTCATCCGTCTTTGTGTGATTATAAAAAAATATTTTAAAACAAGAAAATCAAAAATTTAGAAAATATTTAAAGAGAATCGCTTTATTTTTATTTTATTTTTTCCACTGGAGGTAAGGTAAAGAGAGGATAAGTGCTGGATCACGTGACTTAATACTTTTTCACTCTTTTACTGCTTCATTTTAGGTCACGTGATTTCATAATTTTTCACTTACTGCACCATTTCCGTCACGTGACTTATTTCCTCTTTCCACTTTGTTGCTACATCATTACTTAAAGATATGTGTATATAAATATACCATTAGTAAAAGTTTTTTATTCTCTTCTGATAATTATAATTTTCTTATTAGTCCATCTTATAATGAGAATAAGAAGCATATTGATGTAAAAAAAATGAAAATATATAAGATATTTAAAGAGAAAATGGAGGATTCATTTTATAAATTAGCTATTATAAAGCTATTTTATTAATGGGCATTTCAGTTTTTTTATTTCGATAAAATCTTTTGATAATAACAAACATGCTTATGTCAATAATCTATAAAAATTTAGATGTTAAAGTATACTTAACTAAAAGGTAAGTATATAAATAGTCCACTCACAAGGGTTTTTATTTTCTTATGATCATGCTCATTTTTTTTATTTATCTACTAATAATTATAAGAAATTTTCTATTTTTATGCTTATTTTCATATTCTTATCCTATATATATACACGTATATATAGTTTATACACAATATAAATCAAAATATAAATGGACAAGTACACAATTATAGAATCGCGACCCTTTTAAAGGCGTTAACGGTGAAACAAAAAAAAAAAAAAAGAATAAAGAAAGAAAGAAAGAAAATTCCTTTAATATAGATAGGATGTCCGTATAAAATCTATTTGCATAAAAACACATGGTAACAAAAATATAAATCATTGATTGATATATATAGAATGGATAATACAATGCATTTTTTTCATTTTCTATATTCATGGATTTATTATAGGGTAAAAAAAATGCTTAGCATAATCATTATAGAATAATAAATAGAATATCACCAGTCTTTTGACTCATAAATTACCAAGTAAATATATGGGAAAAACTTTAAGCAAGTATTTATTTCCTTTTTTGGACTTTAAACGGCTATCAATTGCCGCTTTTTAATAAAATGCGGCAAGTATACCGCCTTAATTATAGAGTAGTAAGTTTTATATAAATATAATGTGAAAAAAGAAAAGAAACTGAATTAATTTCATTCCTTTTTCTTTATCTTTTCTTACATTAATTAAACAAAAAAAAAAAAGAAATAATAACCACTTTTATTTTTATACTTGATAAAAAAAATGCATTTTCCATCATTAGATACTTTTTTTACTCAGAGTGATCAATTTACAAAAGTTTTAAAACCCAGATTTGGTAATACTCCTGAATTTAATGATCCTATCTGGCTTGATATTGAAGGTGAAATTCCTACTTGGTTAAAAGGCGTTCTTTATAGAATTGGTAATGAAAATAATGCTACTTTTTATTTTTTTATTTTTTTTTCTCTTTACGATTATCTTTATTTATTCACTTCTTATCTTTTAAAAATAATAATAATAAAAACAGGTCCTGGTAAATTTATTTTAAATGAGCAAGAAGTAGAAAGTGGAAAATCCATTGCTATTTCTCATGCATTTGACGGTTTATCTTATATTCATCGTTTTGAACTTGATGGTGAAAATCAAAAATTAAGATACAATTCTCGTCAAACATCTAAGGATTATGAAAAGGAAGTCATTGAAAATCCCTTAGGTGGCCATGGTAGCTTTGGATCCATATATAAGTCAAATGTATCTGCTTGGGAGCGATTTATGGATTTTATTCAAAGAGCTAACAAGAAAAACTTACGTGATCTTACTCCATCTGCACGTTCAGTTAATGTTACTGTTACTCCTAATTATCCTTTACCAAATGACCTTACTTTTAATAAAGATGGTTTCACTCTTGTTGCTAAAACTGATATTCCTAATCTTCAAAAGATTCATCATGATACTCTTGGTATGTGCAAATAATAACAATAATAATAATAAATAATATATACGCATACTTACTATTTTTTTTTAAAAAAATAAAATAAAATAGAACCTGAAAGATTATTTGAATATAGTGACTATGATAAGCGTATTTCAGATGGAAGGTTTTCAGCCTCTCATCATCAACATGATAAAACCACTGGAGAAATCTTTAATTTCTCCATCTCACTTGGAAAAAATCCTAAATTAACTGTTTTTAAAATCAATTCTAATGATAGTAAAGTCACTATTTTAGCTGAAATTACCAAACAATCTGATGGTGTCACACCTTTCAAACCTGCATATATTCATGCCTTTTGGATTACTCAAAATTACGTGATTATTCCTATTTCACCATGTCATCCAAAGAATCATGGCTTAAATATTGCCATTTCTGGTGTTTTATTAACTGGTTTGGAATGGGATGAAAAATCACCTACTTATTTTTATATTGTGGATCGTCATCATGGCAAAGGCCTTGTAGCTACTATCCCAGTCGAAACGCATTTCGCTTTCCACACTTTACATGGTCGTGATTATGTAGATCAAGATGGTCAAATTGTTTTGGAATTAAATACTCAAGCTTTTGAAGAAGGGGATGTTCTTTTTGAAGCCAGTGGATTTGGAGATGTTTCTCGTGCAGATCAAATAGATAAATATAATGAAGAACGTAAACTTGTAGAGCAATCTGATGAAAAAATCAATGGATTCAGGTAAGTTTTAATATATAACATTAAAAAAATAAATAAAATAAAATAAAAAAAAGATTTTGGATAGAGTTTCATAAATAGCATATTAATTATTTTTATTTATTTGTAAATTTATTTAGAGTAAACGCTTCTAAAAACTTCTCAGTTACTTTTGGTGATCTTAGAAGATATAAAATTCAATTAAAAGAAAATCAACAACAACATGAAGCCAGTTATACAACTTTAGTGAAAAATATAGAATTTGCAAGAGTTCATCCAGATTATCAATTTAAATCCTTTCAATATATTTATTACAACTCTGTGGTCCCTGGTATTCCCAATGAACGTGGTGAACAATATGCATTAAAAAAAATTGATCTTCAAACTGGTAAAGAATTAATTTGGGAACCTGATACTAAAGATGCTTATATTTGTTCAGAACCTGTCTTTGTTCCTCGTCCTTCAGCTACAGAAGAAGATGATGGGGTTGTTCTTAGTTTGATCAATGTCTTTGATAATCGTGGTAAACAGCATGATCGTTGTTATCTTTTAATTCTTAATGCTAAGGATTATACTGAATATGGTCGTGTTCAATTGGGTGCTTTTACTGCAACAACATTCCATGGTTCTTATGTGGATCAAGAATTCATTGATGGTTCTTATAATTAAAAAAAGGAAAGTTTTTTTTATTTATCTATTATGATAATAATGATTTAAAAAAAACTACTGAAAATCACTTTTATTTTTAATTTTTAATTATTTTTATGATGTTATCAATTTAATGAAAATAAATAATGGTTTATAAAAAATGTATAATAAAAAATAAAAATAAAACAGAAATGATAAAAAAGTGTTGTAAAAAAAGAAAGAAAAAAAAAGATTGCCAATTAACTATCTAAGTTTTTTTATG
Source organism: Cunninghamella bertholletiae (assembly GCA_037043795.1). Lineage (NCBI taxonomy): Eukaryota > Fungi > Mucoromycota > Mucoromycetes > Mucorales > Cunninghamellaceae > Cunninghamella > Cunninghamella bertholletiae. The sequence continues at coordinate 4,667,433 of JAZGVP010000001.1, forward strand.
TACAAAAAAAAGCAAAAAATTTTTTATATGGAATATCTTGAGACCTTGTATATTTTTAAGATTGAACAAGTTTGGCTTCTTGAACCTTATTTTTATTTTTTTCATCATAAGGTAAACTAAGAACAGCCCTTAATTGAGGATCAATTTCATGATGTTCATTTTTTTTATCATCTTCACCTAAATAAATAGATAAACCAGCTGAAGCCATTAATACACCAATGGTAGCGGCTTGTGCATACATACGAGCTTGCACGATTTTTTGTTGTGTACTAAGATATTTATTTGAGAAACTATAACCTAAAGCAGCAACCATTGATAAGGCCCATGTTGCACCTATATAATATATATATATATATTTATATTAAGTAATCATTCCTTTTTTTTTTTTATTCTTTCTACTATTCCTAATATATATATATATATTTACCAATAAAAGACCATCTATTATTATTTAAGAATTGTAAAGCTCTATCATAGCTGGACATATTTTGAATTCTTGACATTTTCTTATAGTCTAATAAAGTAGCATACATTTCTTCATCCATATATCCAAGTTCTCTATTATGATATTTAGTAACTGCACTATCAGCTGCAAATAAGAAACCTGAACTAGCGCCTATATGTGTTAAACAATTTATATTTATAAGGATTATTTATTAGTATATAATTATACTCCTTTTTTTTTTTCTTTTCTTTCTTTTATCCACTTCTCTTTATTCATTTACTTATTTCTATTATATATAAATATATATATATATTTACCTGCTACAGTCATAGTTGCTTGAATAGGTTTGCCTAAAGTACGAAAAGTAGGTGACTTTTTAAAAGTAATAGCTGTGGCAATAAGACCAATACCAGCACCAATTAAAGCGCCTTTGTAACCTGCTTGGAAACCGATACGTTCACTTAAATCTAATTGATCTTCACTAAGACGTGGTGCCATTGTTGTAATAAATACGATTCTATTTAGTTTTCTTTATAAATAAAAAAAAAGGATCTAAGGCTATTTAGAATAAATATATATATAAATATATATATGTGTGTGTATGTGAGTTGTTAAAGTAAAATAGAAGAAAGAAAGAAAAAGGGAAAAATCTTTTTTTGCGGCATATATATTAAGAAAAAAAAAAGAAAAGCCGGGATGTTAAAAAAAATCAAGGGTAAAATTTATATACCAGTTCTTTTAAAAAAAAAATGAAACCATAATTTATTGGCCAATCAAATGCAAATGATCTAGTATCGATTCCGATACATGTTAAAATATATTTTACAATCATATAGTTAGAAAAAAATAAAAGATATATATAAAAAGAGAGAGTATTACTAATATGAAAAAAAAAAAGAAACTATTCTAAACGTTGTTTCTTTTTCTTATTCTTATCATTATCCTTAACAGTATCTAAATTACTCCATAATTCATCATCTTCTTGTTGTTGTTGTTTTTGAATAGTATCTACAACATAATCTGGATCAATTAATAAACTAGTTATTCTTTGCTTCAAATAAATTTTATGTTCCATAACTCGTAATCTTGTTTTTAATTCATGGATACGTAAAAATCTGTCTAATGAGACACTAACAATAATTGGTTTTTCTTCTTCATTTTCTTCATTATTTTTTGATTCACCCTTTAAGTTTGGCATAGGTACAACTTGTGTTGCCTTAGCAGCACCAGAAAATCCTAATATTTTTTTTTAATAAATATATTCCTTTTAATATTTTATCCATGCAACACTGTTTGTTTACTTTTTTCTCCGATCACTCGCCAAAAACTTTTTCCTAATTTCCTTTTTTAGATGCTATCATTTTTTTTTTTATCTTACCTTTTAATTGTCCTGCTAACTTTCCAGTTTTAATATTAAAAAATCCAACATCATTCATTGTATCAGTAAACACAACATGATCAAAATCTTGACCAATACTTAAAGTAGTAAGAGGTTTTTTTCCAACTTCAACATTAATCACAGGTCTTCTTGCCTTTTTAAAATCATATAACCGAATCTATTTTTTTAAATGAGGGAAAAAGAAAAAATAACACATATATAAAAAAATAAATAAATAAATCTATTTGCATAAACTATTACACGCATATATGTATAGAAATTTATAAATGAAACTTACTTGATGATGATGAGTTGAAAGAGCAATTTGACTACCATCTTCATTCATAAATTGTAAATCATGGATCCATACAGGTTGTTGTAAATCCAAGAAATCGTTTTTAACATTTTTAGCTTCATATAATAAACCAGGGACATTATTTTTTTGTTTTTGATGGTGTCCTTTATTTTTTTTAGTATCCTTTTCTTCTTTCTTTTCCTTTTCTTTTTCTTTAGATGATGGTAATTGTGATGACTCAATTAATTTATTTAAATCAAATACTTTTAAATCAATGTCTTTTCCACCAATTGCCATGATGTGTTGATGAATAGGATGAATACGCATGATTTCTAAATGTTTATCGTTATTATTATTATTATTATTATAATCGAATTTATGAATAATAGATAATTGATCTTTATCCCATTCTGTCATTGTTAAGGATCCATTTGAATTACATGTGATTAAATGTTTTTCAGTTGTTTCTAATCCAATAAATTTAACACGATTTGTATTTGGTTTATCAGCTTGCTCTTTTTCAATTTCTTCTTCTGTAAATGTTTTAATAATATTTCCAGTATCAGGGTTCATACATTCAATTTTTCCATTTTGTCTTGCAATAACAATCTATATATATATATATAATGAATTATTAATTATGCTCTTTTTTTTTCTTTCTTTCTCTTCCTTTCTTTTTATTATATTGATCAACTTTACCACTTTTTCCTTATTTATAGTAGCCCATTGTAATTTTTGTACACAAGCTTGTTTATCTACTTTTCCAAAGCTATTTATAATATGTTTAGCTTCTTCTTCCTTTTTTTTCTTATCTTTATCTTCCTTTTCTACATCTTCATGTCTTGATCTTTTCTTTTTTGGTTCTGGTGGAGGTGGTGGTAAAATGACAATAGCTAAAAAGGAAATAAAAATTAAAATAAAAAAACACGTATATATATATATATATATTTAAATCATAAGCACAATGAATATTTTTTTATGTTTATACAAGATATATTTAATTATTATTTACATTTAATTAATCCACTTTCATCGCCAGTGAAATAACGCATACTATATTTATTCTTATTTTTTTTTTTATAATAAAAAAGTCTAAAACGAGAAAGAAAAAAATAAACCTTAATGATCACATACAAAAAAAAAAAAAAGACGGACATTAAAAATCAGAGGCTTTGAAAGAGAGAGTGAGAGAAGAAAAAAGTGACTTTTTTAATGCATAAAGGAATTTGACTTTCAAAATACCATTAAAGGAAGGAATTTCGAATATTTATAATAAGATTTTAACTATTGAAACTAAGAGTAGTTAAATTAATATTAGTTTATATATTTCATTATTATTTCATAGTCAACTATTAATCATCATTTAATACATAATATATACAAGTTAATTGCTTTATATATTTATTTATATATTTTATTCGTTTTCATGTATATGTATATATTTATATGTATAGAAAAATAATATATATATGTATGTATTATATACATAAATTAAAATAAATGATTATAGATCATATATAATCCTTTATATGATAAATAATAATAATGAATGGGATATACACAAAACAAAATAAAAAAAATAGATCCATTTTTATTATTAAGTATAAAACATTTACCAGCTGAGTTTAATAGATTTGTAAAGCAAAATAATTTTTCTTCCTTAATTGGTTGAGATTACAAATAATTATCCAATTAAATTAAAGTTTACCTATCTGTAGTTTAGAATAAATATCCCTCTCTTTTTTTTTTAATCCTTTCCTTCTTTTTTCTTTTTTCTCTTCTTTACTTTTTTTATATTTTCATAAATAAATAAATAAATAATAGATATGTCTAAACTTGTTGACTTTGGAAAGCGTCATATTGCTAGAGGTATTGGCCGTAGTACTGAACTTGTTATTGAAAAAGCTAAAGGTACTTATGTATGGTCTGTTGAAGGAAAGAAGTACCTTGACTTAACTACTGGTATTGGTGTTACTAACACAGGTAAAGATAAAAGAAAAATATAATAAAATTATAGTATAATATATATATATATATATATATAAAAGGAAGCTATTTACACGTATATGTATGTATATATAATTTAAACATTATTATTATTATTATTTTGAAATAGGTCATTGTCACCCAACTGTTGTTAAAGCTGTTCAAGAACAAGCTGCCAATTTAAGTCACGGTCAAGTTAATATTTTCTTCCAAAAACCCATGTTAGATTTAATTGAAGGATTAAAGCCAAAGATGCCTCATCCTTCTTTAGATACCTTTTTCTTCTGGAATTCTGGTTCTGAAGCCGTTGAAGCTGCTGTCAAATTAGCACGTCATGCTACTAAAAAACAAAATATTATTGTTTTCCAAGGTTCTTATCACGGTCGTACCATGGGTACTATGGCTTTAACTACTTCAAAAACCATCTATGGTAAAGGTTTTGGGCCTTTAATGCCTGGTGTTCATGTATGTGCCTATCCTTATTTCCAACAATGGGCTTGTCATAAGGCTGATCCTGTTAAATTCGATGCTGATTGGTGTGGTGAAGAAGCTTTACATCAATTAGAATTAGTTTTAAAACAAAGATCTGATCCTGAAGATACCGCTGCTGTTTTAATTGAACCTGTTCAAGGTGAAGGTGGTTATGTTGTTCCTCCTAAGAGTAAGTATCTATATACATATATATATATATGAAAAAAAAAAAGAAAAGATGATGATAAGGTCTTTTTTGATTATGAAATAATTAATTTTTTTTTTTTTTTAATTTTAATTTTAATTATATAATCTATAATAGACTTCATGAAAGGACTTCGCGAAATTTGTGATAAAAACAATATTTTATTAATTTGTGATGAAGTTCAATCTGGTTTTGGTCGTACTGGTAAAATGTTTGCTGTTGAACACTTTGATGTTCGTCCTGATATTATGGTTATGGCTAAAGGTATTGCATCTGGTTATCCCTTATCCGGTATTGTTTCTCGTAAAGAATTAATGGATACCCAAGCTCCTGGTTCCATGGGTGGTACTTATTCTGGTAATGCTATTGCTTGTGCTGCTGCTAATGCTACTTTACAAGTCTTTGACGAAGAAAATATTTTAGAAAATTGTAATGCTAGGTAAGTAAAAAAAAAAAAAAAAAAAGAGATTTAAACACGTATAAATTATATACAAAAAAAAAGATTGAATGAAAACGACATAAATATTTACACTCCGCTTTTTTTTTTCTCTAATAGATCTGAACAATTCTTCACTGCTTTAAGAGAAAAGATCCCATCCTTATTACCAAAAGATATTCAAGTAGATATTCGTGGTCTTGGTTTAATGATTGGTATTGAATTCTTAAATGCTCCTAAAGGATTTGCTAATGCTGTTGCTCAAGAAGCCTTTAATTTAGATACTATTGTATTAACTACTTCTATTTATGAAACTTTACGTTTAATTCCTCCTCTTAACATCACCAAGGAAGAAACTGATTTAGCTTTAGAACGTATTATTGCTAGTGTTGAAGCTGCTGCTAAAAAATTGTAAAAAACAACAACAAAAATCACAACATATAGTATATATATATATATAAATAATCTCTTTTTCACATCATCCTTTTATTTATTTTTTTTCTTCTTTTTTCATTCATGATATTATAATATATAAAACATATAAATAAACTTACTCATATTTAAATAAATATAAATCTTTTTTTTTTTTTTTTTGTATAATGATCCAATAAGATATATAAATAATAAGAATGCATTTGATTATTTAGTGATCATAAATTAAGGTTATTTTTATTTGGAATGTTGTTAAATCTAAATTGATAAAAATAGTAATAAAATGATCTATATATAAATAATTATGAGAAATTTAAAAGAAGTAAGACAAGTATAAATGAAATTGTAACAGTTATTTCTTATGCCATAATTTTTAGTCAGTAAATCATTTTTTTTTTTTTTTTTTTTTTTTTTCAATGATTAAAAAAAAAAGAACATATAATTGATATTTTTCAACCATTAGTCATTGATTGGTTTTTTTTATCACTATACTCAAATAATTCCCATAAAATTTTATTTGCCAAGCATAAAAAATAAATATAAATCCAATATTTGTTTCAGTACTATTGGTTCCAGAGAAAATAAAAGAAATGTGAGTGGATATATATTTTTTTTATGTTATATACATAATTATATTGATCAAGCACTGGATATAAATAAAGTGTAAAAATAATAAAGCAATGGTTCATATCTATAATTAAATCATATATATATGTATAAAAGAGTAAAATAGTAATAATAATAATAATAATAATAGTGATAATAACTTAGTATTCCTCTTAATATATATATATATATATATTTAAATATATAAATTATATATGTTAACTCTTCCTTTTTTTTCCTTTGTATTTAACATATTTATATTTTACACTTAAAAAAAAATAGTTTCCACTTATTATTTAACCAGAATATGATATTATTATTACAACATAAAAATGTCCTAAATGTTTTCTCTTTTAAGAAAAGGAAACATCTATAATCTTTCTTTTCTCTATTTTGTATATTTTTTTAAAAGAAAGTTGAAAGAGGTATAAAATATAAGAAATATGAAGGCCCTTTTTTTTTTTTTGAATCAATTTTAGTTCCGATAATCCCCATCCTTCTGGATTCCTCTTGAGATAACAACCCTTAAAATGGATAGATTTTACATTTATATATATGTTTATTTTTTTTTTCCCCTAATAAAAAAAATAAACCTTGGCCATTAATAAATAAATAAATAAATAAATAAATAACATACTAAAAAGAAAAATAAATACAATGATATATTCTAATTTATATTTTATATTATAGGTATTTATAAGTATTTAAAGTGAGGAATGATTAAGTATAAAAAAGATTTTTATCATTGATTATTTACAAAAGAAAAAAAAGGGTAAAAAACTCAATTTCCTTTTTCTGTAGTAGCATATAAATGTGACAAAAAAGGAAATCCAAGCTCTTGTGGCTTTTTGTTAATTTATAATTCAGCCTTTGTCATACATTAGACTTAGCTGCGGCAATTTCAGCTAAAAGAATGATGACTCAGATTTCTCCCATATTTTCTTTCTCTTCCTTTTTTTTTTCACTTTTTTATTTATTCCTCTCTTTTTTTTTTTTTTTTATAAAAAGAAGATCCTTATATTCCTTTTAGGATTATAATATACATTTTATATTACTTTTAGTTTTATAATTATACATATATACACACACATATATATAAATTTATAAAAGAGAAAAAGTAGTCTTATATTACTCTTTTTTTTTATTTATTTTTATTTATTATTAATACCCTTTTATTTTTTATTATTAATTAATAACCATTTTTTCTTTGCAAGAAACTATTAATACTTCTTTACCCACTTCTAATTTTATGAACTCTTTACCTCCTAGTATTGATCAAATTATTTCTCAAGCCTCTTCTTCTATTAATAATAAGATCATGAATACACAACCTATTGATTTTGAAAGTCTCTTTGGAGGAGATTTCAATGGTGAGTTAGATTTTTATTTTATTGTACATTTATTAAAATTATCTTCAGAAACTGATGTTATTGATTCTTATATAGATTACGATAATACAACTTCTGATAAAACTTTAACTCATCCTATTAAAAATATGATGACTACTGATGCTTTATTACGTTCTCTCGTTCATGAATCATCAGCTTCTTCATCACCTGCACTTCATCTTAATCAGGATTTCATGAATACACCTAGCCCTATCATGAATACTCCTTGTTTAGATGGTTTTAATACACCTTTTACACCTGCTACTGGTTTTCATAGTCCTATGATGGCTACACCTTATATGGATCCTCTCATTGGTAACCATTTCCAAACACCTTATATGGATGCTTCTTCTACTCCTTTTATGGGAACTTCTAATAATGGTGGTTTTGATTCTAATGATTGTATGGAACAATATTTCACTCCTATGCTTAGTAATCAAAATGATAATGATTTATTATCCGTTGACCCTTCTCAAATAACTCTTGGCTTTGATTCAACATCAACAAATACTACAACAACTGTTAATAATAATAATAAAACTGAAGATGATGATTCTCTCTTCCCTCCTTTAACTAATGAAGAACAAGAACAACAATTAAAATTAATTTCTTCTTCTAATAATAATTCTAATGAATTTAATAATAAATTAGATGATTTATTTGACGATTTATTTGGTCAAAATAATAATAACGATGAAAAAGAACAACAATCATCTACAGCTCCTGTTGTCGGTCAAAAACGTAAATTAGTTGATAATGAAGATATGATTACTAATACCAACAAAGTCGCCAAAGAAAATGATGACAATAATAAAGCTTATGTTTGTGATATTTGTCATCGTGGATTCAGCCGTCGTTATAATTTAGGTACTCACATTAAAACTCATGATAAAAATCGAGTTAAACCTTTCGCTTGCTATCTTTGTCCCAAATCCTTTGATAGAAAACATGATTGCGAACGTCATATCTCTACTGTTCATATGGGTGAACGTCTTTTTACTTGTACTCCTTGTGGTGTTTCTTTCAGCAGAAGAGATGCTCTTCATCGCCATCAAGCTCAAAAACATTCTTCTGTGTGAAGTAAAAAAATTACTATCTTTTAATTGGAAAAAACTTGTTTATTAACCCTAAAGAAATGAAACCTTTTTTAAAATCGGATTACTGGCTTATTTATTCTCTCTCTCTTTTCTGGTGGAGTTTTTTTTTTAGTATTACTTAAAAAAAGTAATTCTCCTTTTTTTTTTTCTATAAAAAAAAAACAAGAAAACAAAAATCTAAAAATAAGAAAAAGAAAACAAAAAAAAACCTCTTTTTTTTGTATACATATAATTTTTTTGGTTGGTTAACTGTTTACCATCCTTTATTTATTTATTCATTTTTACAATTAATTATATTCTTTTTCTTTATCTTTATTATTTATTTATTTATTTTTCTTATACTTTTTTTTTTTAGCACCCAACTTTACTCTTTTATGGATGCTATCTTATGAAACTTTTTTATACTTTTTATGACTTTTTTATATGAACCCTTTTTATTCAATTTTTTCATTGCAATTAATTAAATATGTAAATAAAAACAAGATCTGCGATCATTTATTATTAATTTTTTAGGAAAACGATTTATATTATCTATTTTTTTTTATGTTTGAGTAATACTACTATAAGGCTGAGTTACAATATAGGATGGATAATGATCACTATTATTAGTATGATGAGTGTTTGGAGAAGAAGGAATTGAAACAATTTGAACTTGATCATGATAATGATGATACTGATCATTATCTTCATTTTGATCATCATTATCATTTAAATCATTTTCATTATCATTTACTTGAGTTTTATCATTATAATCAATAGAAGTACTAGTAGTATAATAATAAGGATGATAATAATAATAATAGTAATAATAGTAAAGAGGATGAAAATGGAGTGGTAATGGAGGAGGAGGAGGAGGAGGAGAAGGAATAAAATAATAAAGATGCATTGGTTGTTGCTGCTGCTGCTGCTGTTGTTGTTGTTGTTGTTGTTGTTGTATTATAGTTGGATGATGATGATGATAGTAATCATAAAATGATGGATGAGGTGGAAATTGTGATGGTGGTGGAAGAGGATGATGAGTAAATTTATTCATTTGTTTTTTATATTTCCAATTTAATATACATTCAAGTAATCTCAATTGTTTTTTTCGAATAGAAGATAATAATGGGGGAAGATGATGATGGTGATGAGGAAGAGGGAGTGGAGGAGGAGGATGAAACATCATTGGATGATTATATGGATATGATTGTTCAGGTGATATGTCTTGTTCCTCCATAGTAGGTAAAGACTGTACTGAAGAATAATGACTATTATTATTGTTGTTACTATTATGCGAATGATGATTAGTAGCGTCTTCCATTTTTATTTTATTTTATTAAAAAATAAAGAAAACTATAATAATAGTGATAATAATAAAAGAACAAAGGGAATGATAAAAAATAGAAGAAAGAAAGAAAGAAAAAGAAAAAAGAAAAAAAAAAACAGTAAACAAAAGAGCTTTTTTCTATTTTATTTATATAATTCATCCATTCATCAGTTTAAACAATAGTGTGTGAAAAAAAAAGAAAAAAGAAAGAAAGAGTGTTGTATTACAAATATTAAAAAATTGTACAGATATTATATATTGATAACTGCTGTCTTTGCTATATTTTATATATTTAAGTATAATGTATGATGGTTTTCTTTTTTTTACTTTCTTAATCCATTTTTATTAAAATCAAATCATTATTTACTTTTTTTTTTTTTTTTAATTACCATTAATAATTTTAACAAAAGGAAAGGAAAGGTAAGAAAAAGAAAAAAGTGTTGTATATAAATAATGTTATATTCTTGTCAATTATATAATGATTGTATTATAAAACAACAATAAAAAAAAATAGTATGATCAATTTTGACTGAATCTCCGATTTTTTTTCTCTCTCTCTTTCTTTCACTTTTTTATTTTTAAAGCTTCATTATTGACTTTGACTTTCTTTCTCTTTTCTTTTGTATTTTAATATTATTGTTAAATAGAATGAATTTTAAAAGAAGTGCATATTCAATAGTTCAACAATATAGACAATTATTTATTAGACAACAACAACGATTAAATAATAATAATAATAATAATAATAATAATAATAATAATAGTAATAATAGTAGTAGTATCATTATAAAACGAAAAAATAGCCAATATGCCAGTTTGACATCAGACCCTGACATTATACAACGTTATTTAAGACCTTCCAATAAGTTGAAAAAAAATAAAGACATGTGGAATACTATGATAAAAGATTTTATTCTTATACCAAACTTTATTACTGAAGAAGAACATGATAAGATTGTCCAAGCATGTGAATCTAAATTAAAGAGAAGTTTGGGAAGAAATGCTATTTATGAAGAAGGGCATTTTGATGGGGTTATTACAAAATATAAAGAATGTAGTGCAAGCCATTGGGTCCCATTAAATTCAGATAAAGCAAAATGGATGGATCAATTTATTCAACAACATATTTATTTGAAATATTTTCCTGAAAATTTTGAATGGTTAGATCCTCATATCTTGGATTTGGCAAAAGAAGGTGAAATCCGTGGTCATGTTGATAATAAAGAAGCTTCAGGTTCTGTAGTGGCTGGTTTATGTTTAAAGTCTCCTTGTAAGATGATTTTACAACATGAAGAGGATGATCAAATTCAATTGGATATTTTATTAAATCCTAGAACTTTTTATATACAAAGGTAAATCATCATTATCATCTTATATATATATAAAAGATACAATCAACTTTATTTTAATCATAATTATTTCAACCTCAATTTTTATTTATTTATTAGGGATTTTGTAAGATATCAATTTAAACATGCTATAGCATCTGATAAGGAATCTATATGGGATAATAAACCATTTATTAAAACTGATAGAATCTCACTTTTATTTAGAAATAAAAAAGGATATTAAAAAAAATAGATATAAATGAAAGGATTTTTTATTATTATTATTATTATTGCTAGTATTAATTTATATTTACAAGAACAAACTGATCACCTTATATATATGTATATATATATATATTAAAGAAAGAATTTATTATGATTACCATTTTCATTTTTTTTAATATATATATATATGTATATAGATTATTTATTTATTTATTTATTTATTTAACCTTCCCAATGTACAGGTAATTCATTTCCAGGTACAAAATGACGTTCAACACCATCTTTTGTAATAATAGCATAACGAATAACACCACCAGAAGAACCATCTCTTGCCATAGCTAATGATAAAGCATTTTTAACAAAAGTAACGGCTTCATCTTTAGTCATATCATCTTTCCAAACAGAATCACAATAACCGTAAATATATGTTGATCCAGATCCACCAATAGCAAAAGGTTGTTTATGTAAAGAACCACCTAATGGAATATTGTATACAGATGGTCCATCCTTTTCATCCCATCCTGCAACTATAATACCTGCCATCAAATTGTCTTTATTTTGATAACATAATTCTTGGAATAATGAACTGGCTGTGTGTACACTGGGTGCTTGATTTTCTTGAACACTATTTACAAATTATATATATATATATATATATATATGAATAATAATAATAATAATAGTAATGATATTAAAAATAAGGTTAATCATACATAAATATGATTTATTTCAATATAAAAGTTATTATTTCAATTGTATTTGATTTTTTTCTTCTTCATTTTTTATTATTATTTGTCTTTATATACATGTAATTCTTTTTTCATTTTTTCTTTCTTTCCTTCCTTACCTATACATTTGAAGATAATAATGTACAATATCTGCAATAGCTTGGGTATCAGCAGCTGAACCTGATCGACAACAGTAAATACGATCGTGAACTTTAGTTAACTTATCTGTAACTCTATTAGCAATATAAGCACCAGTAGTTGTACGTGAATCGGCTCCAACTACTACACCATCTTTAAATTGTACTGCCATAATGGATGTCTTTTTAAATATTAGCAATAATATTAGTGTTCATAAAAAAGAAAAAAGATTAATAAGAGGTTTGAATTATTGTTATACAATTCTGTATATATTATAAATATAATAGGTATTATTCCTTTTACTATTACTTACACCAAGATTAACTTCACCTTTTTTTAAACTCATATTTCTTTTTCTTTTTTATATCTTGAAACTAATATATAATCTATTTTAGTAATAAAAGAAGAAGAGAAAAAGAAAAAGAATATTTCGAACGCGTGTTCATAAATTCTTTCTATTTCACTCTCTGCCTTTAAAATATGACGTGTCCCTAAAAAAAATACCGGAGATTCAATTTTCCATTTCTTTTTTCCTTTTTGTAATGAAAAACTATATTTATGATCATGATCCTTTTCCCATTTATATATTTTTATCAGTGAAAAGACTTCTTTTTTTTATAGAATCATTTTTGATCATAATATTTATGAGTATATATAAATAAGATCTTTTCTTATTCTTAATGTTTTATTTTTAAAAAAAAATCAAACAAGAAATCAAACAGACAGATTTTAAAATTATGCATCAAATGAGAAATTCTAGGTACAAAAGCTACGGCCAGCGTATATAAGTAAATTCTTTGCATATAATACGGATTTTTTTTTATATTGTATATACGCCTTAGAATCCCCCTTTATCGGTTATATAGTAAAACTGATATATAGTATACATATAGATATATATATTTAAATGGTTTCTATTTGTATATATAAAAAGAAACTTCGCTTAATTTAAAAGAATAAAACTTTAAAATTTGGTATAGTGTATAATTAGAGATAGAATCTTAAGGATGTTTTGAAGAAATATAAAGTATCATTTGCTTATTTATTTAATAAAAAATAAGTAATCAAGCCAAATTAATGCTTGATTTGCTATCTTAAAGTAATTTACGTACCTTATTATATATTTTGGATGGAATTCAGTAATAATAATAAAAAATTCATTTTTTTTCGAATTTTTGTAAGGGAGATATACCTTAAAGAACCGTCGATTTTTGATCAAATTTCATTTTTTTTTAATATATATATCGATTCTACTTTTTATCTTTAATTATACTATACCTTTAAAGGTGTTTTTATATATATAAATTTGACTGATCTAATTTTATATATTCTTCCTAAAAATATATAATAGGGCTTATAGTATTTAAAACCTATTCGAAATATTTCAATCATAGGATTGATTTATTCCTTTTTTTTTATTTATGATCTAATAGATATTTAATAATAGAACAGTTTATTATAATGGTTAATTATATATATATAAGGATTCCGATATTTTGATATTTTGATATTTTGATATTTTGGTTATAAAATTATCATCTATATTGATATTGATTAAAAAAAATAATAATTTTTTGGTTATGATATTAAATAATAAGAATAAAAATATAAGGGAATCAAGTATTTGAGGTAATTTGATTATATACGTTGAATATTGTATAAAAAGAAGAAAAAAAAAAATAGACATAAGAAAGCATGTTTAGCTATAATATTAACCTTGAATTGCGCTTTGTAATTTGTTGTTCAAGCTAAATAAGAGATAAATAAATAAAACGTTTAAATACATATTATAAATATATTAAGGTGATTTAATTAAAATGATTATAATTATATATACATATATTTACCTAATAAGTTGATCATTTTCATCCCTAAGTGAACCTCTTTCGCGAGTTAAAACTTGAATAGTGCGTTGGTCTTTCTCTTTTTGTTGTTGAAGATCTGCTATTTGAACTTGTAATTCATTTAATCTGTTTCTATTGGCTTGTATCATTGCCTAGATAATTTTAAATAAAAAGTAATTGTATAATGATGAAAAATAAAATAAAACAATAATATAAAACAATAATTGCATTTTTAAAATAATAACAATAAAAATGTATATATACAGAGTATTAAAAAGAAAAAAAATAAATATACAAATAAAAAAGGAAGAAAAACAAAGGTTAAAAACAAAAAAAAAAGAAAGAAAAAAAAAAAGATAAAGATCAGATCATGAGCGAAAGATACTTTGTAAAAGAAAAAAAAAAGATAGAAAGAAATGAAAGAATGAAAAAGAAAAAGAGAAAAAAAAAAGGATATAAGAAAAATCAGGAACAACCAATAAACACACACAAATATGTATATATATATATATATATATATATATACATTAATTAAAATGAAGAATGAAGTAGTAGGTAATAAAGTATATATACATATGCAGTAAAATGATTACAGTAATAAAAATAATAGTACACCCAAGTAAAATAAATAAAATAAAAAAAAAGTAAAATTCTACCCTCTTCTAGAAGAATTTATACTTATGTATTTTTTTTCTAAATAAAACTTACCTCATAACCTTCAATTTTAGCTTCCAAATCATCGACTTTTTCATTATTTTCATTGCGACAAGCTTCTAATTCCTTTTGACGATTAATATTTATAGTCTTTATACGATAACTATAAGATTCCAATTCACTATCTTTAATATCTACTAATTGTTGATATTGATCGTGTAATAATTGAACTTCTTTTTTATGTTGTTGGGCTATATGGATTAATTTTTCTTCTTGCTGTTCAAGACTAATCACATTTTTTTGTATACCATTTAATTTTTCTTCCAATTCCTTGATTTGTTGTTGATATCCTATTTCTGTGGTATTAGATTGTTGTTTTACATTTTCTAAATCTATTTGTAATTGATTCATTTTTTTATTACACTCCTCATGACTGTCATTTTCATTGTTACTATTATTATTTTGATCCATGGCTTCATTTTGTTGTTGTTGTAACTCTTTTATAGTCATTTCAAGTTCATTAATTTGTTTTTTATACTCCTTATGAATATTTTCAATTTCTTCTTGATAATGTTGATGATGATCATTTGTACCAGTAGATGAAGAATTAGATAATTGATTATAATGTTGATCTTGACTAGACAAAGAAGGTTTAATAGTAGCGTGTTGCTCTAATCTCTCGGTAGCTTCTTCAAGTTTGGTTTGTAATTCTTCAATTTGTTGTTCCAAAAAGTCAATTTGCTGAGCTTGATTATCTCTATCTTCATTCATTTGTGTCAATTTATTATTCATTTCTTCTTGACTATCTTCAAATTCACTTTTCATCATCTCTATCTTTTCGTTATATTGTTTTTCAGTTTCCATTAAGGTGTGTTGTAATTGACTTAATTCCAATTGTGATTGTTGATGTTTATTTAACCAAGTTTGAGCAGTATCATCATGATCATTTTGAGTTTGTTTCATTTCATCACGGAATCGTCTTTCTAATGCTTCTCTAGATTGTTCTGCCATAGCTAACTGTTTTTCTAAATCACGTACATGTTCAACCTCTTTAGATGATAAAATGGTTTTTTCCAACTCATTGACTTTTGTATCCAATTGATTCTTTTGATCTTCCAATTCATTATATTTTTCTAATAATGTATTATATTCGGACTGTAATTTTTCTTGTTTTACTTCCAAAGTTGAATTATTTTCATTATTCTTATTCAATTTATTCTAAGAATATAGTCATTTCCATAATTAATTATAATAATGATGATACTGATAATAAAAAATGCAATTTTTTTTTTTTACCTGTAATTCATTCAATTTTTGTTGATGAGATTCTTCTAAGGTTTTAATAATATTTTGATGTTCCTCTTTTAAGGTTTCTAATTTAGCATTTTCTGTTTTTTTTTGTTCTTCTAAAATTTGATCCAATTTATCCCTATTTTCTTTTTCCAGCTGAACCTAAAATATATACATGTATAAATTAAAGTTTATTTTTGTTTTCGTTACTATTATTATCATTATTATTTTAATGTATATTAATGATTTATTGATTTTTTTTCATTTTCTTTTTCTTTTACCTTTAATTCTTGCTGTTTTTCTTCAAAAGAATCTTTTTGTTGCTGGATTGATTTATTTGATTCATCAATTTGTTTTTGTAATAGATCTATTTGTTCCTTTGCCTATTTTAAATAAAATATTCATAAATATATATACTGTATGACTAGTCACCTTTTTATTTTTATATTAAAATATTTTCTTGCCGCTTTGTCCTCCTTCACCCTTCTCCCCCTTTTTCTTTCTTTCTTTCTTATTGTTATTATATATTTACCTTTTTTAATTCATCGTTTTCTTGATGTGAAGCTAATTTATCTTGAAGTTCTTTAACTAGTTGATCTTTTTCTTCTACAAGAGCTTCTTTTTGAGCCATCTATTTATTATTATTAAAAAAAAATACTGGCACATTAAAAATAAAAATAATATAAAGAGAATGAAATAGAAATGAATAAACTTACTTGTTCTTGTAAAGCTTTTAATTCACCAGAGTCAATAGGGGAAGCAATTCTAGGGGATTGACTTGGGCGTGGAGATGGTGAAGGATTCAAAGAAGCTCTTCTTGAAACAGGGCGAGAAGAAGTAGCTGAAGAAGGTGTCGGCTGTTGAGTGGATAAAGGTCTTCTTGTAGAAGATGGAGTAGTAGTAGTAGGTCTTGGGCTATTAGATGAAGAAACAGTACCATGAACAGAAGTAGGTCTAGGTTTAGTAGCTGTTGAAGAAGCACGAGAACGTGGAGTGATTGCTTTTGTAGTAGTAGTAGTTGGCGAACTAGGTGAACTACTATTGTTACTACTATTACTAATAGACGATTGTCTGGAAATAGAAGTTGCTCTAGATGGAGTTGGACCTACTCTTGAAGTACTTACTGGAGTTTTACTTTGTCTAGGAGTAGGACGTGTTGGTGTAGTTGGTGTAGTTGGTGTTGTTGTTGTATTTGTTACTGCTCCTCCTGGTTTAATACCTAACTCACCTAAAATAGATCTTCTTTTTGGTTTTATATCTGTCATATATATTTATATACCCTATTATTTAAAAAAGCAAATAATAAAGAAAGGGAAAGAAAAGGAAATAAAAATTAATTTTCTATTTTGAAATATTATATGTCAATTATATTTAATGTTGTACAAATTTTTTAAACTAATTTCATATTCCAACTTATTTTTATATATACAAATCATTTTCTGTATATAAATTGTATGCAAATATATCTATGTGTATGCTTTTTGTATTATGTATATTGTTAACTATGTATAAAAAATACATTACTGTTGATGGATAATCTTTTTTTTAAGATTAATGATCCATAACCCCAGAAAATAACAGTATCATATTTATTCATTCTTTTTTTATTTATTTTTCCATTTAAAAATTTAATATGCGCGCGTGTTTTGGTATATGTTAAATTATTTTTTATAACTCCTTTAATTTAATTATGCAATCTATGCTCCTAACATTTTTGAATGAAAAAAAAAAAGAACCATAAATTAAAAAGTATAAAATTAAAAGACACATCTTTTCTTTCTTTTTATTTTTTCTTACTCATCTTTCAATTCGTTCTTTTTTTAAAGAAAAAAACGCCAATATAAATATTATTAAAAATGAAGAAATCATTATTATTATTGACTATTATAGCATCATTTTCATCATATAGTTTAGCAGTACCTTATAATGTTCAAAATAGACAAACAGCTGGTGTTCAAATAAGTACTGGTAGTGGTGCCAAAGCAAAAGCTGCTGTTAAAAAATCATATAGTAAATCAGTTGTTAATGGTAAAAATTATGTATCTATTAATGGTAGACCCAGTGCCTCTGCTGTAACCAAAACTGGAAAAGATGGCTCTGTTACTATTAATTTTTATAATGATAATAACCCTACCACTTCTCCATCTTCCAAAGCAGTTGTTGACAGTGATTCTGTAAATACAAATACAAAAGCTGATGCAAAAGTCGATGCAAAAATCCCAGATACATCCACTAAAACAGTTGTTAAAGATGATTCTTCCTCTTCTTCCAAAGTAACTGCTGATACACCAACATCCCGTCGTCGTCCTCCACCTTCTGCACAATCCAAATTTATTACACCAGGTGGTGCAGGTTATCCAGCATATACTGGTTTTGGTAGTGATCCTGCTTATGTTGATTATGATAATATACCAAGTTATTATGGTTATAATGATCCAAGTGTATATGGTTATGATGATTCTCCTAACTATGTTGGTGGCGGTGGTGATGCTGGTTATTACGGAAACGGTGATAAAGGGTATTATCTTAATGGTGATGATGGCCCTTACATTAGAGGTGGTGGCGTGTATAGATCCCACGGTGACTATGAAGAAAATTCAAACAATAACCCATAAAAAGTGCTTCTTTTTTATATATTTACTTATTTTTAATTATCCATTTATGTATTAAAGCGCATATTTTAATTATATCATTTTAAACTTTCTATCTTTTTTTTTCGCTTATATAGTATTAACTTATATATTCCTTATAATAAAATATATTTACATTTAATTTTTTATTTATTTATTTTATTTATTATCATGTTATTATTTTATTTTATCTCGTTTTTTCTTTTTAATATATATATTACATGTCTGATCATATCCAATGATTACTAAGTACATTTAATTATAATTTATATATATATATATATTAAATTGTGAAGTATAATTATTAATGAATGATGATAATATTGATGCTATTGATATTATATAATATTTACTTTTGTTAATAATAATGGCGATTCATTTTATTTAACCAGAGAATAAAGTGATAGGGTTACTAATTACTTCATTAACGACTAATTTTCCATCATGTTGATCCATGTAATGAATAAATTGTTGATAATCTTCTGGTAAAACAAACATAAATGCTGATTTATCATCTGACCATAAAGATAATTTAAATTCATTATCTTCTTTGCATAATCTTTCTAAAATCTCTGTTGTATCATCAATAGATAATCCAATCTTTTTAGCTAATTCTTGTAATTGGCAGATTTTCATTTCCTACATATATACATATATAAAGTATTAAAGATGAAGTTTCTTTTTATTATTATTATTATTATTATTATTAATTTGTTTCTATAATAAGAATTACCTTCACCCAATCCTTAATTTTATTATGATATTTTTGATATAATTTCTGTTTCTGTTTTAATAATTTTTCATACTCTTTTTGTTTTGCCAATTGTTCTTTTTCTTGTTGTTTAGCTATTTTTGCTTGCTGTTTTCTTCTCTTTTCTAGTTCATCTGCTCTTTGAATAGCTTCTTCTGTTTTTTTTCTTCTATATTCTTCTTCTAATATTTCATCTTGAGCTCTACGTAATTCTCTTTGTTGATCCATATATTCTCTATATTGGCGCATTTGTTCTTTACGTTGTAACTTTTTGCCTTTTTTCTTTCCTATTTTTTTTATTCTAACTGCGGTAGAGGTTCCTTCTCCTGCTGAATCGATCTCTTCATCACTATTATTATCTTCTTGATCTAATATATATTCTTCTTCATCATAATCCGCATCTGAATTTATGTCTTGTCGTAAACTTATTAAATTCGTATCTTAAAAAAGTTTAGAATAATAATAATAATATAAATATAAAGGTATATATACTTTAAGCAAAAAAAAAAAAAAAAAAAAAAAAGCTATCCTTTTATATTCATCTTACTAGTTCCAGTATATTGTTGCGAATTACGAACTGATATTAAAAAAGTAATGGCTAACAAACATAATATAAATGGAACAAATATTAAAAGATCATTATTTGACATAATATATATATAAATGTTTAAAAAAAATCGAAAGGAGTAAAAAAGGGAAAGTAAAAAATCACCTATATAAAATGAGAAGGGACGGAATTTTAATTTTTTAATGCTATTCAAAAACTTATACCATTCTTTTGGCGGAATAATGTTGAATGTATTTAGCTACTATTGACCATGCTTTATTTTCCTCCGTGGTTGCTTTAAATTAAATTGCTTCAATATTGCATTTTTATTCGAAATGATTAAATAAAAAAAAAAGGAAAAAGGAAACCCAAAGAGCTACAAAAAAAAACAAAAAGTAATTAAATCTACCCATCCGGAAATACTATATATATCTATTATCAGTGAAAACAAAGAATGCTTTATAGTTAAAAATGATATATGTACATATGTATGATTCATTCATGTTTAATCATACCTTTATATTTGCTTTAATATTTAGAATTTCCATTATATAATTGGACTAGTTTCTTTTTATTTTATTTTTTCTCATTTTAAAGAAAGAAAAGAGTCGATTAAAAAAAAAATACCTTAAAGTACTAATGAGTCAATTACAACTATATGATTCATTGACAAGCTTGATTATTTATGTATATATTATTTTAAATATCATATTATCTTTACTGTAGTTATTGTTTTTATTAGGAAATTTTTGATATTTTAATTTAGCTTTGTACTGCGAGAGCGTATATGCATACATTCCTTACTTTGATATACAATGGATTATTAATAATAAAGAAATTATGACTCAGTCACTTATTAGGTAAGTGGCGGAGTCAAATATAGTTTTTTTTTTTCCTTTTCGCCCCTTTTATTTTTGATTTAATATTTAAGCTTTTTCTTTATTTATTTTTTTCATTATTCCCCTTTTTTCTTCTTCTTTTCTCTTTTTTTTTTTTCTTATCTCATTTTCTAATATAAAGAAAAATGAGTGCACAACAAGATGAATTATCAAAAAGCTATGCAGAGAGTATACACAGTGTATTGAATGATGAAGATTTATTAGAAGAAGGAATGAATAAAAGCAGAAGAGGCTCATATCAAACTTTTGTCTCTCAACATAGTATAGCACCTACAACCAAATCATCTTTATTATCTTTCCCTCCTTATTCAAACAACAGTAACAATAATAATGGTCAAGATGATAATGATCTAGATCATGAACCTACTCCTTTACCAAGACTCCAAATGCTCATTATTTGCATTATGTTACTTAGTGATCCTTTAACTTCTACCGTTATTCTTCCTTTTATTTATTTTATGGTAACACAAAAAGAGAGTTAAAATGCTTTTTTACTATTGTTATTGTGATTTATTTATTTTATATATACAAACATTTATATTAATAATAACCACTACTACTTATTTATTAATTTAGCTCAAAGATTTTCATTTATCTGATGATGAAAGAGAAATTGGTTCATATGCTGGATGGATAAGTAAATATTTTTTTTAAAAAGGAAATTGAAAGTTTAAATATATATATATATATATATATATATTCATTATCTCATTGATGTTTTTTTATTCATTATTATTATTATTATTATTATTATTATTTAGCATCTATTTTCTTCATTGGTCAATTTTTTACGGCTATGATTTGGGGAAAAGTATCAGATAAACGTGGTAGACGTCCAGTATTATTAATTGGTTTAATTGGTAATTCAATTTCCTGTTGTCTATTTGGATTAAGTAAAAACCTTTGGTGGGCAATTGGCTCCAGAGCTTTATGTGGGATCGTGAATGGCAATGGTGGTGTTGCAAGAAGTGTAAAAAATATAAAATATATATGCATATTTATGTAATAAAATTAAATGACCTTTATATTATTTTGTTTTATTTAATAGATGATCAGTGAAATCACGGATGCATCCAATCGTGCAAAAGCTTTCTCACTTTTTGGCTTCTGTTGGGGTATTGGTTTAATTGGTAAAAAGAATAAAGAATTATAAAAAAATAATAGTGTATGCTTATTTCATCATTTGATTATATATTAACTCATTTCTCCTTTTTATATTATTTTATTTATGCATCATTTATTTATTTATTTTGGTTATTTATTTTCAGCTGGTATGTACAAATAATAACTTAAAAATGAAGATACATGATCCGATAGCTCGGTCCAACTAACTTTTTTTTTATTATTACTTTAAAAATCCATTTATGTATAAATAGGTCCTGCATTAGGTAAAAAAGAAAAAAAAATGAACTAAATTATCATATTTATAATATAGAGAACGGGTTAGCTTGGGCACATTTTTTAAAAAAAAGAAAATCATTTTTAACCTTTATTTATTTTACTAATTTTAGGTGGATTTCTTTGTAAACCAGCTGAACATTTTCCAAGTATTTTTGGTGACATTCAATTTTTCATCGATTATCCATACTTTTTACCATGCTTTGTTTCATCTATTGGTTCATTCATTGCCTTTTTTATTGGTTACTTTTATTTGCAAGAATCAAATCCTACAATTCTTGCCAAGAAAGAAAAGAAACAAACAAAAGTTTTTCATGATCCAAACGATTATGATGAATCAACTGGATTATTATCTCCTCAACCTGATGAATCTACAAATGATGGTAATATTAAAAAATCAAAAACTATTCCTTTATTTGCATTTTCTTCTATTGGTAGATATTCTATAATCACTATTGGTGCCTATGCGTAAGTGCTTTTTTTTTTATTTATATTTATTTATATAAACAAATAAAATAATAATAATAATAATAATAATGATAAATGCTCATTGACGATATTACCTTTTTTGGATACAATAGATTATTTGCTTTCCATTGTATGGTATTTGATGAAGTACTTCCACTCTACTTTTCTTCACCAGCCTATGCAGGTGGATTACAATCAACTTCACAAGATTTGGCAAAACTCTTATCAGTATGTGGCTTATGGCAATTATTAAGTCAATTTTATATTTTCCCATGGTTGAATAAATTTTATTCTACTTTAGAAATGACAAGATTTTCATTGATTCTTTTTGCTGTGGTTTATTTCCTTTTCCCCGAATTAACTACATGGAAAACATTTGTTGAAGGGCATTATGCTGGTGATCAGGCTTCTATATTTTTAAATTTAGGCTACTTTGCATTATTACTTGTTAGAGTATTTGGTAATTGTTTAGCTTTTACTGGTATGATGGTTATGGTTAGTAACTCTGCTGAACCTGGTATGATCGGTTTAGTCAATGGTGTACTTCAATCTTGTTTAGCTTTGGTTAGAGCACTAGGTCCAACTGTAGGTGGTGTTTTGTGGAGTTTCTCATTAAAAAATTCTCATTGGCCTTTTGATCGTCATTTAGTTTATTATTTAATAACTATTCTCTCTCTCCTTGGTTGGATTCATAGTTACAAAATACCTAATTCATTATCACTTGGTGGTAGAAGACGTACTTGA
Organism: Cunninghamella bertholletiae; assembly: GCA_037043795.1. Lineage (NCBI taxonomy): Eukaryota > Fungi > Mucoromycota > Mucoromycetes > Mucorales > Cunninghamellaceae > Cunninghamella > Cunninghamella bertholletiae. The sequence continues at coordinate 4,691,122 of JAZGVP010000001.1, forward strand.
GAAAAAAAAAATATAAGCACACTCTTCTTTTTATATATATATATTTAATCCCCATTTTTTTTATCATTCCTTTTCATTATTAATAACATTAGTATTTTTTGCTTTTTCATATAAAAATTTATTGTAAAAACAGCTCATTTTAATTTAAAACTAATAAGTAATAATAAAGCATAAATCAGTTTTAAATAAGAATCATAGAAAAAAAAAGTTCATCACGTGTTGTGTGCACTGTGTGTATTAAAAAAAAATATATACAAATGAGAAAAAGAAAACATTGAATGATTTTTAATTTTTTTCGCCGCTTGATTTTTTATTTTCTTTTTCTCTTTCTCTTTTTTAAACTTATTCAATTTTGTTATTTTATATTTCCACCTTTTTTTTTTTACTTAGTAGAATTATATTTATATATAATATAATAAAAAGAAGGAAATTGTAAGGTATATAAAATATAAAAGGATAAATTTATATAACAGTGAAAAATAAGTAATAAAAAGGAAAATAGATTGATCTACTTTTTAAAAATAAATAACTGTGATCTAAGCTTTTCTTTTTAACACAATACAAAAAGAATAAATAGCAATAAAAACACGAATTACATAAAAAAGATACTTTTATTTCTTCTAATATATATATTTATATATAATATAGTTGAATATAACCTAATGTCGACTGATTCTAACACAGGACGATTTTCAAAAAAATATACAACAAATGCAAATAAAACTGGAAATCCATTAATAACATCAAGTAAGTCTAAAATATACACCTATTTTTTTTTATCAGTTCATATATATTTATTTATTTGAATATGTACAAATAAATAAATAAATATATTTATTTAGGGTTTTAAACTATTTTTTTTCTATTCTCTTCCTTCTTTCATTTTCTAATTTTTTTTTTATTCACACTTTTGCATAAATAGCTTTACGTAATAAGAACACACGGCTATTAACTGGTGGTAAAGTGGTAGCACCAAAACCTGTAAACTTACCTAGTTTAAGACGGGAACAATCAGGTCATGTCATGAATATAGCTGGTAGTCCAGATTCAGTATCATCATTGACAACTTCTACAACAACTTCAATACATAATGATGCTTCTTCACCACCATTCCCTAATAAATGGGGTTCACCACGATCATCTTTTTCAGCTATAGCATCACAAAAACAAACCTCTACAACAACAGAAACGACAAAGGATTCTACTTTGTCATCTTCAAATTCATCTTCACCTGTCATTTCGACTGTATCTATTTCACCAAAGCCAGCAGCTGCAGTAACAGCTCCAGTTCCTTCAGCTTGGTCTAAACCTATATCATCATTAAATAGTAATAATAATGATAATGTAGAATCATCATCATCAAAAAAAAATACATCATCTGTTAATCAAGATTTCCCTACAGCTGCAGAAGTTGTTGCTGCTACTACTGCAGCAGCTAAAAAGCCGTCATCGTCATCGTCATCGTCACCATTAAAATCAGAAAATTCATCTTCAAAAAAGTCATCATCATCTATGGAACAACTACTATCTATGGAACCATCATCTATGTCATGGGACGAAATGGTATCTGAAGAAATGGATTTTTCAATATCGTTTGTGGAATTTGCAGATGGAACATCAGTATCAATAGATAAAAAGGAAGAAAATCATCATCATAATCTTTATGAGGAGGAGGTATCACCATCTGAAAGATTTACAGATGATTATGATAGAGGATATCAATCTAAAAAAAGACAAAATGAATTATATCATTATGAATCATCATCATCATCGGCATCAAATCATTATAATAGAAATAACAATCAAAATAGTAATAGTAGATCTAATTACAGCAACGGCAGTAATAATAATAACGGAGGAGGATATCGTAATAATAAATGGGATAACATAACTGATAATAATAGCTATAGTAATAATAATAGACGTGGATCTATGCATAGTCATCATAGTTTGACAAATGGATGGAATTATCAAGATAGAAGATCAAGTACAAGTAGCTGGAATAATAATAATGAACGTCGTTCAAGTCATCAATCTACTTATAGTTCAACATCAAATACCAGACGTTCTCGTGATCCATCGAAAGACCATTTATCACCTTCATCTTCTTCCACAACAGCAACAGGTAATAATCAAGTGCATCAACATCATCCTCAACATCGTAATACAGTGTATAATTTAAATGATGATCGACCACCTGAAATTGCAGCAGCCCAGCGAGAAGCAATGTTAACAGCAGCAGAATTAGCTAAAAAAAGAAGAGAAGCAGATGAAGCAGAAAGACAAGCAGCTGTTGAAAGAGCAAGACAAAAAGCATTAGCATTAGCGGCTTTAACTGAAAATAAAAATAAAAACGATAATAATAATAATGATAACAAATCACAAGAGAATACAGATAATGATAATAATAAAGAAAATAATAATATTAGCAAAATTGATAATAATGATCATAATAAAAATCAATCAATATCTGAACAAAATACCCATGAAAAAGAAAAAATAAACAAATCATCATCATTATCATCATCAACAGAGGAGATATTATCATCTAGTAAAAATGATTCTAAAAAGGAGAATGATAAAGAAGAAATACCAATTGAAAAAACTAAAGAATATGTAGAAGTCACTTCTAGTCAACAATATCAACAATGGCATGCTCAAGTAAAAGATGTAACACCAAGTAAGATTATGAAAAAACCATCAACACAACAACAACATAATAATATACCACCCATTACTTTATTAAAGGATGATCATCAACATCAACAGCATTCAAAATATCCTTCACCATCATCATCAAATAATAATACTAATAATGATATACCAACAACTGATATAACTGAAGATGAAAAATCATGGGAAAAATATGTTACTGATATTAGAGCTAAAGAAAGTGTACAAACATCATCACCATCTACTACCACTACTTCTACAAATACAAATACAAATGCATCGAATAATAATACATCATCTGATCAATGGCATCCTTATACTAAAAGATTACATAATCGCTCTGAGCAAAAAAAAAATAGACCATTAGGTACTTCACACTCTTTATACAGTCCTCATCATCCTAAACATAAAAGTAATAGTAATGATCGTGATCCTTTATTAAATACAACATCATGGCGTCGTCGTTCATTACCATCTAAAGATGAAGAAGAAGTAGATGAAGGAAAAAAAAAAGTAGCGACAGAAAATATAATAGAGGAATCCATTGTAGAAGAAGGAGAAGTAATGCAACAGGTCTCTCATGTTGATAATGAACAAAGTAAGAACAACAATAATACTAAAAATAAAAATAATAGTTAAAATAGCGATTATTTTACTCATTATATAACGGTGATATTTGCATATCATCCTTTTTATTATTATTATTATTATTATTATTATTATTATTAAATAGATGATAACAATGTCGAAATAAATGCTGTAGATAATGAAAATGCAGATGATAACAATGCTGGATATGATATTGATGATATTTTAAATCAAGAAAATGATGAATCAATAACCTCTTCACAATTTATTACGACTGAAGAACCAGTAGAGGTATCTATCAAACCTCAACGATTTATTAAACCAAATTCAAAACTTCGCCATTCACAATTACCTATTATATTCCCTGAAAGTATTGGAAGTTTTACCATTAATAAACCAAGTACTTTACAATTCATGGTTGATCCAGATGAATCTGATGAAGAAGTTTTAGTAAGTTTAGAATTAATAATGATGATAGTAAAAAATAATAGTATATGTATGTACGTGTATATACATAAGAAAAGAAAAATATGGATGTAAATACTTATTTTATTATTTTTATTTTTAGATGTTTGATTATGAAAAAGAATATAGAAATATGAAAGAAAAATTAAAGAATAAATTAAATGGTGATAATAATCAAGAAGATATTAAAGAAGAGGTAGTAGAAGAGAATGAAATACAAAAAGCACTAGAAAATGCAACAACTAATAATATTAGTCAGCCAACTACTACCAATAATTTATATCCAAAAGGATTTATTGTTCCTGAATCATCACCAGTCACATTTACATCTATATACAATAGTAATGCTAATAATGGTAGTTATATTTCAGCGCCAAAGGAAATGAATCATTTAGTTCCAAACAATCCAAACTATCCAGTGCTGATGTATCCAATACAATTACCTCCATCACCAGTCCATTCTAATTTACAACTTTCTTCACCTCCCACACAACATCAACAACAAATTGGTGTTTATCTTTTAACTCCTGGTCAACCACCATTTCCATCCCCTCATCCTCAGCCACAAGCATATACTTCTCCATCTCCACCTCCACCACCTTCTTCACAGCTTCATCTTCACCATCATCCTCATCCACACCCACATCCACAATATCGTCCTAATAGCCATCATCCTCGCCATCATCATCATACTAAAAACAACTATTATCAATCTAATTTATATAATAGAAATGGCACTTATTCAGATAAGCGTAATAATAATAACAATAGATATCAAAACAAACCATCATCACCATCAGCTTATCGATATCACCCACATTCAAAAAATGATGCTGATCATTTAACTTCATGGAGAAGAAATAGTAATGGCGAAAATAATATTAATAATCATACAAACCATCGATACAAGCAATATAATAGTAAAAATTGGTCTTAGCTATTAGGTTTGCTTTTTTATTTATTTTATTTTATTTTATTTTATTACTTGACTATTATTATTCATGTAATTAGTATTTTTAGTATTTTAGTATTTGAAAAATAGCAACCTCTTTTTTTTTCATTCATTCATTCTTTCTTTCTTTTACTTATAGTTCTATTTCGCCATTCATTAATAAATAAAAAAAATAAAATGTATAAACTTATAAAAAATAGGTAATAATAAAATAATAATAATAGAAAAAAAAGAAAAGGGATATTACTGACAGTTAACACAAAAAAAATATAGGGAAAAGGGAATATCGGCCTTTTTATGGTAATCAATTTGATAACATTTTTTATACTTTATTTGTAAAGTTGCTTTTATCAAGATATATATTTTTTTAAAGTTTATCTGAAAAATTTACTAAAAAGATCAAAAATAAAATAAAAACAAACATAAATAATAATAATAATAATAATAATAATGGATATTGAAGACTATATAAATTTTTTTTATTTTAAAGCTTCTAATTATTTTTATTTTTAATTTAGTTTATATAAATAAATAGAGTGTATTTGTATAGTTGCGATAAAGAAGTAAAAAAAAAAAAGACGATTACAATTTTACATATAAAAAAAAAGAGGAATTATATTATTTACAATTTTCCACGTTTAGCTACACCTAATTCAATTAATTTAAGGAAAGCAGCAGCGAAATCATCAAAGAATCTTTGCTTATCTTTAGCATAGATTTCAACATATTGACGGAAAGGTTCTTCTAATAAAGCCATATCAGTAGGTAACATCATTAAATCACCATCTTCATCTTCAAATTGTCTAGGACCATCCCATTTCTTTTCTCTCCAGGTGTTATGTAAAAGTTGCTTATAGAATTGATTAGAGAATCTAGTAGGAGTTTCCTATTTTAGATTATAAATGTATAAAAAAAGATTATAAATTGGAAAAAAAAAAAATTAGTATTAGTTATTATAAATAAATTTATCCTTATTTAAAACTCCATTCCATATGATTTTGTTACTTTTTTTTTAAGTTTTAGATTTATATAAATAAAAAATAACTTACAGTCCAAGGACCTTCGAAACCAGATCTATCACGATGACATCTACCAACAGTGTGAGCACCAATTAAACATACAGTTTCTTGAACAGTGAAGCCCATACGAGAAACAAATACATCTAAAACATGATCTTTACCTAAAGCACCATCAGGAAGACGACCTACAGGAGGACATTCAGCTTCACTGCTTTTATCACGACGACCACCGGTCCACTAAAAGTATAAAAATAAAAAATAAATTATCAATAATCAATTTAATCCTATATATAATATCATCATGATTATTAATCGTTGTTTTTTTCTTATTTAAATTACGTTAATCTTAGGACCACCCATATGTTCAATAGCAACACAACCAGCAAGAGTCCATAAATCAGCATAACTAATCCAAGGATGAGCAGCCTTAACGGGTTCAAGAACTTTACGAGCAATATCTAAACCAGCATTTGCAGGATCTTCAGCTTCAGTTTTATATCTCATGGTAGCACCATCAGAACCACCATCTTTATGATTTTTGTCATAAGTACCAGAAGCGTGCCAAGCAAGACGAAGTCTATATATATAATTAATAATAATAATAAAAGATAAATATTTAGATCATTATCTCTTTTATTTTATTTTATTTTATTCACTGATCATTTGTATATATATATCTTACACAACAGGGGCAAAAGAGCCATCATCATAATCTTCTTTGGGGAATACTTTTACGATATCCTTACGAACAGCAAGGTATTTATCAGGAGAAGCTTGTTCAGTAGACATAATGTAATATAATTAAAAAAGAAAGAGTAGGGGAATATATATGTATATATAAAAGATAAAGTAAAAAAGATAAAAAAGATAAAAAGAAAAGAAAAGAAAATGAAAGAGAAAAAAAAAAAGGTTTTAAATTGACATTTTTCAAATGTTCAAATCCTCCTTTACTATTATTTGACAATTTTCCCAGTCACCTGCTTTTTAATTTTGAATTATTTTTATTTTTATTCCAAACATTGAATTTTTAATTTTATGCTTATCAAATTGAATTATATTTTCACATGCCGTTAAAAAGCCAGATTAACTATCCGAAATTTATTAGTATTATTATTTTTAATTGTGATAGAAATGATTTTTTTAAAAGTGAACATAAAGATGATCAATATATATATTGAATAATAAAATAAAAAATGAATGGATGATTTATTTTAATTAATAATAAATTGTATGAACATAAATATAATTACAAAAAAAAAAAAGGAACCAATATTTTCATAAATGATGAATCTATATAAGTGATCTAAAATAATAAAAATGGTGTATTTATTTTAAAGGGCAAATACGGGGAAGATAATTGATGATGATGATTTGCCTTTCATATGAAGACCAATTATTTTGTCATCTCAAATTGATTCTAAGGTTTTTTTTTAAAACGCCGACATTTCTTTATTAGTTTAATAAGTAGAAATGCTGCCCTATATAAAAAAAACTTTGTCATATGTAGGACTTTTTTTTTTCAACCAATAAAAAGTAAAATCAATACATTTTAGATTTATAAAAAAAGTGGAGTAAAACAAAAGAATAGATAACTGATATATATTTTTTTTCTCCACATTTTATTTTGGCTTACTGATTCTATTTCTTGCAGTTTTTTTAATTTTTAAAGTCCCTCTTTTTTTTTTCTTTCTCCTCCTTTTTTTTTCTTTCTTTCTTTCTTCTTTCTTCTTTTTTTTACTCTTTACTTTAAATTCATTTTATAATAATAAACCATGTCTGATAACGTTGCTCATGCTCTCTCTGGTAAGCCAATAATACATATATCATTTATAAATATATATGTCACTTATATATGTATGCACATATAGTAATAATTGACGTGTTTTTTATGTTGTACTATTTTTTTTTAAATAATAGGTGCCGGTGGTGGTATTGTCGCAATGACTTTAACCTACCCTCTTGTATCTATTAGTTCTCGTCTTCAAGTACAACGTAGTGGTGATGGTAAAGCTGAATACAAGGTAAGCTTTATATGTATATATATTTATATTATTCTAACTATTTATTAATATTATATATATTATATTACACCTTTATTTTAGAATACTGCTGATGCTTTCTTCAAGATTCTTGCTAAAGAAGGACCTAAAGGTTTATATGCGTAAGTCTTTTTTTCTTTTTTTTTTTTATCTTTATTTATGTTTTATTTGTTTATTTATTTATTTATTTTTTCCCTTTTCTTGTTACTCTTTTTTTTTCTTGAATATAAATAGTGGTTTAAGTTCTGGTATTTTTGGTATTGCTGTAACCAATGGTGTTTATTATTATTGTTATGAAGCTGTCAAAGCTATTTTTGAAAAAACCAAAGGTGTAGGCAAATCTATGACCACTGGTGAATCTATGCTTGCTGGTGCCCTTGCTGGTAGTGCTGTTGTTTTAGCCACTCACCCTATTTGGACTATTAATGTAATAATTATATATATATATACAATCGTATATATTCTTTAATATAATAATAATAATAATAATGATACTTTTTTTTTCATTTATTCAATTTAATTTTAATCCAATTCAATTTATTTATTTTTTTAGACTCGTTTAACTGTTCGTAAAGGTATTGATGAAAAGAGTCAAAATGCCTTTTCTATGGCTGCCAGTATCTTAAAGAAAGAAGGTGTTGCTGGTTTATATTCTGGTGTTGGTGCTGCTTTAGTTTTAGTCATTAATCCTATCATTCAATACACTGTCTTTGAACAAGTTAAAAATAAGGTTGCTAAAGTCAAGACTTTAAGTAACTTTGATTTCTTCCTTTTAGGTGCTCTTTCCAAATTAGTAGCTACTGGTTTAACTTATCCTTACATGTAAGTCATATTAAAAAAATAGAGAAAGAGAAAGAAGAAAAGAAAGAAATACGTAAACGGACCTTCGTTATTTATTTATATTTATTATTGTATTAATTTATGATGATGATCATATAAACAGTGTTGTTAAATCTCGTATGCAAATTAGTCAAAAGGATGATGAAAAGTATACCTCTATTGCTGATGGATTCAAAAAAATTCTTGCTACTGAAGGTGTAGCAGGTTTATATGGTGGTTTAAAGAGTAAGATTGTTCAAAGTGTATTAACTGCTGCCTTCTTATTCATGTCTAAAGAAATCTTATTTGATTGGGCTGTTTGGGTACTTGTACTTATTGGTGCTCGTAAACGTATTGCTGCTGCTAAGGCTTAATTTTTCTTTTTTTATAACTTGTATAAAAAGAAAAAGAAAAAAACATAATAATAATAACAACAATAATAATATATGTATACTAGGTATATATTTATTTAATCATTAGATTTATAACTTTTTTTTGTTTTCATATTTTCACCTCTTTTATTACACATTCTTTTATATTTTATTTATTTTTTATATTCGTATATAGTTATTATTTATTTTCATAATCATAAATATTTATTTGTTATTATTAAAAAACAAAAAAATGAAATGAAAAAACTTTAATTTTAATTTTTGATGAATCATCAAAATTAAATCAAGCTTTTGATTTGACAAACAACTGAAAAAAAAAAAAAAATAAGATATCAAATCAAATTAGGTAAAATCAAACAAATTTTATTATTAATAATTTGTGTATATTTAGGTTGAATATCATTAAAAGTATATAAAAAAAAAATTAATATTAAATGATGGTAATTAAAAGAAAGTGAATATTAATCAAGTAAATAAAAAACTAATAAAAAAAATCAAAATTAAGAGAATATTAAAAATGTAAAAAATAAAAATAAAAATAAAAAGAGATATATACTACTATATATATTTATCCATCTATTTTTTTCTTTTTGATTTTTGATTCATTTAATTTGAAAAGTAAAAGGTTACACCAGCAGATAATAAAGCAAGGGATCCAGGTAATAACATATTACCACCACTAGTACCAACATTCATATTACCAGATCCAGAACCAATTTTACCAGAACCGGAACCGCCACCATTTTGTCCAAGAGTAGGGACCATATCAGAGGCTTGCATATTAGAAGAACAACTCCAAGTGTTGCCTTTAACAACATTTTCAGATTTTAATTTCTTTTCAATTTCATTACATTGAAGTTGATTACTAGTAGTTTGTAATCTCATACCACCACGAACATCCTTTAAGACAGGGAAAGCATAAGAATCAAAACTTCCAGCAACGTCTACAGTACCATCGATTTCTTGCAATGTAGGGAAACCTTCTACTTTAGCTAATTGTGTATTATTACCAATAGCAAAAGCACCTCCTACTTTGGATAATTGTTTAAATGATGTTTGTTGTAATTGATTGTTGTTGGCTAAAGTTAAAGTTCCTTTAATACTTTGTAATTCATCTAAACTTAAATCTTGGAATCCATTGTTATTAAAAGTAATGTCACCATTAACTCGACTTAATTTAGGTAAGGACAATTTGCCTACATTTCTAAAATCACCGGTTGTTATTGAAGTTAATTGATCACCCTATACATTATAAAAAAAAGAAAAAGAAAAGGAATCAATATAAAAGGTGATCATCCAACTTACTGATTATTATTATTATTAATAGTATTATTAAAAAATTATTACCTTAAATTCTAAAGCATTTCCATTAGAGAAAACGGATACAGCACCTTGAACTTCTTTTACGGAAGAGAAATCAAATTCCTTCATATAATTATTAGAAGTTAAAGTGAAAGAATGCATACGTTCAGGTTGGAAACCTTTTACATTGGGGGCTCTGGTATCTTCAATATGAGCATCTTGAATACGTTTTAAACCAGCAGGGAAATCAATGGTTTCTAAAGCAGGCAAGACTTGTAAATTCAAAGTAGTGATTTCATTTAATTTTGGTAAACTTAATTTCCCGAGTACGGTTTGACTGTTAAGACGAAGTTCACCTGTAACTCTTTGTAAATTGGGAGCTTCAAAACTACGTAAAGCAGTATTGGTTTTTAACATAAGGTTACCATTAATCACTTCAACACCATTAAGACTTAATTCTTGTTCACCACTATTTTCAATAAGAATGGTACCAGTATAGGTTTGACATCCTGAAATTTGATTTAAATCGCCTTGAGTCAATGCTTTTAAATCTTTATTACATACTGGATTAGCAGCTATATATTATTAATAAAAATAAAAATAAAAAATAGTTTTAGTATGTATTAATATTAATAATAAAAGTAAAATGAAAAAAAAATTATTATTATTTATATATATTTATATACCTTGAGCATTCACATTTAAAGTGGCCAAAACCATAAAAGTGATAGCAGCGGAGATTGAAATTTTAGCCATAGTTAGATCAATTAAAAATATAATAATATTTTAAAAAAGAAAAGATTTTTATATTTATATAAAGAATTATTAAAATAATAAAATAAGATAATGAAAAAAAAAAAGAAATGAAATGAAATTTTTCAACAGCTTTTATATTAAATGAAAAAAATAAAAATAAAAAGTAAAAAATAAAAACAGCATAATATTTCGTAAAATACTTTTAAAATAAAATAAATAAATAGAAAATAAATAATAAGGAATCCACTAAAATGGTAGCACCTGCATGAATTTAATTCTGATTGGTGGATTTTTTTTCTCTTTAAAATAGTGATTTAAAGAGAGACCCTTTATTTAAAAAATATCAAGTTATTTATTTTTTTACCATTTCCGTAAACATATGTTATTCATATGATCCTATAAATAACACCACTTTATTTTAAAAATAAAAAAGTAAAAATCATAAACTAGATATTTTTTTTTTCCTCTTTTCCTCTTTTCTTTTTTTTCTTCTTTCTATCTTTTTTTTTTCTTTTTCCTTTCTCTTTGAACTTCTTTAAAAACAAACATCATTATTTTTTTTAAAAAAATAAAAATAAAAACAAACCATATATATATAATAAATAAACAAAAAAGAAAAAAAATAACATGGACACCAATCAATTTGCATTTTTATATTTAACAACTTACCAGCATCCACAACAGCAATCTTATAATAATCCTCATCCTCATGAAGAAGTAGAACAAAATATATCTACTCATGATTCTGTAGAATGGTTTTTATATGGAGTAGAAGATCATTCTTTATTATCATCTCGCCCTCCTACTACTTATTTAAAATTAACTCCTAATGATGATAATGAACAAGATAATCAATTATTAGATGATGATCATCATGATCAAGCTTATCTTGGTTCTACTCACGAACCTTCTTCATCATCTTTTTTATTAAATGATAAAAATAAGAATCAAATCATTGCTGAACCTGATTCTTATTAAAAAAAAGTACTATAAAAAAACCAATATATAAATATATATGACATCATTTATTATTATTATTATTATATTTTTATTTTTATTATTACTAAAATTTGCCTCGGTTGAATGTTTCATCTTTCCCAAATTCCCTTTTTTACTTTCTATTTTCCCACAATCATGGATCCCTTCCCCATGTTTAGTATATTGTATAACAAATATAATAAAAAAAAAAAATAATAAATACATCTTCCGTATAAACAAAAAAAATCATCCGTAAAAATCCTTATTATTGTATGTATATATGTATTTATTATTCTTATTCTTATTATTATTATTATTACCAAATAAAAAAAATCACTCTATATATATTATTATTCTTCATATTCTAACACTTTCTTTATATAAAAACACATATATGCTTTACTTTCTAATACATCCTTTTGATATGCCATTGTAACATGATGATCATCAAACTTGTACCACTATTTTTTTAACAATGAAAAAAATAAAAAAGGAGATGATTAATAATTTATTTGATCATGATATAAATATATATTAACATGATGTCATTGTTTATATATATACAAATATATATGCTTATATATTCTTACTTGACCACGATGTTTTGCAAACATTGTATAATGACCAGTATCTATTCTTCCTTGATGATTAACAACTGCAAATAATGTATATACATTTGAAATACTTTATATATGTATACATATATATATTAGTTTTATGAAGCTGAGTATTATTTATCATTGATTTTTTTTTTCACTTACTTTGAAGGGTAATCCTTTAATTTCTTTTTTCCTTTTGTTGTATAAGGCGTCATATCCAATTCTATAGGAAATTTAATTTTTGTTTCTATTTTACTAGCTGATACACCATGCTCAAATCGCTAAACACATTTTAAAATATATATATAGGTAAAAAAAATGAATAGTAATAATGATACCAAAATTCAATATGATTAATACTTATTTCCTTTTTCCTCTTTTTTGTGTAATATTAAATACCTTTAATTGAAAACTAAGAACAGAAGGTAATCTTTCTATTGATAATTGTTTTGTTGCTTCTTGAAATGAGCCACAATTACTGCAAACATATTCATTTCTACCTAATTTTTCAGGTTGTGTATATCTATGATGAAAAAAAGATAAAGATGAAAATAATAATAATAAGCCAAAAGTTAAATTTAACAAAAATATCATGATTACAATGCGTATAATACTGATTTCATTAATTATATACCTATCTAAACAATCAGCCAATGTATTTCCAGGTCTGGGTTTTTTTACAATATTATTATTTGAATTATTATTAGAATTATTATTAGAATTATTATTTGAATTATTATTTGAATTTGAGTGACTGTTTGAAATATTATTATTATTATTATTAGAAGAATTGTTTAAAGGTGTATGATTTATATTAGATACTTGAGAAATTGAATTAGCAAAAAGATCATTTACAACAGAATTTGTTGTTGAAGAATTTTTAACAGCAGTAGTGGATCCATTGGCTTGTTTATTGGAAGGTGAAGGTGACACTGGCTTCTTTTTCTTTTCAATAGGTCTTAATCCTAAACTGATATCCAACATTGGATCACGCGCTGTTGTTGTATTTCCACATTTTGAACAAGTCACATTAGATTGTAATAATCCCGCAAATGTTTTATGTACAATACATTGGCAATCTATCATGGTTTGATCTATGATAAAAGATGATGATAATAATAATAATAATAAATAACATTTTTTTTTCTTGATTCCGCCATTTCATTTTGATTTTCTCTCTCTCTCTCCCTCTCTCTTTTTTTTTTTTTTTTTTTTTTTTTTTTACCTTTACAACCAGCATGAATATGATTTAAAGCACTAATAAAAAACTCATGAGCATCTTGTTGAGCATAACCGGCTAATTCTTTTAAAGACATCCACATAGCTTGAAGAAAATGACATGGTCCATAAGGTTCCTTTTGATGAGAATAAATTTCAGCAAAGAGACGATCCATTTCACAACAAAGGCAATATTTAGTTAAACAATGTTTTGGATTATGTTGATCACTTAGAAAATAAGCTTTTAATAAAGGATTATGTAAAAAGCTTTGTAAAATTACGTTCATAAAACAAGTATTTCCCATATTACAAAGTCCTCTTACACCTTGACAAGATGATAATTTTGAATTATATACAATGGTATCAATTTCTTCTTGATAAGGTCGCCATCTAGCTTGTTTCTTTAACCTTAATTTAAATTTTTGTTTTCCTATATTATATTTTAAAGTTTCTAATTTTAACACCTTATTCGTTAATTCTGTATCATATACATAATCTTGACAATCTCCACAATATAATAATCTTCTTGAGAAATCCATAGCTAATAATAATAACAATAATAATAATAAGGATGATGATGAGGATGACAGTTAAAATCAAAATAATGAATTAATAACCATCTATCTGTATATATATACATACGTATATATGTATATTCATTTTTTTTTAATCATTACCAAATGTATGTTTTTTTGATTTTAAATGATGTTTCATATGTCCTTTTTTCCAACAACCCATATAAACACAATGAAGACATACATGTAATCTTGATAAACTATCTGAACAAATATGGCATTGTGGGGTAGGTAACTATAAAAAAAGAAATTGAACATATAAATTATCATGTAGGAAAAAAAAAAAAGAGTTCACATGATAGTAACTTTAATTTTCTTTAATTTTCTTTTTTAGTTAGTATTATTACCTCTAATTTTACTTTCTTCTTTTTATCCATTTTTTTTAAAGACTTTAACCAAGCTAAAGAATAATCCACTAAAGAGAGATAGTTGGCTAATAAGTTTTCAGTAGACCCATCCGAATTACTATTATTATTACTATCCTTAATTAAATGAATATGAGGACAAGCATGTATTTTTAAAGATTTATTAGTATTATTTGGATAAAAGGTAGCTGGGTTTGTCGGAGCATGAAGTAATTGATACATATCAAGTGGTAGTGAAGATGTTGGATATGATTCAGGTGTATTTGGCGAAGAAGAAAGTGGTGAATCTGTTGCCATAGTTGGTGGCGTTAAACCTGACATTCCTTTTATTGTTGGTATTCCCTTTATTATTGTTATTGCTTCTTTTTATAAGTGTATTTATATAAATAAATAAATCTAAACGATATATATATTTATATTTCTAATATTTTGCTTTTGAATATAAACAAAAAAAAAAAAATATTTAAAGAGAGATAAAAAAAAAAAAAATAAGGTGAAAGAAAGAAAGAAAAAGAGAAAGAAAGAGAGGAGGTATCACAAACAAAAAAAAATAGATTGATGTATAAAAAAAAACAGAAAGAGAGAGATGGATTAATAAAAACTATTAAATAACTCTATTATGATACAAAAATAAAAGTACAAAAAATACTTAAGTTATGATTCAATATAAAATAAATATAGATGAATAAAAAAGTAAAATAGGACTATATAAAAAAGTATAGGTATAAAAAAGAGAGGAGAGGAAAAGAAGAAGAGAGAAAAACTTTTAAATTACTTTTTGGGAGTAAGAAGCAAAAAAATAAAAGTCCACAATTTTGAGAAAAAACATGCTGACGTTTAAAAATAATTATAAAAAGCCCAGACTATCACTTTTTTTCCCTTTCCCTTTTTTTCTACTATTTATTGATAAAAAGACAAAATAAACATTTTATGATTATTTTTACCTTTAATATTAAATACATTCATATATATATATATAGTTTTTCTTTTTTTGTTTTCTTTTTTTATAAAAGTTGTAAATAAAAAGCACTTTTCTTTTTATTAATTTATACATAATCGGAAGGATCGGATTATTTACCGTATCACATTTTAAACCTAAACAAATATTATGAACTCTCTTTATATATATTATATATATATTAGTTCTTTTGATATAGTAATACTTAAAACATCATTTTAAAATACTTATTTAGAAAAGTTAAAACTCATCAAATCCTATAATAAAAATAATTAACCCCAAAACACATATCAATCAAAATCATAAATAACTGAATCAAATAAAAATAACAATAAATTAACAATTAACAATTTTAGAAATAAAACTTTAGATTCACAAAAGATAACAATCAAGTAAAATGATCAAAATAAAAAAAAATAAGCCATGTACGTGAATACTTTTTTTAACAATACTTATTTTTATTGTAATAATCATTTAAAATATAAAAGGATAAAAAAAATAAATCTGTTTTTTTTTCATTTAACAAAAATGCTATTGATATTTTTTTAACAAGTGTGAATCAAGTTCAAAAAAAAAAAAAAATTATTGATTATCATTATCATCTGCTGCTTCATCATTAGCTGGTATTTCAATCATAAATTTTCGTTCACGAATTTCCTTGACTTCTTTTGTAAAATCAGGTAACATGGTTCGATTATTCATCAAATTAAGAATATTCTTTGGAATATAACGAGGTAAGAAGCTGACTTGATAAATAATGACTTCTTGATCATTTAATTCAGTACCAATAACAACACAAACACCTTTCATTTTTCCTGTCCCGATGACCTTCCCGTTTCTCATCATAGTGGATTGAGCATTTTCTACTTCATTAAGGACATCAGCACCTTCTTCAGGGAAATAATAGGTATGTATTTTTCTATTAATAAAAAAACACATGGATATATAATCAGTTGAGTTCTTTATTTTTATTACTATTTTGAATATATATATATATATTAACTTACTCATCCTTGGTATAAACTCTCAAGTATTTATATGCTTTGCCACGAATTTCTAAATATCCAATGTCTTGTTGAGAGGTGTATCCAGTAATAATAAAACTGTGTTCGTTATTTTGGAAACTGTGTTCGTTATTTTGGAAATGGTGTTTCATAATGTAAGTATATAAAAACTAGAGTAATATAAAAAAAAAATAAGAAAAGAGAAAGCAATGAATAATATCAGAAAAAAAAAGTGAGGTTCACAATTTATACTATTTTTTTTCTTTCTATTATATAAAAATAAATGTTTTGACCTAAATCATAAATAGAAGAATCTCTTTGTTTTTATTATATTCGAATCTTATTTTATCATTTATTATTATTATTATTATTATTATTATTATTATTATTATTATTATTAGTAAAAGAAAGTCAAAAAAATAAATAAATAAAAACTTCTTTTTACAATAATGAAATTAGATAAAAATGGTAATTATTTCAGCTGTTATTAAAATATTAAAAATGGTTCTTTATTGAAAAAAAATAGACTTTTATTTATATATTTTTTTATTGGAAAGAATATCATGATATATATTTATTAAATGATAATAATAGTACAAACTACGTTTAAAACGGTTGGTACATACATTTAAAAAAGAAGTATAAAAAAATCAATATATGATAGATTTGGAAATATAGCAATGGCGATGTTTAAAAAAGTTTCCATGCATTTTGGTTCGAATATGGAAATAGAAAGAGTTGATCATGTTATGCTGATTTGCTTTTTTTCTTCATTATTATTATTATCAACGTTATTCTTACTCTTTTCCTTTTTCTATTAAATAATAACATAGTAATAATAATAATATAATAATAATAATAATATATAAAAAATGAAGTATATTGAAAATCCATAAAATTAAAAGTGTTATCAAAATCATATCACCACCATTATTTATATTTTTATTATCATTTATACTTTTCATTATATATTATTCATACATATATAATTTTATAAGTGCATATTTTTAGGTTTTATTTACTAAAATTAGTACGAGTAGTCATTTTTATTGGAGCGAAATATTATATAAATTGATTCTAAAAAAATCAGTAAAAGGGAGATCATTTTTATTTTTATTAGTATTATTTGAATTTTATCATAGCCCCATCTATAAAAAATAAAATATAATAAAGGATTCGACTTAATCAACCTATATAATTTTTTTTTCGTATGATATTTTTTTAAGCTTTATTGGTCAATAAAGGATTATATATACGGTAAAATAAAGTTTTTTTAAAAAAATTGCTTTAATTTTTAAAATATTTTAACATGATCACTTGATATATAAAATAAATAAATAAACTGAACTTGATGACAAAAAGTCAAATTTTAATACTATATATTCTTTGAAATCCGAAACTGTAAAAAAAAAAATCAACTAAGAAATTCGTTTTTACTTCTTTTTTTCATTTGAGACTCCTACTATTATAAAATAATCGATGATGGTAATGATAAATCTAGTTCTAAAACATATTTTTCCAAATCCAATTTTTCCAATTTTCGATATAGTATATCCAAATTTCCCTCTCTTTTTTCTTTTCCTCTAAGAATATTCTTTATAATGGGATATGTGAATAACGTCAAACAACATGCATGGTTCAGAATATTCGTTTCACTGTATACATTATTTTTTATTTAAACAAATAATGGCAAAATTACCTTCTTCACATACTTGTTTATATAATATATATATATTTATATATTATACTAAATCCGATATTACACCATTCACTCTTAAATTTTTACAATATTTATAATAACGTATTGCCTTTTATTTTATTTTAACAATACATTTTATCAAAATATACTTCTTTGTATACATATTAAAATAAATTAATTTACATTGTTATGAGATTTATTGTATATAGTATAAATTTTTTTTAGGATACAGTAAAAGAAAAGTACTGAAATACCCCCTTAAAAAAACATATACACATACTCTAGTGCATTGCTAAAAAGAGGCGTACACTGTAAAAAAGCCACATTATTCACAAAATATAAAAAATTGATCTATTATTAAAAAATAAATAAATAAATAAAGATATACTATGATACACATTTATACATACTATAAAGATCTAATAGAATGCGCGATTTCCTTATATGAATTGGACATAGTATGTATGTAGAAAATGCCATAAAATCAACATATAAATCTAATATGACATTTTGTTAATAAAAACTTCATATACTTAAGAAAGATAAATGCCACTTTTTTTAAAATATTTTAACATTATCATCTAATATAAAATAAGTAAATAAATAAATTACCCTTTTTTTTTGTTTTCACCAGTTCTCACAACGTCTAAAATTTATCTTTCTTAATACAGCACTAAATGGTTAGGCGTTAGCATATGATCGACTATTTTGAGGAATTTAGGAATATGTAAAATAAAATAAAATAAAAATTGGAATTATGCCAGAAAAAAATTATAATAAAATGATAGGAAGTGGAGTAGAAGTGAATGAATGTATTAATTTTTAATTGTAGGAAAAAGAAAAGGAAAGATGAAATATATATATATATTGATAATAATATTACTTTTTAGTAAAGAGTTCTGTACCATGATTAGGTTCACCTTCCAATATAAGTTGTAGATTTGATAGTTGTTCTATTTTATAAATAATTTGAAGCATAAATTTCCTTGCGTATTTCCAGCGATACTTGTGCATTTGTTTAGATGATTGAGGAATGCTACTCATAAGGAGATTAATAACTGTAAAAGGAAAAATTGGTTACGTGAATGCTGGTAAATAGTTTTTAATATCATAAACTAAATATTCAAGATCATCTATTAATAAATTACGTCACGTAAAGTAATGATAAATGTGTGTTTATTGATTGCCACATTTACATTCAAATAATGAAGGGAATGTAGATGGTATCCTGTTAAGATACCATTAGATTAAACGAATATGTTTTTTATGTAAATAAGTAATAAAGATGATTGGGTCGACTTTAGATTTTTTGTCATTACGTAACCTTTTTATAGTTTTTTGTTTAGTTTATTGTCGGAGATGATGTTGTTTTTCTTTATATATTTGGATGTACTGATTTATATCTGAATCTGAAGATGGATTCATGTTGAATTGATATATTCATCTCGTTAAGTTAAATGAATTCCACGAGTTATTCTTTCTTTTAAATATTGTTCATTTTCTATGTTTTATTTTTTGACGTAGTACATTAAAAGCATAATGGCTGATAATAATCCTGGGATTAAACTATGGAGCCTTGTCAAGAATTTGAATTAAAGAATATTATGCTTTATTGCAATGGATAGTATATTACATATACGTTCAATAATTGTAGTCGATGCTTTTGATTTAACAGAATAATTTATGCAGAATTTTAGTCATAGATTTTGTGCTTTTATTAAATTATTTTCATGTTTATATGTAATGTTGATTAATGCTATAGCTAATTCAAGTGTTGAACGTATGAATTGATAGTAAGCTCCGACAGCAATGAGGAGGTCTAGGTTATACATATATACGCCATATTTACGTAATACCTGCATTTTCCAGATCTATTTCGTAATGTTATGACTTATTACCTCGAATGCTAATTCTTACAATAATAAGAAACATGCAGATGTCAATGATCAATAAGAATTCAAAGATTAAGACATACTTAACTTATAAACATGTATATTGACATGTACTCTTTATAAAAAGTCTTTTATTATTTTATTCATCCCTCTTCTCATGAAAATAAAAAATATTTTGATGTAAAGTAATCAAAAAAACATAAAAGTTCTAGAGATAATGACAGATTCATTTTATTAATAAATATGAATAAAACTAATGATAAATAATAATAACAAAAATTGTATAATAATTTTATATATAAGAAAAAAGTGAATTTATTATATTTTAGATCAAAAAAATGGAAAGTCATAGAGTTTTCTTTAGTAGTATTAACTTAAACGGAATGAGCTTAACTCATTGTTTTTCCTTTTTATTTAATAAGTATTTTTTTAATTTTTTTGAATTATCATATTTATTAAGGTTTAAATATTTTACTTAAATAAAAAAGAAGGGTTGAATAGTAAAAAAAAGCAATGAAAAAACTATGTATATTCATAGACTGATTTCCTTTTATATAAGTAGTGATCATACGCACGCAAAATTTTGTTACTTGATATTTTTTTTTTAATTTCGAATACTTTCTCTTTTAAACCATTATTTATTATTAAATATATTCTATATACGAACTATATATTAATTTTACATTAGACTTAATATAAGTTATATTGAAGAAATTTTCTTTAAGTAATTACTATTGACTAAAATCTAAGTCACCTCACAACTGGAGTTTAAAAATATCAATTATTTTATGATCTTCCTTTTGTTTTCCTCTCTCTTTTCTCTTTCACATTTTTTCTTAAATTTATTTTACATGTTTATTTAAGTAATAAATATTTATTAGATATAATAATGAATTAATATATATATGTACAGTTCTTTTTTTTTTGAATAGTAAAATGAATGAATAATATAGTAAATAGTAATTAAATATGAAGTATATTATTATCTATTTGCGGTTTTCTAAAGGAATATCTTCTTCAAGGTTTTCTCTGCTAGTAATTTCTTGAGTATATCCTTCTTCAAATTCGTCCAAATCTTTTCCTTTAGATTCAGGGACCCAGAAGTAGGTTGTTACAAGGCCAAGGAACATGATGCCGGAAAAGATACTATTTATTTAAAAATAAAGGAAAAAATTAGTAAATATGATTTTTTTTTATTTTCAACTTTTCTCTTTAAAATTTACCCTAAAGTTTCGGGAAGGAACTTGTGTTGTCCTGGATAATCATCACCTAATTCAACTAAGACGTTAAAAGCGAAGGCAGCAATAATGGCTAATTCGAAGAAAATGATAGAAATTAGTACAAAAGTTATAAAATAATATATTTATGTATATATTTGTATATTCTATGCTCACCTCCTGCCTTTCCTGAAGCAGCACTAATACCATGAGCACTAGCACGAACTTTAGTAGGGAAAACTTCACCAGGAATAATGAAAGTGGTAGCATTAGCACCGAAATTCATGAATAATTGACAGACAGTGAAAAGGAAGATGAAAGCAGGGATATTTTCGCGGATTTTATAGTAACCAGCAGCTAAAATGACAAAGATGATAGTGGTAACGGTAAAACCAATAAGTTGGATACGACGACGACCTAATTTTTCAATAGTGAATACAGTGATATAATAGCCAGGAACACTACCTAAGCAAGTAATAATAATTTGACCGACAGTATTAGCCCAAAGAGTTTCTATTTTAAAATAAAAAATTGATAAATATTAGTATTTATACATTTACTTGATTACATTACATTTTATTTTTTTTAATAAAAAAAAACACATACCAAATGGAGTAGGTTTAGAAGCATAGCCAATAGCACTTAAAACATAAGTATTGTTAAGACCAAGACCATAGAAAGCAACATCTAAGAAGAACCATGAAAGAGCAGTACCAAGTAAAACCTTAAGATGCTTCCATTGACCAAAGTAAGCACGGAATTCAGCCCAATGATCACGTTTTTCTTCGACCTTAGTATATTGTTTAGCTAATTCTTCAGAAACTTGTTGACCTTTAGCAGCAGCAGCGGCTTCAACATCATGTTCAACGTTAAGAGAATATCTTGGAGATTCAGGCATAGTGAAACGTAAATAGATAGTACCAACGGCAGGAACAGCACCAAGACCAATACATAAACGCCATACATAATCTAAATTATTAACATCAGCAATAATAGCAGACTTGAAGATGGCTAAAAGGATTAAAGTGACAATAGCAGCAGCTAAATTACCAATACCTTGCATGGAGAAAATCAAAGCCATCATCATACCTCTTTTACCAGCAGAAGACCACTCAGAAGTAATAGTAGCAGACATAGGATAATCACCACCAATACCAATACCTAAGATAAGACGCCACAAACCAAGGAAACCGAGAGCACTAACACCTCTAACAGTACTAGCACTAGTAGCACAATTAATAGTACCAATAATAATAATTAATAATTCAAAACCATAAATTTTACGACCGAAAATATCACCCATGAAACCAAATAATAATTGTCCAATTAAAGTACCAACGGATGCCATCCCTTTAATAACACCTTCAATATCACTGGGTATTTTATTATTGTGGTCAGCATAGTAAACATAACCAAGCATAGGAGTTACCAAGTTAATAATAAAAACATCATAAGAATCAGTAAAGAAACCAGCACCTGAAGTTAAAATGGTACGGAAAGTAAACCAATTCCATGAACCAGCAGCATTACCTTCTAATTTTTCAAGACTGCGTAATTTTTGTTCAGCAGTAGCAAATCTATCTTGTTCGTTTATAGATGTGGATGACATTATATAAATATATATATTCTTTTTTTTTCCTTTTCCTATCTTTATTCTTTTAATTAAAAAAAAATAAGTTGTCTTTTTATCTTTTTAAAAAAATAACAAAGTATTAAAGAAAAAAAGAATAAAAAGTTAAAAATGTAGTAAAAAAAGAAAAGTAGTAAAAAAAAACGAAACTTAAAGAAATAAAAGAGAAAGAAAAGAAAGAATTTTTTATTTTTATTTTTACTTATTTATATATTTTTTCTATTTTTCCTTTTTTTTATAATTCAAATCTTCAATTAAAAACTTTGTATCCAGTATCGAATATATTGTATAGATCGTTCCTCATGATATCAAGTGAGGTCTTCACCAACGTTTCATTGGATTAAACCTGGTTACCAACAATTTTTACTGGATCTTTACCAGAAAATATTTACAAATTTAAGCCAATCAAAAGTAAAAATGGATGGACGTGCTCTCTTGAGGGAACAATCTCCGCGAACAAAAGAAAAAAAAGTCGGATCAAAGAATTATAGGAAGTTCCTCTAAACGTGAAAAATCTTATTATTCTTATTGGCTGAATTTCATTGTTCTACCATTTTGTAAATCCCGATCTCTTTTTATAAAAAGTTTATTTTAGAAATATATTTATATATTATATATAAATCCAAAATAGTATTTTTTTTTCTGTTGTATTTATATGTACAATTTCAGTTGTTTAACTTTTTAAGTTTTTAAATCCATAAAAAAAGATGGATATTTCCCATTCTTCTATTATTATTAAAAAATTGATAATCATTTATATCATCATTCTATAAATTTACGTGCATCTTTTTTAGTTTCACTTATTCCAAATATCTTTTTTTTTGCAGTATAGATTTAACTCAGCCTTTTTTTTTCTCTCTCCCTCTTTAATATTGATGAATCGTATTGAAGGATTTATCCACATGGTGAAAATATTTTTTTCTTTTAATGTTAATATTCTTAAAAATGGAAAATTAAATGCAATTAATATCTAAATGAAGAACAAATGTTAGGAAATGGTGATTGATAACGTGAAACAACTATACATGATATGATCACAAATTCTGATTTTAATTTATTTATTTATTTTATCTACTATAAAAGTGAAATTTATGTTTATATATACAAATAATCTGGAATAAAATGTATAAAATTACACAAAACTAAAAAAAATAAAACAGATATAAAAGAAATAGGTTAATTAAATATTTATAACCATTTTTGTATCTTTATCAGAAAATTTATACGTATTATTTATATAAATCATGATGATTATATGTATATATTTGTGTGTTTTTAACGGACTTACCGGAAATTGTCACTTTGGACATAATAATTTCCTGCTGTTACTTCATCTGGCATTAAAATGAAGGATTGTGAAAATGTTCTTTTGTTTGGATGATCACCATATTTAACGCTTCCAGTTACATTTATTAAAATACCAGTTGTTCCTTGCGAATTATTCATCACTACATTTATATTCATAAAATAATTATTAATGTATTTATATAAAAATAAATAAATTTAATATATATTATATATGTATATGTTTATATGAATAAAATAAAATAAAATATATATATGTATATATATATATATATTACCTGGAATAGGATGACAGTCATAAACATCAATTTCATGTTGTGATACTGGTAAACGGCCTAAAAATTCTGAATATTGTTGAGCACCAGAAAAGGCATTTCCTATATGAGTATATAAATAGCAAATGAATATTGACAAGAGCTTTCCTTTTTCTTTTATTTTTTTCTATGCCGGTTTTTCCTTTTTACCATTCCATAAAATAGCTGAATTGTTTCGGTAAAGATTTCCTAATGACTAAACAAAAAAAATGTGAGTCCGCTTTAATATATATATTTTTTATTAATAAGGTGGATAAATATTAAATATTGTATAATAGTAATAATAATAATACCGAATAAATATTATTGATTATATTATTACTATTATTTTATTGTTGTTCTACTTTTTAAAATAAACCGTTTATTTCTTTACACTTCTTTGTTTATCATAGCTATCATAAAAAAATTGAACAAACTGTTCTGTACTTTTTTCTGCAATACTAACTACATCCATGATTGATTATCAATGGTGGTATATGTCTTTTTTTAAAAGAAAGTAAAAAAAGGAAAAGTGTTTATTGAAAAAAAATTGTCGCAGTTTTTTTTATACGTTAATAAAAAAAAGCAAGTCACATTTAATATTATTGTTCAAATCTGCATGATTTTTTTTAAATATTGAAAAATAAATTATCATTATTGACGTTTTTATTGTAATTCTTTTTTTCCTTCAATTATAAAAGTGATATATACTTATAGATAATATAAATTAAACTTTTCGACTAACAATCTTTGATGCAGCTTGGCATGTAGGGAAAACTATATAAAATATATATAATATTCATATTAGAAAAATTTTATAGTAAATAAGTAAAAATAAAAACTATGATAACTTTACCAAGCATATCAGCAACATTAACATGAGGGGGTCGATTAGCAGTAAATACAACAGTTTCAGCTATAAATAATAAAAATAAAAAAAAAAGATTATATATGAATCCTTCAGTTTTTATATTTTTTTTGTTTTTTTCATTTTCCTTTTTTTCTTAAAATAAAAAGTTTAATCATATGATCATTATTATCTTTACCAATATCTTCAGCTACTAATGGTTGAAGACCTTCATAAACTTGATCAGCCTTATCTTTATCACCATAAAAACGAACAGTACTAAATTCAGTATTAACCAAACCAGGACGAATTTGACTAACACGGATAGGTGTATCTACAAGTTCTATTCTTAAGGCATTTGTAATGGCATTGACAGCATGTTTAGTAGCTATTCAAAATAATAATAATAGTAATAATAATTAATGGTTAAAATAGAATAAATTTGAATTATTATTTCTTTCCCTTTTTGTTATTTTTTTTTCTTTACCACAGTAAATACTTCCGCCAGCATATGCTTCCTGAATATATTTATATATAATAATTAACATGATTTTATATTTAATTAAATTATTATATACTATATATATATATATAAGATGATACTTACAGTAGAGGCAATGGATCCCAAGTTGATGATATGACCAGTACCACGTTCTTTCATACGGGGAAGAACGGCTTGAGTTAATAATACAAGACCTTTGACATTAGTATTAAACATGATATCAAAATCATCTTCTTTTACAGTTTCCAGAGGATCAACACCATGAACCAGACCTAAAAGATATATAGTAATAATAGTAAGAGAATTATCAAAAAACTTATTATATATAAATGCCTATTATCAAAGGGATTGATGATAATATAAAATTCAATATTACCAGCGTTATTAACAAGTACATCAACATCTTTAAAAGAAGCAGGTAAATTATCAACAACATCTTTAATTTGATTTTTATCAGTCATATCCATAGAGGCAGTATAAACTTGAATATTCTTGTATTGTTCTAAAAGTTCCTTTTTTATTTGTTCTAAACGTTCTACACGACGAGCAGTCAAAATCTATTAAGTATAAAATATATTATTAGAATGAACAAAATAGTACAAGTTTATAATCGTTTTGTTTAATAAAATTTACCAAGTTGGAACCAGCTCTAGCAAATTCAGTAGCACATGCCTTACCAATACCACTTGAAGAACCAGTACTAATTTTTTTAAAAACAATAATATTTTCAATAAATAAAAGGTATTAAAAACACGCGAATAATAAATAAATGGATAGATAAATACAATTGTGAATATAAAGTTATTATTCATTTGGAATAAAAAATATTCATATATATATATATATATTCTTACATAAAAACAATTTTTCCTTGAAGTCTGCTCATCATATGAATAATAAATATGGATAATAATAGTAAAAGAAAACGAAAAAGAAAAAAGTAGAGAAAGGCAAAAGAAAACAAAAATTAGTAATATCATCAAATTAAGGTTTTCGGCCTTTTAATTTTTTCCGAATGATCTAAAAAAATGCTTCACTTTAAAAATGTGATGCCAATATTAATAGTTTTATTCTTTTTTTTAACTTTTCTTTTCTCACTTTAATATTAAAAAACTAAAAAATAAGGGAATGATTTTAGTACAAATTAGCATTGAAATACAAATTAATGATATATATAGTATAAGCTAATGCTTTTTTTTTTATAGTTTATCAATAAAAAATATATAGTATTATACTTTTACAACTTATATATATATATATATATTTATATATAAATATTTAATAATGTTGCGGGCATTGTTCCGATAAATGATCACGATTATTACAATAACGACAAGAATCCTATAAATATAAATAAATAAATAAATAATTAGATGCAATAAATAGATCATATAAAAGATATCTTAAATTTACCAAGCAATCACTACTAGCATGTCCAGACTCTCCACAGTTACTACATTTCACAATAGTAGTTCTTTGCCAGAATTTTCTTCCAGGATGACCACTACCACCACCAAAACCACCAGAACTAGCACCAGCACCAGAACGTTGATTATATTGACGATGACGATCATTATTATTAGTATTTCTACCACTACCAACACGCATTTCTTCACGGTAACCTGCAAAAATATCTTGATTATCAAAGCCTGTACGAGTAGGATTATGAGGTAATGATGATTGCATGCGGATTTGTGATTCAAGATCCTTGATTTTAGCTTCTAATGATAAAATATAAATTCTTGCTTCTTCCAAATCGGCTTGTTTTCTAGAATTAAATAATTGAATGGTTTGCTCTTCACGTTCTTTTGCTAATGCTAATGTCATATTAACTGTTTGTTGCAAAGTAGTCATAGATTGTTTCAATTGATCATTTTCAAATCGTAAAGAATGAATTATTGTAATTAAAGAATCTGAGCTCATACCATGTAATTGATCTACGTTTGCCGATTGATTGCCTATGGGTAATGTTGTTGAGAATGAAGGATAAATCATAGGCGGAGGTTTAATGGAAGGGGATGTTGCTGTAGTAGTTGTTTTATTAGGTTCCATGGGTGCTGGAAATTGTGTACCTTGGTAATTATCTTGTTCAGCAGATTTAATTAAGTCTGAAATTGATACGTTGACAACAGCAGGTTCATTCATTGGTATATTATTATTGTTATTATCGATAATATTGTTATTATTATCATTATTATTATTATTATTAAAATTGTTATATGAAAGTGTATCAGGTTTAGATTGTGTTGCTGATCCCCACCCGCCTAAATAATTCATTTCTTTATTATTGTTATGAGTAAACATTGTAGATTCGGGTTCTTTCATTTTTGGTGTATTCCATCCACTTGAAATTGTATTTTCAGGGGCATCCCATCCACCAATTTTATTATTTTTAGGTGTATCCCATCCAGTAGATTCCATAGCATTTGTTGCATCCCATCCACTTGATACATCTTTTTTAGATTCTTTGTTTATTGGTTTGCTCCATGTATTTGTGCTTACTTTTTTAGATGCATTTTTACCCACTGATATCCATCCATTTGAAGAGTTATTTTCGGTATTCTCTTCATTTGATACATCATTCCATTTACTATTTTCATTTTTACTAGTTTGATTAGTAAAGACTGAACCCCAATTATCACTATTATCATTATTGCTTGATTGATTAGTTGAAGGTAATCCCCATCCAACTGAATTAGTATTTTTAAATACTTCTCCCCATTCAGATGACCATCCATTCTTCATTTTAGCTTGAGTATTAGCAACGGCAGCAGCAGTAGTTGATAGTTTTTCAATAGATTCAGAAGTTTGACTTTGTTCCCAATCTGAAGAATTATTATTATTCACTCCTAGTTCATTTGATGATGAGGGGGGTGTTGATGTAGTAGGTTTTGAAGGTTCATGAGCTACTGACTTTTTATTCTTAGAACTATGTCGAGTAGTACCAATTTTATCTGTTGATTGAGAATTATTCTGACTTTCAGATGAATCTTCCTTTTTCTTTCTTGAAAATCTAATTTCTTTAGTTGTGGTTTGTTTCTCTATACCTGAAGCAAGCTGTTTATTATTATCAGCAGTAGATAAAGACTGAGTTTCACTCCAACCATTATTAGATTCATTTACCTTTTCTGAAGTTGTGTCACCTGTTTGTTTTGATACAGGCAAATCTATTATAATAATATATTAACAATAAAAAAATGCTCTCAATCTCACATTCTTTCTTTCTTTTTTTTAGGTACATAATATTGTCTTATTTTTTTCTTCCTTTTTTTTTACACACATTCATATTTCATCCATTCATTCTTATCTTTATTTGTTTCTCTTTAAAACCTTTTTCTTCTCCTTTTTTATTCCTTTTTTTTTCATTACCTTCAATTTTAACAATAGGTACTGATTCTCCAGGAACATTATTAACGGTGGTTTTTTCACTGGCTTTTTTGGTAGCTAAAGCTAAAATAAACCAAATACTTATAACTAAATCTATCAAGTTATACACAAAAAAATGTTATATACATACCAGCTACGGCTTTATTTTTCTTTGCATCAGAATTATTTGGATTTGGTGATGATGATGGATTATTATTATCATTTTTAGAAGTGCCAGTAATTTTTTTTGAAATTCCTTTATTTGTTACTGTTTCTTCAACTTTAGTAATGCTTAATTTAGTATTAATACTTGTTGCTGGTGTTTTAACTGGGATTGTTTGTTCTTTCTTTTTAGAGTTTGTCTCATTGTTTAAAGTTGGTTGTTTTTCTAATTTATCAGAAGTTGCCTAAGATGATCATAAAGATAAATAGATAAATATATAAGATAAAATATTGTAATAATAACAATAATAAATTCTCAATTATATTTATACCTTTTTAGATTTAGCTGAGGATGATTTAGTGTTATTAATGATTGGACTTGCAACAGCAGATGGTGATGATGATGATGTTTCTTTAACCTCTTTAACCTCTTCTGAAGGATGATCATTGGCTGTACTAGTATTAGTTGTTATTGTAGTAGTAGCATTAATTGATTTTCCTTTCTTTTTTTTCTTTTTTGCTGAAGTAGATTCCTCAGTTGTTGATGTTATACCAATAGAATCTAAAAACAAAGTTTGTTTCTTGATAGCATCATTGTCATACTTTAGGCGATATGCTTCAGTGATTAGCAATATACCAATGACTGTATCTAATTCATGTTGGCCAGTAGTAATACCATGTTCAAACATATCCATTAATTCTTCTTTTGATTCAATCAATTCATTATTTTTAGTTTCAAACTTGACAATTGTATCATTAATGGCGCATGCTTCACAAGCTTCACCCTCTTTCATTAAAGATTGAATAGATGCTATAGCTAAGTCATTAAACCAATCTTTTTCAAAGAGTACCTTATGTAATTCATATCTAAAGTTCTGTCTAATAGTTTGATATTGATGTTCCACTTTTTTAAGTTTTTTACGAAAATCTTTATGAGCTACCTTTTCAATTCTAGCAGCCACATTAGGTTGTGATTCTTCAGAATAAATACGACGAATTTCATTCACATCAACCAAATGTTCATTCAACTTGGTTTCCACAACTTTCTTTATAGTTTCAGCTGTTTTCAAGATGGTTTGATTTTGAATATTACAACTTTCTTTTATTTTTGAAATATCAAATTTGGTTCCCTTTTCTTGTAAATGATTAACAATCATAGTGTTATTGGTTACTCTTTCCATCAAGTTTTCTATAGCACTTAAAACAAATACTGAGAATTCTTTATTGAATTGTACCAATTCTTCCATAACAGTTGTAACAAATTGAGAATAAAAATCAGTAATGGCAAGTGTAAGTTGATCTAAATAGCCTAAAAAGGTTTCATCCACTATTTTTACATCAACACCTGATTTCTTTTTTTTAAATCCTGGAATTAAAGACGTCCAAAAGTCTTGAAAGGGTACAATATTATTTTTTTTAATCAGAGCATCCATTCTCTCTGTTAATCCATCATTTACAATATCATTTAGTTTTTTTTCCATGTTTAAAATTTTAATATTAAAATCATTCAATGGTTTCCAACAAGTAATTAATTTATCATTTAAAAGAACCAAATATTCCTTCAAGGCTTGTTTCATCTTTTCATTAATAATATCAATTTCAGTTTGTAAGTTACTTGGAGAATCATGTTTAATGTCGCAACAACAGGTTGGATCACTTTCTACGCGTTTCAAGTGACTTTTTCTCATCCCTTTAAGAAGAGCCATTTGATCTATAGTTAATGAGACACCTTGACGATCACATATGACTGCTTTTAAGATCTTAAGTTGTTGAGTACTATCTTCATCTATAATAAGATCAAAGTGTTCATCAGCGATTTCTTCTTCAAAATCAACTTGTCTAAACATAGGAGGTAAAAAACTAAATTGATTAGGTGTAACCATCCAGTCTTCACAAGCAGAAATACATTGCTTTAATAGTTCGGTATTATGATTAAAACTAGAAGTAGCAGTGGTAGTAGAGGTATTGGTAGTTGATTTAGGTTTGTTGTTAAGAACTGGTTCTAAAACTGTTGCAGCTTCCTTTTTAATATTATAAGTTGTTGGTATTTCAGTTTCTTGTTTCAAGTCTCTATTAAAAGTATCCTTTGAATCTATTGCAATGGTATATTTTCCAGCAGTGACATAATTGCTATTTTCTTTTACTTGTTTTAAATTTTGTTGTTTTCCTAAAAGTTGCTTTTTATATATTAATTGAGTCCAATCTCTACAATGATGACAACTATTGACTGGATTACACGATCCCATTCGTGCTATCTCTTTTAAAATATCAGCGTGATCAACACGAAGAAGAAGATCTTTGGATTTTCCCTTGCTTTTTTTCATTGTTTAAGAAAAAAATTAGTTGGTAAGAAAAAAAAGTTACAAAGAAAAAAATAAGGGAATAAAAAAAAGGGAAAGAAAGAGAGAAATAGAAAAATAAAAATAGAAAGGGGAATATGAAAAATTTTGCCGACCTTTGAATTTTTGTTTTTTTTTCAACCTATAAGCGAATTTTCGCTACTTATTATTATTATAATACAAGATATGTAAATAGTATTTATTATTAGTATTATTATTATTATTATTATTATTATTATTTACATATTATTCGCTAGAATAATAAAGTAGAATTAATTATCTATTAATAATTCTTTTATATCGACGTCTTTGTTCTTATATTCTTCTATTTTAGCTCTTTTTTTATTTATTTCTTCCATTTTCGCAGTAATTTCTCCATGTAACTATGTGTATTTTTTATAGTTTTATAAAAATAATTAGTTTATCTATTTATTCACTTATTAATAATTTATTACCTCTTCTCTTATGTTCCATAATCGCTCCAATTCTTGTTTTTTAACTTTAACTTTCAAAGCACGAGCCACTTGTTCAGGATCCGGTACCATGCTACATAAATAAATATAATTATATGATTATCATCATTTTTATCATGTTTATATATATATATCATACTTTGATGATGTGAGTGGATTTTCAGTTGTATCTACATCCTTGATTATTTCATCGAGTTTATTAAGTTTTTCTTCCAAATTATATTCCTTTTTCATAGATTCATAGATTTTCTAAAATAAAAGTGTATTTAAAAATTATTAGGATATATTTCATGTAGATAAAATCAAATCAAATCAAGTCAAATATTGGTCCATTTTTTTTATTACATTAAATTGATCCCTTAAATATAATGTTGATTGATTATGAGCATTGTCTATTGCGGTTGTATCCATAGTATAAAAATATTTCGATAATACTTCTGTACTAGTATATTGATATACATATGTATATTTATATTTGTATATAACATAAATAAATAAAAAATAATATTACTGAATATATATATATATATATATATATATATTTATATATATAAGTATTTATATATAATAACGTGTAAAATAAAAAAATACCTAAAAGCATATAATATACGATCTGTGAATTTCTTATATAACAAATCCAATTTATTCATACGCCCTTTTCCCTCCATGTTAAGAATAGTACTATTCATTGATGGCGGTATGTGTATATTAAAATGATCCTGATCACTTTTTTCAGTAGATGTCTGTGGAGACATTGACATTCTATCACGACTCATATCTAATAAATAAATAAATACTAACAATAATAATATTAAAGAGTATACATAAAAAAAAAGATAGAAAGAAAGAAAGAGTGACAAAAAAGAGATTTATAAAAATGAACTGAATTTTAAATTCCGGTAACATTTATTTTTTAAAAAAATGATTTTGCATCTGTTCTTCGTTATATCCATGTTATACCTGCTAACTAAAATACAAATAAACCACAAAAATATAACTAATAACGCGATGATTTTTTTTAAATATAATAGATAATTATAGATCACTTTTATTTTTTTTCCTAATCATTATTTTATGTATTTTATTTATATATAAATAAAAAAAATAAATGTATAAAACACTAGTATTATATGGGTTGTATATGGTTGTGTATGCATATGTCTCTACATGATCATGATTAAAGATAAATCCCAATAGCTATTGAAGTGAAAATGGCGCCAAATCCAAGTAATAAAGAGGCTAAAAATGCTGTTTTAAATTGTTGTAAAATAAATGTATTTTTACCTTGACTAAAAAGAAGAAAAAATCGATTAAAAGCGCTTCTTTTTATATAATAATATCAGTTATATTCTTACACAACAAACATGCCAGTAGCTGTAAGACCGCCAGTAATACAAAAATAAGCAATTAAAGGATATAAAGATACAGGAATAGGTGAAGAAAAAGGAACACCTGCTGACCAAGATTCCTTTAATCATTATGAAATAAAATAAGTAAATAAAAAAGATAAGTTAGTTTATTAATATTCTATCCAAATAATATTTAATAGCATACATATTTATATATTTATGTATTATATTTATTTTACCAAAGCTGTCGACATGATGATATAAATATTTATTACTTTCGAATAGGTATTTAAATATAAAAAGAGAGAAGAAAAGAAAAGAAGCGTAAATGTCGGCATTTAAATTTTTTATCATTATTTAAAATGAAAAACAAAAATGAACTTTGCGACTAATCTTTTTTTAATATCTTCTTGTATATATATATATATATATTTAAAAAACTTTTACATAAAACAATGTCACTTGTTCGAAAAGAAGAACCATGGTATCGTCAACCTAGTTTTATTTCCTTTATAAAATCAACAGCTATCAATTTCGTATTACCTTTTATTAATGGTGTTATGCTTGGCTTTGGTGAAATATTTGCTAACGAGTTAGTTATAAAATATGGTTGGTTTGGTTATTCAAATAACGTGGCAGTTTCATCTGTTGGTTTAAGATCTTCTGTACCTCCTGGTGCTACTGCTGAATATAAAAAGTCAATGGACTTAGAGTTAAGAAGACAAGAACGAAATAACCAACGTTTATCATAAATATATAATACTTGTAAAACTATTATTACTACTTGTTTTATTTTATTTTTATCATAGATAAAAAATTATATGTAATAAAGGAAAAACCAATTTTTCAATCGACGTGTATTAAAAAGAGTCAGCCAATTAAATTTTAGTGTGACTCTATTTTTTTTTTTTTTGTTATAAAAAAAATGTGCAACTGTTCTTTTCCTCTTTTTTTTTCTCCTTCCATTAATAATTTTTTTTATTCAAGTATATATATATATATATATATATTACCTATATATTTTATATAATTATTATTAATATATTAATATCCTCTATTTTATTTCCAAATGTCATCAAATGAGGAATACAAACGAGAATCTTGTAAAGTAGCACTAAATATGATAAAAAAAATAAAATAGTGATAAGCTTCAAATATACTAATGTTTATTAATTTTACAAATAAAACAAAATAACTAAATATCTCTTTTTTTATAATAGCAAATAATGTAAGTGATCTTGCCAGCTCCTTCTTACATTCTATGGGTCAGGAATTAATAAGTAATACTTCTGAACAGCAACCATATATGCATGAAGAAAAACCATATGTGCATGAAGATGGTAAATATTGATTAAAATACATTGCTATTTTTCACCGCTTAATATATATATATATATATATATATTCATCTTGCATACGTATATATAAATATATATCATATATGTTTAAATATATTGTTAATATTTCTATTATTTTTATTATTGCTATGTATTATATTTACTATTAATTTTTTACGTTATTATTACTATGATTATTTATTAATACTATATTTATATATATACATTTATATAATAGAACATCCATATCCTGAAGATTACCATAGAAATGAACATTATCATAATATAAAAATGGAAATGGATGATAGATCACGCGACAGAGAAAGAAGATCAAGACGTGAAAGATCTAGAGAAAGATCACATCGTGATCGTGATCGTGAAAGGGATCGTGATCGTGAACGTAGAAGTGATAGGGATAAGGAAAGGGACAGGGAAAGAGAAAGAGAAAGGGAGTATCGTAGAAGTCATAGACGCAGTATAAGTCCTCGTGATAGAAGTAGTCGTGGATCAAGTCGACGTCGTGAAGAAATACCATTGCATAAACGCCCACGTAGATTAAATAATTGGGATGTAGCACCACCTGGCATGGAAAATATGACGGCAACACAAGTAAAACAAACAGGTAAAATAAATAAAAATGATGATGATGGTGAATAAAAATAAATAAATAAATGTTGTTCTCTTTTAATATTTAATATTTAACCTTTAATTGACAATGATCATCATTACTTTTAATAGGATTATTTCCTTTACCTGGTCAAGTACTTGGAACTAAAACACCACAATCATTTGCACCACCTAGTGAACATCCTTATTTAAATGAACACAAAATAGTAAATCCAAGAATTAATCCTGTACAAGAATTTCCACAAAATCCACCAGCACCACCTATATCAGCAGCAGAAAGACAAGCACGCCGATTATATGTTGGTCAAATTCCTTATGCAATTGATGAGCAATCCACAGCTATATTCTTTAATAATTCTATGAAACAACTTATTGGAAAAGACGGAAATTATGTTAATAGTGTTCAAATTAATCGTGATAAAAATTATGCATTTGTTGAAGTAAGAACATTATCGTTAATATGTATATATTAAATTATTCAATTTTTTAATTTTAATTTTAATTTTAATTTTGATTTTAATTTTGATTTTGATTTTGATTTTGATTTTGATTTTGATTTTGATTATTTTTGATTTTAGTTTAAATCAGCAGAACAAGCTACAGCAGCAATGGCATTTGATGGTATTGTATTTCAAGGACAAATTCTTAAAATTCGAAGACCTAAAGACTACCAACCACCATCAGATGGATCAGGCAACTATACAGGACCAACATGTAAAATATATAAATTATATAAATCATATAAAATATATAAAAATATATAATATAATAGATATACGTGTATGTGTTATTAAATCATTTTATATAATGGTTTTATTTTTATTATTTACTAATAGACCTTCAATCTCATGGACTTACAAGTGTACCTGATTCTCCAGATAAGATCTTTATTGGTGGTTTACCTAATTACCTTACAGATGATCAAGTAGTAGAATTATTAAAATCATTTGGTGAACTAAAAGCCTTTAATTTAGTAAAAGAAACCAATGGACAATCGAAGGTAATTAATCATTTTATTTATATTTAATATATGTTATTCGAATAATAATAATAATAATAATAATAATAATAATAATAATAATAATAATACGTAATTTTATTATTATTGTTAAATCAGGGTTATGCTTTCTGTGAATATGCTGATCCTAGTGTAACAGATTTAGCTTGTCAGGGATTAAATAATATGGAATTAGGTGATAAAAAATTAATTGTACAAAGAGCCAGTGTAGGTGCAAAATCCAGTACAACAGCTGCTGTTACAGGAAGTAATAGTGTAGCAATTGAAAATAGAAGTCTTGTTACTGATATTCCTAGTGCTGAAATAGATGAAAATGATACTACTCGTGTATTACAGTTGATGAATATGATTGTACCGGAAGAATTAGAAGATGATGACGAATATCAAGGTAAAATTCATATACGTATACATATATATGATATAATGTTGAATAATCTATTGATATATTGCTGTTTTTATTATTACTACTATTTTAAAAAAAAATGAATTATAAAAATAGATATTTGGGAAGATATTGCAGAAGAATGTGCCAAGTTTGGTTCTATTATTGATATGAAGATTCCTAGACCTAAAAAAGATGAAGTTGTTCCTGGGTGTGGAAAAGTAAGTTAATTATCTATTATTTATATTAATGCATATTTATTTATATTTTTATTATTATTCTTTTTTTTTTTTGCTTGTATTTAGATTTTTGTTCGTTTTGAAACAA
Organism: Cunninghamella bertholletiae; assembly: GCA_037043795.1. NCBI lineage: Eukaryota > Fungi > Mucoromycota > Mucoromycetes > Mucorales > Cunninghamellaceae > Cunninghamella > Cunninghamella bertholletiae. The sequence goes on from JAZGVP010000001.1 coordinate 4,728,589, forward strand.
AAGAACAAACAATGGCTGCATTACAAGCTTTAGCTGGTCGTAAATTTTCTGATCGAACAGTTGTTGCTTCTTTTATTGATGAAGAAAAATATATTGCTGAAGAATTTTAATACGAATACTAAATTAGATCACTCATAATTTAATAATAATAACAATAAAAAAAAGAAAGAAAGAAGGAAAGAAAGAAGAAAAAAAAGAATAAGAAAAAAAACGAATTTCATTGACATACATTTTTTAAAAAAATCATTATTTATTCCTGTACAAATATATACATTTTCATTTTTCCTTTATATAGGTAAGTTGCTTTTTTTTTATATTTATAATTTACCTTATGATTTATTCAATTAAAAAGCCACTTCTCTTTTTCTTTCCATTTTTCTCTCCTGTTTATTAATATAAAAAAGCAAGAAACAAAAAACCTGACATTTTTTTATTATATAATAAAATAGTAGTAATTCTAAAATAGGCAATAGAAGGCACTAAATGGCAACCAATAATAGTATAGAATAGATGAACAGAGTACAAGTGTAAACAGTAAATCATAAGATCAAAAATTGATAGATATTAGATAGTACAAAATTCTTTTTTTGTTGCTAAAAAAGTGCTTTTTTATATTTTAAAAGTCCGAAATAGAACGAACATAGGCGGAAAAATGGGAATAATTATATATTATTGGTAAAAATAAATATCATTATAAAAAATGACAATTAAGTCATATGAAGCACTTTTTTATTTGAGTGAATATATATTATGAAACAAAAAGGATTGTTATTATACGTTTTACATATGTTATGATATAATTTAAGCGTATGAATAGTGCACATACTTTTTATATATTTTAAATATGTAAGGGTTAAAACATAAAATATACTTGTTTAAATAATTATTTAAGAACAAAGTGTAAAAATAAATAGTATCAAAAATTAATTTTTTACCAATTAGGTTTGAGATTAATTATACACCTAAAAAAATAATGCGGTTATATAAAAAAAAGGTTTAAAATAAAAAACTCCTTTTTTTCCAATTCTTCCTTTTTCTTTTTCTTATTTATTTTCTCTGTCTTATTTTTTTTTTTTTACTTCCAAAAAAACTCTTTATTTGTTTTTCCTTCTCTCTTTCTCTCTTTCTTTCTTTCTTTCTTTTTTCTTTCTTGTTATTTTTTATTTTTATCTTTATTCTTATATTTATATTGTTTTACTTATTTATTGACTTCTCTCATTATTAATTCATTTTAAATATCATATTAATATTACTATTTAACAAATGGAAGGGAAACAAGTACATTGGCAATCACCAGATACAACTAATGATAGTCATAGAAATGTACCACACTCAGCACAAATAGGATATGAAAAACAAAATACTATTAATAATCACTGGTCTTTCCCACCTCAACATATGTTAGCAGCATCAGCATCACATCAACCTTATGAACGTGAAGATGAAGAAGACGATGACGACGAAGAGGAAGAGGAAGAGGAAGACTATAGTGACTATTATGATGAGGATGGATTAGAAGAAGATGAAACTGCTTTCAACTTATTATACGCTAGAAATCAGTCTTTATCAGCACCTGAAATAACCCATGAAAGACTTGAATGGCAGCAAATGTTACAATCAGTATTAATGGGTGAAGTGATTAAATCTGAAAAAAAAAGACTTTCAAATAAAGAACGTTTCCAACAACAAAAGCCAACTCAAGAAATATGGCTTTCTTTAAGAGCTTTGTTACGTGGAAGAACTGCTCAACAAGAGCAACAATATTTAGAAGAAGGTCGCAAAGAAATCGATAAAGTACTTGAAATGGTAATGGATTTTAAAGTAAAAGATCTACCTGTAAAAAGCAATATTAATGCTGATAATAATAATAATAATAAAAATAATGAAGATAATAACAACGCTGATGATGGTCATAATAGTACTGATGATAACAATAATAATGATGAAGATAAAAATGCATATGCTTTAAAACAAGTAGCAGATGTATTAAAAAGTATTGATCGAATTGAATCACTTTATACAACTCGTGCAGAAATGACTATGGCTAATCCACAATATGGCTCACTTGCTTTTCAGACAAGATTAGATGCTCTTAATTCTTGGTGTACTATTACTAGAAGTTTAAGAATGCAATATAAAATCTTACGTGATTGGACAGGTTCAGATGATTTACAAATAGCACGTACTTCAGCACCAAATAGCGAGAGTAATAATAATAACAATAATAATAGTAATAATAATTATAATAATAATAATCATATTGGTGTTAATAACATTATAAATGATTCTCTTACTAACGGAAATGAAAATTTTATTTTTCAAGTTCAAAGAACAAATCCATCTTTTGTAGAAAGACTTTTAAAAGAGCAAGCTTTACAAGATACATTTGATAAACGTACATTATCAGCACTTAATTCATTATTAACTAAGGCAAAGCAAACAATGATTGCAAATAGTAGACATTTTAAAGAAATGAATCTACCATCATTTACTACTCAACTTCAACAATTGGCTAAATTTCCAACTTCTTTAGTAGTAGAAGCATTAAAACAACGTTTAGAAAATAAAGATCGTATGACCGAACCTCCAAAACAAATGGTAGATGCTATGATGGAAGATAATCGTGGTTTACTGGCTTTAGCTTGTAGAGTTAAACATCAATATGAAGAATTGATTCAACCTATGCTAGGATGGCAACCTCAGCATGATATGCTTTTAGATCGTGAATATGATACTGTACTTATGGAAAGTGTACGTTTTTATTTTAAGCTTATTTCTTGGAAATTAACTTTAGAACAAGAAAATAACTTAAGAGAATGTGAAGTCATGGAAAGAGAATGGGATTTTTTAAAAAATACTGTATGCCGTGCTGTTGATAAAGCTGACTGGGAATGTGCTGAACAATTTTGGTAATAATAATAATAATAATAATAATAATATAGATGCAATATAATTAACATCATCATAATTATTTTTTTTTATTATCATTATTATTATTATATATAATATATTTTACATATTTATCATGATTAATTATAATTTTAGTTCATTAACAAATCGATTGTTAGCTGATGTCATGCGTGATTATATTGCTAGTCTTAAGGTTCCTCCTGAAGCTGTAGATGGTGGTGTGGAGGTAAAATACACTAAAGTCTTACACACAATGCGTATGCGTGCACGTAAATTATTACAGTTTGCAAGGTAAAAAGTCTTTTTTTTACTATTTAATTTTTTTCCATCTCTACTCCCATTTTTTTAACTTGATTTACTTTTACTATTTGATATTAGATTTTTTATGGGACAATTTGAAAATGCTGCTGAATACGTATTAGATCCTGATAATGTAGATAATGTAGTTTCTAAACTTGTTGCTTCTGGACACTTTTTGGTATTTACAAATAGCTTTGAAGATGAACGTCTTTATATTGTTGCATCAAAATCACTATATGGCAAAGAAGAAAAAATAAAAAGTTTAGTTAGAGCATGTTTTGCAGATGATGGAAATATACCTAGCACACCTGGTACACCAGGGTCAATATCCAAAAATCAATCACAAGAAGAATATATATTAATACTTTCACCATGGCAGAATGTGATGTGGACTGGCGGTGTAGTAGAAATTAAAATTCCATTTATTCATCTTGGCCTTAAACCAAAACGTATGCGATTAGTAACAGATGATGCTAAACATTTAATTGCAGCTAGAAATGCTTTTTGGAATGCTATTCAAGAAGATTCAAATACTGTTACTTGTAATGGTAACGTCAATAACAATAATAATAATAATGGCAACAATAATAACAATAACAACAATATGGGTATTGAATTAATACAAGAACATCGTGCACATATACCAAAAATTAATAAAGAATTATCCAAGATCAAATTAACAGTATTTAAACTTGCAGATTCAACCATAAGCAGTGTCAGTACTATTCATGAGCAAACAAAAGATTTAGGATGTCAAGAATTAGTAGAAGAATGTTTTAGTTTTGCTAGTGATTTTGGTATTCGAGCAGCAAGATTTTTGGAATTAGCTGTTAGATTACAGTTAGATCTTAAATTAGTACGATTAGCTATAGATTGGATTTGCTTTATTACAGATGATTGTAATCCTTCAGATAGAAAAACTTTCCGTTGGGCTGTAGCAGCATTAGAATTTGGTCATCTTATGACACGTGGGATGAATATTTTAGCATTGAATGAAACTGAATTTGGTACTCTTCAAAGTAAAGTCGCTCGATGTATCGCTTTACTGATATCACACTTTGACGTTCTAGGAACACAATGGTCACATGAATTACAACTTAAAGAAGAACAACAACGTCAACGTAGTATCACAGCAGCGAAACGCAATTCATATGCTGCCACCTCACCTGGTGCTAAACAAGATAATATTACTACTAGTTCTACTTTTGGTGTAACAGATGATACAGTCTCATCCGCAGCTTCTAATAGTGGTGTTACTTATATAAGAGATGATTGGATGCGTGGTATTAGTGAACTTGAAGCACGTCGTAATGAAGATGAACAAGAGCGTCGTATTGTTGGTAAAATACTGGATGACCAAAAACCTGAAGATCAATCACTTGTATTTTTAGCTCCTTCCTCTTCTAATATTTCATTTAGATGGCAGCAAGGTAGATATATTGGTTCCGGTACATTCGGTTCTGTTTATTTAGCTATTAATCTTGATACTTCAACTGTCATGGCTGTAAAAGAAATCAGGTTCCCTGATTCTAGTTCTTTATCGGCTTTACACAAATCTATTAAAGAAGAAATGAAAGTCATGGAAATGCTACATCACAGAAACATTGTTCAATATTATGGCATGGTAAAGTTTTAAAAAAGAAAAAAGAAAACATTAAAAAGAGAAAAAGAAAAAAAAGCATTTCTATATTTAACTTTACTTTTTTCTTCTTCTTCATCATCTTCTTTTTTATTAATCAATATTATATCAAATATTATATAGGAAGTTCACCGTGATAAAGTGTATATTTTTATGGAATACTGTGAAAATGGAAGCTTAGGCTCTTATTTAGAACATGGTGGTCGTATTGAAGATGAATTGTATATAGTAGATTATTCATATCAATTATTAAGTGGATTAGCTTATTTACATGAAAACAACATTGTCCATCGTGATATTAAACCTGATAGTAAGAAAATGAAAAGCAAAAAAAAAAATATATAATAATAATCAACATATTAAAACATTATATCCTTTTTTTTATTATTACCATTATTATCATTTTGTTTTATTAAGATATACTTATTGATTATCAAGGACAATTAAAATTATCTGATTTTGGTGCTGCTAAAATCTTAGCAAAAGGTCAAAAAACAATGGGACATACTACCATGCATATGAATGTAAATAGTTTAGCTGGAACACCAATGTATATGGTAAGGATTGATATATATATTTATATATATATATTCATTTGTACATTTATTTATTTGTTAATCTGTTTAATTATTTTATTTTTTATTTGTTTATTAAATATAGGCCCCTGAAGTAATTACCGGAGGTAAAACTGGACGTAAAGGATCAATGGATATATGGTCTTTAGGTTGCTGTATCGTGCATATGGCTACAGGAAGAAGACCTTGGAGTACTTTAGAAAATGAATGGTCAGTTATGTATCATGTTGTCACTGGCCATCCACCATTACCTGATCCGTCACAATTATCCGAATTGGGAATTGATTTTTTGAAAAAATGTTTTACAAGAGATCCTGCTGAAAGACCTAGTGCAGTAGAATTACTTGAACATCCATGGATAACTAAGTATTTAGAAAGTTATAGCGAAGATCCATCCAGTTTTGATTTATCAGCTGATATGGGTACAAATTCATCCACAATGAATTCTATGGATATGCAATCTACTTGGCAAGGTAGCATTGATGATGTTACAAAAAAATCCATTAGCTCCATAAGATCAATAGATCGCGTAACATTTTTACAAAACGGATTAGAAAATGTTGAACATGTTCATCATATAAATAATTAATGTTTTTTTTATTTTTTTTCCAACTTATTCTTAAAAAAAATCAACCAACCATGTTCACCCTTCCTTTCTCTTATAAATATATATATACATACATACAATTTTTTTTTTCATCATTCATATATCATTCTTTACGAGCATAGTTCATTTTCTTTTTTTATTCTTTTTAAATATAAAAATATATCTACAGCTATATATTTATATATATATATATATATATATAATAAAGTAAGCAATAACTATTATAATAACAAAGAAGAAGAAAAAAGGTAACGCCACAGTAATCAGATCATAAATTTAAATTTTAACTAAAAAAAAGTGCCCTTTAATACAAAACAATAACAATGTTTTATCAAAATATACGTTTGCTTTCATTTGTCTCAACTTAGCATAATTGTAGGAAAAAAAGAAAAAATTTAATTGGCTTAAAAAAATAGCGACACCAATAGAAATAGGAGGCAAAGTAATTTTAAAAATCGCGCAGAAGGCGTGACTGCATTTGAAATTTTAATAAACAATAGTGATTTTTTTTTTTGATTTTTAACTTTTCTTCTTTACTTCCTTTTTTTTTTTTAATACTTATTCATATATATATTTTTTATAATGCGTTTTCCTAAAGATAACTGCTGTAAAAAATTTCCACATATTGGTATATTAAAACCTTTACATAATCGTGTTCGATCTTTACGCGATTCTCATAATCTTAGACCTGCACCTTATAGAAAAAAATTTTTCACTTTACCTGAAGAAATCGATGAAGCTAAAAAGAGCTTTAGTCAAAAAAGTATTGGAACTGCTAAATTACTTATATCACGCGCCATTAGTGGTGCTCGCCTTGGATATCGATCAATTGATTCTATGGTAACCTTTTTTAAGTCAATGCACAAACAATCTGTTAATAAAGATACTAGAGATGGTGTTGTTGAAGCTATTTTACAAGAATTTAAAGAACAAGAAACTATTCATTATGAACAACTTGAATCTTTATCACCACAAGAAATAGAAGCAAGAACCGAAAACTTCATTGCATCAATCAATTTCACAAAGGTATATATTATTTTTTATTAAAAGCAAACACTGATGAATATATATATATATATATGTATATAATTGATCTATTTATTTATTTGTTTACTTAAATGCCTATTTATTTTGTTTACTTTTTTTTTCTTTTATATAGGAAGCAAAAGTTATTAATGATATTGATTGCTTAGCTTACTTTAATAGTCAAACAATAAAAGAATTAAAAATACTTTCTGATCAAGAATGCTATAATAGACGATTTAACAAGATTAGAAACACTATCACGTAATACATATAATAATAATAATAATAATTACACAAAATAATTCTTACCATATTACTAATTTTTTTTTCTTTCTCTCTCCCTCCCCCTTTTTTTTTCCTTAAAAAATATTAATAGAACCTTACAATATAAAGATCGTTTAATTGATGAACCTGTACCAATCAAATTAAATTATGTTATTCATCATTATTTATTATGTGCTATGGATATTAAAAATGAAATGCTTGATTATCCTATTCTTCCTTTAGCAAAATTAAATATTATTGAACGAATGTTCCGTTCATATATTGGTAATAATAATAACAATAATAATAATATAACACTAATAATAACATTATCTATATACTAATATATATATATTTATGTTTAATAGAATTTGAAAAAGTACCTCCTATATTAATTGTGGATGTTATGATTGACTTCTTCATCAACGAAGTACAATATAACTACGATTTTTGGTTATTAATGATAAATCGATGTCCAGATCTCGCTGAAATGAAGACAAAAGATCAATTCCACTCAAGTAGCACAATGATTTCTCATCTTTTGGGATTAAAATTCCAATTCTTACACGAAAAAAACTATTCTATTCCAGCAGAATTATTTTATGTTGCTGCTATACTAATTAATGAACAATTAGCTTCTCTTAACGACTTGCTTCCTTATATTGTAAATACTAAAGATAAAAATACCAATGTAAATATCAATAATAACAATCAAACACAACTTGTAAATAATAATAATGATACCCAATCTAATCAATACTCCCACAATACCTTATTATTCGTCATGGCATTAATATCAGTTGGTGCAACATCTCATGTTATCAAAATACTTCAACAAGATTCAATGATCAAACCAGAATTACTTTTACCATGGGTTAATGAATTAGCAAATCAAATTGTTAACAAAATGTATAATGCAAGAATTTCTAAAACAAAATCATCTCCATCATTGCCACCATCAACTTCACCAGTAATAGCAAATTATCAACATAGCATCTACTTGGAATCTGATGATGAATTTGAATCAGAAAACTCTGATATGTTCTCAGATGTAACTTATAAATCCAACAACAGTCCCAAGAGTAATAATAATAAAGATGGTTTAGAAAATTTAAATACGATTGACACATTTACACCCTGCTTCAATATGGTTAATACAAACTTTTTTTATACTGAAAAGCGTGACGCTATTTATCAATCTGATTCTTTAGAATCATTCGGAAATGCATTAATTCCCATAATTGAATTATTAGATATTGAAAAAGTAGATGTATCAATGATAAACAAGATCATTGAGATTTTAAGTAGTTTTGCTGGACAATCAGTTAGATTACGTAGAACAGATTATAATTTATTTATGAACAAAATCATCTTCCCAGCTTTAATTAATGATCCTAATATTGATGTCTTTAAATTTATATCCAAATTGGATGGTCAGCAACGTTTAGATATTTATCAATTATGGCAAAAGAATATTGACACTAAAAATGGAAAACTCCGTGATCAATGTAACATTGCATTACAATCTACTAAAGAGTTATTAACACAGGCATTGTCATCATCATCTATCACTACATCTTCATTCAACTCTACTACAACCAAGGACGGCGTTATCATCAAATCTATACAAAGTATTGCTTCAAAACATCCTACAGAAGTTGCTTATTATATTGTTAATAAAATTATTACTCCTATTCTCAATAATCCTATTGCCACCTCACATCATCATTTACGTATCATAGCTGATATATATCGTGGTTCAAGTAATTTGGCTTGGGATGTATTTATAAGTCTTTTAGCTGATAAAGCTGTATCAATGACTGGTCACTACTGGTCAGAAACAACAACCTATCTACCTACAGAAAATGATAAGGAAAATATTGTGGCTGGTGAACCTTATGATTTAAAATTACCAAAAAAAATCAACTACTTAACCATTTTATCAGATTCAATTGTACAAAAATCAAATCATGATTCTAGCTTGTTACGAGAATACCTTGCCTGTTTCTTTAATGATGATAGTCATACTATGCAATACCCTTGTTTAAGAAGATTACCATCTTTCTATAAAGTTTACTTTATAGAAAGTATGTGTCCTACTAAATTAAATTCAACAACATCAACTAAAAGAAGTGCTCAACAAGCTTTGGAAAGCGATAGCAGAAAACGAATTTGTTAATTCTTTACATATGCATTTATTATATATACTGGTTTTATATATACGTTTATAAATATTATTACACATACTGTTTTATACATTATCATTTAAAAAAATGAAAAAAAAAATTCTCTATATAAATACCTTCTCCTTTAAAAATCCCTCAATATATGTATTATTTTAATTAGTTTATTAAACCATTATCTTTATTATTATAATAATAAATATCATCTAAATCCCTTTGTAATTAGTATACTTTTTTCTATGAGCAATGAAATTGAAAAGCCGTACCAATAAAATAAAATAACTAATATCACCGCCATTTACCCCTTTTAGGAATTGATCAAAAGATTGATCAAAAAAAAATAGATTTAAATTTTTCAACTCTGTCATTCTCTTTTTTTTTTTCTCTTTTTCCTTTCTTTTTTTATTTTTACATATATCTACACGCAAAATAAAATACCCTTATACTAGATAAAAAAAAGTAAATAAACATGGCTAATATTCTTCGTCGTTCTCTTTCTACTGCTGCTTCACCATTAAAGATTGGTCTTATTCCTGCTGATGGTATTGGTAGAGAAGGTAATTTAAGAATATAAAAATAAAAAGCAAAGGAAATAAACTGAAACAACTTGATAAAATACATGTTTAATATTGATAATATATGCTTATTTATTTATTTATTTATTTCCTTTTATTATGAATAGTTATTCCTGTAAGTTTCTAATTAACATATATATTTATAAAAAAAAGTTATCACAGAGAGAAAAAGAGAAAAAGCATGATAGGAAGTAGGAAAACCCTTTTTTTTTGGTTTATTTATTTATTTATTTATTTTTATATATTTTTAGGCTGCTCAACGCGTATTAGAAGCTCTTCCAAATGGACCACGTTTTGAATTCGTTAACTTGGATGCTGGTTTTGAACACTTCCAAAAGACAGGCACTGCTTTACCTCAATCCACTATTGATACTCTTAAAAATGAATGTCAAGGTGCTTTATTTGGCGCTGTCAGTTCTCCTTCTCATAAAGTAGCTGGTTATTCTTCTCCTATTGTTGCTCTTCGTAAACATTTGGATTTATATGCAAACGTTCGTCCTGTTGCTTCTGTTGCTTCTCCTGCTTTCCCTCAACAAAAGGAATTAGATATGTTAATTATTCGTGAAAATACTGAATGTTTGGTAAGAAAGTCAATTAAAAAATAAATGGCATATATATATGAAAAGTGAATTAAAAAAGAGAAAAAGAAATAGAATACATAAATCATCATTTAATTATAAATATTCATTATTATCACTATTATCACTATTATTATTATTAATATTACTATTATTATTATCATTATTATTATTATTAATTTTATTGTATTTTCTCTTTATTTTTTTTAGTATATTAAATCAGAACGTCAAGAAGTTGATCCTAAGACTGGTCTTAAAGTTGCTTACGCTGATCGTAGAATTTCTGAATATGCATCCAAGCGTGCTGGTACCATGGCTTTCAACATGGCTTTGACTCGTCAAAAATTACGTGAACAAAAGCCTTTAGAAAAACGCATTTGGAAGGTAAATATAAACATTAGATTTAAATAAGGAAAAATATAATGGTTGTTTCATTTTCGGTTTTTAATATATTTTTTTTTTTTGTACTCATGTATTTCTTTATTTCTTTATTATTTATTTAAAAAATGACAATTATCATCATCATTATTATTATATTATCATAGCATAAGCCTCGTGTTACTATTGTTCATAAATCTAATGTATTGAGTACTACTGATGGCTTATGGCGTGAAACTGTTAGAGCTGTAAAAGAACAAAATCCCGATAAATATGGTGGTGTAGATATGGAAGAACAATTAGTAGATTCTATGGTATATCGTATGTTCCGTGAACCTGAAGCCTTTGATGTAGTTGTAGCCCCAAATCTTTATGGTGATATTATTAGGTAAACATAATAATAATAAATAGGACAATAAAGAAAAAATATCCATAATGGAAAAATGGAATATATACATGTTTATAAATATAGTACTAATCATCATCAATATATAAATATATATATATAAATTAGCGATGGTGCTGCTGCTCTTGTAGGATCACTTGGTGTTGTACCTTCTGCTAATGTAGGTGATGATTTTGTTATGGGAGAACCCGTTCATGGATCAGCTCCTGATATTGCTGGTAAAGGTATTGCTAACCCTATTGCTGCTATTCGTTCCGCTGGTTTATTATTAGAACACTTGGGTCACACTGAACATGCTTTGAAAATGTATGATGCTGTTGATACTGTATTAGCTGAAGGTTCTATCTTAACCCCTGATTTAGGTGGTAAGAGTACCACAAATGAAGTTGTTGAAGCTATTTTAAAACATATTTAAAATAAAAAAAATTATAAAAAATAGGCAAATTCTGTATAGATAACATATAATAATAAAAATAATAAAAAGGTTTTTTATATTTAATTTAATATTAAAAATAAAAATAAAAATAAAAACGCATGTATGCATCACATATACATATATATATAGTTATATATTTATAAATAAATAAAGACAAAAAATGAAGGTTTAAAATGATATTTTGTTTTTCTATTAAAAAAAACATTAAACCGCCGAATATATTGCTATTTTTGGAAATAATATAAAACTAAAGTATCAATCAATTTATCTTTATTTTATATTAATAAATCAAAAAAAAAAAAAACTAAGTATATAATATATATATATATATATATATATATATATAATCATTATATAAATAAAAAGTAATTTAATAAATAAAAAACACTTGAAAAATGTATTTTTTTAATATATATTCATTTTGGAACTGATCAACCTTTTCTTTTAATATAGAGAATGCATATATAATTATATGTTGAATTCTCATTATCCCTTCCTTACTTTTCATTTCATTTTTATCTTCATTATCATTATTATTTCGCATGTACGTATTTGTATGTATTTTTTTTTGTTTTTATATATAAATTAATATTATCCATCTTTTATATACAATTAAATTTACATATATCATTATTTTAAACCTGACTCCCAAAAAAATTTCTAAATTACGTGTTAATGATAATTATTAAGCTTCTTATTATTGTTAAAAAGTGGGCATATGATAGTAAACAAATTCAACTTTGATCGAAATTGTGATCATTGATAAATATAAACAATAAAATTGAAATGTTATATTTTCAAGAGTTTTCTTAAGTAAAAAGGTTTATTTCTTTTTTTAAGCAAATAAAATATGCTTTAAAATATCACATATGAAAGAAAATCTCGACTATGATTGGTTGGGTTTCAAAAAATATGAATAAAAAAATACTGCAACCAAAAAAAAATTTCTAAACTCTTTCTTTCCCCTTTCCTTTTGTTTATCGTAATTTTATATTTTTTTCACTTATAACACCTTTTTTTTTTTTTTTTTTTTTTCTCTTTTCCTTTTATTTCTTTATAAAAAAAAGCTATCTATTTTAATTTAAATAAACATCATTATAAACATATAACATATTTTTAAAACAAGTTGTTAATAAAGCAAAGGTTAGATATATTTTTGAATGAATATTCAATAATAATAATAATAATAAATGGCTACAGCGACTGTTTCAGGACAATCATTTATACGTACTTTACGGCATTATTTGGAAAAAAATAAACACAAACTATCAGCTAAATATAATAATAATAATAATAATAACACTTCAATACCAACTTCACTTCTTCCTTTTCATAATAGTAATAAACTTGCAGCATCTAATAATGGATTCCCTTACATGTCCTTACTTGCAGTCACTTCTTCAGTGAATACTTCAATAAGTTTGGAAAATGTACCATATATGCCCCAGTCTTCCAGCTTTTCACTAGATATTCATTATCTTTATTTTCTATATGTTCATTTTGAAGAACTTGGATTAGATATAGATAGTTCATTATTAGGGACTTTACCTTCGGATGCAATAGTATATACCGACCACGTGGTGGATGACGATACAGGTAAACCACCTTCAATTTTATCTATTGGATCTGTTTCTTCTACCATGTCAACCCTTTCTCTTAGCTCTGGATGGCAATTTTGGAAAAAACAAGAACAAAAAAGTAATCATGGTGGCCAAAACACTACTACTTTACAAGAAGATATTGTTATTATTCATGATCAACTTTCAACCATATCTGCACTTAAACTTCATATGAATGTTATTGTACTGCCAGATGGTCAACCACGTAGCGGAAAGAGAGCTATTCAGGGTTATGAACAGCCCCTTTCACAACAAGGTGATGTGATTCTATCTTTGATACCTTTTGAGCGTTTATCGTATTTAGAATTAGATCATATTCATCCTCGTTTGATTGGTGGTTGGTCTCATTTTGGTTCGAATTTAATTAGTTTGGTGATTAAACGTGCTGGTCTTGAAGATGCTAATGAAGTATTAGATTTATTAAAAATAAATAATGATAATAATAATAATAAGGGTGATGGTGATGATGAAAATAATGAAATAAAAAAGAATCAAATGGAAAATAATAGTCAACAACAACAAAATTCACAAAAAAGAAATCGATTACAAATGCTTTCCTTACAAGATAATAATATCACAACACTTGAAAAGGAATCTTTACAATCTATTAAATCTCTTACACATCTCAATTTATCATCTAATTTATTAATTGATGTACCTTCAGCCTTATCTACACTTTTTAATTTATATTCTCTAAATTTATCTTATAATATGATTTCATTTGTAAATGGTATCAATGCTATTTTAGGAAATATTCAGGAATTAAATTTACGTGGTAATCGTTTAACTTCTATTGTTGGTTTGGATCGCCTTTATGCTTTAGAAAAATTGGATATTCGTAATAATCGTATAGAGGATATTACTGAAATCAATCGTTTATTAACATTACCTAACTTGGAAGATATATGGGTAGCAGGAAATCCATTTGCTGAAACAAATGTAAGTAATCATTATATTTATATATACTCATACAAATTTCATATAAAAAGAAAATTAAAAAAAAAAATAAGATAAAAAAAAAAGTGAAGGAAGCGGAAACTTTTTTTAATACTGTCATTATAATGATTAACCTTTTATTATTATTATTATTATTACTTTTAGTCAAATTATCGTATTGATATATTTAATGAATTCTATTCTCATCACTTGGAAATCAGAATAGATGGTACTGGGCCTTCATTTACTGAAAAATTACAAATTAAATCGACACCCCATACTCACATTCATGATAATACGCCATTAGCAGAAGAATCACCATCAACTACACCTGTTCCTAATTCTAATAATCAAAACAATAACAATAACAATAACAGTGACAATAATAATGATAATAATAATAATAATAATAACAATAATAATAATAATATACCCAATGAAAATTCAGCTGCGCCAGCAACAACTACACCGTCCTCTTCGACTGGAATAGCGAAAGCAAAATCAAAGAAAGCAAAACGTATTATTCGTTTACGTCAAGATATTCCACCAATACCATCTATGGAAAACGATGAACCTGTATCACCAAGTTCTTCTCATGTACATCGATTAGCTGATTTACAAGATTCTGTTAGACCTACTTTAACAAGACGTAAATCAAATGCATCTAAAAAATCATCTACATCAAGCGTTCATCATAGTAGAAGAAAATCGCCTTTACCAAGGTCAAAATCACCTACACCACCTTTACCATTATCACTTTCTAATAGCACTAAATCCAATTATGTAGGAGAGTCATCATTATCAAATAATGTTGCTGAAGATGATAATAATAATAATAACAATAATGAAGAGGAAGATGAAGATGAAAATAATAAGAGTGATCAAGGATTTTCTGGTAGTAAACGTTCTCGTATGACTCCACTAGATGCTTATCGTCGTCAAATAGAAATCACAAGAAGTGAAGCTGGAACTAGTTGGTTACGTGTATTACAAGAAATGAATGCACTTAAAAATGGAAAACTTAAAGATATACCTACTATGGAATAATTTATAATTATTATATTAATCATATATATAACAATTTTAATAATAATAATAATAATAATAATAATAACAGCAATAATAATAATATAATAATAATAATAATAAATGTGATAATAGTAATAATATTAAAAAACAACAGGAATAAAAACAATAAAAACATATGGATAAACCAAATATTATATATATGATCTTTTATTTATAATTTCAAAAATGACAGATGGTATTTTTAGCTCCGATTTAAACAACGAATTTATGGAATCCTCTTTTCTTGCGTTTCTTTTCTTCTTTCTTTTACTTCTTTTTTTTTTATAGCAATCCTTTACTTTTTCTTTTTTTCTTTCTTCTATTTTTTTTTTTGTAGCTCATAAAAAATGAGTACTTCTTCTTCACCAGTATTAACTTATAAAGAAGAAAAAGAGGCATGGGTATCAAACTGTACTGGTGGATCTATATTTGAAGTCTTTGCTATTGCTTCTTCATGTGCTATATCACATTGGTTTTATCTTACTTTAGCCAAATCCAACTTTATTAATCCAAATTCATTTATATGTCAAGTATTCATCTATGTATTACCTTCATTATTATTACAAACTATATTTTCCGACCATATTTTACAAGTATTATCTGGTATGATATTTTTAACTGTCAATATCCTTTATAGAACTATGAGAGAAGACCCTAGTATTACTCGTTTACAAGAAGCTTTAAAACATAAGAAAAACAACAAAACAACAAAAGAAAAAGAATCAAAAGATAATGATGATAATGATAGTAAAAAAAAATCAACTGCTTCTACTTCAACAATATCTACTTATAAAACTTATTTAACAGTATATCGTGGTGCTACCATGTTATTAACTTGTATTGCTATTTTAGCTGTGGATTTTCCTGTTTTTCCTAGACGATTTGCTAAAGTAGAAACTTTTGGAACTTCTTTGGTAACATTTATAAAAAATATACACGCACACACACACATATATATATATATATATATATATTCAATTTATATTCATTATTATCCTTTATTTTTTTTATTAGATGGATATTGGTGTTGGATCATTTGTATTTTCATCAGGTATTATTGCATCCAAATCTGTTAGTAATAGTTTACAATTATTAAATATAAAATCCAGATTCTGGCAAGCTGTAAAATCATCCATACCTTTACTATTTTTGGGTTTGATACGCCTTATATTGACAAAAGGTGTTGATTATCAAGTAAGTCCTTATTTTTAATTTTAATTTTATTATTATTATCTATTTTAAAAATGATCTATTTATTTTAATGCGTTTTTCTTTTTTGTTTAATCTTTTTTTTATACCTAATCTTTTTTTTATTCTATTAGTTACATAATTCAGAATATGGACTTCATTGGAACTTTTTTATTACCCTTGGACTATTACCACCACTTGTTACATTAGCTACTTGGTTAAAAAAATCATCATATCAACAAATACAATTTTCCTATTTTGGATGGATAATTAGTGTTTCTTATCAATATGTATTGCTTAGATACGGATTACAGCATTGGATCCTTGAAACTCCTAGAACAAATCTGATTAGTGCTAATAAGGAAGGGATTTGTAGTTTAATTGGTTACTCAGCTATCTTTTTATTTGGAATTGATACTGGAAATACTTTATTTAATTCTCTTGATAATTATAACGTTATTGGTGTAAAATTAAGTGTAAGAAGTATCTTTTATTGGGTAGCACTTGGATTATGGAATTTAATATTAAAAGATGAACAATACAATATATCTAGAAGATTGTGTAATCTTCCATATATCGTATGGGTAGTTTCTTTTAATCTTTCATTAATTACTATTTTAATATGGATAGAACATAAAATGGATGCTCAAAAGGTTGAACCTCCTCGATTATTAACATATATAAATTTGAATGGTCTTGCTACATTTTTATTGGTAAAACGAAGAAAAATAAATATACTTTAGTAAAGGATAGTTTTTTTTTTGGGTATTAATAAATTTCATGCTATTTTTATATTTTTAGGCTAACATATTAACAGGATTAATCAATTTAAGTATGAAGACTTTATACGCTTCTTCAATAGAAAGTGTGGTGGTACTTTTTATTTATATAACCTTGGTTTCTTTATTTCCTTGGATTTTATGGGATGTCTTCCAAATTCGAATTAGGCTCTGAACTTGAAATAAATAAATAAATATTTTTTTGTTTACCAATCCTCTTTTTTTAACTTCCCTTTCCTTTTTCTTATTCCTATTTTTTTTTATATCTATAAAAAAATATAACTGTATATATATATATCTCTTTATTTTACATACTTATTATAATACTATATATTATACTTTAATATATAGTATTTTTTTATTTCTATTATTGTGTATAAATCTACTTATTTAATATTTATATATATAAATATATATATATCAATATAATTTTTAAAATAGAAAATTATGGATGGTAGGTCGTTTTTATATATACAAATATATTTTGAATCTGTTTATGCTATTTTCTTTTTACTTTAAAATATACCTAACGCAACAAATTTATTTGCAACATATTATTCAACTTGTTTAAGCTTATGTATATATATAAAAACATATAAAGATTATATTTAAATACAAGTATATATTTTTTATATAAGTATATAAATAATATATATCTTTTATTTTTAACTTTATAAATTCCTTTTTAAAGTTGGACTTTTTTTCCTTTGTGTCTCTTTTTTTATACTTCTTTAATATTACGCTCTTTATTTGATATATTTATGTATATTTATATATGTGTTTATATTTTAAAAACTAAAAGAATAAAAACACAGTTACTAATACTTATTTTCTATATTTTATTTATTATATTACTTTAGATGGTATTATGATGAATCATACAGAAGATAGTAATGAAGAAGAAGAACTTTTACATCATAGAAAAACAAAACAACGTAGAAATATCATAGCTTCATCTTCAGAAGATAATAGTGAGTTTGATATGTCGTCACCCTCACCTGTTTTATCAGACACCATGGATATTGACCAAAAAGAAGAGGAAGAGGACGATAATATGAGTGAATTATCAGTTAAAGAAGAAGAAGATTTTATAGATGTAAATGATCAGGATGAACAATATGAATACAATAGAAACACAAATAGTAATAATGATACCATTGATATGAATCAACTTGATCCTGATCTTTATTGTTTAAGAAGATCAAATCGTCAAAAACGTCGACCAATGAATTATACCGTAAGTATTTCATAAAGAAAAAGAAAAAGAGAAGAATTAAAAACAATAATCAAACAAATAAAAAAATTAATAACGTAATTATATGAAAAATAATAATAATTAAAAATAATTGCTTATATATATATACATAGATAAAAGATGATGATGGCCAAAATGATTCATATGTATCAGATGATGATGATGATGATGATGATGAAAATTCAGATAGTAATGAACAGTCTAGTAGTGAAGATAATGATGATGATGATTACGATTATGCAGCACCCGTTAGGAAATCTAAACGATCAAGTAGACTCCAACAAAAAAAATCACCATTAAAAACTAGAGGTAAAAAAAATACATCATATAGTTAAAAGAAAAAAAAGGATATATCAGCAAATCAATATATATATATATATATATATATATATATATATATAAGTATGATCATCATTTTGAAATATAATAAAAAATTCACGCCATGTTATTTTAATTATAGCAACACCAAGAAAACAAAAAATTGAATCTTATAATGAACCAAGTAGTAGTGATCCTGAAAATGATGATGATGATGATGACGACGATGACGATGACGATACATGGGGTACTACTAGATCCACCCGTAAAAGAAAATCAAAATCAAAAAAATCTAATAAAGGTAAAAAGATATAGCAATATAGTTGTAATGAATTTGATGTAAAAGTAGTATGGTTTTTATTTATTGATTGGTTTATTATTTTTTCTTCTTTTAAAATTAAAAATAGAATTATTCATATCTTCAAGTGATTCTTTACGATACTCAACAAGAAAACGGAACGTAGTAACTGATTACAATGAAGATAATGCAGAATTATGGGGATTATCTGAAGATGATGATGATGGAGTGAATAATAATAACAATAATAATAATAATATATCTTATCAAAACTCAAATGTAGAAGAAGATATAATTGAAAGTGTGCATGATCATAGAAGAAGAGAGGGATTTGGTAAGTTTATTTAACTATATTTTTAATTTAAAGGACCAGTATATATATATACATGCTTTTAAATTTATTTTATTAATATTATTAATACTACCGTAATTATCTTTATTAGAAAATGACAAAGAAGATATACCTCAAAAAAATATGGAATTTAGAATCAAATGGAAAAATTGGTCACATATACACGATACATGGGATACATTAAATTATTTATCAACCTTTAAAGGATTTAGAAAAGTAGAAAATTATATAAAAGTATATGTAGAAGAAGAACTATATTTAAGGCAACATCCAGAATCAACAAAAGAAGAAATTGAACAACAAAGTATTAATACAGAACGTAGAAGGGAGGAAATCAATGATTGGTGTACAGTTGATAGAATTATTGGAAAACGTGGTATATCATCTAATACAGAATATCTTGTAAAATGGAAACGATTACATTATGATGAATGCACATACGAATCAGCAGATTTAATTAGCAGTAGTAGTCAAAATGAAATTGATGCCTTTTTAGACCGTCAGCAAAGTCGTAAAATTCCTCCTTTATCAAAAA
The DNA here is from genome assembly GCA_037043795.1 of Cunninghamella bertholletiae. NCBI lineage: Eukaryota > Fungi > Mucoromycota > Mucoromycetes > Mucorales > Cunninghamellaceae > Cunninghamella > Cunninghamella bertholletiae. Next base: position 4,748,814 of record JAZGVP010000001.1, read on the forward strand.
ACTATAATAGAGATAGACCTACCTTTTCTATTATACGTGAACAACCTTCTTATATTTCGGGTGGAGAATTACGTGACTATCAATTACATGGTATTAGTTGGATGTATTGGTTATGGTGTACTCGTAAAAATGGTATGTTGGCAGATGAAATGGGGTTAGGTAAAACAGTACAAACGATTGGTTTCTTAAGCACTTTATATCATAAACATGATCAATTTGGTCCCTTTTTAATTGTTGTACCCCTCTCTACTTCTGAAAATTGGATGTCTGAATTAAAACAATGGGCTCCTGATATGAATGCACTTTGCTATGTTGGTAATCGTGCTTCACGTCAAGTAATAAGAGATGAAGAATTTTATTTACCTGGTACAAAAAAATTGAAATTTAATGTACTGGTTACTACTTATGAAATTATTTTAAAAGATCGTGACGCGCTGGGCGCTCTTTCATGGCAATATTTAGCAGTAGATGAAGCTCATCGATTAAAAAATTCTGAATCACAACTTTATGAAGCTTTACAAGGTTTTAAAACAGCTAATCGGTTATTAATCACTGGTACTCCTTTACAAAATAGTGTAAAAGAATTATTAGCATTGGTACGTTTTCTTATGCCTACAATGGATCTTTCTGAATTAAATGTGGATTTAGATAATGTTGATAATGGTGTGGAGCAAGAAAAAAAGATCAAAGCACTACATGATAGTATTAAAAACATTATGTTACGGCGATTAAAGAAGGACGTGGAGAAATCATTACCCAGTAAGACTGAACGTATCTTACGTGTAGAAATGAGTGAACTCCAAAAATTATTTTATAGAAATATTCTTACTAAAAATTTTGGGGTACTCAGTAAAGGTTCTGATAAAAATAAAAAACAATGGCTTAATATTGCCATTGAATTAAAAAAAGCAAGCAATCATCCTTATTTATTCCCTGATGCTGAAACAATATCACCTAGTAGAATGGAGCAATTAAAAGGATTAGTAGAAAACAGCGGCAAGATGATTTTATTAGATAAATTATTAGCAAGGCTCAAGGCAGATGGACATCGTGTACTTATCTTTTCTCAATTGGTGATGATGTTGGATATTTTATCTGATTATTTGGCTTTACGTGGTCACCCATTTCAAAGATTGGATGGTAGTATGAAGCCTGAAGAAAGAAATAAAGCTATTGAACATTTTAATACACCTGACAGTCCTGATTTTGTATTTTTATTATCCACTCGTGCTGGTGGTATGGGTATCAATTTAGTCACAGCAGATACAGTCATCATTTTTGATTCAGATTGGAATCCTCAAAATGACTTGCAGGCAATGTCAAGAGCTCATCGAATTGGACAAACTAAATCTGTCAATGTATATCGATTTGTTACAAAGGGAACAATGGAAGAAGATATTATTGAACGTGCAAAAAGAAAAATGGTTTTAGAATATTGTATTATTAAACAAATGGATACTTCTGGTTTAACGTTATTACCTGAAAATTCATTAACAACAGCATCTGGTAAAATGAGGGAATTACCCTTTAATAAAGATGAAATGTCAGCTATTCTTAAATTTGGTGCTCAAAATATGTTTCAATCGAATGAAAATACTCAACAGTTAAATGATATGGATTTAGATGATATTTTAGCTCGTGCTGAGCATACAGAAACCATGGATCAAGGTGGTGATGCTAGTGCTTTAGGTAGTGAAGATTTCCTTGCTCAGTTCAAAATATCTGATTATGGTGGTAGTGCAAATGATTTATCTTGGGATGAAATTATTCCCGAAAGTGAAAGACAACAATATGAAGATCAACAAAGAATGGAGGATGAAATTGCTTTATATGAACGTGCAGCACGAAAACGTGGACGTAATTATCAAGAAAATTTAGATGATGATGACGATGATGATAATAATAATAATGGAAATAATGTAACCAAAAAAAAGAGACGTAGCAATGGATCTGGATTCAATAGTAAAGAATTATCTGAAAAGGACTTACGTGCTTTACATAGAGGTGTTTTACGATATGGTGATTTAGAAGCAAGATATGAAGAAGCTATTAAAGATACAGATTTGGAAAATAAAGATAAAGAAATCATCCTTCAATATTACTGGAGTCTTGTTAATGCATGTAAAGAAAAAGTGAAGGAACAAATTCAAAAAATGAATAATAATGATTCTAAAAATGATACCGATTATGAAAATGATACATTGTTATTACGTGGAATTAGATTAACAAAAACAAAAGCAATTTTATTTACGTGGAATAATATTCAAAATATTAATGCTGGTCAATTATTACAACGTCATCATGATATGAAAGTATTAGCTCGTCGATTAAAATCTATGAATGATATGTTAACATTTAGATTATCATTGGATGCTAAGCGTGTACAAGGATGGTCTTGTTCTTGGGGTCAAAAAGAAGATGCAATGCTTTTAGTAGGTGTTCATAAATATGGGTTTGGCATGTGGTCTACCATCCAAGCAGATACTTCGCTAGGGTTAAATGGAAAATTCTTTTTGGGACAGTCAAGTAACAATAATAATAATAACAGTGATGATGAAAATGATAAACGCACTCCTAAAGCAGTTCATTTAGTACGTAGAGCAGAACAATTATTAAAAATATGCGCTGAAGAAGAATTTAGTATTACTTCGCCATCATCCTCATTAAAAAAAGGAAGAAATATATCAGCATCACCATCACTCTCATCATCTCCAGCTAATGAAAATAAAAAGAATATTAAAAAAATAAAAACGATACCAAAAAGAAAACAAAGGAAGAACAGTAATGATGATATCACAGAAACTAATGATCGTATTAATCAACCAAAATCAATATCTACAGCAGCCTTATCAACAACAACTACAACTGCAACCACAACAAAATCATCATCGCCTATATCAACAGAAAGATCATCATCCTCTCCATCTAAGCATCAATCCACAGCTATAGAAAAGAAAACTAAAAAAATTGAAAAGGAAAATAAAGATCCTATTTCTAATGAAGGTTACCTTAGTTATGATGAAGATGAAGCACGATCAGCATTACGGCCTATAAAACGATACTTACTTCGTTTAAGGGATGAATCCAGTAAATTAGAAGGACATGAAAAAGCATCTATGCTTAAAAGATGTATTATTAAAGTTGGTAATTTTATTGATGATGAAAAATTAAATTATCCAGGATCCAATGGTTCATCACGTAAAGCTGAAAGACATATGTGGCTATATGCAAAAAAATACTGGCCAGGTTCACAAATAACTCATAAAGATCTTATGAACTTATATGATAAAGTTCTACATGCTCAATCACAACAAGAAAAATCATCATCATCAACCCATGATAGAAGAGATGATAGAAGAAAAGGATCAACATCTGGTAGTAGTTATAAAGGAAGTAGTAGTAGCAGTAGTCATCATCATCATCATCATCATCGAAGAGATTCATCACATTCTCATCGTCATAGCCATCATCGTAGATATTCAACTTCTACTTCACCTCCTACTTCTCCAGATAAAAATCATTCTCATCAACATAAAAAAATCAGACCTTCAGAAAATAACAGTAATAGCGCTAATAATAATAATACTGATAATAATAATAACATTAACAATATCAACAATAATAATAATGAACAACAAAATCCTAATCATATTAATAATAATGATGAAAATTCAAGCAAAATAAAATCACAACAGCATCGATCACACTATCATCGTCGTAATAGTAATAATAGTATTAATAGTCAGCATGATTATCGAAAAGACAGTCGTCATCGATAATATTAATAATTGTAATAATACATTTTTTTATTTATTAATTCAGTTAATTAAATTACTCTTGTTTTCTTTTTGCATATTTAAATATTATCATCATCGTTACTTTTTAATAAAATAAAATAAAAATAGATAATGAATTTTTGGAACCTATAAAGAAATCAGGTTGGGCGCAGTTTGAATTTTTGACTTCAAAAAAATTTACCTTTATTACTTTTTTTTTCACTCTTTCTTTCCGCTTTTAATTTTCTATTTCAACTGTAAAAAATAATAATATAGAATAAACCATACTCGAATACAACATTCCTTTATAAAACTTTAAATTATTTAACAAAAATTTTATTACACTAAATATAATCCTTTGTGGGGAAAAAGAATAACATGACTTATTATAAATATGTAGTCACTGCCCAAAAAGCAACAGCTACACACTTTTCGGTAAAAGGACCTTTCACCAGTAGTCATGATATGAATCTAATACTTGGGTAAAGATCATTTATATATACATGTACATATATATATTAACGCGTAAATTCAAACAAAAGTAAAATATAAATGGGATAGAATGTTTAGTGCGCGTTTTTATATTATATATATTATTTTTATATGATGTTGAACGACTCTTCTTTTTCTGTTTTTGTTTATTAATATCACTTTCATTCCCTTATTATTTATTTATTAAATATAATAATAATCTAAATTAGTAAAGGAAATAGAATCGAGATCTATACTTTAACACCAGATGGATTGAAGCCAACTTTAGAGTTTGGTATATTTGGTACGATTGTTACTTTACAACTATATCAACCAAGAGTAAGAATATAAAAAAGCTTCTTTTTTTTTAAAAAAAAAAAAAATAATGAATAATAACATTTTTTTAGTTGTGTAAAATATTTATTTATATATATATATAATTATATATTTGATTAAATGATTTTTTATATTTTAAGGGTCGATCACAAGCTTCTTTATTTTTATTAACAGCTCAACATAAATATTGTATTTTAACTTACTCTGCTGAAAGTAAACAAATATTTACCGAAGATAGCAATGAAATTGGATTAGCAACCCTCCCAAGTCATGATAATAATATGGTGTACTCATTTGCACCAATACAAAGCTCTATTGAACCAACACATCATTATATTGCTACTTTATTATATCCATCTATTATCACTATAGTTATTCCTTCATTAGGTACTGCCAATGCTCATAATAATATTACTATTGATCATACAACTCGACGTAGTTCACGTGGTAGTGGAAGAAAACGGCAAGCTATATCAGTACCTAAAAACTATACTCATTTATGGTAATGATACTGATAATAATATTATTATTAATTTACTTATTTATTATGCATGATATTTAAGAATGATGAATGTAAAAAATTAATGAAATTAAATTTTTCTTTTTATGATCAAAGTTTTCCTGATAAAAAAATAATTTCAGCAACATTTCTTTCATCCATCAACACCCCATTTACATCAATACAAGAAAATATGAATCCAACTCTAGCGGTACTTTACGATGATTTATTAGATAGACGTTATTTACAACTATATAAATATAATGAAGTAGCAAGATCAGCTATTCCAGGGGATATAATTTTGGATCATATTGAAGATGATGCTAATTTACTTATATCTGTCCCGTTTCCAATAGGAGGTGTTTTACTTGTATCTGGCCAATATATTCGTTATTTAAAACCAAATCATCCACCAAAGGCCATTGGTATATCATCATCATCTATCATCAATTGTTATTCAATAGTTAATAAAGAAGGATCAAGATATTTATTAGGAAGTGCAGATGGATCTCTTTATTTATTAGTACTTAATTTAGATCATTCACGACAAATCGTTACATCACTTGGTTTTATGGAACTTGGTGCTATATCTATTCCTTCTTGTTTAACCTATCTTGAAAATGAAGTTCTTTATATTGGCTCTTCAAAAGGTGATTCTCAATTAGTACATATTTTACAAAGAAATTCTATTGAAAATAATGATATTTTACAAGTCATTGAAAGTTACCCAAGTTTAAGTCCTATTACTGATTTTTGCGTTGTTGATTTAGATAGACAGGTAAAAAAAAATTATTAATAATATAACTTACATTAATAATATATTATTAATATAAATTGATAAATATATATATATAGGGCCAACCTCAATTAATTACATGCTCAGGTACTAGTAAAAATAGTTCATTAAGAATTATTAGAAGCGGTGTTGGATTGAATCAATTAGCAACTATAGAGATTAGTGGGGTTAAAGATACATGGGCATTAAGAAAATGTTTTCTTGATAAATTTTCAAACATATTAATGATGACATTTGTAAATGAAACACGTTTAATACAGTTAAAAGATAATAATATAATTCCTCTATTACAATATTCAGCATTTAATTTAAATCAACGAACAATAGCAGCTGGCAATATGATTAATGATACAATGATTCAAGTAACAGAACAGAGTATAAGGTTGATGACTTGCGGTGTAGATGGAGTATTATTGGATGAATGGTTTCCACCATCATCACCATCATCACCATCATCACCATCATCACCATCATCACCATCATCTAGTATCACAGTAGCTAGTATTAATCCAACACAATGTGTTGTTTCTATTGGATTTGGCCATTTAATAGCATTTACAATTCAAGATGGAAAATTAATCACTGTTGGACAAACTCAATTAGAACAAGAAATATCATGTTTTGATATTACACCTATTGATAATCCAGCTATACAGCCTTATGCATCAGCTGTTATTGCTGTTGGTTTATGGCGTCAAGTTGGTGTTAGATTAATCAGATTTGATTCATCTCTTACATGTATTGCCTCTGAAGAATTGCCTGGTATGGTAACTCCAAGATCTATTATCATGACTCGTTTAGAAGATATATGCTATTTAATCATTGCTTTGGGTGATGGGCAAGTATATAATTTTAAATTGGATAGTCAACAAGGTCGTTTATGGGATAAAAAGAGATCTTTTTTAGGAAAACTCCCAGTCATCTTAAGTAACTTTACTTCAAATGGTATTACTCATGTGTTTGCAGCTTCTGATAAGCCTAGTGTTATTCATAGTAGAAATCAAAAATTGGTTTATTCAAACGTAAATCTTAAGGTATGTATTTTTTTTAATAAAAAAAAAGGATTAATAAATGAATAACGATAATAAATAATAATAAAAATAATAAAGAATGATAAAAAAAAAGCAATAAGAAAGGCACTAAAAAATAAAAAATATTTATATATATCAATTCGATTAATATCATATATTTATTTTATTTTTATAGGATGTCCGATGTGCTACCTCATTTAATAGTCCCTATTTTCCTGATGCTGTTGCATTAACAACACGTGATGGTGTAGTTATTGGCCAAATGGAAGAAATTCAAAAATTGCATATAACAAAAATACCTACCTTAGATACTCCAAGAAGGATTGTATATCAAGAAACAACTCATACATTTGGTGTTATTACAGAAAAAATGACACCTGAACCATATACTTCTCAATCTACAACTGGTGGTTTTGAATTGCTTGATGATCAAAATTTTTCTTGTAATGATTATAAAAAGATTAAAATAAAAATAATGACAATGATAATAAATACTAATATATAAATTTATATAGTATTGGATCGTATTTATTTTAAACAATATGAACGACCATTAGCGGCTGTATCAATGACATATGATCAAGATGAATATTATGTAATAGGAACTGGAAGAGATAGTGATGCTTTTGAATCAATTAGCTCTGGAAGAATCCTTGTTTTAAAAGTAATAACACAGCAACCTATGCCAGCATCTTCTTCTTCATCTACAATATCCATAGAAACTAAACAAAAATTGACTCTAATGTCTCAAATACGTACTCAAGGAATGGTTGAACAACTTAAAGCATTCAAAGACAAAGTCATTGCATGTATTCATGGAAAAGTAATATAATATATGATATAAATTGAAATGAAATATAGAATGATAAAAAAAAAAGAGAGACTAACTTCTTTTTTTTTCATGATAGCTTGTAATATATGAATGGAAATTACTTAACAATATACCTCAACTTGTAATGGCATGCTCTCATCAACTTCCTTCAATAACAGAATCAATTGCAATACACGGTGATTATATTTTAGTAGGAGATATGTTGGCTTCAGTTACAGCATTAAAGTATGATGGTAGTAAACAACCACCTGTGATTGAAGAAATTGGTGCTGATGAGGTAGTAAGAGAAGTAACTTCATTAGAAACTTTAAGTGATACATTGGCAATAGGGGCAGAAAGGGATGGTCACTTATTTGTTATAGAACGAATAGCTAACCCAGCAAATGATATAAATAATAATACAAACATAGCCATGTCATCAGCAAATTTACCAATTGAAGATCCTTTATTAGAAACAGTAAGCGAATGGAATGTTGGTGACTTAATTCAAAAATTCCAATTTGGATCATTAGGTAATATTGATCCTGATCTTAAGTCATCTACACCTACAGCATCAGCATTATTATCATCTTCATTATTATTTGCTACAGTCAATGGGGCCATTGGTATCATTGCAGATTTAACTGAAGAACGATATAAATTACTATGGCATGTGCAAAATAATATGACAAAAGTAATCAAAAGTATAGGTGGATTTAATCATTCAGATTGGAGAAATATAGCAGCTACTTTGGAAAGAAAAGAAGAAAGATCTTATTTTATTGATGGTGATTTAATAGAAAGCTTTTTAGATTTAACACCACAACAAATGCAACAGGTTATAGATGGTCATAATAATGGAAAAAGATTAGATTATTCTATTGAAGATGTATGTAAAGTTGTTGAAGAATTGATGAGTTTACATTCTTAATATTAATATTTAATCATCATTATTATTCCTATTACTTTTTTTTATATGTTTTCCATTATTATAAATTAATCATTCATTCAGTTTATAGCACGCTCTTTATTTTTATTACTATTACTATTATTTATTATTTTATTTTTTATCCTCTTTATTCTTTGTATTCATAATTTCATATAAATATATAAATGTAAATCATTTACTATCTGATTTTTTTCTTGGTTTTTTTTTGTTTTCCTTTTTTTTAAAAAAAAAGAAAAAATGCTATATGCTTTTTATATTAAAGCTACTAATATTTTTTTTAATCTTCTGCCTTCTTATCAAAATAAGAATCATACTATTATAAATGATCCAAAAAAAATCTAAAGGTTAAAACACATCTCATTTATAAGCACTGGCTAACAATAAAAAAAATATTGTGATCATGATTATTTCTTTTTATCTTTCCATCTTCTTATTTTCATAAGAACATATTGATGTAAATGGTCAATAAAAATCTGAACGTTTAAACACGCCTAATTTATATACTTATGTATATATAAAATATATATTTAATCCTTAATATAATCTTATATAAATGTAAAAGAATACTTTTAAAGGTATAGAATAACTAAAAATGATGAGTAGAATTAATATATATTAAAAAAAGGGGATGAAAAAAATGAAATTTGATTTTCTTGACATTTTCATATTTAATACAGTGTTTTTTGTAAAAAAAAAAAAAAAAAAAAAAAAAAAAATTAGATATGATATAGTTTTTAACGATGAATAGAATCAATATCCTTTAAAAATAGAGAGAGAGAAAAAAAATGTAAAAATCGACAAAAATTAATGATTTTGTGGGGTTAACCCACTTTGAAAGAAATTGAAAAAATACGAATTTTTTTGTTGCTAGATTTCACTCAAAATGTATAAATAAGAACATCGATTACTTAAAAACAATAAAATCAAGTATTAAACCAGTTTGATTACTTATTTTTATTAAACAAATAAAAGTGATTATATATACTTATACTATATATATATATATATATATATACTCGATTTTTGGATTTAATCCAAAGAAGTAAAATGTAGATCAATTTGATAGGACGATTAAAATAAAAGATCATCATCTCATCTTACCTTGTTGCTGAAATAATACATGCTTTACATAATCAATCGTAGCATATAAAAATAGCCATATGGCAAACCCAGACGATTTAAACTCCATAAAAGCTTCTTTTACTAAGCTGTAGAATTTTAATTTTAAAAAAACCAAACAATATTAATATGCAACTATTAGTAGCTATACTAACAAAAATAATATATTTGGTATAAAACAATGTTAAAAAATTAACAATGAAATTTTTAAAAGATGCATGTTTATTTTATCTAAATATACAAAATGTTATTAATTTATATTAAAACAAGTTTTTTTATATACTTTTTTTAATCATAAAATATATACTTGATTCATAATAGTATAATTAAATCTTTTTTTTAGCACATGTCATTAAAAAAAACCTCTCCGAAGCTCTAAAAATCGCAAAAACTTAGTTTTTTTAACCTTTTTAATACTGTGCATACGTAAAAAAAAAAATAGCCAACTGTGTTTCAAAATGGGTATATTTTTTTGTAAATGTATTTTTAAAAACAAAAATAAATAAAAATCAAGTAAATCAAGATAATCCAATTATATTCATACAATGAAAAATAATTATACGCTTTTGCCTCAAACGTGATTATGTTTTTTTTAAAAAAAGGACGACAAAAAACGAATGAGAAAACGAAAATATGATTTTCTCCTTTTACATACTTGCCATGAAATAAGGTTTTTTTTGGGTGTACGTCTGTGTGTGTCATATATGTTTGATGAAAATAAACTTCATAGTCAAAAAAAAAAAAATAATAATTTATAGTAGCCTTCTGGAGTTTCACGAGACAAAATAAGTGAACACCAAATACATCATCTTGATTTCTGAGATTGATTTGGTTTTTTTCCTTACAAAAAAAAAGAAACATAAAAAAATATTAACATTCCTTTAATTTTAAATTTTTAAATATATTCACATAATTTATATTGTTGAAGAGAAGGAGTAGAAACAGGAGTGTTATTCTCTTTCTTTATATACGTAAATATATATTTTTATTTATTCATTCATTTATTCATTTATTTATTTGAAATTTCATACATTTCATAAATAATTTGCATGTATCACCATGCTTTTTTTTATTTCCTTTTTTTAACTTATGCCGTAACTCTTACAACATCTTTTAGAATAGTTTATTAAAAAAAAAGAAATGTTGAAAAAAGGACGAAAAATAATTATTTACATTGTCAATATAAATATTCTCATACCATTATTCATTAAAATATATCGAAATGAAAATGACTATATTATATATATATATATATATATATATATATATGTCTGTGTAAAAGAAAATGAAAAAGGATCATTTACCTTAAAAAAAAATGTGATATTTTAATGGACGATCATTTATTTATATGCAATGTGTAAATAAATACTATTTTTCTAATTATAGAAAATTAAATAGTTGTAAGAATCCTCTTTTAGAAAGATGATTACGACAAAACATTAGGAAGAAAAAATAAAAAATACTATATAAAACTTTCTATTTACTCCTTTTTTTTTACTTTTTTTTTTTCTTACATATTTATTTATTTATTAAAACAATAAAAATCAACAAAAAAAAACAAAATAAACATGGAAGAACTTGTACTGAATAATTTAACTACCATTCTTCAAGGAATCTATATTATGACTAAAAATATGTCTGATAATTATGAAAATGTGGATGACAATTATGCATTGCTTAAAGATTTAAGTGTGGAAATTATGGAAAAGCTTGATGAAGCCAGAAATAATGGGGGATTGGATCTAAAAAGTACACATTTGAAACAATTGTATGACGAAATAAAGCAAGCAAAATTATTTCTTGAATATTACTTAAATATTGAACAAAAATATATTAGTGGTAAACGATCTCGTATACAGAAAGCTGGTCATGCCGTCAAAAAGTTCTTTTATTATGCTCCAGAATATGATAAGAAATTTAACCAGTGTATCCAAGCCTTAAATTCTCTTTTAGATGAAGTAACTAAAGCAAAAAAAACAAAAATAGAATTAGCAACACCAATTGCATCTGGTTATAAAGACGAATTAAAAGAAATCTCTCTTGAATTAGATATATTTTGGGGAAAAGTTAGCGGTGAAAAACCTTTTTGTAATTGGACAATCTTTGTAAGTCGTTATAAAAAGCTATATAAAGCAAAAGGTTGGACAAGTGATGATTGGGAACGTCTTAAACATGCTATTGGCGCTGCAGCTAGTGATAAAGTAGACATTACTGGATTAATGGAATTGGCAAAAGAAACAAATTTTCCTATAGAAAAAGAAAAACTCCCAAGTACCTTGGATTCAGAAATTGCTATGGATGTTGCCTCACGTATTGAAATTGGTAAAATGATTAAAAGCATGATTCGATTATTCTCTTCTGAAAAAATGGATAATCATATGCATAATGTACAACATTGGTATAGTAAATTTGATGAAAAAAAAGAAGCAGCTAATGAATTGTATAAAGCCTATGTTGAAATCCGTAAGAAGAATAAACCTTATGAAAAATTATCTATAGAAGAGAAATTGGTTTATGATGTGGAAAAAGCAAGACGCGATTTTTCTTCTTTTTATCAAGAATTTTGGGTGATTGTTAAATTTGGTAGTTTATCAAGAAGCATGATACATTCTATAAATTTTCCCGGTGAAAGAAATATTAATCAATTTATCGAGTATTTTAAACCATTGGATCATGCTTATAATTCTATTATTGTTAATCATAAAAAATTTGGAAAAACTAACGATGATGGAATGAAATTATATACATTTTTGGATGATTTTCTTAATAATGAAAGTGTATCCAAAGAATTGGAAGAAATGAGCTTTATCAAGGACAGACTACTCGTTTTGAAGAAAGCTGAAGAAGAATTTGAAGAAAAAAAGATAAAACTAGAAGAAGAAAAAGCAGAATTTAAAAATATGATAGATACTGTAGAAAAGCAAAAAAAACACTTGGAAAATTTAGAGAAAAACATTAATTACCGACAATTAAAGATGAATGAGGATGAAAAAAAAATAAAGGACAAAGAAAAAACCTTAGAAAGAAAAGTAAAACTTGCAAATTTACCAGAGAATGTCAAAAACAAATTTTTGAAAGATTCCACTAATAAAAATTCAAAGAATGAAGATGAATCAAAAGAAACAAGAAAAAAAAGTGAGGTAAACACTAAACCAGGTTATTATGTTGAAAATATGTATATGGATGAATTAGAAGTAAATGAAGAAGTAGACTTAGAATCAAATGATGAAATAGGCCTAAAATCAAAAGTCGGAATAATTGAAAATCATGTTAGTTTAGCACCACCAATATCAGTTGTTTAAGAAAAAATACTTATGATTAATACCTTTGTAATTGTTTATATCCTTAATATTTTATCCTTTTATTATTATTTATTACTTAAAATTAAAATAAAATTATATAATTCATTTTATTCTTTTTTTTTTGAATTTTATGTTTAATTTTTACCTCACTATTTATCAATATGATGGATGACTTTATTTATTAATATTCATTTTCTGCTTATTATCTATATCAATTTTATTTTTAATTTCTTATAGCTTTTATTATAAATATATAAAATAATATTGTTCAAAAAATTCAAAAAATAAAAAAAAATAACAAATAAACAAATAAATTCAGTAGATGACCAGATTAACGAAATTTTCAAAAATTAATAAAAAATAAAATAAAATAAAAATCGTAAACAGCTAAATATTGTTATCTTTTGATCCATTAAAAATTTTTTAGTGGAATAATCAGATTTAACAATAGAAAAATGAAAAATAATACCTTTTCAATATAGTTAATCCAATTATTTACTGTGATAATTTTTTCTTTTATTAACAAGTATTATTTTTTATATTCTACATTTTATTATTAATAGTAAAAATAAACTTATTACTAGAATTATTCATGCAATTTTTATTTAATAGAAGGGATGATTAATAATATTGTTAATATGTAATATATATATATATATATATAATGTTTATTATAAAGTAATAAATTCATTTATAAAGCAGATTAATAGAGAAAAGAAAACAGAAAAAAAATTAAGGTTTGACGCTTTCCAATTAAACTGAGTTCTAAAAGATCAAATCGGAATTTGAAATTACTCCAGATCTTATTTTTATGTGTATCCCAAATATTTTTTAAAATTTAAATTTTTACTCTATTTTAATAAAGAACAAACTCTTTTGTGTATTCCAAACTTTATATATTTCTACTTAATCATAATGTTTTTATTAAAATACTTTTTTTTACTGTTATTTTACTTTTATTTAATTTCTGGCTTTTAAATACATATTAATGTTTGATATTTCTCACAACAACAATTTAAAAAAGAATCTTTTTTGCCATGAAAGAGCATATTGTGGTACAAATAAAAACAAATAATACTATAATTAATGATGAGGGTATATCGAACTTGCATTCCGAAATGGCTTATATGTGGATTATCGAAGGTAAATACTTGCTTTATTTTGCCACACCATCATACTTTTATTTACCAATTTTGTATGAATTTTGTTACTCGAGTAACAATTTTAATGGAATACTTTTGATCTCTTTAATTTTCTTTTTTCCATTTTTTTAAAAAACGAAAAAATTAAAAAGACATAGAAAGTCATTATACTTTTCTATAATATTAAAAGAATTTATTTATTTATTTATATTTATCCAATTCTATATATGTATATGTGTAGAGCCTTTTTTTCAAGAGTATTTTATTTGTTTATTTATTTATTTTTATTTATTTATTTATTGCTATTGCTAATTATTAATATGCAGCATCCTTGGCCTTATAGAAAAGTTTTGGATTTACTCTTTTAGTCTATTTATAGTAAACTCTATTTCTCTATATTTTTGGGTTGGATTTACATATAAATATTGTTCTTTTTAATCCATATCGTTTTCTTTTCATTATTTTATTTATTTGTCAACCTATATTTATTAATTTTTATTCATCTATTTAATTTATATTTAATTTAATTTTATATATATTTAATATGGATATTGCTGTTAGCTATGCTAAGGATAATGCTGAAGTAATTGCAGAAAAAATCATTCAAATAGTAGAAGAACTTATTACTGCTTATAATGAAGTTTCTGATGATGCTGATAAACTTCTAGAAAAAATGAAAACTGTTAGACATTTAGCTAAGGATATAAGAAGTTGCAAAGGTATGCCTGGTGATGTTCAATTATATAAATTACATGCTAAACTTGAAGAATCAAAAAATGCTATTCTTCATTTTCAGGCCAAAGAAGAAAAAATCAAAAATTCAAAATCTGTAGTTAAAAAATCAACATTTAAAGTAAAACGCTTTTTTATTTATGCACCTGATTTTACTGCTAAATTTAAAGATTTAAATGATGCTTTGGATGCTCTTCCTGAAGAATTGAAAAGAATCAAAGAATTAGCAGAAGTATTATTAAAACCTAATTCTTTAGCTTATAGAGATAAGTTTGTGAATCCAGAAAGTAGAAAATTTTGGCTTGATATTGCTGGAACAGAACTTGGTAATGGAGAAGAATCTTGGAGTAAATTTCAAACACATTATAAAAATGAAAACCCTAATTCAATTGAATGGTCTGATGATGATTGGGAATGTATCAGACGTGTTGCTTGTACTTTTGGTCATGATCTTACATTATTTGGATTTATTATTTTGACTGAAAAAGCTGGTTACCCTATTAATATTGATAAAGTGCCTAGTATTTTGGATTCTCGTTCCACAATGAATGAAGTCTCTCGTATTGAAATTGGGAAAATGATTAAGGATTTGATTAAGGATTTTTCTTCTGAAGAAATGAATACTCATATTGTTAATGTTCTAAGATGGTATGGTAGTTTTGACCAAGACCAACTTAAACATCTTATTATACCTGAAAAGGAAAATGAAACTGAAGAAGAAAAGAAATTAAGACAAGATAAAGAAAGAAAGGATATCAAACAATTTAAAGCTGACGAATGTTATAAAATAATTAAACGAATTCGAGATGAAAATAAACCTTGTGATCAATGGACTGATAGGGAAAAATTAGCTCAAGATGTAGAAAAAGCGAGACGAGTAGTTTCATTCTTTTATCAACAATTCATGGTGATTTGTGAATTTGGTCGTTTACCAAGAAGTATTTTCAAAAATGTAGATTTTCCGGGAAAGGCAAGAATAAAGGCATTTATTGGTGATTACAAACCTTTGGATTATGCTAATTATCATATTATTTTTAATCGCGGTAAATTTGTAGAACCTAGTGTATGGAGAAAAAAACAACCAAAAGTATATGAATTCTTAGAATGTTTTCTAGATGACTCTCAAACCATTGAAGACAAGAAGAAAGCTAGTATGGAGAAAAGACTAAGAGAATTGGATGAAATGGAAAGGGATCTTAATGAAAAGCAAGAAAAACTTAAACGCGAAAAAGAAGAATTTGAACATGAAAAAGAAGTATTCAGACTCAGGATCGAAGAACTTGAAAAAAATGAAGATACATATGCTAAAAAGGCAGCTGATCTTAGAACAAAAGAAATAATAAGTAGATTTCAGAATGGTGTTATTTTAACAAAGAAAAAGGAAGAAAAACAGCCTAAAACTACAAAAGATAAGTTCAAAGAAGGTGCGCAAAAAGTCTCAGATAGTTTAGATTTATCTAAAAAGAAAAATAAGGTGGAAAACAGTACTTCAAAAAAGAAACATGATGACTGAAGAAAATGTACTAGTAATCATACTGAATCTTAAAAAAAAAAGAATGGTTATAGTAGTATATAATTATATTATATATACATCAATATTTAAATATTATTATTATCATTTATATTATATAATTTTTATAAAAATATTTTTAAATAATAAAAAATATCATATTTAAAACTTTAATTTATATGTGTATTTTTATTATTCATTAAATTCATATTTGTTTTATTACTATCATTGCTTTTTTAATTAATATATGCTTTTATTATCATTCTTATTGCTATCTATTATTAAATTATAATTGCCGTTTATTATTATTATTAAACTAACTCAAAAATTATATTAGAAATATGATATTTTATAATATATGGAATAATTCATAATGTTCATATAAATTTAATGTAATTTGCAATATTAATACTATATCTCTTATTATTTTATATCATGAAATTATATTAAAATCAGTACACGTATATAATAACACTGATATGAATGATGATATGATATATAATATACATATATTATTAGTAGTATTAGGATTAAAATAATACGGATATTACGAAAATGATATAAAACATTATACAATCAATGATATATGTATTGTATTTTTAATAATAATATATGTATAATGTTTATTTTAAAATTCTAATAAAATAAAGCTATATGCTATATTTAATATAATTATACTATTGATCAGTCTTTATCTAAAGTAATTTTAATTTACCTATATCGTTAGTAGAATATTTTATTGCTGTCATGCTTAATTATATATTATATTTATTTTAATCATTATTGTTTAAAGGTATATCAATTTTTCTATTAATTCTACGTTGATAACACTTATTTTTTATTCATTTTTGAGAGGGTTATATATATACTAGCATGCTCATTTGATTTTCTTTATTTGCTTCATGCCAGGCTATCTTAGCATATATACATTCCATTGACCTTTCCAGTCAAAGAAATATTAATGAGTTTATTGAGTACTTTGAACTCTTGGATGTTTCTTATTATTCTATTGTTGTAGATCACAATGATTTTGGAAAAACCAATGGCAATAGAATCAAATTGTATACCTATTCATATGATTTTATTAATGATGGAAGTGTATCCAAAGAATTGAAAAAAAATGATGTTAATCATAACACACTACACGTTTTGACGAATGGTAAAGGATAATTTTTTTGGACGGAAAAAGGAAAAAGAATTTCAAAAAATAATAGAAACCTTAAAAAAACAAAAAGTAGAATTGGAAAACAAACATCATCACTTAATTAAATTACAAAAATTATAGATAAATGTGAAAAAGAAATAAAGGCGTCAGGGGATAGATTAGAAAAAATAAAATAAAACTTGCAAATGTACAAAATAAAATCAGAGAAAAATGATTGAAAAACCCACTAGTAAAAATCAAGAGGATAAAGATAAATCTAAGGAAATAAGAAAAAGCGAGGTAAACGGTGAAACAAAATATATGTTATTGAAAAAAGGGATATGGGTGAATTAGAAGTATATAATAAAATAAACCTTGTAATAAAAGATGAAATAGTTAAAAATCATTTTAATATAGTATCACCAATATCAATCGCTTAAAAAATATATATACTTATATTTAATACCTTTACAAGTAGTTCATATTCTTAATATTTTATTCTTTTATCATTTTTACTTCAAAATTAAATTAAAATTATATACATACTTTATTTTTTTGATTTTGATTTTCGTATTTTATCTTTATTTTATTATATTTTAATGGATGGTTTTATTTATTAAGATCTAATTTCTGCTTATTGTACTTTATCAATTTTATTTCTAATTTTTTATTGAATTTATATATACATAGATAAAATAATATTAGACAAAAAATAGCGAAAAAATATAGTAGATGATCGAATTAACTATTTCTTCAATAAAATAAAATAAAATAAAAATTGTTAACAGTCAAACATTATTATCTTACGAGCACTGATTTTTTAGCATGATAATCATATTCAGCAATTGAAAAATTAAAAGCAAAAAATTATGCCTTTTCAACATAGTTAATCCAATCATATACTGTAAAAATTCTTCTTTAACTGACTAGTGTTATTTTATATATTTTATATTTTAACATTAGTAGTAAAGGTAAACCTACTGCTGAAATTGTTTATAAGTACTTTTTTAATAGATGGGAATAATAGTAACATTTTTAATATATAATATATACAAAATAATATATATTCGTAAATATATATATATTTATTACATACAAAATATATTATTATAACATGATAAATTCATTTGTAAAGCGGTTTAATAGAGAAGGAGAGAAAACAAAAAAAAATAAGGTTGGATGCTTCCAGTAAAACTGAGTTCTAAAAAAGAATAACTTATCGGAATTTGAAATTGTTTCAAATCTGATTTTTAGGTGTATCCCAAAATTTTTTAAAATTTAAATTTTACTCTATTTTAATAAAGAACGAGTTATGTGTTTTCCAAATTTTTTATATTTCTACTAGATCATAATTTTTTTATTCAAATATTTTGCTTTTACTGTTACTATACTTTTATTTAATTTCTGACTTTTAAACGCACATTAATTTTTGATATTTCCCATAACTACAATTTAAAAAAGAATCTTTTTTGCCATGAAAGAGCATATTGTGGTACAAATAAAAACAAATGAAACTATAATTAATGATGAGGGTATATCGAACCTGCATTCCGAATGACTTGTATGAGGTTTATCGAAAGTAAATAATTCAGCGATAATTTTTTTATCTTACTTGCCTTATTTTGCCACACCATCATACTTTTATTTACCAATTTTGTATGAATTTTGTTGCTCAAGTAATAACTTTAATGGAATACTTTTGATCTCTCTCACCTTATCTTTTTTTACATTTTTTAAAAATGAAAAAAATAAAGACATAGAAAGTCATTATACTTTGCTATAATGCTAAAGCATTGGTTTATTTATTTATTCATTGATTAAATGGATTTATATTTATCCAATTATATATGTATGTCTATATATATAAAGCTTGTTTTCAAGTGTATTTTATTTATATATTTAAACTTTGCTAATTATTAATTGTAACATCTTTGATTGTGTGTAAAAATTTAAGTTATATTTACTCTTTTAGTCTATATATAGTAAACTCTCTTATTCTCTATATTCTTTGTGTTGAATTAAATATAAATATTGTATTTTTTTTCATTTACAATTTTATTTATTTATTTATTTACTAACCATTATTTATTAATTTCTATTCATCTATTTAATCTATATTAAAAGTAATTACATATATTTAATATGGCTGATATTGGTTTCGACTATGCTAAGGATACTATTGAATTAATTGCAAAAGAAATCATTAAAACAACAGAAGAGCTTATTGATGCTTATAATGAAGTATCTAGTGATGCTGACAATTTAAAAGATAAATTGGTTAATGTTAAAAATTTGACTCTTAACATAATGAGTTGCGAAGGTATGCCTGGTGATATTATATTATATAAATTACGCCTTAAATTTGAAGAATCCAAAAAAGCTATTCTTGATTTTCAGGCCAAAGAAAATAAAATCAAAAACTCAAAATCAGTAATTAAAAAATCTGCGTATAAAGTAAAACGGTTTTTTATTTATGCCCCTGAATTCAAGACTAAATTTAAAGATTTAAATGATACTTTGGATGCACTTCCTAATGAATTGAAAAGGATCAGAGAATTATCAAAAGTATTATATGAACCTAACTCTTTAGCTTATAGAAACCAATTTATAAATGAAGAATGTGCTAAATTTTGGATTGTAATAGCTGGAACAGAAATTGGTAGTGGACAAGATCGTTGGGCTTGTTTTCAAAAAAAATATATGCAAGACTATCCTGATTCAAAGAAATGGATTCCTAATGATTGGGATTGTATTAGAAGTGTTGCTTGCGTTGATGGTTCTGAACTTACAGTATTTGGGTTTATAGAATTAACTAATAATGCTGGCTTTCCTATTAATATTGATAAAGTACCCAGTATTTTGGATTCTAATCATTCAATCACTGAAAGTTCTCGTATTGAAGTTGGGAAAATGATTAATGAATTGATTGTGAAATTTTCTTCTGAAGAAATAAATAATCATATCCTGAATGTTATTAAATGGTATAACAGTTTTGACCGGGATCAGTTTAAAGATCCTAATAATATTGTACCCAAAAAGAAGGAAAACGAAACTGAAAAAGAAAAAAAATTAAGAGAAGAATTAGAAGATGCGGAAAAAAAGAGAGTGTATCAATTAAAAGCAAATGTATGCTATAAAATAATTAAACGAATTCGAGATGAAAATAAACCTTGTGATCAATGGACTGATATGGAAAAATTAGCTCAAGATGTAGATAAAGCAAGACGAATGATATCATTCTTTTACCAACAATTTTCGGTGATTTGTGAATTTGGTCGTTTATCAAAAAATATTCTTGTAAATGTAGATTTTCCTGGCAAGTCTAGAATAAAATCATTTATTGATTTTTACAAACCTTTGGATTATGCTAATTATCATTTCATTATTAAGAATGGTGAAGCAGTAGAAACTAGCGAGTGGATAAAAAGGCAACCAAAAGTATATAACTTTTTGGAAAGGTTCCTAGAAACATCTGAATCCATAGAGGAAAGGAATAAAGAAATGAAAACAAAAATAATAGAATTGAATTCTAAAGAAAAGCGTCTTACTGAATGGGAAAAGAAACTTGAAGAAAGGGAAGAAAAGCTTGCCAAAAATGAAAAAATATATGCTGAAAAGGCAGCTGATCTTAAAACAAAAGAAATAATAAATAGATTTCAGAAAAGCGCTCTTTTAACAAAGAAAAAAGAGGGAAAAGAGCCTAAAACTACAAAAGATAAGGTCAAAGAAGGTGCTCAAAAAGTCTCAGATAGTTTAGATTTATCTAAAAAGAAAAATATAGTGAAAAATGATATTTCAAAAAAGAATGATGATAGAAAAAGTAGTATCAGTATTCAAATGGAACCTTAAAAAAAGTAACTATTGTATTATATAATCACATATTATGTATATATCAACATTTAAATATTATTATTACCATTTTATACTATATCAATTTTATTAAAATTATTTTTAAATAATAAAAAATATTAATTTTAAAATTTTTATTTATATGTGTATTTTTATTGCTCATTAAATTAATATTTGCTTTATTACTATATTTTTTAATTTACCCATCCTTTTATATACTATTATTATTATACTATCACGAAAATGGTATTAGAAACATGGTAATTTATAATAAATTATATGATCCATAGTATTCATATAATAAATTTAATACGATTTATAATTTTAGTATTATATCTCATAAAATTATATAATAGTCAGTATACATGTATATTAATATTAATAGTACATATACTATTAGTGATATTAAGATTAAAATCATATAGATATTATAAAATGATATGAAGCATTATGTAATTAATGGTATATGTATTGCATTTTATTAAGAAATTCATTTAAGAATTAATATATGAATGGATAACTTAAATTAACATCATAAAGATGATAATGTATGGGATATATTTAGAATATTTGTTTACCCGCATGGTCACGTAAATTCATCTTAAAGTTGTAACCAATGTAGCATACTGTGTCCAATATACAAGCCAACATTTATATAAATTACAATGCTCCTTTGTATAATGACTATTAAATAGAAGGCTGAAAAAATAAAAACAGTATGTATATACATGTAAGAACTGCATCATATAATTAGTGTAACGTAATATAATATACAAGCCAAAAAAGAAAAAGAAAAAAAAGAGAGATAAAATACGTAAAAGCTTATCTTCACTTCTTTTATTATTATTACTATCAAAGTTATCTTTTTTTTCATTATTTAATTTTTTTTAGATCATATTCACTTATGGCAGATCAAGCTGGAACAGTAATCGAATTTCTTAAAACTGCAATCAGTGTTACTGTAACACTTATAGATAATTATAATAGTGCTTTTCCTAATGCTAAAAATTTGAAATCAAAGAGTGCATCAATAAATACTTTACTTGAAAATTTAAAAGGTATTAGTTCACTTCCTGTTAATGAACATATTGAAAATATCACTCAACAAATTGAAGGGGCAAATGAATCTATCAAGAATTACTTTAGTATAAAAGAAAAATATAAAATAAAAAAAAGACATATCTTAATAAGACCTTATTATATATTGAAACTAACTTATCACTCTTGGGATTCGAATCAAGAATTTAATTCTTATACTCAACAATTGGATAACGTATTACGTGATATTGAAACAACATTAACAGTAACCAACGCATTGCTTAAACCAACTGCACTTCATTATAAATATGAAATGATAAATAAAGAATGTAGTGAATTTTGGAAAGAAATATGTGGTAATGAAATCCATAGCGATAAAACATCATGGCCCTTATTTGCTAGTAGATATCAGCAAAAATATAATACTGTATGGGATTACAAATTAAAAACTAGAATTAAATCCGCTGCATTAGTAGAAGGTGATGTTCTAACAATATTTGGATTTATCAATCTTACTATCAAGGCTGAATTCCCTCTTAATTATAATCAGCTACCTGATTCAATGGATTGTATTATACCTTTTAGTGCAAAAGAACGGTTGGAAATTGCAAATCTTTTATCTGTTCATATTAAAGAGTATCATTCAGCTAAAATGCTTCATGATGTTTTTAATGTGAAAGCGTGGTTTGAAAATAAAAAAGATAATCAAAGTATGCAAGAAAGAGCTGAAGAATGTTATTTTATTATTAAAAATATCCCACAATTAAAAAAAAATGAAGCTGATCTCGACAATAAAAATATTCAACATCCCATAAAGAATGAAATAGATCTTAACGATAAAGAAAAGAAAACTTTAGAAGTAGACAAATCAAAAATTGATGTAATTGCATTTTATGAAATTTTTACATCAAGTTTTCAATGCGGACAACTTTCAAACGAAATATTGAAGGATATGAACTTTCCCACTAGAAGAAGAATGGAAAGCTTTCTTTATTATTTTGAACCTTTGGATAGAGCATATCATCGTTTAATTGTGAAAAAGGGTAAAATTCTCACTGATGATGAATGGAATCGTGTTAAGCCAAGTGCTTTTAAATTCATAGAACATTTATTATCATTTGAATAAATAATGGTATACACATATATAAATCATTATAAAGCTAATTTGAATATTCGAATTCTTTTTATAAATAGTTTTCTTATTTTAAAAATATATCAGTATTAGTATTATTATAATTATTTATTTTTACAAACCTATTTAAAAACACTGCTTAATATATTAAACATACCTTAGTCATCTAATAAATCCGTAAATAAAAATATAAATACTGAACAATATCTTTTTTTATTTAGTCCTTTATTATAAAATTGATTTGAATCATGTTAATAAATAAATATTTTTTTTATCTTTATTTTATTTAATAAAATAATCTATTTTATATATGGTTTTACTATTCATTCATTCCTTTTTTGTTCCTTCCTTTATTTGTTAGTGTCTTTATGTATATTTATCTAATTGGTTTATTTTTATTTATGCAGAAAAAATAAGCTCAGTAGCTTCAATTGACATCATTGCTGATCAATATAAGATACAATCACAAAAAAGAAAAAAGATGGAAATATATACTCCGCTTTTTTGGTGGAAATTTCTTTTTGTGACACAACGTTTATTTTCTTCTTCTTTTTAAAGTTATTTATTAATATAATAGTCATTACTTTACTTTATATTATTTTTTCATTATGTTATTATATAATTTAAATATTTGTTAATGCGACTATTTTTTAATATAATATATGATAAAGAATCTTTTTTCTTTAAAAAAGTACTTTATTTAAATAGTGTAAATATAACCAAAGCCACAATTATTTTTATTTATTTTATCTTTTGTACACCACCTTGCATTATTATGTGTTCAGTGTAACGATATATATATATTGCTCAGTGTGTATAAAAAGCCAAGAAAAAATAAAAAAATGTAAAGATATAAAAAGCATGTTTTTCATTTGTATTTATTGATCTACTTCTATTTATTTTATATAACTTTTTAAATTCGCATATCTACATCTATCTATATATTCACTTATGGGAGACCAGGTTGGAACAGCAATTGACCTACTTGAAAAATTGGTTAGTGGTATTATAACTATAGTTGACAGCCATAAAAATATCCTTAATACTACCCAAGCCTTAAAGTCAGAATGTTCATCAATACAGATGTTACTTAAAGATATTGAAACCCAGAACAAAAACTCTATTCCTGCTTATCCTATCATTGAAAGTATTACTATACTAGTTGAAGAAGCTACTCATACTCTAAATACATTTGTAAAAAAACATAATCATTTTAGTAATAGATATGTTAAAGGGACAACGATAAAAAAGCCTGTTTATAAATTAAAATTAATTTATTATTCATGGGATTACACAAATAAATTCAATGATTATGCTCAACAGTTGGAAGTATTAACAAATAAACTTACTTGTAGAACATTACTTACTGATGAAATGTTGAGACCAAGGGCGTTACTTCATAGCCATGAATTGAAACATCCTGGTTGCATGAGTTTTTGGAATGATATATGTGGTAATAAAATACATGATAGGAATGCTTCTTGGCCACTTTTTGCTAGTAGATATCAGCAATTATATCCTAAAAAAGTATGGGACTCAGAAATTAAAACTCAAATTAAATCAGCTGCACTTGTTGAAGGTGACATTATGGTAACTACATTTAAATATCATATATTATAAAAAAAAGAAATCAATTTAAATGATAATAGTCTAAATACAATTATTTTTATATTATTTTTTCAACAGACAGTTTATGGATTTATCAATTTGACAAATTTATGTGGGTTTCCTCTCGATTATAGTAAACTACCAAGAGTATTGGATTGTTCTGTATCTCTCACTAAAATAGAACGTTTAGAAATAGCAGCTAAAATATATAATCTCAGTAAAGAGTATTATACTGAGGAATATAAGAATAGTGATGCAACCGTAAGGGAATGGTTTGAAGGTTTAAAAGATGAGAATAAAATACAAGAAAGGGCAAATGATTGTTACAAGCTTATTAGAAAAATAAATGATTGTGGAAAAAAAGAAACTGAATGTAATGATGAAGAAAAATTTGCTTTAGAAGTTGAGAAAGCAAGACGTATCGTAAAACCTTTTTATGAGAGATTTATGATACTTTTTCAACTTGGTCAACTTTCAAGACATGATTTTAAAAACGTTGATTTTCCTGGTAAAAGTAGAATCAAACATGTCATTAAATATTATGAACCTTTAGATTATGCCAATTTCTATTACGTTATTACTAAGGATCCATCCAAAATTACTGAAGAAGAAATCAAAAGGGCTAAACCAAAATTCTATGCATTCTTAAAAGAATTTCTTAATGAAAATTAATAATTAATATAGTAAAAAAAAAGTTTAAAATGTATATTTATCTTTTATATAATTTATTTAAATTGTTTTAGTAATTATGTTACTTATTTCTTTTTAAAAATAAATAAATAATTTTTTGCTTTAGAAATATACTAGTGTAACTAATATATATATATAACATTTGTACACTTGAGGATCACAGAATTTAAATTGTTTTTTTTAAAAAATTCTGCCCTCTATTTCATTTTTTCTCTCTTTTCTTTTTCTACTTTTTTACTTTTCTACTTTTTTACTTTATTGATTTATTAAAATCTAGTAAACAATACGTACATAATAAATGGAAAATTTGTCGATTGAAATTTTAAACAAAGTATTTAAACATTTATAACGAAGAAATCTCTTCATTATCTCACAGACGTGTAAGTAATAATTGGAAATAATCTTCCTATTATTACTTTTTAAAATTATTGGGCTACAGTTAAAGATTCAGTTAGAAAAGCTTATTCAACTTACAAAATATAAAACTATTCAGGATGCACCTATTGGATTTTATGTTTCCCATATAAATTTTGGAATTCCAACTATTTTTACAGAAGAATAAATTCAATTAATATCGTCAACTTTTCCAAATAATTTAAAAAAACAATAATTATAACTCATAAATAACTAGCTATCTTTTCATTCCTCAAAATTGACATATTTTTGATATTGGCTCACAGATGGAAATGTAGAATGGATGGCTACTTTATTAAATAAAAATAATGAAAGAATAATCGAATCAATTGAATTTGAAATGAGTGAAGAAACGTTACATATCAATTCAAAGGATTCTTCTACCCCTTCTCCTCCTCCTTCACCTATTCATATGAAGCCTATTAATCAACCAAAACAATTGCGTTTATACTTGAATTATTTTGCAACAGAGACAAGGATCACTAATTGAATATTAATCTCACCAAAATTAAAGCATTTAACGCATTTAAAAATTGATTTTGCTTTTATTATGGAAATGGAAGGAGTTGAAAATAATATTTATGATGAACACACTTTTGAAAATATACATGAATCATGTCCACAACTTAAAAGCTTAGTACTTAAGAGCTTTTTTTTAGTGTATCTGATAATTTGATGTAGATATAATGAAAATAATAGTACAGTTAAACCAGTTGATCATTTAAAAGGATTGGGCATTAATGATAAATTTTTTGATTCAAGATGTAATACCTATTTATCAAATTAACATCCTCAAATAGGATCACTAACATTAATTTTGGTTGCAATCTTTATACAAAAAATTCACATTAAACCATATAAACAAGTCATATATAATATATTAATTCATCTCTATTTCTTAAAAGAAATAAAAATTTATTTATATGATGCTAATTTATTTCAGAGAATAAATATAATGAATGATGAATTTTGCCAAATGGTGAATTTTTACAACGGTTATTACAACATCCTACACAAATAACTCATTTAGCATATTGCAATAAAATAATTAAAAAATAGGATTACAGAACCGAAAGATACATCATTAATAATACGAATCTAGCTGCTAAACAGGATGCTTATGAAGATGTTATAATAAAATGGCCCTTCAATATAGATTTTTATTCGTTTAACCTTTATCATTAACAGAAAAATTTTTAACAGACAATTTAAATGATTATCTTCTACGAAATAATCAAACAATAATCTTATCACCCTCTATCAAAGGATTAGAAATCAGTGATACTAATTGGTATGAATCTATTAAATTTGTACTTATACATGATTATCTAAATGTTTTACCTAATTTAAATTCACTACTAATAAAAAATGGTACGATTATAAATGATAGTGATGATTTAAACAACTACTCTGAACAAGATATCAGATGCTATAACCCAAATATGAACAAGTTAAATAAATTGATAAATCAACGAAAACAGAAGTTACAGCAAAATCATAAATTAGAATTATCTAATGTTGACAAGGTTTATAATTTAAAATATTTATCATTTAGTAATTGTACAATTTTTATGAAAAATGAATTAAACTATTCATTTAAAATATTTGTTCATTTAAAAAGTTTAAAATTTAATTGCAATAAATACTCAAAAGCAAAATTAAATCTAGACACCAAAAATGATATTTTTTTAATTTATCATATTTATCATCGGAAGCTTTATATATTAATACTTTCTATTATATACCATGAATCACAATACTTTGTGTAAAGAATAATGGAGGGATTGTAACCAAGGTGACTGTTAATGAAATAGCTTTTGATAAAAAGTCAATTATTACCGATATTATATCATCTAATCATCTTCGCTATCAGTATTATTCTTTAATTAATTTACATTTAACTTGTAAATATATTGATAAGATCGTATTTAAGTTACCTATGGTAGATTAATTATAGGTAAAAAAGTGAATGTATATAGCATCAGAAGTAATAATGACAAAAAAAAAAAAATAGAAAGAGAAAAAAAGGTGATTCTCATTCTCATTATTATTGTACCTTGATACCTTATATATCTTTTTTTTAAAAAAAAATAGAGTGGCTATTCATTGTTAACAAGTTGTTATTATTATTATATATACTATATAATAAAACAATGGAAAGGTTTAAATGATATCTAAAAAGTAATTCTCCTCATCAATCTATATAATACAATACGAAGAAAAAAATTGCAAGGTATATATATGTAAATTATTATAAAATTTAATTTAGTTACATCAATCTAAGTGTTACCCAAAAGATATTGATCAAGTACTCTTCATAATACCCGTCTAAAGTAATGTGACTAGTTCTCATTTCCATCTTTAACTTCACTCTTTTTTTTTTGGAGCAACTTAGTCAACAACATAAACAACGCGTTTCAGTCTACTTTTTTCATAAATCAACATTTTCTTGGATCTTGGGTTAATGTGATCATGAAAAAAGTGAAAAAAGAAAAAAGGAATGATCATTAACCAACAATACTAATAAAGAAAGAAAAAGGTTTGATTATAATTAATATAGTTAAAAAAAAATATAGTATATTAAAGATCATTCTCATTTTTACTTTATTAAAAAAGGTTAGAATATAAAAAATATTACGTTTCATATTTTTGGTTAATGAATACTAAGCATAAATATTTATCGGTTGGAGTATGCACAAATACGCATTCTGTGTAACATAATCAATCGTACAAGCCATGGAAATAGTGTAAAAATATATATTTATATAAATATACATAAGACTGTATTTATTTATTTTCTTCTTCTTTATTTTATTCTTCGCTTTATTTATTTATTTATTTATCTATTTGTTTGTATTTTAACTTTTTTATATTTTTATTTTTAAACACTTTTTTTATATATAACAAATTTTCTATTTACTTTTATAATGGAAGAAGTAGTAGCAGAAACAGCAATTGGCCTCCTTAGAGAACTTATTGATAGTATTGTAAAGATAGTTGAAGACTATAATAGTGCTACAGATAATGCAAGAAAGTTAATAAGAAACTGTAACATGGTAGAAAGATTATTAGAGCCATTTAAAGGCGCAGACTGTCTCCCGGTGAATAGCGTTATTGTTGATCTTACTGAGAAGATTAAAGAGGGGCAAAAATTGGTAGATGATTATTACGATACCACTGAAAAATACACAATGGCACCTTATAATATAATGAAGCCATTTTATAAGATCAAACGTACCTATCTGACCGCAGATTTTAGTCAACAATTTAATGTTTATGCAGACGAAATGAATCTTTTATTAAGTCAATTAGGTACCGCATTAGATCTTACTGCCAAATTATTGGAACCAACTTCTTTACTTTATCAAAGAGAAATGAAAAATAAAAAATATATGCAATTTTGGATAGAAATCTGTGGTAATCGAATCCATAGTGATAAAGTGTCATGGCCATTATTTATTACTAGATATCAACAAAAATTTAAAGAGCATAAAGATTATAAAGGATTAGATCTTGAATTAAAAACAAGAATTAAGGCTACAGCTTTAGTAGAAAATGATGTTTTAACTCTTTTTGGATATATGCAATTAACTGATTTATGCGGTCTCCCCGTTGATGATGATAAATTACCACAATTATTGGATTGTAATGCAAATATTAGCGCAAGTGATTTGATCAAGGTCTCTGATATAGTAAATAACCTTATTAAAGATTATTCTACTAATCAAATGAATGAATACGTGGTGGCTATTATTTTATGGTTCAAAAGTCCAAGGGGAAATAATAATAAGGAACAAGTGGTACCAAATGATCAGCATCAAAATAATAATAAAGAATTAACTGATGATAAAAAAAAACAAGATATACAGCAAAGAGCCAAAGAATGTTATACTATCATTAAAAGATTAAGAAAAGAAAATAAACTCAGGACGAGATATACAGAAGAAGAAGCACAAGCACAATTTGTGGATGAAGCAAGACGTCATATTTGTTATTTTTTCCAAAGATATATGGCTATTTGTGAAATTGGACAACTTTCAAGACAAGTATTTAAAAAAGTGGATTTCCCTGGTAAAAGTAGAATGCTTGATTTTATTGATTATTGTGAACCTTTGGATTACGCCAATTATCATATTATTATTAAAGATGGTAAAGCTGTTAATGATTGGGCAGATAGAAAACCAAAAGTATATAATTTTTTACAAAATTTCCTCGATGAAATTAAAAAAGGCAAAGAAAAGGCATCAGCAGCAACTAAAAAACCAGAAATTGATGTAGATTATCAAGAAGTAGCACAAAGATAAATAAGTGAAAACCAAAAGGGAATTATAAATATACCATAATATGTAATATCATCAAACAAAAGAGCGTAATTTACTTATTTTAATATTAAAATAATAGTTACATTATTATTCCAAAAAAAAAATAATGAAGTGGGCAAAAAATAAACTATTAATTTAAATAATACTGATCCTTTTTTTTTCTCTTTTTCTTTTCATCCTCTTCTTTTTGTAAACTTTAAATGGAAGGAGTTTTAATTTAAATTTTAAATTTGAAGAAAAGTGTTAAAATTTTTTTTTCATTGCTTCTTCTTTTTACTATTATAAGCAATTACTTTTTTGTTGTAAATCTTATATATAAATAAATATATGGATGCCTGATACCATTATACATAAAAAATCAATTGTTTCTTCTACTGAAGATGGAACAAGATTACTTAAATGGATATTAAAACATTATCGTGATATTGTTTTATCAAAAGGGAATGCACGTCAAAGTTTTAAAAGAGGAGAAATCACAGTTAATGGTGAAACACCTGAAGAAGCAAGAATGTTAAGAACAGACGATATTGTTGAAATGAAATATAATAAAACTATTGAAGCTCTTGAAAAAATAAAAAAAATACCTGTAGATACTTTTTATATTGATCAACATATGGCTATTGTTTGGAAGCCTCCTGGCCAAGTAAAGTTTAACTATATATATATGTTGTTTTTTTATGTCTAACCATTCCTTTTTTTTCATTTTTTTTCTTTATAGAATTTCTTTATTTTTGTAAAAGCAGTTAAATATATGTTTGAACGTGAACACCCTTCAGATATAGTATGGTTATTATATAATTTACAAAAAGCAGCTTCAGGTTTTGTAAGTAAAAATATATAAAAAAAGAATGATTTATCTTTTTGATATATGTATGACTCTAAATAGTATTTTATTATTTTTATTTTATATAGATCATTGTAGCAAGAACCCAATTAGGTAAACAATATTTACTTGATAAATACAATAATGGTGAAATAAAATTAGAAATGAATATTATATGTCATGGTCAAGCTCCACCTTCTTTAGAAACTATTGATTCAACTATTAAAAAAGATACAACTCCATTACTCACTGAAAATGATAATGATCATAGTAATAATAAAAAGAAAAAGAATGGCAATGACAGTGATAGTGATAGTAATGATGATGATGTTGATGATATGAATGAAAAAGATATGATGACATCCACATTTAATTTGACAGCCAAAGATTTATTTACATCTTATCAAATCAAAGAGGTAACACGATCTAATAATGCAGATTATCTTTCAACAATTACACTTGGATTAAGAACACCATGGTCAAGTTCATCAATAAGAAGATATTTTTATCATCATGGACATACAATTGTTGGTAATTCTTCGGGAACAAGACCATTAAAAACACATAAAGATAAAGGATTATATATGAGCTTATTATCAGTAAAAATGGATAAAATAATAATAAACAATAACCAACAAGTAAATAATCATAATAATAACAATAATGACAATGATGATGATTCACATTGTATACATGTTGTACAAAAAGAACCTGAAAAATTCCAACTAATCAGGGAAAGAGAACAAAAATTTTGGCAAAGGTCCATTGATAAAAAATTAAAAGAAATGAAACAAGCTGGTTTAGATGATCATCCTATGGATATAATTGATAATTGTGGTAAAGAACCTCTTCCATATATTTTAGGGGAAAAAGTATGATAATTATATAATAATATTAATAAAAATTATATGCATATCATTATTAGATCGTATTTCTCATTTTTATTTTTTTAAATATTTATATAGGAATTTTGTGGATTACGATTTGAGATTAATAAATCATGTTTAATTCCAAGAAAAAGTACAGAAACATTAGTGAATGCCGCTGTACCATGGTTATTACAATTATCATCATCGTCGTCATCATCATTACCAGTAAGAATCTTAGACATGGGAACAGGATGCGGTAATTTATTATTATCTATTTTACATAAAGTACCTAATGGTATTGGGATTGGTG
This sequence comes from Cunninghamella bertholletiae, assembly GCA_037043795.1. NCBI lineage: Eukaryota > Fungi > Mucoromycota > Mucoromycetes > Mucorales > Cunninghamellaceae > Cunninghamella > Cunninghamella bertholletiae. The sequence continues at coordinate 4,781,487 of JAZGVP010000001.1, forward strand.
TGGATATAAGTGAAGAAGCATTAAAAATGGCTAAAAAAAACCAGCAACAGTTATTATTTTCTCAAGAACAAATGGTTAATAATAAATGGATATGTAAAGATATGGCTACTATAGATTTAAAACAAGATCTTAATAATGAACCAGTAGACTTAATGATCTGTAATCCACCTTATTTAAGTTTAGAAAAAATCGAAAAATATCATGCAGCGATCAAAAATCAACCATCACAACAACAAGTCTCCTTATCTTATGAACCTTCTGAAGCTATTTATGCCGATCATAATGGATATTCGTGGTATATGATTCTTAATCAATTAGCTCCTCAACTTGTCAAATATCCTCATGGACGTGTTATTCTGGAAACCGGTAAAGGAATGATTGATCGTATTTTATTGATTTGGGAAGGTTGGAATGTTGTAGATACCATTAAAGATAAACAAGGTTGGGATAGATGTGTCATTTTAGAAAGAAAGAAATAAGAAGGTAAATTTAGAAATAGTAAAAAAAAATAGGTTAGATTAGTTAGTATAATCACGTGGGGGAAAATGGGGGGAAAATATTTTTTTTAGTTGCTATAGAATGAAAAACAAAAAATGATCACAATATATAAATATATATAACTTTTTTTTTTTTTTTCTTCTCCGTTTTTTTTTTTTTTATCACTTTCCTTTTGTTTTGTTTTAAACAAAAAAAAAAGAAAGAAAAAAAAAAGAAGAAAAAATACACTGTTTTTTTTTCCACTTTTTTTCCACTTTTTTTTCTTTCTTTTTTCCTTTTTCTTCTTCTTTTTCTTCTATTCTCTTTTATCTTAGTTTTCTTCTTTTCTTTTTTCTTCTTTTTTTTTACACTTTATTATTAATATTATTATATATAATAATAATATTCAATATGGGTACTTTTCAAGATGTAAGATTTGGAAAAGAAAATTCGTTTTTTGAAAAAGAAGCAAAACCTAGTTTACAAAGACAAGGTGCTTTTCACGAAAGAGATAGACCACATTTATTTCAACAGGTATTTATTTTTATTTATATATATTTGATAAATAGATAATAATAATAATAAATAATAATAATAATAAATGAAAAGGAAAAATAAAAAAAAAATATGCTGCGTATATTTGCTTTGATTGCGTGTGTGTGGGAAATAAGGGAAAATAAAAATTTAAACATGACTTAACACATTTTTTTACTTTTTTAATTTGATGGATGATTTATCCCCAATTTCATTCATGCATTCAAAACTCAGTCATCTCCGACAATAACGACTATAACCCATCCTATTGAAAATGAAATGATTAAAGAAAAAGAAAAAGAAGAAGAAATAAAACGATGTACTATTTGTTTAAATACAAGAGAAGGTGAAACTGAATATATTACACCTTGTTGTTGTCGTGGCTCTGTGTAAAATAAAATATATGAAATATATATATAAATGCATATATAGTTTATTCTTTTAAAAATCATTTATTCATTATTATTATTAGGCAATATGTTCATGAACAATGTTTAAAAGATTGGATATTAAAATCACCTCAATGTAATGTATGTTTAGGTTATTACAGTTTACCAAATAAAAAAAATCAACCTATATGGAATGGTAATAATTAAAAAAAAAAAATTAAAAAAAAAGATAGATCATATTCCGGAAAAAACATTTATTTTAATTTCATTTTATTTCAATCATTTTTATTCATCACATATTTTTTTTAAAAAATATATGTAAATATATTATAGGATATAAAATGGATTATCATTTATTAGCTAATTGTTTAGTTTTATTATTGGGAACTATGGTAATAGCCATATCAGCACAGTTCATTCGATGCACAGAACCCAAAAAAATATCCGTTTCTAAACTTCATATTACTAAACATGAAGATGGACCTGATTATTTATGGGTTCCTATATTTAAAAAATCTTGTTGGTATGCAAGTACTTGCTCCATTTTATCTCCTTTGCAATATGCCATTTTATTTTTTATTGCTATTGGTTTCATCATTTTTCAAAAATATCGTCACGATCAAAGATAATATATTTATCAACTTTTATTTTAGACAAAACACAACTTACACACAAAAAAAAAAATTAATATTCAATTTTTGTATATATTATATATATTCTTATACTTATTATATTTTATTATATTTCTGTTTTATACTTTATTCTATTTTATTTATATTATATTATATCTATATTATTTATTTTTTAAAAGATTGAAAAGAAGAAAAAAAAAAAAAGAAAAATATATATATGTAAAAAAAAAAAAGGTAAAATGGAATAAAATAGGATAAAAAAAAAGGTATAAAAATATAAAAAACTCTATATAAAAAATGAAAAATCAAAAACAACAACAAAAAATTATCACTTATTTATTATTATTATTCATAATTTAACTAATCTTTTATGTCCATTTAGCAAACAAAACAAAAATTCTTTTATATACATGCATCTATACACCTTTTTTTTAAAAAAAAAATATTTACAACAATATTTATAATAATTACATTTTCATCATATCAAATGAAATATTTATATGATAATTCCCTTTCTTTTTTTTATTTTTTTTTATCCAATCCAATCCATCCTCTTCATTTATATATTTCTCTATTTTGTGAATATATTGTACATTTTTATATTTTGACAAATTTTATTAATCTTATCTTTTTCTTAAAAAAGAGATATAGGTAAATCAAAAAAATTTAATGATAATTAATAATAAATAAATAAATAAAATAAAAAAATGGAATGATATAAAAACAATTGTTATTTTCTTTTTCATTTTCTTAAAAAGAAGAAGAAAAATTATTTCTTTTTAATGGATGATTGTTTGATGCGAGTAGAAGAAGGTTTTTTATCTAAACCGTTACTATTATTAGCGGATGATTTTTTTGCTGTTGTGGTATTATTTGATGATAATGATGATGCTGTTGTAGTAGTTGTTGATTTCTTTTGAGAGGTGGTATCACGATGACGTTGACGTCTTTGATTTTTAGGACATCCTTCGCCATTTAATAAATGAAGGCGCCAACCTTCTTCTGTAGGTGGTTCAATAGAGATGAGACATAATGGACATCGTACTTCATCTGGATTGGTATAAGCGGTACATGTGTTTTTAAGGGTATGTTGTAACCATTGTTCAACTGGAATGGCTTGCTTACATCTAGTACATTGTTTCATTAAATGTCGTTTTTCACAATCTTTTAATATATGTGAATGTAATGTAGATACTTCAACAATCTATTTTTTTTTAAAAAAAAAATGCAAATGAGTCATTTTCATGAAAGTATAATAATAATAATAATAATAATAATAATAATAATAATAATATATACATATATATGCGAACTTACAATTTGACACATAGGACAATTAGTTAAGGCAGGGCAATCTTTATAATAATGAGTAATTAATGTTTGTTCATTAAATTGATCATTTTGTTCATCACAGAAAATACACATTCTACATATAAAAATAAATGAAGTGGTTAGTTTGATTTTTTTTACTCTATTTTATGATTATTATTATTATTATTATTAATAAAAGAACTTACGAGTTTTCTTTAGGATCAACAGCAGGTTCTTGTGTAGCATTATTATTATTAGAAGGTTGTTCTGATTTTTTACTATTAGTAGTAGTAGTACCATTAGCATTAGTTTTTTGATTACGTTTAGTTGTTGTTGTTGTTGTTGTACGTTTTGTAGTAGTGATTTTCTTCTTATCAGTAGTAGTATTAGAAGCAGGACGACGTTTATCAGTAGTACCGTTAGTAGTAAGTTGAGATTTCTTTACTGTTTGCTTCTTTTCAACACCAGATTGAACGGTTAAAGCACGTAATTCAGCTACAGCACTATCCTTATTAGGTACTAAATGGGTATTAGTAGTTGTTCTTAATTTCTATTTTAATAAAAAGAGAAAGTAAAAAAAAGAGAGAGAGAAATTAATCATAACATTATTATACATATTATTATTATTTTTCTATTCTTACTTGCTGTAAAGCAGATCTAATGGTATCATCTAAATAATTAGATAATTGTTTCAATTCAACTACAGAAGCCACACTAATAAGTAAATTCATGGATTCATTCTTAACCTCTTCATGGTTATGCTGAAGATAAGTAGTAATAAATGCCATCAAATGATTTAAAGGAATAATACCACCCTGTTCTTCTAATTTTAATTCTTCAAAAGTACGTTTAACCAATTGAACTCTAGCAGTGGCTTCTTTATATTGATGAATCAATCGATCAGGTTTACCAACATATTGATTGAGTAATGAAGTTGTACCTGTAGTGGTGGTATGTGTATAAACCAACACAATGACTAAATCACTGGCATTATTTCGGATATTCTTATTACTATCTCCTGTACGTTTTAATAATGCTGAGAAAGTACGATTCATCCATTCTGAGATTAATAATGCATCAATATTAGCACTTTGATAAAAGTCTAATTTTAAAATGAATATATATAAATTAATAAATAAATGATCCTTTTTCTTTCTTTATATATATATATATATTTACCGTTTAATTGTTGCCAAATAACAATAGCTAAAGAAACAATAGCTTCTCTAGAATCCATCACGGCTTCTTGAACCATCATCAAAGCAGCATTAACAATAAAAGAAGGTAAATCATGATCATGAGAGACAGGAGAGACAAATAAGGAAGATAATTGATTTAAAGATTGTTTAGAAGCTAATTGATAAGCTGATTCTACACAATGTTGAATATGAGTTAACCCACGTTCCCTACATTTTGATTTAATACTTAAAACACAAGCAACCATTTCTTCACCAAATAATTGAATAGCATCATGATAAGTACCTCTTTCTTCATCCATAATATCTTCAGGTATAGCTTCAGGATCAATGATTTCTTCTTCGAATTCTTCTTCTTCTTCTTCTTCGATAATATCTTCATGAACAGATGATAAATTAGTAGTAGTAGTATTAGTTGTAGAAGAAATTTGAGATGATTTTTCTAAAGCAAGACTCTTTCTACGTTCAATTTTAGCTGACATGGAAGATGAAATGATTGGGAAGGGTTGATTATGATGATCAGGATTACCTTTTTCTGAATGATAAGATGTTAAATAAGGTGGCATTAACATTTCTGCTAAATCAGTGGATGCTAAAGAAGTAGTTGTTTTAGATGATAATGATACTTCATTCATCATTTCAGGTAAATTATTACCAACTACTACTCCCTCAGATGTTTCTACTATTTCAGTAATATTATTAATATTTTCATTGTCGCTATTGTCGTTGTTGGTTTCACTTTTATTAGTATCAAAGTTAGTCCACTTTGCAATAGCTTCATCATACATTTGATCTTGTAAACTACCTGATCCATTTTCATCTTGCATATTTACTGTAGAATTATCTAACATTTGTTGATATTCCTATTATTAATAATATACATATATATTTTTTTAAAAAAAAATAAAAATAAAAATATGAATAAATAAATAAATAAGTTTTTTTTTTTTTCATTATTATTTTTCATTATTATTATTACATCTTCATTTAATGGTAAAACCAATCCATCGTCAGTAATAGTAATATTTGATTGCTTAATAATCATTTCAGCGGTTTGTTTAATTTCATTAATATCCCCTTTAATTTTTTCAGCTTCATCGTAATCCTTTGTATCTACAGCCAATCTTTTAGCTTGTTCAAAATCAGATAAAATTTTGCTGAATTTATTTAATTGATCACTGAGTCCTTTATATACTTTAGCTTTTTGATAGGATTCATCTATATTTATATAAATATATAAGGGTAAAGGAAATTTGTAAATAAATATAAATAAAACCCAAATATATATAAATAAATAAATAATATTTTTTGTTTTGTTTTAAAAAAATAAAATAAACAAATAAACAAATAAACAATAAACAAATAAATAAATAAATAAAAAAATTAAAGTTTTAGATATTATTATTATTTTCTTTCTTTCTTTTCTTTACCTCGTACTGCTAATTCTTCTGCATGTAATAAAGCCGAAATCCAATGTTGTAACTCAAGTTCAACTACTCCTGATGCAGATAACCCGTGGGTAATACTATGACTACTTGATACACTTGTTCGTCTTGTTGAGGAGCTGAGCATACTTGATTCGTCAAGGGATGATTGGAGATGGCGTGGGATCTGTTTCTTATAATAAAAAAAATAGATGGATATTTTTTTAAAAAATTGTAATAAAAAAGAAATGACATAAATAAAAAAAATCATACATACATATATATAAAAGAATGATGAAAAAAAAAGTATGACATCTATTTTACCTGTTGCATAGAAGGATCGTGATGCATTAATGGATAACCAAGAATATTTAAAGCTAAAATACCAACCTATTAAGTTTTTTTTAAAAAAGGGAGGTTTTAATAAAAAAAAAATGGATATAAACTTTTTTATGGATATATATATGATGACTGGATTCCTTTTTCTTTTTCTTTTTTTTTTTTTTTTTCTTATTTTTATAATTATTATTATTATTATTATTCACTTACTTGATTATAAGTATTTAATCTATTTTGATGACAGTTTCTAACCACTAAACGAATATATTCCCCATCAGCGTTGATTTTAATAGATTTTAATTCACGAGCACGAAATTGAGCTCTAGCATTATTATCAAAACAAATATAACTATATAATATAATAAAAAAAAAAGGAAAAAAAAAAAGATAATATAAGAAAAGGAGGAAAGAGAGAGAGAAAGAAAAGGATTATATATATTATTATTTCATAAGAAAAAAACATACCCAAGCCGTGTAAATTCAATTAAAGTATCGTCTTCGTCTTCTTCACTTTCAATAGAAAGATCTTCAGTTCCTTCTTTTAATAAACCAATATAAATATCTACTTTGGTTGCAATCTTATAATGATGAGATAAAAGTTGAATCTTTGAAATTCGAGCAGGACCACATAATAAATGAATAATTAAATCTTGTGGATAAGTAGGACATCTATATATAATAAAAAAAATAAGTTCGCATAATTTAATTGTTTATTATTATTTGAATCCATATAAAGTGACTAACAAATCCTTTTTCTTTTTATTATTATTATTATATTGAGTTAGAAGTGTGAATTATTAATAATAATAATAATAAAAATGAGAAACTTACTTGGGAGTTTGCCAACCTTTTCCTTTGACATTAGATAAATCGGTGTCTTGTAAATTAGTACACTCAATTAATTGATTACCAGGACTAGATTGAACCAAATTTTCAGGAGGATGATCATCTTCAGAAGAAGAGCAATGAGCTACCTCAAAAGCAAGAGGTGTAAATGTCATTTTTTATTCGATAAATATATATATGTATATATATATATTGGATATATTTATTGTTTTTATAAAGTGGTGGTATATATATAAAGAGGAAAGAAAAGGAAATAAAATAAAAAATAGAAAGAGAGAAAAGAAAAAAAAAATTAATAAGGGGGGGAAAAGGTAAGTTAAATATATAAAAAAAGATTCAGAGTCCACTTGTAGCACTTTCCAACTCCGATCATTTTCTCTTCATTAACTATACATTAGTTTATATGTATGAAGTGTATATAAGGTGTCAATGAATGTAAATATATATTTAGTAATAAATATAATCGGTATTATATATAATGTAATATATAATATATAATATATACTATTACTATTATTATTATTATTATTACTATCATTAATTAAAATAATCAAGTTGTTTTATATAAATTGCCAATATTTTTATATATATATATAAGGAATACCGCTTAATTGATAGGGTTACTATTAACTATTTTTATTATTATTATTATTATTATTTGTGTTTCATCATCATTATAGAAATCACATGATCAGAGTTCTTTCATCATTATCATCATTTTTTTTTTTTGATATATTAAATTAATATATCAATATTTATATTAATCTTTTTTTTAAAAAAGAAAATAATGACAACTTAAGGATGATTATTATATATATAATGAATCATTTATTTATTTAATAATTTATTTTATTAATAATAACAATAATAAATGATTATTATAATTGTTTATATTCTTTTTTATTTTTGGGAATCAAATGGAGATTGTGAAAAAAAAAAACGTGGTAAAAGTAACACAAACCCAATAGAAAAATTTATATAGTGAAAGTGATACGATCGCTCTTTTAAAATAATGAAAAAAAATAGGACTAAGTATAAAAAGAAAAATTAAGGGCTCCTAATTTTTTTTTTTATTATCTCTCTCTTTTTACTTTTTCTTCCATTCACAATTTTTTTTTTACATAATAATTTTAAAGATGACTAATAGAATCAAAACACAACGTAATAATAAACCAACACCATTAAATCCTTTATTTCAAAATCATCAACAACAACATCATCACCATGAATTATTATTATCCCCTCCTCTTGGATCAAATGCAGGTGCTATTCCTTTTTCATCAATAATTCCATCGTCCACTACTCATTATTATTATAATAATAATAATAATAATTCAATAATAACAAAAGGTACAACAAGACCAAGAGCTAAATCAGTTGGTAGAATGGTAGATCAAAAACAATTAGCTAGAGAAGAATCATTTTTAAAATTATGTGGACAAGTAACTCCTCCTCCTCCTCCTCTTCCATCATCATCATCATCTATTCCTTATCATAATAATAATAATCATTCTCATTCTCATCATTATTATCCACAACAACAACAACAATTATCACAACAAAATCATTATCATCATTATCATCCTAATAATACCAATACACGTCGTATTAAAAAATACCCATCAGCTCATGATTTACAAAAGTCCTTACATCATCAAAAATATAATATAGATTTATATCATCATATACCATTACCACATTCTCCTATATCACCTAATATAAGTAATGATGATGATGATGATGATGATATACCATTAGCTATGAAACATCATCATCATCATAAAATAATAAGAAATAATCAACTTTTATCTCATGAGAAACCCTCTTCTAAATCATCATCATTATTAAATGATGATCAAGAAGATGATGATACGGATTTAGTACCCATTGCTAAATTAAAACAAAATAATAATAATAATAATCAATCATCATCATCATCATTTAGTAATGATAATCATCACCCTATTGTTTATAAATCAGCGGCTGATAAGTATAAAGAAAAAGTAAAAGAATATTTACAAATAGATCCTACTTCTTAATTAATATTTATATATGTATATATATATATATATATATATAATTAAAATAAAATAGATTTCTTTTATAATAATAATAATAATAATAATAATTTACTCATTTAAATCATCATTTTGTATTTTTTGTACTCCCTAAAAAAAATATCCCATTTTTTTTTTCTCGATCAACATCCATTTCTGCTTGGAATATGAAATCATGGAGAATGTTACACACATATCATCATCATCAATCATCAACTATCGTTTTCGTAGTTTTATAAAAACTACGTTAGGTTAGTTTATGATTGATATGTAGATAATGTTTTTTTTTTTTATATGAATAATTCACTTTTTTTAGAATAGATATAATATATATAATAATTCACTTTTTTTTTGATAATTACTTTTTTAAATAAATAAATAATTAAATAAATAAATATAAAAAATGGCTTATATATATAATTCATTTATTATAAATTTTAGTTGTATAAATGTTTAAATCCCAGAATATTTATTATAGCCATCTTTTTCTGTAAATTTTTCTTTCTTTCTTTCTTTCTTTCTTTCCTTTCTTCCTTTTTCGCAGTTAAAAAAAGGATAAAAAAAAAATATTATTTTTTTATATATAAATAAGGAAATAAGCATAAATGAACACCCTTATTATATATTTTATTTTGAATATAAAATATTAACTTCCTTTAACATAGGAATAAGTTATATCGATATATTATATAATAAAACAAGTATTGGATACTATTATCATTTTTTATTATTTTCACTTAAAAAAAAAAGTAAAGAATGAAAGAAAGGAAAAGTAATGGTATTTTTTATTATTTTAGTATTATAATCTTTTTAAGGTTTAGAGTAACTTTTAATCATTATCTATAATGTGACGTCTCTCCACTTTTTATTATAACTTTAAATAAATAGAGATAAAGAAAAGGAAAGAAAGGAAAAAGGAAATGCTTATATATTATATGCCGTTAGTGGTTATAAAAAAAAAAGAACAGATGATATTAAAATAATCTTAGTAATAACAAATCATTTTATATAACAAATAAAATAAAAAAATAAACAATATAAAATAATAACAATTATAATAAAGATTAAAAGATGTATAATATATATGTATGTATATGTGTATATATATTAAAAAGAAAGAATAATATTATATATATACATCATTATATAATACAATATAAAAGATGAATAAACCTTAGATAAAATGATTATTGCTTTTGGGCAAATAGTTTAATAAAATGATGAAATACATAAAATTTTAATATAACAATGGAAATTAAAAAATTAGTATTTCAAATGATCTAAATTTAGTTACTTAAATAAACCAATCAAAAAATCATGCCACATTTTTTTTTTCTACTCTTTCCCTAGTTATATTTATCTGACTTTTTTCCTTTTTCTTTTCTTTCTTTCTTTATATTCTTATTTATTATTTATATTAGTTATCCCACATATAATATATATCAAATGCTATTAAATAGATCTTTCATATCAATAACTTCTACTTTATCACAACCCTTGCGTTATTCTTCTTCTTCGTCTATAAAACCTTTATGGCGACCTTTAGTTAATTTACCTGTAAATGAATTTGCAAAAACTGCTTTTTTTTCTTTAGATAGACCTCTTTTAGACTTACATAATATAAAAGGTAAATAGATAAATAAAAGAAAAGAAAAGAAAAGAAAAAAAAAGAAAAAAAAGATTTAAATTTTATTTATTATATAATAGTAATAATAATAATAATAATAATAATAAAGTAATATATATATATATATATATGGGTATGTGTTTATTAATATAAAGTGCTTGTCTTTTTTTTTTTATCTATTTATTCTATAGACCATGAATGGCAATTTGATTGGGCACCTTCAGAATATCAGCCTTATCAACCACCTCCTATTCCAAATAATAATATGAATCATACCCAACAACAAGAATCTACTTCAACAAGAACAATCACTTTTAATATAAGTAAAATAGATGGAGAACTTCATGTTATTCCTGATGATATAGTTGCTTATGACCAAGTAGTAGACTATTTAGCTGCCATGCAACAAAAATATATTCAAATGGAACAACAAAAAAAAAAGAAAAGAGCTTTAACAAAAAAAAAAAACTTACGTAAACGTTTTTTTGAAAAAAATTAAACAAGTATAAACCCTTTCTTTTTCAGTTTTGTATATATATATATCTATATATTTATTTATTTACAATATCTTTTTATCTTATCTTACATTACATAATAATAATATTGTTTTTTTTTTCTTTCCTTTCAATAACAATAATAATAATAATAATCATATAATACTCTATCTATAAATAGTAAAATTGTATTAATCCTTTTTTTTTTTCTATACTAATCTAATTTTAATTTTTTACTTGGTGATGATGATGAATCGTTCACATCTTGTTGTATATTATTAATATTGATCTTATTTTCAATATCTATTAAATCACAAAATGTTTGAGTTTGTGGATTAGAAACTGGTTTTTCTAAATACAACATATATAAAAGATGATGGTTAGTTTTTATTTTCGTTTTTTTTTTTTTTTTTTTTTTTTTTTATTTTCTTTTTCTTTTTCTTTTTGAATTCTTACGATATTGTATTAAAGTTTCTTTAGATAAATGAGGTATATTAGGATCATGGGTAGGAGCTACGATTTCAAAATTATTAGGGATTTTCAAGTTTGAAACATTTAATTTATTTTCAATATATTCTTTTTCCTTTTCTATCATTCTATAAATTAATAATAAATAAATAAATAAATAAATAAAAATAAAGATTAAAAAAAAAATACATATTTATATGATTAAAATTAGATATATATATATATAACTTACTGTTGAAGTTTATGATCAGATGGTAATGGTATAGAACGATGTTCTAAACTAAGATAAGGATGCATGGCTCTAGTAATAGCTAACCATTCAAGATCAAAAGTAAATCCATCTTCATTTTTACTAGGTATATCAATCACTTGTAAAAATTGACGACCTGGTAAACATTTATCTAAACCAAGAAATTTAGTGATTTTAGTAGGATGATCATCACTACCATTCTTAATTTTAATTTCTTCTTCCTTTTCTTTTATATTGTCCTGATTGTCTTTATTTATTAAAGTTTCATCTTGACTTTGTTGGGTTTCATTATTATCATCATCATCGTCATCATTTATTAAAATTTCATCTGGATTTGATATTTGTTCAGTGGAAATTGTATTATTATTATTATTATCTTCATCGTCATCATCATCATTAATAACTATTTCATCAGGATTAGCAGTTTGATTTATTGTCGTTGTTGTTGAAGGTGTAGTAGTGGAAGATTGAATTTTTAATATAGAATTAACCATAGTTGAATAGATCCCTTTTTCCCATTTTTCATGATCCACATAAGCTGCATATTTAACATGTAAATGAGCGGCAAACCAATATTCTGGTTTTAAATGTGTAAGTAATAATTCATTTGGTATACTTCCTAAATTATTATTCAAAACCTTATTATATATATATAATAAAATAAATAGATGAATTATTATTTCATTTTTTTTCATTTATATATGTATTAAAATTCATGAATCATATCATTTTTTTTTACCTCTTGATAAAAATATTTTTTAACTAATAATAAAGAATTTAAATCACCATATCTTTCAACACCTCTTGGCCAATCATGAGATAAAAATATATCCATTGGTGTTTGAATTTGAAGTAATTTTTTAACTTCATATTCACGTACATGATATACACTTCTTACATGATTAGAATTATAAGGTAAAGTTTCATAATGACCTATAATAGATAGATGATTTAAATTAAATTATTTCTTTTCTCTATTTTTTTTTTTTAATCTCTTTACCTTTATCATAATGACCTTGATTATAAATACCAGATAATCCACCAATTCTTATACCATTATAATTGATCACCCCAGCATGACCAAGATAATAAATATTTTCACATACCCAACCTCCATGATATAATTCCCAAAGATGATTACTAGCTTCATGGTTCCCACCTATAAAAATCGTAGGATAAGGGGCTTTCACCAATCCAGCATAATATTTCCAAAAGGTACCTAAACTACGATATTTTAAAGGAACAGACATACTTTCTAAATCACTCGCATTACGTACCGCTTGGAAATCCCCGCATATCAATACTAAATCTATTTTACAATTCTCTCGTTGTTCTAATAACTTTATAGTGCCATATATATCATCTAATTCACCATGGCAGCATCCTTCTATAGCTATCTTTGTTTTATTTTCATAAAATAAGATAATAAGGTAATAGTAATAGTATATTATTATTATTATATATGTATATGTATATATATCACTTTTTAGTAGCTTTTAAATATCATAAAAAAAGACACGATTTATATATATATATATATATATATATATATATATGTATATACCTTCATATTATTGTATTTTTTATTATTCTTAAAAAGAAAGGCAGTTTATTTATAGTTATATTTATATTTATATATATATAAAAGAGGCAACTTTTTTAAAAAAAAAGTTATATATATAAGAAAAAGAAGTAAAAATATAAACAACAAAAAAAAAAAAATTTCAGAATAGGAATTTATATTAACTAGAAAAAATTAAACACCCGCGGTTTTTAACTTAAAAATAAAAAAAAAGCAAGACGCATTATTTTTTTTTATTCAATAAGTTTACTTTTTCATCATTTACATCAGCAAAACCACCACTAATATCATTTTCTTCTTCACTCGTTTCTTCCTGTTTAATCACTTTAATGGTTTCTTCCTTTAATTCATCAAATGATTTTTCTTTTTCTTGATCAGCTTTTACCTAAAAAAAACATGTATATATAAGTATATAAATATATATATATATATATATATATATATATATATATCACCCTTTTTAAAAAAAACTTACAATGGCTTCACTATGAGAAGCTAATTTTTCATTCCAACATTTTGTATTCTTTTTTAAACTAGCTTTTTTTCCTTTTTCAAGAATATCAGGATCATTATCTGACATTTGAGAAAACCCACTCATCATTCTTTCATGATAATAATGATAAGGTGTACTTGTTTTTGTAATTCTTCTAAAGGCTTGCTTCCAATAAGTTGAGACTGGTAACATTTTTATATTTATCTATATAGCTATATACACAATAAACGATATATAAAAAAAAAAAATAGAAAGAAAGAAAGAAAAAGAGAAAAAAAAAATTTATTTTATTTTTTTTATTTTATAATTAATGTATTATTTTTTTTTTAGTGTTTATTTTAAACTAATATTATAGATTGTGTATTATATATATCCCGAATTGCATTAAAAACTTTTAAACAAAAAAAAAAAAAATGATATCATAAGGAGAAATAAAAAGAAATTTGCATCGGAATTTTAAAAAATCATTTTTCCAACTTTAATTTTACCATTTGACTGCTTTAAATTTTTTTTTTCTAGTCACACTTCTTCCTCTTTTTTTCTTTCAAGTAGTCTTTTTACTTAAAAAGAACTAAGAGAAAAAAAAAATGGCTACTGCAGTTGAAAATATTTGTTCATCTTTAGAATGCAATAAAACTGCTCATTTACAATGTCCTACATGTGTTAAGCAAAACATTGTAGAAAATTCTTTTTTTTGTTCTCAAGACTGTTTCAAAAAATCATGGGTAATATTAGATAATTCAAATTAACTAATATATATATATATATATATATATATATTATGTATAAGGTACCAATTATTTTACTTACTTTTATAATATACATTTATATAGGGTTTTCATAAAGCAAATCATACTTCTAGTAAAAGTAATAGATAATAGCTAACTTATATATATATATAAAGGAAGAAAGCAGTATTTGATATTAAACCAATTTGTTTCTTTTTTTTTTATATACAAACATACTCACACACATACACACACAATTATATATACGTATTTATAAATAGAACAATATGATCCTTTTCCAACCTTTAACTATACTGGTAAACTTCGACCTGTTTACCCTTTATCACCACGTCGTCAAGTCCCTGATTCTATCCCTAAACCTGATTATCATGCTACCGGTATTCCTAAATCTGAATTTATGAATGCTAGAAGTACTAATATTCATGTGTGTAACGAAGAAGAAATCAAAGCTATGCGTGAAGTTTGTAGAGTAATGATTATTATATATAAATGAAAAAAATGAAAAATAATAAATAAAAAATAAAAATAAAATATAAAAAAAAACACATCAATTTATAATAATCATTATATACATATATATATATAGATCACAAAAGAAGTATTGGAAATTGCTGGTAAAGCTGTTCGTGTTGGTATTACTACAGATGAAATTGGTAAAATAGATATGATCATTCTTTACAAGATAAAAAAAAAGGAATCATCAGCATTATCAGTATATTCATTTTATTTTATTTCTTTTAAAAAATAGATCGCATTGTACATGATGCTACTATTGAACGTGGTGCTTATCCATCACCATTAAATTATAATTATTTCCCTAAATCATGTTGCACGTAAATTATAATTAATATATATATATGAAATTATTATTATCATTATTATTAAAAAGTATATTCATTTATTTATATATTATTTTAATAGATCCATAAATGAAGGTAAAATATATATATATATATTATTATGATTTATATATATGTATGTATATTTACTTTATTTATATATAATTAATAGTTATTTGTCATGGTATACCTGATCAAAGACCTTTAGAAGATGGGGATATCATCAACATTGATATTAGTTGTTATTATAATGGATTCCATGGGGATACAAATGCCACCTATTTAGTAGGAAATGTCGATGATGTTGGGAAAAAATTAGTACAAACAACAAGAGAATGTTTAGAAAAGGCAATTGCTATGGGTAAAATATTTTATATATAAGAAAGTTTAATTACCATTTTTCTTCCTTTTTTTCTTAATTATACATGTATATATACATCTAAAATAGTAATAATACTCATTATCGTTATCATATTTATTTGATTTTTTATTTATTTATTTTATTAGTGAAACCTGGTGTTCGTTACAGAGATTTTGGTAAAATCATTGAAGATCATGCAACAAAGAATGGATTTACAGTAGTTCGTGCATTTATTGGTCATGGTATTAATCAATTATTCCACTGTGCACCCAATGTACCTCATTATGCAAGTAAGTTGTAAAAAAAAAAATGAGATGAGTTATTTTTTAAGTTTTAATATATATACATATATATATCTAGATAATAAGGCTGTTGGTATTCTTCGACCTGGTCATATCTTTACTATTGAACCTATGATTTGTGAAGGTGTTTGGCAAGATCATCTTTGGTAAATGATATATATATATATATATATATATGATTCAGTTTACTATAGTATTAACAACTTTATTTTTTATTTATATAGGCCCGATAATTGGACTGCTACAACAGTTGATGGTAAAAGATCAGCTCAATTTGAACATACCTTATTAGTCACTGAAGACGGAGTAGAAATCTTAACTTAAAATGGCATAAAACTATTTATTTAATTTAAAAGAAAAAAAAGAAAACCTATGTTATGTATATACTTTTTTTTAGTGGAAAAATTGGACTTTAAAAAGAAAAAAAAACCTCATATCAAAATAAAACCATTTTCAAAACCTACTAACTTCTATAATAGAATGATCATAGGATTATCATTATTATCATTATTATTTTTAATATATAGACATGATCAAATAATAATAAACAATCAACAAATAATTCTTTTTTAATAATAATCACTTTTTTTATTTTATTTTATTTTATTTTAATTTTATTTTAATTTTATTTTAATTTTATTTTTAATTACTTAAACTTTTCTTTATGTTTTTCAAACCATTGTTCCAAGGATTCATAATCACGACCAAGAATGACTCTAGCGACTTCAGCAGGAGGTAATCTAGTAACAACAGTGGCAATATCTAAAGCGACTGGAGGAGGGACATGATTAGATATCATGGTTTGATAAGCTTGGGTAGGAGTGACTTGTTTGTATTGAACAGGTTGGCCAATCACTTTAGAAACAATTTCAGCACGTGTATTACCATCTACAGAATCACTAATGATAGGATAAGCCAAATTACCATGTTTTTCAATAGGATCTGTTAAAACAGTAACAGCCAAATCAGCAATATCTTCAACAGAAACCCATTCTACTTTTTCATCTGGAGGTTGATTACTATATATTGTTCTTTCCTTTTGAATAGTAGGTAAATCTACCCAAAGATGATTTGTGAAAAATCTTGTAGGTCTTAAACTAACTACATTAGCTTTATGTTTTAATGCTGATTGATAAATCAACTCTTCACTTAATCGATGTGCTTCTCCAATATAGGATGTACGCCAAGCAAATTGTGCAAATCTGGATGAAAGATCAACGATTTGTTTAACATGAGATTTATATGCTATACTGGCAAAATTTTCTTTAATCACAGGCATATTTTCTAAATCTGCTATTAATAAAAATAAACGTGCATGTCCTGGAAAGTTTGATAATAAATAATAATAATAAATTAATGTTAAAAGCAGATAAATAAATAAAATAAATTATCAATCATTAATTAATTTTTTTTGTTTATTTATTTATTTATTTATTTATTTTATTTACCTTCAATACTATTTACAAAGGGTGTAAAATCAGTATAATCTCCTTGAACAATAGTTAAATGTTCTTTATTAGCTTGAAATAATTCTTCGCTCTTAGAAGGATCGCGTACATAGATGGTAGTAGAAACACCTTTAGCTAATAACTTTTGTACTACTTGACTTCCAATATTCCCACTACCTCCAATCACATAAATTTTTTCGTTATTAGACATGATTTTTTATTTATTTATTGTAGTAGATAAAAATTAGAGTTAAAAAAAAAAAGGAAAAAAGAAAAGAAAAAGTGAGGAAAAAAGTAAAAAAAAAAACGAAACGAAAAGAAATGAAAAAAAAAGAAAAAAAAATGAAACAAAAAGAAATGAAAAAAAAAAAATGAAACAAAAAGATACGGAAAAAAAATTTCATGCGAAATTTTTTTTTGGTAGTAAATTAATGATCTATGGTAAATAAATTAACCAAATGTAGTATTAAAAAATATATATACATAAACATTCTATTCATGTTTTATTTAAACTGCTTTTATATTTATTGATTTGTATGTATAAATTTACTCTTGTTCCTAATATAAACAAAAATAAATAAATATAAATATATTCTTGTTTATGATTAAAAAAAGAAAAATAACAACAAATGAAGTATTGTTTTTTTAATGAAATAGTGATGATAGTTATCTTTTTTGGCAAGAACCAGTGTAGTGTAACATTCATTCTATTCTTTTAACCTTTTTATTATTATTATTATTATTATTATTATTATTATTATTATTATTATTGTTGCTGTTGTTGTTGTTATCATCATGACAGATAAAAATTAACGTAAAATAAATATATAAAAAATGAATGGAAGAAACATAAAGATAAAAAAGTAGCATTCATTGATGGTCATGAAAAAGTACCTTTTATTAAAAAAAGATAAACTCATCCACCTAAATTTAGAAGCATCTATTATGTAATTTTAAAGTATTATTTTTTTTGCAATACAAAAATGAACAAACAAATCTTCACACACTGATAAAAAAAAAGTATATTTTATTTGCAATATAAATAAAATAAAATAAAAATGCTGTAATTGTAATTTAGTGTAAAAGATTACACTTTTAAAAAAAGAAAAAGAAAAAAATTTTACAGTTTTTGGTATTTGATTTAATATAAATTAAAAGTATAATCTTCAGAGCAGAAATCATCAGGAACAAATTTACATATAGTAAATACATATCCAAATAATATTCATCTATTTTTATCAATATTACCAATTAGATACATGCTGGTATTATCAATAGAAAGAGGAGTGTCCTGAATAAAATCGGGTACTGTAAAAGTAAAAAAAGGTAGATTTATGATATGAACACTACTATTATCACAATCATTTAATGACCAATATGATGAAATATCCTCATTAATCCATTTATCATTATAGTTATGAATAAAGTATATATGTGATTTGACGGAAAAATGACGTTGATGATGATTACGATAATCCAATCTTTATTTTATAATCATTTATTATTTCAGTTATTGTTCCTGTTTTTTTCCCTATCTGTTTTTCTGGAATATAGTGCTGTCATGTATCCTCTATAAGCAAGACTGGGATCATCTTTTTCAACCAAAATTAAATAATAGCTATTATATTGGATTGTATATGAAGGAAGAACAGTATTTTCAGGTATAGATAATGAACACGAATATAATAAAGTCGCTTTATCTTATATATCATCCATGTTTTCATACAATTGTACCATAACTTATGTCATATTAATGATTTCCCAACTTGATATTGTGTTATTATCTTTAATTAAATGACAATACTTAGTCCATGATGGCAAAATAACATTAAATCTATCTTCATTTCTAGTAATATTTGAATTGAATATCGTGTCTAAATGAGCTCGTTGTGTAAATCTTGTTCCTAAAAACTGAATCAACTTTTTATGATCATCCACTTTGTATAAGAACATTTACGGTTTACGTTATCTGTTGATTATGATGATTATTATTGCCAAAATAGTATAAGAAAAATCTTACATCACTTTTATAAGGATATAATAAATATATAAATATATATTTTAATGGTGTTTTATATTGTTTATATTTTCCTTTACAATCTGATATTCACTGATGATCCAAGCACGATTAGACCAATCATCTACAAGATAAGCTAAAATTTATGATTTTTTTTGCATATTCTTTTTCTGTTTCATTTTGATTTTTAGTAGCTAACAATGGATCATCCTCATCATTATTAAGCATTTTTTTTATTGATGATATATCTATATTTCTTTATCAAATCAATTGTTTCATTATCTGCAGTATTATTCAATAAATAACTAAAATGTGAATCAGATATAGCTAAAATATATACTGCATTTATATATATATATATATATATATCCTTCAATTTTAAAACAATTTCTTTTTTTTTTGAATAATTTTGTTAATCTACTGATATTGCATCAATCCACAAATATTGTATTTCTTCTAGATCTGATTAAAGCTTAATATAACTACAAAGATCTTTTAAAATTTAAATATTAAAGGAAGTGATATAAGAAGTATAATTAAGTGTTCTAACTAAATGTTCTTCAAGTTCATCCCATCGATAGGATACGATTATAATACTTCAAGTCTTTATCGTACATACTTTTTTTATACATTTTATTCTATCACTAAATGCGGTATTTTTAATATCAAAAAATGTAAGTTCAAAAACTTTATTTAATATTAATAAATAAATAAATAATTGAATACTATTTAAAAAGTTTATTTTATAATAAACTTTCTTTATGATTTTATATTTATTATCTTTTACTTTCTTCTTCTTCTTTTTCTTTTTCTATCACTACTATTATTACTCAATATTTCTTTTTTTCTTCTTTTTCAACTACTGTATCTTTATATTTAAAATAATTTTATATTACTTTTTTTTCTCTTTACATTATTAAAAAGATTTGCTTGTGTCATTTATTGTTATTGCTAATACTTTTATTATTCTAAGAAAAACCACAAGAATAAGAAAAACTGGGTTTTAGAACGTTTTGATACAATTAGTTCAAGGTTACATATCTTTTTTTTTCTTTTTTTTTTTTTTTCTTATACATTGATACTTACATAAATTTAAGATTCATCGTTTATTACAGTATAAATCATATCAACCGTTTTTCTAGATTCATTAAAAAAAAAGACAAGTTTCCTTTTAATATCAAGTAATATATTACTATTATTATTATTGTTTTATAAAAAGATACTCATCATTTGGCCTTTTCTTTATCGAGGAAGTTTATATTTTTTACTTTCAAATAAAACAATCACTTTATTGTCAGCAAAACAAGTAAAAAATTCCTTAGTAGTATTAGGATTCATTTCTTTTTCTATTATATTATTTTGTTGAATATATTCTCTAAATGCTTACCAACCTAAATAAGCTGCTGCTGCGGCTAAAAGTTCATAAGTAACAGGTGAATCAGTATCTTTAGTGATTTCATCAAGTTCGTCAATGTATCCAAAAGCTTCTTGGTAATAAATCATTACTTAAAACTTATTTACGTGTAAAGGAGAAGTACAATAAAACAAAAATAAAAATAAAAATAATAATAATAGTAATAGTAATAAAAACAGAATAATAATAGTAATAATAATAACAATAATAACAAAAAGAAAAGAAAAGAGAAAAATTTAAAACACCCTTAATTTTGGGCCAAAAATGCGTAATTTGAGTTTTATTTTTTTACTACTCTTTCACTTTCACTTACTTTTTTTTTAAAAAGAAAAGCTTTCTTTTACTATTTATTGTTTATATAATTCTATTATTTTAAGAGCAAGCAAGAAAAATTATTTTCGCACTTTTGTTAATTATAAAAGTAATTTCAGTAATCAATCTAGAAATAATAATACAAAAGTAAACTTACTTTTTAAAATATCTTTAAGCCAGCTTCTAATTTTTAATTTCTTGTTCATTTCTATCTCAAAAAAATAAGTAAAATAAAAATATTAATGAATTAACTAAATATTTAATGTTAACTTTTATAAAATATTAAAAAATATTGATTATAACTTATATTTAAATAGAAATAAAATGAAAAAAATAATAATATATTAATCCAAAAAGGAATCTACATGAAGTAAAACTATCATATACTATATATGGAACATTCGATCATCCACACCAACACTCATACCCGCACACAGTACAGTTCTCCTAACATTTCTTACGTTTATTTTATTTTAAGAATAGTGTTTATTTAGAATAAAAAAAAAACAATTCTTATAACAAAAAAAGGTGAAATTCTTTATTTATTAAATAAGAATTTGGGTATATTAGCTAATAAAGGGGATTAAAATAAGTATTTAAATATAAACTTTTTTTAAAAAGAAAATAACGCGTAAACGGAACAAGATGTTCACATAAGACTTTTCTTATTAACAAAATAATATATTTATTACCATTAATTCTAAGTAACGATTATATACATATATAAAAAATAAATAAATTGTTTTGTGTTCTATAGTAACTTTAATTTGATTATAAACGTACTTTTAATAAAAGATCATGATATCTACTTTTATTTCTTTCTTTATAAGTATATATAATCATGAAACAGTCGTAAAAAAAAATGAGTTATTTAGTTGTATAAATTTAAGTTTTATATTATGATTATTAAAAAAAGTAAATAAATCATGATACCTGGCTATAAGCCTCTATAAAATATAGCACTATTTATTTAGTCTATTTACTTTTGTTACACTTTAATTGTACAATTGAAGATAAAATTATTCCTTAATTTTTATATATATTTCTATTTTTAATTCAAAATATTGAAAATTATTTATAAGGCTAGAAAAAAAAAAAATAAAAAAAAATAAAAGCACAAAGTACAAATAAAAAAAAAAACTCATAAACGGAAAGCTTTTGCAAGTTTAAAAATTCAATTTAACAAAAACACAATTTTTTATTTATTTATTTTGAAAAAAGAAAAACAGAATTAATTGAAAGTGATTAAAAAATATAATGGTATGTTAATTTAGAATTGGTAACCAGTTTGTTCAGAGTAGAGCTTTTCGGCTTCTTGTTTAGCATGGCTATTAAAAAAAAAGAATACGCGTTTTTTTAATAACAATTAAAATAAAAAATCATTTTCTTAATCTTTTTTTTTTCTTCTATGAACTTACTGTTTAGCCTTTTCTCTGTCAACGAAATCTAAACCCTTAGTTTCAACAAGTCTATCAACAGTAGCACCGACGAAACCAGCTAAAAGTTCCTTAGCAGTGCTGTGTTCAACTTTTTCACCTTTTTCTTCTTGGTGTTTGTTGTATAATCTCATGGCTTCAAAAGCAGCAGCACCACCTAATAATTCATGAGATAAAGAAGCTTTGTGTTCTTCAGTAGGGACTTGAATGGCTTCAATTTGTCTGTAGGCTTCTTCGTGGTAAGACATGTTTTATTATTTATTTATTTGATAATGATGAAAAAAAAAAAGAAAAAGAAAAAGAAAAAGAAAAAGAAAAATCAAATCGCTTTATATATCTTTTCTACCTTTCTTTTTTTTTTTTTATTCTCACAAAAAACCAGTCATGCATATGTATATATTTATATATATATATATATATAAATTATATAATTTAGCTTTTTCTTTATTATAAAATAATAAGCGGAATGCTAATTATTTTACTTAAAATAGCCAATTTATATAAAATTGGGCCTTGGCAAATATTAGTAATTTTTCCTTTTTTATATAATTTATTTTCCTATCATTTCATTTGTTGATTACATACAAAACCCGACTTTTCATTTATTTTATATACCATCATACTTTTACATATATAAAAATAGTACTAAAAAAATAATATTTATAGTGGCGATGATGATAATGATTTATTTATTTATTGAATAATTAAATAATGAAAGGCTATTTAATAATTAATAGTAAATAATACACAGACTAAAAATAAATAAAAGGATGAAACATCATAAACGGTGTAAACATATAATATATATATGTGTGTGTGAGTGTGCGTGTGTTTATAATTATTTACCGTTACTAAATGAGCCACACGGATTAGACTCATAAAAAAAGAAAACAACAAGTAATACAAAAAAAAAAAATAACTCAAATACATAAAGCTTAATTTTAACCAGTGTATGAAATTTCCATTCCTGTTTTAGTTATCAGTGAGAAGATCATGTAATAAAAATGAGTTAAGAGGTTACCTATTTAATAAAATACCTATTTCTATGTCGCTATGTTTCAATTGATTGCATATGATAAAGAATCATTTTATATTTTATCATTAGGTACCACTTTTTTCTGCCTCTCTCGCTCACATCACGTTCACTTTTGCCCTCCAAATAAATGTTTATTTTTTTGGAAATAAATCCGAAATTATATATACTTGTTTTTGAGATATTAAATATATATAAAGTTATTAAAAAAATATTAAGGATGAAAATGAATCATGGGTTATTAATAGAAATAGTTGACTTATTTTCTCTCAAAGAAAAAAAAAGTAATCCAGGTATATATTATTTTTGTTTATTTTATATATATATAGATTGTGATAGTGATAATTTTATTATTTAATGACAGTATCAACAATTTAATCTTCTATACTGTATAAAATTTTAACAATAAATATCAAAATAAAGAAAGAAAAGTAAATAACATTATCCTTATTAGTTTTTTATTTTATTTTTCATACATACATATATATATATATATATGTTATTAAAATAATAAGAATAAGTCATGGGTTATTAATAGAAATAGTTTATTTATTTTCTCTTCAAAAAAAAAGGTAATCCAGGTATATACTTTTTTTTTTTTGTTTATCATATATATGCGAAACATATTGTTAGTGATAATTCTATTATTAAATGACAGTACCATCTGTTTTATTATCTACACTGTATTGAGTTTTTTTAACAGTAACAAATCAACTTAAGGAAAAAAAAAAATTAAACAATACTCTTTATTACATTTTTATTTTTTAAATAAACCTTTTTTTAACCATTTAGGTACAGTTTTATTATTAGATGATGATGCTGACGATGATGATGATGAATTTTTTGGTGGAGGAGTAGGTGGGTTTGAAGTAGTAGAATTGGTAGATGGAGGATCCAAAGGTTTTATTTTATCCATATATTCTTGATTAAGAATAGGTTGGCCTAAATATAATATATATATTGAAAGGAAAAAAATCAGAATATACATATATATTGATTATAAATATTGATCTTGTTTTTGGTTTTCATTTTATTGGACTCATTTTTTTATTTTTTTTTTTTTACCTTTAGGACCTGCTTTTGGATCTAACCATACTAATAATACGTTAGAGGCGGGTGCTAATCCAGCTTTATAGATAGTAATTTCAGGTTCCGTCAATTTAGTACGAGGTGGAAGGCATAATAAAAATGCTCGATCAGGTGTTGCTAAGGTAGATCCAATAAATTCATACATTGCAGCCACTAAAAAATAAAAAATAGCACATATATATGTGTTATTACTATACTCTTTTCTATTATCTCTCTCTCTCTCTCTCTCTTTTTTTCTTTCCTTTTTTTTATTATTGTTATTTTCTCTCTAACTCTTTATTTCTTTCTTTTTTTTTTTCATTATTTCTTTTATTTCATATTTATATTACCTTTTTCTTTAGATTCAAAAACAGCTTGAAGTATAGTATGGTCAGGTAATCGAACTCGAATAGTTGTTTTAGGGTATTTTTTCATTTTTTCTAATTCCTCAGCATTACGCATTTTTTGAGTTTTAAGTGGTCTATATATAGAAAAGGGATTTTTTTATTATTATTATTAAGAAAGTATTGTTTTATACTCATACATGTACACACACATTTATATATATATGTATATATATATATATATATAATATCTGTTATTATCATTATTGATATTTTACTTACGCATCTTCAAGGCCTTGTCGATAAGCAACTTGAGCCTTATATAATTTAGCAACTTGATTAGAATCTAACTTGTAAAAGGATTCAGGAACTTCAGCTAATAAAAGATCCAAAATTGATTTGATGAATATATATATGCATTATTAGTATATTATTTCTATACCTTCCTTTTATTATGATTATTATTATTTGTTATTCTATATTATTTATAAATGTTCTTTTTTTATACCTGGAGTAGGCGCATTTTTAGGAGGACTGAATACTTGAACTTGTCGATCTATTCCTTTTTCAACAGGTGGAGGAGGTGTTGGAGTTGTTTCGTTATCTATTATTTCATTAGTAGCTTCCATTATATTAATAATATGTTATTTTATTTATCTATACTATGTATATGTATCCTTAAAAAAGAATATAAGTAAGTTGATAAATAGATTAAATTAAATATAAACACTATTATTAAAAAGAGAAATAAAAGAAATAAAAGAAGATTAAATTGCAAATAGCTTGCGTAGGAGCAGCAAAAAGAAAAAAAAAGGCGGAGTGTAAAATTCACTAGCAACCTTATTTTCTTTTTTTAAAGCATCTTTTTTTTTTTTTCTTTCTTTTATTATTTATTAATATCTATATATATAATGCATTTATCTAATGAAATCTTATTTCTTATATTTCAACAATTCATATCAATTCATAATTTACATTGCTGTTTATTAGTTAAGGAAAATTGAAATTCAATAGCTTCAAATCTTTTTTTTATATAGAGTTGTATTTTTATTCAAAACAACAGATTATTTTATTTAAAAAAGAATAAAAAAAAATGTTGGTGAACATGTAAAAAAATCTCAATAAATTTTAATTATATAGCACTTAATTAAAATGACATGAAAAATTTACATCGATGCAGCCCCAATGTTACATCAATTCAATATCCATATCAAATGGTTATTAAATATGACATCATGGAAAAATGGGATAAACTAACATAGTTACCGTCTTGGTTTTCAGAACAAGTGATACGTAGCCTTGAACATTATAAAAGGACATTAAAGACCTTGGGTATATTTTTATAAAATGAAGACTGTGTAGCATTGAAAGAAAGAACATTTTCACCGGAATTATATTATACACGAAATTTATTATATTTAGAAAAACTGCAATTGAATTTTTGTGGACTATTCAATCAGGAAAATACTATATACAATTTATATATATTAGATTTAATTCACTCTACATGTCTTCAAGTAAAATAATTTATTATTACTAATTATTTGCACATTGATAAATATGAATTACTATCACCATCAATGGGATAATATTTACTACCTCATATTTTACAGATATTAAAATCAATAGTCCCACTATTATTTACTTATCTCCCAAACAATTATTCAAATTTAGAATCTTTGACATTGGATAAAAATATACTATATAAATAATGAAAATGAAGGGTATGATAAAATTGATGATCCTGATAGTAAAATCTATAAATATTGAACATCAATTGAGCAAATATTTATTCATTTATTATCACAACTAAAAAAATTGCATCTAAATTTTAAAAAACCAGGATTTACTTGGTCTAATAATAAAATATCAACGCATTTCAATTGAAAGAATTATCAATCAGATCAGTCCAACTTTCTTATAATAAGCTTCGTTTTCATTTTAGTGATTGGTATTATGTATTTCCAAATTTAAAAATATTAACAATGAATGGATTAGGTATTTTAACTTATGAAATTTTTATTAAATATACATAACAACAAAAACAACAACAACAACAATCTCACTATGAACTTGAAAAACTTATCATCAATTGAAGTCATATACATTTAGAAAGTGGATTTAGTCAATTATATCAACATTTTCTTTAGCTTAATCATTTGAAATGTTAAAAAAAGTACTTATTTTTATGTTTCACAAATAGAAATAGATGAAAATGAGCATAAAATATTCTGCTTTTTTTAAACGCTATACTTTACTTTATGCACCAAATACTATATTTAGAACTTTGATATTGATTGAAATGAAATTTAATATGGGTTATCCCTTAAGAGAAACTAAAATTTTATTATCAACAAATAATTATTTTATATCTCATATTAAAGCATTTGATGAATGTGAAATAATTAGTTATGTTGATGAAGATGCCGATATTTGCATTCAAGCTTTTATTGGGATTCATATAATGGAAGTTGAGAAATATTTGGATGAAGAATGTTGGTATATATATTAATATCTTAACAAAAAACACTATTATTAATTATTTAATATATTATTTTATTGGCTAAAATAATATAAAGTAAAATAAAATGAGTATCATACTCTATATCTTTAAATGGATTTTTTTTTTTTTTTTTTGTTCTTTATTTATGAAGGTAAAATAAATGTAGAGAAAAAAAAAAAACTTGAAATGAATTTCTGATATGATTAATATAAAAGTAGATGGCAACCAATTTCTTTTTTTCCTATCATGGATAATAACCATCGTTTATAAAATGGATGGTCTTTTTTTTTTTTTTTTATTCTTATTGTCTGCATTTAAATGATAAATTATTTGGCGTTTTTTTATCTAATATTTTATATTAGTAACACATACACAAACACATCTTTTTTTTTATAAACATTTACTGTTTTAAATTTTATATATGTTTCATAATGATATCATTGTTCATTTTATTATTATCATTATTATTTTTATTTTATACTAATGATTATCATCCTTTATTAAACATGATTATAAAAAGACGGAGTTAGACTTATCTGCCTTAACCAATAATATAAATGTATTTTCATTTCCCCCTTAAAAAACTTGATAATGTGCGTGCTTTTACCACTTTCTGTTTTTTTTTAAAAAAAAAAAAAAAATTAAGCTTTCATCTTCAAGAGATGAGTAACTACCTATTATTTTTAAGAAAAAAAAAATGCAATTCATTAAATTTTAAATAATTGAAAATCAGTGTCCGTGTATAACCATAAAATGATTATGAAAATTAGAAATTCACTTTATATTATATTTAAAAACATTGTATAATTTTATAATATAGTGATTCTAAAAAAGAAATACCTTTTAATTATATATTATGTATAGTTATATAATCATTTCGGCACAATAAAAAAATAAAGGTATAAAAAAAATGCTTATTATTGACTAGTTAAATTAATCTTTTTCTTTCCCTTCTTTCATTCTCAGATTATTTTTTTATTGACATAAAGATTAGAAGATGAAACGAAATATATTTTTTCATTGGAAACTTCTATTTTACTAACCCCCAAAATGGTATGCAATAAACAATAAGGAAGCATATAATTAATATATGTATATATATAAATAAAAAAAACTCTCATTCACTTAATTCTTTTTATTTTATTTTATTTTCTTTTATTTTATTCTATCTCTTTCTCTCTTTTTTTTTTTTTTATAATTGTATATCTCTTCTTTTTTTTTTTTCTTTTCTTCCCCTCTTTTTCCTTTTTTTCTTTAATGTGAAAAAAAATCATAATAACAAACAAATAAATAAACAAATAACAATAATAACAGTAATAATAACAACAACTATAAAAAAATGAAACCAGTACCTAATTATAATACTATTAATGATGTTAATGATGTTGAAAAAAGACAGAATGCAAAAAGACAAAGAGGTTCCTCTTCGCATGGTTTTTTATCACCCGTCATAATGGAACCTAATAATAGTAGTGGTGGTAGTAGTGGAGTTAGAAATAATATAAATAACATGAATTTAAATAACAATAATAATAATAATCACCATTATAGAACAATTACCATTTCACCTTCACCCTCTAAACATAGAAGAGGAAGTGAAGTAGACCACCGTACTATTATTAAATTATTTTTAACTACTTGTTTTATATTAATAGCTTTATTTTGTTTTAATCGTTTTTTATATTTTTGGAGTTATGTACATGAAAGTAAGTTATATATTTACAATAATAATAATAATCATTTATTTATTTTCTTCTATTCTATTCTTTATTTATAATAGGTCTTTCTATGGAAGAATCAAGTAAACTAATTAAAGATATCCCATCTACTCTCTTTTTAAAAAATTATCTCACTTATTTTGGAAATCAAAAAAGATTAGCAGGTTCAAAAAATGATCAATCTTTGGCTAATTTAACTTTATTACAATGGCAACAATTTGGTATGACGGATTTACAAATTGAAACTTTTTATCCAACTTTAAATCAACCTTTATATCATGAAATCTCTATTTTTAATAATGATGATAAAGATTATCAACATCCATCTATACTTTATCAATCTTCATTTAATTTTGTAGAGGAAATTTCTATTCCTTTTCATGGTAAAAGAAAAGAATAAGTAAAAAAAAAAAAAAAAAAAAAAAAAAGTACTGTTATTGTTGTTATTTATTTATTTATTATTTGTTTATTTATTTATATTTATTTACTTTTTGTAAAAAAAAAAAAAAAAAAAAAAGGCTATTCTAAAGATGGAAATGTAACAGGTCCAATAATTTATGTAAATGATGGAACAATAAATGATTTTAATTATTTAAAAGATCAAGGCATTATATTTAATGGGACCATAGCTTTAATTCGTGGAGGCGGAGAAATGGATCAAGCTTCAATGATGACTGGGTCAAAAGTAATGCTAGCAGAAAAGTATGGCTGTGTCGGCGTTTTAATTTATGCAGATCCAGGAGACTTGGATGGTCCTATAGAAAAAAAAGAAGAAAAAGAAGAAATAATAAAAATTTCACATGATCATGATCTTTTTAATCATCATGCTTATCCTAATGGTCCTTGGCGTCCTAAATATTCTATACCTTATGCTTCTGTCATGAATAAAGCTATTATGGTAGGTGACCCTTGGACACCTGGTGTACCTATTTCCTCATCTTCATCGTCATCATCATCACCACCACCAAATGAATCAAAGGAAAAAGAACAAATACAACAACAATTACAATATGAAAATGAAAATAAACATAAACATAAAAATTCATCAGATGCATTACCTAATATTCCTTCTATTCCTATCTCTTGGGATCATGCTAGTCAACTATTAAAATTAACAAATGGATTTGGAATAACATCTCCTCCAAAAGAATGGATAGGTGGTGATAATCAAAATAATACGATTTTTTTTCATTCAGGTCCAAGTCAATCCTTAATTCGTTTAGTGAATCAAAATCATTATCAACAAGTACCTATTGAAAATGTAATAGCTCGTATTCCTGGTCAAATTGATACTTATAAATCTATTATAATTGGTTGTCAAAGGGATTCTTTTTCTACTTCTGGAATTATTGAAAGCGCTTCCTCATCAGCTATTATGGTAATTTTTTTTTTTTTTATACATTATGTGTATAAAATAAAAAGGATATATTTTTTATTTATATCTTTATTTATTTACTTATTTATTTATATATATATTATATATAATTACTAACCATATTCATTTTTTATTTATTTATTTATTTAATTTTTTCTCACACTTATATATATATATATTATTAGCATGAATTAGTTCGTACCTTAGGACTTTTATTAAAAAAAGGATGGCGACCAAATAGGTCTATTATATTAATATCATGGGATGCAAGTAGTTATGGTTTAGTAGGATCTACTGAATGGGTAGAGTTACACAAAGAGTGGGTATATGAACAATCTATTGCTTATATTGATATAGGTAGTGTTTCAGGTAATCAATTTGATGCTCAAGGTTCTCCATTACTCCATCGATTACTTTATCAAGTAACACAAGATGTATTTGATCCTCAACAAAGTCAATCTATTTATGATGCTTGGAAAAAAAATAAATATATGTCATCATCATCTATTACTACTACTTTATCGACATCATCATGTATTACTAATAATACTTTATCATTTCAACAACTACAAGAAGAAGAAGAAGAAGAAAATCAATTTATTAAAGAAATAAAAAAAGATCATCCTAATAAAGATGAAGAGGAAGATGATGATGATTTAGATCAAAATCCTTTTAATCCTGTATTAATTGATCCTTTAAATGTAAATAATGATGGATTTGCTTTTTTTCAACATGTTGGTATTCCTACTCTTTCACTTCGATTTAAAAATAATCAATTTGGTGTATCTAATAGTGAAGAAGATAAGTAAGTTTTAAAAGAAAGAAAAAAAAAAAAAAGAAGATGAATATTTATATTCATTCATTTCTTATTTTATTTTTTTATTTTTTTTATATATTTATTTAATGAATTATTATTATTATTATTATTATTATAGCTTGGATTGGTTGAATAAATTTGGAGATAATACATTTACTTACCATCAAGCGATGGTACGTATTGTAGGATTATTAACATTAAGATTATCCAGTGAACAATTATTACCCATGTATCCTCTTGATTATGCAAATTTATTATTAAAATATGCAGATGATCTTAGTGCTACTCATGATTGTCGACCTTTACCATCATTAACAACATCGTTATTAATGTTACAATCATCAAGCACTTTATTTTATCGTAAATCTGAAAAATATCGTCATCAATTAAAAGTGAAAGAACATTATAGTAAAAAATTGAAAAAACATATGAAAAAACATAATCAAGCCGTTACTAAATTTGAACGTAGCTTTTTGGACCCCATGGGATTACCACCAAATCGTCCTTGGCTAAAACATGCTATTTATAGTCCTCATCCTTTAGAACCTGCTAAAACCATTATATTCCCTTCCATTTTACAAGCAATTCAAAAACATCAACCGGTTTATACTCGTCAAATGGAAGAACGTGTTACTGCTATGATTATGACAGCACATGATACTTTACATATATAATAATAATAAATCAAATATAAAAAAAATAATACATTATTATTATAACTATTATTATTATTATTATCATGAAATATATTTATATAAAAGAAAAGTTTAAGCAATCAAAAGGAAAATTAACTCATAATGACAATAATTATAGTTTAAATGATTAAAAAAAATGCGATGGGAAGGGATTTATTGAGTAAATATATATATATATATATATATATATAGTTATAATTATCAATTACAAGTTAAAAGTTCATGATAATTTTGAGCTTCATTATTTATTTATTTATTTATTTATTTATTTATTTATTTATTTATTTATTTATTTATTTATTTGAATACCTATTATAAAAATCAACTTAATCTTTTTTTTTTGTTTTTATTTTTGACGACTTATTAATCTATTTTTTATGGTATAAATATCGCGTTTTTTTTAAAAAAAAGTTCTTAAAATCAAAAGAAGTGTTATGAGCTGTATAATTTAACGTGTTCATTAACTGTTCATCCAGTTCATCCCATCGTATTTCAATCCTTTATCATAAATATATGTATATATATAATAATGGATATATTTCAAACTTTTTCTGTTTCATTTATATCAACAAGTACAGGATTAAAAACTTTCTCTAGAGTAAAAAAGAGTATATATAATTAATAAATGCTATTTAATACGCTTTAAAATGTATTCACTTTCTTTTTTTCAATTATATTCATTACTTTTGTCTTCTTTTTTTTTTTTTCTTTTACTTTCACTTTTGGTTTTAAAAAAATCTAAAAATAGACACGTTTTTTTATTTTGATATTGTTTTAGAAAAATCGTTCAAGTTGGTTTGTTTAAATGATTTTACTTTATTATTGCTATTATTATTTTATATATATATATATTTGCTTATTTGAACAAGTGTTACTATCATTCTTATTGAAATTAAAATAAGTAAAAAGTGCTGTTTGTATCATTTTTTTATTATTATTAAAGAGAGTAAAAGAAAAAAAAGGTGAAAAAACTTGTAGAAAAAAAAATAAAGCAAAGAAGTTTTTGATTTTTATTGGTTGAAAGTTTGAAAAAGTTCACTATTATTTTTTAAAACTTTGTTGATTTTTTTTTTTATCATATGAGCAATACTTTAGCATAATTTTTATTATTATTAAAGTTTAAAAGAAAAAAAAAGAAGATAAAAAAAACTTGAAGAAAAAAAATTATGCAAAATTTTCTATTTTTATTGGTTACAAGTTTATAAAAGCAGAAAAAGCTCTATCATTTTTAAAAACCAGGTACTTTTTTTTTTTTTTTCTCATATGAAAAATGCATTAGCATAATTTTTATTATTATTAAAGAGTGTAAAAGAAAAAAAAATGTAAAAAAAGATTTTTAAAAAAAAATTATGCAAAATTTTTGATTTTTATTGGTTGCAAGTTTAAAAAAGTAAAAAAAAGTTCACTCTTTTATTTTTTAAAACTTTGTTGATTTCCTTTTTTGTCATACGAACAATGCTTAGCATAATTTTTACTATTATCAAAGAGTGTAAAAGAAAAAAAAAGAAGATAAAAAAAACTTGAAGAAAAAAAATTATGCAAATTTTTCTATTTTTATTGGTTACAAGTTTATAAAAGCAGAAAAAGCTCAATATTATTTTTTAAAACTTTATTGACTTTTTTTTTTACCATATGAAAACTGCTTTAGCATAAAAAAAAAAGATATAAAAAGGGTACTTTTTTTTCATTTCTTTTTTTTTTCTTTCTTTCTTTTTCTTTTTTCTTTATACATAATTTTATAGGATCGATTGGTAAAATTGACCCTGTCTCCTATAAAAAACAGATTACTCAGCTTGGAATTGGCTATGTCCTTTTTCAAGCGATCCAAGGAGAGTCTATTGTACCTTGGTTGCCCTAAAACATAACTAGCGCTGGGTATAAAAACGCGCAAAAACCTAATGAAAATGAAAAAATCATCTTCATCCTCTTTATTCGTCTTCATCCTCTTCATCCTCTTTATTCGTCTTCATCCTCTTCTTCTTTTTTGTCTTCAAAAATCTTCTTCTTTTGGATCCTCAAGAATCTTCTTCTTTATCTTCAAAAATCAAAAATCAAAAATCTTCTTCTTCATCTTCAAAAATCAAAAACTTTCTTCTTCTTTTTTTATCTTCAAAAATCAAAAATCTTCTTCTTTATCTTCAAAAATCAAACATCTTCTTTATCTTCAAAACTCAAAAATCTTCTTTATCTTCAAAAATTAAAAGTCTTCTTCTTTTTTATCTACAAAAATCAAAAATCTTCTTTTTTATCCTCAAAAATCTTCTTATTCTTTTGGCTCCTCAAAAATCTTCTTCTTTATCTTCAAAAATCAAAAACCTTCTTCTTTTTTTATCTTCAAAAATCAAAAATTCTCTTCTTCTTTTTTATCCTCAAAAATTTTCTTCCTCTTTTTATTTTTATTTTTATTTTTATTTTTAATAAATAGTTATATTAGTTTTTATAATCCATTTCAAAAATAATTTTAACCTTTTTTAATAAATATTTTTAAATATAATAATCAAAAAATGGACCTTCTCTTTTTTTTTTTTTTTTTAATTATGTGCAAAAAAAAAATAAAATAAAAAGATTCATACTACTTGTTTACTTCATATAATGAGAAATAAATGAAATTGCTTACAAGAAAAAACGCGTCGAGTGAATACATTTATATTCTATCCATTCCAAAACTTTTTTGAGTATTTTATTAACCTTTAAATAGTAGAGATATATATTGTGGAAATATAAGCATAAAAAAAAAGATAATATGAAGAAAGAAAAAGAAGTAGAAAAAAAAGAATACAGAACAAATAAAAATAAAAAATAATCAAATACAAAAAATAACAAAGAAAATTCGGAGTTTGGGTTATATGAAGAAATTGAATGTTTTTTTTTTTACTACTTCCTTTTTTATACTCATACGTTATTGTAATATTCGTTGTGGCTCAGGGTTAGGTTTTTGTTATTCTTTTTTTTTTTTTAATATATTTTTAGCCTTCAATTTTTTTGTATGTATTATATACATCTTTAGCTTGATACTCAAGAAATATAAAGATAGCATGAAAAGAAGTAAAAAAAAAAAAAAAGAACTTAACTTAAAATGGAAATTTGAGAGACTTAATTGTTTGAAACTGAAAAACATATAAAATTAAAGCGCAACTTAAAGTTGTTTTTCCTTATAACAAAAGATGACAAGCTAATTGATTTTCAAAAATAATTGGATCTGGAAATACTTTATATATATATATATATATATATATATATATATACACGTAATAATAAAAAAATAAAGAATGATAATGATGAGTAGTCCTCTTATATTTGTTTATTTATTATTTTTAGGCTTTTAAATAAAAAAAGGTACCCATACAATCTTATTGATCAATTTAGATATGAATGATTACAAAACGATTTTCAAAGGATGAAAGGGAAATCATGTATCTAAAAAAAATTGGCGGAAATACTAAATAAGACTCTTGACTAAGTAATATAAAAATAAACAAATAAACAAATAAATCATTTATAAAAAAACTCTTATATATATATACCCAGAAAAATCATCCTTTTTTTTTTACGAGAGATAATAAATATTTTTTTTGTATTTGGTCGGACGAAGATTCGGTTACCAAGTTTTCTTTTATGTAAAAATAAAAGATAATAGTTTTGATTATTATTTAGTATTTGATAGAATCATGCAAAATCATTTGATATCATCATTTTATTATATATTTTATTATTATTATAGAGTGACAAAAAAAAAAAATTTAAAATATTACGGACGAGGAGTTAATTAAAGGTGGCAAATTTATTTTATTTAGTATATAATAACAATTAAATAAATAAAAAAAACAAGAACAAGGGCCCTTTTTTTTTTAATATAGAAATTTCTTTATGGGGATTATATAGAAAAAATATACTTTTTTGTTTATTATCATTTTTAAGCTTTTTTTTCTTTTCTTTTCTTTACTTTACTTTTTATAATTTACATACATTAGTATAAATATAAAAGTATGTGTGTTAGATGTGTGTGTGTGTGTGTGTGTGTTACAAATGATTTCGGGATTATCATAAAAAAGTTTTTGTTGTGCCTTTAGTATTTTCTTTTTTTTTGTACCTTATTCTTTTTTAGGTGAGAAAATAGTTATATATTTACCATTTTCTTTTTTTTTTCTCACTTTCCATCTTTTTATCTCTGTTTTTTTCTTTTTTCCCTTCTATTTTTCTTTCTTTTTTTTTTTTTTTTTTTTCCTATTTCCTTTTATTTATTTATATATCTCTTATTTTATTTTATTATATATTTATATATATATATATATATATATATATATATCCCTTTTAACCATATGTCTATTCATAAATTAGATGAAAGTATCTTTTTAAGGATTATAAAATATCTAAATCTACAAGATGTACAAAATATAGGAAAAACTTGTAAAAAGTTACATGAAGAAGTATATAATAATCCAAAAGTATGGGACCAACTACTATTTCCAATTCAAGACACGCGAATTACCGATAAATATATACAACAGTTAGTACCTCAGATTACACGACATTATGGAGTTCACCATTTAAAACTAATAAGATTACCTTTAACTTGGAAAGGATACTTTTTTATATTTGATCAATTTGGTCATAGCGTAGATAAAATACAATTAGAAACCAATCATCAAGTATTATCAGATATTATTCATCATTTAAGTATATTTGCTTGTACTTTGATTATTTTACAACAAGAAAATAATATTCCTATTACTTTTAGACAATATTGTATTGAACCTCATGTTTATTATCAATTATTAATTCAGCATCGTTTTTTAAGTTGTAATAGCAATGATGAAGAAGGAAAAAAAAAAAATAGAGAGGATTTAATTCAATTATTTTTAAACCATCATCATCATCACCATCATATTATTAATATAAAACCTTTAGATGATCCTCCTTTTGAAAGACTACATGAATGGTATACCTCTCTTACAACAAGCACAGACCATAAATCATCGTCATCAGAAAAAGAAAAACAAGAGGAAAATTTATTAATGACTCAACTTCAATCAATTGTTTCCTTTTTAGCAAATAATCGTCATCTCATTACTATACCTACTTTACTTGGCCAAAAAAGACCCCAAGATCAATTAGATTCTACTTCTTCATCATCTCCTTCATCATCAAGAATAAAACAGCGTTTATTGTCATCACCTAATTCATCTACTCCTTCATCTTCATCTTTATATGTTTAAAAAAAAATAAAAATAAAAATCAATCACATTTTATTTCATTTTATTTATTTATTTATTTATTTATTTATCATACTAAAAATCAAATAACAATAAATGATATATATGATGTATCTTTTTTTAAAAAATGACAATCATGTACCTTTTTTTAAAAAACAATTATG
This sequence comes from Cunninghamella bertholletiae, assembly GCA_037043795.1. Lineage (NCBI taxonomy): Eukaryota > Fungi > Mucoromycota > Mucoromycetes > Mucorales > Cunninghamellaceae > Cunninghamella > Cunninghamella bertholletiae. The sequence goes on from JAZGVP010000001.1 coordinate 4,819,414, forward strand.
TATCCTTTTTTTTTAAAAAAAAAAAAATAATAATGTTGTACCCTTAATTTTTAAATAAAGAAAAAAAGAATAAGAAAGAATGATCATCATCTATTTTATGACTTTAGAATAATTTAAAAGTTTATTCTTTTTAAAGAAAAAGGGTCGGTAATAGGGATGGATGTTTCTTTTATATGCAAGGATAGCTTGACATTAGTTATACCTTAATTTTTTTTGTTTATCCCATGATTTATTATTATTATTTTAATGTTATAAGGGTCATTTATTTCATTAAATAATAATAATAAACATAAAATGGAGTTTTTTTTAAAAAAAAAAAAGATTGGGGGAGAAATGAGATTAATAACCTATAGGGTATTTTTTTTTTGTGTCCTTTCTTCTCCTGATTTTTGGTTGAATGATTGTTGTTTTATGGCTGTTAAAGTTGTTGTTGTTTAATCAGAATATATATATATATATATATATATACACGTATTTATAAACACTTTTTTTTTAATTGTTAAATATAGATTTATTCTTTTTTAAAAATAAACTAATTAAAAAATATTTTAACTTTCTAATTGATTCTATGTGTTTTCTTTCTTTATAAGGAGAGGGAATTGGAAAAAATAAGAAATCTCCTTTTTTGTATAATTCATTGATTAGAATCATTATTGGATATGTTCACATTATCATCATTATTATCATCATATTATATATACTAAGAGAAGAGTAATAGTTGTTTTAGTCCGTGTGTGTATGTGTGTTGGATATAATCATGCAGATCGAAACCAAATTTTTTTGTTTGGTCTCAAGAACGAGAGAGAAGGCAGGAGAGCAAAAAAAAACATTTACTAAAAAAAAAAAAAATATAAAAACCAGGTATAATCAAGCAAATTTGTTTTGCTTTCTTTTTTTCTTTTCTATATTTTTTCTTTCTTTTTACATTTTAATTATTCTTTAAACTTTTATTCATTTTTCTATAAAGATCTACTTTTTTTTTTGTTAAGAAACCAAAAAAAAAGATATTGATCCACTTTTATATATTAAAGTAACACATTTTAATTCAAATCCTAAAAAAAAAAGGAAAAAATCAAATCCGAAACCTTAATGGATCCATATGAGGTAAAACCTGTCAATCTTGAAGGTGGCCAATGGTAATATAATACTCATATATATATATATATATATATATATGTATGTATACATAAATCATTATAAGAATTAAATCATTAATTGATTTATTTAATAATATATGTATATAGTTTTTGGTGTGGAAAATACGGTCATTTAAGACCTGCTTGTCCATTTTTAAAATAATGAAAATAATAATTTTCATTATATATTTATATTTTACACTCATTCTCCCTTCGTTTTAATTTCACCACCTCTTTTTTTTTTTTTTTTGCTTTCTTTATACATAATAACCACAATAATAATAATAATAATAATAATAATTTGATGATGATCGACCATTCCTCTCCCTAATTATTTAAACATACAAAAAAGCCACCTTATTTTTTTTTATATAATCCACTCTTTATTAATACATATTTATGTTAATCAATCTGTATATGAATACTTTTTTTTTACTCCTATATATAATAATTTATCATTTTCATATTTTTGGCTGTAAATTTATATATATATATATATTATAAACTTTTTTTATTATTATACACAATCAAATGATTACTATGCATACCTTTTTTTTTTCTTTATTATATTCGATTTCGATTCTTATATTATCTCCTCTTTTAAATAACTATTTATTTCCCTATTTTAGCATTTATTTCCCTTTTTATTTATTTATTATTATTTTAACCGTATACTTATTAGCATTTTTAACTTAAAAATGACAAAAAAAAAAGTTTAAAATATGATAAAAAATGCATTTACCATTAATATATTTATATATATAATCATCAGAATAAAAAAACCAAAAAAAACACCATTTACATAATTTTATCCCAATATTTTAATGATTATTTCTTTTTTTTATTTCACTTGTAAATTGACTAATATTTTTTATATTCTTTTAGTATACAATATTTATTATACATTTGTTAATCTGATTCATCTAGCCAAATTAATGATGTACAAATATTTAGTTGTTAAAGGTTTTGTTATTTTTTAAATTAAAAAGATATAGTTAAATCCAGTAATTATCATTAATCTAATCATCTATGGTATTAAAACACTAAAAGATATACAAATGATTGATCAACTATCTTACCTTAATTTATAAACTTCCTAAAAAGACAACTTGACAAGAAAAAAAAAAATTCATTTCAAGACACGGATGTTAAATTTATATTTTGCATTAAAAAAAAATTATAGTAGTGTCATGGAAAGTCATGGAAAGAGGTGGAAGGTTTAAATTCATCAGCCAATGAAATTCGTGATCTGAGTTAAAATTTAAAGTCACATAAATAAATTCTTTCTTTTTTTTCCTTCCAAACTTTTCGGTCCCCTGAGTTGATAAAGAAAATAAATATAATCATAATAAAAAAAAACTTCTTTTCTTCTCTTTTCTTTTCTCTTTTTATTTTTTATATTTTTTATAAAATAATAATTTATTATGTCTGAAGGAAAAGCTGGTAAGTTTTCATAAAAAAAACCTATATATATATATATATATATTTTAAAGATGAAAAGAAAATAGATGATGAATTAAGGAACGCGTTTTTTTTTTATGTTTGACTTATTTATTTATTATTTTTTTTCATATGAAATTGTTTAGTTGGTATTGACTTGGGTACAACGTAAGTTTATTTTTATAATAAATAAAATAAATAAATAAATCATTCAAGAGTAATAAATTATTTAGAAATAAAGAAAAACGAAAGGAATTAATCATTATGTATTTATTTTTATTTTATTATTTTAGCTACTCTTGTGTTGGTGTATGGCAAAACGATCGTGTAGAAATCATTGCTAACGATCAAGGTAACCGTACTACTCCCTCTTATGTTGCTTTCACTGATACTGAACGTTTAATCGGTGATGCTGCTAAGAATCAAGCTGCTTTAAACACTTCTGGTACCGTTTTCGATGCTAAGCGGTAAGTTAATAATAATCATATTGAATCTATTTATTTATTTAATTTATTACGTAAAAAAATGAGTCAAATAAATAAATAAATAATATAAAAAAGCAGTAAAAGGATGATGTAATAATGACAAATTGTTTCTTTTTTAAATATTTTTTAGTTTAATCGGTCGTCGCTTCACTGATGAAGAAGTTCAATCTGATATGAAGCACTGGTCTTTCAAGGTTGTTGATAAAGATTCCAAGCCTGTTATTCAAGTTGAATACAAAGGTGAAACCAAGATCTTTACTCCTGAAGAAATCTCTTCTATGGTTTTAGTTAAGGTAAATTTTTTTACAACAAAAAAAAAAAAATTGATTCAAAATCATTTATTTTTAGTGGAGATAGAATTTACTAGAACCTAAAAAAAATTTTTTCTTCTATGTCTTTCTATCATATTCTAAAACGGGGAACTTAATATTTTTTTTTACCATTTTTTTTTTTTTCAAAATAATGATAAATAGATGAAGGAAATTGCTGAAGCTTACTTAGGTACTCCCGTTAAGAATGCTGTTATCACTGTTCCTGCTTACTTCAATGACTCTCAACGTCAAGCCACCAAGGATGCTGGTTTAATTGCCGGTTTAAATGTCCAACGTATCATTAACGAACCTACTGCTGCTGCCATTGCTTACGGTTTAGATAAGAAGACCGAAGGTGAACGTAACGTTCTTATTTTCGATTTAGGTGGTGGTACCTTTGATGTTTCTCTTTTAACTATTGAAGATGGTATCTTTGAAGTTAAGGCCACTGCTGGTGATACCCATTTAGGTGGTGAAGATTTCGATAACCGTTTAGTCTCTCACTTCATCCAAGAATTCAAGCGTAAATTCAAGAAGGATATCTCTGGTAATCCTCGTGCCGTCCGTCGTCTCCGTACTGCTTGTGAACGTGCTAAGAGAACTTTATCTTCTGCTGCTCAAACCTCCATTGAAATCGATTCCTTATTCGAAGGTATTGATTACTACACTTCTCTCACTCGTGCTCGTTTCGAAGAATTAAATCAAGACTTATTCCGTTCCACTATGGAACCTGTTGAAAAGGTCTTACGTGATTCCAAGATCGATAAAGGTTCCGTCCACGATGTTGTCATGGTTGGTGGTTCGTAAGTATCCCTTTTTATTTATTTATTTTTAAATAAGAAAAAAGAAGTTGAAAAAAAAGGGTGAAAAAAAAGATTACCCATTTACACATGTCTATATATATATACTTATTTCCATTTTCATTTTTTTTTAAACTTAATTAGCACTCGTATTCCTAAGATCCAAAAGATGGTTTCTGACTTCTTCAATGGTAAGGAACCCAACAAATCCATCAATCCTGATGAAGCCGTTGCTTATGGTGCTGCTGTCCAAGCTGCCATCTTATCTGGTGATACCTCTGAAAAGACCGACTCTTTATTATTATTAGATGTTGCTCCTTTATCTTTAGGTATTGAAACTGCTGGTGGTGTCATGACTGCTTTGATCAAACGTAACACTACTGTTCCTACCAAGAAATCCGAAATCTTCTCTACTTATGCTGATAACCAACCTGGTGTATTAATTCAAGTTTATGAAGGTGAACGTGCTCGTACCAAGGATAACAACTTATTAGGTAAATTCGAATTATCTGGTATCCCTCCTGCTCCTCGTGGTGTTCCTCAAGTTGAAGTTACTTTCGATGTTGATGCTAATGGTATCTTAAACGTTAGTGCTTTAGATAAGACCACTGGTAAATCCAACAAGATCACCATCACTAACGATAAGGGTCGTCTTTCTAAGGAAGAAATCGAACGTATGGTTAACGATGCTGAAAAATACAAGGCTGAAGATGAAGCTGCTGCTTCTCGTATCCAAGCCAAGAACGGTCTTGAATCTTATGCTTACAACTTACGTAACACCTTACAAGATGAAAAGGTCGGTGGTGCTTTACCTGCTGAAGATAAAGAAAACATCTCCAAAGCTGTTGATGAAGCTATTAGCTGGTTAGATAACTCTCAAGAAGCTTCCAAAGAAGAATATGAAAGCAAGCAAAAAGAACTTGAAGAAATTGTTAACCCCATCATGATGAAATTCTATCAACAATCTGGTGCTGCTCCTGGTGGTGCTCCTGGTGCTGCCCCAGGTGGTTTCCCTGGTGCCGGTGCTGCTCCTAATGCTGGTGGTGATGATGGACCATCCATCGAAGAAGTTGATTAAATTTCTTCATTTTTGTAATTTCAAACCATCCTTTTTTTTTTTTTTTACATAATTATTTATTAGTACAAAAAAATTTTCTTTTATATATATATATATATATAGTGTATCATTTTCTTTTTTTTATGCTCTTTTTATTTTTCTGTTTTTTTTTAAGGTAGAAAATATTTTTTTAAAAAATCACTTTCTTTTAATATTAGAAATTTTGATCATTTAAATAAAAACATTATTATTGTTTTGTAGAATTAAAATAAAAACAAATCGCTTTTCAAATGACTACAAGTAATTACATCATAATCTTTAAATTTTAAAGTTCAGCCTTTTTTTTTTGCTTTATTTAATTCTGTTGGGAAATGAGGGAAGTTAAATTTTTATTAATAGTATACTTTCTCTTTAATACCATGATCTTCCAACTAATAAAAACTGAATATACATCACAATTTTTAGTATCTGCTAGTTCAATTGATTTTTTAAAATCTCAGTGTCAAATGGAATATAAGTTGGGAGATAAGCATACTACAGTTCTTGTTACTAGAATATATAAAAATAAAATGGTAATAACTTATTTGATGATCCTAGTTGGAAATTTGAACAATATGATAAAGATAAAAAAAATACTGGTCTCTCTGAAAAAGTATATGTTAAAGGTGATACCAACAAGATTTACAAGTTAGATACTATTTTACTCAAAAACTTTTATTCAAGAATAATTAAAAGGTTATCAAGAAACTTAAACCAAATACCAAGAAGATTAATATATAAAAAAGTTAAATAAAATTATGTAAAATAATAAAAAATTGAATCAAATCAAATAATAATAATAAAAATAGCAATAATAACAGTAAAAACAACAACAACAACAACAACAACAACAACAACAACAACAATAATAATAATAATAATAATAATAATAATAATAATAATAATATATATATATATATATAATCATCCATCATTTGGTTGATGTATAGAAATCTGAAGCCGTTTTAAGATAGTAACTGTGCATAAAAAAAGAGATGAATTTGAAACTCACGTTTTTAGCAAGTAATTAAATTTATTTAATTTTTTCAAATCTAGCTTGTTCATCTAATTGTTTTTCAACAAAATCTACTACATCTATTTAATATAAGTGTTAGCATAAATATTTGTAAATTAGTATATGAGATAATCTAATTTTTAAACTTTTTTTTTATTATTATTACCATTTCCATAGTGTTCTCTTAAATTTGTATCTACAGGTAATACATCATGAGCACGAGATTCTTCTTTCGACATACAAACGGTATTAAGATAACTAAGAGGTTTTGATTTATCCCATCTAACTAAAGCGATTCTTTCTTGAGGTCCAGATATAATACTTTTTCCGTACCATATTTCTTCATACATATATTCAATATCTTTTACATCAAAAGTAAATTGATCATTTGGAAAATATTTTTGTTCCCTTTTTCTAAAATCCTCACGGATTCGAGTATAGAATTTATCTCTTAATTTTATTGATGGTAATTCATATGCTGGAAAATCGGCTAATTGTAATAATGTATAAGTGGTTAATGACATGCCAAACATGGCTGCAATGGTACCAAGAATAGGTTTCTTTTGTTCTTTAAAGGTATCTGGTGATTTTAATAAGTTTTCATGTTCTTTCATAGATACGACATGCTGATTATCTATATTAACAAAAATGATATATATATATATTAAATTATTGAGAACTATTTTTTTAAAATTTGAATATATTTATATATTTATACATATAAATTACCTTGAATGTGTTTAGGATCAATAGGTTTTTCTATAGAATAAACCACAGGAAGATTTCGATCAATACCTAATGATTTTAATCTACGACGAATATATTTTGCGGATGGATCACCTGTAACATAAATAAATAAATATAAATAAATAAAATCAATGATCAACATGATTTTTTTTATAATGAATATGGTTATTATTATTTTTACCAAAAGTATCGCTAATATCAGTCATTTGAATACGTGTAGGATCTACTTTGTTACCAGGATCTAATGCTGAAACTATATGAATTTGACGAGAATGACAAAATTGAATCAACTCGATTTTTTTATCAATGCAAGTATGATTTAAACAATCAACAACAATGATTTTTGATGAAGAAGGAGGTAAATTAATATATTTAGGTTGCCAAGTATCAATAATAGGTTCGATGGTGACAAAGGGAGCAAAATGAGAAATCATTTGTTCAAGAGCTTTTACTTTTGATTGTCCTATGGTGAGAGGGGACGCGGCAGCGTGATTGGCAATATCTTTCGGTTTAATAATAGAAGGATCAATCAAACGTAAATGTTGTACACCTGATCTAGCTAACATTAATCCAGCCCAACTACCTATACTTCCTACACCAATCACTATAACACAAGATTTTCTTACTTGACTTAACCCTTCTTCTCCTAAGAATGCTTGGTTTCTGGCTAACTGTTCGTCAACAAGTGTTGGATCGTGTGTTTTGTTATTTTTAATTTGTTGTTGTAAATGTTGATTCATTAATAATGAAGTACTATCTATTAAACCAAATTCATTGACCGAAAAAGTAGTAGACGGTAATAATTCATTTTGTAACTCTTTTTGAAGATCTTCTTTAAAATGAAGGGTTCTTGAATGTCGTCTAGCTGTTTGATAGCTATATATGCCAATGACAGTTAAAGCTGAAGCTGCAATAGCTGTTAAAGTTAATTTTGTACGTTCACTGGATTTTTCTATTAATTTTATTGGATAAAGTTCTTCGATCCACATTTATTTAAGTGTTTTTAATAAAAGTAAGAAAGAAAAAAAAAGAGAGAAGTGTAAATAAATTTTAATCTTTACATACATAAATTTTTAAAACTCCGGTTTTTTTTATGGTGTTGTATGCTGAGTTTATATTATTATTACAAGCAAAAATTCTGTATCGATTTTTATTGTAAAAGAAATAATAGTAATAATAGTAATAATAGTTAAAAATAAAATGTAAATATATATAAATGAGAGTGAGGTATTAATGATATATAAAAGTGTAAAAGTAAAATAATTAATGAAATGAATTAAAATAAAAAAAATCAAAATCAAAATCAAAATCAATTCAGTAAAATAAGTAATGTAAGAAAGTGGATATTTTTTTTAAAAAAAAGAAAAGTGAAGTTATATATATAAGGATATTTTTCAAATTAACGTAATAAAGGTTGTTGTTGAGTTGCACTATCTTCAGAGTTATCAAACTCTTCATCATCATCATTTTGTTGTAAAGCATTATAAGATTTCTTTTCATGATGTTTTCTAGAAAGACCAGCAAAACTAGAGCGGAATAAGTTTTGTGAACCATGATAAATAGCCTTGAAGAGAGAGAGAATATCTTGAAATAAACTTGGTCTACCAGGAATAATACGTTCAGGACGAAGACGATCTTTTCCATCAATAATGACTTGAATACAAAAGATCACAGCACCTAAAACCCCTAATGCAGTAGATGCAGATATCATAAACATAATGATTTGTTGATATCTAACTGCATTCATGACAGGGGCACCAGATAATACCTGACCACTGAGCATCCCTGGAATAGAAATCAAACCAATCACAGACATTTGATTAATGGTTGGCAACATGGCTAAACGTACAGCTTCCATGGCTATAGATTGTCCAGCTTCCCATCGGCTAGCTCCAAAAGCTAAATAAGTTTCGATTTGTTCTTTATTGCTACTAACACTACTTAAACAACTACTTAAAGCTACTGCCATACCACTTAATAAATTACCCAATAACATCCCCATTGTTGGAATAAATGTTTGTGGTACCCAAAAAGGTGATTGTTCCATGGCAAATCTTGATCCTATCACTCCAACGATTAAAGCAGAAACGGCTGTAGAGATTAATACAGATACAAACTAAGATTGAAATAAATAAAAATCAGCATATTAAAATTATTTTCAATATATATATATATATATATATTACCATTCCATTATAGGTTTTTTTGGATTTATTATAAACAGTTTCATAAGCTCCTAATAAAATAAGTACTGCTACCATAACCATAACAATAGCTGGATGATTGGCTTTAAAAACATCTTCTAATATATAACCCTATTTTATATTATAATTATAATAATAATTATAATAATAAAGAGTTATTTATTGCTGTTTTCTTTTCTTTCTTTCTTCTTTTTATACATAAATTGTTGATAAAAAGTATAAAATAATGAAGTCTTATAGTGTGTTTTATTGTATTATTATTATTATTATTATTATTATTATTATTATTATTATTATTATTATTATTATTATTATTATTATTATTTTACCATAATAGTAAGTTGAACAAGACAACGTATAGCTGCTACTATTAATGATCTTTCTAGTTGTAACTCAAGATACATAGATACAGCACCTAAGTATTTTTATAAATATTAAAAGGGTAAAAATATACATATATGAATATACAATAATAAGAATAATAGTAATATATATATATATAGTATACTTTACAATTAAATAAAATAAAGCCACCAGCAATTGCAACATTTCTCCAAGATAAGTTTGGTGTACCTATGGGAACATCGTCATTAATACCACCACCATTGGTATCATTAGCTATAAAATTAGTTATTTCTAATAAGTTGGATAATGGCATAATGAATCATTAAATATTAATATATGTTTAATAAAAATAATTCTTTAAAATAGGGGAAGTAGAAAAATAGATAAATAAGAGAAAAAGAGGAAAAAGAGGAAAAAAGAAAAAAAAGATTAAAAAAGATTCCAAAAAAGAAAAAATTAGGTTCCGATCAACCCAACCCATATTAAAATATAAGCTAATCCAAAAATGATCAAGATTTAGTTGATCATATATTTTTCTTTTTGTTTTATATAGTGTTACATATAAGCTTTTCTTTAAAAATAATACATATTTACCATTGACAATGGATTTATATATATATATATAGTTCTAAATAATTGATTATAATATATACTTTTAATTTTTTTATAATAATAATTATTGTTCCAACTAACTTAAAAGCTATATTGAAATAAGATTGAGAGCATAATAATGGTTGGTTACTATTTATAATATTTTATTTTTTTTTGCGTGATTTATAAATAAACATAATGTATATTATTCAAAAGATTAATTGTTGTTTACAAATAAATAATAAGAATGCATTATATGTATATAACTTTTTTTCCCTTCTTCTTTCCTTTAATATATATACACACACACATTTATTATCACATCTCATAATTTTCTTTCTAATTGCGCTGAAGTAGATTGGATTTTTCGATGATTAAAGGTGATAAATGATGGTTGGGTATCTACTTTATCGATGGTCCTATTTAAAAAATCATCATAAATTATATTCAATAAAAAACTATATATTTATAATCCTTTTTTTTTTTTCGTTTCTTACTATTTCTTATGTATTATTATTATTTCTTATATTACATTTTCATTATTTCAGACTCTAAAAGAATGTTTTTAAATGGAACAGTCGATAAAATAACACCAAAAAGAGCAACAAAAGCTGAAACTAAACACTCTACTACAATCTAAATAAATAAATAGATAGATAAATAAGTAAGTTCATCATATTAAATAAATTTATTAATATTTGCATACTTCAATAGGAAGAGCTGATTCATTGTGTTCTACTGCTCTTAAATATGAAAGATCTAAAAGAATATATATATATATATATTAATTCAATTAATAAAATAAATTTATTAACCTATGTTTATACGTGTTCTATTATTTATTCAGTTTTCATTGTCATAGCTATTTTTTTATTGCTAATGAATATATAATATGAAAAAGAAGTATTTATAAATTACGTTCATATGTTGAGAAGGCAGAATGAAATAAGAATAAAGTAGCTATAAGTGCAATAACTTTTCCACTATATTGTATAACACTCATGATATAAATATAGTTTTAGAAAAAAAATAAGAGTGAAAGAGAGAAAAGAAAAAAAATGAATTTGAAGCTGAAATCCAGTACAAAAATAAATTTAAACTCCGAACCGGGTAACTATATATGTTGAAAGCATAAAGAAATACTAAATAAAAATTTACATGTATTTATTGTTAAAGTAACTTTTCATTTTTTTAAAAAAATAAAAATAAATAGGTAATATAAAATATACAATAAAAAGAAAGAAAGAAATAAAGAAAGATATTATTAAATTAATAAAATATTTATACCATAAATAATAATAAATTAATCAATATAATCGTTAACTGTTATTGGTATAATCATATTCCATTTGATGATATGATGCCAATGAATCAGTAGAAGGAGCTCCTTCAGTTTCTTCATTGAAAAAGTCATCTAAATCTTTTAATGCACTCATTAATTCTTCACCATGTTGAGGAATACCTGTTGCTGTTTCAATTGTTATTGAAGGTGTTATTTGATTATTCATATTAATATTATTATTGTTATTTATATTAGTATTATTATTAATATTATCAGAACTTAAATCTATATCAATGGATGGTATATTCATTATTTCACGAGACGTTGGTGCAAAATGTTGTTGTTGAGGATGTAAATTATTATTATTATTATAATTATCTATTGATTTATTGACTGCTGAAGTTGTAGTTGATGATGATGATGATGATAATGTAGATGATGATAAGATAGTTGGCGATACAGATGATATATCTGATGTCATAGTAGTTGCAACTAACGATTCAGTATCCAAATGAACCATATTATTGGATGGCATTAAATTAGAAGAAAGCGATAATGATTGCTGAGTTGGATGACCACCATTATTAATAATAATATTATTACTATTGTTATTATTATCTATGTTTATACCACTACCTGTACGTTGGATAGGTAAAGTTGCCATCACACCTGATGCTACTGCTTTTGCTGCTGTCATTTTTTGATCACCAGTTAATAAAGAAAAGTCTTCAATAGAAAATTGAATGTTGTGTTCAATAGGTGCTCTATTAGTAATTGATGAACATTCATATACAACGGCTTGAATATTTTTTCTTGTGATGGCTGCATTGATACTTTCATCCATTCGCCAAACTGGAATAGATGAAGATAAACCAGGTGAATTAGCATAATTATTATTATTATTATTTGTAACAGTTGAAAGTCCAGTATTTAATAAAGCAAGAGCACGATCAGCATATTGTGTCTGTATTAATTGCAGTAATGGTGTTAATGTACTTAATTCAATTTTATTACATGTTTGAGATTGAATCACATAGGGGATTAATACTTCAATTAGCATCAACGTTTTATCTTGATAATAATCCAATGTATTGTTGATCATTAACAATGCAAACATCAATGCTTCATTTCCTTGATCCATCAAATACACTGTACGTAATGTTCCTACTAATTGCTTAAGATAATCCATTTGGAATTTTGCTTTTTGTTTAGGATAGGTTGCAAGAACACGTTGCACATCCGTTAATCCGACTTTTTCTGCTAATTTACATAAATCATTTGCTAACTCTACAGCATTTGAATAGATATCAACAGGTGACGACAATGATGGTTCGGCATTGTTTAAATTATTTTGTGGTATATGTTCATCATTTAATAAGTCAGATTGTTGTTTTTGAATATTTGTTGATTCATTTTGTTGATCTAATCCATGTAATAATCGTGGCACAGCGCCTAAAAGTAAATACATAAATCTTGTAGGGGCAGGGTCAATTAATGGTGAATTATCTGACAACATGATACTTCTCAAAATCACCCAAGTTTTTTCTTCTGCTAATGAAAATTGTAATCCTTTAAGTAATAAAGGTTGTAACCCATCAAATTCACTAGACCAATTTACAGGGAAACTTCCAGTTAAAATGTCTGTAGAAGTCGGTAATACTTTGGATAAAATGGTTTCCAATAAAACTAAAGATTCAAAATGTTCAGATGAAAAAGGACTAAATAAACAGGCGACAGCTGCCCAAAATAATTGTGGGAATTGTTCTAATTGATTAGCATCCATTGCACGAGCTACTCTTGTTAATGTTAAGATGATTTCTAAGGAGAATCCACGAATATCTTCTGATTTATCTGCAATGGTAGTTGATAATCGTGCCAACATATCTGCAAGCATGTGTTGATTAAAAGCTGGTAATAGCCCTCTAAAACATTGAAAAGAACGACATGCAATATGACGAACAGAACAATAGGTAGCCCATTTCAAAGCAGTTTCACCCCATTTTTGCCTTAGATCAGGATCTTCATGTGAAAATACTAATAATATACGTTGTACTAAATCTTCTAATTCTTGACTACTTTGTAATCTTCTATTTTTATTTGGTATAATATTTTCATAAGCCCATAATCTTTTTCCTTCTTTAGCAGCTAACCATTGAATCACTTCCATACCAAGAGCAGAAATATTAGGATCAATAGTTTGACGTACAATAATAGCGTGAATTAAATTAATCAATAAACATCTTGATTGATCACAAATTATACTTGTAAGATGATCCAATTGCACGAAGATAGCATGTAATAGTAAAGGAAGATGAGGAGCTAAATCAGCACCTGTTTCAATAGCCAAATCTACTAAATATACCATTGCTAATTGACCTCTTGAAAAGGCAGGTCGTTTTGCATAAGGTGGTAAAACTTTATCTGTATCAGCTACAAACATACCATGATGACGATTCAATAGATGTGAAGGTTCTTTAATTTGTGGTACCATCGATCTTGGTGTGATTTCTGATATTGCTTCCTCAACAACATGACTGAAAGCTGGTGTTCTTCCAAGACAAACAAAAACACGTTTTGCATGAACTAAAAACCATGGATTTCTTTTTTCTAACCCCATATCCAATAAATAAGTAATGATGGGACGTACATTTCTGCCATAATCAACTAGCTGATTCCATAATGCTGCAATTTCTTTCACATATATATCACCAAATTTAATTGTAAGATAATATAAATTAGAAAGAACTATATATGCTGTTGAACTAAGTTCCATTTCTTGATTTTGATTAGATACCGTTGCAGATCCAGAACTTGTAGCCGATCCGGTGGCTGCTGTCGTATTATTATTATTATTATTCCCAATAGGTACCATAGATAACTCTACTTTTCTAAACCAAGGTAACATATAAACAAGTACTTCACGTTGACTATTAGGACTTATGTGCTCAAAACGTTGAGTTATTTCTGATAAAATATTATATGTTTGCTCAGGATGATCTACTGAAAAACGAGCTGATAATAATGTTTGGGTATGTTTATAAATTGCTGGAAGACTACTTATAATACCTATTTCATATTCCTTAGCACAAGAATCACCAAAAGCACGTTCTTCCATTACACGTAATAATTGCATTGCTGATTTTCTAATCACTTTCTTAGCATCACCAACTTTAAAGAGTGCAAGACAGATAATCTGATGAGGATGACAAGGGTAATCGTTGATACTAATAATAATATCAGACACAGCTTGAAAATAACCTTGGGTGAACTCAAGTTTTGGATTTCCAGCATAGCATTGTTCAATAATATCATCCAATAAGAGTGCTTGATCTTGATTATATATAAGTAAAGCTTCTAGTGCATTTTTAGCTATTAAATGGTTTTTAGGATCAGGACTTTCAAAAACTGCATCAATCCATCTAAGTACATTTAACATATCAAATTGAATAACTGCTTGACGCGCTTTCTTTTGACCAAGAAATGTATATAATGGTCCTCTCTATATATATGATAAAAAAATAAAAAATGAAAAAGGTCAGATGATGTACCATTGAAAAAAATAAAAATAAGAATAAAAAACTTACACATAGCATTGCCATAGCACCAAGTGAAGCAGACTCTAAAGCTTTACGTTCTTCTTCCATTAATTTCGTCATACTAGCACGATCTTTAGCATCTTTACATTGTTCCAAGACATCACGAATCATAGCATCATCACGAGTTCTAGCCACATTAGCATAAGCACCATAACCGCACCATTCTTCAAACATTTTATAAAGACTAAGTCTAGTTTCAAAGGACATGATGGATGTAGGATCATTTAAATCCATGATCACTTTATATAATTGTTCCACTAATCTACATAGGTATACTCTTAACTTATGGTATTCCCATTCTAATTGTACTTCAACATCACTTAGGAATGCTTTTGTTTCTTTGATATAGGACATGATTAAACTAAATATATTTTTCATTTCTGAATTTAATTCCACTCCTGTACCAGTAGAAGCAGAAGTAGCATCAATAATGGTTGCTGTTGCTATTGTTGTTGATAATGATGATGATGTATTATTATTTTTATTTTTATCTTTATCTTTATCACTATCATTATTGTATTTTAATGTAGATACATTCATAGTTAAGCAAGATGCCGTATCCGCCAATAAGTGCATTAAAGAGATTCTTAATCGATCATGCTTTTTATTTCGTTTATTTTGATATGGTTTTTGATTTGAACGATGTTTACCATCATCTAAAATCGTTTTTATCATTGGTTGTAAATCATTAATCAAAATATGATAAGAATCAGGGTGAGTGTGACCTAATCCATAAATAGTACCTTCACGTATGGGTCGATTTTCACATGGTAAAAAAGGTAAGACCATTTTAAAAAGATCATGTACATTATCCAACCTTTCCATCGTCGTTGATCCTTTACGTCCACCTCCAATCCATCCAGCAGCAGGATATTTTTTATCAGATGATGATGTTAATGATGATCCTTTAGAACCCACTGAAACTGCTGTTACGTTTAATTTTGAAAGACGATTTTTATTATGATTATTGTTGCTATTAGTATTGTTGCTATTACCATGATTATTTGGTGCCAACATTGAGTTAGCTGCTGTAATACAAGCAAAAGCCAAATAAATTTTCCATTGTTCAATCAAACCACCACTTACTGATATTTTTTGATTAGATGTATTACTTTTTGCCATACTAAGAGTACCTGTACCACCAGCCTTTATTGTTTCTATAGATGCTAAAAGAGTAGGTTGAATTTGAACAAGACGATCACAAATACTACGTCTACATAAAGCTACCGTATCAGGAAAATGAATAAAGATACGTTCAATTAATTTCATAAAGATAGTATTCCATATCCATTGATCTGTAGGATTATCTGAAGTTGCCAATTGTATTAAGATGGGCTGAGTTGTTTTTCTTTGATGTTGTTGTAAACGTAATCGTGTTTCAATAGATAATTTCGATCCAAATAATTGATTTTTATCTTTATCAAATTGAATTAATTCTTGTCCAATAGATGCACTTTCAAGAATATTCATTAATCTTGTAAATGTTCTTGTTCTTTGTTGTTCGATATAACCCCATAGTTGTTGAATAAATTGTTGAGTAGCAGTTGTGTCTGATTTTGCAGATGAAGGAGTAGATGATGCAAAGGTTGTGGTGATCACTAATGTTTCTTTTTCAACTTGTGATTCTAGTCGTTCTTCTAGTTTTGCTGCCCATCGAATCATTTCTATAGCCATATGTCTTACAATTCTAGATTGACTACAAAGGTACATTAATCCATTAGCTTCTGATTCTTCTACCATTTCAAATAATCTTGTGACATCTGATTGTACATCTGTAATAAGACCAGGGGATGGTGATGACATGACTATTTCACGTAATGATCCAAGTTCTACCTTTTCAACCCATATTGCTAATAAGTCAACATATAGTTGTAATACACCTCCAAATTTACTATTGTCTTCTGTATCATTTGTCATGTTGTTACCAGTGTTATTATTATTACTATTAGTATTATTATTAATATTATTACTGTATATATTATTACTATTATTGTTATTATTATTACTGTTACTATTACTGTTAATATTATTGTTATTATGATTATTATTATCACCAGTAGTATCACCTACACCTCTTGATAATGATACAATGATATCAGATACTCTATCTTCAAGTTTATTTACAAATTTAGCATAACCATTGACCACTGTTTGACTATCAATCTGATTTGCTATACGACGTAAAGTTTGAGATGCAGCTTGGATAATTTCAGGGTCAATATGTACTGTATATCTAGATAACATTTCAACCACACGTGGCAATGGTATTCCTGATGGCATTAAACGAGGCATGGAATCCAAAATTGTTTTAAGTAAATCAAAATAAGGTTGTTTATCTTTTGAATAAGATACTGCAAATATACTGTATTGATATTGAACTTGAGGACCACTACCATCTGATAAACCTGCCACGTTACTAACTGAAGAACTATTATTACCTGACACTCCAGTGACTGTATTTCCAAATACTTGTACTGGGTATGATGATGTACTATTGTTAGTAATAAAACTGCCTGATTTATTTGAATTTTCTCCAACAATACTATTGCTGTGATAGTGGTGATGATTACTAATAAAACTACCACTATGACTACTGTTTCCACTAGGCCCATATCCACCACCACTTGTACCAGTTGATGATGATCCGGCCATCAACGATGATGAAGGATTATTTACCATTGTTGATGGTGCACTTGATTGTCCAGTTGCTAATGATGGTGCAGATATTGATGCTGATGCTGTATTTACTGATGATGAAGCAATTAAACCAAGTGTACTTGACATTGTTCTATGGATAATATTTTTTTCATCCAAAACCAATAATTTACCAAAAGTATGATCCAAACTAAGTAAAGAACGAGTCAGTATATCTTCCATTTTTTCCGTTGCGTCAACTTTTATAGCACGTATGGGTGCACCTAATACATCAGCACTACAGCTATTAAACATGGATGATAATCCTGTTAATGCCATATCTGTACCCACTGGGAATGGTGGTTTTTGTCTATTATTTTCTAAATCTGTTAAAAGTAATAAAAATGCTCTAATAGCAACAATCATTCTTTCTGGACTAAGATATTCCCAATGTAATACAGTTGCTGTTGAAGAACCTGCATATGTACTATTTGATGATGGTCCTAATGTTGCTGTAGAAGTTCCTCCTTGCGCTAAATTAGTGTCCATATTAAGTAAATAATATATAATATTGTTCATAGCATTTTCTACGTCCCGCATTAATGCGTAATAGGTGATTAGTATAAAATGATCTAAGCATACATCTGTAGGATAAGTTGATCGTCGATATAACGGAAATAATGTTTTAATAATAGAATCTAATTTTTTAAAAGTTGTTGAAGTGCTTTCTGTACATCTAAATAAATAAGTCCATACAATCCGTGATGCACAGCCAAGCGCCATTTGTCGAGTATATTTATCCTATTTTTTTTTTTTTTAAAAAAAACATTGAACGTGTTATTAATTTTAATGATATATATATGTGAGTTAATGTATTACCTTGTTAAATTTTTGATAACAGCATTCCAACATATTAGGCCAATTTTGAGCAAAAAACTCCTTTTTACTAACACATAATAATGTTGTTACTAAAGGAAATGCAACCTAAAAAAATGCAAAGAAAAATTCCAATTAGGAATAAAATACTATATATTATTATATATGTTTCATCTATTAAAAAAAATTACCAACATATGTTTAGGTTTTAATGTCATTTTAATTGCACGTGGGTATATTAAATCAACCATTTTTGCCCAAGAGGGAAAGTTAACTTCTGCTACAGCTACTTCAGCAACAGGAAGTAATAATTGAACAAATAGACAGGCATAAGCATGCTTTACTTTAATACCATGAGAGTTCTTGAAAAATCCTGCACAACTTGATAAAAAATCAGCTGTTTCTTCCAATGCATCCAAAGGATAAATCTATTATATATAAAGATTATTATTATTATTTTTTAGTTTCACTCATATATTGAAAAAAAAATAAAAAAAAAATAATCTATTGTTATTATATATGATTATAATTATACCTTAATTTTTAAAAAACGCATACCACGGATTAACATTTCCATATGAGACTGCCGTTCTTTTATTAGGGTTTGGTTGTTATCTTTTTCCAATTCTGCAATAAAACGATCACTGACTGAAGCAAATCTAATATTTGATAATTCACCAATAAGTTCAGCAAATAAATCCATACTAGCTGTTCTATTTCTAGATCTTCTAATAGCTTCTCTATATACATATAAATATATAAATAATGATATATATTAATTGTTTAATTTATATATATTATAGCGTATCTATATATTTGCTTTTCTTACGGATCTGCTTTTTTTAATTGATTAAATACAATTTCTTCCAAATTTTCCCCTTGTTCATCAGGTAAAGCGTGTGGTGTAAATCGTTTAACAATAGCAATTAATGTACGACAAAGAATATAAACAGAAGCGAGCTAAAACAAAATAATAACAAATAAATATGCGCATAAACTAATTAAAAAAAATATCATAATTTTTTTTTTCTTTTCTTCTTTCACTTTACAGATTGACGCTCCTTCAGAATAGATTGTACTTCCCTTGCTCTAGATAAAGGTGCAGCTTCACTAAAAAAAAATTAGAAAGAAAAGAAAGAAAGAAAAAAAAAGCTTAATACTATTTGTTTATGTTTTTTTTGCCGCTAACTTAATTAAGTAGTTTTATTTTGTTCTTTTTTTTTTTTACCTTAGCCTTTTAACTAAAGTTTGATCTAATGGTTCAATTTTTGACTTTCTCCATCTCATAACAGCATCAATGACTGGTTTTTGTTGAGTAGTAGCTAATTTTGCCAAAGATTGTATAAGTTTATCAAATACTGGATCAACACCTTCACGTAATAACATTCTTAAATCCAAGTCAATTTCCTAAATAAAATCATATATGTTTATATATTAAATTAAAAAAGAGAAGAAGAAAAATATGTAAAGTTGGTGTCGTATCTATTAATATATTTATATATTTACCACACCCGTATTTAATACTAAATTCATTTTTTGATCAGCTAATTTTTCAAATTGTTCAAACACCATTTTTCTTGCATAATCAGAACTTAGAACAATTGATGAACCTTCATTTCCAGATATATGATTATGGTCTATTTTATTATTTATTTTATTATTGCTACTATTTATATTGGCGTTGTTTTGATTATAACTATCTTTTATTGTTGTATTATGATTAGATGTTGAGTTGACAACAGTATTATTATTATTATTCGTCATATTTGAGTGAGTATTAGAATGGTGAAAAGGTTTAATTAGAGTAGATAAAGTTATATCTTTATGAATATCTTTAGATGCTGTTGATTTATGGTGATTTGATGAATATTGCTGTTGCTGTGAAAGGGGCATATTAATATATATTTATATATTTATATATTTATATATAATACTAATAATGATAATAATAATAATATATATAGTAGAACTATAAACAAATTTTATGGAGAAGGGGTAACAATGGGGAATATAAAAAGTAGAAAAGTATATATAAATATATATAAATTTAAAAAAGAAAGACAATGACGTCTTTACTTTTTTTCTTTCTCTTTATTTTTATTTTATTTTTACTTAAAAAGATAAAATAAAACTTTATAATAAAAGCAAAAAAAAGAAGATTTAAATTGTAGAAAAGAAAAAAAGAAAAGAAGGAAAGAAAAAAAAGAAAGGTTGAAAATGAAAAAATGAAAAAAAGGGTGGAGGTTAAAAAATTTTCCACACGTGATTTTTATAAAAGCTGATTTTGAATTGTTATTTTTTTTCTTCACTTCTCTTTTGCTTTACTATAAAAATAAAATGGCTAGTCAAGCGACTAATATGATAAAGTTCCTACATACTATTGAAAATTTGAAAGTAAAAATATAATAATAGATAAATAAATGAACAATACATATGTATCTATATATATTTATATATTTATTGATAATACATATCTATATACTATATTATTTTATTTTATAAATAGCGTACAAAACGAACAGGTTGGATAGATAATGGTATTCATCAACCAGAATCAATAGCTGATCATATGCATAGAATGGGTGTTATGGCAATGTTAATTGACGATCCAGCTTTAGATCGTAATAAGTAAAGGATATATATACATAAATATATGATAGTAGAAAAATTTTCTATTATGTAACTAAAGCACTATTTTTTATTTTGAAACATATAATAGAATAGTAAAAATGTCTATTGTACATGATTTGGGAGAAGCAGTAGTGGTAACTAATAAGCGATTTATATATATATATATATATATACATATATATATATATTAACATTATATATTCATTTTATGATGGATAGGGTGATATAACACCACATGCAGGCGTTAGTAAAGAAGATAAATATAGAATGGAAAGGGTAAAAAATCACTTTTTATTTTATAAATTGTATACGTACAGTAGATGATCGAATTATTGATACTGAAAAAAGTGGATTGATTTTTTTAATCCTTAATCTGATTATCCATTTAAATATCATTAATATGACTACAAAATAACGATTTTTTTTTAAAATAACATCATTAATCTAATCATTACCTATTATCTGGTCATCTACTGTGGTTTAACATTATTAACCATCTATTTTTTATTTATTTATTTATTTATTTTATGGTGATAATGGTGATTAATATTTGTATAGAATGCTATGGATGGATTTCAAAAATTATTAGGTGATACACCTATGGCTAAAGAAATAGTTGATTTATGGCAAGAATATGAAGATGCAAAAACACCAGAAGCATTATTAGTAAAGGATTTAGATAAATTTGAGATGATTGTACAAGCATTAGAATATGAAAAATGTAAGTAATATAAAATGCTGATGATATATATATACTTGTTGTATATAGTTTTATTTTTTTAATACTAAACTTAAAAAAATCAACTATTTAACTATTTTATAGCTGATAATAAAAAGCTTCAAAGCTTCTTTGATTCAACAAAAGGCAAATTTAAACACCCAACTGTCAAATCGTGGGTAGAAGCTTTATACCAAGAAAGGAATAATAATGATCATAAAGCTAATTAATCATTAAAAAATATATAAATAAAGAACCAAAAAATAAACTCCATTTTTCATTTTTTTTTTTTCTTGGTTTAGTTTGTTTTTTTTTGAAGTCCAAATTGGTTATAATTATGACAGTTTAGCATTAATATAACAATCATTAAATATTTTTTAAAACTCAGGTCAAGATCTCGATTCATTTTAGGTTTATTGGTTTTCCTATTATGATCAATTAATTTTTATGCAATCAACATTTTTCTTACATTTTAGCACACAAATATATATATATGTGTGTGTGTGTTTTATAAACGTATTCATATGTACGCCCATTAAAAACAACAACAATAAGAACAGCAATAACAACAACGAAAGGAAATAAAATAATAAAAGAAAATAATTTATATATATATATATATATATACATATATGTACCATATTATTTATATATGTATACACTAATGTAATTATGATTGATCAACTCATATATATATAATTCTATATCATACAATAGAAGTGTATATAATTTCCAATACTAAAGCTATGTTGTATAACCTGTCGTAAATAAGAAAAAGAGAAAAAAAGTGTATTAAGAACTTTTTTTTAGAAAAAAGAAAGAAAGTAGGAAAAATTCGACAAGTATACTGTCACATATATTTCAAAGTAAAAAATATTGCAAGTAGTACTAATGAATTTTTTCATATTACAAAAACTTTATTTTCAGTTAACTTTAAATATATAGACAACTATTTTTTTTATTTTTCTTGTTATTGATATTATTAATACCATTATTAGCAATACTACTGCTATTTTTATTATTATTTATCATCATCGTATCCACTAAATATATACATATATAAATTTGTGAAAAATAAATATTATTTTAGATGGTTGATAGTAAGAAAAAAGAATTATTTTTTATTTCGTTAGTTTATAAAAAAAATGGATGTAACCAAGGGTACGTATACACGCATAATCCAAGGATCCTTCCTTTTACTAATTCTAATTATTCTTATTTGTTTGTTTGTTGTTTATTTTCTTTTTTCTTTGGGTTATCGACACACGCAGTTTTAATTTTATTTTGCCATTACACAATCGATAAAAATGATACTTGCTGATGATCATTAAAATCTATCAAAATAAAAATAAAAATAAATGAAAAAAAGAAGGATCAAGTTAATACTTTATATATATATTAAAGGAACAACTTATTTCCTTGTCTTTCTGATATGTAAAAATGATATATAAACAATTAATAAGGACTTGAAAAAAAAGGAGCTTTTAAGAAGTATTTTATTTATTTTTTAATGTGCATTGGTTATTTTTCTTTTAAGAATGATAAAAAAAGAACTAAACTTTATTTATTTATTTTTTATTTATCAATAACAATTTTCCTGTTGGCTTATTCTTTATATACAGATATATATTTTAAACAAAGAGATTTAACACTGAAAAATAAAAATAAAAAGTAATAATCGTTTCCATAGCAAAAAAAAATGGACAAGTGGGAATATAATTATATATAATAGTGTTTTTTGGTCTTATGATTTATTGATGAATAATATAAATTTTTTTCTTATTAGCCTTATGGTTCATAAATTGTTTCATGTAATATATATAAATGAAATATTCATATAATAATAAAGCAACTCCATGTATAAACTTTTTTTAAAATAATGGTCATAATAATAATAACAAAATAGAATCAAAATATAATTAAAATGCTTGTATAAAAAGGTGCATATACATATATAAAAATAAAAAAAATAATCATAAATATATTATTTTACATAGTAATAACATATAATAAATGTATATATATATGTAAGTATAAAGCATATAGATAGATATTATTACTATTATTTTTTTTTAAAAAAAAAGGCAAATTTAAATGGCAGTTTCAAGTAAAGTATCTACATCAGAATGTAGGAAATGATACAATTGATTAAAATTATTTTCTTTTTTTGCAAGTGCTAAAAAGGAAGAAGACGATGAAGATGTTGATAATGATGAAGATGATGCTGATGCTGAAAGAAGACCATCATATGAATGAATATAATTCTCTACAAATTCCCTTTCTCCTTCTTCTTTTTCTTCTTTTTTACTAAATGATGGTGATGCTGACAAAGTTTCAACTTTAATGAATGGTGATGATGAGGATGATGTTTTCAATAAACAGCTCCGATTCTCATTATTATTATTACTGTTAGTATATTTGAATGGTATTTGATTTATATTACCAAGATAATGAAATTTAGCCATTATCAATGGTGGTGATGATGGCGTAGTTTCTAATATTGATGATGGTGTAAAATGCTGATTATCGCAATTGGTTAATATAGAATAAATAATGGATGAATATTTATCACTATAAAGTTGCTGTTTCTGATGTTGATGATGATAATAAGAATCATTCATCATTAAAGCTGCTGATTCATCTGTTATATTTTTCACTACTTTGGGTTGGATGATGGAATAACGTCGTTCATACTTTTCCAGCATTAATTCATAAGTCTCCTTTTTTTTCTTTTTAATTGAATGCCTGTATTTCGTATGCCTGCGAAGGTTGCTTAAAATAGAGAACGAGCGACCACAGCCCTCCCTAAATAAAGAATATATATATATAATGGTTGGTTTCCAATAATCTTTTCTGTTCTTAATATTAGAAGATAAAGTAAATAAAAATGGTAATAATGAAAATAATTATACCTATTGCATTTATGGGGTTTTTCTCCGGTATGAGTATAACTATGTGCTTTTAAAGCACTAGGTTTTTTGAATTTTTTTTCACAATATTGACATTGATGATGAACCAGTTTTTTTACTTTTTTATTATGATGGCTCATTTTTATTTTAGTTGTAAAATCATTATCCAAATCGATATAGTGATTCGACATAATGATAATATTAAGGAAACATAAAAAATAATAACTTAAAAGAATATATATATATAAATATTAAAAGGAATAAAAAAAAATATATAAATATAAGAAAAGAAGAAGAAGGATATATAAATAAATATTATTATTATTAAGTTGGAGAACATATAAATGTATAAATTGTTATCATATGATATTCATTTGCCAACTTTTTTTTTATTTAACAGGAAAAAAAAAAGCAAATACAGCAGTCAAGTCCACTTTTTCGGGTCTGTTTATTGTATGTTTACATAAAAGGAGATCTATTCATTTAAGTATACTTGTATAATATTATGAAAAAAAAAATTGAGAAATGGGAAAAGTTAACAAATAAAGCTAACGCACACTCATTTTTTTTAAACTTTAATTCCAAATAAGCTTTTTAAGATTTTTTTTTACACCTATGATGAAAATCTTAAACATTTATACTGATATTATTTGATAAATAAAATTATATTTAAATTTGTATATTTGTTTTAATATATATATAATAGTAAATAAAGGTAAAATGACTTTTTGTTTTTGTTCTTTTTTTTTTTTTTTTTTTCATTACTGTTTTTAATAAAAATTTTTAAAAAAAAGATTTTATTATGTTACAAAAATTAAAAAGTAAATAAATAAATAAAGAGTTCCTTAGATACTTTCTTAAATAAATATGGAAATAAATGCTATACAAAAATAGATTAAAAACAAATAAGTAAAAAAGGAAAAATTAAAGAATGGAGAGAGAAAAAAAAATAAAAAAAGAGATAGAGATTGGAATATAATGATAATAATGAAAATATGATTGGTAGGTAGATTAGGTAAAATAAACAAATAAATTAAAAGAAT
Source organism: Cunninghamella bertholletiae (assembly GCA_037043795.1). Lineage (NCBI taxonomy): Eukaryota > Fungi > Mucoromycota > Mucoromycetes > Mucorales > Cunninghamellaceae > Cunninghamella > Cunninghamella bertholletiae. Next base: position 4,845,273 of record JAZGVP010000001.1, read on the forward strand.
AAATATGATAAAAACACACATGCACACCAAAAAATATAAAAATAAAATAGGGATAATGAGAAGGTCAAATGTATAAAAAAAGAAAAAAGAAAAAGTTTAATTTTTTCTTTTCTCTTTTTTCTTTTTTTTTTTTCGGGGATAAAAGAAAAACAGGGACTATTTTGTTTCTCTAGAAACACATAAATTTGTTCTTTTTAGTCATCAATTCTTCCATTCTATTTTCTAATATGGATCTAGCCTTTTCCGCCTTTTCTTTAAGTTTTCTTTCATGCTCTAAGGATTGTTCCAATTGTTTTCTTCTTTCAACAGCTTCATCAGAGGTTGATTTTTGCTGACTCATGATTTGGGTAACTTGAGATCTTAAATTTTGAATTTCTAAGCTATATGCTTGTTTTTCTCTATTTAATACTTCCAATTGTTTTTTAGCATCTCTTACTGAAGTTTCAGATCTTGATAATTGTTGTTCTAATTTACTGATAACGTCTTGATGAGCACGTACATCTGATTCAGCTACTTGGGTTTTTCTTTGTAATGATCTTAACAGTTTTTCATATTGATCAGCGGTGGTTTGAGTGGATTGCTGACTATTTGGTAAACTAATATCACTTAAAAGACTAGTAGTTGTATTAGTTGAATTATGACGTTGAAGAATAGTGGATTGAAGTGGTGTTTGTTTAGGTGAGGAAGGTGTAGGTGATGGAATGGATGAGGAAGTAGAAGAAGATGTAGTTGAAGAGGTTGACACAGTAGATGAAGGTGGTACTGGTAAAGGTGTGGTTGGAATAGGTGGTAAAGGATTAGATGGAGGAGCTGAGGGAGGAGGAATAGATCCTGTACGACTCATAAGAGAAGATGTAACAGATGAATAAGATCTAGGTCTATCAAATGATCCACGTGGTGTTTGACTATTTGATTGTTTTCCATCTTCACTATGATGATGATCCATTGCTGAAATGGCACGGAATGAATTGGATTTTTGTAATTTAGAAAGACCACCACTAGATGATAATTCACGATGTAATTTATATCCAAAGGACGATGATGATGGTAATGATGGCGATGAAACTCTAGGTGTTTGGGGTGGTGATGTGAAATTATTAGGTTTATTATTATTATTATGATTGCTATTGTTGTTATTAATGTGAGAAGATAATGTGGAGGATGGTAATGTACCGGAAGAGGAAATAATTCCTGTAGATACAGAAGATGAAAGTGGTGGTAAAGAATAGCGGGGTAACATTTGTTCCATTTCTTTTTCCATACGATCATTAGCAGATGAAAGTTTCATTAATTCTAATTCCATATTTTTCATTTCAACTGTGAATTGATTTCTTTGTAATACAAGTTGAGATTCTAATCCATCTACTTGAAGCATTAATTGAGTTTTATCGTTAACAAATTGTTTAACTTGTTCAAGTAATTCTTCACGAGTAGCATTTTCATTAATATCATTATTAAATTGTTGTGATAAACGATGTTCACGTTCAAGTCGTTCAGGATTTAGTGATAATGAGGGGGATGTAGATGATGATCTTGATGTTGCAATTTGAAGTTTAGTTAATAATTCATCTTTTTCACGAATAATAGCTTCTTGTTGTGAAATTTGTTTTAATAAACATCCAACATCATAGGACTGCATACCAGCTACAGGTGATGCTGATGGTGGTAAATCATAAGTAGAAAGATGATCATGCTGATGATGATTACTATTTATTTCTTTTTCTTTTTCTTTTTCTTTTTCTTGCTGTTCTAGAAATTTATTAGTTGAATCAGCACGATTTCTACGATGTAATTGATCTTGTAATTGTTGTAATTGACTTGATTTCTTTGCATGACTAGTTACAGCTTCTTCTAATTTTTCTTGCATAACTTGTAAAGATTCTTCTAAAGAACTAATCATATGACTTTTTTCTTTATTTTCTTTTCTACTTTCTTCTAAATCATCCATCACTTTATCAATACGAGAATCATATTCATCTTGATCTAATTGACGTGCACGTTGTAAGATTTGAACTTTTTCTTCCATTTCTGCCAACATACCAGTGGTATCATTAGCTGCTAAAATCTCACGTTCCTTTTCCATAGAAGCCATAGTTTCCTTCAATTGAGTTTCTACTTGTGTTAATTTAGCTGCTTGTTTTTCCATGTTGGCATGGGCTTTATTTAATGCTTCTTTAGTTGTTTCTAATTCTGCTTTTAATGCATTATTTTTCTTTGTAGATTCTTCAACAGCTTTATCTAATTCAATAATTTGACTTTCCAAAGCATTCACACGTTGTTCTTCAATGATGGTAGAGCTAATTCTTTTCTTTTGTTCATTATTATTCAAGATTTCAGCTTTTGCATCAGCCAAGGCTTGATTTAATTGTTGAGTCATATTATCACCCTTTTCAACAGATTGAGATAATTCCAAAATACGAGATTCCAATGTGGCAATATTCTTCACTTTAGCTTCATAATCAGCATCACGTAAAGTATGAATCTTTTGTAATTCAGCAATGGAAAACAAAGAAGCTGTTGTTTTATCGTCATATTTTTTTAATGATTTTTCTAACCATGATATGATCATGTCCAGATTTTTACGTTCCATACCTAAAAGTGCCATATCACGTAAAATGGTTTCCATTTCTTTTTTCATAAGCATTAAAGATTCGTCCTTTTGTTGATTCTCTTTTTCTAATTTTTCTACATGAGCATTCTTGGCTTCTAGTAATTTTTGTAATTGAGTCATAGATGATTTCATTTCCATGGTCTTTTGTTCAAATACATGAATGATTTGTTCTTGTTTCATTTCCAACTGTTGAAGATGGTGTAATTCTAATTTTAATTTTTCTACTTCTTCTAATCTGAGACGAAGAGTCATTTGTGTTCCTTTTTCATGTTCCCATAACTGTTTTTGTAAATCTGTATTTTTATTTAATAAATTAGCATTTTCTTCTTGACATTGTGAAAGTTGTTCAGTGACGGTTTCATATTCTTTTTCTAATTTAACATGATTTTCTTTCATTTCTGTTAATTGTTGTTCTAAAAGAGATGTTTTATCTGAATGTGTTGAACGAAGATTAGCAAGTTCTTGGTGTAATACATCCATTTCTACTAATTTCTTTTCTAAAACTGAAATATAAGCTTCTTTCTGTTCCATTTGATGATGCAATTCTTGAATATTATTAGAATGAGAATCAGACTTATCACCAACTTGTAAATCTCTAACATTGGTTTCAGAAACAATAACAGAATGACGTCGAATAGAAGCTAAAGTTTCTTTTAAATCATTACATTGAGTTTTTGATGCTTCCATTTCTTGTAATAAGCTTTCATGTTGATAATGAATACTTTCCCTTCTAGCTTTTTCTTCTTCTTCATTCATGTTAGTAACTTGAGAATTATTATTATTATTTTGATTCAATACATCGATTTTTTTTTGTAGTTCAATCATATGTTTTTCTTGCAAAGCTAAACGATGTTCTGCAGCTTCAGCTAAAACATTCCATCTTTCTTGATTTTCTTCTGCTTTTGCTAATTTAGATTCTAAACTTGCAATATATTGTTCTGTAGTAGCATCCACTTCTTGAAAATGAATGATTTTATTTTTTAATGAAATAAGAATGTCTTGATCACGAGTAGCTTCTTCTGTTGAATGAGCTAATTTTGTTTCCAATTCTTGGATATAATGATCTGAAGTTTGTTCACGCTCAAGTGCTTTAGCTAATTTATCTTGTAAAGTTATTAAAGTATCATGTTCTTCATCATGTAATGTTTGATATTCCTGAATTTTCTTTTCTTGTTCAGCTAATACTTGATCAGAATGAGTTAAGGCAGCTCTTGCCAATGCTAATTGGGATTCTAAACCAGAAATGGATTTTTCATATTCTTCAATAACAGGCTCTACTAAATGTTGGAAATCCATACTACCAAGTGCTGAATCATGAGAGATATTAGATGCATGACTGTTTTTAGTGGATGGTTTATCATGATTATTGTTATTACTGTTATTTTCTAATTCATCTGAAGATGATGGAGTAGAACTCAAAGAAGTAGAAGATGAATTATCTGAATTAATTAAACGATTATTTTTTTTATTTTCTAATTGAGATTCTACCCATTGATTTCTTTCACGAGTGACTATTAATTCATTATTTAATTCTTCTACTTGACGTCTTAAATCAGCAACTAATTCATATTGATGATGATGACTATGATCATCATCAACATGCTCTACTACTGATATATTTGTAGTTGTAGAATTAAGTACAGCAGATGGTGATGGACTAGGAGGTAAAGGATCATGTTCAATAGATGATGATGGTGAAATAGCTCTATTTGAAGTAGAGTGATGTTGATGATTACTAGTATTATTATTATTGTTATTGTTACTGCTATTATTATTTGTCGTTGTTTTTAAAGTTCTGATTTCTACTTTTAATTTTGCAATAAGAGATCTTAAAAAGTCAGGACTATCATTTGTCATCCATTCTTCAGCTTCATTTCTTTCAGCTTTATTTTTGATACTTCTAGCACGGAAAGCATATTTAATAGTATTTGCTGTTTCAGTTAAATTAAGTTCTGCAGGACTAATACAAGCAATCATTAAAGTAGTAGCATTACCGCCCAAAGAATCTTGAAGTAACCTAGTTAATTTGGAATCGCGATAAGGAACATGAGTTGTCTTTTTATTATAAGAAGGATCTGATAAAGCTGAAATCACATTGCCAAGTGCCAATAATCCGGCATTAATATTAATGCCTTCTTTTCTTCGATCACCTTGAGCAGCAGTCCTTTTTAATCGTTCTGATCCAGCTAAATCAACAAAATGAAACTTGGATTGTACAATCACCCAATCACCATCTTCATCATGATGATTGTTTTCTAGTTCTTCTTTAGATTGACGTTCCATTTGTCCTACCATAGCTTTTACATTAAGACTACTTGCTCGTCTACTTAGTCCCATAATGGATGATTTTGTAGATGTAGGTATAGGTGATAATTCACGTTTTTTTGTTGTAGAAGCAGAATTACTTGATTTAGATGCTGATGGTACCCATTTTTCTTGTTTAAGAGTAACAGTAAAAATAGCATGAGAGCGTGAGGATTTTGCATTCATATCTGTAGATCCAGTTGCTCGGTTATCTGTACCGATTTGTAAATATCTATAAAAGTAAAACAAAACCCAAAAAAAAAAAATAATAATAATAAGAGAAAGTAGGAGTTAATAATAGAAATAAACTAAATTACTATAACAATAAACAATAAAAATTAATAAATTATTAAATTAAAAAAAACTTAAAAAGGCTTACTTTAATACTTCTTCAGTATTTTCTACTGAAACTTCTTTAACGCCATGCCAATAAATATGGCCTTTAGTATCTTCACGAATAGTGACAGGAAGTCGTTCATTTAAAGGAGCAGTATTTAATAAATCAATTAATTCTTCATTATAAATTTCAACAAAAGAGACATGAACAGTATTCTTAGTAGATTTATCAGAAAGATCACTATGAGATACTGGAGCTGAACCACGCCTTATAGGATTATTGATACTATTACTACTATTACTATTTGTTGATAAGGAAGGCATCATAGAAGCTGGTCTTAATTTATTTGAAGAAGCTGTTCTTCTAGGTATTCTTAAACCAGAAGATGGAGGAAAAGTGCAATTAGATGATTTTTTATTAGTAGGACTACTTAAAGGTGACGAAGATAAAGTTGTAGTAGTTGGATTTAATCTTTCAAATAATGCAGACATAGCACGAGGAATAATACCTACTCAAATAGAAAATCATGATCGATTTTTTAAAAAAAAAAGATTTTCATTAGTTGTATTTTAAAATTAAAATGATAAAATAGAAAAATAAGATAAAAATAAAAAAGTAAAATCTTTAAAAGTTCTTTTTTTTTTTCAATCAGCTAATGTATAAAAATAGAAAATCAGCATGATGTTACCTTCTTGTTCAGGATCAGTGGAGTGTTGATAATCCATTGCTGTACCCATTGTATACGTTTTTCCTGATGAAGTTTGGCCCTGTGTAACGATGCAATATAAAATATCGTGTTTATTAGAAATTTTTGTTTTATTTTTGAACATGTCAATTTATTTCCCAAATAACTTACATATGCCAGTATAGTAACATTATATCCTAAATGTAGAAAACAGTAATATTAATAATAATAAAAATAATAGATTAGAATATATATATATATATATATATATAAGTATATATTTGTTAAAAAAAATTTAATACATAAATATAATATTAATATATGTATAATAATTTAATTAAAATAAGTTACCATCTAAAAAACGATCTACTAAATTGGATGCAACACCTTTAAATACTTCTTCTTGTTTACTTTCAGTATCAAATACATAATCAAAAGTAAATGATTTTGCATGAGGTACTATTGTTACGGTATTTCCAAATGTTTTAATCACATCAGAATCTGAACTATGTGAAAATCTTGGTTGAGATCGATCTTGTTGTGTTAATGGTCTTACTCTTAAAGCTATAATAATAATTAAATATAAATAAACAAATATTAGTCCAATTATTCAAGTAATCATTTAGATGTATTGAGATGACTCTATGTATATATATATATTACCAACTTGAACAGCTGCTGTTTGTGAATCTTTTGTTGATATAGATGGGGATGGTAAATTGGTTGTTGTCATAATATTTAAATAAAGTTCATTAAAAGGTTATTTGTAATAAGATATGAATATGCTGTTATATATATATAAATACGAATTAAGTGAATGTGTAATGACTGAGTATGTGTGTAATGAATAACTACGTATTTCTATAAATGTAAATACTTATTTCAATAATAAATGAGAGACAATAAAACTAAATATTAAAATATCAAAAATAATACAGTTATATATATATATATTTATATTATATAAATATATGTAAATATATATATATAATATAAAATAAATGAATTTGGAAAAGAAAAGAGAAAGGTAAATAAAAAATAAAATGGAAATTGATAAATTACAAAAATTAGGGGAAAGGGCGGAGTTTCAATGTAGAAGTGAAAAAATAAAAAGATAAAAAGTAGGTTAACGAAATAAGTAAGAAAGAAAGAAAAATAAAAAGATACAAGGGGGTTAATAAAAAGGAGTAGGATTGATGAATGCGTGTATGTGAATAGATATATGTGTATGTATGAATTAAGGCAATAGTGACGAAGTTATTATTTTACCTGTTTTCGGTTTGTTTTTATAATAAAATCGTTAGTCTAAATGAGTGAGAGTAAATGAGCGTATTGGGTTGTTGTTTTTTTTTTTTTTAATTAAAGTGACTATAATTATAAAGATTTGTTTCTTTAGTTCTGGGATTTATTTGATTACTATTTATTTGTTGTTGTTGTTTTTATCATGCAAAATAAAAAAACACTACAGTTTTATTTATACTCACAAACTTATTTTTTTTACACCTATTGTTAAATATATAAAAAATCTTATAAATATATAAAAAGGAAGGAAGGAAGAAAAGAGAAGAAAAAAAAGATTTTATTTCTTTAAAAAAATCATATATATTTTATGATTTACATATGGAGAAATTATAAGAAACACATACACAAACTCACACAGAAAATCTTAATCAATTTTATATTAGCAATTGGCCAATAAAATTGATCAGAAAAAGTTTGTCTTACCAATTAGTGGAAGCACAGACAATAATTAAATTGTGAATTTAGAGTGATTTTAATTGAGCTTTAAATATATTATATACTTTTTATCAAGATTTTTATTTTATATATATATATAATAAATAAAAATATAAATGAAAACAATAGAATTTTTATTTTTAAGAATACTTTTTTTTATTTATTAAAAATAAGACATTAACATTTAAGGTGATTATAATTATTACTGTTATTAACTTTTTTAATTCTTTTTTTTTTACTTTTTATAAACAATTAGTGCTATTATTAAACTTGGATAAGAATATCATCTTTTTTAGATTTTTTCCAAAATTGCCACTTTTTCGTATTTTTATTGGAAGTTGATTTCTCTTTATCAGTAGTTTTAGTTGAAGACTATCATTAAAAAAAATAACAAATAAAAAAAGATAGGTAGGTTAGTTAAATGAAGTTTTATCTTCTTATTTTCACTTTCTCTCTCCTTCCTTTCGATCATCTTTTTTTTTATCTTTCTTTTTTTTTCTATTTTTACCTTCTTTTTCTTTTTTAAAGTATTTAATAATCGAGATAAATTTTTCTTTTTCTTCTTTACAACCAAAGTATCATTTGATTGTTTTTTATTTAATGTAGGATGAGAAGAAGCAAAAGTAGTTAAATCATTTAATGTATCATTAGGTGTAGAATAAGAGAATCGTTTTAATGTAGAATTTGTATCACATTCATCAGTACTATTATTATTATCGTGATTATTATTATATTCTTCAACTGTCTCTGATGATACATTTTCGTGTAACTGGACATTTTGTGTGACATTAACTTGACACGTTATTGTGGGAGATGCTTCCGAAGGAGACTGTCCTTCATTATCATCATTATCATCATTATCATCATCTTCTTCTTCCGGGTCAAACCTGTCATGAAAATCATTTACTGATAATGTAGTTATTATTAAATCATTATTATCATTGCTATTATTATTATAACCATTATTGGTTGGTAAAGGTGGAATAATAATAGATTGATGATCATAATCTAAATCTTCGTGTATGGTCATTTTTTCAATTTCATAGAATGAATTAGCTTTTTCTTCTTCATTATTATTATTGATGTTGTTATTATTTTCTTGAGAATGAATTGTTATAATACTATTTTCTTCTTCTTCTTTTTGATGATGATCATTAACATTTTTATTGATGATAGATGTTTCTTTTTTTTCTTCAGATGATGGTAATGATGATGTAATAATTTTCACTTTATTATCATTATTTTTGTCTTCAATATTAATATTATCAGTATTTACTTCTTCTGACTCCTTAATTATCAATTGTTGTTGTTGTTGTTGTTGACATGCAATTGGCTTAGTTGTTATTGTTGTTGTTTGGACCACAGATGGCGCTTCTTTTTTTAAATTTAATTCCGGTATTGTTGTTGTTGTTGTTGTTGTTGTTGTGGAATTGCCTAATTTCATGGCGCGTTTTGCTTCCTTTTTAGCAGCTTTTTTTTGCTCCCTTTGAAGTGCTCTTCTTTGTGCTCGATTACCTGTCATTGTATTTTCCCTTTTTATATAATATACTAAATACTCTAAAATAAAATCAAGTTAAATAAAATAATAATAATATAAATGATTATTATATAAAAATTAAATCGTAAATAAGTAAAAGAAAAAAAATGAAAGAAAGAAAGAAAAAAGAAAAAGAAAAAGAAGAAGGTGAAAAGCTTTACCAGTAATAGAATCGTTTATATAAGAGTGTTTATTGCTGTAAGTTTATTATTTTGAAACAATTTTTAGAATAATTTTTTCACCCCTTTCCCTCCTTTTTTTTTTCTTTTTTGAAAGCCCTCCTTTTATGTAAGTGGTTTGTTTGAAATAGCGTTTACTTTTCCACTTTTTTTACCTTTATGATATCATTCCCCTTTTTCTAACTAAATAACCTATTTTCTATTATAAAAGAAAAAAAATCCAAGAAATTTATCCAGACGATTAGTTGTAAATCATACTACCCCAAAAAAAAGTAAATAAATAAATAATAAAGAGATATGCATCCACTTACATATTATTTCCAAACCAAAAGAAACTCCTTTGCGGTGCATCATTGGTAATCCTCCTTAAAAAGAATAGAATTGATAATGATGAATGTGCTGAAGACTTCATTAAACTTTTAGTCTATTCTTGATTAAATATATATGTTACTTTATTGAAAAGTAATTAAATTGGTTAATCTATTATTTGCTTGAAACGCACATATAATCAAATAAACTAACATGAAAAAAAAATTGAGGTTCGTTATTTTTTATTTGTTTATTTATTTTTAAGGGGAAACAATAAAAAATGGAAAGTGTATATAAACAAAATCCGATTCAAAAAAAAAAAACAAGGTATCCATCTTAACCTTTTTAGTCAGATTATATATTATTCACAAGCTAATTTGGCATCAAACGATGTTAATGATATGGCAAACGCTTGCAATAAACAAATAGGATATTTAAAATCTAAAGTAAAATAATCCCTCTGTACACGACCAAATTGCATTACGATATAATCCACTATAATAACAAAATGTATAGATAAGTAAAATATATAAAATAATCATTTATATATATATATTCAATATTATAATTTACAGTCATTGTCATGTACAACTTGAAAATTTTTCACCGAAGCTTGAGTAACACGTCCATTAAAATTCAATACAAATGACTGTGTTTCTAAAAATGGTAGACATCCATTAATATATACATGTAAGTAAAAGTTGAAAGCTATAGTATTAATAAAATATTCTATTATTTTCCTACCTTCATTCCATTGAGGACTTTTATTATGTAATACTAATAAATCTTTTGAATTTCCATCACGATATTTTGCAAGTAAAGTTTCTGATTCCTATAAATATATATACTATTACTTAATCAATTTTATTTCATCTATCTTTTGCTTCCTTTTTTTTTTGTAAATACTCCTTACAGATTCAGGTCTAAACTCAGGTCTTTTTCCATCTCGTGTTAAGGTATGCATTAAAATAGTCATTTTACGTGGTCCTTTAAAACCAAGAATATTAGGATCCTGTATTATATATATATATATATATATATACATAAAGATGTTTTTTATTATTACTCTTCCTATTATTTATAATTCTTTCCTTTCTTTCTTTGTTCCCTTTAATACGATCTTTTTTGGTTTTTGCAAAAATACATAATTAACCCAGTTATTATCATTAATCCAATTATCTAATAATAATAATAAATAACTTACATATAAAACAGCACCCAATTCTTCTCTAATAGGTAAATTTTTTTTAGCACCTTCATCTTTTTTATCAGGATGAACACCATGAGAATATAATACAAAAGAAGTACCAATAAAATTAGACCTGACTTTTCCCAAAGTTATTTCTTCTGTTAATAAAGCTCCGGGTTGATTCTGATCTACTATATGAACATTGCCTGTAATGGTATAATAACTTGTTTGACTTTTACGTTGCTTTTTTGCTGTTAATACATGATGAAGTTCTCCTGAAGCTAAATGTTCGATATATAATTTATATTGTGGATTTAATTTATCAAATCCATCTCTAAATCTGCATATACGACAAGTGACTCTTGTGTTTAAAGCTGCTGGTCTATAATAATAATAATATTATATATATTAAAAAAACAATTGTTACATATATATACATATATATATATATATATATATATATATATATATAACTTGTTCTATTTTTATATTAAGAAGAAAAAAATATACCTAAAAGCAAGATCATAAAGTTCACTTTGTGATAAAATAGGACGTGGAAGTATAAAGTCTATGGGATCAGTTGGTCGTGATACACGAATAGTTGTTTCTTGTGGTGCAACAGTAGCTGCAGTATTTTCTTCCTCTTCTTCAGAATCTTCTGATCTTAATCTAGAATTAAATGTATTGGAAGATAATTGAGGATAGTTATTTGTTGAAGTCATGATATAAAAATAAAGATTATTTAATACTAATATAGAAGAAGAAAAAGGAAAGCGAAAAAAAAAAAAAGCAAGTTAAAAAAAGCAAGTTAAAAGAAAGCAAGAGAAAAAACTCCGATTATAATGATCAAAAAAAGATAGATGATTTTTTTCCCCCTCCCTTTTCTCTTTTTAATCCTTTTCACTTCTTTATAAAACCCTAAAATAGTATATACTATCACTATAGTTATAAATATTAATTTATTATATGGCAATTACATCTAAACTAAACAAAACAAAACTAAATAAATATATGATAGAAATATATGTTTATAGAAATAAATGAATAAATAAGTTTTTTTTATAGTACTAATAATAACAATTAATTAACATTTATGATTATTATTTATACTTGATATAAAACTAATCCCATTGTAAAGAATAAAATAACAAAAAGGTTTGGTAAAAGATGTAAAGCACCAGCAGTATGTAACATGATAGGGAAAGAACTTAAGTTAAGATTTTGAGAAATAGTAGTATTAGTATTTTCAGTAACAGTTAAATAAAAAGTAAAGTTTAAACCATGCTGAACTTTCCAATCATAAGTAGCATTTTTTTTAAAATCAAGAGTAACACCAGTAGAATTACCAGGTGGTAATTTATAGTTGGAAACAATATTATTAATTAAAACTTTTGCTGAAGGATCTTGCCATAAATCAATATTAACAAAATAGTCACCTGTTCCCATATTTTGATATTGAAATTGAATAGTAGTGGTTCTTCCTGGATAAACTGTATCGTTGACAGCTGGTGTGATGATCTCAGGTCCTAACTGTGCTCGACATGATGGTAATAAAAAGATGAAAAATAATATTATAAAATGATGAATAGCTTTTATCATGATATTTAAAAGAAATAAATTAAAGGAATGTAATGAGATATAAAAAAGGAATGAATATATATATATAAAAGCAGAAAGAAAGAAAGAAAGAAAGTAAAGTAAATGTAAAAGAAAAGTGATCAAAAGGAGTGAAAAGAAAGGAAGAAAAATAAATTAATTTTAAAATGAGGCAAAAAAAAAGAGAGAGAGAGAAAAGATTTTTTATTATTATTATTCATGATTATAATTCTTTGATTTGATTTATTTTTATTTTTTCCATATGAAGATTTTTTTTGGTTTGTACACTTTAAATTCCCTCACAATCATTTACACACACTCACAAAATAACCCAAGCGAATAATTAATCAGGTACATACACCGACAACATATATATAAATTGAAGTGTTTTTATATTTATATAAAAAAAAGAAAAAAGAAAAACCATTATTACATTTAAGCTAATTTTATTTCTAAATTTAGGATGAATGAATTGATTTGGTAACACAAAGATTTCCAATTAAGGAATAAGAAATCATTTCCTTTTCCTTTTTTTAAAAAAAATTACAATGTAATGATATATTTTTATAAGGCTACTTTAGATTTTCCAGCTCCATTAAAAAGACCAAAATGGGTCTCGACTCCTAAATTGCCAGCGGTTTTCCAATTTGAATCTTGGGCTTCAAAATAATAATAGTCAATGTTATTAATATGTAATAATTGGTTAATAAATTTTTGAACATTTGGAATACTAGGTACGGATTGACCATTGTTATCACCAGCAGAAGGCCAACCAGTTTCAGCCACAAAAATAGATTTACCATTACCATAGTTATTTTTAAATGCATTGTATTGGGATTCAAGATTACTACCAGCTTGTTCTACTTTAACTTTAGCAAAATAAGGATGAATGTTGACACCAAGAATATCACAAACATTAACTACTTCTTTAGGAAAAGTAGATGGGGTTTCAACAGTACCAACAGGGATATTACCTTTTACTTGACTCTTGACCTGATTAATTCTTTTAATTAATGCATCCTTTGTTAAACTACCTGAAAAAATACATTCATTACCAACAATAATTGATTTAACTACTTTTGAATTGTTTTCTGAAAGAGTGGACACCAAAGTTTGAATTTCTTCATCATCACCAGATGATCCATCTAACCATACAGCAGCATTTACAGTCATGGATGAATCGACTTTTTCAATGGCTTGAATGATATTGGCTAATTGATCACATTCTTGTGAATAGGTACGAATGTTCATAATCCCATTATTTTTAAAATCAGTAACATATTGTAAGACATCCTGAGCATTATGGCATGATCCATCAGGATGTTTAGCTGTATATCTATATATTTAAAAAATGAATATGAATATATTAAAAAAAAAAAAAGGGATATATATGATGATATTTTTTTACTTACGTGATACCATATAAAGTAGATCCACCTCTTGCTTGAATAGGTGCACTTTGTACTAAACTAGTAGCACAAAGATAAGAAATGACAGATGAAGTAACAAAGCTTGAAAATTTCATTTAAAAAAGGAAATGTAAAAATGAGTGTAATGGGTTAATATATATATAAGAAAAATGCTGGTCCTGCAGCAAAATAAAATAAACGATATATATATAAATATAAAAAAAGTGATAAGTAAAGAAAAAGAAAAGAAAGAATTAATTAACTTCTTTCCTTTTTATATATTTTGACATTTTAATTACTCTTCCTCTTCCCCCCCCCCCCCCTTAAATTGATAAATAATCGTAATAAAGCGGTATTTTAAAGAAAGTTAATTTTTTTCTTCTTTATAACAATGGTGATTTGATGAGTTTTACATTTATGTATAAAATATAGTATTTTTAAACTTTTTTCTTTATTACTTATTTATTAATTTATTTTTTTTAATATCTGTTTATATTTTGACATTTCATTATATATATTTATATAAACAGCCATGATTTTTTAATTTAATTTCACGGGACCCAATAGAAAAACAATATCTTTTAAACCATCCTTCTTACTCTTCCGTTCACAAAATCTCAGCTATATATATATAAACTATCAACTATATGGTTAAACTAGTATTGGAGTTTTAATTATAAAGGATTTTTACTAAAAACAACAATCATTGTTAATCAGTAGATCCCCAAATTCTTATTGTTATAAGAAAAAAAAAAGGAACGATATAAATCACGGTCCCTTTCTTTTTCATCTGATAATAAGTAAATTATAAAACAAAAAGTCAATAAAAGGTTATTTACTCAGGGACAAAAGTTTCAGATTACTATATCAACTACATTGTTTTGTTGCATAAATTCAATGTTTCAAAGAATTATTATATTTATAGTCAATTTACTACTAAAATAAATAAAGATTTTCCGTGAAAATTTAGTTATTATAAACTATTTTCCCGTATTTTTTTTAATATTATTCATTGATTTTACTAATACATTATTATTCTTTCTTACAATGATTTGTCTTTTCTTTAAAAAGAAATGGATGAAAAAAAAAGTATGACTGGGATTAAATATGTGATCATGGTCCTTTTTAAAGGGTAACTAAAAAAATTTCTATACTTTAAATTTTTTCTGGAAGAATCATAGAAAAGATAAAGAATAAGTAAAAGTTCTGCTTTTTTTCTTAGCTTTCACATTTTATTTTTAATTAATAAAATGTAAACATATTTTTCATTTATTTAAATAAAAATCCATTCAAAATCGCTTTATATATATCTTTTTATTTATTTTTACTATTATTTTTTTGATTATTGAAAGGAAAATCTTAAAAAATAGGTTGTGACTGTGAATGTTTCACAAACCGCGCATTAAAAAATTCAAAAGTTTATTCCGATTCAGATCTTTTTTTTTTTTCTTATCTCTTTACTAATATTCCTTTTTTTTACTTTTTATATATATTTCGATTATTACATTTACTTAATAATCTTTTTATTACTATTATTATTATTATTATAACAAAGTACCATAATAAAAAAATCTATTAATTTTTTTTGTAAATAAGAAAAAATGGATCGTTTTCCAACTGAAATTATATTACGAATAATAACTTTTTTATATGATGTAAAAGATAAAATTGAACTTTCATATACAAATCAATTTATGCATGCTTTATTAACAACAAATGCTAATTGTTGGTCACCTTTAGATCTCTCTTTACATAGAGGTAATATAAATAATACTATTTTATTGAATATATTAAGAACAAGATCCATAAAAATAGTTCCACCTTGGCAACAAAAGCAGCAACTTCAACAAGAAAAAGAAAAAACAACTGATAATAAACAACCGCATACTTATATTAATGAAATTAATCTAAGTGGATGTTGTTTTATAAGTTGTGATGCTTTATTAACAGTTGTAAGTACACTTCCTTTTTTAACTACCTTACATTTAAATCGTTATGCACCAATTTCAACACCAGAAACTTTACATTATCATCCAAGATATTACAAACAAACCAAATCCATTATGATTGATATGTTACGTGATGAAGTTTATCAGCAAAGACCTAGACATGGATTATCATCTTCCAATCATGATCTTTCTAAGCAGCCCTTTGTACCCTTTATTTTATCAGATACAACTTTAAGACAAATACTGGAATTTACACCTCATCTTAAAGATTTATCTATTCAATCTCAACATATAAGTAAACAAACGTGTGAAGCTTTAGGTCAACTTGTTCCTCATTTGTGTCACTTGGATATATCATCGTGTGATATATCCATTTCTCATTTACAATTATTATTACGTACAATTGGTAAAAGATTAATATCTTTAAAACTACTTAATATTGATTTATCTAAATTAACCCTTTTATCTCTACAACAATATGGTGCAAAGACTTTGGAATGTCTTCATTTATCTTGTATTGATCCTCAATTTTTACCTGGTTTAACTCAATTGGTGTCAAATTTATCTGCTTTAAAAGATTTTCGTTTAACAAGATTAAGGTCTGGGAATATAGATCATTTGATACATGCTTTATCCACTCGCCCTTTTATAAAATATATTGATATATCACCTAAATTAGAATTATACCCAAAAGTATTACCATTATCATCCTCTCCTTCTTCATCAACATCAACATCTTCTTTACCATCTACATCCCCTCCTAAAAGTACATCATCTAGTAATGTAACAAATAATTATCATCCTGATATTAATATTAGTAATAATAATAATAATTCCAAATCTATTAAAAAAAATAATATACCATCATCATCATTATCACGCACTGGATTTATACGTCCTGCTTTTATTCATTCTACTGATAAACTGAAATCAAGTAAAGGTATAATAAATAATAATAATAATGGCAATGATTCATTTACTCCATTATCTCCATCATCATTATCTTCATCGCCATCATCATCTTTTTCTTCATCTTCACCAACATCATCTATATTATTATTTACAAGAGCAGAATATGATTTAAACATATCGGCCATATCATTATTTAAATTATCTCAATTACAATTTCTTGTAGAGTTAAGATTATGTTTTCCAACCATTGATGCTAAATCGCTTAATCATTTTTTTGAAATCATCACAAGTCCTATAAGATTATTTGAATTAAGATTAAAGGAAAATAGAGATGATAGTAAAAAAGAAAAATACCACTATTACTATAGTCAACATTATCAATATATTGATCCAAGTTATCAATATAAACAATCATTATCATCATCTGTAGAGAATAATAATAATAATAATAATAATGAAGAAGATTTCTTGATGAATTTAAATCGATTAACACAACTACATACATTATATTTATATGGTGTCCCTATTAGTAAAATGAATATAGAAATGATAACAACTATGAAACAATTACAATCCTTAGTTTTAGATCATTGTGGAAAATTAGGTCATATGGATCCTTATTTTCTTAGAAAATGGTTATCATCCTTACCTAGATTAAAAATGATAAGAATGAATTTTATACCTTATTTAGAATCATCAGTGAAAGATTTATTTAATGTGGCAATAATAGAACCATCATCACCGTCATCATTGCTATCATCATCAAGAACAGAATCAGAAACAAAACAAATAATTGATAATAATGAAACTAAAAACGGTGGTACATTTCACAATAATAATAATAATAATAATAATAGCAATTACAATCAAAAATTGATTGAAATAGAACCTTTCTATTTTGGTGATAGTATGTTTGTTCGTTCATCAAATGGAAAATGGGACTGGGTTGATTAAACCATACACATTCTCTTTTTTTTAGTAAATAGTACATTCTTTTGTAATATTATTTATGTTTTGCTTTTTGTGATTTTTTTATTACTATTATATATGATTGATGTTAGCTATACAAATAATAATAATTACAATAATAAATAGTTACACATTAGTTTGTATAAATATATATATTAAGAAAGTGTTTCTAATTAGGCATTTTATAAAAAATTTAAGTTCCGCTCTTTTCAATTTTTTTTTATGGTGTATTTTTTAGAGTTTACCCATTAATGGAAAGAGATGTTAATGAAGATCCATTTTAATTAACATATTTTTTTTTATTAATAGTAGGGAAAAAAAAAAGGTACGTTATGAAGACTATATTGATAGAGAACTTCTTTGTATATTATGAATTTTTCTTCTATTTTGTTAGTGTATGCCTATTAATTCCTTTTATATAATGCTATTTATCTTCTTTAACTATATTATATCTTTAAAAATGTTCTTTTGTATGCATATAACGTTGTATTAAGAATTAAAAATAATAATACTAATGCATATGTACATACTTACAAATGAGATATGCTATAACTTATAAATATTTATAGATTATTTACATTAACATGGCTCTTATTTTTATATGAAATAGCAAGTATGTATATATAGAAGAGCTTCTATTAGTAACTTAAGTATATAAAGCAAATCCACTATTTTATTTTATTCTTTATCATAAAGGAAATAAGAGAGTTTAAAATCAGTATTTATCATTATTATTATTGCTATTATTACAACATTGTGATTATTATTATATTCATGTATGTATATCATTAAACTTAGTACTTTATTTATTATTATTATATATAATGTATATGTATATGTATATATGTATATTATTCACCATCATTTTTATTATATAAATGATGAATAGGGTTAAAGGTATTAATAGTATTAGTATTAGCAGTAATAGCAGTATTATTATTAGTATTATTAACATTATTAACATTATTATTATTATTATTATTATTATTATTATTATTATTATTATTATTATTATTATTGAAAGATGGTAATGATGAATTTAATGAAAATGGTGTATTATTAGTAATTATAAAATTAGAATTTATATTAGTTGATGTTGTTGGATGTATAGATGGTAATGGTGGAGGAGATGTTGCTAAAAGTGAAGAAGAGGAAGAAGATGTTGTTATGATGGCTGATGATGATGGTGTGTGTGATTGATTTAAAGCAATAGAAGGACCCATTAAATTAGAATGTATGTTTTTTGGTAATGACTGAGAAGGAAAAGTAGATGATGTTGGTGATAATGAATGATTTGTATTATTATTAAAATTATTTAACAAAACACTTGATCTTCTTAATGGTAATGGATCATTTATAGCAGATGACGATGATGTTGTTGTTGTTGTTGAAGATAATGTTTCATATAAAATTAATAAACCATGTTGAGGGTGATGTATACATTGAAATCCACTTTGTGGTGATCTTATTAATACTTCATATAATTCTCTAGCATCTACCACTATATCACGATATAAATCATTCATCATACGATGGAGCTGAGTCATTGTTGGGTATGGTAACGTTCCACCTACAAAATATTTAGTTTGTGTAATTTCATCTAACTTTTTATATGCTATTTTTGCCCTTTCCAATATTTTTGTATGTCTATCTGTCTATATAATTATTAAAAAAAATAAGTAAATAATATTTCATATGTTAATGAAAATTATTATCATACTAACTTACAAATGCATTGCCAAATAATTTTCCATGTGAATCATCCTTTAATAATGGACTTGAACTCCATGCATTTCTCCATCCGAAACCTGAAGATTCAATTGAATATCGTCTATCTAATGGAATATCTAATACAGATTGATTTAATCTATCTTTATTATCACAAAATGGTGCTAATGTATGATTAGAAGATGATCCTATTTCAATATAATATAAATATATGTTTTATATATTTTCAATTAATAATTCCTTTCTATTTTTAATTATTTTTATTTACTAATCCTATTTTTAAGCATATATATATATTTACCATTTTTATTAGGTTCACCAAAAAGGAAACTTGAAAAAAATGAATTATCAGTAGCAGTAATACTATTATCAGTTGAGGTTTTATGAGACAATGATCCGTTTGTATCATGATGATCAGAAGTTAATCCAGTATATCGATGATTTACTGGACTACCAATTGGACCAGCCATGGCAGATGCCCTACGACCATGATGAGATGGAATCGCTATGCCAGGGACTGTAGATTGAGAGAATGTAGAAGCTGAAGATGAAATAGATAAATGCGGTTGGCCAATAGTACCTAAAGATGAACGTCCAGTAATACCTGAAGCCGATAAACTTGTTTCCATAGGTGGAGCAATTGGAAGAAATCCATTATTAAGAACAGAGGAGTGTGGTGGCTGATTTAATAAACCTATAGGAGGAGGATGAGGAGGTAATGAAGAAGATAATGTTGCTAACGGTTGTGGCGGATTATGATGTACTGAAACTACAATATTATTACTATCTTCTGATTGTGTTGGTATTAATGAATGAAACGTAGGTTGTTGTAACCTATCAAAATGTGAAAAATTATTATACGAATGTTGTTGCTGTAAAGGTGTTGATGTAGATGAAAAATGATTATTTGTTATTGGATTTGGTGTTGTACTAGTTACAGGTGGTAAATTCTGTGTTTGATCATGGGTCTTTGATGGTTTAACTAATGCTTCAATCAATATTTGTTGTCGTGTTGCTTCTGAAAATTGAGGTTGAGATTGCTGTTTATGATTATTTAAGTTTGACTCAGTCTGAGAAGTTGTTGATGATGATGTGAAAGAAGCTGTATTACTATCATTATCTAATATATTATTTTTATTGAAGGAAGAAGTCTGATCAATTTTTTGTGTTTTAACATCATTAGTAATAATGGTTGATTTGGAATTAACCGTTGCTACAGAAGATTTAGGTTTCTCGATCGCAGTTTCAACTATTGATTTTGATTTTGATTTTTCTGAATTTGATTTATTTTTAGTTGAATCAAGTTCATTTTGAGATACAACAGCTGCCTTTTTTTCTTTTTCTTTACGTTCTTTTTCCTTTAAAATTTCTTTTTCTTTTCTATCTTTTTCTTCTTTTTCTTTTCTTTGGCGTTCTTTTTCTGCAGCTCTTTCTCGTTCTTCTTTTTGTCGTCGCTTTTTTTCTTCTTCTTTTTTTAATCGTTCCTCTTCTCTTTTTAATCTCTCCTTTTCACGTTTTTGTCTTTCAGCTTCCAACTTTCGTTGTTGCTCTTCACGTTTTTTGGCTTCTTCTGCTTGTTTTTGAGCTTCTTTCAAACGTCTTTCTTCTTCTTGTTGCTTTTTAAGTTGTCTATATTTTAAAAAAATGATATATAAGCATTAGTTATTTCCTTCTATTATTGATTATAATGATAAATATATTATATTTCATTTTACCTTTTTTTATCTTTTTTTCTTTCTTTTTCGATTTGCTTTTTACGTTCACGTTCTTGTCTTTGACGATCTTCTTCTTCTAATTCTTCAATAAGTCTTTGTTGGCGTTCTTTGGCAACTTTTTCACGATAAGCAGCTAACACTCTTTGTTCAAACATTCTAGCAGCAAAAATTTGAAACATACGACGACCTTCTTCCATACGCTGTTCTTCAGTTCTAGTATCCTAAAAAAATCAATGATAATTATATAAATCATTATTAAAAATTGAAATAAATCAAAATATACCAATCTATTTTTTTACTATTATTATTATTTACCTCTTCATTTTCTTCATCATATAAATCATCTTCGTCTTCATCATCTTCATCCTCATCTTCGTCTTCGTCTTCATCATCAAGTATGAGTTCATCATCACGCTGCATTCTTCTTTCAGCTAATCGTTCCATCATATCCAAAAACTTTTTACCATCATTTTTTAATAAATCATCAGCTACTGTAAGTATACCACCTATTATTATTGTTATTTATAAAAAATGAGAAAAAGTGCCTTTATTAGTAAACTGTTTTTTCCTCTTTATTTTTTTATTTTTTTACCTTTTACTGTCAAACTATTTCCAAAATTAAAATGGTCTCCATTCATTGATCTAGTAATACTTCCATGTTTTGATATATTTGTAGTAGTGGTATAAGACTCCATATCACCTACATAAGAATCTGATAGATCCTCATCTGAAACATCTGATCCATGTTCACTATAATTAATCACAAACCTCTCATCATTTTCATCTTCTATTAAGCCATCTTCATCTTCTTCAATATAGCCATCCACTTCTTCTTCATATTCATCTTCTTCACTCCCTACTTCATTTCCTTCATCATCATCATATTCTACATCTTCTTCATATTCTACATCTTCTTCATATTCATCCTCGTCATCTTCTTCATCTTCATCATATATATGATCTTCATCTTCATAACAACTATCATATGATGTATCTATTGCAGAATATCGATGAATTGTCTGCCTGCTATATAATTGAGTATGTTGTTGATTGTTTGCATACTGTTCCAACTCTTCATAATAAGCATCATATAAAACTTCTAATTCATCTTCAATTGCGGTTCTTATATATATATTATGTAACAATATATAAAAATATATTATTTTAAGTTAGCCAATTAGGATACACAAAGTTTTTTCTTTTACATTTTTTTTCTACACTTTTAGTTTATATTACATGATAAATCTTTTTACCTTTTTTTACCACACACAGAACAATTGCAACTATGTTTCTGTTGCTCTTTCATTTTACGTAATACGGCTTCTTTTTCTACTTTTACTAAGGATCTACGTTCTTCTTCACCTAACTGTAACCAAAATTCACGTATTTTTTGTCTTTCTTCAGTATTACTCATACTTTGCCAAAATTCATCCGTTGTTTCCTTATCTTCCTTTTTAGTATTATTATTATTATTAGCATTACTAAGTTTTCTATTATTATGATTATTGTTAACATTTGAAGGTATAGAAGTTGTTTTTGATTTTTGTTTATGTTGTGAATTTATAATACTATTTTTTTCTTTTACAGTAACTGTATCCCCTATTTGATGCGCATTATTATTTGTATCTATACCATTTAATGGAATATGACGATTTTTTTGCTTATTTTTCTTTTTCTTTTTCTTCTTTGATGATACTCCAGGTACTGATTGATCTTGACTATCCATATTTGTAACATTATTATTTTTATTGTTACTATTGCTATTATTATTATTATCAATCATCTGTAATTTCTTTGAATGAATAGCCGTCGTAGTCATTGTAACAGTTTCGTTATTTATTACTTTAGTGTACTTCTTTTTCATGATTAGTTGGTTATATTTATGTAGTATGTTTCATGAAGTTCAGTTGTTCCTTGTACTGTGTAATATATTTTAAACTGCAGATCAGGTTTAATAATGTTAGTTGGTAACTTGTATAAGCTTCTTTAAGATAATTTAACCATTTTTTTAATATGTACATATGTATAATATGATTTTATAGGAAAATTAAAGAGAGTGAAATGAAAAACGAATTATGAATAAAAGGGGTAGTGGTATTTTATATATATAAGCTTTTTCTTTTTTATTTTTGTTTCTCTTACCAGTTACAATAGTATTGTTTAGAAAATAGAAAAATAGCAAAATATAAATTTTAAAGAGAAGAAGAAAATATTATTTAATATAAATAGATGTATTTTATATAAAAAACTTGGTATTGGATAAAAATAAAAAAAAGATATTTATATTTGAGTACAAAAGTTCTAAAAAGCTAAAATACCAAGTGTTCCCCAAAAAAAGGAAAAGAAAAAGAGAAGTGATTTTTTTAAAAGAGCGAATTTATATTCCTCTTTTTTTCATGGTAAAAAATTTTACAGTCACGTATAAGGTTATAGTATTCATAAAACATATATATGGTTATATTTTTTTGTTTTTTATAGTTCATACTATCTTATTTTTTCATTGTTTTTTCTTTATCAATAACTCCTATTTTAATTTTATTATTATTATTATTATTATTATTATTATTGCTATTGTTATTGTTATTGTTATTATTATTCTATATCTTAAAACTCCTTTTCTAAAAAGAACACGTAACAAAGAGCAACATAAAATAAAAAAAATCTACTTGCACATATATAGTAATCATCTCCTCTTAAAAAAAAAATAAACAAGTTTTTCATTTGATATCAATTATTATTATTTCTAAATTCCGTTTTTTCAAAAAGGTCAATGCAAAATTAAAATATGTAAAAGATTAAATTATCAAATGATAAAACTATACTTTAAAACTTCGGTATGTGTATTTCAAAGTATGAACCTATGCTGTTGAAAGTTTACAAAATGTGTTCTATGTTAGTCACACTTTCATTAGAGTAGGTGATTAGATTGACAAGAGTTACTGAATTACTGATGTTTTTCTAAATAAAAAAAAAAACGAAATAAAAATTGTTATATGCGAAGTAATATTATTTTATAATCTTGTCAATGTTATTTAACTGGAAGATCAGATTAATGGTTAAAAAAGAGTTAGCAGTAAATAAGTCGTAAATAAGGTTATTTCATTTTTAATCAATTATTTTTATTTCAAAAGTTTTATGATTATTTTCACTATATGTATTTTATTTTTTCATCAAAAAAGCAAATAAATTGTAAAATTATAGAAACCAGCTATAATTACCAAATTTGGACAGAATTTCAAAATAAAAAGCAGTCATTTTTATTATTTTCGCCATTTATAATTTTTTTCCTTTTTCTTTCTCTCTTTTTCTTTCTCTCTTATATTTCATTAAATAAAGTATAAAATAAATAAATATGAGGTAATACCTAAGTTTATGAACATATAAATATAGACAAAAAAATAAAAAAGAAAAACAACAAAGAAAAATAAAAATAAAAATCAGTTAAAAATGTAAATATAAATTATGAGCATCATCAAATATATTTAATTTATATATATACAACCATATATATATATATTATTATTATTATTATTATTATTAACAAATTATGTATTATTTATTATTTTTTAATAGTGAACTTGCATCTAAAGCAAAGTCTGAAATGACAGAAGAAGAACTTCGTCAATTAGAAGAATTAGAATTTAACACAGGACCTTTATCAGTTTTACAACAATCAGTTAAAAATAATAACCAAGTTCTTATTAGTTGTCGTAATAATCATAAACTTTTGGCGCGTGTAAAAGCTTTTGATCGTCATTGTAATATGGTACTCGAAAACGTTAAAGAGGTAAATTTGGTTTGGATATAAAAAAATAAAATACAAATAGAAGTCTTTTTTCTATTTCCTTATTCATCTAAATATATATGCATATATATTATGTTTTATTGAATCAATAGATGTGGACAGAAACACCAAAGACTGGAAAAGGAACTAAATCTAAAGCTGTTAATAAAGATCGATTTGTTAGTAAAATGTTTCTTAGAGGTGATACCGTTGTTTTAGGTAGATAATGCATTATATACATATATACATATACATATATACATACATATATATATTTAAAGGTAGATATTAATTGACTTTTCTCTATTTTATAGTATTACGAAACACAGCCTAAAAAAAATGTAGATGTAGATTTAGGAAGAAGGGGTTAAAAATTGATGCACTTTTATTTTCATATTTAAATATATATATATCGAACTATCAATAACAATAACAATAGCAATGACAATTAAAATAAAAAAGAGATCATCATCTATTATATTTTTATCACTATGTAAAAACTCATCATTCTTACTTTTTTCAGTAAATATTTACCAATAGTAATCACTCAATATTTTTCTTTATTATAAATGCGTATAAATGATTCATTAAATTGGCTTTCAATATGATCATATAAATTATTTTGATGAATATATTTATATTGCAAGTTTTGGAACAATATAATTCTTTTTTAATGACTTTGAATTTGTTTATTATATGAGAAAAGTATATATATATATATATATATATATTTATTATTATGATTTTGGTTTTATTTACAATGCAGCACAACTTTAATAGAGATTGAATTAAGATATTTTTAAACTAAAGAAAATTTGAATTTGATAAAATAAAATAAAATAATACAAATATGAAAAAAACATAATCCAATAATCAATTCTATATGTAAATATATTCATCACTAATGAATATGGGTTATATTACGAACAATTTAATATATTATTTTGTATGTATGATTTAAAACCCCGCCTTTAATTTTTCTTTATTTTACTTGAATATCCTTTTTTTTCACTTTTCCTTTTTCTTTCTATACATAATATTTATAAATATAAATATAAATAAGTACAACAAATATGGATGATATTGTTTCTGCAACACCACCAGTTTTTTCAGAGCAAAAAAAAAGAAATAGTGATGAAACAGAAAGAAGTCTTTCTAATATACCAACTGCTCTTACAAGTATAAATAATTCATCTTCATCTTTAAAAAAAGTAAATAATAATAATAATAATAATCTAACAATAGAAACAAGTCATAAAAATAATAATACATCTCCTCATCATATGTCATCACCATCACTATTATCAGTACAAACTTCAGCAACCGAACAACCTAAAAGATTAGGACATAAAAGAACAGCATCAATACAACCTGGTTTATTGCATATAAATAATAGTAATAATATTAACAATACTAATAATACAAATAATAGTAATAATAATAATAATAATACAAATCATAAAACAGCAAAACTTCAAGGTAGAAGAGGTTCTTTGCCACCTTTATTAAAAATACATACGCAGCCAATTAATAATAATAATAAGATATCCAAAGTTGATTTTTCACCTAAAGCTAGATCTCCTTTTGCATCAACTATGCCTCCATTACCAGAAAAAGGATCTATATCTATTAATATTCATCATCCAACTAAAAATGATCTTGGAAGACATTTAATCCAACCTCAACATGAAAATTTAATTAAAAATATGAGTTATATATTATTATGGTATTTTTTTTCAACATCACTATCATTATATAATAAAAATTTAATGGGTAGAGATCGATTTAATTTTCAATTCCCACTTTTAGTATCAGCTATTCATGCTTTTATCCATTCTATTATTACATTTTTAATGCTATCATTTGGTGGTGATAGATGGCAGTCAAAATCTCCCCAAGAATCTAGCCAAGGTTTATCTACATCTAATTATATATATAAAGTGGTAAATATTAGCTATTTTTTATTTTTATACTTATTTTATATTATTATCATTCTCATATAATATAAAATTAAATGATTTTAGTAAAAAAGAAAAAGTGAAAAAACAGAGATCATTTTTATTTTATCATATCATTTTATTATGCATAGCTATATATATTCACGAATAATAATAATATTTATTTATATTTATATATGTAAATATAATCATTTTTATTTTTTATTTTTTTTAAGGTACCTTGTGGTGTTGCAGCAGCCCTTGAAATATGTTGTGCAAATGCATCCCTCGTGTTTATTACATTATCATTTTATACCATGGTGAAATCAAGTACACCTGTATGGGTATTATTATTTTCATTCATATTTGGCTTTGAAAAACCAAGATTAGGTTTAATAACGATTATTACAGTCATCGTGTTGGGTGTGTTCTTAACTGTAGAAGGGGAAACCAAATTTGATATGACTGGATTTGTATTGGTGCTGGTCGCCGCTATTGTATCTGGATTAAGATGGAATTTAACTCAATTATTACTACAACAGGATAAGATCGGTATTAGTAATCCCATTACCACTTTATACTACCTAAGCCCTGTGATGTTTGTAACAATGTTCTTCTTAAGTTTAATGTTTGAAGATCCGATTGATCAATTCCGACAATCTGAACATTTTGATAATATTTTTCATATTTTGGAATCCTTTGGTTTAATGGCTATAGGTGGATTATTGGCTTTTGCCATGACTCTTTCAGAATTGTATTTAATTAAAAATACAAATACTGTTACTCTTAGTGTTGCTGGTATAAGTAAAGAAATCGTTGTGATCACATTATCTGTTATCGTTTATGGTGATGAGCTTACTCCAAAGAATATTCTTGGGTAAAATTAAAAAAATGTGTACATAAACAAAACAAAAAAAACTGTACATAAGAATATATAAACAAAAAAATTTTTTTTTATATATACACAATCTAATCTTTTTTTTATCCTCACTATTTGTCTCTTTTAGTCTTATTGTTTCTATCTGTGGTATTATTGGTTATAACTATTATAAACTATCCAAATCTCGGCAAAATGAAAAAGGTCAATACCAAATGATACCTATGACTTTGTCTAGAAAATTAGAAGATTAACATTTAATGTATAAAGAAATAAATAACAAAATAAAAGTACTATATACATTTGCTCTTAAAAAACAATTAATAATTACAATTCTTATATATATATATATATTTATTTAACAATAATAACAAACAAAAGGTATCTTTTCCCTTTCACAGAAAAATAAATAAATAATAATTAAAATACATACAACAAAAAAAAATATTTAGTATAAACAATAATAAAAATGTAATAAAAAAATAAATAAATAGTAATAATAATACTAATAAAACATATAATAATAATTATATGATATATATAATATAAATATAAATATATATATATATCACATTAAAACAAAAAAAGAAAGAAAATACATTAAAACCACCTTTTCCAAGAAAGTAAAAAGTAAAAAGTAAAAACAAAAATATATATAGTAAAATAAGATTATAAACTCTAAATATATATCTATATGTATATATATAGAAATAAAAGAGTACGCCAATAAACAAAGGGGGTGTTTTTCTTTCTTTTTTTTTAATTTGGGTTTAATAATAGATGAAAGGGATGATGATAATTGTAAGCTTTTTTTTCTCGAGATTAAGCTTTGTTTGTTGTACTGTTATCAATCGAAGATGGGGGTACGTTAGGTATTGTGTTTTTTTCGTTAATAATAGGTTTTGAAACAAGTGGATGAATACGTTTTGAGTGTTTAAGTGGTTTTTGAAATGTTGGATTTGGTGTAGAAATAGAATGGGTGATAGTTATTCCTGGCTAATGATTTTTTATTTATTGTAATGATAAAGTAAAAAAAAAGTATTATGTAAATAAAAAAATTTGATTTTTAATATATAATATTTGTAATATATTTATTTTTTTATTCACCTTTTCTTCTAATATAGTTTCATTATGTTCAGAAATATGAATAAAGTGTGTCCCTTGCCCTTCAGGTACTTGATGTGCAACCCCATTACTATCTAAAGTGACTTCAACTACTGACTATTTATTGATATATATATACATTTAAACATTAGTTTCTATTTCTATTTCCATTTTTGTCATATATATACTTTTTTTTAATACTCACAGCTTCTGAAGACTGACAACAACCCATTTTAAATTAAATAATATACAATAAAATAATATCAAAAAGGTATTAAAAATAAAAGAATAAAGAAAAAAATAAAATGGAAAAAAAGAAAAAAGAAAGAAAAGAAAAAAAAAATAAAGTGCTTTCTTTTTAAGTAAATAAAAAGAGACTAATTAAAAAAAAAAAGGAAAGAAAAAAGTTTCATCTTTATAAACAAATAAAAAAGTGATGTGAACGCAAAAAAAAATATAATACATTACATTTTAGCATTATCAATAAGTATCTATTTTCAGTCACAAATCACGTTCGTTATCGTCATCACTTTCACTCCATGCATCCAACTATATATGATTAAAAAAAAGTAGGGTTAGAGAAAAAAAATTAAATAAATAACTAATTACTATTATTAATAAGACTTTTTTTTTTGTACCTCTTCCACTTCGAATTGATTATTATTATTATTATTATTATTATTATTATTATTATTATGAAACATATAATAATCATCATATTCATTGATCGGAGCTTCCCAGACTAAGACCTCACCTTCGTATGAACTACTATAGAGTTCTTGAAAGGAAGATCGTTGGATAACACTAGTTGTGCGACCATATGCACCTTTCAGTCGTTTTGCTAATAATCCATCTAAAAGTGTGAACACTAATACCTGCTGGTCATTACTTGGGATAAACAATAGTGGTGGCCAAACATTTTTATCAGAGATTACTGCTTGATGATTTGTTTTATATTGATTTCTAAAGTAATTGCCATAATTAACAAAAGTATTAAAACCGGTTTGGGTATTCCATAATCTTATTTTTTCATCTAATCCCAAACTGATTAAATAATTTCCATCCGATGATAATGTTAATCCATTGACCCCTTTTCTATGAGCAATATTTGTATCTCCAAGTGGATCTCTATCAACTTTAAATATATAATAAACATGTATGTAAATCAATTAAAGATTTTTTATCTGCTTTTTTATTTTTTTAATATTGTTTATTATTATTATTATTATTATTATTTTTTGTGCTTTTATTATTATACTTATAATTTTTATATATATCATTTGTTATTCTTTGTTACTAATATTTACCACCATTATCTTGATCAAGTGACATAATACAAGATTTTGCTCGACGGATATCCCAGATTCTGATTGTTCCATCATTCCTATGTTTAGTAAAAAAAGAATTGTTAGGAAAAAATAATAATGGGAAAATAATTCTTCCCAGTTTTCCCTATTTTACCCTCCGCTATATAAAATAAAATCATTTTTTGGTGACCAATTGCATGAATAGACTTCTCCAGTATGACCCGTTAGTGTATGCGTAAATGCACCACTCTTTAAATCACATAAACGTAGATGAGGTTCTGCAGAAGCACCTAAATTAAAAAATAAAATAAAGCACGTTTTTATTTTTTATTAAAAAAAAAAGAGAGAGGGTAAAAAGAGATCTAGTATCAGCCTCCTTATTTTCCTTTTAATTATTATATATATATTATGAAATTTACTTGCTACAAGGCAATGGGAAGCAATAGGAGATATTGATTGGCAATAAACACGAGATTCAAATGAAAAATTACAAGCCATCTTAAATATATAATAATGGAAAATGATGAACAATGTAATATATTTACAACATTTTCATACTTTTATTTTATAAATATGCTTGTTTTGTTTTATTTTTTACCTCCATTGTATTTGTATCCCATATACCAATTGTACCATCAAAACTAGAACTAATAAACATCATCATATCAAAGGGATACCATGATAAACTTGATACTGCATATCGATGTTTATCTTTTCTAAGAAGAAAAATAGTAAAAAGGAAATTGTTAGTTTTTTTTTTCCTGCTGTATGACTTAATAATAGTAATAATATATATACACTTTTACTAATTTAGTTTTATTAAATACTTTGATACACTTGCTAGTGCCGAGATTTTAGTAAGGTTATTTTTAGTTGATTTATGTAAATCATAAATATAAATCATTCCATCAGATCCTCCTGACATAAGACTAAAATAAATAAATATATACATATAAATAAAGTCCATTATTACTTTTATTATTATTATTAATATGAATATATATATATATATATATTACTATCTCTGTTCAATATCTTCTAGGTTTAAACAATTAACACCCCCTATATTTATATTAATAATAGAAATATTACTATAAGCTTCTCATTAAATATATATGTATATTTACCTTTATGCATTCTTTTTATTTCTTTAGTTTCGCTTAATTGTATATTATAAATTCTTTTAGTTGTTTCTGCACATATTATTTTTTTTGGAAATATTAGTCCTTGTTGACGTTGTTGTAAGAGGTTATACATTTTGTATTATATGAAAAAAAATAAGCTTGATATAAAGTATAAAAAGGGAAAAGGAAAGAGAAAAAAATTGCTGCGAAAAAAAAAAACAATAATATGGTAGGTCAAAAGCCGAAAAAGGAAAAAGCTTGTACAAATTTTAAACGGAGCTTTAATAAGCTTGTCCCAATTCTGGGTATAAAATAAAAAATAATCTGAGCTTTAAATAAATTCATCTTTTTTACTCATTTTTGATCAACTATAATTGGTGGCTTAATTTTGATAGGCTAACAATTTCTATTACACTCTTTCTATTTTTTTTTCTATACCCTCTCTCTTTTTTCTCGCTCTTTCTATTTCTTTTTTTTTTTTTTGCCTTTTTAACAGTTTCATATCATTTTTATCTTTATAATAAATATATATATAAAATGGCAACTGTTGAACAATTACAAATTTTAATTCTTCAAACTTTAGATAAACAAAATGTTATTGAAAATACAAAAGATTTGACAACTTTAGATAACCAACCCCTTGATCAACTTTTAGTACTTGGTGCCCTTAACAGTTTAAAGTCAAAAGACGTAAATATTATCCTATTTCATTACTATTATTATTCATATTTATATAGTTTAAAATAATATATAATGTATAATAATGAAATATGATATATGTATATATTTATACTTTTTTTTTAGATGGTTGATTATTCTTCTATTGACCATGAAGTATGGTTTTTAACTGAAGAAGGTAAGCAAGTTGCTGAACAAGGTAGTCATGAAGCTCGTGTTTTTGAAAAAGTACCTGCTGGAGAAGAAGGTATTTCTATTGCTGAACTTCAAGTAAGATATAATATATATATATCAAATAATAAAATAAAATAAAATAGATAAATGGTTAAAAAAAGGTTTGAATATACTTATATATATTATATCAATAGGCTGCTTTAGGTGAAGCTGCTAAAATTGGTCAAGGCAAAGCTTTCAAAAACAAATGGATTTCTAAAAAGGGTACAAACTTAGTACGACTCGTTGATACTATTGTAGATCAAACTCAATTAGATTTGAAGGAAATTCAAGCTAATTCTACTTTAAAAGATCATAAATTACTTGCTGAATTAAAAAAACGTAAATTAACTGATAAGCAGTAAGTAAAAATGATGATTTTTTTTATAAATATACATATGGAAAAATATAATCTTTTATTATTCATGAAAAGTTGATCATCAATCATTTTACTATTTTTTACAACCATATTTACGTACATACATAAAAAACAACAATAACAACTACCAGAAAAATCACTACTTATCATGTCGTAAAGGGTCCTCAATTCTCACTTGAAATTAAAAAGGAAGCAACAGATATCACTTATGAAATGTTACAAAGGTATATATATATGCTTAAAAGTAAATAAACAAATGGAAAATGAAAAGGAAGTGATATATTAAAAAATATGTGTATGTGTATGCGTTTTTCTTTATTTATGAAAAAATAAATCTATAGTGGAGAATGGAAAACTGCTTCTTTCAAGAAATATAATTTTGAAGCTGCTGGTACTTCTCCATCTGGTGGTCATCTTCATCCTCTCATGAAGGTACGTCAAGAATTCCGTGAAATTTTCTTTGAAATGGGCTTTGAAGAAATGCCTACTAACTGTTTTGTTGAATCCAGTTTCTGGAATTTCGATGCTCTTTTCCAACCTCAACAACATCCTGCTCGTGATGCTCATGATACTTTCTTCTTGAAAGGTAAGAGTATTAATATATATAATAAATATTTAACAACAATAATATATACTTATACTTTCTCTTTTTATTTTTTTATTTTTTATAGATCCTGCTACCACAGATCGTTTCCCCCGTGATTTAATGGAAAAAATCAAAGTAACTCATGAAAATGGTGGTGATACTGGATCAATTGGTTATAATTATAAATGGAAGGAAGACGATGCTGGTAAAATGTTATTACGTACACACACTACAGCTGTCAGTTCTTATATGTTATATCAACTTGCTGAACAAACTAAAAAGCAAGGTTTCTTCAAACCTGCTAAATATTTCTCTATTGATCGTGTCTTCCGTAATGAATCAGTCGATGCTACTCATTTAGCTGAATTCCATCAAATTGAAGGTGTGATTGCTGATAAGAATTTAACTTTAGGTGATTTAATTGGTTTCATGGATACTTTCTTCAAAAAGATGGGTATGGACAAGATTCGTTTCAAACCTACTTATAATCCTTATACTGAACCTAGTATGGAAATCTTCTCTTATCATGATGGCTTAAAGAAATGGGTAGAAATTGGTAATGAATAAATAAAAAAGAAATGATAAATAACGATTATATTTATAGAAAGAAAAAAAAAATAAATAGCATAATTAATATAATCTTTCATTCTATTTATTTATTTATTTAAAAAAAAAATAGGTAATAGTGGCCTTTTCCGTCCTGAAATGTTACAACCATTAGGTTTACCTCCTGATGTACGTGTAGTAGCTTGGGGTCTTGGTTTAGAAAGACCTACTATGGTTAAATATGGTATTTCTAATATTCGTGATTTACTTGGTCATAAGGTAAATCTTAGCATGATTAAGGAATATCCTGTATGTCGTTTAGATAAGAAAATGGGTAAAGAATTAGTTGGTTTAAGTCAAGATTAGAGAGCTCTTTATAAAAATTGTTTTATATTGTGTTATTTTATTGTTATTATAATTTCTTTGTTCATTTTATTATTTTTTATATAATATAAATAAATATATTTGTTATATTAAAAAACATCTTTTTCATTCAATAAATGAAAAAGTGAAAAATACTATATATATATAAATATATACTCGTACTAATACTAAATGAGTTATATAATTGTATATATGTATACATGATCATATAAATCCAATCAAAAATGTCAAAAGAAAATATCGGAGTTTAAAGTGATATAAAAAACAAAATCTCTGTTGGCAATTTTTTTCTTCTCTAAAGAAAAAAAAACAAATCAGTTTAAACAACAATAATAAAAAGGTTTAATCAAGGTATATTATAATAAAACATCATAGTTACAAAATACACTAATAATAATATATGTATAATATTTTTTTGTTGTTAATATATATATATATTGATTACAAAAAGGTTATTTACCCATTTATTTATTTTTCCTTTCTTTGTTTGTATTGTACTTTTTCTTCTTTTAAAAACATAGTGCTTTATAATTGAATATTATTATTAATACATCAAATAATTAAGAAGTAAAAAAAATGGAATCCAAATAGAAAAATAAGAATAAAAAGAAAAAGGATAAATATTATTATGAGAATTATCTGATAATATCAGTTAAACAAAAATATTCTATATTTCTTATTAACCATCTTTATTTTTACTTAATTTTTTTTAATGAATAGTGGATGATATGAGCAGTGGATCTGATAGTGATTATGCCAAATATTGGATTGATTGGTTCCTTAATACTAAAGGCAATGAATATTTTTGTGAAGTAGATGAAGATTATATTTTAGACAGATTCAATTTGACAGGTCTTAATACTGAAGTACAACAATATTATTTGGAGGCTTTAGATATGATCACCGATAATTTGGGTATGATATAAATATACATATATAAAATATCATATTATATTCATATAAATATATATTATTTTACATCATAAAAATGAAAAGAAAAAAGGAAAGAAGGAAGAAGAAAAAAAATAAAAATGAGAATCATTATAATAGATATTAAAAAATTAAAAAATTGAATATTTAAGAAAAAAAAATAATCTAATCAATATCTTTATTTTTTTTCCATATTATTTTACTTTTATTTAATTAAATAGATGAAGATAGTTTAGATGATAAAGTAAGAGACCAAATAGATAAAACTGCTCGCCATTTATATGGATTGATTCATGCAAGATTTGTGATAACCACACGAGGATTAGCTAAGATGGTAAAATAATAATAATAATCAAACAAGCAATTAAAATACTCAATGAAATAGGATAAATTAAGTTTAATATACTAAATAATATGTACTATAATACATATAGTTAGATAAGTATAAAAAAGCTGAATTTGGACGATGCCCAAGAGTATTATGTAATTTACAACCATTATTACCAGTTGGATTATCCGATATACCAATGACAAAATCAGTAAAACTTTATTGCCCTAGATGTGAAGACATTTATAATCCAAAATCATCTCGTCATGCCTCTATTGATGGTGCTTATTTTGGTACATCTGTTCCTCATATGTTATTCCAAGTACATCCTTCTTATTTACCTACTAAAAACTATGAAAGGTATGTTCCTAGAATCTTTGGTTTTAAAGTACATGATATTGCTGAACAACATAGGTGGCAAGATAAAGCTCGTGAAGAATTTGAAGCTAAATTAATACAAGATCAAAAACAACAAGAAGAAAAATAAGATACAATAAATATATATTATAACTATTATATAAATAATCATATTCGAAAGCACTCATTTTTTTATTATATGTTAAAAATAAAGAAGACATATTTTAAACTCCGCGTATTTTTTAGATATAAATGTGGTCATTTTTCATTTTCCTTTCCATTTTGTTTTCCAATATTTACTTCTAACTTAATATTATATAAATTTAATATTTTCTAACATTTTATTCATTTACTCTCTTCCTTTATATATAATTAAATATTAAGGTAAGAAAAAGGAATATTAAGTGAATAATAAAATAAGAAGATTTATCATTTATTTATGTCTTGTTTTGTATTTATTACTATTTTCTATCTTATCTAAATATATTAAAATTTTTCTTAATAAAACTCTTATTCCTTATTTTATTATACTAAAAAAAAACCCTCCAATTAAAATAAAAGAAGTTTGCCATGGGAAACTCGGCATCTTCCGAACAACAACAACAAGAAGAAATAACAAATCAAAACGCATACTCTAATACTAATAATAATTATACAACATCTAATACTAAATCAATTAAAATAAATCAACCTAAAGTTTCTGAAGACCAAGCTTTGGATAAAACTACACCTTCCATTTCGTATAGTTCACCACTTTCACCACCCATTCCTGGAATGATGCAACAAGCAATAAATAATAATAATGATAATAATAACGATAATAATGATAACAACCAAGATAATAATATAATTAATGATAATAATAATAGTGCAACAGAAACAACAACAAATACTAATAATAATAATAACACTAATATTAATAATACTGGAAATGCAAATAGTAATCCAACTTCTACTACAGCATCGGATACAACCACATTACCTAAACCAGTCCCAGGAAGATCAGGATGGGTTTCAAGTACAGGAGCTTCAAGTCCGTGGTATGGTGGAGGATCACTTTCATCATCCGCATCATCTACACATCCTCAACCTTATGGATCATCTTATCAACAACAACAAGTCAAATCATCTCATCGACAATCGATTAGTGGACCTTATTATCGTGCTCGTGGAATGAGTATTAATCAACAACAAGAACCTAACGAAGATGATCTAAATAATAACAATAATAATAATCAACAACAACAACAGCAATTATTACAACCTTCTCCTTCTACTTCAACTTCACAACAACTTCCTAGATTACAGTTACAACAATTACAAATAAATTCTCCTTCGTTATCTTCTCCTCTATCTACAGCAAAACCAGAATCTTTACCAAAAGAAAAATCTACTCCAGGTAAATTAATAATAAATGACTTTTTTTTATATAGAAAAAAAAATAGACGGAAAAAAAAAAGGGAAAAAGGGTTTGCATAAATTTTTTAATTTTTTAACCTCTCTCTTTTTTTATCTTTCTTTTTTGTGTATTGGGAATACAAAAAAGGGATACCTACTATAATTACATGGTCACATGGTGGGAACAATGTCTACGTAACGGGTACATTTAATGGATGGAAACATAAAATCCCATTAGTAAAAAGGTAAAATAAATAAATCAATATCAAGATGAAATAGAAACAAATAATCATTAATTAATTATATTATTATTATTATTATTATTTTACAAACTTTAGTACACATGATTTCAGCACAGTAATAGATTTACCTCTTGGTACAAATCGATTAAAATTCATTGTAGATGATGAATGGAAATGTTCAAATGAAATGGAAACAGCTACAGATCCAGATGGAAATTTAGTTAATTATTTACAAGTGCTAGATGAAGATGATGTAGAAGATGATTCAGATATATTTCGAAAAGAAGGAAATGATGATAATAATAATGTAAATAAAGATGGTGATGATGATGATGATGATCAATATACAAATGTGATTCCAGAAGAATTAACATTACTTGCTGAAGCTATACAAACGGCAGCAACAGATCCTCATAGTATGGATCAACAAAAAAGAGATGCTATTGAATGGGAACGTAAACAACCTCAACCTCCTACTTTACCTCCTCATTTAGAAAAAGTCTTGCTTAATTCTCAAAATGTTAGTGAAGAAGATAATTCTATCTTACCAACCCCTAATCATGTCACTCTTAATCACTTGTATGCTTGTTCAATTAAAGATCAAGTCATGGCTTTATCAACAACAACTCGATATAGGAAAAAGGTAATTAAATAATATATACAAAAAAAAAAGAAAGAATCATTTCTAAATGGGTTTATATTTATTTATACTTATATATTTATTAAAAAAAATAGTATGTAACTACAATGTATTATAGACCTGTTCAACAATAGTAATAATAATAAATATCATATTAGCATTATTACTATTATTCATGTTATCATATTATATAAATAAATTATAAAAAAGCAGATGATCCGCTATCAGGCTTTTTTTTTCTTTTTTTTTTCTTTTTTTACCTAATCCACTGTACAAAAATCAACTTTTTTTTTCAAAAAATATATAAACATATTTAACGGAGATATATATTTGCATTTAAAGATACATAATATACATATTTTATAGTTTTATACATAATTAAATAAATATATATAAACAATAATATATGCATACAAGTGTACTTTAAAAAAAATAAAAGGACATACACTACTTTAAACATATAGATGACGATTATCTCCATTTATAGAAATGCTTATTTGTTTCTTACAAAAAAACCGATTACAGTTACACTGATTGATTCAGCGTTTTTCCTTCTGATAATTGGAAATCTCATTAATATATGTAGTAAAATCTTAAAGATGTGCTGAAATATATATATATATAATGACTTTCATTTATTTAATAAAAATAAGTAATAAAACTAATTTAATACTTGGTTTTTTGCTTTTAGTGATTTATGATCTTTTTATACATTTTGGATGAATTTTTGCAAAAGGTATACTCTAAAAAATCATCAATTATTGATCAAATTTTCACTTTTTTTAGTATACATTGATTCTATATATCATTTTTAGTATAGATATACCTTTAAAAATGTTCTTTTTTATGTATAAAACATAGTATTAAAGGAATAATAATAATAATAAAAAACCATACATACATACATACATACACATATCTATAACTTTTAGATTTTTATGGATGATTAACATCAACATAATAAAAAAGTTGATGGAATAAGTAATGATATTAATAAAATAAACATTATTTACATTATAATGTATGCCAAGCAATTCCCCTAAAAAAGGAAAAAAAAAGTTTTTTTTTATTAAAATGGATATTTTATTTATTTTGTATAAACTGATTGAATGAAATAATCTAGATTTATCCAATTTGCCCCAGTCCTTTTTCCCTCATTTTCTCTTTTTATTTAAAAAAAATAAAAATAAAAAATAAAAGTAGTCTGTGTATTAAATACCTCCTGATAATGAAATAATAACAATAATTGTACCTATTTTTAAATGCTTCTTTAAAAATAAAAAAGTCCTTAGATAAGGATAGATCTTTATCTAAAAAAGTTGAATAATATCATTATTACTATTATTTTTTTAGTATAAAAAAAAATATGTCGATCCTTTATATATATATATATTACCAGTATTATTACCATTACATTTTTTTTTCCGTAGATCCTTTTTTAACTAATAATCTTGTTTGGATGGTATGACAGATTGTAATCTAAAAAATAAATTTAAAGACCGCAAATGTGGATAAACTATTGTTACCCAACACATAAAAAAAAAAATACAATTCATATTATTACATAACTATATTTATATAATTTAATGACAATGAAATATTTATGGTTCTTCACAGGATAAATGGAAATGATATTATTTGATAAAGAGAAATAAAAAAAAATTTTTTTCTTGGCATCTTAGATTATTTTTTACCATAATAGATCATGACACCAAAATTTTAAAAAGTAAATGATAATAAATAATAATGATGGGATTTAAAGGAATAATTATTATTTTTATTATTAATACTATACAACAACTATTTTTTTTTTGTGCTTTGTTTTGTTTTTAAAGAAAATAAAAAATTAAAGCATATATATAAACAAAAAATATGAATAAAAAGTGAGATATTGTATATGAATTATTCATCATCATCATTATTATTTTCAATTTCATTTTTTGGCAAATCAAAGTAATCGATAACATTAATTTTTGGATTATCAAGTCTTTCATTCATGATTTGAGTTGTAAAACTACTTCTTCTACCACAAATACCAGGAGCACCAGCTAAAAATCCATCTGCACGCATAGCTAATAATTTATCCAAGATACCTAACCAGCCAGTATCTTTATGAGCAATTTCATCAGGGATAGATACTACTGACCAATTCGAAGGTAAAGAATAAGTATTTTCATTTCCAAGATGAGTGACTTTAATATTTAAATGTTGATATACATATTGCATGGCTTGATGATGATGAATGGTTATATTTTGAGGTGCAAAAGAAGCTGAAGCAGGTTTCATTTTACTTGAAGTTTTATTATGAAGAATAGATTCCTCAAGGTCTTCTTCATTAAAAACATGAGGATAATCTGTTAATAAAAATAATGTAGGTTGTTTTTTAGAAATCTCTTCTGATTGTTGTCGTTGTTGATTATTTTTATTTAATGATGATGATGATAATGATTCTGTTAATAAAGGTACACGCTGATTCATATAATTTACAAGACTAGTAGCACAATCTACTAAATTAGAAGATGGTTCAACTCTTTCTGTTCGCCAATGAACTGCCCAAAAAGGAGATAAAGATTGAGCAATGGAATCAGCTTGTTCATTTAATCTTTCGCTATAAGGAATAGAAGGTTCAGCAGCAGGGTTATGAACAAAAGGGAACCTTCTATCATAATAAACACTAAGAACTTCCATAGTATCAGTAATGTTATCTTTAATACTTTCATTTGTTTCACTATCATGATGAATGCCTAAAAAGAAGTCCTTAACAGCATTTTGATAATAAATTCTTTTTGTTGGATTAGCAGTTTCATTTAAATAAAGTCTTCTTTCAGGTAATCCTTCCATATTTAATAATCTATCATCAGCAAAACAATTTCTTGACTCAAGAGCATGACCTCTTAAATTAACATGAATATGCATAGATTGTGATGTAGCTGGTCTATTGATGGCTTGGCGTTCTAATAACCATTGTTTAAATTCATTCATTGTGATATAATTAAAATGGTCTTTGTTTTGTTCAGCCCATTTTAATGAATAATAAAATTCAAAATCGTGTGGCAAACAGGCTCCTAATCGACTTCCTCCTACGTTAGGCAATATAACTGTACGATTCACTAATCCAGACATAAATGCTAGTTGCCGAAAATGCATCTGAGCCTTTGATTCTAATTATAGATATTTTTTCGAGAATAAAAATAAAAGAGTTAAATAATCAAGATTGGTACTTTTTTTCTTTTTAGTATTATAAATCCGGTATTGTTTATTTATAAAAACAGCCTTTATTATTAAAATTATTACTGTTAATATTCTTTTACCTTGTTCCATAATAAATACTGGTAAAATAAAACGACAAGGCCCACCACAATATTTTTTATCAATAGCTTGTCTTTTGAGTACTAAATCTTGATTGTCATCTTGATCATACATTTGTGGTGGTATCCATTGTGCTATATCATTTAAAGAATGCCAGCGGTATAAAGACCCTGTTAAACCGATAAATATAATAGATAATAAAACTATTTGTATACGTCTGAACTGTATCATAATATATATATATATATATTTATATTTATATAATAAAGTGAGAAGCGTATATATATGCTTATATATTGTTCTTAAGTTAACTGAAACCTATATGTATGTATATTTATATATTTATATATATATATATATATCGCTGTTATAGTTTATAATGGATATATAAGTTTATGACTGATTAAGATGAAATAAAAAAAAAAAGGAAAGGAAGGAGATAAAAAAATATAAAGTGAAAAAAGAAAAAAGAGAGTGAGTGGTAAAAAAAAAAAAAAAAGAAAAAAAAGAGAGAAGGAAAAAAAAGAAAGAGAGAAAAGAGGAAAAAAAAATTAGTTTCAATATTTAAATAAAAAGATTTACTATACGTTATTTGGAAACTTGAGAAGTAGTCTCATTTATTTATTTTTTTCAAAATAAAAATAACGTTTTTCTCCTTATTATTATAATTTATAGATAAGTACTATTTTACCACTCCTTTATATATATATATATATATATACAGTATTAAGTATAAATCATGATTGTATAAGAAAAAAAAATGATAAATTCTTATTAATTCTATTTATTATTGCTTAAAAATACTAAATATTACAATGTTAAAGCCAAACACTAATTCTTATTTTTTTTTAAATGGATTTTCTGTAGATCATAATTTTAAACACAGTTCCAAAAACTATTCAAATAAGGGTAGTTTATGTTTTGGTGTAATACAAATCTATTTTATTTCATAACTAAATATACTGAATATAGAAAGTAATAAGCTAAAAAAGTAACTTTTTTATTATTCTCATAAATAAAAATAAATATTAAATATATATAATCTACAAGTTTAATTATTTTTTTTTTCTTTCTTCTTTTCTTTCTTTCCGTCTAATTTTCTAATTTTTTAATTTATTAGACCAAGCTTCTTGTGCATTATTCACTTTTTCTCTAAAAGTAGAAATTACTTCAGCAGGATTTTCAGCTTTAAAAATGCCAGTACCAGCAACAATGACATTAGCACCAGCTTCAGCTGAGACATCAATAGTATCTAAAGCTAAACCACCATCTACCTCAATATCTAAATGAGGATATAATTCTCTTAATTGTTTCACCTTTGGCATACATTGAGACATAAATCTTTGACCACCAAATCCTGGCTCAACTGTCATAACTAAAATCATATCTACTTGCTCAGCCACTTCTCCAATAACCTTTTCAACAGGTGTACCAGGTTTAATAGCAACACCAGCTTGCATACCTGCTTCATGAATTTGTTTAATTAATCCTACAGGATCATTGGTAGCTTCAATGTGGAAAGTATACATTTGTCCTCCAGCTTTAGCAATATCATTTACCCATTGAGAAGGATTAGATACCATCATGTGACAATCTATTTTTTTTTTAATTGATCAAAAAAAAATAGTAAATAACCATAATAACATCATTATGTCTTGCTGACTTTTAAATCATCATTGAATTTGTAGCCATAATATGAAACTGCCCAATTTATATCCGCGTTTAAATAATAAATCAATATTATAGTATTATTTATTACCAAAATAAGCTTCGGTGTGTGGGCGGATAGCTTGAATAATAGGGGCACCCAAAGTAAGATTTGGTACAAAGTGACTAAATATATTTAGACATAAAAAATTATTTTTAATACAAACATATCCAATTTTTTTTTCTTCTTATTTTTAAAACCTAAAAACAAAAAATAGAAGCTTTTCTTTTTATTACTATCATTTTACTTACCCGTCCATAACGTCTATTATTATTTATTTTTAAATAAATAAAATGTAGCATATATATATATATAAATTATGATTGAATTTATTGAAACAAGTTGACAGTGATTTAATATAAGTATCATAATTATTTATTGCTTAATATATACATATATATATATATTATGTCTTACCAAGGTGAAGCCAGTCAGCACCATTCTTTGTCATACGTTTAGCTTCAGCTGCTAAATTAGCAAAATCAGAAGAAAGCATAGAAGGGGATATCTTAGCAACAGGCATTTTTTTCTTTATTTCTTTATTATTAATATACAATAAAAAGTAATATGATACAAAAGAAAGAAGAGAGAAAAAAAATGAAGAGAAGTAAATAAATAAAAAAGAAAAAGACAATTGATGTTTTTAAACTCCGTTCCGAACTTAAGGCATAGTATTAAGTTTTAGCTAAAAGTAATATAAAACACATATGATTTCAATATAAATATGTTACCAATAAAGATACTAAAATTATAATGATGACGATGATAATTTTTTTGTCTATATTTGTTATTTTTTTTTTTTTGTTTTTAAAAAAAAATAAAAGAAAGAAAGAAAGAAAGAAAGAAAGAAAGAATTAAAAACATATACATCCCCAACATTAAAAAAACGTGCATTACTGATAAGCATATTTTAATTTTAATTGGATAACACCAAAATAAAGAAAAGAAAAAGTAGTAATAATAATACTAATAGTAAAATGAAAAATGAAACTCGGTATGAGCAATATATTATACTAAATATGAATGAATGTAAAATAACTAATGACTATAATAAAAAAAAAAAAAAAAAGAAAAGTAATATTATAATGTTTGTTTTGTTTTTTTATTCTAAGAAAAGATATTCTTATTGCTTAATTCAGTTTCATGACCTTGAGAATCCTTAACTCTGATATCGCGATTTTTAATATCTACTTGTCTCTTAATATATCTTTGAT
Source organism: Cunninghamella bertholletiae (assembly GCA_037043795.1). Lineage (NCBI taxonomy): Eukaryota > Fungi > Mucoromycota > Mucoromycetes > Mucorales > Cunninghamellaceae > Cunninghamella > Cunninghamella bertholletiae. Next base: position 4,889,484 of record JAZGVP010000001.1, read on the forward strand.
TTTGTTTCTTACGTTCAGCAGCACGTATCTAGAAATAATAAAAAATGGAAATAAAAATAAAAATGGTTAATATATGTATATTACATATATGTTCTTTTTCTTTCTCTTTTTCTTTTTCTTTTTTTTTACATAATTAGGATGAACAAATTCAGGATTTTCAAATACAGTTGGACCACCAAAAGAACCGTCAAAGATACGAATAACAGTTAAACAAAATCTAGGGCCAATTTCAATTAAAGAGAGATCATTTTTTTTATCTTCTACAGAAAATCCAGGTGTATTTGCTGCATTTTTTTCTAAGATCTGATAATTTCTAAACCAAATACGATTATCCACAATGGAAAATGATAATACATGATCAACAAATGGTTTACTACGACGACTTCCTTTTGGTACATTAAATACTTGTCCTAATAATTCCTTTAATAATTGCCAATGTGGTGCACTATCAAATGTTTTATCAAAAGATAATACATGTCGAGATCCTTTTAAACAATTACCGGTCATTTTTAATTCATCCATAGTATGTACTAAATAGATAAATAGATAGATAGAAATATACATAGGTTTAATTTCAACTTTTGATATTCTTTTTTTTTCTTCTTTTTTTTCGTACTAAAAATAAAACTTACTATTTTGAACATGGAATTTAACAGAAGGTCCGTTTGGTGTTTTGGACATCCATAAATATAAATCTTGTCTTTTACGTACTTCAAAAAATACAGCATTATTACAGTTATTGAGTTCTGCAAGTTCATTTAATAAATAAAGTTCTGATTTGGTATCAAGTTTAGCATCTTTTTTAGAATGAGGCAAAAAACCTTCCAAATCAGTTAATAAGTGACGATGACTATTATATATGCATATATATAAAATGTATTATATAAATATACATATGATTTATATTATTGTTCTATTCTACTTTTATTTGACAGCATTATATATAATATATATATTTAAAAACTTACCGATAAGTAATACCACGAGAAGATAATAACATGACTCGTTGTTTATTAATACGTTTATCCTTTACTTTATTTTCATTTGATCTTTGTGTAATTTCTTCAGCTGCTTTAAATTTACTAGACATTTTTTTTATGTAATACTTTATGAATAAAAAAGAAGAAAAAAAGAAAGGGCGATAAAAAAAAAAAAAAAAAAAAGGTATAGAAAAATTATATGTGGCTACCACTTTTAGTAAAAGCAGTCAGGATGGGTTTTAAAGTGATCATCAAGTATAAATAAGGAAATAGGAATAGGTTTTTTAAATAGCGTGTTAGGTTATTAAGGTTTAACTTTTTATATACGTATATACTATATTAATAATAATATATATTTTATATATTGGTATTTGTTTGTATTGAAGCTTGTTTTTGCAATTCTTTAATTACTGCCTATAAAATAAAACAGCAGGAATAAGAATAATAATGGTAAAAAAAAGGCTTTTTAGTTCTAATTTTATATATTTTATCCCATCTTTTTTATTGTTAAAATTATTCTATTATTACTGCTAATGCTTCTGGATTGACTCCTTTTTCGCATAATGATATACATAAAGCTAAAGTATCTCTATCTAGTTTGGTATTTAATATTGTAGATATTTCGTATAAGACTAGTAAAGAGTATTCAAAAACCGTTATTAGTGCTTAAAAGATATGTAATAATTTTAAAAAAAGAAAAAAAGAAGGAAAAAAGGAAAGGAAAATAAAATAAAAAAGCAGATATAATAAGTATATTAATAAAGGAACCTACTATCAATTGTATCTTTTACTTCGGTTGATGAAGAAGTTGAATTATTCATATTAGAGTCTATATGTATTTTTTTAAAGAAAAAAAGAAAGAAAAAGGAAAAAAGATAAAAAGGGAGAAAAAGGGAAAAAAAAAATAGTTGGTGGGGTTTGAAAAATTAAATATGTAAGGAATAATTCTAATTTATTGAAATGATAAGTAATTAAAAGTAGAAATATTAATATAATAAAAAAATAAACAATACTATACAAAATGATTAAACGATTAAATTTAAAAAAATAAAAGAATTGATATAATAATAATGTATTCATATATGAATTATGATTTTGTAGGAATCTCTTCTGGTATGGTCATTTCTTCATCTTTTTCTTGTTCTTTTTTAGCTGTGATATCTTGATTACCATTATACCATTTAAATGCATAATACAAAACAACAATGCCAGCATCAAAAATAGCAATACCAATATAATTAACTAAACTTAAGGCATCAATTGTAGGTCGGAATGCTACCAAAATAAAAAATCATATTAGTATATAAATCAATAAACTGATACATATATATATATTTATATTTACCAAGACTAATAGTAGAGAAAACTGATCCAAAAAAATCCATAAATAAAAATAAAAATGAAATTCCTTCCACTCTACGATGAACTGAAAATCATAATAAATATATATAATAAGAAATTCATTTTTTATCCTTACTATATTAATATATATATATATATATATAATTACCAAAAATATCCCAATATTGAGGTAGAAAACCAATTAAAACTGTAACAACTGGCAAAATACCAAAGAATTGAATAGCACGATCGTTACCATCCACTTCAGCTCTTCGAAAAGCATAGACTAGGCCTACTTGAAGAGCACCACTAACGATTAAAACTGTACTAAAGGCTATGAAGGAATTAATTTTTGACCATTTTTTATTATAATATAGTTCTTGTACTACACAAATAATGGCAATAAAAGCAAAAAGTTGAGGTTGTATAATTAATGGGATAGTTACTTGAAGTCCAATATTATAATTCCCAAGTGTAACTCCTGCAAGAACCCAAATAAGCATTGCATAGGGTGAAAGGCCTTCCGTTGATCCTCTACTATAGTTTTTATATGCTTTTTTTTATGTTTCAGTATAATAAGTTATAAAAGTTAATATATGTTAAAAAAAATTGACAGTTATATATACAATAAAAAGGTACCTTGAGGTGCTAATTGAAATGACCATAATACTAAACCAAAGTAACCAAATATTTGTTCTATTAAATCATTATTAGCCATATTCTATTTAATAAGATACTTTTCTATTGTTCAAATAAATTAAAAACAATGAAAAAGTAATAAGTATAAAAAATAAAAATAAGAAATTAAGTGAAACGAAATAAAGATAGAAAAGAAAGAAAGAAAAGGAAATTTAAAAACCAGAACTGAAATTTAATCTTATTTTTTTCTCTGATTGATCCTTTCGTTAAATGATATTAGTCATTGATCATGAAACTACTATTTCTCCTTTACTATTTGATCAATTGAATAAGAATAAACAGAAATAAGAATATTTAAAAATAATAATTAAATCTAATCTTGGATGATCTTCATTTTATGTATTTGTTTTTATTTATTTATCTATTTATGGTACTAAAATATTAGTATCAAAATTGATTCTTTTTATTCAACTTTTTTTTTCCTTCTTGATATAGTAACATCAAAACATACAATATAACAAAAATTAAAAATTTTATTAGTAATATTTATAAAGTCCGCTAGCTGATCTTGCCTCTTCTAATGAAACGCTCTATCAAATTATGATTTCTTATTATTAACATAATCATATAATTTTCTATATTTAGTTATATTAATAATAATAAGGCGTTTATTGTTATTGTTATTGTTATTGTTATTGTTATTGTTGTTATTGTTGTTATTGTTGTTGTTGTTGCTATTGTTTTATCTTTTTCTTTACAAAATATAAAATAAATAATTCTCTCTAAAAAATAATTATTTCAAAATTATATATATATACACAATAATGATATAGTCATGATAATTATATCGGAGGATCACCTAATAGTAGAGTACAAAAAAAAGACTTACATAAGTATAAAAGTATATATATTTATATATATTTATATATATATGCATTTACCTAAAGTTGGCCAATTTGGTATATATCTTTTATCTACAAGTGGCCATACCTGATTTGCATCATATAATTCTATAAATTGTTGATCCATTGATCTTGATTTTGGATGAGAATATCTTCTATATTCATCAAAAATAGATGTATGGCTCCAATTTTGCACTTTCCGTAAACAACCAATTAAACATCCCGTTCGATGCTAATTTTTTTATAAAAGATGACTTGTAAGTTATGTTTTAAAATATTTTAATTTGTTTACCTTTTTCATTTAATATATATTCTAAAAAAAATTACCTTTCCTTTATTACAATGTATTAAAATAGGATGATTTCGTTTGTCTATATTATTATTATTGTTATTAAAAAAAGAAAGTCAATATTATATATGAAAAAAGGGTAAGGTTTTTGAGTATTTTTAAGTCACCCGTCATTAAATTACCTAAAATGGCCGCTAATGCTGCGCTGATTTTATCTTCGGGAACTATATATTAATAGATATATATGATAGTAATTAATATTTCTACTTATATTTTTTTTATTGTATTTTGTTATCGCTGTTGTTGTTGATAATGATGATGTATAATGATTATTATCATTATTATTTTATATTACTTTGAACAAAAGGTTCCTAAGTCAAACGTAAGAAAAAAAAGAAAACAAACAAACATACAAGTTAAATATATAATATATACTTTTTGAATTTCGTTGATAGTTAGCTATATACCTTATTTCCTGCAATCCCAAACTGCAAAAACTGAATTCCTTGTTCTTCTAAAAACTTCATATTTTGTTCAGGATACTCTTCTAAAATCAAAGTTCTAAATAAGAAAATAATAATAATAGTAATAGTAGTAGATAAAATAAGTTTTATATAATAATTCTAATAAATAAAAAAAAGAAAGAAAAGCTTACAATACACTTTTTAGTTTTAACTTTTCTAAAAACTTAAAATGTTTTTTTTTAGGAAAAGAACTTCTATAAACATGTTGACACACCATAGTAAAGTTTTCAGGTGGAATTAAAGCTTCTTGATATAAATCTTGTTCTTCTTGTACTATAAAATCATCCATAAGTGACCAATTCGGTTCAGCAAGGATTTTTGTTGGTGATAATAGTTGTTTTCTATTTTTATCCTGATGTTCTGTATTATCTTTAGGTTTGTCCATATATTAGTGTTATTATTTTTTCCTTCTAGAAAGAAGAAAAAGATAAATGGAAGTGAACAGAAAAAAAATATATGAAAATGTAATTTAAACTCCGGTTTCTTTTGTTTCCTTTTTCCAATTTATTTTTTATCTTCCTTCTTCTACTTTTCTTCTCTGCCAAGCAATATTATAAATATAATAAAAAAAAACTAAATACAACACAAAACAACAAAAAAAAGATAGACATTATAATATTTATCCGAAATGTCTAGATACCAACAAGTAAAAAAAGAAATTATTGAAATATATGTTTTATTATTATCAATACAATTCTAATTATCCTTTTTTTTGTATGTAGTTATCAACAGTCGGAGATGAAGACGAAATATCTAGTAATACCCAACAACAAAGACTAAATAATAATACGACAAATGTAAATAATAGCAATAATAATAATAATAATAATACAACACATGATAGACAGCGTACAGATTTAGAAGATACTTTTGGAGAAAGTTTTGATGATGACGACGATGAAAATCATTTAGACACACAACAATTATTACCTTCATCCTCACAACAACAGCAACAACCAAGTACTAGTCGATCTATGCCATTTAGAAATCAATCTTCATCCCATCCTGCCATATTACCGGTAACTAATGATGGTGTATTTTCAAATATGTCAGCTAAACCTGAATCTGAAAGTACCAAAGTAGATGAGACTCCTCCAGTAAGTTATATATGGCAATAAAATTTAATAAATATCACTAATAATAAAACCTCGGCAGATTTGTAAAAAAAAAAAATGTATAAATATACATATTAATTTTTCATTTTACATTTTTTATCTATTTACTATTCTTTTTTATTATTATTATAGACATATGATGTTGCTATAGCTGATGCAACTCCACCTTATTGGCAAACTACAGTTATAGCACCATTAGGTATGGGTGATATTATACTTGTAGAAGGATTACCAGTTGGTTCTATTTTAGGATTTGCTTGGAATTTATTAGGTAAATTATTTTTATTCTATATTCTCTTAATTTGATGACGTTATTATTGGAATGATAATTAATTAATTTATTTTTTTATTTAGTTTCTGCCAGTTTCCAATTTGTTGGATTTATGTTAACTTATTTATTACACACATCTCATGCTTCTAAGGTAAAAATAAATGAAAAGTATTAATATGAAGTAAGATTTATTAATTTATTAATATTTAAATATATATATATATATATATAGAATGGCTCACTTGCTGGTCTTGGTATTTCTTTAGTACAATTTGGGTTTTATATTCGAAGCAGTAAGTCATTATTTTAATATATATAAATACACGCATCATTATTTAATGATCATTGATTTTTTTTAATTTATATCTATAGGAGAATCTTTATTAGATGAACATGAGGATGAAGGCAACGACAATAATAGTAGTAGTGATGAAGAAAGTTTAGATGCTGACATTTTATCATATATATTAATGATCATTGGATGGTTTATAATTATCCGAGCAGTAGCTGATTATACTAGAGCTAAAAAAATGGAAAGTATTATCGGACAAGAACCTACAGCTGACAATATGGTGTGATGGCAAGTAATCATCGACTTTTTATTTTTATATTTATCATCGTTGTTATATATATATATATAATATACATATATATATTTGTTCATTTTTTCTACTGTTTATTTAATATTTCTTTTATTTTATTTTATATTTATTGAAAATATACTTACTTCCTTACACTTTTTTTATAACTTTTATTCTTATATAACTTGTATAATAAACTTTTTTTATTCATTGATTTTTATATATTAATATAAATATAGAACAATTTTAATTTATATAATTAACTCTTTTTTTATTATTGTTATATTTAGACCATTCACTAATAATTACTTTATAATTCTTATTTTAAAAACAAAGATGTATTTATTGTTAATATAAAATATCAACTCAATAGTACTTTTTATTTATAATAATTTTAAATAGATTTGAAATATAACTACAACAATAATGATAATAGCAATATTAACACTACTGCTAGTCTTTTTTATAGTGACCTGAAATTAAAATAAAGTATATTAAAGTTCTTTTATCTGAGTTTTAAATTATAAAGGTAACTTACAAGATGTACTATGATCATTTAACCTGATATTATTAAGGGGATTATCCATATTATTGTTATCAATTTGTATATATACAATCAAAAATGTTCCTTTAACAAGTTTTATAAATAATATATATATTGATTTTTACTTTTTTTTAGTAGCGTTTATTTATACGTATGTATATAACGCATAAAGAAAAGATAAATTTAATATATAAAAATAATAGTAATAATAACGTATATATATATAGAGAGAGTAAAACGTCTTTTTTAATATATATAAATATTATATAATTTATTAAAACCCATTAAGTAATAAGTAAAAAATAATTTTAGGTAGTGAAATAGTAAAGATTTAATAAGCCTAAGTATATTTTTTTGCTAGTGCTTTAAACGCATGATTTTTAAGCCAATAAGGCTTTTTTGGATTTGCTGGGATTTACAGTCACATTTTTATTTTTTTTCAATGATTTCGCATTCCATATTTTTTTTTCTTCTCCTCTTTTCTTCACTTATATTTTTCTTCTTCCTTTCTTTCGTTTCACTCCCCTTCTCTTTTTTTTTTCTTCTTTAATATATTAATAAGTCATGAGTGATAAACTTACTCGTATTGCTATTGTCAGTTCTGACAAGTGTAAGCCTAAGAAATGTAGACAAGAATGGTATATACAACTATATATAATGAATATAAAGAAAAAAAAAAATCTAAGTATTAATAGTATTAGTAACCAACTTATTTATTTCTTTTTTTTAATAATACAGTAAACGTTCTTGTCCTGTCAATCGTATGGGTAAGTAATTATTTTTTTTTATCCTCTTTTTCTTTATACTAATAATAATAGAAATAGGAGGATTTTTGTTAATATTAATACTATTATATATATAGGTAAATTCTGTATTGAAGTTGAACCTACATCAAAAATAGCATTTATTTCTGAAGAATTATGTATTGGTTGTGGTATTTGTGTTAAAAAGTGTCCTTTTGGGGCCATTCATATTATCAATTTACCAACTAATCTTGAATCTGAAGTAACACATCGTTATTCTGCCAACTCGTTCAAGTTACATCGTTTACCTGTTCCTAGACCTGGTCAAGTACTTGGTTTAGTTGGTACTAACGGTATTGGTAAATCCACCGCTTTAAAAATTTTATCCGGTAAAATGAAACCTAACTTAGGTAACTTTGATAACCCTCCTGATTGGGAAGATATTCTCAAGTATTTCCGTGGTTCTGAATTACAAAACTACTTTACTAAAATTTTAGAAGATAATTTAAAGGTAAAAAATAAAAAATGAATGACCATTATCAAAATAAAATACTTAACGTGTGAAACAATAATTTAAAAAAAGGGGATAATCAAAAGAAAAATTGGCATAAATGTAGATTCTTTTTTTCTAATTTTGATTATTATTATCATTATTATTTAGGCTATTATTAAACCACAATACGTAGATCACATTCCAAAGGTTGTTAGTGGTAAAGTTGGTGCTCTTCTTGAAGATAAATTAGAACGTGATAATCTTGACGCTGTTATTGATGATTTAGGTAAAGGACGATTTAAAGTATATATATATTTTTCTTTTTAAGAAATGATAATAACGATAAAAAAAATTAAAGATCATTATTCAACTTATTAATATTTCTATTATATATATATAGATCTTCGTGATGTATTGACTCGTGAAGTTGAACAACTTTCTGGTGGGGAATTACAACGTTTTGCTATTGGTGTTGTTGCCGTTCAAAATGCTAACGTATATATGTTTGACGAACCTTCATCTTATCTTGATGTTAAACAACGTTTAAATGCTGCTAAGGTTATTCGTTCATTACTTGCTTCTACCACGTAAGTTTATATATATACTAATAATCATCATTATATATATTTAATAAGTATAGCAGCTGATCCTAAATTTTTATTATTATATATATTAAAATATAAATAGTTATATCATTGTTGTTGAACACGATTTGTCTGTATTAGATTATCTTTCTGATTATGTTTGTATTTTGTATGGTATGCCATCTGCTTATGGTGTTGTTACTCTTCCTGCTTCTGTTCGTGATGGTAAATAATAAATAGTGTTTATACCAAAAAAAAAAAAAAAAAAAAAGGACGAAAAAAAATAATAGGTAATATTTATTTAATATTAATGTTATAAATATATAAATTAATAAATATATAGGTATCAATATTTTCTTGGATGGTAACATTCGTACTGAAAATTTACGTTTCCGTGAAGAATCTTTAACTTTCAAGATTGGTGAAGTTGCTGAAGAAGAATCTGTTGCTAAACACCGTAATTATTCATACCCTAAAATGACTAAGACTATGGGAGATTTCAAATTGGAAGTAGAATCTGGTGAATTCACTGATTCTGAAATTGTAGTCATGTTGGGACAAAATGGTACAGGTAAAACTACATTCATTCGTTTATTAGCTGGTCTTTTGAAAGCTGATGGTGATCAACAAGTTCCTCAACTTAATGTATCTTATAAACCACAAAAGATTTCACCTAAATTCAAGGGTACTGTCCGTATGTTATTCATTAAAAAGATCAAGGCTGCTTTCTTAAATCCTCAATTCAATACTGATGTTATGAAACCTCTTAATATTGAAAATATCATTGATCAAGAAGTTGGACATTTATCCGGTGGTGAATTGCAACGTGTAGCTATTGTATTAGCTTTAGGTCAACCTGCTGATATTTATTTGATTGATGAACCTTCTGCTTACTTGGATTCAGAACAACGTATTATTGCTGCTAAAGTCATTAAACGTTTCATTGTTCACTTTAAACGTACTGCTTTTATTGTTGAACACGATTTCATTATGGCTACTTATTTGGCTGATCGTGTTGTTGTTTATGAAGGTACTCCTTCCGTTCATGCTATTGCTAATAGTCCTCAATCTCTTTTATCTGGTATGAATAAATTCTTGGCTTCTTTGGAAATCACTTTCCGTCGTGATCCTACCAACTACCGTCCTCGTATTAACAAAATGGATTCTCAGTTGGATCAAGAACAAAAATTATCTGGCAACTACTTCTTCATTGATAATTAAATTAATTTAAAAAACAATCAAATTAATTATCTTTTTCATTTTACTCATCATTTAAATACTAGTTTTTTTTCTTGTCAATAGTATTTATTATTATTAGTATTTTTACACTTTTCATTTTTATTCCTTTATTTTCTTTTTTTTAAGTCTATTTTATTTATTTTTATCTTTATTATTATTCTTCTTATTCTTCTTTTTAATATATTCTCTATTTTGTAGACTTTTTTTTTGTTTAAAACTTCATATATATGAAAATATCATTCAATAAAATAACATTTAAAGAAAAGCATCATATATAGTGTATTAAAAAAAAAGCATTAATCACATAATGAGAGAAAAAAATCGGAATTTTAAAAAAAGAGTCACCAATTCCCTATATTTTTTTATTGTCAGATTTTTTTATTTTCTCCCTCTCTTTTTCCTCTTTCCTTTTCATTTTTTCTACTCACACAGTAAAATAAAAATAAATAAAAAAGAGATCATGGTTGCTCAAGTTGCAAATAGTACTCCTGTAGAAACTAATGGTCAACAATCACGTCAACAGGCACAAAGAAAAAGAAATAGAAAGAAATCTAAAAAACAACGTGCTGAAGAAGAAGCTCAAAGAAAAAAAGTAAATGGAAAAAAGAATAACATTGTGGATAATTAATATTGACCTATTATTTAAAATAAAAAATAATGGACAGATAGATATTAATTTATTATTTATTATTTCATTAGGAACTTGAAAGCTTAATAAAAAAAGACGACGACGATGTTGATTTAAAAGATGTAGAATTTGAATACGTAATAGAACCAATAGATGTCACAAAATTACAAGGTGATAATGAAGCAAAAGATGAAATTATTGATCAGTTTACAAATATCATTAGACATTTTCAAAAAGGAAAAGAAGATGACATGGTAATAATAAAGAGATGAATAGTAATAATATTAATAATAACATATATTAGTAGATTTATTGTTATAAATATTGATATATATGCATATCAATTTTTTTATTATCAAAAATAGGACGTAGTAGATATTACCGGTAGTGGTGCTGATGATACTAAAGCTAATAATGAAGACGAAAATCAAGATTCTGATAATGAAAATAAAGAGCAAGTATTATCAAAAAAGAAAATGAAACAACTTACTAGATTAAGTGTGGCTGAACTTAAACAAATTGTTAATAAACCTGAAGTAGTAGAGGTAAATAGGACACGATATACAGTAGATGATTGGATTAACGATGTTTTTTAAAAAAAATAAAAATCGTTAACAGCCAAATCTCATTATATTATGATCATGTTAACAGTATTTAGCAGGATGATCTGATCAATGATTGTAAAAAATAACAATAATAACAATAATAATAACAATAATAATAATGCTCTATCAATATCATTAATCCGATCATCTACAATATATATATATATATATATAATTTATCAAATAAATTCTGATTTAATTTTTTTTCATTTTGCTAATAAAAAAAATAGTGGTGGGATGCAAATGCACAAGATCCAAAATTACTAATTCACATAAAATCATATAGAAACACTGTACCAGTACCAATTCATTGGCTCCAAAAACGTAAATATCTTCAAAATAAACGTGGTATTGAAAAGCCACCATTTGAATTACCAGAATTTATTAAAGACACAGGGATTATGGAAATGCGTGAAGCAGTTAGAGAAAAAGAAGATGCAGCAGGATTAAAAAGTAAAATGAGGGAAAAAGTAGCACCAAAGATGGGAAAATTAGATGTTGATTATCAAAAATTACATGATGCTTTCTTTAGATTCCAAACCAAACCAAAATTTGCTTTACATGGTGAAATGTATTATGAAGGAAAAGAAAATGAAACTAAAATACATGAAAAGAATCCTGGAAAATTATCAGAAGAGTTAAAACAAGCATTAAATATGCCACCATTAGCACCCCCACCTTGGTTAGTGAATATGCAACGTTATGGACCACCACCAAGTTATCCAAATATTAAAATTCCTGGATTAAATGCACCTATTCCTGAAGGAGCACAATGGGGTTACCACCCTGGTGGATGGGGAAGACCTCCTGTAGATGAATTAAATAGACCTTTATATGGTGATGTCTTCGGTGTCACAGAAGAACATAATCAACCACAAGTTAATTATGACGTTGTAGATAGAACACTCTTTGGTGAATTGGAATCTGAAGAAGAATTAGAAGAATCCGAAGAAGAAGAATCCGAAGAAGAAGAAGAAGGTGCTGGTGAACCAGAAGAAGAAGAAAGAGTAACTGATGAATCATTAAAGGAAGGTTTAGTCACTCCATCTGGTATGACCTCTGTATTAACAGTGGCTTCTGGATTAGAAACGCCCGATGTCATTGAATTAAGAAAAGGAAAAGCTGTTGAAGATGAAGGACCAAAACAATTATATCAAGTTATACCTGAAGTAGATAAAAAGATTACTGGTTTAATGGGTTCACAACATGGTTATGATTTAAAAAATGTTGAAAAACCGGTTATTGCACCAACATCTGGTAGAATTGCAACATCATCATCATCAAAACGTAAATTAGGTGATAACGTAGATATTGCTATCGATCCAAGTGAATTAGAAAGTGGTTTGGATGAATCTACTTTACGTGCTAAATATGATGCTCAAATGAAATCTAAAATTCCTGGTGGTGCTACGGAAGATCTATCTGATATGTATGCTGAACATGCTAGTCGTCAAGCTAAGAAAAAGAAAACTCAAGATGGAAAAGGAAAACAGAAAGAAAAAGAATTCAAGTTTTAAATCATTATATATTCATAATATTAGTAATAACAATAATAATAATAATAATAATAAAAGTATCATGTATATTTATTTATTTTCACTTTTATTTATCTTAAAAAAAATCAATGATACCAATTCATGCAATTTATTTTATAAGCTGACCTCAAATTATATAGATAACAAAACCTTTTTTTAAAAAAATAAATGATCAATCTGTCTATAATCACTAATACTAATTAAAATATTCTTTTTATAATTATATTCACTTATTTATTCAATTATTGCTTTAATAATAATCAGTATATGGTTCAGTAAATATATATATGCTTTTATATTCGAATGACTTTTATAATAGGAATAAATGTATATTTTAAATAATATATATATATATATATTATAAAATGTAAATTTAGCATATGCTTTTTTTATATATAGTATGTATATTAAAAAAAAAAGCTGAGCCAAAAAGGTAAAGATGTAAGAAAATTCAACTCCGCTCCTTTCGTTTTTAACTATGGATATTAAAATATCCGCCCAATTTTTTTTTCTCTTCTTTTCCATTTTCTATTTTTCTCTTTTTTTTTTCTTTATTCTTTTTTTAACTAGTATAAATAAAACCCATGGCTTTTTTGTAAGAATAATATATTTTAAAAATAATATTCATAAATAAATACTTTAATACATGTATATAATATATAGATAATGAAATAACACCTTTTTTAATATTATTTTTAGAAACGGCTTCAAAAAAAATCTTAATAGAGCAGGTCAATCGGTAATACGAAGAAAAAAGGAAATATAATAATACAATATGATAATAGAGAAACAATACATACAATACCATTGATATATATTATTGGTTCTATTAATATTAATTAAATTTGGTTTATATGTATATATTATTAAATAGATCATGCAACGAACTGGTGCTTCAGATAAAACTGCTGATAGCGAGTTTGATGATGAATATAATCGTTTTAAAATGTAAAATAGATAAATATAATATATACATATATGTATATACGTTATAATAATAATAATAATAAAAAGACTTATATTAAGTTTAAACTTACTTTATTTTATTAATATAGCTTAGAAAAAAAGTCTGAAAAATTATCAAAAGAAACAAAGGCATATTTAGATTCTATCAGAGGTAAAATTAATTATTTATTTATATATTTGTAAATGTTATGTCATTTTTTTAAAATTAAATCAATCATATGATTTTATGTTATGATCAATAGGAATGACTGCTGCTCAAACAAGAATTGCTCAAACAATTGAGTTATTTTATGATGAAAATAACCCTATCGGTCCTCGTGGTTCTGAATATAAAAGAGTTGTAGATAAATTAGATGATGAAGCCAAGACATCATTCGTAATAATCATAACAATAATAAAAAACAATAGAAATAAGGGGAAAAAACCTCCCAAAAATACATTTATTAATCATTATAACTATTATTATCATATATTATTGGTATAGGATGAAGTATTTAGAACAACTGTATTAGAACCATTTGGAAGATTTTGTTCATACTTCCCTGAAGTTAATGAAGCTATAAAAAGACGTCAAAAGAAACTATTAGATTATGATACACAACGATCAAAAGTACGTAAGTTGATTGATAAACCTAGTGAAGATCCTCAAAAATTACCATTGGTAAGTATACTTTTTTTAAAGAAAAATAAAACAAGTATAAAATAAAAGATCATATCTTAAAAATCTTTATTCATATTATATAGGCAGAACAAGAAGCTAATCTTGCAAGAGAAATGTATGAAAACATCAATACCATTTTAATAAATGATTTACCTAAACTTGTTGAATTGCGTGTTCCTTATTTGGATCCCTCATTTGAAGCATTGGTTAAATCTGAATTACATTTCGCTCAAACTTGTTATGAACAATTAGAAGGATTAAGACATCATTTCCCACCAGAACATGAAAATGATCAAAGAGTAGATAATGTATTACAACAAATGCGTGAATTAACTATTTGTGGCAACTTTTAAAAACTATCAACATTTAATCCTATTTTTTTTTTTTTATTGTTATTCTTATTCTTGCTATTCTTTACCAACCTTTATTATTTATTATAATTATTACTGTATAATCATCAAATAAAATAGTGTATAAATTATTATTATTATTATATTCCAATTTTAGTTTTTTTTAATAAAACTATATTATATGTATATCTTTGATAATTTTTATCATATATGTGTGTGAAAGAATAAAAATTTCAGTTTGGTATGGTATAATATATATATATCACAGATGCCTTGAAAAATCTAAAATGTCTATGGATTTATTTAATAAAAATAAGGTATTAGGCTAATTTAATACTTAGTTTATTGTTCTTGAGTGATTTATGTTTTTTATTTATGCATTTTAAATCAAAATTAGCGGAAAAAAAATTGTCAAAATCTGTATATTTTCGAATTTTTGCAAGGGGGTTTATACATTAAAATCTCTTCGATTTTTGATCAAAACTCACATTTTTTTCTTTCTTTTTTTTAATATATATATTGATTCTACTTCTCATCTTTAGTTATACTATACATTTAAAGGTTCTTTTTTATGTGTATATAACGTTTTATTAAGGATAAAATATGCATATGTACATATATAAATGAAATCTACTTTAGATTTTTGTGATTATTTACATCAGCATGTTTCTTATTATCGTACAAAAATGGACGAATCAAAAAAGGAGCATGATTATAAGAAAATAAAACTTTTTTAATGATACCATATGTTTATACATATAAATGATATATGCATTAACCACTAGATTTTTATGGATGATTGGCATCAGATTGTTTATTATTATCATAAAACCCTAGAAATGAAGAAAATGAAAATCCCTATAATAAAATAGTTTAATAGCATTAGTTTTAATTATAAAATGAATCTAATATTAACTTTTTAAATATCTAATGAATTTTTGTTTTTTTTTTTTTTTTTCACCAAAATGCTCATTATTCATAATAGAAGTTGGATGAATAATAAAATAAACATGATCGTAAGAAAATAAAAAACAGTTTTAAGTAGAAGATATATATATACACACCTTTCAGTTAGGTATAATTTAACTATTGGATTTTTTTTTAGATGATTGGTACCAGCATGTTTATTATTATCATAAGAATTTCAGAAATAAAAAAAACTGAAAGTTCATAAGTTTTAATAATAAAATGAATCTGTCGTTTCTCTTTAATTGATGAATTTTTGCTTTTTTTATATCAAAATGTTCCTTATTGTCATAAGAAGACGTGTGAATAAAAAACTAAGATTGATCATAAGAAAATAAATAACTTTTGTTAATAACCTAAATGTATATCTAAATTTTATGGCTATCAAAAAAAGCCCAGCATATGGCGGAGTTTACTTGGTGGTCAAAGTTGGTTATTTTTTCCACTAAATAATAAAAGGGTAATTTTTATTCTCGTTTTCCTTGTTCTTTTTTTTTTAGTTTTGTTATTACACTAATTTTATTAATTAAAAAATAATGGCAATTCAAAGAAGAAATATTTCAGAAAAAGCACCAATTGATATCAATCCAACTACATCCCAAGTATATCAGCAAAAGCATCCAATTCATGCAATCTACTCTTCTTTGCCCACTATAGTCATTGCTGGTACAATATCATTTTTTATTCATTATTTTTACTCTACTTCTGAACCAATAACGTAAATAATAATAATAATAATAATAATAACAGTGATAAATAGAAAAAATAAAGAAAATAAATGTATCATATATTTTTTAGTCTAACTTTTTATTATTTTCATAAATATCACTATTATTAAAAAATAGAAAAAATGTTTTATATTATGGAACAACACTAAGTTTTATAATATTATGCAGCATTTTTATTTTTTTACAAGCAAATCATGTCTCCTATGAAGATTGGAAAAAAAATCAAACGACTAGCCGTTGTATTCACTTGGCAGCTATCACTAGTTTTATATCTATTATTGGATATCATATTATATATTGGAAAATATATGGTTTTCTCACAACAATATTTTTAACTTCATTATGTGCATTTATTTTTTCCATTTTATCAATAATAACAAGTTTTATATGAAGAAACTAGTAAAAAATGAGAAAAATAAAGACAAAAAAAAACATATAAATGTATTTTTTTTATTGTTGAATATGATATAAAAAAAAATTGAAAAATTATTATGAGATTATTTATAGTTTTAGATATTTACGAGTATGGGTATTAATTAAATACCTCATTCTTATAATAGTTACTATTATAAGATAAATACTATGAATTTTTTTTTACGATTATTATTAATTTTTGTTAATATTATTATTTAAGTAATGACAGTGGGTTCAGTACGACCAGTGAATTCTTTTAATTGGGATAATTCCAAGGCAACATCAATTAAGGGTTTAAGAGCAACTTGTGTATCATTAGCATATTCTGCAGGATTATCAGAATATTTTTCAACATATAAACGAACTGTGGCACCTTGAGACCCAGTACCTGATAAACGAATAACTAAACGAGAAGTATCTTCAAAAATAATACGAATACCTTGATTTTTAGAAACACTACCATCAATTGGATCATTATAGGCAAAATCATCTAAAGTCTTAATCTTGAAATCACCAATAGTTTTGCCGACCCATTCACCATTTTCAATGTATTTTCTAAGTCTAGCTACCATTTCATCTGCACCTTTTGATTCTACATCTTCATAATCATATCTTATTAAAATAATTATAATATTAGCATTATTATATTCAATTATAGATAAATGAATAAATCATCGTTATTGTTATATCTATCCTTTTTTTTTACTTTTAATTCTTCATTTATTCTTTTTTTCTTTTTCTTTTTTATTTTTATTATTTTACCTTGAGAAGAAGTTACGGCCGTAAATCTTGTAATGACTTTGAAGAATATCATTTACACCAGTACCTGGAGTTTGTTTATTTACATAAGCAAGAATACTAATCCAAGCAACAATAGCCCAAATACCATCCTTTTCACGGATATGATCGGAACCAGTACCAAAAGATTCTTCACCACAAATAGAACATCTTTTAGCATCCATAAGATTACCAAAGAATTTCCAGCCAGTAGGTACTTCAAAGTATTCTAAACCTTTCTTTTTAGCTACTAAATCTAAAGCAAGGGAAGTAGGCATACTACGAGCAAGACCATGAACACCATTTTCTTTGAAATAAGGAATAGCATCCTTAGCATAATGAGCAATGATAGCTACACTATCACTTGGTGTTACAAAGGCATTTTTACCAATAACCATATTACGATCACCATCACCATCTGAAGCAGCACCAAAATCATACCCTTCTTTATTGACTCGTTCTACTAAATCATGTGCATAAGTTAAGTTTGGATCGGGGTGGTCACCACCAAAATCTGATAATGGTTTACATCTCATTACACTTGATTCAGGTAATCCAAGTTCTTCTACAAATAATCGATAACCATAAGGACCAGTAACTATATTTAAAAAAAGAAAATATATGGAAATAGATATAATTATTATCATTATATTATATATAATCAATTAACAAATAAAAAAAAAAACTTACCACCATTCATGCCATCAAATAAGACCTTAAATTCTTTATTATTGTTAAAGAATTCCTTGATAGCATCAAAGTCAAAAATAGATTTTAACATATCAATGTAATCAGTTACACCGTCAATAATTTCAACTGTTAAATCACCGGCTTGTTGTGTTCCCAATTGAGAAAAGTCAATCTAAAAAAATTTAAATATAGAAATAAAAATTTCATCATACATGTAAATAATAATAATAATAAAAATACATAATACGTAAATAAATAAAAATTAATATAAACAAAAATGCCAACTATTAAAAACTTACATCAGGAACTTCAGCTATCTTATATTCGGTAATAGTTTTAGTAATTTCATAAATTTTGTTTGTCACGTTTTCAGGTGCTGGGCCACCATTGGACATATTATATTTAATACCAAAATCATTATCAGGACCTCCTGGATTATGTGATGCGGTGAGAAGAATACCACCAGTTGCTTTTCGTTTACGGATTAAATTTGATACGGCAGGTGTAGATACAATACCATCTTTACCTACAATCAAGTGTTTAATCTATTTGTATAATAAATCAAAAAAAATAAATAGATTAATATCATCCATTTGTCTTTTTAAGGAAAAAAAAAAAATAGAAAATAGATCATATATACATTCATACATAGCCTTTCTTTCATTATTTTCTTCTCTTTTTCTCTTTCTCTTTCTTTTTCTCTTTCTTTTTTTCTCTTTCTTTTTTCTCTTTCTTTTTTCTCTTTTTCTCTATATATTTATATATAATAAAGCTTACACCAGCAGCAGCACTCATTTTAACAATAATTTGAAGTACTTCAGTTGAATAATAACGACCATCACCACCAACTACAAGCGTAGCACCTTTAGCACCACCTTCACTTTCAGGAATAGAATCTAAAATAGCTTGGATGAAGTTTTCTGTATAATGAGGTTGTTGAAAAATTTTAACGCGTTTACGTAAACCAGAAGTTCCTGGTTTTTGACCTTCAAAGGGTTTAGTGGCAATAGTTTGAACTGACATTATTATATTTTCTTGATATTAAATATATAGTTAAAAAAAAAAAGGAAAAAGAAAAAGAAAAAGAAAAAAAAAGAAAAAAAAAGAAAGAGAAAGAAAGTACTATTTAAAAAAAAGGTTTGCTTAAAAAAAATATAACATAATCAAACTGGGTTTAAATATTTTTTCTCTTTTTCTAATTTTGTCTTTTAATAAAATGGGATAAACTTGAAAATATTTTCCAAAAGGATCCAATATATAGTGGATGTGAATATTATAATTGTTCGGAGAATTTGAATTAAAACCATAAAATAATCTTTTCGAAATACAAACAGATTTTTTAACTTTCGAAAGTTTCCCTTTTCTTTTTTGATCCCCAACTTAAAAAAACTGTGATACAGCTCATCTTTTATTGCCTTATTGGAAATATTATGCGGTCGTTTTCCCTCCCCCAAAAAAATATAAAAATAATAATACTTTTATATATTATAAAATAACAACAAATTCAACTTTGTTTTTCTGTTTAAATAAATAGTATCGTTTAATTATCCCCAAAAAATAAAAATAATCAAATATATAAAAATAATCAATTAAATATAAACTACCCTTAAAATAAAACCATTGAGAGAGAGTAAAAATAATTGATTTGGTATGAAATAAAATAAGTATTAGAAATTAAGTATGTTTTTAAAACGAATTATTAAAAAATCATGCAAGTAATATCTCATCAATTGAAAAAAATTATGATGAATCAAAAATACATTAGAAGAAAATAAAATAGGTATTCTATTTCTTGGTAAGAATGATATGACCTTATATATACACAAAGTATGATCTAGATAAAAGTAAAATAATGCATTATTAATAGTAGGTAATCCGTTATTCCTTTAAATATAAACATATATTTGTTAATATAAATTCTTTGATTATGTTTGTTTAATTTCAATGTTTAACTATAAAAAGTATTAGCTCTTATTACTATTATCTTATTAAACTAGTTTTATTGTGATACTTTTATAAATAATTTTTTAGAGAATCAAATAAATTACGCGATCATTTAAATAAAATAAAATAGACAAATAAATATAAGCAAGAATGGATGAATGAATAACCAGCCAATAACAATCTTTCATTTTTAAGCCAATCATGTTTGCCTGGCTACATCTCTGCCTGACGACAGCGGAGTTTTAAAGGGGGCTGCACTTACCTTTTTCCTTTTTATATTTTTTCCTTCATTTTTTTTTTCTATTCCCTTTCTTCCCCTTTTTGTCCTCTTTTAATATTATTAACTTTATTAATATCAAATATAATATATATATATATATATATATATATACTAACACGTATATATAAATTCATAAATAAGAATTTATATCTATTTTATTTATAAACACTTATATATATAATATAATGAATTATGATTCTTCATCCTTTGCTTCTATGGGAACTTCTTCAGTAACAAATGATGATGCTGGAAACAATAATACTTCAACTTGGCCAGCACTTCCTAATTTATCAATAACACCAAGTGAAAGCACTAATTCATTATCATTTAGAAAAAATTATGATACCTTACTAAAAGAAGTTTTAGAAGATGATGAAAGTCAGTTAAATATGATATATGGTTCTGATCAAGATGCTCCAAATGACATGGATCTTGATGCTGCTACAGCTGAATTAACTGAATTAAGTGACGAGTTACGTGCTGTTTTAGAAGATAGAGCTCTTGCTGATAAATATCTTGCTGATTTAAAATCCTATATGCATCAACGTAGTCATTCTATGGGATCAATGGCAAGTGTTAAAGGTGATTTTTCAAGGTAAGAAGAAAAAGAAAAAAATAAAAATGCAACTAATAAATGTATTAATAATTGTATGAATTGTATCTTTTTATATAAATGATCAGCCCAACCACACCACTGCAGCCCACTTTTAATATTCAATCTACGACAAATTCAGCAGGATTTAATATTCAACAAGATCCATTATCAAAAGTATTGGATTCAGTACCATATCAAACACGTTTAATCAATGGAGTACAATCATTATTAGATTTAGAAAAAAAATTAATTGCAATAAAAATACCAGAATTAGATTTACCTACAGTATCAGATACAGTTATTAAAGCTAGATTAATTGATCTTTATAAAATACAAGATGATTTAAATATCCATTTACATGGTGGACCATTAGTACGCAATACACATCGTTTACCTATTGGAGATAAGAAAAAAAAGGAAATCGATCGATTATTAGATCAAGTCACTAAAGAAATAGGATTATATGAAGAATTTGTTAAAAGAGGTATACAACTACACATACATACAAAAAAAAAAAAAAAAAAAAAAAAAAAAAAGAAAAGAAAGAAAGGAATAATGGACTTATATATTATATATATTCTATTTATAAATAGACAACTATCTTAGCCTGGAAAATATACTTAATGAATCTGATAGTTCTGAAGATGAATATCTTGATTCAGATACTAAATCAAGCATTGCACACTTTGTAAATATATAAATTTACTAGTACTATTATTACTATTATTAAAAAAAATATACTAACTGGTAAATTATTTTTATGGTCATTTAGGAAACTTCCTCAGATATATCAAAAATAACATCAGGTACACCAACATCACCTAGACCTTATTCAACAAATGAAGCTACATCATCTGGTACAAGTTCTGTTTCCTTACGACGTGTCATTTCACAATCTTCTTTGGCTTCATTAAAAAGTGCAAAACGTTTTGATACCTCATCTATAGCAGGTGACTCTATACAGTCTTTTGATGCTATTTCTGATCCATCTATGTCTCAGCTTTTAGGTACTGAAGATAATAAATATAATGATGAACAATCAACTCCTTCTGAGGCTTTTAAATGGACACCTTTAAAAAAAATATCTGAACACTTATATTCAAAAGATATAAGACAACAAAGTGGATTAGTATCAGTATTGGCTGTAAGCATTATTAATATTACTTACTATCTATTTTTTTTATATAAAATAAAAATAAAAGAAAAAAAGAAAAAAGACTAACAATAGTGATTATATATATAGGTTAGTGGTGTTATTGCAGTTGGAACTACACGTAGTCTTGTTTATGTATATGATTATTCTCAAAATTTAAAATGTGTTCTTGGTGATATTCATAGAGCAGTTGAAATAGGCGCAGTTACTTCATTGGCAATATCAGCAGATTATACAACTATTGCATGTGGATATAGTAAAGGTCATATAGTCATTTGGGATATTCGTAAACCGCAACATCCTGTACGTACAATTGATCCAATACCCGTTAATCAATTATTAGCTGCTTCATCTATACCAACTAATACCAACACTACAACTGCTTCTACAAATATTAACAATAATAGTAATAATAATAATAGTAATAGTAATGCACCAAATGATACCACACCATCTACATCTCCATCTATACCATCAACTACACCGCAACCTGGAAATCGTAAAGAAGGGCATATACATGGTTCAGCGATTTTACATATCGGATTTATAGGAATTAAGAAAACAGAGATTGTATCAGGTGATGATCAAGGCATGGCATTCTACCATGTTTTATATAAAGTTATGATGGTGAATGCAGTAGATACCACAAGAATTTTAGGTCGATATCAAAATCTTTCATTTTCACCTATAGGACTTGGATTATCAGGTTTAAGAAAAAATAATGCCTCTTCTTCCTCTCTATCAGATGCATTATCTTCTTCTTTTCCATCGGCAATACCTACAAAACCAAGAAGACCAAGTACTGTATTTGCAATGCAACCTCTTCCTCTTGGCCAAATACCTCATCCAGCTGAAAATTTTGCTTTAGTAGCTTTACTCACTCCTTATAAAGTAATTTATATAAATATAATCATAACCTATGTTTTACATAAATATATATAAACTGTAACTTTTTTTTGTTAAAATAGATGATTATTGTTGGCCTTAAACCTTCCCCACAAACAAAATATAAATTCCTTAAACCAAAAACAAATCATCAACCAATTAACACTACTGCATCTTCATCTACTACTACTAATTCCACGGCTGCACCACAAAATGAATCACAGCAGCAGCAAAATCAACAACAATCCAATGATGTAATAAGTGAAAATTTATCTGGATGTCTTGCATGGTTACCTGTTACTAAACCTAATGGAACTATAAACAAAGATATTGTAAAAGTAAAAGGTAGGGATCTACATATATATATTTATTATTAAACATTATGTAATTCTTATAAAAAAATTACGAATATTATTATAATAAATTTACGTATACTATTATAATAAATATATATAATTAAAATATAGATAAACGATTTCAAAAAGAATCAATCACACTGTCATCATCATCATCTGGGGACCCTATGTTGGCATTTGCTTGGGGAAATCATTTATTTATATTACGTGTTGCTGTTGAAAATACTGAACCACAACGTCCTACGAATAGATTCCGTAGTCCAAAACCTAAACGTGGGACAAAACTTGAGTTTATTAAACTTGGAGAAAAACAATTAGATGATTCGATTGTTGGAATACAATGGATTAATCGTCAGGTAAGTTTTGATATATTTGTACAAAGGAAAAAAAAAGGCATATAATTTTTTTAAATTCCATTTTATTTTATCTTTTAGATCCTAGTATTATTCACACCTAATGAAG
This sequence comes from Cunninghamella bertholletiae, assembly GCA_037043795.1. Classification (NCBI taxonomy): domain Eukaryota; kingdom Fungi; phylum Mucoromycota; class Mucoromycetes; order Mucorales; family Cunninghamellaceae; genus Cunninghamella; species Cunninghamella bertholletiae. Next base: position 4,913,724 of record JAZGVP010000001.1, read on the forward strand.
AAATGATATTGTTTGATCCAAAAAGAATGGATAAAATAGAACACACCAGTATTCAACATAAGCAATTAGTATATCATGACTGGTTTAACGTACCATTACATGAATTGACAAAACCAACAATAGAAACAATTCCAAATTTAAATGATATAGACATAAATTCACCTAATACAGCTTCTACTACTACTACTATAAAGACTATTGAAATGGCATATTATCATTCATTGAAAGGATATAAAGGAAAAATATTTTTATTGGTAAGATTTATATTATGTGCATATCTATTATTTTTTTAATGATACAATTATTAATACGGTTATCATTTAATTAGGGTTTAGAACAGTTATATGTTGGTCATTTATTATCATGGGCAGACCGTATTCTTGTACTTATGAAAGCTGGAGATTTTTTGGAAGCTATACAGTTAGCAACATCATTTTATAATGGAAAATTGATCCAAACAGTAATTGGATTACCAGAAGATGAACAACAAAGAAAACAATTAGTAGGTGAAAAACTTATGGAATTATTAAAAGCATCCTTAAATTATGTATTTAATCCATCAAGAAAACCACTATCATCACAACAACAAAATGGAGAGGAAAGGACCACTAACACCACCTCTACCATTATTGTGCAAACAAATCCAATCTTAACTACAAATGGAATTGATATGCTTCTTATAGATAGAAAAAGAAATGCCGATGCTTACGATAATAATTCAGATGCTATATTATATCAAGAATTAGCCAAATGTTGTGTTGATGCAAGTATTAGCATGGATGATGAAACCTTTTTATTTGAAACTGCATATGAACAATTTGCTGAAAATGGTGTACAAGGTTACTTTTTAGAAGTACTTGAAGATTATATTGTATCCAAAGAACTGCGGACCATTCCACCAGATATTATGAAAGATTTAGTAACACATTATAGCGCATATGGAAGATTAGAATCTTTAGAACGTATTATATGGCATGTCAATCCGGAATGTTTAGAATTTCAGCAAATTCTCACCATATGTCAACGCGAAGGATTATATGAAGCAATGATGTATTTATGGAATATTAGCTCACAGGATTTTGTCAGCCCATTAGTTGAAATGCTTAAGATCATACGTCAACTTCTTTCAAAAACGGAAGATAAAAACCAAAATAAGCATCATACTAATAATAATGGTATTGTTGTTGATCAAGATGTTCGTTATCATCAAGCGGAAAAGGTATTTGATTATCTCAAAATGGTTTTACGTGGGCTTACTTATCCTGATGGCACACCTATTAAATCACCTATTCATCGTCGTGAATCCTCTACTCATGCTAGTGAAGCTCGTAGTGCAGTCTATTCATTTATTTTTTCTGGTAGATGTTTAGTATGGCCTAAAGTGGGTGGTAAATTAGTTCTTACAGTGGATGAAAATGATGCCATGACAGAACCAACTTATCCCTATCTTCGATTACTTTTAAGATTTAATACTAAAAAATTTTTAGAAACATTAGAAGTAGCATTTGAAGATCCTTGGCTTAATGGTGGTGATGATATTGTAACTAGTACATTTGAAGGTGATGTTTTGCAAGGCAAAGTCATTAGTCGTCAAATCATTGTTAACACTTTATTTGATGTCATGGGAGGTAGAAATTCTACAACATCAGCATTACAAGTACCTAATAATAATAATAATAGTAATAGTAATTCATTTTTATCTACACCACGTTTACGTCCTTCTATTTCAGCATCCACCATTCATTCAGGCATAAATAATTTCAAAGGATCAGGAACATCTTCTGAAACAACTTCTTATCTTGATGATCAATACCAAAATGATACAGGCTCAACATCATCATCACCATCCTCTACTAGTGATGATTTATTACAACTTTATATATTTATTGCAAACAATTTACCCAAATATACCACCTTTATTTATCTTTCACAAACAACAAGACAACAAATTTTATTAAGATTAGTTATCAATGATAGAATGGGTTATCGAAATAAAAATATGGATGATAATACCAGAAATGAAAGGCAAAGAGCAGTACAAGAATTATTATCTGTATATACACCTAATAATAAAGAAGCTATGATCTCCTTATATGAAGAAGCTAAGTTTTGGGATGTATTGGAAGAAGTACATAGAAAAAATAAAAGATATGGAAAATTAGTAGAAACTTATCTTAAAAATGCAATAGATACCTCTAATATAACAGATAATAACAATAATGGTAATTTTTACTCTCATGAAGATATTTTGATGAAACAACAACGTGTATTCGATTGTGTAGAAATGCTATTAGATGATACCTCTATATTAACAGATCGTCAACGCCAGGATGTAAAAAACACTATTTTAATTCGTATTTCACAATTTGTGGATATTGATGGTCAACGTACAGCAGATCTCATTGAAAAATATTTTGACGCTAATCATCATGATATTGTAAAACGTTTAAGTGAAGATGTAGAGTTTGATGATGATGAAGATGATGTTGTTGACAATAATGATAGTAGTGATAAATTTAATGATATGAACAGTAGTGATCAATCATCGTCTTCAACTTTATCTAATGGTATAACTAATGATGGTTTTTCAAATATAAAATCAACTAACTCCTATGTACGTATGGCTGATAAACGTATCTTTTCTTATTTACGTGGATTATTAGAACCTCAATATTTGACTTCTTCCCCTCCTCCTCCTTTTTCTTCAACTTTAATTCACTCGTCTACATTCAATCATGTGCTAACACCTATACCAAATAATGAATTAATAACAGAGGATGATACTCATTTTGTAAATAATGAATTTCAACAACAGCAATCTAAACAACAAATATCTACCACAATACAACGTAATAATATTGATGCAAATCTTCAAGAAAAATATATTGATTTAATGTGCCGATTTGATCCATCTGGTGTTTATGATTATTTAAATACAAAATTATATGATTATGAAACTCATATGAATCAACTTATAGCTCAACAACAGCAGCAACAACAACAGGAAGAAGAAAATGGAATGGCAAGCGAAATAAACCATTTAATCAATGGATCTTACCGTATCAATTTAGATACATTATTAAAAAGTTGTGAAATTTATGGAGTTACAGATGCAGCTGTTTGGATTATGGAAAAAAAGGGACAAATTCAAGGAGCTTTAGAAAAAATTTTAGAAGTTGGAAAAGAAAAAGTACAAATGATTTTACAAATTATAAAACAACAACAACCATGGACTTTTGAAGATCAAAGTAAAATTAGTATAGGATTAATTGGTCTTAACGGTGTTTTAAAAGTCGGGACAAGATTATGTGATAATAGTACAAATTACAGAAATATTAATAAAAATGAGCAAGAAAAAACAAAGCAAAAAAAAGAAGGCACTGATGATGAAGTTGATGATGATGATTATGATGATACCACTGAATCATTATGGTTTAGATTATTAGATATTTATGTAGAGTCATCAAAGGAAATTCATTATGCATTAGATAAAAACAAAAATCCAAACTTATCATTACCATTAGGTGTTCAACAATACATTATCTCCACTTTTAGATCTTTTGTGGATTCTATTTTTGGATCATTATTGTTATCAACATCACCTCAGGTTTCTTTACCAAGACTTTTATTAAGGTTAATTGATTCACAAACAAAAGGGGAAACCACTTTTGCTGATTTTAGAGATATGTTTTTCAGCATGTTGGATACTTATAAATATGAAGGCCAATTATTAGAATTAACAAATCATTTATTTGATCAGGATTTATTTTTGGGTGTACAAGACCTGGTAAGAAATCATAAAAAAGGCTGGCGTCCTCAATCAACATTATGCGATATTTGTAGAACAAATGTTTTGGATATCTCTTTAATGCAACCTAATATATGGGAAGAACAACAGAAACAACAACAAGATGATGACGATGAAGAAAATGATGATAATGATGATAATGAAAAAGAAAAAATGAAAAAGAAAAAGATTGTAGTATATCATTGTGGACATGTTTATCATCGTCAATGTTTAGATTTACAATTAGGAAAAAATGATGATCAGGATTTAAAACAACTTTATTGTATTATATGTGATAATTATCGACAACCTATTACCTCTTCAAATAATAATAATAATACTCCACATCCTACAACAACCCAATCAATAGAAATTGCAACTATTGATAAAGGAAAATCAAAAGCAACATAATTACTTATGTCTAATCGTATTTATATTAATATTTTAAATAAAAAGAGAAAAAGAAAGAAACACTGTTATAATAATAATAAAAAGTAAAAATCATGCTATTTTATTTATCATATGATTCATCTTCACAATGAAAGACATTAATTTATTCAAAATAGTCAATTCATTATATATTTACATATATGTACGCGTACTTACATAATTTATAATCATATATATATATATATATATATAAAAAGAAGACTTTTTTTCTTGCTCTTTTATAATAATAACATTATTATTTAAAAAATAAAAAAGGTATTTGATTATCATTTTTACCCCATTGATTTAGAAAGGATTTATGTAATATATACCATAACTTATTTTTTTTTATAGTTATAGTTTATGTAGAAAAGCATGATATTCATTTTATATGTATATCAGAAGATCAGGTGATAACTTTCAAATATACTTCTGACTAGAGCATTTTACCCCATTTACAATCCTGGGTTTTAAAATTTTAATTTTTCGGACGATTAATCCTTGATTGTTGTGCTTTTTTTGTCGAAATAATATTATTTCATATTTTTTGTATTGTTTTTTTCTACCCCATCAGTGGGATTAGAATTTTTTTATGATTTAAATATGATTAGTATATATACGTTTATAAATAACAAAAATTTCAATATCATTTTAATTTTGTCATATTATTTTTATACACATATATATAATATACACATATATATATACATATATATATTTGTGTATAAAAATAATATGACAAAATTAAAATGATATTGAAATTTTTGTTATATAATATTAAAAGTACATTTTTATGATTAAATTTGATTTTCTATAAAATTTATTGGGGATAATAGAGATATATGTCATTTTTTTTGCTTTATATATATTTGTATATATTATTATTTAATATCATCCTTTTCACGTGGTAACCAAAATGAATTGAAAGGTGAAGGAGCTTTAATTTTTTCTATAGTCAAGCTTTTTTTATTTCATTTTTTATATGCGTAAGGTGAAAAGTCCAAAAAAGGTGAGATTTTTCATTATACCTGAAAAAAAAAATGATTTAAATACCCCACAATTTTTTTTTACTTCTTTTCTTTTCACTCTTCTTTTTTTCCCTTTAATTTTTTAAATAATATAGATATCCCTTTATATATATATATATAAATTGAAACATAATGTCATCTACTCTTAAACCTATTGAACAACCATTAACTCAAGAGCAAATCTATGCTCAAAAAGTAGAGTAAGTCATTTATTTTATTCAGCAAAAATAGGAAGAAAGGAAGAAGAAAAAAAGTAAACTAATTTATATATCTCTAGTCCTGTTAATAGTATGAATGAAGAACGTTCTAAGGCCAAGTTCAACGTTAGAGAATTAACTTATTTATTAGATGGTGATCAAAAAGCTACTGAAGTAAGTCATACACTTTAAAGAAAAAAAATGATATACAATACATTAATAAGAAAACTAATTGCATACACTTTTATTATTATTACTATTATTATTATTAGTTTAAAGAAAAGGTTATGTTAGACTTTGAAAGAGATCCATTATTCAAAATGGATGATATCCATGACTTAACTAAAGCAGAGCTTCGTGAACGTACTATTGAAAAGGTAATAAATAGATATAAAAACATACATAAATAATTAAGAAAAAAAAGAAATGAATGTAAAAAAGAATAGAAAGTGCAGATAAGGAATAGAATAAATTTTAAATGGGTACAATAAATATATGTGTATTAAATATATAATATATCTTTAAAAAAATGATTATTATATAGTTCCGTAGTATGGTTCATTATCTTCAAACTGATTCTATTGAAAATTTCAAAAAACGTATGGAAGTTGTTAGTATGATTGATCCTGGTTTCTGGACCCGTTTTGGTGTACATTATGGTTTGTTTGTTGGTGCTTTACAAAGTAATGCTACACCTGGTCAATTAGGTTATTGGTTTGAAAAAGGTGCTATTGGTTTAAACAATTTTGTTGGTTGTTTTGCTATGACTGAACTTGGCCATGGCTCTAATGTTCCTGGTTTGGAAACTACTGCTACTTTTGATGAAGCTGCCGATCAATTCATTATTCATACCCCTACCGTAACTGCTACTAAATGGTGGATTGGTAAATAAATATAATGATGATAATAATAATAATAAATAGGAATAAATTATTAGATAATTAATATTCTTTTTTTTAAATAATAATAATAATAATAATAATATAATCAATATTATTTAGGTGGTGCTGCTCATAGTGCTACACATGCTTCAGTATTTGCTCAATTAATTGTTAAAGGAAAACGTTATGGTACTAAATGTTTTGTTGTTCCTCTTCGTGATCCCAAGACTTATGATCTTTTACCTGGTATTAATATTGGTGATATTGGTAAAAAGATGGGTCGTGATGGCATTGATAATGGATGGATTCAATTCACCAACGTACGTATTCCTCGTGGCTATATGCTTCAAAAACACACTAAAGTTTCACGTACTGGTGAAGTAAAAGAACCTAAATTACAACAATTAACCTATGGTGCTCTTTTACAAGGCCGTGTTGCTATGGTTGTTGATAGTGGTAACGTATCCAAGAAAGCATTAACTATTGCTATTCGTTATGCTGCTGTTCGTCGTCAATTTGCCAATTCTAAATCTGGCGGTGTTGAAACTAAATTATTAGACTATCCTATTCATCAACGTCGTTTAATGCCATTATTAGCCCAAACCTTCGCCATGTTATTCACAGGTACTGAAATGACTCTTATGTTTAACTCTATGATGACTCGTTTAGAAGGTGCTAAAGAAGGTGATAAAGATTTAGATGAAATTGTTGAAGCCTTAAAGGAAACTCACTCTACTAGTGCTGGTCTTAAAGCTTTCTGTACATGGAATTGTCTTAGCACTATTGAACAATGCCGTCAATCATGTGGTGGTCATGGTTATTCCGCTTATACTGGTTTAGCCGCTATGTATCAAGATTTCGCTGTTCAATGTACTTGGGAAGGTGATAACACTATTTTAACTTTACAAGCTGGTCGTTATTTAATTTCATCTTATCGTGAAGCTGTTAAAGGTAAGAAATTATCCCCTGGTGTTGGTTATCTTAATAATTTGAATACCTTAATTGGTAAACGTTGCCCTGCTAAGTCTGCTCAAGACATCCTTAATCCTCAAATGCTTATTGAAGGATGGCAAGTCGTTTGTGCTAATGCTGTTAAGAATGCTGGTTTAGAATTTGAAGCTTGTATTGCACGTGGTTTAGATATTGATGATGCTTATGAAGAATGTTCTCAAACTCGTTTATATGCTGCTAAACTTCATTCATACAGTTACTTATTCAATAGATTTGTTGATGGCGTTTCTAAATTACAAGGTAACTTGGCTGTTGTTATGAGGGATGTATGTTTATTATATGGTCTTTATACCATTGAAGAAAACGCTGGTGCTTTCTTACAATATGAATACTTCTCTCCTCAACAAATTGAATTTGTTCGTAACCAAGTCAATGCTTTATGTAAAGCCGTTCGTGATCAAGCTATTCCATTAGTAGATGCTTTCAATTTATCTGATTATGTCGTTAATTCTCCTCTTGGTCGTAAAGATGGTAATGTTTATACTGCTTACTTTGAGCAAGTTAAACGTCAAAACCCTCAAGGTGAACATCCTTACTTTAATAAATTAATCAGTCCTTTAATTCATCGTACAAGAGCTGATGAAGAAGATGAATACGAAGATGAACAAGCTGGCTTGGAAGATGATGACGAAGATGATGAATAAATTATTTTTAAAAAAATAATGGTTATAATATAATATATATACATATATAAATTATAAATAGATAATAATAATATTAATATTAATTATAACTCATATTTTGTATAATTTATTTTTCTCTTTATTTTTCTTTTTTACGTTTTTCTTTATTTTATTTCTTTGTATTATGCCTCTCTCCCCTACTTTATTATAGTAAAATATACATTTATATGAATATGATTCCTTGCTTATATATATATATCTACATAAATACAATTATTACAATAAACATCTTACCGAATATAGGTCCTTCATTTTTTTTATGCAATTGATGTATCATATATTATAGTAAATTTGTTTTAATGGAACCCTTATATTTGCGTTAAAAAAAAAATAATAAAGATGTTGTAACAATACATATACTTTTAGATAATCTCCATTTATTTATAAAGAGAAATTTTGTTTATATACATAAAAGAATAAAATTTTCAGTTTAGTATAGCATAGGATATAGGTATATCTTACAGATGTATTAAAAAATTATAAAATGGCTTTTTATATACTTATTTTTATTAAATAATTAAGTTAATGGATATACATTAAAAAAGTCTATTTTTGATCAAATTTCAATTTTTTTTTCATTCTTTTTTTTTATATATATCGATTCTACTTATCATCTTTAGTTATACTATACCTTTAAAGTGATTTTTTTATAAGTATGTAACTGTTTTATTAAGGATTAAGAAAAAAAGTATATATACACATAGCTGCCATTATCTTTTTAAATATTTGATAGATTTTTGATTTTTTCACATCAAAATGTTCTTAATTCACATCAGAAGATGGATGAATAAAAACAAAAAACATGCATGTTTATAAGAAAAAAAAACACTTGTAAGTAAACCATGTAAGTATATATGTCTTTTAGTTAGATATGCTTTAAACTTTAGATTTTATGTATGATTAATTTCATAATGTTTGTTATTATCATAAGGATTCATAGAAATAAAGAAAATGAAAAGTCATATAATAAAATAGTTGCATAGCAGCTGATTTAGTAATAAAATGAATCTGTCATTTTCTCTTTAAATATTTCATAAATTTTCAATTTCTTTACATCAAAACGTTTCTTATTAACATAAGAATATGTATCAATAAAAAATCAAACTTAATCAAAAGAAAATAAAAAAAAAAACCTTCATTAATAGTCAAAATAAAATTTCAAAAGAATAAAAAGTTACTCATTATTCCAAAACATAAAAAAAGAGAGAGAAAGACGGACTTTAAATGACTAAAAAATCATCTGAATCAGATAACTTATTATCAATACCCCAATTTAGAATAATTCAATGTGAAATTTAATACTATTACCAATGCTTTTGAGTTACTTGGTGTTAATTTTACTTTGGTATATCACTTACCTTAAAGCACCAAAAAAGTTTATTTTATATTCATTTAATAAATAAAGAAGCTTTTGCAGAAAAATAAAACTACATTATGCTGACACATAGATGAAAAGCAGCAACACTGTATATAATACAATTAATTATATGATAACAAAATTTAGAAGGATTGCAAAGATAACATTATTTTTTTAATGAAAAGGGTTAATACATTTTCATTTTATTTTAATAACTTTCTTCCACTACTATACTTTTTTCATTGTGCTTTTACTCTATCTATTTTTCAGCTTAAATACTATTCCATACAGGTGTTTCTATATATATAGTTTTTTTTTTAGGACCTTTTTTGTTATATATTTAATATATATATAAGAATGAAATATGCTAAATAGATAAAAAAAAAAAAGGTCTATACATTAAAACAACCACAATCATCAATTTGCATATTAAAAAAATCACAAATTCCCAGCAATCCGATATACTTCATAACAAGACTTAGCACTCAATACTAGTAACAAGAGTTGAAACAAACATAGTTCAAAAATGCCTATACCAAGATAGACATCAAGGTATAATCCATAAAATATTCACAAGAAAGATATTAATAGAAACATATTCATCGTCACCAATACTTAATAAAAAAGATTCTGTAAAGAAAAAAAACCAAGTAGTTTATTCAAAAATTTTAACACAGCTATAAATAAGTTTAGGTAAAAAAGATAAAAAAAGGAAGTAAAAATAAAATAAAATAAAATAAAAAAGATAACCAATATAAATCATTCCAACAAGAATGTAAAAATTGCTTTCGCATTATTATACAAAGGAACAACTCAATTGTTTGTACATATATTAGATGAACTTACAAATGAGATGTACTATTATAAGTGATAATATTTATGATAAATATATTTTTTTAAGTAAATATTTCCTTGTATTGTTTTTTTTCATGCTTTACACTGAGATAAACTAAGATGTAACCATTTGTATAACCAGAATGAAATTGCTTTGGGGTGTATAAAAATAACCATCCATTCTTACTTTTTTATGACTTGAATACAAGGTATTACCTTTTTTTTTTTTTACTTGCTCATTCTTCAAATAAAAACACGATACTGCTAGTTAAATGATCATCAAAAGCCTCCTTATAGTATTATTGGTATTCTCTTTAATCACTATATGTTACAGTGACATACGGAACTTGAATAGCTGTAACTTGAAGTTTGTATCATTAGGAACAATCAGTGGTATATTATGCGGAGGGGCAACGGTTAACCCTGTTTATTGTTTTAAATTAGCTGCAAAAATAGGTGATGTTGGATAAGCAGCATGTAGTTTGTACTTTAACACTAATAAAAGATACATAGAACACTATAAATCGTCATTTTGATGAACGTAACAGTTTCATCGGCAAGCTCTATTAAAACTATATAATTGGAAGACTTCTTAAACGTTTGATTAGGATAACATGGGAGTGGGAAAGAAAAAACCTTAAACAAATGGTTGTATTAAATATGATCAGTATTTTCATAAAAAACAGGCTGAGCTTTTTATTAAAATTCTTTTAGACATTATTGGGATATATCTTACTAACTGTTTAAGCTCTTAGTTTTTTATTTTTTTTTCTTTTGCCTAAATGGTATATTTGTTTGAAATTGATTAGCGAGAAAAAAAAATTAAACTACCGATATTCTTCATTAATATGCCTATATATGTACCTTTCCTTTAATAAAAAAAATATAAAATGCCATGGGTTTTCTCATTTTTATTACTTTACCTGGTATTTATTTTATTTTATTTTTATCTAATACAAAATGAATAAATGTAGCATTGAATGTTAATTTATTTATAAAAGAAATAATAACAGAAACAAAAGGAACATACCAAAATAATAACTTTTTTTTTTGACCATGCTGTTTTCAACGTTTTCTTAAAAAAAAGTTAATATCAATGAAACCGCCATTTTAAATTTAATATAAATAAAAATAGTATTGAACAATATTAACATTAATAAAAATAATACAAAATATGATATAATCGAATAATATTCATTGATTTAAAGATAATATAAATTAACAATATTAGCTAATAACTAATTCATTACGAACTATTAAAAAAAAAAAAAAAAAAAACTTTGGTATATTAATGCACTTTTAAGTAACAAAGTATGATTCAATTAATATAACGAAGCCTCATCTATTTTTAAAAAAAGTTACTTTATAGAATATTTTGGTTTTAGATACTTTATGGCAAAGCCCTTACAAAAAAAATGTTTCAACGCCTTTTCATTGTTTTCCTTTTTTTTTTTCTTCTAGAAAATTTAATATAAAATGGGATTCCATTTTCTCTTTTTTTTTTTTCTTATATATATTTATATATAAACTATTATCATAATTGAAAAAAAAATAAAATTAAAAATCAACAACAAAGAAGAATAATGAAGTTCCTTACTCTATTTATTATTACCTTATGGATGATCTCCATGTTTGTAATGGCAGGTGAAACTGAAGGAAATAATCAAAAAACTGAACAAGATCAAAAAACTAATAATGGCGAAGAAATGATGGATTCTGAAAAAAGTACTCATGACTATGAAGGTGATTGGAGACGATGCTATTGGACTGAGTAAATTGAATAAAAAGAAAAATAAATAACAATAAAAAAGATACATAAACTAACTTATTCATTTTTATCAAAAAAAAAAAATTCTTATAGATGTGGAAGAAGACCTCATTGTCCTTGGGGAACTTATTATGTAAATCAACGAAGATGTGGAAGATGGGGAGTATCCTATTGTTGTCGACGTCGTGGTGGTGGTCACGGTGGTCACGGTGGTCATGATGGAGACTGGGACCATGATGATAATGATAATTAAAATGAAGAATAAATTTATTTATCTTTTCATCTTTTCTTTTATCTCAAATAATTTTAGTTTAATTTAATTTTTTCCTAATCTTAATTTAAAAAAAAAAAAAAAATGTAAATAATAATAAAAAAAAATTTTTTTCTATTTCATAAAATTTACTCTTTATTATATAGTTTCATTATTTTTAAATCTATAAACATATAAATTATATTAGCAGTTATTTTTATTACATGAAAGTTGTCGGAATTTAAATTGCATGAATTAATAATCATCACTTTCTTAAATTTTAAAATTAAATACTAAATTATACGTATAATATCAATACAAATAATGATTAATTATAAATAACTATATACTTAAAATCTTAATCATACATAAATCTAATAATAATAATAAAAATTATATAATGAGCCCTATGATCCATCTAATTATAAATTTGGATCAACTTTTTTAATTCCTTTTTTATAATATATATAAATACATATGAGACAAGCATCATGAGAATGATGATACTTAAAAAAAAAAGAGGGTGGTTAATATACTCTAGACTTTATGGTTCCTCTAATGATAATTTTGAATCAATTATTATTTTTTAAAAAAAAAAATAAAAATAAAGCATGAATAGAATGTAACTAGCTAAGTTTTTTAAAAAAAAAAAGGTTTAAAATAAAAATAAATCATTTTATACTTCTTAATGATAACCATGATGTTTCACTCATGCTTTTTTTTAAAAAATAAAAAAGATATAAAAAGGATACAAAAAATCAAATCCATCTTTATTTATTATAATTTTATTAGATTAACAAATCAATTAATTCAAAAAATGAGATATTTTACCATTGCCCTCTTTACTTTATGGATAGCCATGATTTTTGTAATGGCTGATGATAATGATCATTGTTATGGTGATGATTGTGATACTTATAGTCATGGTCATGGTTATGGTGATGGTGATGGTGACCACTGTTATGGTGATGATTGTGATTACCGCCATCATTCTAAGAGAGGCGATGATGATGGTGATGGTGATCATTGTGATGGTGATGACTGTGATACTTATGTTCAAGTTCATAGTTATGGTGACGACGATGGTGATGGTGACCATTGTTATGGTGGTGATTGTGATTACCGACATTATTCTAAGAGAGATGATGATGATGGTCATGATGGTGACGATGATGGCCATGATGGTGATGATGACGGACATGATGGTGATGATGACGGACATGATGGTGATGACGACCATTCTATGGGAGGTTATAAATGCTGGTGGACCGATTGTTCAAGCTCCCCTAGCTGTCCTTATAAAAGTTACCATCAAAAAGAAAGAATGTGTAGAAATGGTAGATCTAACTATTGCTGCTATTATAGCCATGGAAATCATTAATATTAAGTAAATGTTAACTATTATAACTATGAATAAGTTTTGTTTATTTTATTTTGTTTTAATTCAAGTTCATTTTTAAAAAAAATAATCATGAAAATATTAGTGTTAATAAAATATAATTGATTAATAATATTGTTTATAATAAATATCATTATGTAATGATTGCTTTTTAAGAAAGATTCAAATATTATAAACTATGATGATCATCCATCTTGTACACGTGCAAAAATAAAGTAAAAAAGCAGCTTTTTTAATAGTCGATGATAATAATAATGATAATCTGAGTTTTGTTTTTTTCCTAATGGTAAAAAAAAGACAAAAAATGAAACCTAGAAAATGAAATTCTTTTTAAAAAAAGAAAGTCATGTTATTTTTACAAAACAGTATTACTGTTCTAGATTATTTAATATCATAAACTCGGTTAAAAATACCCAGAGTATATCTCCTATTTTTATAAAAATAAATCACATAAAAATGCATGAAAAAAATGTGATGAATTGAAATTTTTAATAATCATCATTACTATAATAATAAAATATGAAGTGCTTTAGTCTTTTTATATTTACCTTATGGTTGATATCAATCTTTGCCTTAGCTGCTAAACCTGAAGAAACTAATAAAAATAATTTTACAAATACTAAAGTTATTGAAGATCAACATTAGAAGCTCAGCAATAACGTGATTGTTGGTGGACAGACTGTCATCGTGATCCTTGGTTAGTTTAAAGAATATTTAATAATATCTTTTAAAAATACTAAAAAGAAAAAAAATATTATACTTGTAATCATGATTCGTTTTTAACCTTGATTTTTTTCCTTTTTTCTTTTTTGATAACTTAGATGTCCTGCAAATACTTATACAGAAAGCTGTCGTCGTTGCGATCGCTTTTACTACAGAAACTATTGCTGCAGAAGAGGGTGGCATCATAGTGGTGAATGGGACCATGAATGTCATCTCAATTTAATAATAATCATTTATAGTTTTATTATAATATATACATTCTATTTTTCTTTTTTTAAAAAAAATGAAAGAAATTACATAAAATCAAATAAAGAAATGTTCAATACTTTTTCATTATTATTTTTTAAAAATAAATTTTATTAATCTATATATTTAATAATAAAGATAAATAGTAATCTAAATATAAATATGTTATTTATTTAAATGAAAAAATAAGTATAATTCTCAATACTGTAAAAATTGTAGAGAAAATATATCCGACAAAAAGCAAGCAAGAAAACTGGAAGAAATTACACATTTGACATGAATATCAATTTTATCTGTATATAATCGTCTAATAATAATCATATATACTATTATTATTATTATTTTCATATAGGTCTTTTATGATGCTTTTCAAGTTTATTCTGGTTTATCATTATCAGTTCAAAAGGTCTATATATTACATAAAGAATGCAAAATAACAAATTATGTGAATGATAGTCATTCAGAATTTTATATTCTTTAAAACATACACGTATATATATAATGGAACAAATCCATTAACATAGTAAATAAAAATAATATTAATCACATGAAAATGTTCATAAAAGATGATGGTTTCCTCTAAGTATTTTTCCATATTTTAATATTCATTTATATGTTTTTTTTAAAAAATTTATACTCATTTCATATTTTTGATTGTTTATATTCTTATTTTTACTTTGTATATATTATATTTTTAATCCCTTTATGTTGATGAATAAAAAAACGTTATGCCTTTTTTTATTACTATTATTGGTTTGATTATATTTGATTTAATTTTATTTTTAAAAAAAACTGAGTGGTAAAACCTAAAATTTCACATTTTGAAGATATTCAAACGCATGCAATTTCATTATATAAGGCTTAGACTTGAATGAAAAAAGTAAAAGCCATTTAGTTATAATGTTTTAAACAAAATAAAAAAACGATTGATGAAAAGATTTTTTTTACAATATAAAATATACAATAATATCTTTACTTGTAAAAGATTTTTTTTCTTGTAATTTCATATATAAGACGATAAATAATATTAATCATGGTTTGCCATTACATAACCCCCATACTAATCAATATATATATATAACATTTTTAGGTACTTAATTAAGAATGTGATGTCTGAATTATTTTTTGAGTATTTCTCGGGTAAAATTGTCAAAAATAGTTGAAACCTTATAATGCAAAAATATATATCTATTATTAGATTATTTTTTTGTAAAAAATTAAAGTTTTAAATAAAGTAAATAATCGGTGAATTTTTAATTCAGTAATCGGTTAAATTTTATTTCTTTTTTTTTTCACGTAAAGGTTTCAAAATAAAAACCCTGTAAATAAGTGAAAGGATTGATTTTTTTTTTTTTGCATTATTAGTAATTTTATTATTACCTTATGGTTGGTCTCTATGTTTGTGGTAGCTGCTGAACCTGTAGAAACAAATACAAAAATTGAGAATCAACCTTTAAGTGCTCAACTTTATCAAAATTGTTGGTATACAGGATACTCAAGATACCCTCATTGTCCTGGAAATAGTTATACAAAATACTCTCGTCAATGTGGTAGACATTATAAAAAGAATTACTGCTGCCATAATAATAATGGTCATCATGGCGATGATTGGCATCGTAATGGTGACTGGAATCATGGTCATCATTAGGAATAAAATGATTTTATCATAATTAAATAGTTTATCATTTGCTTGTTGTATAATAAATAAATAACTATAAAAAGACTTGCACTATCATTTTTTTTCTTTTTTTTCTTTTTTTACATTAATACTTAATTATTCTGAGACAATTTTAATAAATATAAATAATAAATAAGATGCATGTATATATTGAACGTTACATTACGCCAATGGTAACAAAAAAGGAAATATGACAAAAGTTTAAATATATCTTTTCTATTATAACTAAATGTGTATTAGTTTTATATATAAAAATACATAAAGGTTATACATACATTAAATATTTTTAAAATCAGTTTTAAAGTAAAGCATACTGTATAAGGAAATAAGCAAGTATATATATATAAACTCTTTTATTTGATTGGAAAGCTTTAAATTGTTTTTGTTTTAGTTTTAGTTTTTTTTCTTTCTTTTCCTTCTTTATTCCTATTGATTTCTTTATTTTTAAATTAAGCAAGTATGAAAAATATTATTACTTTTATTGCTGGTGTTTGGTTAGCCATTCTATTTGTCGCTGCTGGTAAACATAATAATCAAGGACTCACTGATGGTTGGACAGGTAAAAATAAATAAAAAGAAGAAAAAATACAATGACCATAAGAAAGAAAGAAAATTTTTCATTTAACAATCCTTTCTTTATAAATATAGAATGCTCTATGACTGACCCAAAATGCCCTAATGGTTATGTTGAAGATAAAAGAGGCCTCTGTAACAAATGGGAAAGAAAAATCCACTGTGTTAAAGGTATAGAAACTGAATGTGCCATGACTGCCGAACCAAAATGCCCTAAAGGTTATGATCGAATTAAAACTATCATCTGTAACAAGTGGGAACGCAAAGCTCGTTGCGTTAAAAAAAATTAATAAGAATTAGTTTTATTTAATAAATAATAATAAATATTACATTTATTAATATTATTATTGTAATTTGTTTATTTAAAAAAGAATCACATAATAAGAATCACAGCATTTATTATTATTATTATTACTATTATTATTATATCTTGCTTTTTCTTTAAGGTTATAAAATGATCAATGATATCGTGTATCTTTTTTTTTTTTTTTTTTTTTTTTTTACATAATGACTTTAAAATATATATATTAAATTTTTTATGCTCATTTATTGATATTCTTGAAAAAATGGTTTTCTTTTTTAAAAAAAGTCGTATACATACATAAAATTATCAATGTTAAAGATGTTATTGTTTGCAAAATAAAGTTAAACATTGATTTTTTATTGGTGGGAAAAAAAAGGGTTATTCTTTTTCGATCCCAGAAAATCATTAGTATTAAATATGCTAATTTTTATTTACATATTTATACTTAATTCTTGTAATGATTAGTACTAAGATTCTTTTATTATTGCTGTTGCTGATGATGATGATTATCAATGTATCAAAAAATAATCAGATATATTCTTTTTTAAAATTTAAGAATGATTAATTTTCCAAGTAAAAAATGAAATATATTATTAATGAAATGGAGTCTAAAGCCATAATCATATATATATAACTCAGATCTTCATTCTTTTCTCATAAAATTTGAAAAGTAAAGCATACACTTATCATTCTATATAAAATAATATTAATATATTATACTTGACTTAAACTATTCAAAATAAATTGATAAAATAAAATCAAAACTTGATTTTTATTCCATTAAATAATAATAAAACTATTTTATATTTATTATTTTATATTAGATATTAGTAAGTTGTAAAGAATATAATAATATATAAAAATAGTACACTAATAAAAGAAAAAAAGCCATTAATAATAAATAAATGAAAAAAGCAAATTAAAAAAAAGAAGGAGTAAAAAAAAAAACTATTCAAAAAAGAAAAAGAAAAGAAAAAGTTGGAATAAAACAAAGAAAAAGTGAAAGAACCTATGTAATAATAAAAAAAAAGAAGGGAAAGAACCAATAGTCACTAAAAGCTGAACTTTATGAAAAACTTTTTGTCTTCCAAATTTATAAAATATATCGGAGAGAGAAATTATATATATTATAAAAACTGCGTAAGTTCTTAAACTTTTCTTTTTTTCTCTCTTAACTTTTTTATTATTATTATAAGTTTAATTATTTATCCATATGACAATACAAAATGCTTCCAGCAATAATAAAACCAATTGTTTTTACAACAAGTTCAATGTTTTATCACCTAGATTAGATGGCAATAATACATACCCACCTTATTTTGATGTAAATATATTATTATTATTATTATTATTATTATTATTATGATTTACCTGTCAGTATTTGTTTATTTAATTATTTATTTATTATCACTTTTAGACCATACTTGCTGGAGGTATAGGAGGTTCAGCAGCTGATTTTGTTATGCATAGGTAAAAAAAAAAGCATTCTTATTATCTTATATAGTATTATAAAAGAAGTTATTAATATATTAAATATATATATATATATATGCGTATGTGTTTATTTATTAGTGTTGATACAGTAAAAACTAGATTACAAGGACAACCCTTACATCGTATGCCAAAATATCATAATATGGTACAATCTTATAGACTTATATTAAAAGAAGAAGGAGTATTACGTGGTTTATATGCTGGCATTACACCTGCTATGCTTGGATCAGGTATATATAATAAGAAAGAAAGAAAAAAAGAAAGAAGAGAGAGAGTAGGGAAAAAGAGAAAAGGGAAAGAAAGTATAAAAAAGTTTTTAATATATATTCATATTACTATTATTATATCTGTTATTAATATAATTATTATTCTTTAATGATAAAATAAAATAGTTCCTGGAACACTTATTTATTTCTCTATATATGAATTTACAAAAAGAAACCTTGGGGATAATAATGTTCCTGAAGTATTAGCACATTTAACAGCAGGCTCACTTGGTGATTTAGCAGCATCTATAGTTTATGTACCATCCGAAGTTTTAAAAACTAGAATGCAACTTCAAGGAAAATATAACAATCCTCATTTTGTTAGTGGTTATAATTATCGTAATACATGGCATGCTGCTAAAGTGGTAAAAAAAAAAAAAGATGATGATGATGATAATAATAATAATAATAATAATAATATTGATAATGAAGAAGGTTTTAATCATTGATTATTTTGTATGTATATATACATGTATACATGTTAATTAAAAAAAAATAGATTGTTCAATATGATGGATGGGGTGCTTTATTTCATGGGTTTAAAGCAACTATTTTACGTGATGTACCTTATTCAGCTATTCAGTTTGCATGTTATGGTAGGATGGTGGATATAAAAAAGAGAAAAGTTGATTTCTTATTTTATATGATTATTAAAAACAAGCGTTTTTAATCTAATTGTTTTCTTTTTTTTAGAACGATTTAAAAAGATAGCACATCAAAATTATGTAAAACCAGGAGAACAATTACCTATGGCTATGGATTTATTAACAGGATCACTTGCAGGCGGTATAGCAGGAGCTATTACAACACCATTAGATGTCATGAAAACATTATTACAAACACAACAAAGTGGTAAAAAAACAATTCCAGCATCTACCATGACCACATCAACACCTATTAATGCAATCACATCTACACCATCTGTCATACAACATACAACTACACCAAAACATTACAATGGTATTATAGAAGGATTAATATGGAATTATAAGCATCAAGGTATTGGAGGATTATTTAGAGGTATTGGACCACGTGTATTTTGGACAAGTTTACAAAGTGCTATTATGTTTGTTATTTATGAACAAGTTTTACATTTAGAAGAGTCTTTAAGGGAAAAAAATGAATGGCCTCCTTCTATTAAAATGAAACAATGGCTTTATTCATAATCATTCACCATTCATCCTTTATATATATATATATATATATATATATATATAATTTTTCTTTTTTTATTTATTTGCTTTGTAAATCATTCCAAATTAGCATTTTTTTTATTTTCTTGTTCTTAAAAAAACAATACTTCAACTACCCTTCTCTTCACTTTCTTTTTTTTTTCTTTTTTACCTATTCCTTTATATTTCATGATTGATTTATATATATTTATATAAATATATTTATAGAAACACGTTTAGATATTTTTCAACTATTTATATAATATTTTCTTTATTTAATTTTACCATAATCATATTTTTTTATTTATTCATCATTATCACCATTATTATCATTTATGATTTTTCTCTTTATTCTTTTATTTTTTTTTTTTTTGTTTTTTTTATACTCATGTAAAATAAATCAATATTAATATTATTCACAAAATTTAGAAAATAAGTAAATAAGGTGTAGTATATATGTGTCTGTTTGTGTGCATTGTGCTAGAGAAAAAAAGAAAGAAAAATAGTATACATTGTGAGATATATACTCATAAATGTTATAATCATGGAGTAAATGTTGTTTTCCTTATTATAAATCAATAAAAAAATATTTTTCTCGAATATATAATACAAGTATCAACTTTTTATTATAATTTTAGATAAAGCAATGAAAGGAAAATTGATTTGTTTTAGCAATGAAAGAAAAAGGAAATTTTTAAATTCAGATAACTTTACCATTGATCATTATTTTTTTTAAAAATGCAAATAATTTTTATTATTACTTATATAATTGATTAATGGTAGTTTATTTTTCTTTTTTTTTTTATGATTTTTTAATGAAATATTTCATTTATATTGCTATTATTAGCAGATTAAAAGCAAAGATTATTATCATTACACTTATTATTTTTTAAAGTCTTATAAAAAAAGGTGAATACCAAAAAATCGATAGAGATGCGGTAGTTAAAAGTTTAATCCATCACCAAATCAATATTCATTCCCGATAAACGTGGTTTGTTCCAAATATTAGAATAAAGGTAACATATTTTCTTTATAATAGAACTTGAAAAAAGTTCGATCTGATATTTTTATCTAATAAAAACAGTTGGTCATAAAAAAAAGGAAAGAAAGTAAAAAATAAAACAAGTAATCAATAATAATAATAATAAAAAAGGAGATCTATATCAATGGATTCATATTATTTGAAACATAATCAGCCGTATAAAAAAAAAGTGTAAGAGACAAAGGAAGGGAGGAAATATATTTATATAACCAAAATGCAAAATCAGTTTCCGACATTTTCTATTTTTTAAAATAGACAAAAAATTTTTTTTCTTCTCTTCTTTTCTCTCTTTTTATTTTTCCTTTCACTTTTTTTATTTATTTAAAAAAAGGAATATAAAAAGGACTTTTTTCGTTTTTTACTCTTCTTTTTCTTCTTCTTTTTTACATATAAATATATATATAAATAATAATAAATAAACATGAAATTTGGTACACAACTCCAAGATGCTATCTATCCTGAATGGCAAGATGCTTATATTGATTATGACGGTTTAAAGAAAAAATTACGAAAAGCTGAAAAAGATAATCCATTTTCAGAAAAAGACGAAACGATATTTGTTGAAATGTTGGACAATAATCTTGAAAAGGTAATAAATATAAAACAAAAGTAAGAAATAAATAATAACAGTAAGAAAAAAAAGAAAAAGCAGTTTTTAGGGAAAATAACCTATATATAAATATATCTATTAAAGAAAGAAAAAATGACAATAATAAAAATCATTCTTTTTTTTTTTCTCACTTTTTAGGTATATGCTTTTCACCAAGAAAAAATGGATGATATTAAAACACGATTAGATTATTGGTCAGAAACTATTAAAACACAACTTCCTAGTGAAAATAATATTGAAGAAATGGGACGTATTCAAGATAATATTAACAATATAGCAGATGATATAAATCGATTAGCTAAATATTCACGTATCAATTATACAGGATTTTTAAAAATTGTTAAAAAACATGATAGACACACTAAATATGTATTAAGACCTATGTTTATGGTACGATTAAATCAATGTCCCTTTTGGAATGAAGATAATGATGCTTTATTATTAAAATTATCACAATTATTTGCTCAAGTTCGTCAAGGTGGTAAACAAATGTCCTTCCAACCTTCTAGTTTTGCAGCCAATAACAATAATATTTACGTAGAACATCAACCTTCTAATAATAATAATACAAAAACAATTGTTAAACGTTATTTTGTTCAAAAGGAAAATGTATTGGAATTAAAAACTTATGTTCTTCGCCATTTACCTGTCCTGGTATATCGGGATAATTCTGGTAAAAAAGAAAACATTGATCCTCCTATTTCTTCATTATATTTGGATAATGCAGATTTAGATATTTATAATTCACGCGTGGAATTGGCTCAAGGTTCACAAATCATTCGTATTCGTTGGTATGGTTCTGCTCATAGAAATAATGCCATCTCAATTGAACGCCGTACTTTATCTGAAGAAAATTGTGGTGAATTAAAAGATAAATTTACCATTAAAGATAAATATATTGATGATTTCCTTCAAGGTGGTCATGCTTATATTGATAAGTATACAAATAAATTAAGAAATACACCTGGTAAAACCGAAGAAGATGTTGAAAAATATACCGCTTTAGTCACCCAAGTTCAAAAATACATTATCGATAATAAATTACATCCTGTACTTCGTACTTATTATAAACGTACAGCTTTCCAAATCCCTGGTGATAAATCTGTAAGAATGGCTCTTGATACTGATTTATGTTTTATTCGTGAAGATTCTAATAATATGTTTGATCAAGTGACTCGCATTCCTGAAGGTCAATGGAGACGACCTGATGTAGATACTCAATACCCATTTGTTGATGTTGTTGATACTGATATCAATCGTTATCCTTTTGCTACTTTTGAAATTAAATTAGAATTAAGACCTGGTGAATCTCAACCTGAATGGATCACTGATTTACAAGAAAGTGGTATTTTAGAAGAAACTGCTGACTTTAGTAAATTTGTTCATGGTGTTGCTGTTATGTTTGATACTCGTGTTGCTCTTTTACCTTATTGGTTGGCTCAAATGGGTGATGATTTAAATGAATTACCTGTTTTACCATCTCAATCACCTTCTGTTATTTCAAAATCTCATCAACAACCTGTTACTCTACCATCTTCTTCACGTGACCAAATTGAACAACATCAAAATGTAAATGAAAATACAAGCCTTCTTAATAAAAATGGATCATCCACATCAGCTACTTATACAACTTTCCCAAGATTACATGATCTTGAACCTAATACATCTCATTCGGATGAACATAGTAATATTGGAGCTTCATCTATTCATAAATTTATTCATTTTATTCAACATATTTTCTTTGGTGGCAACAATAATAGTAATAATCTCAAACAACAAGAACCAATTATTTTACCACCTGGTGTTAAAGTACCTAAAAAAGTCATTACTCCTTTACGTGTTGAACCTAAAGTATTTTTTGCTAATGAACGTACTTATTTCTCATGGATGTCCTTTGGTACTTTAATGGCTACTTTCTCTGTTGCTTTATTTAATGGTGGAGATGCTGTTGGTAAAATCAGTGGTATTATTTATACTTTAATTTCTTTATCTACTTTACTATATGGTATGGGGTTATATTATCGCCGTCGTGAATTAATTTGTCAACGTGCTGCTGGTCCCTATGATGATTTAACTGGTCCTACTGTCATTTGCTTTGCTCTTGTCTTTGCTGTTGGTTTAAATGCTTATTTAAAATTCACTGTTCGTGAACCTTCTTTACATAACTTGTAAAAAAAATGCTCATACATTCAACATTTTAAAAAAACTCCTTCAATCATTTCATCCTTATTTTCATTTTTGATATATTATTATATAATTATTCTTTTTTTTTTTATAATCGCTAATATTATATTACTGCTACTATTACCATTCTTATTTTTATTATTACTATTATTATTATTATAAATCAATTCATTTTAATAATGAAAAAAAAGTTAAGTATATATATACTTTTGGTAAAAAACCATATAATATATATATTATTTATCACTATCATTGTTTTCTATAATGGTTACTATAATTAGTTGGAAATTTCTAAAATACGTTTGGCTTTTTTGCGAAGATATCCTTCTTCATAATTTACTTTGTACGTAACCAACCCCAGTATTAGTTTCTTTTTTTAAAAAAAAGTGATAATGAGATAGAAAAATTATTTAATCATATGTATATAATATATACTTACATTTTCTGTTTTTTAATCTTCTTTTATTTTATCCAACTCTTTTCTATAATCTTTTTTGAATTTGATTAATTTATTTTCATATTTATTTCTATGATGATTTGATTCTACTTATTGGTGAATGTTTATTTCTTTACAATAAGCTAAATATAGAAGTAATCGGTCCTATATAAAATAATGTAAATAAACTCATGAATATATTTTTAATTCATTTTTTTATAACTCATGTTTACTTAGATTTTCTTTTTCAATGCAGCTGTTTCTTTTTTTAGTTTTTCTTTTTTTTAGCTTTAATTATTTGAGTATTTCTTCAGCAAGTAATGTACAAGAATTTTTAATTTATTATATTTTTTAACATTATTATTGTTGATTGTAGTTAAAATAAATAAAAAAACATGTAGATAAAAATTAAATACATCAATAATCACCATTATTTATTTATTTATTTATTTATTTTTCACTTACTAAATGATTAATTAAATCATCAATTCTTTCGAGTCTAACTGGATCTATACCTTTTATTTTATGTTCTATCAATTAATAAATAGCATATAATTTTTCATTATTTTTATTTTTATTATTATTATTGTTGTTCTTTTTTTTTTTTTTTTTTTTTTGATGGAATAACTTACACTGAGGGTTGTCTTCATATTATCAATCCAAAGCAAGCACCCATCTTATCTCTTTGTGATACCATTGTCACATTCGTTTTCTTTCCTTTTCCTTTACTTTTTTTTGATATATTTATATATATAATAAATAAATAAAAGTAAAATAAAATAATTTTCTTGGTTACATTCCTCTATTGATTACTTTTCTTTCTTTTTTTATATCTTTATGATTATCTTTATCTTCTTCATCATCAGAATCATCAATAATATATAAAATTAAATCATATCTTGTACGTTGCTTTTTAAAGTAGATGGTAAAAATAATAACTAATGCATCTAAAATAAAAATAAAAAAATCAAGTTCTTTTACGAATTATTCACTTTATCTACCTCAGTTATACCCATAATTAATAAATAATACAAGTTAAAAAAGTGTAAAAAAAAATGAAAAAAGAAACAGTACAAGATAAAAATAAAAACGAATGGACTTGGCTTTACTAAAAAATGGATTAGAGATGATAAAACATAAAACTGAATTACTAATCGTAATAATAATAGTTATGATAGTAAAGTATAGTAAGTTCCTTTTATTGATTCTTGCTATTGGAGTAATAATCTATTTAAATTTTAATTTTTTTATTTTTATAAAGAATCATTTTATACTTGTTTTAATTAC
This sequence comes from Cunninghamella bertholletiae, assembly GCA_037043795.1. Lineage (NCBI taxonomy): Eukaryota > Fungi > Mucoromycota > Mucoromycetes > Mucorales > Cunninghamellaceae > Cunninghamella > Cunninghamella bertholletiae. The sequence goes on from JAZGVP010000001.1 coordinate 4,939,363, forward strand.
GAATAAATTATTCATTTTATTTTCATTTGAACAATATTAAAATAAATTGATGTTACATACTGATGAACATTTATTTATTTATTTTTATCTTTTCTTCTGCTTTTATGTTTATCTTTTTCTAGCTTTAAAAGATTACATAATTAATCATTTTTGATTCAAATTTTTTATAATCACTTCTAAATCATTTTTTCTTCAAAAATAATAAGTATAAAAATGACGATGGTAATGATGATAAAATAAATAAATGTATATGTGCTGATAATCTTTCTATTCATTATTATTATTATTATTATTATTATCTTTACATATATATGTATAAATCTTTATATGAATTTGGAATAAAAATTCTTTCAAATGATGATAAAACACACTCATATTAGTAATATTAATATTATTATTTTTTATTTTTATGATAACCACTATTCATTTAATTTAGAACTTAATCACTAGTTTTAATGCCTTTTATTTCTTTATCAGATTCAATTCCATATTTAGTAAACTATTTATTAGCATTTTCTACAGCTTATCCATTACTTGTCAAGGTTTGACTTTTTTTAACAAAGAGAAGCATAATAGCATGATTATTTTCTTTTAAAAACCAAAAAAATCATACTAAATTTATATAAACCATACAATCATAGAATAAGTTTTTTTGCAAACATGTTTAAAAATAATATTCCTTTATTTATATAAAAAGTTAAAACAAAATGTACAATTTGATTATTATTATTATTATTATTATTATTATTATTATTATTATTATTATTATTATTATTATTATTTAATGTGATTTATTTTATTTAATTCTGATCAGTTTCAGCAGCATTGGCTTCTTTATGATTACATTACGAAGACCATGTTTGCTAATAGTGGCGGTAACCATGATTATTATCATGGTGACCATAATGATGATGATCATGGCGATGTCCATGATGATGATAATTATGATGATGATAATTATGATGATGGCCATGACGATGAAGATCTTTAGGGGCTACATCTGCAGGAGCTTCTTCTGGTGGAGAGTCAATACTAGTAGCAGCCTTTTCTTCAGGTATAGCAGGAGCAGCTAAAACTAACATAGAGGCCAACCATAAGGTAATAACAAAATGACTAAGAAACTTCATGATGTTGATTTTGATGTAAGTTTGTTAATTATAAAATATAATGAAGAAAAAAAAACTCATTTCAATCTTTATTTTCACATATTTATACCTTTTTCAAAAATGAAACATTGATCTTCTTTTAAAATAGTATATATAACTATTTAAAATACTATATTACTAAATATATATATATATATATTCATGTATTTTTTTTGCATGCTCCATTTCATTACATCTAAAACTTTACTTCTATAATCTTTTTAATAGAAAATGGAAGAAATTCAATAGTTTGGGGATGGGGTATGATCCATCCTTTTTTTCTATCAAATATATATGAAACCTTTATAATGCAAAATTTTCAATTCTAATAATAGATTAAGGAAAAACAATACTCAGATTAATCTTTACATAAATAAGGAAAATGGTGCGCTAAAGTCCATGGACAATGTCAAAACTCCTAATCATTGACTTGGTAAAGAAATTTAGCCACCATGTAAGTTAAGGCACTATTAATGTTATCGTTAAATGTTATATATTATATACATGAGTAAATAAATGATAATCATCATAATGAATACTGTTGGTATATACATTTAAGCATTATTTTATTTTATTTTTACTAGTAAAACTCATCACTGTATGTTTGATATTGCAAATAAATTAGAACACCAATATTGTTCCTTTTTTTTGTTTTATTATTACACCAGGTATATATAAAAAATAGGATGAAGTATAATTCATATTATTTTAACTTGAAAAATAAACATTAAAAATATTAATTAATTTATGGTTGATTTAATACAATTATATATAAATAATGAATTTGTACTACTAACTACACTTTTATTGTTATTTAATATATTTGTTTTATAAGTAAAAAATGAAAAAGAATCAGATGTCCAATATCCTTTTTTTATAAAAATATCTATAAATAATATATTATCAATATTTTTTATCTGAAATAAAAAAAAAATCTGAAAAATTTCATTTATTATACTACGGTTTTTTTTTTCTTATCTTTTCTTTTATAAAGAGTGCCAAATTGTTCTAAAAGTTTCATTTTAAAAAAATCACCCGATTTGCTTGATAATCTCTAATATCCTTTTTTTTTTGTGTTAATCTCCCAATATGTATATTATTTTAAAAAAAGAAAAAATAGCCTAAATATGCTGGAGAGAAATAAATTGTATTAGTAAAAAAGAAAAAAAAACGATATAGTAATTTTTTTTATCATTTACATGATATAATAACACTGTATAATTCATCTTATATTGATAAAAGTGACAATGATTAATTGTTATCTTTGTTTAAAAGAAAAAAAAATATAAATATTTAATACATCTGTATATACTTGTTAAAAAGCGAGCTTATAGTAATTTTTTTATTATTTCAATTAGATAGAAAAAGATGATGATAAATTTTAAATTATCTTTTACCCATTGGTTAACTTTACATTTATTTTCATGGTATATACTTGAAATATTTATTTATTTAATTATTTAATATTATTTGATTCAAGGTATTTTTATGGTTGTATTATATTTAAACCACTGAATATTTTTACTTCTATGATTATTATTTTATATTTTTTAATTGAATCAATTATATTTATACTACAAAAAAAGTACATGTTCAGTACAAAAACACATTTCAGTACTTTTAAAATCCCGTAAATGCATTTCCTTTTGCTTTTTCTTTTTTTTTTTTTTTTTTGTAGTGTTTGTTATATAAGATTATCTTTATCTATTTATCTATTTATTTATTTATTTTTGTTGATTATGATTTTATTATATATTTTAATATTGATTTATATATTATTTTAAATAAAAGGAGCATTTGTTTAGTTTTTCTTTAGTATCACAATGATCATTCATTTTTTTTTATTACAATGATTCGTTAAGTTTATCTTTACAAGATTAAGGAACATATTTTTTAAAAATATTTGATGATCATTCTTATTCTCCTTTATTAAAATGATTCGCTAGGTTTATCTTTACAAGTTTAAGAAGCATACTTTTTTAAACAATTATTTTCATTTATTAAAAGCATCTGATAAGTTACTCTTATAAATATCAAAAAAAAAAAATATTTATTTTTAAAAAAAAGCAGATTATCGGTGTTGAAGCTAGTAGTAAGACTGATAATAATGATAATAATAATCAAGAAAATATAGAATTAAAAAATAATAAAAATTAATTTATTTAAAAAAATGTACCAACTAACAATGATCATAAGTATAAAAATACAGTAGATAGTGTATAATAACATTTGATATATATCTATATATATTTTTAATAATATATATTGATATTATTAAAACACATTGATATTATCCATACTATATCTCCGTCTATCCTTTCCATTTTAAAATTACTTTCGTTAATTAATTTTTTCAAAGTAAACAACAATTCTTCCATTAAAAAAAATAGAAATATTAATCAACTATGGTATTATTATTTCTACATGATTTTAATGCTAATTAACAATGATATTGTTTATTATTTATTATTTATTATTGCTAATATTACTGTTTTAAGTTATTAAATCATGTCGGTTACAAATATATATTACTTAAATTAAAAATAAAAAATCTATAAAATATGGAAATGTTGAATAATAATAATAATATTATTAATAATAGTCAAGAAAATATGAAAACAAAAAATAGTAAAAGTAAATTATTTTTAAAAAAGTAAAGTACTAATTAATAATAATCATAAATATAAAAATAAAACAAGTAGAGATGTATAATAAAAATTTGATATATATGTTTAATATTAGTATTTATATTTTTTAATTGTCCACTTTATACCTTCTTCCACTCTTTCCGTTGTAAAATTATTATTTCCAACCAATTCCTTTAAGTGAATGGCGATTTTTCTATTAAAAAAAAAAGCAAAGTAAGAAAGATTATTCAAGCAATTACGTTATTTTTTTTAAATAATCATTTTTCAATATGCCTAAACCTCCCAGTATTTTTAAGAACTTTACCCACCAACTACACTCTTCTTCATTGGAATTGAGTGCTTCTAAGGCAATTCTAATTGATACACACAAACAGTTTTTATAATTATCTTCTGTACTTATTAAAATAACTTTATTGTAATCCAATACTACTTTTTTACAAATATATTGTAGAACATTATTCACATCAAATGTTTGCTTACTAAGTATGCTTGGTTATAATTGTTGGCCGTTGTCGTATTCTATATGTAGAATACATATAAAAATGTAATATCCTAATAAAACAAAACATAAATAATAATTACTATATAAAATAATCATATATAAACTATTCTTATAATATTTTCTTATATAATCATATTTATACCTATTCCCATATCTACACATTACATTGTGTAAGCTAAACATAGGCATACGATATAAAGAATTTTATTTAAATCCAATCTTATTTTGAACACAAAACTTAAACTACTGATCTTATATCGATTTCAACTTATATCCATTGTAAAAATTTATACTAAAAACGTAGACAAGAATATAGGATTATGGTTGCTTTTTGTGCATTTAAATTGGTCAATTTTTATGAAAATCCTGAATTTTAAAAAAGGAGCAAGAGAAGCTTCTATGGCGCAATTGGCTAGCGCGTTTGACTGTTAATCAAGAGGTTGGTGGTTCGAGCCCACCTAGGAGCGATTCTTTTTTATTTTTTAAATCGATTCCAAAATAGTCCGGCTCGGAAATAGATTGTCTTTTTTTTTTTATAATGAACGGAGTAAAGGAAATTACTAAATTTAGTTTTTTTAATAATGTGGGTTTTAGAATTTTTTGATTCTTTAGTGTTATATTTTTTGATTGATTTAAGATAGTGTAGTATTGTGAATTATTTTTGATTATTGAACTAATTATTTTCCAAGATAATTTATATAATATATCAATATAATTTTAATTATATAGTAAGCAACAGTTTCTTTTTTTAAAATATACTAATTTAAAGGATTAAAATAAAAAAATAATAATATATTCATTTTTTTTAATATAATAATATTATAATAATAAAATATGTTGATATAAATTTAATCAGCAAGTAATAATAAAAATAAAAATGAAAAGACAAAAGAAAAATGGGTTTTGTAAATAAAAAATATTTTAAAAAGATGATAGTAATAATAATAATAAACTAAAGATAGTATTTCTTTTTTTTTGAAATTTTTATTTTCCTTTTATATTGTTTTTTTGGTAGAATTTTTTAAAATATGCTTGATGAGTGAAAAAGAGAAAAATGTGAATCACCTAAATACTATTATTGATGAACATCCACATTTAATTAAAAAAAAAATAGTACAATTAAATATTATTTAAACGAAATGTAATAATTTATTCATAACCTTTGGGGATGATTCTTGAGATAATATAATTTTTGGAATGTATCGTTATATTTAAAAAATTGTATTCCAAAAAAATGTATAATATTTTTATTTTAAATAATTTTAAAAATATATTACATGATAACATGAATGTGAAGGTCCATCATTGTTCAATGGAGTTAAGAATATAATGTCCCTAGCTGGGTGATCAAGTAATCGGTATTTGAAATAATCAAGCTGCAAACCATTAACACAATGGACGGAGAGGTATTGAATAAAAAATTTAACCTTTTTATTTTTATTTTTTTGAAGATTCCCTAATAAGTATTTTTTATGCAAAAGACGACAAAAAAAATATGTATCAATAAAAGATTAAATAATAATCGTTAATAAATAAATAATTAATGTTTAGCATCATATTGACCAATTATATAAATCAATAAAAAAGAAACTTTCTATTCAAATCACTATATAAGATGTTCTTTATATTATACATTTTTTTGAAATAATACAAATTTTATATACAATATTATCTCATAAATCATGCTTGAAGTTATGAGTAAATTATTGCACATCTTTTAAATAATGTTTAAAGGATTTATTTATTTTTAAATTATATTTGAATATCCATAAAAAAATAAAGGAATGATTATTTAAATAAACAACTCTATTCAAGTTAGATTCAATTCTTTTAATTACTTTTCAATATTTTACAATTATGTAAAAGTAATATATATATATGATCTTGATCAAAATTGTAGAAAGTAATTGATCATCATAGAAAATAACAGAAAATAAATATTTTAACTATATTAGATTCAAGTTGAATTAATAATTTTCTTTTTAAAAATATTAAAGTATTTATTATAAGTTTAATTTAAATAATAAAACAATGTGCATTAATTTTTAATTATACTGCAAAATCATCAAAAAGGTTTAAAAGTAAATGGTTTTTAATAGTCAGTATTTTTTACAGTACTGAAAATTGGTCAGCCAATCAAAGACTATCGGAGTATAAATTTGATTATAATTTTTTTCTTATTGCAGCCTTTTCTTTTTTTCTTTTTTTTTTTTTTTTTTTTTTTTTCTTTCTCTCTCTTTTTAATAAAAAACTATATATAATGAGAGAAATAATAACATTACAATTAGGCCCAATAGCCAATTATGTTGGTGCTCATTTTTGGAATACTCAGGTAATATATTTGTTTGAATTGTATTTTTTTTCCCCTTGTTTCTCTTTTATTAGACTAACTAATATATATGTATTTTTTTATTCTTATTCTTATGTATATACTTTTTATGCAAAAAAAAGGAACTATATGATTATAGTGAAGAAGGTGATCATGCTGAATTTGATCCTAATGTTTTATATCGTACTGGATTATCCACTTCTGTAATTATTAATCTATATATACATATATACGTAAAAATCTCTTTTATATAACAATGTGCTCAGTATTTTCCTTATATATATATACTTAGGGTGAAGAAACTTATACACCAAGAGTACTTGTTTATGATTTAAAAGGTGGATTTGGATCACTACAAAAATATAATAAATTATATGCTGGTATGGATTCAGAAATACATTGGTAATTTATTATTTATTATTATTACTATTATAAAAAGGTCCGTCAGATTATATGTATACTTATTTTCTTTTACCTTTCTTCTTTTTTTTATATATATACAAAAAAACCAAAACAAAAAAAAGGGATCATAATATACAAGAGATCAACTCACATGTTTCAACACATCCATATCAAAAACAATTAAATCAACTTGATGAAGGAGTAATGCCTGAAAATGATGCATCAATGAATCTAGATAATACAGTAACAAATTGGTCAGATTATAATAGAGTTTATTATCATCCCCGTTCATTAAATACTATTACAACACATCAAGTAGATGATCCTCTTACACCTTTTGATACTTTTACTAGTGGACGTCAAGCTTATATTGATAATGAAAAACAAGTAGAAATCTTTGATAATGAATTTAGAAACATGTTGGAAGAATGTGATCAAATACAGGTATATATATATATGTATATATATATATGAAGATAAATATAAATGAAATAGAATGAAATTTTAATTATATATAAAAATAGGGTTTTCATTTACTTACAGGCATTGATGATGGTTTTGGTGGATTCGCTGAAGAGTTATTAAATAATGTTCGTGATGAATTCCATAAAATACCTATATTTACATTTGGGATGATGATGAATAATAATAATGCTTCAAATCAACAAGTAAGTTTTATAAATAATAAGAGATAATAGTAGTAAAAAAAAATATAGTAATTATTAATAAATATAGTTAGTCTGTCAACGATAAAAAAAATATAAATAGATTATTCAGTACTACTAGATTATCCGATTTATCTTCCATTTATATACCAATGTATACTCCAACAGTAGAATCAATGAATGCTAGTGGTTTATCGACTTTTATTCAACCAAATGTAAGTTTAATTTAATTATATATATATATTTATATCCTTTCATTTATTTTATTTTATTTTTTGTTTTTATATTAGTATAAATTATTATATCATACAAGTGCTATATTATCTGCATGTGTTGAAACAGCTACAGCACCTTATAGGTACATATAATTATAAATGATGATTGATTCGAATGATATATAACTAACAATTGATTTTCCTTTTTTTTTTTTTAAATAATATTAATATTAATATATATATATATATATATAATATAGATTAAGAAAACCTCTGATGAAAATGGATGATTTAAGCGCATTATTAAATTGGCGACTTGATACTAAAATAGCAAACATAAGTCAGTCTTTACCTTTACCTTTAGTAAAAGAAAATTCAACACAATCTCTTTTACACAAATCATCATCAACTAATTTATATCATTTCTCATTACCTACACAACCTACTTTATCATCAACTGAAACCATCAATACTTTTGGTGAATCTATTGTTATACGTGGATGTGATATTCAAAATAGTTCTCTTATTAATGATGCATGTCAATCTTTTAAACAAGAAAATGATCTTTTACAAAAAAGGTATAATAATAATGATATAAATACAAAGATTAAAACTTTATTTTTCTTTTTATTCATGTATTCATTTCTTTTTTTTTTTTTTTTTTTTATATCTAGAACATTAATAAAATCAGCTTATCCATTACCGGATTCTTATCCAAAATTCTTTTCTTCAAAACTTGACACAAATGGATTTATATCATCCTATGTTCAACCAAATCAATATCCAGCTCATGTACCTATACTTACGCATATGTCAACGACTTCTTTATCATATAATATGTTGGAAACGCAGTGGGAAAATATAAGAGATATTCCTTATAAAGATTATACTGCCTATGCTGAAGGTGAATTTGGTATTCATAATGATGATTATTTAGAAACCAAAGAACAAATGATGAATATAATGGATATTTATTCAACAAAAAATGATGACGATATTATGATGTAAAAAAAATTATAACACACGCGCACATATGTTTACATATAATAATAATAATAATAAAAATAGAATTGATATAATTGTTTTATTTACAAATGAAAAAAATAATAATAATACTAGATAATTGTTAATATCGATTATATTGACTTTTTTTTGCTTGTTGTGCTTGATTTGTTTCCAATTTGTTATATTGTGAATTATATTGTCGACCTCGATCCTCTTTCATTATTGATGATACATTTTCTCCATATATAACAGATTGTGTCCTTAATCTTTCCGCCTTTTCTCTTTCTAATCTTTGGGCACGTAATTGTTCTATGGTTGTTGTTGATGATGATGATGACTTTTTATTTGATGATAAATTTTTAGAATGATGATGATGAGTTGATTTATGCTTTTTTTTATGTTTTGCTTCGTGTTTTTCTAAATGATTTTTTATTGTAGCAAGAGGATCGTCTTCAATAGAAATAGCTGATCGTTTCTTCCTATGGATGTGATAATAGAAATAAAAATAAGCTTATAATGACTTTCTACCTTCCTTTTTTTTTTTTTTACTTTATGTATATGTAATACCTTATTTGAATATCTTTATCATGTTTTGATTTAATATAAGGTTTATTAATATGATCATCAGTATATTTATTTGGCTGTTTCTTAGCATACCAAGGTGTATCTTTATCTACATATATATTATAATAATAATAATAATAATTTAATTAAATACCTTTTTTATTTTTTAAATTATTTCACTCTCTTTTATTATTATTATTTTACCACTAGTTCCTTTATCTAAATACATAGTAAATTGTCGTTCTTTATCAAGCTCTTTTTGTTTTTGTTCTGCTAGTACTTCTTCATTTCTTTCTGCTTCCTATATTAAATAAATAAATAAAAACCACCTTTTTAAAAATACATCCTTTCTTTTTTTCTTTCTTTCGAATATATGTATATATACATATATATATATATATATGTGTGTGTGTGTGTATTTATTTATTTTACCTTTTCAATATCAGCAAATAGTCTTACAGGTTCTATAGTTTCTTTTATTTTATCACCAGTACTATAGCGTTTTTCAGCTCTTTCTCGTAATAAATTCAAACGTGCTTCACTATCCTACCAAAAAAGAAAAAAATAGCCAAGATATATATTTTCTTCTTCTTCTTTTTCTTCTTATTAGTATTGTTATATGACTTACAGCTAGTGTTGCTCTTTTATCTTTTGCATCTTGTTCTTGTTTTGCTTTTGCTTCATCTTTTCGTACTTTTTCGATATTCTTTTTATTATAGACATGCCAACTATATGTATATATAAAGGTAAATGAATATATTTATCTATAAGTCATTTATATATATATATATATATATATTCTACTTTACCTTTTATGTGGTAATATATTCATGATCTTAAAAAAAGATTCCACAAAAGAAAAAGAATAAACACTTAATAATCCATTTGAAAAAATTTAAAAAAGAGGATTTTTTAAGGTCCGCTTCACTCATTCACTCATTTTTTTTTTTTTATCATTCGATTATTTATTAAAAGATACCAACAATTTTAACGTTGATATTAATATTAATACTAATATTAATGTTACTATATTAAAAACTAGACTATATAACAGTAATCATCATTGTCATCATTATAGTTATATTATTATAAGTTGTTTTGTTATTATTATTATTGTTATTATTATTATTATGCAATATATTTCAAACTCAGGTCAATAATAACTCAACCTTTTTCCAATATATATTTTTTTTATAGTTATAGTTGGTCATGTTACTTTTCTCCTGAATATCCATCAGTCCAGTTAAAACGAATGATTTATTATTTATTTATTATTTATTTATTTGTTGTTGTTTTTCTCTCTCTCTCTCTCTCTCCTAGTTCTTTTTAATTTATATATAAACAGGTTTCCTTTTTCACTATTTCTTTCCTTTTTCTTTCTTTCTTTTTCTTTTTTTTTTTGTAATACACTCTTTTTTTCTTTCTTTTTTTTCATACTTCTTTTTATATATTATTTAATAAATAAATAAAAGAATAGTAAAAAGACCAATAATAATAATAATAATAATACTAATAATAGAATAATGGAAACCATTACGAACAATGATATACCTATGCAACATCAACGTGTTCATTCTATGCCAGTTGGAAATATATACAAGTAAATACATAAACTATATTTTTTAATATAAATATAAATCTAAATGAATAAATAAATAGAAATTTTTTTTAAAAAAAAAACTTATTGATCTTTTTTTTTCTTTTATAATATAATAAACTTGGATATGAAAAAAATTAAAATAAAATAGTCATACTGAATCTAGTCAGCCATCAAAGAATTATATATTAGGTCATGATCAAGAGTTACTTTTTGGTTTAACTCAAATCCATTTACCTATTTATCAACAAGATCAAACCTCTTTGTAAGAAAAAAAAATATATAGATAAAAATAAAAATAAAAATAAAATAGATGAGTGTATGGAACTCCCTGAACCACGTGTTATATAATAATAATAATAATAATAATAATAATAATAATAATAATTTATTTATAATTCATCTAATTATTATTTTTATATTTAGATGTCAAATAGAATTAAAATGTAAAGTAGATCGTGGTTTCTTTTTATGTGATCAACATTGGACTTGCTATAGAAGAAATTATTTTCAAATAACTACTGCATTTACTACTTTAAATTGTCCAACCAATCAATTATTTTATATTCAACCACCATCAACATCATCTAATAATCATAATAAATTACCTATTCATCAATTTTATGTCCAAGTCATTGCAACTTCATCAGATGGAAGTAATAAAAATGTAGATTTAATTCAATTAACTGCAAAACGTGATAAAGGGCCACAAAGAACTCCCCCTATGATATCCATTCATCCTGGTGGTGGTTTAATTCATCATCCTCATGATACAAGTCAAAAAACAATTACTTTTGAAAGACTTCAATTTAAATCCGCTACTGCTAATAATGGGAAAAAAAGAGCTTCTCAACAATATTATTATTTATCTATTCAATTAATAGCTGAATGTGGTAATAATAACGATTCAACATCAAAATATATTTTAGCTTCTTGTCAATCTAGCCCTTTAGTAGTTCGTGGTAGAAGTCCCGGCCATTATAATGATAATTTAGATCATAAACATTCCCCTTATTCAAAATCATCATCATCATCATCTTCTACTACTTTAAAAAAGAAACAACAATTACAAAAAAAAGAAATTCCTTCATCTTTATCCATTCTTTCTTCTTCATCATCATCATCATCATCATCTTCACTTAATAATAATAATAGTTTAGATACAAATGAAAATGATTTAATTTCAACACCTACGCCAACAATATTAAACCATTCATCATCACAACAACAACAATTTACATCTATATCATCTAATAATAATAATAACAATATAATAACTACTCCTACCATCCCAAGTAATCATTCTCCAGTTTTTTATACTCCTTCACCTCATGTTAGATCTTATAGTGCTAATGATACAACTTGGCATCTATCATCTTCATCTCGCCAACCTTATCGATCTACAAATTGGAATCACTTTCAAGTTTCATCATCATCATCATCATCAACTACTAATACTGTAACATCACCTATACCTACTCATACTTCTTCACAACAGCAACATTCATTTTCTTGGTCATCAAATGATCAAAATAATCATCAACGTACACAATCAACTAATACAGTTGCTTTTAATACATACCCAACTAGTAATCCTGATGAATCATCATCACCATCATTTCATCATCGTAATGATTTTCAATCTTCTTTTACTTCATCAAATTCATCAATTCATCCTTCCACTTCTTCCTCTTCCCTTGTATTATCTTCTCAGCAACAACAACAACAACAACCATCATCTTCTATTTCATCTTCTTCATCTACATCATCATCTTCTACAACTTCAACTCTAAGTCAAAATCATACCCCTACCCCTACTACCTATATGTTATATCCAAATGGTCCATGGAATGCTATTGATCATAAACCTATGACAGATTTTCAAAATAATGAAATGAAGCAATAGAATTTATATGAATATATCAACAAGAAAAAAGAATGAGAAAACTATTGTCATTTTACTTTTATTTATTTATAATTTATAATTTATAATTTATCTGTATCATATTGTATTTACCAATCAATAATAGTAATATTGATAATAATAATAATAATAAAGAAATTTGTTTTGGTTTTTTTTAAAAAAGAAAAAAGAATGAATTCTACAATAATAAATATCAATTTATCCATGGTGATGATTTATAAAATATTATTTTATTCAAAATAAATGAAAACTAGATGTATGCAAGTATATATATATGTTGTTTATAGTTATATAAAAAGTGTGTCATTTACAATAAAAGGTCTACTATTTGTTTGTTTGTTTGTTTTTTTATTATTATTATTATTAAAGGAGTTGACTTTTTTATTATATATTTATCAACCTAAGTCTGATGACTACCTTTTCATTTTTTTTTTCTTCGTATAAAAGAGAGAGGGTGTGATTTTTTTTTTTTTTAAATTAATTCTTTATTTACCCATTCTCTACTTTGCATTTGAATCAATCTAGATAAAGCCCGTTGAAAAGCAAAAGCTTCTTCTTGACCAGAGAAAAGAGGAGAAGAGATATCAGAAACATTTAATTCATCCATCATTTTACGCATTTGATCAGCAAGTTCTTCACCACCTTCATCAGCATTAAAGATTTCCAAAATAGAATTTTCAGCAGAAGCAATTAAAGTGATTTTAGATTCATACATGGCATCAATTAAAGTAATAAAACGTCTTGCTTCAGCACGATGTTTCATGGTCATACGAGGGATATCTGTTAAAATGATGGTATGGAAATGTTTAACCATTTCTAAATAATCTGCAGCTGATAATGGGTTTGCACAAACATCTTTAAAAGTAACACGAGCAACACCATCAGCTTGTTCTGGGATTACTAATGAACGACCCAAGAAATTTAAAGTCATTGGTTTTAATTGATGTTGATGTGTTAATTGTTTAGTGATTTTATCAATGGTTTGACGAGTGTTATTATTTAAAGGATGTAAAAATACAGGTTGAACAGTAGTACCACGATCGATTTTTCTATAGTCTGTACCAGAATCTAAGGAAAGTACTTGACATTTTTTTAATAATAAATCAATACATGGAATAAAAGATTGACGTTGAATCCCATTTTTATATAATTCTGTAGGGTGACGATTAGATGTTGTTACAAGGACTACACCTCGATCAAATAATTCTGTAAATAATTTACGTAAAATCATAGCATCAGCAATATCAGTGACTTGAAATTCATCAAAACATAATACATAACTTTCTTTAATAATATCATCTGCTAAGGGTATAATAGGGTTGGCAATATGTGGTTGGGTGGATTTAATTTTATGAATTCTTGCATGAACATCTAACATAAATGCATGGAAATGGACTCTTCTTTTTCTTTCAATAGGTAAAGTATCATAAAATAGATCCATTACCATTGTTTTGCCAGTACCCACACTGCCATAAATATATAATGATTTAGGACTACGTGGTGTTCTAGTAGGTGTTGTAAATAATTTAGATATCTAAAATGTGTATAAAAATGATATTATTAATATAAATTGTATTTGTACATTTTTCTTCTCCTTTTTTTTTTTTTATATGTAAGTATTTATTTATTTATTTATTATTTATTTATTTTTGTTTGTGATATTCATATGTTTATGTTTATCTATTATCTCTCTTCGTTTTCTTTCTTTTTCTGAAACTTACAAAACTAGGTTGGTTATTTGTTTTAGCTTGAGGTATATAAGTTTTTAATTCGTGCCATAAATTATCTAACTGCTGAACTATGCTTCTTTGATGAGCATCACTATGAACTGTACCAGCTGCTGTAATAGAATCATATTTTGTTAAAGGTGATACTATTTTATAAATATAATATATAAATAAATATTATTAGTTATTAATATTAATAATATTATTAATATTACTATATTATTATATTATTAAAATAAATAAGATAAAGATATGTATATATATATATATGTATACCTGAAGGTTTCTTTTTTTGTTTTTGTTCCTTTAACTGATTAGGCATATAAGAAGCATCAGGAAGAAAATCATGAGCAATAGCTGAAGAATATTGACGATAAACTATATATGGTGAAAGTGTTGTATATCTTATAGTATATAAAGTAGATGCTCGTAACACATTTCTTTTTAAAAGTTGACTAGAATGTCTTAACATGATAATAATAAAAATACAATATTAATAAATGTAATGATAATAATAATAAAGATATTCAAAAGAACAAAAAAAAAAGGGGAAAAGAATGAAATATGTATTATATTTTATATATATATGTATGTTTGTGTGAAAAAAAGTAAATAGAAAAAAACGAGTGGAGCTGGCGGTAAATTATTTAGTCATAATTTTTTATTACCTTCCTTCATCACCCTTTTTGGAAATAATATTGATAATACAAAAAAATTTTTTTTAATCTACTCCGCTTGCACGTGATTAGCCGATGAGTTTATGAGTGTAAGTGATATCATCATTTGTTTTCCATATTCAAAAATAATTGATCACTG
Source organism: Cunninghamella bertholletiae (assembly GCA_037043795.1). Classification (NCBI taxonomy): domain Eukaryota; kingdom Fungi; phylum Mucoromycota; class Mucoromycetes; order Mucorales; family Cunninghamellaceae; genus Cunninghamella; species Cunninghamella bertholletiae. Next base: position 4,954,902 of record JAZGVP010000001.1, read on the forward strand.
GTAGGAGTTTCTTTTTTCCGATACATGTATATTATTATTATTTTTTTTAGCTGCATTATTATAATAATAAGTTCTTTAATATTTTATCTTTCGAGTAAATATTTAATATTATGATTTTTGTTATTATTATTATTATTATTATTATTATTATTCAACCTATGCATATTTATCATCATTATTATTACTATTATTATTTATACTGTTGTTAATATCTTATGTCTATAACTAGCTATGCTTTTAATAAGAGTATTTTTTTTTTTTATTAGTGTTGTTTAGGTGATTAATTAGTCATGTGAATATTTTAATTTAAAAAAATTAATAAAAAAAAAAAAAAAGAAAAGGAAAGAAAGAAAGAAAGAAAAATGAAAAAGACAAAGAAAAAAAAATGAAATAAATGAAAGAAAAAGAAAAAGAAAAACAAAAAACAAAAAAAAATATGAAATTCAGACTAGATTCATATGTAAGTAAAAAAACTCTTAACAATTTCCTTTAGAGAAACATGCTTTGTTTATACAGTCTAAATGGAGTACAAATATACATACATTCACACCTATTATATACCTGCTATTATTTATTTATTTATTATTGCTATTATTATTTTTTCCCATTAAATAAAATATAACATATACAGTTAGAAAAATAAAATAAATATACTCCTTATTTATTAAACATAAAGAAAACTATATATATATATATATATATATATTTATAATATTAGCTATAAAACCATGTTTTAATTGTTGTTTCTTGATAATAAAAATAAATAAATAAATAAATTAATAAATAAATTATGATTATGATTATTATTATTATTTAAATGATCACCTGTCTTGTAAATAATAATAATCAAGTAAATTACAATAAATAGTGATAATCTCTTTTAGCATTTCCTACTTTAATACCAGAATCAATCATTTGATTTAAACGTTTTAATTTATATTTTAATATAGCAGCCGCAATGGCAGCTAATAACATAGATCCACCTACAACCATATTAGAACCTAAATAATTGGGTGCATCAGCTTCCCAATTAGAATAAAGAGCAAATGTACATATTAAAGCACCAAAGTTTGCAACCGATGATACAATTCCTGTGGCTGATGCTACTGCTACTGCATCTTCTTTACTATTGGCTGTCCATGCCATACTCTATATATATAATTCATTGTAAAAAATAAAAATAGAGAGAAAATAATAATACTAATAGTTAATACTCTATATATCATCATCATCATCATCATCATCAAATAATAATAATAATAATAAAAATAATAATCAAGCATTACTAATGGAACAGTAGGATAAGTACCACCTGCAACTACCATTAAACCGAAATACCGAGCACCGACGGAATGACTAAAAGTAAGAATAGCAAATCCAGTAAATGAAGTAAGACATGTGCCAATAATAAACCAACCTCTATCTTTAAAACGATCACTAAGACGAGTGATAACAAATACCATTAATCCACCAAATGCATAAGGTGGAATACTTAATAAACTCACTTGAATGGAAGTGTAAGTGCCAATTTGTTGTACAATTTTAGGTAAAAAATAACCAAGAGAGGTGGCTGCCATGACAGGTGTAAAATATAATACACAAAATAACCAAATTTTATAATCAAATAATTGAATCTTTAAATTTTTTAAATCTCTTTTTAAAATGGCTTTTAATTGAAGATCTTTATTTTTTCCATTATTATTATCATCTTCATGATTGGTTATTAATCGTTGTTTGACTTGTTTAATTTCTTCTTCACTTAAAAATCCTTTGGATGTTTCTGGTTTAGATGGGAACACATAAATGGTAGCTACTCCAAAAACAAGTGAAAGTAAACCAGAGATTAAAAATAACCTGATAAGTAATATATATATATATATATATAATATAATTATTTATTTAATCCATTTATTTTATTATTTATTTATATGTTTTTATTCTTTTATTACCATTGCCATCCATATAAGTTACCCTTTGTATCGATTAATTGAACACCAGCTGATATAAGACCACCAAAAGCACCACTTAATGGACCTGCTAAATACATTATCCCTAAACGTGATGAAGTTTCTTCTGGTCTATACCATAAAGTGATATAATAAGCTATTTATAAGGAGAGAGAGATAATAATTCTAATAAATATGTGAAAGAGTAATTGATATAAATATTTAAATAGGAGAGAAAGAAAAAAAAAATATGTCTATATATCTGTATATAATTTTTTTTACCAATGCCAGGATAAAAACCACTTTCTGATACGCCCTGAAATAATATTAAAAAATATATGATTACTACTTAATATATTTTTTTTATACAAGGAGTTGATCTAATTTTTTTTTTCTCTATACCAATAAAAATCGTAAAAGGTAAAAATGCCATGCTGTAGAAATAGCAGCCATACAACAAGTAACAATACTCCAAGTAATCATAATACGAGCTATCCAATAAGCAGGATTAATATTAGCCATGACTAAATTAGAAGGTACTTCAAAAAACTGAATAATAATAAAAGTAAGTTAAATATTAAAATGAATTAATTATATATATGTATGTATGATTTACAATATAAGCAACATAAAATAAACCTAATCCAATATTATTTTCTCTTGCAGACAAGTTGGCAGTTGTAGCTAAATCATGACCTTGTTGTTTATTCATAGTAAAAGAAAACCCAACATTGACACGGTCTTCAACTGATAAAAAATAAAGAATAAAAATCCAAGGTACTATTCTCCAATCCAATTTACGTAAAAGCTTACGTTCAGCTTCTACTGTTAATGGTGATTGTTCTTTGGAAGACTGTAAATCAGTATTAGATAGGTTCCTTTGTCTAACATCGGTGGCTATCTCCGTTGTATTATATGACATATTAATAGTGTTATAATGACAAAAAAAGAAAGAAAGAAAGAAAAAAAAAAAGAAAGAGAAAGAAAGAGGAATTAAACTTTATGAATAAAAAGAACCGGGGTTTTAAAATTTAATCATATAAACATACACTTTATTTGAATCATACAAAAAAAAATATCACAATACTTTTTATATGATTGTATTTAATAATGATAAACTTAATAAAAGATAATAATATTAATTTTATTAAATAAAAAGAAAAGTAAGTAATCAATCCTTTTTTCATACTCTACTTCTATTTTTTTTTTTTTAATTTTGATGTTGATGTAGAACAAAAAATCGAGAATACTGTATGCTATTTATGGACAATTTTTCCCTGTTTAAGAATTGTATACAATTTATGGACTATATACTTTGCTATATCCACATAATGAAGGATTTGTATTATTATTAATTATAATTAAAACTGCAATTATAAAAAATATTTTATTATATGACTTGTAAATTTTATTTATTTATTTATTTATTTATCCATTTTCTTGTACAAATAAGAAATATGTTGGAGCAATTGATCCATAAAAATTTAAAAGTTAAAGCATACTTTATTTAGAGGTATATCTTTATATATATATATGTAATTTTTAATATGATATTATATTCACATAAAAAAAATAAAGTTGTAAAGGTATTTTATACCCAAACATAATGTATAGAATTAATATAGTATATATACAAAGTTGATTTATTTTATGATTATGATTATAATTATTTAATATGGTTCATCTAATTCTACTATGACAGGTGCATCTTCATCATCTTCCTCTTCATCATCACTATCTTTTTCTACTAAATCCCATTGGAATCGGTTCTTTAAAAAGATTTTTAATGAATCGAATTTATCATATAATTTTTTATTTGATGGTGGTATGTTTTCTTGTAAATTCTATAAAAAAAGAATATATATATATATATATATATAAAAGTTATAAGTATAAAAAAAAAAAAAAGATAAAGCCATGTCTTTATTTTCTCTTTATTTACCTTTAACATAAAAGCAATAAAGTTATTTTCAGATAAAATATCATGAAAGAAATCAGTAGGACATTCTTCTAATTGATATTTCAAAGTATCTATAAATATATACGTATATATATAATATAATATAAATGGTTAATGATCGACCTTCCATTTTTGTATATATTTATGATTTACCTATAAAATCCAAGTATAAATCAGGTTTTTCGGAAATAAGTTCTTGACAAGAACAAAGTAAATGAACGAATTGTTTCCATTGTTGAAAACCTGAGAAATTTTGAGCCATTAATAAACAAACAAAAGCCAATTGCATTTCCCCTAATAATAAACGATGATCTTGACGATAAACTTGTTTTAATAAATTATTCGCTAACCAAGATTTATCTAAACTCCATTTAGTGACTTGATCTCCAGTGGCACCAGGAGGGAAAGATTGTCTTATATCAAATGGTGTAAATTCCATCCCTTCTTCCTTTTCGATGATTTCTTTTCCTTTTCTTTTTTCTTTTATAGTAATTATATCGGGTTCGGCTGTATTTGTCATTGTTGTTGCTATAGTATCTTCTTCATTTGTTTCTTGCTGTTGTAATATATGTCGATCTTCCATTTTCATTTTTTCTTTTCCTTTTCCTTTTTCTTTTGATGTAGGTGTTGTTGCTGCTGGTAAATGTGACACTCTTCCATTATTTGGTAATACTCTTTTTAATAATCCAGGTGTAATATAATTTGTTAAATGTTCCCATTGTTGATAATAAGTAGGTGGATCTAATGGATAAGGACCCATATTTCTTTCAAATTCACGGATATCTTTATTTTTTTTTTTTTGTTAATATATAAAAATAACAATAATAAAATTAAGGTTAAGGTATCTATAAATATAATTCTTGATATGTTGTTTCTATGACATATTTATTCCAAAACTTACTAATAATATATCTTTCCGTTTGAGCAGGGTCCATTTCAGATTCATCATATAAATCTTCAACTTTAGGATTCCATTCACGTACAACAACCTATAAAAAGTAATATTAAAAAAAAAAACCCTGTTCAGTATATTTATAAAATGTATTTTATATTTATTATGAAAAAATAAAATAAAACAGAGTATATATATATATATATATATATATATATATATATTTTACTTCACTTGTTTCAAAATATCTAAAAAAGCCAGTACGAATACCTTGAACACCTTCTTTACTTGTAGCTCTAAAATAAATAATAAAAGAGTATTTTGTTAAATGACTTTTTTTTTATATTAATAATAAACAATATTAATAATAATAAAACCTTACGAAAAATAAATAAAGTGTAATCCTGGAGGGATCATTTTAACTCCTTTAAATAAAGGGCCAATTGTCCAAGCATTGTAGTCTATACCAAATTCAAGGTTGGCTGGCGCGTTTAAAAATAATAATTTACCTCCTATTTCATATAAACGATTTGCTGTTTCTGGATCCATTTATTTATTTATTTTTTGTATATTAAAAAGGAAAGAAGAAAGGAAAGGAAAAGAGAGTGAGAGAGAGAGAAAATTAAAAGAGAGCTTTTTTTATTTTTTAAACTCAATTTTTATTAATCATTAATATATAAAAATTCATGCCAAAAAAATAAAAAGCTTTAATCAATAAAGCTTTTACTTAATATAATTTTATTTAATTAATTTTAATTAATGAAAAGGGTAAATTATAATTTTTCTTTCATTTTTTTTTCATTTTTTTTTTTTTTTACATCAAAACATCATAGTTAAATTAAAATTAATAATAAAAAAAAGGAAAACTAATTAAGATATAATACATAAATAAATAAATGAATTGTGATAAAAAATTATGATAATAATAGTAAAGGTATACATATATATATATATATATATATATATATATATATATATAAGGTGTGTATAAAATAATAAAATGAATTATATATAATTTTTAATCCATAGCTAAATGGAATTGACTTGAATATTGAAGAAAAGTAGGAGAATGTTCACCATCTTCTTTACTATTATTATTATGATGATAGTCCATTATTGAATGAATAGTAGAAGGAGAAGAAGAAGTAGCAGTTGATGTAGAAAGATTGTCATCATCATCACCATTAAGTTTATCATTATTGATATTATTATCATTGTTATTATTGAAAGAAAATTCAGTTGATAATGGAGAAGAATTTGTTGATGATGGAGTTGTTGAAATAGAAGAGATTAAATTTGGTATTTGTTGAATTTCTAATTCGGATAAAATGATACCTCTACGACGAGATAAAGATGATTTAGTATTAGTTGCTGCTAAAAGTAAATCATCATCATTATAGTCATTATCAATGGTAACATCATCATCATCATCAATATCTTGTAATGATAATGAAGAAGTTCTAGATATGGTTGATAAATCAATAGCTGAGGTTAAAGTAGTAGTTGAAAAAGAAATGATCTTATTTAATCTACTTTGAATAGCATTCATCCATGATTCTAATTCAATTTTTTCTGTAAAACCTAAAATTAATGGTTTTGATCTTTTACTTCTAAGATTTGGTTCTAATGAAAGGCAATATTTTTGATGTATCATAGGAATTTCCTTCATTGTATAAATATCTCTTAAACTAATGATATTATTTGGTACGGCTTCATGCTAATATTACGATTATATAAAGTATAAATTAAAAAAGAAAGAAAAGTTAATTCAGTGTTTATATATGAATAATATATATATATATATAATCTTACCTCATCTTTATAATATCTTAATTCAGTTTCAAGTAATACGAAATAACGAGTTTGCCAAAAGGTTTTACCCATAATAGTTGTCATTTTTTGAAGGTAAGCAGATTTAGGTAAAGTAACCATGATATATATTTAATAATAAATTTAAAAAAGTGAAAAAAAATATAAAGTAATAATAAAAAGGAAAAGAGAAAGAAAAATAGAAAAAAAGAAAACGTCTTTTTATATTGATTTTTTCTTTCATTTTTTTTTTTAGGGGTCTCGATTTCTTTTTTTTTTAATAAGAGACGCCACTTTAAATGTTTTTTTTTTCATTGATATATGTTTTTGGTAATTTTCATTTCCTTTTTCCCCTAATGAAAAAAAAAGTCAATGTGTTTCCTTTTTCTTTCCCCCCCCCCTTTTTTTTTTTTTTTTTTTTTTTTTTCATGATGATGATTTAAGACTATCTAAAAATAATAATAATAAAAAACACCATTATATCATCATTACTTACCCAATAATGGTTTATAGGTTTATTCTTTTTTTTTTTAATATAATAAAATTAAAAAAGAAGAATATTAAAAAAATAAAAGAATTAAAAAAGAAAACCGGTTCTAGAACGGAAGGTTAATCAGATGTTATTATTGTAATTTTTTTTAGTATTATTGTTAATTTATGAAAAGTGAAGGGACCTCTTTTTTCTTATAAAACTAATTTTTCTGTGTGTTTTTTCATTAGTAGCTGGGTTTTATTTTTATATATTTATTATTACTTATGATATTTTATTATTATTATTTATTTAATATATAAAAAAGATATCTATCTATATATATAAAGAGAGGAGACAGAGAGAAAGAAAAAAAAAATGATGATGATGATGATAATCAAGGGGTGGAGCAATCTTTTTTTAGAAGGTTGATGTATGATGCACACACATCTTTCTTTTCTTTTTTTTTTTTTTTTTTTTTTTTTAGAAATAGTCACTACTTTGTTGAAGCTTTTGTCCGAAGACTCCTTTCTGTCATCAATCCATCCATTTAAGGTAGTTTTTATTGTCTGAATTTTATTTCATTTTAGGTTATACTTGGCACAGCTAGGCACATCTAGGCACAGCTAAATTAGATAAAAAAGTAAAAATCGATTTATAAAATCACTATTATGCTTGGTATAATTCTTATTATATATATATATATATATATATTAGTATAATTAATAATAATAATATATATTTGCTTTTATTTTTTTTCATTTAATATATACAGGATTTTTTAATCACGGAAGAAGTTTCCATGTGTTTTGTTTTGTTCTGATGTTGTCTCCTGAAAAAAAATAAAACACAACTACCCAACGAAAAAATAAAAAAAAATCAATAGCCAAGTGATCTTCGATTCAATTTTTTAAACTTGCATGATCTTCTCTTTTATATATATTTATTTATTTATTTTTCATCAGTATATGTATTTGATTTTTCAAAAAAAGAAAAAGTAACCATTAATCAGTTAATTAAGAACCAAAAAAAAATTAAAGTTCATTTTTGTCAATTAACTAATTGTAGATAAATAAAAAGTAATGGTTAATAAATAATAGCGTATATTTTAAAATAAAAACCTATTATATATATATATATATATATATATATATATATATATGAGTGTGTGTATATATATGTAATGATCTCATATAATAATAGTAATAATAATAATAAATACAACAATGATCGGTCCCTTGGATTTCCTTATTATTATTATTATTATTATTATTTTTTAATTTCAATTATTTTTAAAATTGATTTATCCTAATACAAAAAAAATAATCTACCTGTTTTCCAAAACTAGATAAATGTGTCTACTTTCTAACTCATGAATAAAAAAGAAAAGGTACACAAAGGGTGTGTGTGATAACACAGAAGGGTAAATACGCTTAACCTCCCTTTTCATGACGGCACCCGTGCTTTTTTATATATATAAGGTTTTATAAAAAAAAAAATTACCCCCTCACTCTTTTTTTATATCTTATTTCATAAAAAAAAGTCATTCTATTTATCCAATTTATTATTATTATTATTATTATTATTTATATTAAATTATATATTATTTTATTGGTATATATTTTAAAAAATAAATAAATAGATAAAAATTATTATTACTTCTTTTGTAATCTTTCAGTTATACTCTTTAAATCAAGATTTAAATAATTTGCTATAAATTTTCCAATTTCTATATTTTCATGACTTCCTCTTAAACCTTCTGTTGTTGGACCCATGGCATATAAATTAACATCTACTCCACTATGACCCCTACCAGTCCACTAATAATAATAAAAGTATAAAAGAAAATTAAAATTATAATTAAAAAAAAGAAAAAAAATTAATATATACATATATATATATATATATATATATATAATAAAATGTCATTACACCAATCAGAGCACGACGACTGACAACTTCTGAAAAAGTAGTAGCTAATACTTTAAGGGATACTTTTTTTGTTTTATATGACATCAGTTTATCAATTTCTTCTTTAGATAAATCATCAATACCAAAATAATTAGATATGAGATTTGTTTTTAAATAATCCGTAGTTGATATATCTTGTTTATTAGCTTTTATCCATAAATCTGCTACTACTTCTGATGAATTTTTTACTTTTGTAAGTACTTCAGGGTTCCTATATGGAACATATATACATATATATATATATTCTATTTTTAGTCATTCTTATCCTTATATATATATAAATTCAATTTTTTATTTCTTTTTATTTCCTTTTTTTTTTTTTTTTTTTTACCATTTATATACAGGATATTTTGGTCCTACTTGTCTTCCAAGACTTAAACCTCCAGTTTCATGATCACTTGTAGATATCATAATTGTTCCAGGATGTGATTCTACAAATTCTTTTACTAAAGCAACTGTTTTTTCATATTCTAGGGTATCATGTACATGAGCAGCAGGATCATTACTAACATATACATATACATATACATATATATATAAGTATATAAAAGGTATATCTTTTTCTTTTTTTTCTAAAAAAAAAAGAGAATGACTTACTTATGGCCAGCCATATCAATTCTACTTCCTTCTATCATTAAAAAGAATCCTTTATCAGAGTTAGAAGTAGCATCATATAATAAATCAAGTGCTTTTTTAGACATTTCCGTAAGACTAGGTTCTTTAGATATATCACGATCTATTTCATAAGCCATATGCTAAACATATAATATAATAATAGATGAATTAATAAATCAACTTATCTATTTATATATATATATATAATATACTTTACCCCAGATGAAAATAAACTAATAGCAGGTAATACATCGGAAGCATTTGTAGATAATTGATCCCAGCTTTGTCGATCATTAAATAAAACGGTTTTCCAATCATAATCTTCTTTTGCTTCTTTCAATAAATCCCTTTCATCTTTTCTACAGCTATATTGATGATTTGATTTTGGTAAAAAATGACAATAGCCTCCACCAAACATTAAATCTAAACTACGACCTAAAGGATTATTACCAATTTGTTGTATAGCTATTCCATCTTCATTATCTCTATCTTTAATATGGGATGAAAAGGATGCGGGAGTAGCATGTGTGATCCTAGATGTTGCTACTAATCCTGTTTTCATTTGTTGTTGATGCTTAGCTGATTCTAATATGGTACCACAAGGTTTTCCCTTAGGGTCCACTAAATTATATATATAAAATGCATTAAAAAAAAAATAATAAGGATAATTTTTTTTTTCCTTTAGATCAATAATAATTAATCTATTTTAGATTTTTTTTTTTTTTTTTTTTTTTTTTTTTTTTTTTTTTACTTACCACCAATACCACGATTATAAGTTTTTAATCCACAACTTATAGCAGTTGCACCAGCAGCACTATCAGTAACAAGACTAGAAGCACTTCTTGTTCTTGACTGACCTACGTGAATAGTATCTAAAGGAGTTTGATAATCATAGTCATAACCATTAATATGTTGAAAATAAGTACGTGCTAAAGATACTGAAGCTGGACCAAGACCATCACTTATCATCATAATGACATTTTTTGGTCCTTTTATTGTACTTTCATTTTCTTCTTTATTTAAATTGAATTCTTCTTGTTGAACATCTAAATTTAGAAATAGATTAACATATATATATATATGTTTCTCTCTATTTTTATTTTATTTTTTTTATTATTCTTTTTACTTGTATTAAAAGGTGTTAAAAGAGAACCAAGAATCATGCCAAATATTGTAAATCCTATTGCACAAAGTATAGTAATTAAATGTTTTGATTTTCTTTTTGATTTGATTGACTACATATATAATTGTAATAAAATATATTAATATATAGATAGAGATAATAGTTGTATAATAATTTATTTCTTTTTTCCTATTTTTAGTTTTTTTACATAAGTAGTTTTATCTAACCAATCTTCTTCATATTCTAAAGAATGACGATTTAATAGTGGTTCACTCATCCTTTTTATTTATTTATATTTAAATATATATTTATGTATATATGTATATATATTATTATTTAAGATAGTAAAAGAGAAAAAGAAGAAAAAAAAGGAGGGTTTTAAAAAAAAAAGAAATATATACAAATTGAGCAATTAAGTTTTTGATTTTTGGTAGATCCAAAAATTAAAACGCCGCTAATTTTCTTTTTTATCCCTTTAAACCAAATATATAAGAAACATATCCTTTATATGTATAGTGTTTTTCTTTCTTTCTTCTTTTGCTTCCCATCAAAAATTTTTATAATACAAAATATACAGAGAAAATTAATTTAAACCCAGGAAAAGTGAATCAAAAAAAAAAAAAACTTATAAACACCAATTAAGCAATAACAACCATTATATATATATATATATATATGCATATTTATTATTTGCTATTATTACTATTCGTTATTACTCTTTTTTAAATCAAGAAAAAGAAAAAAAAAGAAAAATGACTTCGGAATTTTATAATATATATATTTTATTGGTAATTATATATATAATGCAAATGTGTGATTGTATTTAAATAAATATTAAAACTCCACCAAGAATATAACAGTAAATGAATAAATAATAATAATAATAAAAAAGGATTAGAAATAAAATAAAACGAGATATAATAAGAAAAAAAAACAAAAAACAAAAAAAAAACAAACAAATAAATATAAATAAATAAAAAAAGAAGTGTTTTTTTATTTTTATTTATTTATGAAAAATGCTAATAATAAAAAGGGAAAAGGATCATCGGATGAATAAAAATAGCTGTGACTTTGATTATTTTTATTATTATTATTTATTATTTATTATTATTTTTTTTAGGAAATGGAATAAAAGGTTTTCGTTTTATAATACAACAGTAGAAATGAAAAAAAAAAAAAAAACTTTAAGGCTCCGATAATTCACAATTTTAAAAAGGGAGCTTTTTTAGCTTTCTCCCTTTCTCTTTTTTCTTTTTCTCTCTCTCTCTCTCTTTTTTTTTTCTTTCTCTTTCTTTCTCTCTCATTTTTTATTTTTTATTTTTTCCCTTCATTTCCCACTCTCTCTTTCTTTCTCACTCACTCACTTTATCTTTTTTTTTTTTTTCGCTTTCTTTGGGACTTAATAATTATCTAATGCCAATGCAATTTTCCAATAATAGTAAGAAGCACAAATAATTAAAATCCATCATATAAAAAATCCCAATTAAATTTTAATCTCTCTTTTTTTTTTTAATATTAAATTATAGTTACAATAAAACAATCCGTTAAACGAAGAATGTTTGATGATGATGATGATGACGATTTTAATAATAATACTTTTTATATAAATGAAGAGGTAAATATATATATAATATACATTTCTATTCATTTTATATTTTAAAATCAATTGTTTTATTCATTTTAATTTTTTTTTTTTTTTTAATGATATTATTTTTTAAAATGAAAAGACAATCAAAAGGGTAAATAATTTAAATCAAACATTTGATCCAACAAATACATCCACTAATAGTAATAATAATGAATTAAAATTACCATCACTTACATATGCATCTCCTGATTATCGACCATTACCACGAAAAGATGCTTTATGGCTTCAACCTGTTCCTCAAACAACTCCATTAAATTTAAATAATAATAATAATAATAATAATGATCAAATTATGGAAGATGATCTTACTGATGAAGATGATTCTGTACCTACTCCTTGTTATCAACCAAATAATCAAATGGCTCCTTCTGCTTCTTCTACTACTAATGCTACTAATCATCATCATTCTACCAATAACAAAGTGAATACAACCGTTGATTGGATGATGTCCGAACAATGTTAAAAAAAAGATTTATATATATATATATAACATTGATCAATTTTATTCTTTTTCATTTTTTTTTTTTTTTAAAAATTGTATATATTTTTCATTTTTACTCATTTTTATGTTTTTTGTTTTTTATTTTTTATTTTGATTGATAATTATTTATTTTTATTATTATTATTTTCGTTTTTAATTATATTCATTATTATTATTATTATTACTATTTTGCAACTTAAAAAAAATAAGAAAAAGGAAAATAATAAATAAATATGAGAAGAATTTCATAACGTTCCACAATTAGCATAATGCTTATTGTTTATGTTTTTTATATTTTTTTTTTTTTTTAAGGAGAGCTTAAAATTTTTTTTTTTTATTTGGTCAGTGCTAAAATTGATTAGCTACCGACTCTACTTTTGAGGTCCACCCAAACCTCCGGGGTTTTAATTATAAATTAGCAAAATATATAAGAAAAAGACTAAAGTTATGATGTATTTTATTTTTCCAACTTATCGGATAAATATTTAATATTTTTTATTTTATATCTTATTTACAAATATATAGAATGTGTGATTATTATAATTATTATGATTATTATGATTATTATTATTATTATTAAATGAAATATTATTGGTTAATAAAGAAAAATGCTGAAATGGGGTATAAAAAAGTTATTTTAAATGTATATAAGAAGAAGACTATTACTAATATTATTATTGTTGGTTTTCTTTTTTATATTTTATATTTGCTGAGCCCATTCAATAAGTCTAATACAATTTAATATTTTGATATTATTATTTAAAAAGTGTAAAAATTCCATTTCCATTCTCCATACACGATAATTAAGTTGAGAAGATAATGATGGTAAAGTATTATTATTATTATTATTATTATTATTATTATTATTATTATTAATACTAATATTATCATCATCATCCATGATAGTTTTGATATCTTTTATATTAGGTTGATTAATTGTAGCAATTATGGATATAGGAGAAGTAGGTGGAATAGAAGTAGTAGTGGATTTAGGTGATGATGGTATCGATGATGATGATGATGATGATGATTTTTTAAAATAATGATATTGAAGAGGATCAGTTATTTCATTGTTAATAGAATGATGAGTATTTGGAGATATAGGTTTTGGTGAAGTAGGTGGAGATAAAGGAAGTTGTGGCAAAGTTAAGTGATGATTATCCTTTTTTGGAGATGAAATGGATGAAGAGGAAGGAGAAGAATTCATGTCATCGTCTGACTTTTTAATTGAGATATCAACGATGATTTTTAAATTGGAGTGTATATATTTGCTTGCAATCATAAAAGCAACAAGAATTAATCTTTTACTACATCCATTTGTTCCAGTAACATCTTTATATCTCTAATATATATATATATATATAATATAAATAAAAAAATTTAGAGTTAAAAAAATGAATAATTTTTAATTATTAATCATATTTATAAATAAATAAAAATAAAATAAAATAAAAAAATTATTACCTGTTTAAGTTTATCAATATAATGAATGGCAAATAATAAAGTGGTACTAGGACATACTGTTGGTATAGATGCATTATTTTGACAAAATTTTCTAATTTTATCATCTAAACTTAACTCCTTTTCTTGAACCATCGATGATGAATCCAACAAGTAAGTTAAATATTGATAAATTTCTTTTACTTTTTCTTGGATTGGATTTTCTTCCCATGATTTTGCAACAAAAGTGGATAAATGAACTATATATAAAAGAAAATGATTTATTAGTAAATATATATATATATATATATATATTATTATTATTATTATTATTAATGTAGATATTTACGTAAACATGAATGACTTAAACGTTGTTGATTATTTATTCTAATAGCTTGTAGAATTTGACATGCTTGAGAAAAATCAGCCGTATAAGGTGATCTTTTTAATTGATAAGTGTCAATACGTCCTTTTGAATAATAATTATGTAATTTTACACCGAATTTCATAATGATGGTAAAAATTAGTGAAATAAAAAAAAAAATAGATTATATTTAAAATAAGTAAAAAGTAAAAAGTAAAGTAAATTAAAGTAAAGTAAAGAAAAAAAAAAGAGAAAAAGAGAAAAATGAATTATTGCTTATATATAAAAACGGAATTTGAAAATCTTAGCTCATGCAAAAGGAAACTATTTAACCGGATTTAATTTTTTTATGTGATGATTTTATATAAGATATTATCTAATGATTTTAATCAGCGATTATAGAAAAGAAAAAAAATCATATACAAAACATATTACCAAAAAAAATAAAATAAAATAAAAATCTCTTCATTTTTTTTTTATCACTTTCATTATAAATGAAATATACCTTTTTCTTTTTCTTTTTTTTTTTTTCATTATTACTTATAATCATTTTCTTAAGTTCATATATATATATATAAAGAAAAAAAAGATAATGAAAAAAGAAAAAAAAAAAAGGTTCGCGGAAATGTTAAATATGGTGGACTTTTTTTTTTTCTCTTATTGAATATAAATTTATAACAGGATAGCATAAAATATAATAAAATAGTTTATCCGATCAACTTCTTATACCCAATCATTTTCTTTCTTTCTTATTTTTTCTTCTTTTTAGTTGAAATCTCCTTGTTTTTTTCGTTTCTAATTATATAAAACTTTTTCTTTCTATTTTCTCTTACAACATCTTTTTCTATATGTTAAGATTATTTTTCCGAACCATATTTATTATAAGAAGAGTGAGAGAAAGATTTTTTTTTTCTTTCTTTAATAAGAACCTTTTCATTTCTCTTTATTAATAATAAATATATAAATATATAAATATATATATATTTATATATATAGATACATATATTAGGACTTAAAAAAGGAAATAAAAAGTGAAGCCGGATCAAGAAATTATAAAAACTGGTATTAACCAATAGGATAGCAAGGGAAAAAAAGGGCCATGGTTGAATTTTCATTATATTATAATTTATTAAAAAAAGGAGTTATCTTCATTTTATTAACCGGAATATTTTCTTATGCTTTTTATAATTGATCCTTATTATTATTATTATTATTATTATTATTATTATTAATAATAAGAGTATTGTTTACATTATATATATTTACCATTTTATTATAAAGCAAAAGGAATATGATGATGATTTATAATAAAGGGAAAAATATACCTTTTTAAGTGATCAGTTTTAAAGTTTATTGCAAGATCAAAAATAAATATGAGTTGTCAAAAAAAATTAATTGTCTTTATTTTAAATGTAAAATATCATGTGACACTAATTTATATTATTTAAAGAAAAAAAAAAAAAGAAAACCTTTTCTCTATTATTCTATTTTATAATACATATAAACATATATACATATATACATATATACAAATATACATACATATATATATATATATATATATATATATATATATAATATGTCATATATAAAATGAGTTTATATTTATTTAAAAAAGGGCCATAATTTTCCTGCAAAAAATATTAGTTATCCAATAGCTGACTGCTATTATCATAAAAGTGTGAGAATGATCCTTTGATGTTTTATTCTTTCACTTTTTGCATTAATACTAATTTCGGAAATAACAGTCCCTTTTTTTTCATTTCAATATTTTGACTGAGAAATATACACTTTTTTTTTTATTTCCTTTTTCCCTTTTTCTTCTTCCTTTACTTTTACTCTTTCTTTTACCTTTTTTAATAATATCTGTGTGTATTCTTATTTTCTTTTTTTGTTTTGCTTTTTAATTTTTTTTTCCTCCTTTCTTTCATATAAATACTATTATTATTTGTCATTATTTTTCCTTATTATTGTTTTAAAGCAAAAAAGAAGAAAAAAAAGAAAAGGGTCTATTATTAATAGTTTAATATATAAATATTTATATCATTCAATTTAATGGTGATGCAAAGTTCACCGAAACTTGACGAAACATTAACAACATCACTGTCTTCCTCCCCTTCTTTACTTGATACACCAATTACAGAAACAACTTCAACAAAAACACTTGATTCCAATGTTACTCTTATTAATATGACAAACAGTTTATATTCCCCATCTTCAAGTTCTCCTGTTAATGCTTATGGTGCTTTAATTGCTAGTATACCTGTTCCTGCAAAGCGTGGTCATAAATATCATGTTGCTAGTGCTTGTAAAAAATAAATTAAAATAAAATAAAATAAAATAATTGAAAATGTATTAATATATACATATATATATATATTTATAAACATATGTATTTATCTATCTATTTTAATTTTTCATTTTTAGGTATTAACTGTAAGAAAGCTCATCTTGCTTGTGATGGTAATAATATTATTTATCATATATAAAAGAGAAAGAAGAAGAAGAAGGAAGAAGAAAAGAAAAAAAAAAATTTAAACAACTTTATATCCTGATTATATAAATATATATTATATATATATATATATATATATATATGTATATACAGTTACCAGGCCATGTAAAAGATGTGTTACGATGGGAAAAACGGAAACATGTTTAGATATTAAACATAAAAAACGTGGTAGACCTAAATTAAAACATAAAATAGATGGGATGGATGAAACAATGGATAATAGTAATGATCATCTTCATCATATACAAATAATGAGTGGAACTATTCAATCACCAATAATTACAACAACTGCAACAACCACTGATGGTATTTCAAATAATAATAACCATCATCAATTTATACCCAATCATAATAATATATCATCTTCTTCAGATTCATCATCTTTATCATCTTTATCATCATCTTCAACCATTACTACAACAACAAATAAAAAAATATCTTTTTGTCATCAACCTATTGAATCATTTCAAAAAAAATTAAAAGAAAATAATGCTAATAATGCTAATAATAATAATAAAAATAATAATAAAAATAATAATAATAATAATACTTCAATTATTACACCTATACAATTAATACCAAATACACTTAATAATAGTATTAATAATACATCTGTACATGATAATAATAATAATAATAATAATAATAATAATGAAAATAATAGTAATAATGATTTTGATAATGATTATTTAGATATTGATAAGGATAATAATATAAAAGGAAATGATAACCATAACGAAAAAGGGAAAAATATAAGACCACCTAAAATCACGTTAATATTATCCATGGAAGTGTGTTTTGCAAGAATGACAGAAGATGTGACAATGGCATGGGGATATTATCCACAAGAATTAGCACATCGATCTATCTATGATTTTATAGCTCATGAAGATATTGATCGACTTTCACGTTTACATCGTTTATTATTAGATAGTATAGTGGATTCCATTTCAAGTGTAAATAATAATAATAACAATACTAATATTAATGATAACAGTAATAATAATCATGATCATAAAAAAAAGAATCATCATCATCAGCAACAACAACAATTTTATTATAAAAAACCCCCACCACCAAGTGAAAGATCCACCTCTGAATTATTTCATCAAAAATCATTAGAGGAATTATCAAGAATAGCAAATGGATCTGTTTCTTTTAATGAAACAATTCATATAAAAACAAGATCAGGGCATCATGAACTTTATGATATATGTATGTATATAGGTGGAGGGTTGGGTGGGGATTTAAATTTACCTTCTACTTTAACGAAATTATATATTGTTATGATATGCCATAAACATAATAAAATGGAAAAAAAATGGCCCTTATTAAAATCCTCATCATCATCATCATCATCATCATTATCATCATCAAAACAACAAAGACCTTTATCATCATCTCCTTTTAAGGCCATTGCTCCTTTATTACCTTCTTCATCTTCATCAACAACTTCCTCCTCCTCCTCCACTTCATCAATAACTTCATCAACCTCATTTATACATCATCCTATTATAAAACCTGCACCTCATGATTTACGTCAAGTTATTTTACCTGCTCATTTTGCTAATAATTCAAAATTAAATACTATATCTGTAAATGATTATTCAATTGTATCACCCAAAATCAATATCGCTCCAACAACTAAAAAGAAAAATCAATCATCTATTAATAAAATATCATCATCATCACCATCATCATCATTATCATCTGCTACTAATATTACAAATGAACAAAATGAATCTATAATAGCAGCAGCAATATCATCATCCTCTTCCTCTTCTTCTTCACCCACTATATCATTGTCTTCTTTAACATCATCTACTACTTCCACTACTAATGCTACCAATCAATTTCAATCTCATCCTCCTTCATCATCTATAGCATCATCATCATCTCCATCTTCATCTTCACCAACTATTAATCCTGTTAATCATCATTCAAATCTTCGATTTAAAACATTGCAACCTTTTAAACCTAGTCATCATCATCATTTTGATAAATCTACAGTAGTAAATCATCCTACAACTCAATATTTTTTACAAACATCAAGTAGTTCTTTAAATGCTGCTGCTGCATCGGCTGCTAAAGATAGCCATAATAGTAGTAATCCTACCTCAGCTAATGAATTATCATCCGGAAAGAAAAAAGGAATGAGTATTAGATCTTTATTATGTTAACAGCAACGGGATCAAAAAAAAAAAAGTAATTAATTTGTTATATATACATATATTCCTTTTATACATATTTGTTTGATTTATTTATTATTTATTTTGTGTATGTATAATTATTATTACTATTATTATTATTTAATATATATATATATATAATGTTAATATAATAAAGTATGTAAAAAGAAAAAGTAAGCGAAAGAGAAAAGAAAAAAAAAGATCAACAAGAAAAAAAAATTAGACTATTCTTTTTATATTATATTTGTACATATAAAGTGTAAAAAAAAATCATCTAGTTTATCAAATTTTAATTTTAATTTAGTGTATATATAAATTAATTAGAAAATAGAAAGAATATCAAATTATTTAATTTGATAAGGACTTTGAAAATTGTTAAATTTATAATAGAGAGTAAAAGAGAACAAGTGGATAATCGATTTGATTTAAATTCAGCACCAATCAATGATGCATTTTTTTACAATCTAAAAATAAGAAAATAATGACAATAATATATATTTATATATATTTCCATTTATTTTAATTTCTCTTCTTTTCTTTCCTTTTTTCATCTATTTATATAAAAAAAAGTAAATTAAGCCATCATCATCATCATGTCTGAAAACGCTTTCGCCGCCGTTAAGATTAACCAAAACCATTCTATGTCTGCTGAAGAATACCGTGCTAGAAAGGTAGCTCTTATTACAGGTAAATATATATCATCATAAATAAATATGACACGCTTTCCCGTTTTTTTTTTTTTTTTTTTCTTTTTCTTCTGATCTAAAAATCAGATGAAAAGAAAAGAAAAAAAAAGGAAGAGTGAAGCAAGAGAAATAAATATAATAGAAAATAAGAAAACAAAAAAAAAAAGATAAATAATAATGTGTTATTTATTATTATATATATTTTATACTTACTGTTTCTTTTTATTTTCTTTTGGTCTTTTTATATTTAATTTTTTTTTTTTTTAGGTGTTACTGGTCAAGATGGTTCTTATTTAACTGAATTTTTATTAGACAAAGGTTATGAAGTTCACGGTATTATTCGTAGATCTTCTTCTTTCAATACTGGTCGTATTGAACATATCTATAAAGATAGACATGATCAAGGTAAATATATAAAAATAAATATAAATACAATATAAAAATAAATACAGTATATATATATATATATATATTATTGATGATCGTTGATCTAATTTTAATTTTTTTCTTCTATTTTTAGGTGTCAAATTCTTCCTTCACCATGGTGATTTAACTGATTCTACTTGTTTAGTACACATTATTTCTCAAGTTCAACCTACTGAAGTATATAATCTTGCTGCTCAATCTCACGTCAAGGTTTCCTTTGATATGTCTGAATATACTGGTGATGTTGATGCTCTTGGTACTTTACGTTTATTAGATGCTATCCGTACTTGTGGATTAACTGATCGTGTTCGTTTCTACCAAGCCTCTACTTCTGAATTATATGGTAAAGTAGTTGAAACCCCACAAAAAGAAACCACTCCCTTCTATCCTCGTTCTCCTTATGGTGTAGCTAAACTTTATGGTTACTGGATTGTTGTTAATTATCGTGAATCTTATGATATGTATGCTTGTAACGGTATTCTTTTCAATCACGAATCCCCTCGTCGTGGACGTACCTTTGTCACTCGTAAGATTTCTCGTGCTGTAGCCGATATTCATTTAGGTCGTCAAGAATGTTTATACTTGGGTAACATTGATGCTAAACGTGATTGGGGTCATGCTAAGGATTATGTAGAAGGTATGTGGTTAATGTTACAACAAGATAAACCCGAAGATTTCGTTTTAGCTACTGGTGAAACCCACACTGTACGTAGTTTTGTTGAAAAGGCTTTCGCTGTCACTGGTCGTAAAATCGTCTGGGAAGGTGAAGGTGTTAATGAAATCGGTAAAGATGCTGAAACCGGTAAAGTCCGTGTTAGAATCGATCCTAAATACTTCCGTCCCGCTGAAGTTGATTTATTATTAGGTGATCCTACTAAGGCTAATCAAAAATTGGGCTGGACCCGTAAGGTCACTTATGATGAATTAGTTACTCAAATGGTTGTTGCTGATATAGAAGGTGGTTTAAAGAATGATACTACCAATTAATTTTAATTTCAATTTTTTTTTCCCTTCCCTTTGAAGCATTTTTACATTATTTATAAATATATATATATATATATATATATATATTATTTAAAATTCATATTTATTTTTTATATATTACATAAGTTCATTTTTTATAATATAGTTTTAATATTTTTTTTTTTCCTTTCTTCCTAAAAAAAAAGATGTTTATTTTTTTTTCTTCTTTATTCATGAACGTTAAAAGAATTTAATATTTTGTAAAAAAATAAAAACAAGTAATAACAATTTAAAAAAAAAAAGAACATATATATATATATATATTTATATATAAAAATATTTATTATGTGATTTATACATGAAATGCAAAAAAAAGTAAATAAATAATGATGAGTGGAGTGTGAAAAAACGAAACAAAAAAAATATAAAGGGTATTATTGTCTAATTGGTAAAAAATAATTAATTATTTGATTTCTTGGCCTTTTTATTTTTTTTCTTATCTTCTTTAGTTGTTGATTTTACATCTGCCTTGATTTTAATATTATTATTAACTTTCATCTTCTTTCCTGTTACTTTAGTATTATTAAGTTCAGTCTTTTCTTTGTTATCCTTTTTTGTTTCTTTAGTATTAGCAGTAACAGCTTCAGGTTGGTTTTTTTCTTTAGTTTTTTCAGCTTCAGCTAATCTATATATATATATATATATATATATAAATCAAATATCAAATATTAATAAATAGGATACCTTTTTTACTTCATCATCTATTTATTATTTACTTTTTTTCATAGGCTTTCTTCTTTCGTAATTTTCGTCGTTCTTTTAAATTCTAAAGGGAGGGAAAAAAATTAATACACATGTTGAATATAAACTTTAATTTTTTTTGACAGATTCATTTTTTTTATTTATTTATCAATTTTACCTGTTTAGCTTTTTCCTTTCTTGTTTCCTTTCGTTTTTCTTTTATTAATTCACGTTCTTTTCTTTTTTCTTCACTGATATTCTTTTGATTGGCTAATTTTTCATTACGTTTATGATATTTTGATTTAAGATGGGTTTCAACAGCTTCTAAAGAAGTTAATTTTTTATCAGGACAAAGTGCACAGTCATAAACAAGTTGTGTATCATCCTCTTTTTCTTCTTCTTCTTCTTCTTCTTCTTCTTCATCGTCTTCATCGTCCTCACTGTCTTCACTATCTTCACTGTCTTCTTCATCACTTTGATCTTGTTCTTTAGAACGTTGTCTTTTTTTACCAACTCTTTGATCTATTTCTTCTTCTTCTTCTTCTGTATCAGAATCATCGTTATCACTTTCTTCATCAGAAAATACACCTTCATATTTTTCTTCTTGATCTTCTGCTACAGTTTCAAAGTCATCTTCAATAATATGTTGTTTTGCTAATTCTTTTCGTGCTCTTTTAAACATGCTTTTTTATTGTTTAAAAATGGAAATAAAGATATTGAAATAATTTTTTTTTCAAAGAAAGAAATTTTAAAGCAAAAAAATACGGTCACGGTTATTCCTTTTTTAAACTCAATTCAAGCTGTCAATTTTTTTTTCCTTTCATTTCCTTTTTTAGAATTCCATGGCGGTGTTTAAAAACAGCATAATTTTTTTTTTCTCGCACTCTCTCTTCTAGACCTTTTTTTTTTTTTTTAAAAATGAAGCTATGTTTCTCTTTTTTCTTTTTCTTTCTTTCCTTTTTCAAATAATTATTAATTGAAGATATATATAATAAGCATTTATTATTTTTATTCTTTCCTTATATTACAATAATTATTCATGGCTCAACTTGATAATATAAGTATACGCCAAAAATTATTAGATAGCCATTCTAAAGTTAGAATGCCATACTTGTGTGCTTTGAATAAATCGTTAGGTTGGCCGGTTCTATCTGAAGGATGGAAAGAGTAATCAATAAATAATAATAATAAACTATATGAAATATGAATTATATATTTGTATAAAATATACTGATTTTTTCAATGATATATATATATATATATTTATATATAAATTGTTAACTTCTTTTTTTTTTATCTCTCATTTTTTATTATTAGAAAGAAAAAAGGACTTCAAACTCATTATTTTCAAGTTGATGAAAAAGAAAAATATATAACATCAATGGCATGTCAAGATAATATCATTGTAATGGGTTCTGGAAGTCCACAAGGCAATTTATATTTTATAGAAGATCATCTAGATAATAATTATGAGGGGGATAATGATAGTAATAATAATGGTTTCAAGGTAGAACATATTAAAACTCAGATTTTTATTTTATTGGATAAATTTCATTTCTATCTCTCTTTCTCTTTAACTCTTAATTTTTTTTTATATATAGTCTATATATCAAATACAACTTGATATACCCATTTATTCACTTGATTGGTCTCAACAACACTTATTAATAGGTTCTAAACATGGTCTTATACAACTTTATAAGACTGAACACTTTGAAGGAAGGGAACCAACTTTAAATAAAATGAGTGAATATCATTTTAAAACGGTAAAATAATATTTAATAATAATAAAAGGATAATATTAATAGAGATAATAATAGTATACTTTTTTTTTCTCTTTTTTATATAAAAGTTACCTGAAACATATGTTTCACCGCCTTCAAGTACGGCTTTAAATTCAAAAGTGAAAAAGCTAAGTTTTAACCCAACGTTTTCCTATACTGACTATCAACACTCTGAAATAGCAAAAACAGCGACAACTTCTAAATTCCTTGCTTGTGCTGGTGATAGCATTGAACTATGGGATATTCATTATCTTACCCATAATCAATCCTCTTATCAGCCTGATTATCAGGTTCCTTTACAAACTTGTCAATGGTCATTACTTTCACCTCAGTTATTTGTGACTGGTGGTGATGCTGGTCACTTACATGTGATGGATATTCGTGTAAAAGAAAAAAATGGCATTGTTTGGCAAACTTTTCATGCTCATAAAAGATCAATTCATGATGCTGCTTTTAATCCTTTTATTCCTTATTGGCTTGCTTCTGCTGGTCATGATGATTTAGTCAATATTTGGGATTTAAGATCTGTATCTCATCAACCTGTTGGTAAAATTGATGGTCATCAAGGTCCTATTACTTCAGTAAGTTTAATATATATATATATTTGAATATAAAAAATAAAAAATTGAATTGAATCATATATATTATTATTATTATTATTATAATGATGATGGTGATGATCTAGGTTGTTTGGGGAAATATGAGACCAGAACAATTATCAACTACTTCAATGGATGGTACTTTTCGTATGTGGAGTTTATCAAAAAACCAAATACCTTTATGGGATACACCTGATAACAATGATGATGATAATTCATTCAATAAGAATAATTTAAATAATTATCAAAGAAAAATGAGTTATCAAGATAATATCATTAATAATAATATTGGTATTGGTGGCAGTAATAGAAAAGCAAGAAAGAAAAAATTAAATTATGATTTAAATCAAGAAGAAAATTGGTGGTCTAATATCATTGAACCTGAATATAGATTAAATGATGATCAGTTTACTTGGGATTTCTTTGATGATAATGATGATGATAAAAAAAGCTTTCATTCTCATAATGATAATCAAATTCTTCCTGTTAGTGCTTTAGGAATGGGTGCATGGGGTAAATCGAATATTGGCCAAATTTATGATTCTTCTTTATATCAGAAAAGTAAAGGTTCCGTTATTCAAGGTAAAATATATATAATATAGTATAATATAAAAATAAATTATTTAATTTTTCTTTTTCTTTTTTTACTATTATATATATATATATGTATATAAATAGGTTTATCATCTAAAATGAAACCTGGCGTATTTTATTGTGCAACTGATTATGGTCAGTTGTGTTCACATACCTTTAAGCATACCAATGATAGTCCGTTATATATGCTTCAAAGGTAAACGTTGTTATTATGCATGTATATATATATGTGCTTTATCATATGTTTAATTATTAATTTTTTTATTATAGATATGATTATCAGGACGAACCATTATATTATAATATTGACTTTGCAATTTATAATAGACAAATTAATTTAGCAAAGAAATTAATTAGTGAATTAAAGGAAATGCCTATATCGGATGATGGTCAGAAAAAGTAAATAAAAGAAAAAAGAAAAATAAGAAATAAGAAAATAAAAGTATATATAATAGTAATAATATATATATATATATATGCATATATAGGTTTCGAGATGAACAGATAGAAAAGTTCAATGATGATCTTAAAATAGCACCACCCATTCAACCTGAGGATTGGGGATTTAATTCAATACCAGATCCAAATGACAAACGTGTTTCAAAACGATTATGGACTGATGTTGATAAACGGGAATATGCAATTGAAACGTTTAAAAAAGATTTGACTTATTGGCAATATAGATTACCTCCTGGATGTGATCATATTTATAATATTCCTGTAAGTATATTTCATACATCTTTCATTAAAAAACAAAAAATCAGTTAATAATAATAATAATAATAACGGTTAAGGTAAAGTTTACTAAATTTTATTATTTAATGGTTATATCTAGTTTGACACCAAAAACCAACTTTTACCACGTGATAGTATATCAGTAGATTCAGATGAACACTTTGAACCATTTACTCCTATAGATGAAATCTGTGATGTTAATCACGATAAAAGATTATCATCAGGATATAGCTCATATTTTGATCAAAATATAAAGAAAGAAGAATTCGATATTCACCCAAAAGAATCATTATCAACACCAATCTCACCTGTTTCACCTATTATGGAGGAAAATAAATATAATAATAATAATACTAATAATAATGATTCTAAGAGTATTGATAATAGCGAAAGTATTCCTAGATTTACTAGAAAACGATCTAATACTCTTGGTGCCACTTTTAGACAAAAATTGACATTATCAAGATCCGGATCTTTTCGTAGTTTAAGTAAAAGAATCAATCATAATAGTGGAACTGAATCACCGATGTCAGCATCTTCATTCGATTTACACCATAATAGATCCAGTTCTCCATCCTCATCTTTAAAAAAGAAATCAAGCTTATTATTAATGAATAGTTCAATTAAGAAATCAGTATCAAGTCCAAATATAGATAGTCAACTTAACAATAATGGTGGTTATGATGATGATGATGATGATAGTAATAATGATCGTTTCATATCCAAATCACCAATATCAATGTTATCACCAAGTGGATCTATACGAAGATTAAAGAAAAAGATGGCAAGTAGTGCTTCATCACCTACCAGTATGGTTATTTCTTCACCAGTACTTGTCGATGATAATAATGCTTATCCTGGTATTCAATTAATTGATCATAAAGTAATTAAAAATGAAAATATTAACGGTGAAGAAAAAGAAGAATATGATTATGATGATGATTATGTAGACGATTTACCATCACCATCATCAGCGCCTCCTATGATAAAAACAAGAAGAAATATTGTTTCTGTATTACCAACAACACCAGAAACTATAGACATAGCTTTATTAGAATCATCAGCACCACCACCAACACCAAAAACAAGATTTCCTTTAGTAGAATCAACTAGTACACCGGTCATATTTAATGAAAATAAGAATAATAATATTAATATTGATATGGAAAGATCAGATATTCTTTCAGCATCATCATTTAGTACACCAACTAATAATACACTTAGACCAAAATCTGCAACTATTTTAGAAACTGTAAATGAAGGTAATAGTAACAATGCTAATCATCATCACCATAACCATGTAAATAATCAACATCATCATCATGGGCTTTCACGTACTAAATCAGTACTTTTAGCACCGGCCAAATCTATTAAACGAGCCTTCTCTAAAAGAACAAAAAAGAAAGAAAGGGATTCTATGCAATCGAATAAATCTAAAAGTACAATTGGATCGTCCATTAGTAGTGATCATCATCATGATAATATAAAATCAGAAAATTATATAGCACCTGAATTAGATAAATCTCCATCAAGAAATGCTGTGAATTTATAAAAAAAAAAAATAAACGTTGAAAAAAAATAATAACATTTTTTATTTATTTATGTATTTATTTATTTTAAAAAAACAGAAAAGTATATCATATATAAATATATAATTTTTTAATCCTTTTTTGTTTTAAAAGTAAAAACGGTTTTACTTGCATATACATCATCCTTTTGTAAAAGAACAGAAGATCTCCAATGTGGTTTATTAGGAGCATCAGGAAATCTACTACTTTCTAAACAAAATCCTGCATGAGGTCCAATGGGGACTTGTTCTTGAGATTTTTTAGATGTCATATGATTAGATGCAATCCAATTTCCTGTATAAAATTGAAAACAAGGTTCTGTAGTAGCAAAAGTTAATTCAATCCCTGTTTCTGGGCTACTAGCTGTTAATACTTGTTGTAATGGTAAATCGCTTGTATCTGATTTAAATTGATGATGTAATATATATGGATGATCATATCCTCTTGTTGTTTTTAGTTCATTTATTCTTTTACCAATGGTTGTTCCAGCCAAATCACCCTAATTAAAATTAAAATGATAATGATTAATTTTTTTAGTTAAAAAATTATATATACACGTGGTATTTTTTTTTTTTTGTTTTTTTTTTTTGTTTTTGTTTTTTACCGTAAAATCCATACAAGGTTGATCTTTTAAAGAAACTTCATTTCCTGTAGGTAAATTATTTTCATCCAATTCTAAAAAGCCTTTTACATTATCGGTCATAGAAATGGGAGTATTTAAAATAGTAGGATTTAAAGCAACGCCAGATAAATTAAAATAAGTATGATTTGTTAAATTAACAATAGTAGATGATGGTGATGAATCGTTATTCAGTAAAGTTGCATAATAATCAATGGTTAAAGTATCATCATTATTAACACTATAAGTGATTTGAGTTTTTAAAGTACCAGGATAACCTTGATCACCATCGGAGGATATTAAAGTCAAACGAATAGAAGCAGGTCTTTGTCCTGATATTATTTCTACATCCCATATTTTTTTATCAAACCCTTTTTCACCACCATGAAGTGCGTTTGGACCATTATTTATGAATAGAGAATAGTCTTTACCATCTAAAGTAAATTGTCCTTTCCCAATTCTATTAGCATATCTTCCAATAATAGCTCCAAAATAAGGATTATGAGGTGATTGATAAGATTCATAATCATCAAAACCTAATACAACATCACGTATTTGACCTTGTTTATCAGGTGTTAAAATATGTGAAATAATTCCTCCATAGTTTAATACCATCACTGCTAACGTTTTACTTTCATTCACCAAGGTATATTGATCTACTTGCGGTTCACTGGATAAGTTTAATTTAGTTACTGTCATATTTTATTTATTTTATTAAGTCAAATAGAATATATATATATAATAAAAAGAGAGAGAAAGAGAAAATAAAAAGTAAAATAGAAGGGTAAAGGAAAAAAGGAATAATAAATAGGAAAAAAAGAATAACACTAAATAAAAATAAAACATTAAACGGATTATATAATCCAATTTAAACTCAGCTTTCATGCTATATAATTTGGAAACACAAAGAGATAAATATGATAAGAAAACTTAACAATAATAGTAGTAGTAATAGTAAAAATAATTTCTTATACTATACTTTTTTAGTGCAATGATTGAATTAAGATAATTTTTCATCTTTTTTATTAAATTGGTGATATTACAAATAGTATAAATTTATATTCTTGATCAGCAACTAAAATAAAGTGAGGTTTGAGCTTATATTTTTTTTTTTCATGCTATTTTAATACTATTACTATTTTTTATTACCAATTGTTTTATACACTTTCCTTTTTCAACTGCATACAGTATTTTTCAACCAAACAGTATTTATTTTGTCGTTAGAACTTCTATTTAATTACATGAAAAGTGTATTAATTATTATTCAATAAAATGAATATACTATTTGTATATACATATATATATATATATATATATATATAAAGTATCCTTTTTTTTTCTATCCATTTTTATCATGTTATTTTATGGTAACGATTATATAATTTATATTGATTATATCAATTTTTTATTAAATGAAACAACAATCTTCGTTTATTGAATTAGAAGAAAAAAAGACGCACTAATTTTATTAATGATGTTAAGGAAGTATTAGATAAAAATAAAAAAACTTTTCTATGAGCTGGATTAAAATGAATACCCGCATTTTTATTTTTTCTGTACAAAGCTCCGCAATTTTTTTTTTTTTCAGTTCTTCCTTTTCCGTCTTTATTATTTTTTTTTCCCTCTCAATCTTTTTTTTTTTTGTTCCCTTTTCTTTTCTTCTTTATTATTGTATTCATATATATATATATATATATAAATATATAAATATATAAATATATAAATATACATACATACAATGAAAAAGGAGACGATTCAATGTACACTATTTGTGTCATTTAGTATTATACTTGGGTTAATAGCAAAACAGGCGATTGATTCTGTACTTAAAGATCTAGAACCTCATTTAGTTAAAACTTGTCAGTCTTCGCCTATTGTATTTACACATTATGCATCACTTGATGATTTTTTATGTGTATTAAAAGTTTTTTTCCGTCGTGCTATGGATGATTATATGGGGAAACAAATTACTCGTATTATTTTAGGATTATTCGGTACAGTACAAGTGATTATGGCAACGGAAGGATCGCGTAATGGATACAATAAATGGTATAATGTTGTTTCTTGGTTTATGTTTTGGGGTATGGCTGCTAATATTTTCACCATTGCCCTTATTTCAACTTTATGTTGGGTTCCACTTTTAGTTATTACTTCTTCTTCTTTTCTTTCCAAAACAAGACAAGGCAAAAATGATCCAAAACATGATAATCATGTTCCTGTAATGTGTTCTCTTCAACGTGTTTCAGCCATTTTTATCTCTGTTATTCTCTCTTATGGTTTACTTTCTTTGTTCATGGCAACTTCCATTTTAGTCAAACCTTCTACTTGGTTATCTGATCAAATCATTATTCTTTGGCAATTTGCTCCTTTGATTTGTCATCTTCTTTATATTCTTTTAACGGCACTTTTTAATCATATTCCATTCATTTATAACTATTTTAATGATCCAAGAGTACAACCTATATCATTACAAACCAATAATAACGATAGTAAATATGACGATGATAATGTTGATAGTGTTAACCAAGTCAGACAACGTGTGCGTATGATTCAAAGTAAATCTGCTATTGAAAAGAATTATATTTTATTAGCTGGCATAAATTTATTCATTTACTATGGTTGTTATTTTGAAGCTCAGACAGAGGGATTATATATTAAGGATAGTTTAATCATGTTATTATTTAAAGCCATTCCCGCTATGGGACTCAGTGAAATTCAAATCACTCAATTTTTAACTTCTCATTTCTTATTAGTGGATTTACTTGTCACTACCATTATTTATACTGTTTGGGCTTTATATGAAGATGGTTTTGTCGTTTTTCTTTTAGTCTTATTGGGAAATCTTGTTTTTGGTCCTGGCGCTTCCATTGCTATTTATGCTGCTTATCGTGAATATCGTATTCAAGATCCTGAAAATCTTAAACTTCGTGTCAAGAAAGAAAATTAAATTAATTATTATAATAATAAAAAGAATAAATAATAGGTAAAAAATAAAAAAAGAAAATAAAAAATAATATGCTGTATATATTTTTATTAGTAGTTCAAAAAATAAAAATAATAAAGCAATTATTATCATACATTTTTTTTAATAAAGTATATATAATATATAATTAATAACTGTTTTAGGAATATGATATAAATTTGATCAAAGAATTGATGAAATTAAAAAAAAACCATGTTGTAATAATATAATATACTTGCAAATAATCTCTAATTGTATATAAATAGAAACCTCATCTATATATTTCATATTTATATATAAAAATAAAATACAAGATATATCAAAATTAATAGATAAACATTGAAAAAATATAAGATAATTTTTATTTAATAAAATAAGTAATTATGCTAATTTAATGTTTGATTTATTGTTCTTGAATGAATTATATTCTTTATTTATGCGCTTGAAATTAAAATTAGCAGAAAAAATTCGTCAAAATTTGTATATTTTTGAATTTTTGTAAGGGCATATTTAAAAAATCGACAATTTTTTTTATCAAAATTCACTTTTTTTAATATATATCGATTCTACTTGTTATCTTTAGTTACACTATACTTTTAAAAGTGTTTTTTTATGTATATAGAGCATTCTATTATATATACATATGTAGATGTAAGTAAAATATGCCTTAGTCACTAGATTTTTGTGATTTATTCACATCAACCTGTTTTTTATTTTCATATGAAGATGGATGAAGCAAAAAAGAGGTATGATCATAAGAAAAGATAAAACTTTACTAATAGTATATGTTTGGATACACATGTATAAATCAAGTGTGTTTTAATGTCTAAATGTTTACGAATCAATTATACTAAAACGTTTATTATTATAATAAAAAGATGAATGGATAAAAAAAATTAGTATGATCATAAGAATATAAAAAACTTTTAATAGTGAGCTATGTATATACATTTAAATAATGTATAATTAAACATCTATATTTTAATGAATGATTGGTATTAATATATTTTCTAGTTTGATAAAATTCATTACAATAAAGCATTATTTAAGTTTAATGATTGAGAGTAGTAAGTAGTCAAAAGTTTATCAATTTTTACATACAATAAAATAAAAGAAAGGAAAAAAAAACCTAAAATTAAAAAGAAAGAAAATAAGTAGTCAAAGAATCAAGTAAATGAGTTTAACCAAGATATCTGAAAAAAAAAGCGTAATAAATAATATGAAAGGTATTCCCATATTTGTAGTTAAATTGATTATTTAATATGATTTTATAAAAGCAGTAAAACCTCAAATTCTGGGGAGGGGTATAGTAGTCGGAATTTTAAATTAACTGATAAAAAAAATTTAAGTTCTAGCGTTCAAAAATTACACCACTTCCTTCCTTTTCATTTTCTATTAAAAAAAATGTCTTTAGAATATATCTTTTTAGCTGTAAGCGATATTTTATTATTATTATTATTATTATTATATATATATATATATATATATAAAGAGAATATATATACTAAAGTTTTATTTTAATATTATATAATGTAAAAATAGCATACAGTGGTTGAAGGCATATTTGGTTTACAATTATTATTCTTTCCTAATTCTATATCCTTTTTAAAAATAGCTGATGACTATGCACGAATTATAGCTAATGGATATGGTGCAGCTTTAATAGGATCAGCAGTAACAAGTATTTTTGCTTTTGGTTTACCTAATATGTTACCTTGTAAAAGAGCTGCAGGTAAGAATAATAAATACTTTATTATATATATATATATATATATGAAAGAGAGAGAGAAGGAGAATTTGTGTGTACATGTATATTAATAAGTATTATATATAATATATTGTATCTAAAATATATATTTATGTACATTCATATTAGGTGTTGGTTTTATGGTTTATCATGGTATTTTTGCTATACTTGCTTTTCAATCTCGTGCAGAAGGACCATTTACACCAACTGAAGCATGGAGTATGACTGTATTACATACTGTATTATTCGCTTTATTTTATACCTGGTATCGAATCACTGGTGAACAAGTTCGAAAATATCTTAAACAAAACAAAGAAAAACCCACTTCTTCACATTGATTAGTATAAGATTATTTTTACCTATTAAATATATTTACTAAATTGCATTAATTGTATATATGTAAAAAAAATCATCAAAAAAATAATAATATGGTAGATAAATAGCTTTCATATAAATTTTAATTATTAATAATAATAATAATAGTTACACAATGTTTAAATTTACAAACATATAAATAATAATCTTCAATAGTTTAAATACTAAATTTTTGATTTATAATCTAAGCTTTGATTTTCCATTGGGTATAAATGTCCAAATTACTATTTAAAAAGATAAAGAGTACATGAATAAACGAATAATTAAATCAATACATTTAATCTTATAAAAATACAATTACTTTGCATAACAACGGCACTTGCAAGCCATGCCAATGGTAAGTATAAGATTCCAATGAATTCTAAGATAAAATAAAATAAAAGAAATTCTCATTTTTTAGTATTTATATTATCACCTTTATCACCTTTATCATTATATTTTTATTTATTTATTTACCAGCAATTTGACCAAGTAAAAAGGGGAAAAGTGCACCACCACCAGCACCAAATCTATTTATAGAAAAATGATTTTATATAAATAAGTACAGTTATAAGTAATGTATATATATATATAATAAATACTTACGCAGACATGAAACCAATTGCTGTGGGATGCATTTTTTTAGGAAGTACTTTTGAAGCTAAGGCAACGCATGAAGGGAAAAAAGGTCCTATAAAGAACCCGACCAAGACAATACCTAAAAAAATTAATTATTATTTTTAATACAATACATACAATATATACAAATAATTCATATATATATATAGGGCTTACAAACACAATCCACCCATAATACAGGGATAATCCAAGTGAAAATAAGTAAAATACTAGTAATGATAGTGAATAAAGAAACCATAGGCTTTTCACCAAATCTACCAGTAAACCAACCTAAAATTAATCTTCCAACAGCTAAACCAGTCCAATAACCAGAAACGACTCGACCCATGACAATAGGATCACCATGTAAACCATCTTTTAAGTATGTATAACTCCATCCACCAACGCATACTTCTACACCAGCATAAGTAAGAATATAAAGGGCACCAAGTAAAGTCATAGGATTACGAATAGCTTTACGACGAATAGTTGCATCATCATCATCTTTACTTGAATCTTCTTCTTGATCATTCGTATTATCTTTTTGATGATCTTTATCAAAATCAACATCTTTAAATCCAAGTGTTATAAGAACAAAATTAATCACTGCAATACATAATAAAAAGATGTAAATGCCTTTCCATGAAAGATTA
This sequence comes from Cunninghamella bertholletiae, assembly GCA_037043795.1. NCBI lineage: Eukaryota > Fungi > Mucoromycota > Mucoromycetes > Mucorales > Cunninghamellaceae > Cunninghamella > Cunninghamella bertholletiae. The sequence continues at coordinate 4,989,373 of JAZGVP010000001.1, forward strand.
TTGGCTAATAACCAAGTACCAATTAAAGGACTTATTAAAGCACCAATACCATAAAAAGCTAAAAAGATAAAATAAAAAAGTATCATTCATATTAATTATTATTTTCATTTACATTATTATATATATATATAAATATTTACCATGAAGAATATTTAACAAAAGAGTAGAAGATGGTAAATTAGCAATATAAACATTAATTGAGGCATTCATTAAACCTAACGCAGATCCTTGCATGATCATACCAAAACACATAATAGGAAAAGCCCAACCTTGGTATAGAATAATATAAGCAGTAGTAATAATAATCGCACCTAAATAAATGGTTTTTAATTGCCCTAATTGATGTACCAAATAACCGTTACATGTAGCAGATAAAAAGAAACCAAGACAATTACATAAGAATAAAATAGATACAGTTCCATTAGAAATATCATAATATTCTTTTAACCTAGGAATAATCTATATATACATATACATATATATATATATATAATAAAGTAAATATACCAATTACTTTATTTTTTCTTATCAAAGAAAAGAAAAAGTATTTTCAAATATATATATATATATATTACAATTCCAAGATTGCCATCATTTAAACCAGCAATGAGAGCAAGGTAGTTAGAAGAAATAATGGAAGCGATAAAAGGTTTTAAATCTTTTAAAGAAGTTGATTTAGTAACTTGACTAGACAAGTTAGCTTCTTCTAATAAAGGGGTACGTTCATGAATATCTTGTCTAGTATTTGTCATCAAAATATATTATGGGAATAAGGTTAAGGAAAATAAAAAACGACGGAAAAAAAGAAAAAGAGATGGAAAGAAAAATTTTTTAGTCCCTGAAAAATATATGAGTAAAATAAAAAGAGAGGAGCGGAGTTGAGAAAAATAAATTAGGGACCGTCATGCAGAAAGGCAAAAGGGTGAAAGATTATGTAATTACTCAAGATTGTCCTTTTTAAACTTTGAAACGTTTTATTTATTTACTTTTTTAATTATATAATCAGTTTTTTTTTCCTTCCATTTTTTCTATTTTATCTATTCTTCATTATCTTCATTATCTTCATCATCACCATTATCGTCGTCATTATAGTGATCTTCATCTTCATCTTCATCATTAGCATATTCATATATAGGCAAACTAGTTGAGTTTGAAGTTTTTATATGGAAAGATCTTAAATTATCTACACCACCAGGTAATTCAGCCACAATTGTATTAATGGATTCTATTATATTTTCATAAGCTTGTTTTTCAGTTTGTTCGGTTGTTGCAATTTTAATGGCACTAAGAGTTATTATTATTATTATTATTATTATTATAACCATATATATATATACAAAATTAGATAATTAGAATCTAATTATTTTCTAAATACAATTAAGAATTATTAACCATTAATATATAAACTTACTAACAATCCCCTTTTTTAAAGTTCATATAAGTAGAATGAATCGTACTTAATACTTGTTTTTGAATATCTGTTCCATTAATTTTAATATACATTGGTTCACTTATGTTAATACCAATAAGTAATATAAAAATGATATCTTATTAATAACTACATTATTATTATAATGAAACGATTTATGTATGTAAATTATATTTTACCATCGATTAATATAAAATTCTTTTCCTAATATTTTTGGTAATATAGGTTTTAAACGATGATCAGCTAAAAAGATATCAAATTGATCCATTAATTCTTTTTTTGCTGATTTTGAACTATGATTTTTTCTAAATTTGGTGATACTAATCACTTTATGAATCCCTTTTACTTTTTGTGATATTAATAAATCTTTATATGTTTGTTGAGGATCTTTTGTAATTAAACAACGTCGTGTTCCAGCACTTTGTATTGGGTGTCTTATTGGTCTATTTCATAATAATATTAATAATAGTAATAGTGTATATATATATATAATAAAAATAAAAAAAAGTAATAGAAAGCGTGAATAACTTTAGTTTTTATATATACACTTTTTCTTCTTCTTATTATTATTATTGTTGTTGTCGTTATTTATTTACACTATTTAAAAAAAAATTACATTAAAACAGGCTTGTCTTTTGTAAGTAGTATTTGATTCATAGTTGCCACCATAAGCCATACTGTTTCAACTTTTTCACTTGGATGTTTTTTAATATAATTATAAAGTGTTCTAACAGAATGACGTACCTATAAAAATAAATAAATTAGATATCTATTTATTTCTATAAATATTTAAATAAATAGTAATACTATATATATATTACTTTATTTTTATCTAGTTCTAAACTTGACATATTTATCTAATATCTGTCTAACAAAAAAAAGTGAGAAAAAAAGAAAGAAATAGTAGAGAGAGATTAAAAAAAATTATCCAATAAGAAGAGTGGCTTGGTAGATATTTTTCCACATAAAAAAAATATGCGCCCTTTCAATTTTTTTTCTTTTCTCTTCTCTTTCTCTCTTTATTTATTTTTTCTCTTTTATTAAACAACACTTTTTTTTTGTATATACTATTATGGCTGAAGATAATATTTTATTCCAAGATATTTTTGATATTAAAGACATTGATCCTAATGGCAAAAGATTTGATCGAGGTATTTATCATTATCATTATTACTATTTTTATTCTATTTTCAAATATATATATATATATATTCATATGTTCATATTCGTAATCTTTTATGATATCTTTTTAATTAATATTAATACGTCTATTCTTTCTTTTTTTCTTATCAACTATTATTAGTATCTCGTATAATTGCTCATTCTGAAAATTATGAAATGGATTTAACATTGGACATCAATGCTGAATTATATCCTTTAGAAATTGCTGAAAAATTTTCACTAGTACTTGCTTCATCTTTATCTTTAGATGCTACTGGTAATACTGATACACGTGAAAGTTGGAGAGAAAGAGCACCAGGAGAACGTGATTTAAGTGATGAATATGAATATGTTATGTATGGTAAAGTATATCGTTATGATGATGCTTCAAGTGGAACTGGCGCTTCAACTGTATCTTCTGGACAAAAAGTGTAAGTTATATTTATATATATATGATTATTATTCGTAATGATGATTTTATTAAATTATTTATTCTATTTATTATTATATTAATTATTAGATCTGTATATGCTTCTTTTGGTGGTTTATTAATGTGTTTGGAAGGTGATTTTAGACACTTACAAAAAATCACTGTAGGCGAAAACTTGTACTTATTAATGAGAAAATAAATAGAATTTAAATTATCTGTATATATATATTTATAATATCTTCATATTAAATGTTGCCCTTTTTTTTTTTCCTAATAATAATAATAATAGCAATAATAAAATCATTATCATCTGTCATTATATTATAAAGTATAAGAGAAAAAAAGATCAAAATTATACGAAGCAAAATGTAACATCTTTTAAGTGTATTTTAAATTCCGACAGTTGCACTTTCAAAACGATCATTTTTTAATATTTCACGTACTTTCTTTTCTCTTCTTTTTATTTTTTAGTTTTATTTATTATATTATTACTTTATAAATATCATGTTGGTAAATAAATAAATAATAGAAATAAAATAACAACAATATATTATTATCGTTATTTAAACATTTCAATTTACTTAATATAATTTATTTTATTTTACTTCTATATATGAATAATAATATATGTGGGAATTGGCTTGGCTTTTTATATTATATTTATTTATTTATTGGCATTATATATTATAGGAAACTTTATTTGGACGTAGAAAAACACCAGCAGAAATGCTTCGTCAACATCAACGTAGTATTACAAAAGCACAACGTGAATTAGATCGTGAAAGGGAACGTTTAGAAAGACAAGAAAAAAAGCTTATTTTAGATATAAAAAAATCAGCCAAGGCTAATCAGATGGTAAAAAGAAATAAATTATACACCATCATATATAAATATATATATATATATATATATATATAAGAAATTGTTTGTTTTTTATTATTGATAATAATAATAAGAATACAAATAAACTAACTAATTAATATTATTATTAATTAAACTACATCTGTTTTAGAGTGCTTGTAAAGTCATGGCAAAAGATCTTGTACGTACAAGAAGATATATTCAAAAATTTTACCAAATGAAAACTCAACTTCAAGCTGTTGGCCTTCGAATTCAGGTAATAAAAAAATTAAAATAACAATCATAAATAAATAATTTAGATTATGTATAGTTCCGTTTTATTGACCTTTATACTTATATATATATAAAGACTTTAAGATCTAATCAGCAAATGGCAGAAGCTATGCGTGGTGCTACTAAAGCAATGTCATCCATGAATAGACAAATGAATTTACCTCAAATTCAAAAAATCATGATGGAATTTGAAAAGGAAAGTGAATTAATGGATATGAAAGATGAAATGATGGGTGATGCTATTGATGATGTTATGGAAGAAGAGGATGATGAAGTAGAAAGTGAAGAAATTGTAAATAAAGTTTTAGATGAAATTGGTATCAGCTTAAATCAAGAGGTAAGAAAATCATAATAAAAGGAAAAAAATAAAATAAAATATAAACATATACCGATACATTTTAATCTTTTATTTCAATATCATTTATATATATTAGCTTATGGAAGCTCCAACTGGTATAAAACAAGCTACTCCTGCACCTACAACTGAAAGATTGGCACAAGCTGAAGGACTTTCTGCAGATGATGCAGCTTTACAAGCTAGATTAGATAATTTACGACGTGAATAATCTTCTATTTTTTTTTTTTTGACATTATATATATATATATATTATATTTATTTATATTATAAATACCCTATTTTCTTTTTCAATATTATTTTTAATTTTTAGTCACTTTGAATTAATAATAGCAATGATGTAAAAAAAAAAAGAAATTGTAAACAATATAATTATACATTTTATTTGATTTTTTTTATGTATATACTTTTTTTATTACTATAATATATATATAAAAAGAAAAAAAAATCATTTATACATTAAAGGAATATAATAGCACATTAAGCAGTTTAATACAGATAATAGCCAATAAATAAAAATTCATATATATATCACAGATACTAATGGATTTTTTTTAAAGAGTATTCATTATTTTATATTAGGTTGATATTTACTAGTGGATAAATCTATTTTTTTAAAGAATATATAAATATATAGGTTAGCTTTTTTTAATTTTAATTTTTCTTTCATTTTGTAATATTACATATATATATAAACTTACAACGCCAATGTTCAATAGAATCTAGGAGCCAGTTTTCCCTTACTGTTATGACATCAGGATGAATATAAGTATTATTTATAATAATATTTGCTTCATTAATATCATCTACTACGTTGGCACCAGCTTTAGTAATAAGTAAATATGCTAAATCTTCATCCAATTCACATGATTCAACATAAATATTAACATTAGAAGGAAATAATGGTTCACGAAGTCGAGCTGCTCTTGCACGTGGGAAAAAGACTATACATTCATAACGAAGTTCATCAAGATATTTATTTTTCTTATCACTATCAATTAACCTAATTATTAAAATAAGAAGATGATTAGACATTCGATGAGTAATTTTTTTTTCTAGAAATATATATATATATATATTATATTTAACTTACCAATCCGCTGTTACAAGCCAAATAGAATATATAAAACCAAGAATAACAGATTTTGTTCTGCGTGGGCATCCAACTAATAATAATCATAAAAAATTAAAATCAAATCATTTATTACCGTCATCATCATTATTATTAATATTATTATTATTTATTGTGTATTATTTTTACCTATGAGATGTGTAGTATTTTCATTGACACTATTTTTATTTTAATAATAAATAAATGCATGGATAAATGAAAAATTAAATAAAAATTCACATTTATTCATCTTTAAATTTAATAAGAAATATATTAAAACTTACGTATCGGCCAGTGTATAATTCCCTAAACGATCTAATATATCGATATACTTTCTCTTATCTTTTTCTGTCATGCTTGTTAATACAATAGTATAATGTTTATTTGATGATACTTCATTCTGATGATCCATATGATGATTTGTATGTAAAGATGATGATTCAGATGAAAATTGCTGTTTTGCATGTAGAGATAATCTTGGCCGACTATCTAATACAAATGGTCTATTTGATCTATTGACTAATGAACGACGTCTCCTTCGTAATGTGGATGTACCTGATGGTAAAGGTTGATAAGAGGAAGTAACTGATGAGGCAAATATGTTTGTGTTTTTTATATGAGGTGATAATGATAATGGTATATCTGTATTATAATGATTATGATTATGATTATTGTTATTAATATTAGAGTTATTATTATTGTTACTGATGTTACTATTTTTATCATCATCATTGCCAGTATTAGTATTATTATTAGATGTTGATGTTATCATTTCAGTATCAGAAGAAATTGATTTTAAGGACGGTGAAGAAGCTGATTTTGGCATATCAATATAAAATCCAGCTTTTATTTTTTCACTAACTTGAGGTCGTTGGGGTGGTGGTCTTTGTGGTGATCTATCCTTTAAGCTAAGTCTCCTCAAAGATGATGATGAAGGTGCAATTTTATCCTCTTCTACTTTACTTTTTTCTAATTCACTTCCATCAAATGTTAAATCTATATCCTCTGTAAATTCTATAGGTATTTCAGGCCTACTGGGTGCATGCTGTATAGTTACTTCTCTTGGTATAATAGCTGATGTTTCCCAATAGGTTACATGATTGTTATTGTTTTTACGATTATTAGATCCACGAATGGTTCTTGATGATCGTGAATCATTTGGAAATTTTGACCTTTTTTCAGGTAAGTGATCTATTCCATTTGTATATATATAACAATAGACAAATAAATATGTAAATAAAAAAACTCATATATATATATATATATATATATATATATATTATTTATTACCATTATCTAATGCTAATGCCTTTACTTTTCCAGGCTCCATTGATTTTCGTTTTTTTGATCCACTTAACGCAAGACTTTCCGGTTGATCTATAAGGTATTTTTCTTCAGGTAATCTTTTTCCTTGACATTTACAATTTGTGATCCATAATAAATTTACAATTTTACACTTTTTATTTAATGCTTTTTTAATATTATTTGGTGAACCGTTTTTGAATATTAAATGCGTTACATTATCTACATTTATATAAAATAAATAAATATATAAATATCAATTGGCATATATATATATTTATTATATACTTACCACCAAAGGTTTTACGTGTCTATAAAATTTTGCATTTATTTTTAAAAAAAAAATATACAGTTACAATAAATATTAATAATATTGGAAAAAAAAGTATATCCATATGTTAGTTATTGTTTATTTATTTATTACCTTAGCACCCATTGAATGAAGAGCCTTTTCAAAGTTTTGGGAAACATCATCGCCATCTTCAGTTCTATATGTTTAAATACGTAAGTTAATATTAATATGTTGGTATAGAAATATATATAATATACTTTGGTACATATTATCTATTATACCTAATATCTAAACAAGCAACAACACCTTCTAAACAGGTACTAGCATCAACTGGTAGCTCTGAAGTTGAAGTTTTGTTGATAAGTGCTGCAGGAGATGAAGCTCTATGAGATTGAGACTTGTCTATTAATTTATGTGTTGGAGGGGTGATAGGTATTTGTATAGGAAGAAGGTTTTTAGAGTCATTACTGTTTAAATCGTTATTATTGTTACTATTATTTATATGTTTATTTTTATTATCATTGCTATTATTATTATTATTTGTAATATCATTATTATTATTATTATTGTTATTTATTGATAAAGAGAAATTTAAAGTGTTTTCAGAGTTGTTTATAAAGTTAGATCTCTGTCGATTAATAAGTCGTCTTCTTCCATTAAGTGCAGGTAATGAAGCTCGCGATGGTGATAATCGTGAAGAAGAGCTTGTCATCGAAAGTGATTTCGATTGTGGCGTCATATAAATAAGTTACTGTAATTATATATTAATAATATATATAATAAAAGTATAAAAGTATAAAAGTATAAAAAAAGGGAAATGAGAAGAGTGAAAGAGAAAAAAAAGTTCCTTTTTTAAGAAGAAAAGTTGAAAAAGGGAAAAAAAGAAAGAGAAAAAAAAAAAAAAAAACTTCCCTTTTTTATTGAGTTTAAAAAAATTCGCTTACCACATAAAAAACTTAATCTTAGCAAACTTCATTAAATATAGTTCATGCACAAAAATTACTTTTTCTTTAAAAAAATAATGAATAAAAAGACTTATAATAGTAAATATAACTATATATATATATATATATATATATAATATTTGAGTATAAAATAATGGTTTATACTCTTTTCCATTTATTATAATTAATTTATGATATACTATAAGTTTTATTTTGAATTTTCATTATTTTATTATTATTATTTTTATCATATTTGTATGTAATCTTACTTATATGATTAAAATAGTAGAAAATAAGCTATTATTAGTTACTAAGTAATATCAATAAACTACTACTATTTTATATGAATACTTTATATGACAATTGTATTGTTGAACTGAGTTTGGCTTGTGGAACACTAATAAAATGCATGAGTTCGAATGTTTGTTAAAACAAAAAAAGCATAGAAAAGAGTGCTGAAACACTATTTATATATATGTCAGTAATTTTAATACATATGTTTAAAATGAAAACAATAATAATAATAATATATTTTATTATCTTGTACTAAGTTTTTCGTTAAAAAATAATAAATGAAGAAATGGTGATGAATAAAATACATGTAATTTATAACCAAGAATAACGATATATAATATACATTGATTATACTATATGACATAAGTTTATTATCAGCTAATAGCGATAAACCTTTATCTTATTTAAGAGAAATTTATTTATTTATCCAATTAAATGATTTTTAGATGTACTTTTTTAAACTCCGTTTATATCAGTATTTTTTACTTTTAAAGGGTGTGTGTGGGAAGTGCTTACCATTTTTGTCATACTTTATTCCTATCTTTTAATATTTAATTTTTGTTATTTTTATCCTTGTCTTTCTTCCTTACCTTTTTCACTTTTTCTGATTTCAAAAAATCAATTTTATTTTATACATATAAAATATTGAATGAATAGTATATTATGGAAACAAACAATCGGCCCTCTCTAAGCTGTTTACTTAGACCAAGACCTGACACCCGATTATTTCAACCACAAGCTGAAGATATTTTAAGTGACGAGGAGTTATTAGATCTTTTTAGAATTATAAAACAAATAATTCGTAAAAAACCAGATGCAGAAAGAATTGCCAAATTAATATTTTGTATTCATTATTCTTTGGGTGACAAAATAAAATACTATAGACCAATTCATGACGATAATATTGTATATCGGGATGATTTGAATATTGGTGCTACTTTGCATGCTGTTCGTATATCAAATAACCCTACTTGTTGTGAAGCTATCAATAATAATAATAGTAATAGTAATACGTCAACTGTAAATAATAATAATAATACTGTCACAACAACAGATAATGATACTACTTTACTTTCTTATACTGAACAACAACAGCAACAACAATGGAAAGATCTTAATAAAGAAGATAATACTATTTCAAACCAACAACAACTTTCTGTATCTTATTTAACCCATCCAACAACAACAACAAATGATTTGATTACTCAAAACAACAACAGCAATGATAGTAATAATAATAATAATAATAATAACAATAATAATAGGGCATCCACTAATATCTTAGATCATACTCCAGATATATCCAATGAATTTATAAAACCGTCAGAAAACATTAATAATAATAATACTAATAGTGGTATTGTAAGACCTTATACAAATATTCGACCAATGTTTTTCTCACCTACTTCAACTCATCATCAACATCATCATTCAGTTGAACCTGATACAATATCTTCAATCCGTTATGATGAAAGAAATGATCATCCTACAAATAATAACAATAATAATAATAATAGCCATATTAGACTTTCATCCGAACCAATTATTTCTTCTACATCTACTACTTCTCCTACTGCCAATACAAATATATTATTAAATAGCCATGATCATGGTGATTTTAATTTAACAACAGATGATTCAACAGCTATTCTTAAATACCAACAACTTAATTCAATGCTTCATGCTCCTATGCCTACGACAAGAATTGAACCTAATTCATCAGGACAAGTGGTTATGGAACCTAAACAGCGTGGCTTTTATTATCAATATGGTCGTATTGATAGAGAGCCTCCTTTATTAAGAAGGTTTGCTGAACAAGGTGTATTAACTCAAGCCTCTCTTTTAAGAAAAAGAAGACGTCAATGTTCAGATGCTGATAATCCTTATATATTAGCTACTTTACCTGCTCCTACAAAGAAACCAAAAATTCCTCATAGACATGGTGAATTCGAACAACGACGTAAATTATATATATTAATAATTAAATAATGTATTTCATCTTTTTTTTTAAATATATATATATATATATATATATATATATAATTAACATTCGTATTCTATATAACTATTTATATATAGGTGATGATATTATTCATAGAATGAGAAGCATAACATTATCAGATTTAGAACAAAAAGCACAAAGATTACCACCTACAACAACATTATCTATAGAAATAGCACAATTGCCAGAAAATATTAATTATTCAGCATTAACAACTGAAGAAGCAGCAGAATTATTAGAACCAGCATTAAGAATCTTAACATTTCATTCTAATATGAAGCCTCATTTAGATAATGGAATGAATCAAAATGGTATTTATTATAATGTTGATTATTATCGACTTTATTTAGCTTTTGTTCAATTTCAAAAAACATTTGCTGCATTATTTCCCCATGAAGTAGTAAAAGTACGTAATACTAATTCAATTCGATCAAATAATAACAATGATGATGATGATGATGATGAATATGATCCTTTAGAGATTCCAATTCCACCATCATCTAATCCTGCATCTGTCTCAGCTATGTCCGAAAGAGATAGAGATCGTGATAGAAATATGAATATGAAAGCTTATCGTGGTTGGATTGAGCCTTTATTAACCGAAACTAATTGGGCAGCCTTTAGAAGAAATATTGTTGTTGGGGAAAGAATGGTATTATTAACAAAAGTAGTTGGTCAAGGTGTTTTATTAATGACGAAAGAACTTAGTGGCTCAAAATTACATTTAACATTTACTAATAGTGAATGGGATGAATTCATTGGTGGTTTGCATATAGGAAAATGGGATGAAACTATTAATTGGGATGATGATGACGATGATTATGATGACATTATGAATGAAATAGAAGAAAATAATAATAATAATAGTATAGAAAATACCAATGAAACAAATAGTATATTGAAAAGAAAATCAAATAATAATAAGAAAAAAATTTGGGGTAACGGAAAATCAAGACTCGTAGAAGAATTAAAAAATAAATTTTTATCTGAATTTTGGTTTAATGAACTTGGTTCACTTGTACCATCACAATTAAGAAAAAGATATCAAGAAAAAAGACGTCAAGAACAAACTGCCTTATTAAGACAATTACAATTAGAACATCAAGAAAAACAACAGCTAGAAGAACAGTCATCATCACCATTATCATCATCATCACCGCCATCATCATCATCATCATCAAATCAACCACAAAAACAACCACAACAGCAACAGCAGGAGCATAATTTAAATAGAAATGAATCATTACCATCACCGTCTATATCTTCAGCTTCATCAATTTCTTCTTTCACTTCAAATGTACCTACTTCATCATCAACTACTACAACTTTAAATACAATATCTACTCCTACTCCTATCATTACCACTACAACTGCTGGTCAGATATCATCTACAAATAACCATTCAATAGATAAAAATACAGCGACTCCTTTAGAGTAATGAATATAATGTATAATTATTTTGAGGGAATGAAACATAAAAAAGAAACCTTTTAAACTCCGTCTTTTTTTTTTTTTGGGTATTATTTTTTTTTTCACAGTTGTTAAATCTTTCTTTTGCTTTACATTTTTTTTATTTATTTTACTGTTATATATATATATATTTGTATATAGTAATTTATACTATACTTTTTTTTTTGCTTTTTTCTTTTTGTTGTTTTTATATATATATATTTAAATAAATACCTCTTTATTACTCTTTTCTTTTCTTTTATTATTATTACCATAAAAATTGAATATATAAAAGAAAGCAAAAGTAATAATAATATATATATTTAGATACATATAAAATAATATATGATATATAATAATGTCATTCACTGGACCAGCGGGTATATATTATATTTGTAAATTAATACATATGCAATTTTTTCTTAATACTTCTCTTCTTTTTTATTTTTAACATTTATAAATTAATATATATGTATGTATATATTATATTTAGGATTTTATAATGCACCTGTTACTAAATTACTGGTTGTCATCATCGGTACTCTTTCAACATTAGGTTCAATATTAAAATGGAAACCATATTTTCATTTACAACTTATTCCACATATCACTATTCATCATCAAGTAATGTATAAATATAAATATATGTAATAAAAAAAATAATAACTAATATACATATGTGTGTATACTACGCAATATTGTTTTTTATATTAGTTTTGGCGTTTACTTACTTGTCAAATAGCTTTTACAAACTCTGGTGATGTATTTTTTGGAACTATGATCATATATGCCATGAGAATTATTGAACGTTATTTTGGTAGTTCAAAATATGCTGTAAAGTTTAATATCAATATACATATAATATATCTATCTATCTTTATATATATTAAAAAAAAACGAAAAGTAGCAGATAAAAAGATAAAAAAGATTAAAAAAAAAGGAAAGAAAGCTAATTTATTATTTCATTTATTTATGTTTATATTAAAATTATAATAGGCTTTCATATTTGTTGTCATTAATTTATCAACACTGTTAGAAATAGGCGCTTTAGTAACTGGTATCAAACTTGGGCTAAGATATATCCCTGGAGGACCGTAAGAAAGAATAAAAGATATATATATATATTTATATTTATATATATTTATCATTTGTTTTGTATTTAATTTATTATTTTATGTATGCTTAATGATTTTTTTATATAGATATGCACTTCTTTTTGCAATGTTATATCAATATCATCGACTAGTTCCAGTATTATACCGATTTCGTATATTTGGGATTACATTTGACAATAAATCATTTTTATATATGCTTAGTTTACAGGTAAGAAGATTGATAGACAAATACATTTTTTGTTTATAAATATGTATATCAGTAGTACCGAATATTCATTTCATGCACATATATATAGATTTTTATATCTCAAGGTGTAAATACAATTATACCTTGTATGTGTGGGTTATTATCTGGTGCATTATATAGATCTGATATTAGCAATATAAAACAATGGCGTTTTCCAAATAAATTTCAATCATTTAGTTCAAAATATCTTCAACCAGTTTTAGCGACACCACCTATTCCACGATCTAGTCATACATTACCAATTCAAAGACCTATTACAGCCATGTCATCAGCGCTTGATGTAGAAAGTTTAGTAGCATCAGCAGCTGGAGTAACCAATAATAATAATAACATCAATGAAACGAATTCACAACGACGAAGACAAAGTTTAGATGATTCAGATGATGATAATCATTCAATTCATTCAATTTCTACTTCATTATCTATATCTTCTACATCTTCATCTACACCTTCTTTAATTGATTCACATCAAAGAGCTCGCCATGAACGACCTAGTACTTCAACAAATTCTGTAAGAGAATATATTGATGCATTAACAGGACGTACTCCATTAACACAAAATGAAGTTCAACCTCCATCACAGCAACATCTTAGGGTATTAACAACCATGTTTCCTAATCATACAATGGAATCTATTACAGATGCTTTATCTGCCTCTCATAATAATATTAATAGAGCTGTAGAAATCATGTTACATACACCTATTCCAAACCAAAATGATTATAATTAAAAAAAAATGCATGTATAAATATATATACTACTATTATTACTATTATTGTTTAAATATATAAAATTTACTTCATATCACCCAACTTATTAAATACATTTAAAAAAAAACCTTTTTATATAAAAATCTAATACATATATCAATGAAATGTGGATATTTGGATAATATATATATATATATATATATATAGTTAATTTATTTATAAATTGGAAGATACTATTATATCTAATATTTAGTGAAATCAGTATCAAAGTTATTATTTCTAAGTTTCCACCAAAATTCTGTAACAGAACCTGCATAAAGAGCAAAGACCTAATTAAAATTAAAATAATATTAATGATAAAAATAAATAGTTAATTTTTAAAATAATCATAATAAAAAGAAATATAAAAAAATCAAGATTAAAATCGAAATAAGGAATTTCAGTTATTATTATTTATTACCTCTCCTTGTTTGTTCTTATACCAAGAATCACAGCCTGTTGTCCAAACAGTTTTCTTTAAACCATCTTTTAATTCTTGAACAAATTTAGCTTGAGCTTTTTCAGTAGGTTCAATAGCTCTAACACCACCCTTTAATTGCTTAATACATTTAATAGCATTATTTACTTGTATTTCAGCCATTGTTACAACTGAGTTATGCCCTAAACCAGATCCTAATTTATTTTATTATATATATATATAATGTTAATATTTTAAAAACAATTATATATATATATATATATAAATATATAAATATATATATATAAACTATGCTAATATTATTATGGATTATTATTATTCTTACCTGGTCCAAGTAACATGAAGAAATTAGGAAAACCATGAATACAGATTGTTTTATAAGTATCAGTATAATTTTCTTCCCATAATTTATTCAAATTCATATTATCTCTGCCATTAACTAAATAATAAGTAACATATATATATATATATATATATGAATTAATTTTATACCTTTTTTTTATGTTATCATTATTATTATTACTATTATTATTTTACCTTGCAAGTTTCCTAAGAAACCAGCAGTAATATAACCAGTAGCTAAAACTAAAATATCATATTCAGACTCATCTCCATTTACAGTTCGAATAGTTCTTCCTTTAATGCTTTCAATGTTAGATCTTTCTACAGTAATATTGGATTCACATAAAACTTCAAGATATCTTTCAGAAGGTGTAACACGACGACAACCAGCCTCATAATCAGGTATTAATTTATCAACCAAATCGGGTCTTCCTTTTGCAACCAAACGATTGATCATATTTTTTTTAAATCCTTCTTGAGCTTTTCTTCCAAAATAAGAGTTATGATATCTAAATCCAACATAAAAGAAAATTTCATTCTATAAAAAAAGTTTTAATAATAATATTTTAGTATATAATTATTATTATAATTTAAAAAAAAATATGTTCTTACTCTGATGAAAATTGATAATCTATAAATAGTCATTAAGAAAGGCAACCAATAGAAAAGTGACTTCACAAAGGATGAATAGTAATGTTGTCGTCTTGGAAGACACCAAGTAGGACTACGCTGATAACTTGTTAGATGTGATACTCTAGTTTGTAATTGAGGGATAACTTGAACGGCACTATGAGAATTATATATATATATATATATATAAACTTTCCTTTCTTTTTTTTTTTCTACGCTTTTATATTTTATTTTTATTTCATTATTATTTACCTAGCACCTATTTTTTTAAAAAAAAGGGGTAATTAAAAAAATAAAGTGAATATTTATATTGGTCATTATCACTTTATTATCATTATTTTGTTTATTTGTTTTTTGGTATTTTTATTTTTTTATTTTTCTATTTTTATTTTATTTTTTACTAACCGGAACCTATCACAGCAATTTTTTTATTAGTATAATCAATAGTATCATCCCAAACAGCAGTATGTACAACTGGTCCTTCAAAATTTTTGAATTCTGCAGGAATATTTGGGATTCTGAGGGGTCCTAGTCCAGCAAAGCTAATTTATTATTTTTTTACAAAAAATAGTATGTATACATAAATTTAAAATCTAATATAAAAATAATTGTCATCATTATTAAATATATATACTTACACCACATCAAAATAATAAGTTTTCTTTTCACCAGTTTCTTTATGGTGTACATTTAATTCCCATACTTTATCTTCATCTTTCCAATTAGCTTTAAGAACTTCTGTATTTAAAAAAGCATTATCGTATAATTTATATTTTTTAGCTACATCTTTTATATATGCATAAATTTCAGGTTGAGGTGAATAGTTTTGGGACCAATTCTATACATAATAATAATCATAATAATAATAATAGACCATTAATAAAAACTATAAATAATATTATTATGAAATTATATTATCCTTACAGGATTCTTTTCAAAACTTAGAGAGTATAAATGACTTGGGACCTATAAAATGACATGCAGATTAGTTCAAAATGCATTTTATATATATATATATATTTTCATGTTATTTCATGGAAACAATTAGTACATCACATGCACAGCCATAATACCGATTGACTTTCCTATTTGTAAAAAAAAAAATATGTATTTAGAGAAGAGTTTCGCTTACATTTTTTTATTTTTATATATAAAGTACCATGTTCCACCAAAATCGTCTTCACCTTCAAAAATAGTTGGTTTAACACCTAATTGTTTTTCAACTTGAACAGCTGCCGCCATTCCAGAGAAGCCACCTCCTATAATAGCTACTCTAAGTGTAGAAGACATGTTTAATATAATTATGAAAATTTAATGAAAAAATTAAGAAAGAAAAAAAGAATTCGTGAAGAAAAAGAAAAAACTAGAACCTTTTATATGAGGAAAAAACCTTAATTTGGTAAAAAAAATTGTATGTCAAAAAAGAAATATTCGCTTCAATCGCCGATATTTTATATCTGCGAAAAATAAGGGGGGGTCTAAGTATATATATAAGGTTGATGAGAATAATTATTATTCATAAAAAGAATTTAGAACAAGTCGCCAATTGCTATAATTGATAGTTTCACTTACAATGAATATATAAATTATTTCATTAAGAATAAATGGATGATTATGTTAAATTTTTACAAAATCAAGTAGGAACACTTTTATATTTATATAAACTGAATGATTTTTGCGCATTGTATTAATTAGTTTTATGAATAGATGATTATAAAATATTCGCAAGATTTATTAATATGAATATATGTATTCGTTTTTTAAATAAAAAAGTATTAATCATACAAAAATTATAAATTAAGTAAACCATTAACATTATTTATATCTCAATTTATTAGGTTATTTTTTTCTCATTGCGACAGAAAAACAATCATTATAAAAAGATTGCTATATATTTATAAATATATATATATATATATAAAGAAATTCTTTTATATAGTAAAAACATATAAAACAAAAAATAATAATCGGTTTCTTCTACTATTTTTCTCAGGATCATCTGATGAAGGTACTTTAATTAAATGACCTTAATATTATGCTATGATATATTTAACAATAAAAGTGCACTTAAATCAAAGTAGAACTTTTTTATAACTATCATTTAAACCTATTAATTCTTTTATATAGAATTATTATAAAGGCATGAGTTGTGATTAAAAAATATCAAAAAGCGGACTATCATTCATCTACAATTGGATATGATTTATATTTTACAAGGAATTGTTTCAACTAGTGATAGTCTTGAATGATATATTTATATGATTATTATTTTTTAATCTCATGCTATAAATTTGGCAGATCATAAAGTATTTATCCAAAAATAGTTAAAAAAAGCTTTGAAAATGTTTATTTTACTTTTTATGTTATTACCTTGGAGTAAATTCATAAAAAAGAATAACATATTAAATATACATTATATTACAATTAAAAGCATATTAAATGAATAATAGTGTAGCAGTAGATTCATATAGAAATCACTTTTCGATTCTTTATAAAAATCAACTTATTTATTAAGGTTATCGACATTAAAAATGATGTCCTTCTCTCTTTTTTATAAGAAAATAACTCCATTTCCAATGAATACACCATGCGCACCGCCTCATTAGGTGCCAGTCTACATTGCTTTCACTAAATATCAATGAATAGCTTTACAATTTGATAGCTATCCATTGTACATACTTCTCTTATAGGAAGAAAAAAAAATAAAAAGAAGGAAAAGCAAATTAAAATTAAAATTGATCTAAAAAAAAGGACAATATTTCCATTTTCCCGGATAAAAAGATTTTCTTAAAAAATAAAGTTTTTAAATCAGTAATCGTATCATTTTTTCCCTAAAAACATGTAAATATTTTAGGCTCTACATTAATTAGAATAGTCTTAAAATATTATATATAACTTTTAAAGTTAATTATCATTGAATTAAAAATAAAAGCAAATCCAAACAAGAGATTATATTTTATGATTATTATTATTTCTGTTAATTTAGTATTTAAGATAAGACTTTATTTGAGAGAAGTAAAAAAGACTTTTATTATTGTAAAAAGTAAAGGAAGTAAAAAGTAAAAAATTATTAAAGCTATTTCCCACCTTTTGTAAAACCAAATTTAAGGGGAATATTGAATTGTAACTCAGATTAATTTTCACGAATTTAATTTGACATATGTTTTTTTATACATTTTTGATTTTAGCTTTTCTCTTTTTTCTATTTCATCCTTCTTTTTCATTGTTTCTTTTTTTCTTTCCTTTTCTATATCTTTTATTAATATTATTATATAATGGCACCTTCACTTAGAGTAGGTATTATAGGAGGTGGCTTCTCTGGAATGGCGGCAGCTGTTCAAGTTGAAAAACAATTAGGTGTTAAACCAACTATTTTTGAAGGTGAAGACGATTTTGGTGGAACATGGTACTTTATATATAAAAATAAAAAAATGTAAGCGAAACTCTTCTCTAAATACATATTTTTTTTTTTACAAATAGGAAAGTCAATCAATATTATGGGTGCGGATGTGATGTACTAATTGTTTCCATGAAATAACATGAAAATATATATATATATATAAAATGCATTTTGAACTAATCTGCATGTCATTTTATAGGTCCCAAGTCATTTATACTCTCTAAGTTTTGAAAAGAATCCTGTAAGGATAATATAATTTCATAATAATATTATTTATAGTTTTTATTAATGGTTTATTATTATTATGTATAGAATTGGAGTCAACGTTATTCACTTCAACCTGAAATTTATGAATATATAAAAGGTGTAGCTAAAAAATATAAATTATATGATCAAGCCTTTTTAAACACCGAAGTAACTGAAGCCAATTGGAAAGATGAAGATAAAGTATGGGAATTAAAAGCTTTCCATAAGGAAACTGGTGAAACTAAAACTTATTATTACGATGTAGTGTAAGTAATATAATAAATGATTATAATAATAAAAAGAAGAATAGTAGTATCTATTATTATCTTCAGATCACAAAAATAATAATATCCTTTTTTAAAAAATAAATAAATATTAGCTTTGCTGGACTTGGACCTCTTAGAATCCCAAATATTCCTGAAGAATTTAAAAGCTTTGAAGGAACAATTGTTCATACTGCTTTTTGGGACAACAATATTGATTTTACTAATAAGCGAGTAGCTGTAATTGGATCTGGTGCAAGGTAAATAATAAAATAAAATAATAAAATATAAAAATGAATGAATGAAAAAAAAAGACTTATATATGTATCATATAGTGCTGTACAAGCTATTCCTAAATTACAAAAACTAGTGTCACATATGACAAGTTATCAACGTACTCCAACTTGGTGTTTTATAAGAAGACAATATTCTTATTCATCTTTGACAAAATTCCTTTTCAAATGGATTCCTTTCTTAATCCACTTGTATCGATTTTCCCTTTTCCTTCGTGTAAGTCTTTTTTAGTAATAATAATAATAATAATAAATAATAATAATAATAATAATAATAATAATAATAATAATAATTATAAAAAGAAACTAAAGGATGATTTTTTTTTATTTAAAACAATATATAAATAGCATGAATTATTGTATCTTGGATTCAGATATTATAATACAATCATTGGAAAAGCAGTTAATAAGCAATACTCTTCAGAAATGAAACGTCGTTTAATTGCTAAAGGAAGACCTGATTTAGTTGATAAATTAATACCTAATTATGAAGTTGGTTGTCGTCGTGTTACACCTTCTGAAACTTATCTTGAAGCATTATGTGAAAAAAATGTAGTTGTAGAAAGATCTAACATTGAAAGTGTTAAAGGAAGAACCATTCGAACTGTAGATGGAAAGGAAACTGAATTTGATATTTTAGTTTTAGCTACTGGTTATAATACTACTAGTTTCTTAGGAAACTTGCAAGGTAAAAAAAAAAAAAAAAATAGTATATAATAATAAAAATAATAATAATAGTTAGATAGAGTAGAAGTATATAAAAAATATTATATATATTTAGTGATATAAATAATGCTTTACTTTTATTAATTTTTAATTTCCATTTGTTTTAACATAGTACGTGGAAAAGATAATCTTAATTTGAATAAATTATGGGAAGAAAATTATACTGATACATATAAAACTGTTGCTATCCATGGTTTCCCTAACTTTTTTATGTTACTTGGTCCAGGTAAAAATAATAATCCATAATAATATTAGCATAATTTATATATATATATATATATATATATATATAATTATATTAACATTATCTATTTATATAATAAAATAAAATAGGATCTGCATTAGGTCATAACTCAGTTGTAACAATGGCTGAAATACAAGTAAATAATGCTATTAAATGTATTAAGCAATTAAAGGGTGGTATTAGAGCTATTGAACCTACTGAAAAAGCTCAAGCTCAATTTGTTAAGAGATTAAAAGATGGTTTAAATAAAACTGTTTGGACAACAGGTTGCAAATCTTGGTATAAGAATAAACAAGGAGAGGTAAATATATATATATATATATATAATATCATTCTATATTAAAAGTAATTTTTATTTATTTTTAATTTCATTTATAGGTTTTCTCTCTTTACTCAGGTACTGTTACATCTTTCTGGTGGTTACTCAGAAATAATAACTTTAATGACGATTTTATCAAACACAAATAAATACCAATCACAGTATACACCATTTTTATAAATAAATAAACATTATTTCTGATAATTAGAGATAATCTTAATTATATTTAAATGAATTAAAATCATTGATTAATGAGTTTCAGCAAAAATGTACATATACAATGTTATATATATATATATATATATGAAGTAGATGATTTTCCAAAGTTGATCCAAAGGGTATAATAAAAAAAATGAATGTAAATCACTTAATCTTGTTTTATGTTAAATTGATTATTTATTTATTTATTTTTTCTCATATCTGCAAGTATATGTTGTTACAATATGATTTCTTTTTTTATTTAAATAAAAGATCCAATGATCTTAAGTTTATTTTAATGATAATCCATATATATATAAACAATATAAAAAAATAAATAAAAAAAAATACACAAAAAGCAAGGAAAAACCCTGTATTTACATTATTGTTATTGTTTTTATAAATAAAAAAAACAAAAATACTTAATATATGTGGGAAATAAATTAAAAATAAAAAGTAATATATAAGTAGAATAATAAAATATATAAAAAGAAATAATCCTCTCCTTTTTCTTTTCTTTTACTTATTTATTATTTTATATTTCTATTATATTTTGACACAAAAGTTAATACATAAATCATTAATAAAATATGGTGCAACAGCACGAACTTACTACTTTAGTCATTGGTTGTGGGATTAGTGGTATTTGTGCTGCTATAAAATTACGTGAAATTGGTATCGTTGCTGATATTTTTGAACGTGAAGCTGAAATATCTGGAACATGGTATTTGAATAATTACCTTGGGTGTTCATGTGACGTATAGTATCGTTTTCATGAAATAACATAAAAAAAAAATATTTCTTCAATAGTATATATAATTGTATGATTCTTTATAGGTTTCAAGTCATTTATATTCGTATAGCTTTGAACTTAATCCAAAGTAAGCAATAAAAAAAAAGTTAGAGTGTTTCTTTTTTAAAAATAGGATTTAAACTCAGTAAAACTGCTTTAAAACCTTAAAACAATCTTTTCCTTTTCATTTTCCTTTTTTTTATAAATAAAGTTGGTCAGAAACTTATTCTTCCCAAGCTGAAATTCAGGAATATGTAAAAAATGTTGCACGAAAATATAAAATATATGATCAAGTTCAGTTAAATACAACAGTATTAAGTGCAGAATGGATGGATGATCTAAACCAATGGAAAGTAATATATGCTCCTACAAACAATCCAGATCAAATTGAAGTTAAATATTATCATTTTATGTAAGAAAAAAAACTACATATATATATATATATATATAAAAGCCATTAAACTATAAAATATCCATTTAAACGTTAATAATAATATTAATAATAAATAGATTTAATGGTATTGGAATTTTACGCATTCCAAAAATACCAGAAGAATTTAAAAATTTTAAAGGAAAAATGGTACATACTGCCAGATGGGATTCATCTATTGATTATACAGATAAAAAAGTAGTTCTCATTGGTAATGGATCCAGGTAAATTAAATTAACTTTATTATATGTATATATTTTATTAATTTCATTTTAATTATATATATATATATATATATATTAGTGCTGTTCAAGTATTACCAGAACTTCAAAAAAAGGTGAAGCATTTATATAATTTTCAACGTACAAGTGCCTGGGTATCACCAAAACCAAGCGCTAAATATTCCAAGTTAGTCAAGTTTTGTTTTAAATGGATTCCATTTTTAATGAGATTATATCGCTGGTATATTTACTGGGAAAGAGAATTTGCATTTATTACTTTTAAATATCCAACTAATCCTTTAGCAAAAAGAATTCATAAAATGTTTACTGAAAGTATCAAGCAAAGATTAACAAATGCTGGTAGACCTGATTTGGTTCCTATTTTAACACCAACTTATCATATTGGATGTAAAAGAATCTGTTTTTCTGATAATTATTATGAAGGCATTGCAAAAGAAAATGTAACCATCATTACAAGTCCTATTGAACAAGTCAATGATCATTCTATTCAAACAAAGGATGGTACTGTTATAGATGATATTGATGTTTTAGTATTAGCTACTGGGTTTGAAACACAACAATTTTGGGGTGAATTGGATATTATTGGTAAAAATGGTATCTCTCTAAAAAAATTATGGGATGATAATGATGTTAAAACTTATAAAACAGTATCTATTCATGGTTATCCAAATTTTTTCATGTTACTTGGTCCTGGTTCAATTCTTGGTCATAGCTCTGTTATTATAATGATTGAATGGTAAAGATAATAATAAAAGGAAGTATTGTTATTATCATTTAATTGTTTATTATTATATATATATATATATATATATATATTTATTCATATTTATTTATATAGTGAAGTAGATTATGGAATTCAATGTATAAAAAAAATGATTCGATACAAGTTACCATATATTGAACCAACTGAATCAGCTCAAGAGAAATTTTCAACTAAATTGTATAAAGAATTAAAATCAAGAGTATGGTTAACTGGATGTAGTTCCTGGTATTTGAATAAAAGAGGAGTGGTAAGAAATAATATAAAATGAAGTTTATAGTAAACATATTTATATATATATATATATATATTATAGCCAACACTTCTTTGGTCTGGTAATGTAACTAGCTATTGGTGGATGTTAAAAAATACATCAATTCGTGATTTCATTCAACCTCAAAAAATTAAACAACAATGAAAAGTATTTACAGTATTACTAACTTTATTCTTATTAATGTAAATAAGGATAATTATAATCATTAAAAAAACACATCGCTCTCTTTTTTTATTTTTATTTTTTTTATTTTGTTTAACACTTATTAATAACATAATTTTATAGTTAATAATAGCAATAAAATTTTTTAATCTTACTGTTAAAATAAAAAAATAAATAAAAATAAATATCGTATTTGGAATCTTTCTTATATTATTTTACAAACATGATGATTTCATAAAATTGATATATGGTATACATATTTATATAAAATAAATTTATAGTAAATTTGATTCAATAAAACTCTTAAAGATGCTTTATTTATTTGTTAATTACTTTTAAAATAATAAGTAATCAAGCTAATTCAGTACCTTATTTATTGTTTATGAGTAATGTACGTTCTTAAATTACTCATTTTAAATCAAAATTCATATTTTTTCGACTTTTTGCAAGAGTGTACCTTAAAAAATCAATTCTACTTATCATTTTTAATTATAATATACCTTTAAAAGTGTTATTCTATATGTTTATAATGTTGTATTAAGAACTAAGAAAAAAATATATACATATATCTATAAGTGAAATATACATGTAACCTCTAAATTTTTGTGATTTATTTACACTAGCACGTTGCTTATTTTTGTAAGAATAAAAATAAAAATTGTAAAAAAAAAAGCAATGATAATAAAACAATAATAATATCAATGGGGTTTATGCAAGTTCATTTATTTATATAACTCAGGATTTATATTTTTAAAAAGAAATGATTTATATATTTTTATTACTTTTTTTAAAATGATTTGATGATGTATATATATATGTATTATTATTATTTTTATGTGTAAAAAAAGCAAGTGTATGTTTCAATTATTATTTTTAGAATTAAAGCACTACTCGAGACATTTCTCTGCCTTCTAGTGTTATTTTAAGAGGAACTTGAATGTCAGAAACCTATATATTCAAAAAAAAAAAAATATTAATAAGATTCATACACCATTTATATAATATATATTTATATATATATTACCTGATGACAGCCCCATACTAAAATATGTTTAAGTAAAGGACAGGCTTGAATTAACTTTTGCAATACAATATCATCCATAGATCTTACAAAGCTTGCATCCAAATAAGTAAGAGAACTACATGCTGATAAAGAAGAAAGCATATTTTTATCAATAATAACTGGTTTTTTCATTTGATTCTTTGATGGTGATTGTACTTTGTCCCTATCACTGCCGGCATTATCATTACTATCACTATTATTATTATTATTATTTTCTTCTTCTTGTTCTTGTTCTTGTTCATTAGTTCTACTGTCTGCATCGTCTTTACTACCGTCATTATCATACTCTTCTTCAAAAGGTGTTAAATCAGGTACGGGACCACCAGCAATGACTTCTAAAGCATTGGATGATAAAAGTTCCAAACTATGTATATTTAAATGAGTTAAAGATTTCCAAGAATGACATAATAAAGCAATAAAAGCATCATCTTTTAATTGAGTACATCTAGCAATGGTGATATGTTTTAATCCACAACCATGTTCTTGACTTGGTAAGATTTTCCAATGAACAAATAATTGTTTGAAAGCATCAGAAGTGAATTGATCACATTGTTCTAAAATTAAAGTTTGTAATTGATGACAATGAGGCAATATACCATCCAATAACAATTCATCTGTCATATCTTTACAACCTTTTAATACTAATTCTTTTAATTGTGCTCCTGTATGTTCAAGCACTTTAACCATATGTTCTGAGGTAAGAATGTGTTTTCTTTCTGGTGCTTCAGATGGCCATGATAATTCTAAAGTTTGTAAATCAGCTGGTCCATGTTCAACGAAGATATCTAACCAAACGTTATCAATTGTAACAATACGTGATAATCTTAAATGTTTTAAACCTTTAGCATGTAATAATAGTTCTTTAAAAGTATCTGTTTGGAATCGATAAGAGTGACGAAGACTAAAAGTTTCTAATTGTTGGCCTCTAGCTTTAAAAAAATCAATCCATGCTTCATGTGTAATTAAGTGAGCCCCAGATAATTGTAATGATTTAAGATGAGGAAGATGAGTTTTGTAAAGTTGAAGTACATCGTCATTAATACGTCCGCAATAATTCAAATTTAACGATTGAAGATTAGGACAAAAATGTGCTATATTTTTTAATCCATCAATATCCATATCTATGTAGTAATATATACATATAATTAGTATTTATTTTTTTAATATATATATATATAAACTTACTTGTGCAATCATAGAGTGCTAATTCACGAAGCCTTGATTGCATGAAAAGACGAGCTATTTTATTATTTAATGAACGATTACGGCATACAATTTTAGCTAGTTTATCCATATTAATAAAACTAATATCACCAAAAGCTTCAATATCGTCAAGATAATCGATTACAATCTAATAAATATATATATAAAGTTTGTCAGTCATGTTATTTTATTTTAAAATCTTATTTGCTATTGGTATAGGTATTATTATTTTTACAACTTACACCAATACAAATATTTTGTAAAGTGGAAGCACCACTTGCATTTTTTTTGAAATCGACTTTAGAAGGAGCCACAGTATTAATTCTTTTTCTTTTAGCAGGAGGAGGTTTAATGTTACCAGAAAGGCAAGAAGGGCAAGTTGGTTTATTATCTTGCAAATCATCATTACTATTATTTGGAATATCAGATCTTGGCCGAGTAAAACGATTTTTACATTTATGACAGAATAAAATAATATTACGATTTGCTTGAGAACGACGAGATGGACCAGGTTTAAAAGTATCATCCTCTTCATTAGTAGAAATGGAAAAATCTGAAGAATCTGAATCTGAGGAGGAGTCTGAGGAATCATCCCCATTTTTAGTTTTCTTTTTACGTTTTGATAATAGCATTTTCTTTTTATTTTGTTGAGCTTTTTTAGAGTTTGATACTGAATTAATAGTAGATTGAGCATCAGCATTTCTTGCACGTCGTGATCTAGTTGTCATAGGAGTATATAATATACTAGTTGTATTTTCATTGTTATTATTATTATTATCACTGGTTGCTTCTGCTGTTGTTGCTGTTTCGGGCAAACTGGTAGTTGCTGCGGATGCGTTTCCTGTCACGTCTGAAGTATTAGTCGTGTCATTATTTTCTTGTTGTTGCTGTCTTTCTAATTCTTGTCTACGTCTTCTTTCACGCATTTCTCTACGACTACGATTAGGAATACTAATACCATGTTCCTATATTAATATATATATATATATATATATATATAATATTAAGTTACTATTGAAAAAAAAAATACGATTTGAGTTCAACTATTTTTTTTTCTCTTACTCTTAAGAAATCAGTTAAAGCAGAAGTAGGACCTCTTATATCAACATTATTATTATTATTATTTAAACGATTATTATTAGACTGATTACTATTCGATCGATTGTTGTTATTTGATCGATTGGATGCCATATTATTAATTGAGATTAAAAAGTGAAAGAAGGAAAAAAAAAAAGCAAATCCCTATTTCTCATTTTTTAAAGAGTTCATCCAAAAATAGAAAGTGTATTTCTGAATTTAAAATTAAAAAAAAAATACTCTACAATTACTGGTTTTTTTTTTTTGGTTTTTTTTTTTTTTTTTTACTAACATAATACAATACAGTATAATAATAATAATGTATATAAATATTAATAAAACAAATACTTATGAAATCATAAGACGATTATTTTACATATTAATAAATTAAAAAAAAATTTCTAGTGATGAAATAAAGCTAAATATATATATATATAAATTACATACATTGCTGTTATATTATTTTTTTATTCTAATGATTTGATTGATTTATTTAGAAAACAAATAAGAACGAAGTGAATTGGGATGTTTCATCTAAAAAAGGGAATCCGGATAAAAGTTTTAAATCTCAGTCATTAATAGCATTTTATATAATTGAATTGAATACTTTTTTTTATTTTGTTTTTTCCTTATTCTTTCATGCTTAAAAAAATAGATGACTATAAAAAAAAGACCCAAAAATGAAAAAAAACGTATTATATATATTTTTTTCATGCGATTTGTAATCTCCCCCACAAAAAACATTTTTTAGTGTAACAAATAGGATTAATATAAAAAAGGTTTTGTTATTTTTTTCATTTTCCCCTTTTTTTCTCTACATTAACAAAAAAAAATGACTAAAAAATCAGTTGCTGTAATAGGTAAATTCAAGATTTCTTATTATAAAAGACAATGTAGTTTTTAAATGGTCATTCTATTATATTAGGTTCTGGTTTCTCTGGCTTATGTGCTGCTATTCAATTAAAACAACAACTAAATATTAAAGCTACCGTATTTGAAGCTGCTGGTATATAAAAATACATATACAAAAACATACGGAAAGTATATAAAATCAGTAATACTAAATACCTCTTTAATAGATCAAGTAGGAGGGACTTGGAACTTCAACACATATTATGGAGCAGCTTGCGATGCTAGTATCTATTCCATATAATAACCTGCATATTATTTTTTTAAAAAAAAAAAGCATATTTTTATCTAATATGATGTTTTATACTTATTAATAAAAAATAGGTTCCAAGTCATTTATACTCTTACAGTTTTGAATTAAACCCAGACTGGAGTCAGCATTATAGTTCTCAAAAAGAAATTCATGATTATATACTACGTGTTGTAGACAAATATCAATTAAAAAAACAAATCCTTTTAAATACTGAAGTTTTAAAAGCTACTTGGTGTGAAGATAAATATCAATGGAAATTGGATTTTAGATATAAAGATGGTCCTATTTTAACTCAATATTTTGATGCTGTGTAAATTATATATCATCATAAATATATATATAAATATATAAACTAAATATTAATTAATAATAATAATTATAATTATTGTTACTATTATTATTATTATTTAGTTTTGGTGGTTTGGGTCCTTTACGTATTCCAAATATTCCTGAGCAATTTAAAAAATTTGAAGGTATTTCTGTACATACTGCAGAATGGGATGATAGTATAGATTTTACTAATAAACGTGTTGGTTTGATTGGTACCGGTGCTAGCGCTGTTCAAGTTGCTCCTCATTTACAAAAAAAAGTTTCTCATTTATATAGTTTTCAGGTAATATAAAAAACATGCATTTATTATAAATTTATATATATATATATATATTCAATCTTTCTTATTCTTTTTTATTAACATATATAAATATATAGCGAACAGCAACTTGGTGTGGTCCTAGATCTCAATTTCACTATTCTAAATTAGTTCAATTCATATTTAAATATTTACCTTTTGCAATGAGAATTTATCGATACTTATTATTTATGCAGGTAATAATAATAATAATACAAAATAAAATTATTTATCATTTTATTTGTTATTCATACTTTATATTAACTTGTATATATATAGCATGAAATTTTTATTGTTAACTTTAAAAATCATCAAAGTTATATTACAAGATTAGTTCACAAATTCTTTAAAAAGATGCATGCTGTAAGATTACATCGCGTTGGTAGACCTGATTTAATTCCTACTCTTACACCTGATTATTTACCTGGATGCAAGGTATGTATATATATATAATTTTATTTGATTTTATTTTATTTTATATTTTCATTTTCTTCTTTTTGCTCATTTATATATTTTTAAAATATTTAGAGAATTGTTCGATCTGAAAATTATCTTGAAACAATGGCTAAGCCTAATGTGTCAGTTGTTACTTCTGGTATTGAAGACATAGTTGGTAGAACACTTTATACAAAAGATGGTCAATCTTATGAATTAGACATCTTAGTATTAGCAACTGGTTTTGATGTTGAAGGTTTTGCTGGCAATATACAAAGTATAATAATACATAAATATACAATCATATTTAATCTTAAATATATATATATATATATTCATGATCATGATCATCATTAATCATTAATCAAATGTATTATCGCGATTACTATTTTATAGTTTACGGTAAAAATAATTTAAGTTTAGTATCTCATTGGGAACAAAATTATCCAAAGACTTATAAAGCTACAGCTATCAATGATTTCCCTAATTTATATATGTTATTAGGACCAGGTATACATTTAGATATAAAAAAAGATATTATGATTTTTATTTGATTTATATATTCATTCATTTTTATTTTATTGCTTTTAAATAATAAATGACTTCATATAGGTTCTGGTTTAGGTCATAATTCTGTCATTTCAATGATCGAATGGTAATATCCATGATTATTATTTTATTATTATTATTATTAAGAAAAAAAAAACTAATCTGATTCTTTATATACTTATATATATAGTCAAGTCGATTTTGGGATTAAATGTATTAAATATATGCAAGATCAACATCTTAGTGCTATGGATCCTACTATAAAAGCACAAGATGAATATACTGATAGAATCCAAGAAGGGTTAAGAAATACTGTATGGCATTCTGGTTGTGCATCTTGGTATAAAAGTAAAGATGGTAATATTTACTCTTTATGGCCATATTCAGTCATTGCTTTTTGGAATGAATTACGTGATCCTGTTTTTACTAATTTTAATCAATATAAAAAGGAAAAACGTTTAAAAGCATCTCCTTCATTCTTTAGTAAAAATAAATTGTAATAATATAATTACTCTTCAGTATATGAATATATACATATATATATATATATATTAATTAATCTATTTACCTTTTTTATAATGAAAAACAATTTACTTATTATTTATTTTAATTTATAATAACAGAGAATAAATGAATAAAAAAAATAAAAACATAAATAGCTGACTATATATTTATATACGAAAGGAAATATAATAAAAAAAGAGAAGAGAAAGGGAAGAGAAAGGGAAGGGGGTTAAGTAATAGTAATATTAATAATAATAAATGATAATAAAAACTTTGGATATATATATATATATATATAAGCATTTTGTTTTTATTACTAACTATTATTATTTTATTTATTTATAATTGTATATAAAAAAGATCTTTTTTTTTGGTTTCATTTTCACTTTTCTTTTTTTTCACTTGTTTTTTTTATTCACTTTATTTTTTGTATATATATATATATATATATATATATACATATTATGTTTGTTGATAAAAGCGACGTACCCAATCACGAACAAAGATACTAATTCTCATCATACGTTTAGTAGCCCATTTTTTATGAAAAGCTTCATCGCGATTATGTTGAGATAAATAGTCTAACATCAATTCAACAGTAGGTTTTAAATCTTGAATTGTATAACCAGAAGCACGAATCAATTCAGGAGTCCAAGAACCTTTACATAACATCTTTGTAGATAACCATAAAGCAGCGGCAGCAATCTTTGAAGGAACGATAGGAATAAAACGATAATCCACACAAGAGATTTCCATAAAATATTTAGCCAACATACGAATATGCAAATCAAAATTACCAATCATAGCACTTCGGCGTAAAAAATGCAATGGGTTTGGGTAGCATAATTTGAAATCCAAAACGGATAAGATAAATCGTTCAGCTTTTAATAAATCATCTTCTGTAATGGTATCACCTGTCATGTATAAATATTGCTTAACAGTGGGTGAGGCGGTTTCTTCAAATTTAGTAGCAACAAATAACGCACCTATACCAACAAGTTGTAATTTACATAATGAAACATCTCGATTAGACAAGAATCGATCAATAATATTAACTGTTAAAAATAATGTTTCAGGCAATAATTGGAAAATATAATGCACTTCCATCACCCAATCAATTAATACACTTCGCATACGCCATGTTATTTCATGTTGATCTTTTATATAATTTGGATCTGCTAAAAGGTTTTTCTTTGTTATAAAAAAAAAGGAAAGAGCTTAATACATATTTTTTATTTTATATTTTATATTTTCTATTTTCTTATTAATATATATATATATATATATACCTCTATGGATCGAAGATGAGCATGGATATCATCAGCATATTCAGTAACTAACATAGGATCATTTAAAGTTTCATCTTCATCTTCAGTTAAAAGATGACGACCAGTAGAAGAAAATTGTAAAATATTATTTTGAGAACGCCTTTCTTGTTCCTGTTCTAATTCTTTTGCTTCATTATAAGTTTCTTGATCTACAATTAATTCAGTTGGCTGATAATCATTTTTTTGTAATTTATTATAAATAGGTTTTGATGAATGTTGCTGTGTCAAATGATGAAGATGATTATTTGTATTACTATTATTATTATTATTATTTATATTAGTATTATTTGTATTATTTATATTAGTATTATGATTATTTAATGAAGATGATGATAAAGTTGTTGTTGGTGATGATGATGTGGATGATAATAATGATGATTTTATAATAGGTTTTCCAATTTGATTAGGATCTATATTTTCTTTTTCTGAAGTATCAATGCCTTGATGATGACGATCATGAACTGATTTTTGCTTTTTTAAAGTAGAAATCAATTGTTCACCACGTTGATATATACCTTCATAAGATCTTTTAATAGAGGAAGCTGCCGCTAATGATGATGCTGAAAGATGGCGTTCCCTTACTAAAGACTTTATACGATCTGGTACAACAATTGGTAAAATGGGTGTTGGTTCCATTACAGCTTTATTATCTTTAGATTTATTACTATATCGTTGTTTATTATCTTCAAAAAATGCTTTTACATCTTCTTCATTAGCTTCATGTTCTTCATTAGGTTTTACTTTATCACTTTTATTTTTATCATTATTATTATTATCATGTGTTAAAGAAGTTATATTTTGTTGTTTAGAAGATAGTGTATCATCATCATTATTATTATTTTTATTTTTATTAATATCAATATGGGTGGTGGTGGTAGTATTGGACTCTTGAACTTTCTTACGAGATGGTAAAGATGATTGTACTTGGGTATTAGGTAATAAAACATATTCTAATTCATGTAGTCGTTGTGATTGATTGATTTCTTTGTTACTAAGAGCTGGTTTCTATTGTAAATATTATTATTAGTATTTATAATACAAGATACATAAAAAAAAAAGTAAAAGTAATAACAATTATTAAAATAAAGATAAATGGTAATAATAAAAATATTTACCGATTGTTGTTGTAATGGTTGACTAGAACGATTACTTTTATCTGTTAAAAAGCTACGTTTAGATTCACTTAATACTGTCATTGATTTTTTTGTTGAAACGTAATTAGTAGTAGAGGAATGTAAAGAAACTTTATTTGCTAAACCTTGATGAAGACCAGCTTTATTTAAACTATTATAAGTGACTGTGTCCACATTTTCATCACCTTGCTCATCTAGTTTCGGATTCTTTATTCCTCCCTGTAAATAAAGTCATAAAATAAATATTATTCGATAAGTAAAATATATATTTTTATATATTAAACCAAAATGGTATTTTAATTGCTATAAAGTTGAATATAGACTGTCTTTTATCATCATAGTAACTAACTTCCATATAAATAATAAACTCCTTTTTTTATAATATGTAACCTTTTATATATTCATACACATATTATAATATATTAATATAATCTAATTCTTTATATAGAAAAAGAATATATATATATATAAAAGACTAGTTGGATCTTTTTATTATTATTTCCAATTTCGCACTTTTTTAAAATAAACAACGATTTGATGATAATAATAAAGATAAAATAAGTTAATAAACACTTACACGTTGAAGTTCACTACCATAAACCATGGAGTAAAGTAAGAATAAGAAAAAGATACAAGTGAGAGTATAAAGGAAAAAAAAAAAAAAAGAAAAAAGGAAAGAGAGAAAAAAAAGAAGTGGGACAAAAAATTTTAATAGGGGAAAAAAAACTTTTTAACACAGTGAGATGAGAAAAATTTATTCCCCAGTGACGATATATGACAAACTCCGCTAACGCGCTTTGGATAAGCTTCTAGTTTTTTTTATTATCTTTTATCTATTAATAATATAAATGAAATACACTTTTATCTATTATAATAAAAGAAAATGAAAAGAAAAGAAAAGAAAAGAAATCAAATAATAAATATATTTAATATTATAATATTTAATCATTTATTAATTTAATATAAAGCATAAAAAAAGTAAAACCGTAAAAAAAAAAAATCACATATATATTACAAACGCGACTTGAAAAAAAATACGAGATTGTAACATACTTTCTATATTTATGTAACATATGATACCATTTTTCCCGTTAGTAAAATAAAAGTATATATAGAATAATAACAATTATTTAAGTAATAACTTAATCATAAACAATTACTACATCTATTTATTTTAGTCCCCTCCCCCCCAAAAAAAAAATAATAATATTGATATATATTTATATGAAAGTGTGTATACATGGATGCAAACATCTTTTTTTTCTTCCTTCCTTTTCTTTTTTCTTTTTTCTTTTTTCTTTTTCCTTTGCTCTAAAATGGTAAAATAGATGCTGCTCTTCTTCCAACATAAGCTGTTCCATATCGTAAAGTTGATACTCCCCCAGGAATATATGATCCAACATACCTAATAGATAAAATATTATTTATGTATTCATTATTTAATTATTTATTTATGTTTATTATTTACTATTTATTATTTATATTATGTATTATAATTACCATGCCAATGCAATCATTTGAAGAATAGCGAATATAATAGTTAATATATAATTACGAATCTATAAGAAAAAACAATAATAATAGTAATTAATATATATATATATATATATATATCATCCATTCATTTTATTTATTTTATTTTTACTTACTCCTAAAGATGCATATAATGTTAAAGCCATTGATCCAACATAGGATATTGTAAAAGGAAGTCTTTCCATTGATATCATATGTTTAACATGGGACCATGGTCCACGAAGTAATGCTATGCTTACCAAGATAAGAATACTTCCCACTATATAACAATAATAACATATACTTACATTAGCTATCATTATATGACTACATGATTATTCATCCATTTTTAATATTACATGTAAATGTTGCTGCAAATTTTCCAGGTGAAATTGGGATAATAACTAGGAAGAAGGAAAATGCCTATTATTAAATACATAAATATATATTTTTTAAAATAAAAAAAAGAAAGTAGTAATAAAATTTAAAAAAAGTCCACATTAATGTTATATATATACAAGTATTTTTTTAACTGATATTTACCAAGAAAAAGCAAAGTATGCCAAGAGCTAAACAAAGAGCAAAAGCCATAATACGCTATATATATTAAATAAAAATAAAGTTATATTTTATAATGACATATATATATATATATATACTTACTTCTACTCGAGATAGTTGATACCAAGGTTCTTCTTCCTCTTCTTCAGCATTAACAGGTAAATAACCTTGTACAGTTGATGAAACGTTGGAAAATATATTAGATGTAGCATCTCGTAGTGATGAGAATGGTGAATTATTATTATTATTATTATTATTAGAAGTAGGTAAGGCTATAGGTGCTGATGACGATAAATTAAAATTACGTAATGAATTACGAAAAGTATTTTCAACTGAATTAGACATTATGTATTAAAAAACAATATGAATAATAAGGATATAGGTAAATATATATATATATATACAAAGGGGATATAAAAAAATAAAAAGAAAAGTGTAATGAAAAAAAATGAAAAAGGAAAACAGGAATATTTTAACTCCAACCAATCAAAAGTAAAAAAGTTTAAAATTCAGATTACTGTTTTCAATTTTTTGATATTGTCAAAATTAATACAAGTTTATATTTATTATTAACAACGAATGATATAGCAATAAATGACTATGATTATAATAAAAAAAATGGAATGAAAATATTAATTTAATAATAAAGTTTTTTATGCAAAGTAAAACTAATAAAATAACCAATCATATTTTTATACATTGTATATTTATTTTTAACAATAAGAATTTGAATATGATGATGATATGATGGCAATAAATACATATCATTGTTATTATAAAAATAAAATAAAAATAAAGATAAAAATAAAATGACATTTACGTAGTAATGTTTAATAATAGATCAACAACAAAGAATAAAATATATGACATCAATAAACTCTTGGCCATAATGATCATAAAAGTCGATTTTCCGAAATAAGCATAAAAAAGATCACAAGCTTTCAATTTGTTTCTTTTTTTCATTGGCTAATTTGGCTCTAAGTTAAAATTAAAATAGTGTATTTTTCACTTTTTCCTTTTTTGAGGATTAAATCGAAGTATTGTACT
Source organism: Cunninghamella bertholletiae (assembly GCA_037043795.1). Lineage (NCBI taxonomy): Eukaryota > Fungi > Mucoromycota > Mucoromycetes > Mucorales > Cunninghamellaceae > Cunninghamella > Cunninghamella bertholletiae. The sequence goes on from JAZGVP010000001.1 coordinate 5,025,350, forward strand.
TTATTGTTTTTTAAATAAATAATTATAGGTTATTTTTAATTCTAAAAAGATGTAAAACTCAAAAAAAAAAAAAAAAAAAGAACGCTAGTTTAAAAGGAACTTAACAAATATATATACTTGTTTATTAAGTATAACGTCATTTGGTTAAATTTTCAAGTAATGGTTTGCAATGAATGTTTATATTATATTATATATATACATATATCGATTTATTCTATATATACTGAACTATATATAATTAATCTATTTTTTCTTTCCTTCGAACAGAAAGAAAGGAACAAAAAAAAAAATAAGCGTTAAAATTTGAAGCAACTACCGTTTTGGCGATTATAAATAAAAATTTTCATATATTTGTTATGAAAATGCAAATTTAAAACTCAATTGAATCGCGTTTCCGAAAATAGATATTTTTGTTTAATATATAAAGGGTTGCTTTTGTGATTTCTTTTTTAAAACTTCTCTTTCTTTTTCTTTTCTTTTTTTTTTATTTTTATAAACAAAAACAATATATTATATTAAATTAATATATTATATTAAATTAAAATGTTCTCTAGCCACAAAAACCCCGAAGGTGTTTTACATGTTACTATTGGTAAATATAACTTTTTTATCTCATAGGTATAAACGACTTGTTTATATAAAAATATATTAAAACATTTTTATTCATTTGCATATTTAGTTGAAGCACGTGACTTGAAAGAAGAAGATTTAATTGGAAAGGTAAATATATACTTTTATAAATAAAAAATAATAATAAAAAAGAAATACAATTGATATATAAATATATGTATGTGTATATGTATATCTAATACGTATATTATTATTTATTTATTGCAATAGAATGATCCTTACGTGTAAGTTTTCTTTTGTTCCATCTTGATTTTTTCCTTAATTTAGTAAAATAAGCAAGATGACGTTTACTAATTTGTTTTTTCCTTATTTTTTAAATATATATAATAGTGAATTCTGGATTGATAGTAAATACAAACAACGTACTAAGCAACTTAAAAACACCAATAATCCCGTATTTAATGTAAGTAATATGTATATATAATAATAAAATAAATAAACAAAGGTATTGATATATATTTAAATGGTTCTGCATATATTTATACCTCCTTTATTTATTTTTATCTTTTTTTAGCAAACTTTCACTTTTCCTTTAACTGGTGGGTCATCTGATCATAAACTTACTTTCCAAGTATATGACAAGGATGTAGTTGGTTCTGATAAAATTGGTGATGTAACTTTTGATTTCTCCGATGTCGTTAAAGGTCGTGTTGCTGATGAATGGTTAAAAATAAAAGGCAAAGTTGGTATTCGTAGCCATGGTGAACTCCACATTGTAGTCCAATTCGTTCCTAAACCATTGTAAATATATATTAACAATTTCTATGTCTTATTTTTTTTTTCTTTCTATTTTTTAAATAATCTATATATATATATATATATATATTTACTTTCATAATGAATTAATAAATAAATAAAAAAATAACTTTTATCAAAACTTATTGATGAAAATATATATCAAGTTTATATTATTTCGTTGATTATTAATATTATTTATTTTTATCATGTATGTATAAAAAATTGAAATTCATGTGTAAAAATTTAGTAACTACTGATCTTTTTTTCTAGCATCATCATTATCAGAATCAGATTCATAAATTTTGCATCCTAAACCGAGAGCTCTAATAGAAATTTTTCTATGTGAAACAGATTCAAAATTGTAAAATACTATTTAGTTTGTTTCTATCAATTTGATCAATTTTCTTAATCTTTATGGATATTAAACATCTCGAACTTAAGAATATGTACATGCATTGTGTAACTCTTATTTGTGTTATTATTATTATTTTAAAGCTTTTCCTTTTTTTAAGTTTTTCCTTTTTTTAAAGTTTTCCTTTTTTCGCCTGATGGTTATTTATTATTACTTTAAAAGTACTTTTTTTTTCTCGCCTGATGTAATAAGTATATTGAAGGATTGAGTTCTATATTATAAATTTCACTATATACGTGATATTCGTAAAAAAAAATATTTGGATGACTATTATTTATTTTGCAAGAAATATCATAGATATCAAATAACCATTAATTAATAATTTCATATAATAAATTTTTCATCAAGAAAGTTCTATGACTTATTATATAAATATTCAAATAATGATTCTTCAGTCTGATTTTTTTTCATTACCTTGTACAATAAAAAATGTGCCTAGTCCTAAAATTATTTTGTTTTAGTCATTTTTAAATTCACCTAAAATATCAAAATAATTTGTAAAGTCAATTTTCTATTTTATTCCATAAGTATACCTTTTCTAATTCAGTAACTATTCATTTAAATAGTTTTGATTAAATTTAAGAGAAATAATTCATCATTACTTGCAAGTAAATCTTAACCAATATGGATAAAAAGCTCTACGTTTAGCATGAATTGATGAATATAAGGAAGAAAAAAAGACTTTTTAAACTACGCCACTCACATCAATTTTTCATGCAGTTTGGTTTTTTTAAAGGTGGCTATAATTTTTTTCATAATAGAAACAGAAACCCATTTTATTAATTTTTTAAAATTATAAATTCATATACAAAAAATCAAATATATAATCACAAAAGATTTGATATTTTTATTTATCAAAAAAGCTAAATATTCAGCAGTTGTATACCAACGCGTAAATTTGGAAAAAAATCAGCAGATATAAGTGCCATTAACTTTATTAGAACCAACTATAAAAGTACTTGTCATAAACTTGAAAATGACTATTAGTTAAAGAGGAGATATAAATATATGCAAGATCATCTAAAACGCCTTTTTATCGTTTCATCATTCTCTTTTATTTATTTTAATAAACTGTTTAGTGCTTTGTTTGTATTTATTATCAATAAAAATTCATAAACATTATTTTGTTTTTTTAATTATAAGAATGGTCCTTGTAATCATAATGAATTCCAACTTATTCATTAGTTTTTTAAAATAGCATCTATTTATATATATTTTCGTTAATGTTTTATAGTAAATAAATGTATAATGTGTTTTTCATACTATTTATTTATTTATTTATTTATGATGCATATGATAATTATTAATATATAATAAATAGAAATAATGATAATAATAAAAATTTTAAAAAGTATATATATGTAAAAAGGAAAAAAAAAATCTAATATTTATAAATCATTATCATTATTATTATTTTATTTATTTACTTTTTTTAAGCAGCAACAAAGTCTTTAATACTAGAAAGCCATTGAGTATATTCTTTTTGTTCTTTATATTCAACATAATCAGGCAAGAAAGCAGCTAAACCAGAATCAACACCACGTTCTTCAAGGTATTTTTCAAATAAGGATTGAAGACCATCATCTAATTCAGCAAATTGAGGACCAATATATAAACCACGACGTTCCCAATCAGCTTCAGCAGTAGTGCCTTTAGCTAATTTTCCATCCTTATAATACATAACACTTTCAACTGTTATTTCTCCATCTTGTGCTACTGTATCAATAGTAACTGCTCCTTTACCTTCCTTTTCAATAGTAACAGAGGCACGTACAGGGAATGATACTTCTTCTTCTTCTTCAACTACTTCATCATCTTCAGGAAGGAATCCATCAGTACTAGCATTGTTGATATCAGAAATTGAGAATAAAATGGTGATTCTAATTTATATATAAATATATATAATAAAAGTTAATAAATATGATGATAATGATGATGATAATTAAATATAATTTTGTTATATTTATTTATAAAAAATATGTGATTACTTTTCATTTCCAAAAGTACGAGTTAAAGTGACTTCATCATTACCAGGCTTATCTTCAAGCTAAATCCAATAATACATTATTTACATACACAATATTATTTTTAGTTTGATATAAACACATATAAACCCTTGTATACATATATAATCCTCTTCTTATTAAAGTATATCTCCTATATAATTTGTTATTATTTACCATTATTATATGCTTACCTTAAAAGAATTAGCTTCTAAGAATTCTTTAATAAAAGCAGGTTGACTAGGTTCTTCATTTTCTTTTTCGTAAGTAAGCTCTTCATTTAACTTGTGAACTAAATCAGAATCAACTATTTATTTATTTTTCAATAAATAAATAAGTTACCATAAAAATATATTTTATTATTACATACAAATATATGTGACTTACTTTCACCAGCAGCCATACGAGGCATGGCAACAGAAAAAGATCGATAAAGAGTAGGTTTGATAATAGAAGGACGAACAGTAGCATTCATACCACGTACCATTAAAGGTTTTGAAATAGAGGTACGAGCGAGGGTACGAAGTGATTGTCTAAATAATTGAGAAGCCATGATTATTATTATTATTATTAATAATTTAATATATAATGGAAATAAATAAAAGAGAAAAAAATAAGTAGGAAAAAAAAATAATAACACGTCAAATAAAGAATGAACGAGAAAAAAAAAAGTGAGCGGAGTTTAAATCCAGCAATATGCCAGGCTTAAAAGTGCAATCTACTACCTTTCATCTGTTCATATCTGAGTTTAAATTTGTTTATTTTGTATATTTTGTATTATAAAAAATATGGTGTTGGATGACTGACTATAAGTTTTTATTTTATTTTATTTTATTTTTACGAATTGGTGAAGCCAGTCGGAGCTTTCTATGTGCAAAAAAAAATGCCAGTGTAAAAAGTAATTAACCAGTAAAATAAAAGGATAATAAATTTTCCGAAAATAAAGTAGAACTGCATTAATAAAGCATTTCTTTTCTTTTTTTTTCTTTTTTTTTTTGAGTTTTTAAAAAAAGGAAAAAAAGACAAATAGATATGATTTATCCATAAAAGTCATATCAATATTTTATACAAATAAATTAATCTAGATTATATATATTTTTCCCTCTTAAAATTATATAAGTATGGTTTATCTAAACAGAATATACCTTGTTGGTGTGGGAAGGCATTTATGTAGATGAAATGATTGGTTAATCATATATTGTTTTGTTTTTTTATATGGTATTTTTTTTTGATTAATAAGGTGTTTGGTATGTAATATTTTTTTCTATTTTCCTTTTTTTTCTTATTTTACCATGGGTTCTTTCTATTAAAATTAATATACCGTAATCAATTAATATTATTAATTATGTTAATAATAATAAAAATAGTAGTAGTAGTAGTAGTAGTAGTAGTAGTAATGAATCAAAAAGAGTAGTAACGGATTGTATATTATACTTTAATGGTATAATAATAAAAATTCATTTATTTTGTTTTTGCTTTCCTAAAATGAAGCTAAAATATTAAATTTGTATGATGGTAAAATATAATTTGTTCATATTTTCTTTTTCTTAATTTTTTTTCTACATATGTTTATAGATATACTTGTTTTAGAAAGCGTGGGTAAAGTATATTGATTTATTTTTTATGCAAATAAAAAAAAAAAAGTCATTATGTCCACATGATTCACTTAAAAAAAAAGTATATAAAAAGACAATTTGTTTTTTTCTAATTTTCTTTTTTTTTTCTTTATTATATTAATATCCTTTCATATTCTCACACACACACACACACTAAAAAACAATAATTTATTTTGAAAAATGTTTCCTACTACTATTGCTTTAGGTACTATTGGCGCTGCTGGTGCTGTTGCTTATCATCGTAGAAATTCTATGAATAATTCTGTCGATGCACAAGGTAATCCTACTGTTGATAATAGCCCAATTGCTGTTGCTAGAAGAAAATCCACTGTATTACCAGACGTCACTTATGATGCAAGAAAACAAGCTGAATATCAATGGAGAAGAGATTATGGTATTAATCTCAGTCATAATTCTAAGAAACGATTCCCTTCTGATGTTACTCACACTTCAAAATAAGTAGTTTATTACTGGTAAAAATCTTTTATTCATCATCCATCATTATTCTTTAGTTTATTTTATTTTGAATTTGTGCTTTTATTTTTTTTACTACTTTTTTTTTAATCCATCAATCATCATCATTTTATGATATGAATTCTTATGTATATATATATATATAAATATTTATAAATAAATAACCAAATTTTCTTTTTAATAACAATTATGTATATGTTAAATGAATAGAATGTTAAATGAATGATAACCAGTCCTTTTTTCTTTAAAAAAAAAAAAATGTTTATAATGTGAAGAGAGAGAATATGATTAAAAAAAGGGTATTTTTATTAAAAGAAAAAGAAAGGAAAAGAAAAAAAAATGAAGCTAAATAATACAATTAAAAATATATAAAAATAGATATTAATTTTTTATAACACCATCATAAAAACCACTATCTACTTCACGAGATCTTGGGCCAGTAATAGGATAATCAATAAAATCATTATCATCACTATTATTATTAGTATGATTATTATTAATATCATTACTATCACTGTCATCGTCATCATGAACAATACAAGCATCATCTTCGAAAGGATTGCTATAAGGTTTTCTAGTCAAATATTTATTTTCTTTGACAGTTTGTTGAATTAATTGATAAAGTTGACCATCCATATCATTATCTAAAACAATTTGAGGTTCAACATGATTATGAAATCCAATTCTCATACCATGAAAGATATACATAGCATCCCTTTCAGTGTGACCTAATTTACTTTCACTATCTAAACAATGTTCTAAAATCAATCTTGCTCTTTCAATTAATTGTGAATAATCATTATTATTTTTAATTTCTGTGGCTGTTATAGTTGGTGATGATGTAATGAAAGAATGTTGTTGAAGAGCATAATAAAAACAAAAATATGTTTCCATCCCTGCACGTTTTTCAAGTAAATGTTGTTGATGATGTTGTTGCCCAATATGCTGTTCCAAAGTATGAAGGTACTGATTCTTTTTATGTTGGATTTGATCATCATCATTAGGTAACACAAATAGTATATAATTTAATGTATAAAATCGATCTGTCACTAACTTCCAAAAATCATATTCATCTTCCTCCATCATTGTAGGGACTAAACTTTTATTAGTAGATGAAAATAATAAATTGCCTATACTTTGTTTTAATCTTGCTGCCATAAAAATGGCTCTATCTTGACATCTTTTGTCGCTGAAAAAGAAACTATCAAATACATCATTAAATTGTCCTTGTTGTGCTTGTTTAGAGATTTCTCTTAAGGTTTCGGTAAAACTGGTACAAGGTGTACTAATAGTACGAGGTCTTGGAGCTTTCGTTTGACTTTTTCTATTATACAATGATTGCTGTTGTGAAGATGAGCTATTTAAATTAGTTGCTGATAGTGAATTACGTGAATAGTTAGAAGAATGCTGATGCTGTTGCTGTTGTTGTATTGTTCTATTTGAATATGAATCTATTATATTGGGCTGTGAAGTAGTAATGGTTTTTGTTGTTGACTTTTTTTTATGTGAAATAAATGATAATTTAGTTGAACGTATTGAATGAAATTTAGTAAAAAGAGTCATTACTAATTAAAGTAGTATTATTAATATAAAAGAATTAAAAAGAAAAAAATAACTATAAAGATAACTATTATATACAAAGAAAAAGAAAAACAAAAGAATATATAAATATATATATGTAAAATAAATAAATAAATAAATAAATAAATTAGACAGAAAAAGAAATTATATATTAGGAAAGTCAAAAAAAAATAATTAAAATGATTGTTTTTTTTAAATAAATAATAAAAAGGGGAGAAAAAAAAATTGGTGTAAAAGAAGTTAATTTTATAATGTTAAATGTTGGCTAGTTTTCCGAAAAAGGTTCCGTTTCTTGTGCCCAATTGAAATGAATAAAAACCAAAAATAGATTATCCAAAAAAAAGTTGTTTATATTTTTTTAATTCCGCATTTTGATTGTTTCCAATATCAATTCTAATCGTTCTCGTTGGTTTTGTGTTAAAGAGGTAGTAAGATTAGAAGTAGAATCGTCCTATATTTATATATATTTATATATATATATATATATATATATTTGTCGTTATTAAAAAAAAAAAAAATTAAAGATTTTTCTTTATTTACCAGAACATTTCGAATAGTTTTAATAATTTCAGATGAACTCCGACTTGGGTTAATTTGACACAGCTGTTCAATATAATGTTTATCAATCTGATGTTGTGAAACTTGGATATTTTGTTGTAACCATGTTGCAAAATTGCCACATTTTAAGAATTGTGAATATAATTCTTTTACCGGGTCTGTAGCTGATGTACGAGTTTTAAATGTAGATCTAAATTGTAAAGGCGTACCATATTCTTTTAAAGATTTCATAAACTGATCAGTTTGGAATGGACGGAGCTGAGGAGGTTTTATATTTGATGTTAAGGATATTCTAACAAAATCAAGTAAATAAATAAGTATATGTTTTATGTTTTTATATGTATTTATTTGTACTTATTTGTATTTATTTGTATTTTTATTTATTTAATTATTTGTTTATTTTATATTTTATTTATGCTTACTTTTCAGTTGGGATTAACGTGTTAAAATAACGATTTAATGGTACCAAAAACCTCTTTGTTAAATCCATAAAGTGATGACGAAGGATATTATTAAGAACCCAATCTAATATACATATAATTTTTAGTTGTCAAAACAATAGTATTAAACCTTATTTTCATTATGATTTGTCTTCTTTCTTTTCTTTTCTTTTCTTTTTTCCTTACCTGGAGGATAGCCACGAACCGTTGCCTCTGTTAACATACGAAGTAAATCTCTATCTTTTAAAATTACACCTTTTCTCTTTGTTGTTATACCCTGATTTGTTTTAAAATAGTAATTAAAATGATGGTTACATAAAAAAAAATTACATAAGATGAAAAAAAAATCTCTTTCTTCTATTTTATTTTATTATATTACCTGAACAAATTCATATAAAACATTTGATTTTGATCCTAATGTTGATTTTGACGATCTACTTATTCCATTTTTATTAGTATGATTTTTATTATTTCCATGTGTTACAATTAATGTTCCATCAGGTTTTCTATAGATTACATTAATTAATGATGTTTACATGCATGATTAATATTAATAGCAGTAATAATAATAATAATAATAATAATGGCTTATTTATATTACCTTAATTGCTGTCTTCCTACTCTAATAATGTGGGGCCAGTGTTCAATAGCAGTATTGAAAAATGGATTAGTAACACCTAAAATTAAATTTGTTGGTGGCTAAAAAAAGAGATAAAATTAAAAAAGAATAGTTAATAATAAAACTTAGAAATCTTTTTTTTTTTTTTTTTTTACTTATTTTGATTACTTTATTCTTATTAATAAATCCTTTAAAATCAGAATCTTGAATTGTAAAATAGGGTCGAAAATCACCACAGTAGGGGATCTTAAAATATAAATAATAAGATTAATTAAATATATAGATCTTCTTATCTATTATATATATGCTTACGGGATTAATAAGATCAACAAGCGATATAACAGCTTCACTACAAATATTTGGATCTGGAGCGATTATAACAATAGGTTCACCAAGTAACACTAATTCCCATAGTAACCATAAATCTTTAACTATATCTTTAAAATGAGCATATAAACCACCTACAGGCAAAGATGCCATAATCTAAAAAAAAAAAACGAATGAATATCAAAGTTTTTTTTCTTTTCTTTATCTTTATCTTTTCTACCTCTTAAATCTATTTATTTTATTATATTTTATTAAAATATATAAATAATGAATACTTACATGAAGGTCAGGTTGCATTCTATTAATATCAAATGATGATGTTTCTAATAATTGAGGTTTTAAAGGCTGAGGTAATTCTACTTCTAATAAATGTCCAAGAAATGGCAAATCTAATACATGGCCATCAAATTTAGGTTCATTCCTAATAAAAAATAATAATGAAAGAAGAAATATCTTTTAATATATTTTCCTTATTACACTCCATTTATTTATTATATATATGTATATCTATGAATACCTACCATTGTATTATATTCATTACAGCAGCTTCTAACATTGGTTGGCCAGCATCGAAAAAAGCAGGACCAAGAATGGAAACAATACGAGAAAATAAACCGACAAAAGGATGTTGTGATATTAATACTAAAGATTTCTATATATATTCACAAAAAAAAACACATTTATTAATAAATAAATTTATTAATACATTCACTTTTCTTTCCTGTTCTTTACTTGAAAATAACCACGTCTAATTGTTGAATCTTTTTTTTGTCGAAAGAAAACATATCCATATAAAAAACCAGCTGATGTTGTTGGACCTATACCAAAAGAGGATTAAGTTAAAATACATAGTTAATACACATTTTTCATCTTAAAAAAAGGAGAGTATTTCATTTTTCTTTAAAATAATAATAATCATAATAATAATACAACAATATATTTAAATATATTATATTATACCTGATTCTGCAAATAAAGAATTACTAGCTTTTACTCTAATACTATATACTTGATCACCTACTTCAAAAACATTGGAATCTGGAAATGCAGAAAAACAACTATATATATTGATTTTAATTTTTTTATACATGAATCAATAAAACGCCTTTTTTTAACTCCTTTTTTTCCCCAGATTTAATATTAATAATAATAATAATACTTACATATTTTTCTGTTCAACCACAGTAAGATCCATAGGAGGATATACATAATCCAAAGCTATATGTGCACATATATTTTTTTTAAAAAAAAAAATAAGAATGTTAGCATTAATATATATATATAAGGAAACTACGGAATCTTATAAAATAACCTTATTTTTTTTTTTTTCTTCCCACTCACACACTCTTCTAGGTTTATCATTCCAACATCCTTTTTTTTTTAAAAAAAACTATTTAATTATAATATATTAATTATTACCTTGACCAATTTCAAGATCAAAATTTACAATACAGAAACCAATCATCCATTTTCTAAAACGAGCCAACTCCTTAGGATCTAAATTCAATACATCATTTTGACCATTCTCAGTAATATCTAAACCTGTTGATGATGGCGAAATAGTTGCATGAATAGGTTTTGGAGATAATATATCATTTTGTTTTTGATTTAATGATGATATTATATTATTATTATTATTATCCATAGTCAAAGTAGTAGTAGAGTGTTGCTTTATATCAACTTCTTCATCTTCATCTTCAAGATCTAAAGGAGGTGTACATAAAGGCGATGGTATGCTATTAGATTGTTCAGACAAAGGATCTAATAAATCAGGTTCAGAATTAGTAATACCTAAACTCCAACGGCGTAAATCAGAAGTTAAATTTGAAGTTGAATGATGTCTTCTTACTGATAGATTGGATAAAACAGGTGAATCGCTCATATCGGTTTCATTATATTGTTTTAATTTATAACGAGAAGAGGAACCAGAATTAAGTCTACGAAGTGGTGAATAATGTTGATGGGGAGAATTATATAATTCAGAACGTAAAGGTGATGATGTACGTGGTGATGATGAAAAATCTGCCTCCATTATATTATTATTATTATAAATATGTATGAATGTATTATATAGTGTAGTTTATATTATGTATTTAAAAAAAAGAATCTATTTATATATATATACAATGAGAAAATTTTTATAAGTTAAAGAAAACTAAAAGAGAAAGAAAAAAAAAGGTATATAAGGGTATTTTTATATAAATATACTTTTATAAATATATTTATATATATATATATGTGTGTGTGTTTTATATGATATTATATTATATTGAGAACTATAAAGTAAAATAGAAAGAAAAAAAGAAAGGAAAGGAAAAATGGAACAAATGAAATTCTTGATTTAAATTTGCTTGGAAAGAAAAAAAATGTCTGAGTTTGAAGATGATCATTTTTTTATAAATTGACTATATATATATATAAATATTTTTTTAAATAACATATATAAAAATAGATAATCAAATAAACAATAATCTTTTTTTATCAAACAATAAAAAATGGTAAAATTTCCTTAACTCTTTTAATTTTAATTTTTTTAATTTATTTAATTAGTGTGTAATCATTGATTATTTGCTAGGTAATAAAATAATAATTTTTACTAAGGATTAATAAAAAATGTATAACCAAAAACAGAGAAACGATTTTCACCTGATATTCCAAAACACTGATTGGATGTTACACCGCGTTAGGCATTGTAAACATATAAAAATGGAGTTAAATTTTCGTTTTCCTTTTTTTTTTTTTCTTTTTCTCTTTCCCTAGATATAAAAACCAAAAAAAACTCGAATCTATTTTTTTTTTCTCCCTTCCTTTTTTCCTTTATTTTTACTTTTTTTTTCATTGCTTTTTCATTTTTTCTTTTACTCTTTATTTTCTACTTTCTTTTATTTTATTTAAGAATATGACTTTTTCAGAAAATGATCAAGATGAATCTTTTTTAAGATTCGAATCCAACCCAAAAAGACACTCCTATCACCATTTTACGACTAAAAAAAATAATAATTCAGTGCCACCATCACAACAGCAACCATCATCACGATCACCAAACTCATCATCTATGTCGGAAAATCAATTGGGTCAAACAACAAACTCTAATGAAATTTCATGGCCAATTTTAGTTGCAATTGTTCCCACACTTGGAACATTTTTTGCTGGAAGTGCAGAAGTTTGGAGTGATTTTGTTATGATTTTATTAATTTTATATTATATTTATAAATGGATGACAGGTAATTGTTATTAATGATAATAATTAATAAGCAATCATAATAGTATTCATCTTTTTCATTATTATTATTATTATTATTGTTTTAAAAAAAAAATAACCATCAGCATACTTATTTACATATATTAAAAAAAGAAAGTTTGGAGTAAAACGAAAGAGGAGTGGAAAATAATAATAAATAAATAAATAAATAAATAAATAAATAAATAATAGTAATTTATGATTTATAAAATAACAACAACAACAACAATAATAATAATAATAATAATAATAATAATAATAAGATGATACTATTAATCATCTGATTAAAAATAATAATAATAATAATAATCGTTATTTATTGACTTATTTATTTATTTATTTTATTTATTACATATATACATATATACACATACATATGTACACACATAAATATAAATATATATATATATAATAGTACCATGGTCTTATTATGAAAGTGCAAGAAGCCGGCGTATTATCCATTTTAATGCATCCTATAGTAATACATCACCAGAAACAACAGATGGGAAAAAAGGAAAAAGTGCTTCAAGATTGAGACATGAACAAATAGCAAGTGAACTCCGACGACATGAATTAATAGGATTATTATGGGTCCTAGCATCACCCGCTATTGCTGGATATACTTTACAATTTAGTCGATACTTCCTTAGTGATTACGATAAATACATGAGTTCATTTAATGTATTTATATTTGTATTAGCTGCTTCTATTAAACCTTTATCTCATGCTGCTCAATTATTACGTGAACGTACTTTATATCTTCAAAGTGAAATTCAAATTAATGAAACTCAAGTTCAAAAATTACAAAAAAAATTAGATTTATTAGAAGATGAATTATTTACCTTACGTCAAGCTTTTGCTACAAAGAAAGATTTAGGTCAAGTTACAGATGGTCTTAGTCCTACTTTACAACAATTAACTAAAGCCATGAAACGTTTTGAAAAAAAGGAGCAATTATTAAAATCTTGGTCTGAAGATAGATTTTCACATCTTGATGAAAAATTACGTGAATTTGATCAATTTATTTGTTATCAAATAGATCAAGAACAGCGAATAGCTAAACATTCTACTATCACTTCTTTAATATTATTACCTTTAAATATTACTGTTTGGATTGCTAAAAGTATGACGGGTTTTCTTCCTGTTCCTCGCGCTTTATTAGGTGATTCTTCTTCTTCAAATGACCATTCTCATTTTGCTCATCCTTATCTTCATCATCATTTAGATTCTAATACTCGTTCTAAATCCTCTTCTGGAAAACAATTAACTCATCCTGATATTATTTCTCCCCCATCAACTCCCGACTCAAATGCTTCTCATTAATTTAAAAAAAACAGAAACTTTTTTTTGTTGTTTTTGATATTAATGTGCACTGACTTTTATATATATATATTATTATTTTTAAAAAAAACCCTTTTAAAACTCCCCGATCCATTATATTAATTTATTTTTCATATGAAATATTTCCATTTGTATTCCCATTATATTTTCATTATTTATTCATTCTATTTATTATGTCTTATTATCATTTATTTATTTATATATTCTTAATCCCTTCCTATTCTAACTATCATATAACTTATCGCTTTATATATTTCAATAGAATTTACTTATTTATTGATTCATATGTTTGACTTGTCAAACCCTTTCCCTATTTTATTATTTATCTCATATTTATATATATATATATATTCAATTCATTCCATTTATATTTTATGCAAAAAAAAAAAAATAAAAACTTATTACTATTATTATATGTTATATTTATAAAAAAAAATTTATGGATTATCTACTTTATTTTCTTTTTAATTGTTGCACATGATTTTAATTTCAATTTTTTTTATTTTTTCCAAAATGAAAAAGAAAACAATAAGCATGTGTCAAAAGTGAGTCCCTTAATTTAACATATGAAATCGTAAATAAATAAATAAAAAAAAAGGACAGTGTAACCATAATATCAATAAAAAAAAAAAAAATAGAAAAAAGAACCCTTTTGTTTCATATGAAATAAAAAAAATATCTATTGTTTTGAATCTAGCATATGAAATATACTTTTAAATAGCAATTTTTTTTTATTATCATTGTTTTATATTTTTAGAAAAATATAAGTTACCGGTCCTTTTTTATTTTAATCTACTTTAATACTAGCAAAAATTCTTTGTAAAAACAATAAGCAAGCAAGGTACCCAATTGAGCCTAAAAAAATCAAATCAAGTTCAAAAATAAAAAAATTAATTACAAAGTGTCACTAATTATATTAGATAGTGTAAATATTATTTCTTTCCTTTTTTTTTTACCAGTCATAACGGTTAATAAGATACTAATAATGGATGAATAACCAAAATAAAGAATGGTACTTGTAAGAGTATCGATAGCCAACTTATTAAAATAATAATAAATAGAATATAAAAAGACATAAAAACCAGCAGCACCAGAAGTTAAGAATGCTCTCCAAGACCAATGATAATCTTCATTACACAAATGGAAATAACACATTAGAATGGTGACTTGAGAACAAGTTAAGACAAGTACTAAAAAGACTAAAAAGAGAAACCCAATACCATAATAAATACGATGGAACCAAATACTATTCATAATGAAATACATTTCAATAAAAATGGCACCAAAAGGTAATGTACCTCCCATAAGAATAGAGGGCCAACTACGTAAATAAGCTGGTTGATCAGGAATTTGGCGTGGAATTTGATTGGTACGTACAGGATGTTCAATACGTGGTTTACGGAAACCAAAGTAAGACCCAGCTACACTTAAAGGTAAAGCAATCACTCCCCACATAGTTAAAACAGCTACCATGGTACCAAAAGGTACAGCCCCAGAAGCTTTTGATGCAATTAAAAAGAAATTTAATGCAAATAATGTACCAAAAATGATACTAATAAAAATGAATGGAAAAAAAAAATCAATATCATATATATACTTTTAGTTCTGCTTTATTATTATTTACTTACCCAGGGAAAAAGGTAGCTGTTAATATCATATTTGTTTTCCATGATTCACCACCATTCATTTTATATAAACGAGAAGATACAAATCCAGAAATAAAACTAAATACCATAAATAAGATGATCATTACTGTAGCTAATGCACCACGGTTTGAAGGAGAAAGGAAACCAAGAACAGCAAAAACTATAAATTATAATATAATAAAATTGAGATTTCATGTTCATTATCATCATCATTATCGATAGTATTATATACTTATTATGATAATCATTTATTTATTTTTTTCTTTTTCTTTCTTTTTCTTTTTTATTATTTATCATTACCAAGAGTAGAAGCACCCATAGCAACTAATTGAGTACCATTTCCTACAATAACAGCTAACCATAAAGATCTAACAGGAGGACGGAATACGTCACCATGAACCAATTTCCAGCCATAATCTTCTTGAACATCTTCTTGTACTTCAACAGAATTATAGCGACTAATATCCTTATGTAAAGCACGAATAAGAATCATAGCTACCATACCAGTTAAGAAAAGAACAATAACAATGGAATTAACTAAAGAGAACCAGTGAATAGATGGATCTAAAACATTAAGATAATTATCCCAGCGAGTAGCCCAAGGTTTATTGGAAGGTTCCCATTTAACAGAATAAGTATAAATAACATTATTATTCTTTTCAGTAAGATGTAAAGCAGGATCATCAACTTCACAAACAACTTCATTTCTATCTTTACTAACAGCACGGACTTCAACACCAACTACATTCTTTTTTCCATTAGGTCGTGTATGATATTCTATGATAATTTCATAATGATTATTAAGTGATACTGGTTCGCTTATATCTCCAAGTTTAACGCCAATACTTTCATAAACTTGTTTTGTACGATCATCAGTTGTTTTATGAGCAGCTGGTAATCCATCAATAGTCCAAGTCATAGAATATTCATCTGCAATACATTTATTAATAAAATCAACATCCACTTTTGGAATAGGACCTGTTTTACAAAGAAGTTTACATTGTACATTTTGATTCATATTTAACTAATATATATAAATATATAATGGATTAACTTTTCATCATATTTTTATATATATAATCGATGAATTTTCCATCATCATATATATATATACTTAACCTTTTTATTTATTTTTTACTCTCTCTTTTAATAACTTTATTTTTAAACTTACTTTAAAAGCAGAAGTAAAAATACGATCACCAAATATAATACTACCTAAAGATTCAGGTTGTTTTTCAGGACCATCTTCAGGTGCACAAAAATGGAATCGTTCATCATAATAATCATAAGATACTACTGATTTTACTTGTTGATTTGACATTGGTGTTAAAGTATTTACATATAAAGGAACTTCATCACCATCAGCATAGTCTTCAGGTGCAACTCCTGGTAAATAAAAAGCTTGAGAAATTTGTAATATTAATGCAAAAACAGCAAGAAGTAGTAAAAAACTACTACTCCTTACTTTAAATGACATTTTTATTTATTTATATATCTATTATTGTATAAGATAACTTTTATGTATTTATTTTTATGTTTATATATATTTATATATATTTAGTTTTAATAAAAGTGAAAAAAAAAGGGAAAGGGAAAAGGAATTAAAAATCAATATACGTGTGTAGAAGTTGAAGAAAGAGAAATTTAAACTCAGACAAAATAGTTAAAGAAACTTGAATGAGTATTATTATTCTTTTTATTTCTATTATTATCTTTCTTTATATTTTTTAAATTCTTTATGTTTACAATATTCTTTTTGGCTTTGGTTTTTATTTTTATTTTTTTGCCATTTCATTGTGTATAATTTTAATTCTATATTTAACAGCTTTGGTGCGCGTGTGTGCGATTGCGGCAAATCATGATTGGTTAAAATCAAACCCATAGTAATGTGAGAATGTCGGAATTTCAAAATAAAGTGGCGGGCCGTAATTCTAATTTTTGCATTTTCTTGAATCGATGTAATTTATATTCGTATTTTCCTTTTTTCTTGTTTTTCTTTTCTATTCATCCATCCATCCATATTATTTTATCAACATGATTATTTACACTGATATTCTTACTGGTAATGATAACTTCATATATAAGATGGATAAACTTAACAATGATTTAATAGATGATTCTAAATATATGTTTATTTATATATATATATATATATATATGTATATATTATATATAATTTTTAGGTGACGAATTCTTCTCTGACGCCTATGTAAGCATATCTCACAATTTGAGCTGATTTACATTCACTTTTTTTTTCTTATTTCTTTATTGTTAATTAATATATTATTGTATTATTATACTATTTTATTTTAATAGAATCCTAAAGATGTAGGTAATGGTCTTGTTGAAGTTGACTGTCAAGTAAGTAATACCTTTATTTTTTTAAAAAAAAATCAACGCGTCAACTTTTATTAAACACATAACATTTATTTATTTTTTATATTGATCTTTTTATTATTATTTTTTTCAAATGATATAAACAGACCATCGTTGTTAAAAAAGGTGCTGATGTAGATATTGGTGCTAATCCTTCTGCTGAAGAAGCTGAAGAAGGTGTTGATGATGATTCTGAACAAGTTAACAACGTCGTCTACTCTTTCCGTTTACAATCAACCAGCTTTGATAAAAAAACCTACATGGGTTACATCAAAGGTTATTTCAAAGATCTTAAGAAGAAATTACAAGAAACCAAATCTGCAGATGAAATTGCTGCTTTTGAAAAGGAAGCCCAAGCTGGTGCTAAGAAGATTCTTGGCAATTTCAAGGATTACGAATTCTACACTGGTGAAAGTATGGATCCTAGTGGTATGGTTGCTTTATTAAATTACCGTGAAGATGGTGTCACTCCTTACTTCACTTTCTTCAAGGATGGTCTTAAGGAAACTAAAGTTGTAAGTATTATTTTATATAAATAATAGGCTTCTGTTCTATTAGAAAAGTATTAAAAACTTATGGATATATTTAAAAAAATGATATTAATTCATTCTCTTATTTCTTTTTTTTTGTAATAGTAAATGGATTTCCCTTTTTATTTTATTTTATTTTGGCGGATATATTTAATCACTCATTATGACATCAGTACACCAACTTTTCATATTTCTTTTTGCCTTTTTTAATGTTCAATAAATGTAAATTTCTATGGAGTGTAAAATAGTTATATGTGTATCAAGTTTATTTTGACTTGAATAATAGGAAAATGATAATAATTTTAAGCGGGTATTAAAATCGATTATGATTTGCATAAATATCAACATATATAATTTGGCGTTAGAACATTAATTATTTCTTATATTGCTTATTTGAAAGAAACGAAAATATTTTTTTTCTTGCCAAAGAATAAGTATCATAAAATTTATGGAGTTTTAAAATATTAATTGATCTTTATCATATTTTGTTTTTCATTTTTTGGTCTAAAAAAAACTAAATAATACCAAAGTACTACCCATCTTATTCAAAAACTGCTAAATATATTTTTTTAAATGAAAAACTAAAATGAATGGATTATACTTTTGTATTATCAGTCTAATGATTTTGGTTAATATTTGTAATATGATATATCCAGAATAATAATAATAATAATAAAATATTGATATAAAAATCATTCTATCTATAATATTATTTATTTTTAGATTTTCAAAATATGTGTTGTTTACTCAGTGTTAGATAATAAACATATGTATATACTTTTTTTTAACAAAAGTATATTTCTGATGTAATAAAAATACTTGATTAAATGACTATTTAGATATATTAACATATTTGGCTAAATATTAGTACTTTAAAGCAAAGTCATCCATTCTTTTTTTTATAATAGTATAATAACAATTGCATATTCCTATATCTGAAAGTGTAAAATTGGAAAATAGTTAAATCTTGCCTGTTCTTCTTCATGTATATAAAAGAATATTATATTATTTCGTAAATAAGTAAATGAAAATAAAACAGTAATAATAATAACAATAATAACAATTTTATTACATTTAAAAAAAAAAATAGTAATCTAATGAGTTATGTAATTTGCATGATTTTCTTTTTTATCATTATCATTTATTTATATATATTTGTTTTATATTTGTTTTTTAAAAATCGAAAGAAAGAAAGAAAAAGAGTTCTTTTTTAATCTAATTCTTCAAGGGCCATTCTTCTTCTATCACGACTTTTCTTACTTAAAGTTTGTTTCTTTTTCTTTTTACCAGCTTCAAAATCATGAGCAGCTTTATGAGAACGGCCAAGAGGATCCAAATCTTTTACTTTATAAATACGTACAATCCAATTTTCAGAAGTGAAAGCTTCATCCAAGACGGATAATTCAGGACCTGTGACAGGTAAACGTTGATTTCTTACACGATCAAAAGGTTGTTGGCCATTAAATAATTCATTAAATCTATAATAACTCATTTTATACATTAAAGAGTCACGCATAGCAGGAGAGGCTTGATCATCTACACGATAATCACCTGAGGCTGTGAAATAATTAGCTTCTTTAATTTTATCGGGCCAAACACCTTCAGCAATACGAATCATCCATAAGTATTTATTAATATCATCACCAGAATAACCTAATAAACCACCAAAGATAACCAAAACATAATCGACATCGTGTTGTCTCATGATTTCATAAGCATCTTCTTCATTAGAAGACATGGCACGACCCACAGTTGCAATATGTGTATTATTCCATGTATTATTATCTACTAATGTTGGACGATCTGCCATACCTGCAATTTGATAACCATAATCCCACCATGACATGATCTTTGCATCTTCTTTTGTATTTTTACGTAACCAATAATAAGCTTCACGGAAATCATCAATAATATGCTGTGATCCATCAGGATTACGAGATGCTAATACAATAGATGGACTTGAATAGGCGTTTGATGTTACCCAAGTACAATGCCATACAAACAATATTAAAAAGAAGGTAAAACTAATAATAACTAACATTCTTGAATCCCTTGAAATCATAGTTCCACCATAATTATTAAATAGTTTTTTCTTATTAGATGATGAAGAGGATGAAGATGATGAATCAGTTTTAGATTGATTTTTTTTCTTATTATGATGTTTCTTTTCAGATTCATTATCGTTATTTTGTTGTTGTTGATTTTTTTGATTATTATTATTAGGAACAATATTAAGATAGGTATCTAATAAAGTGGATATAGCAATGCCAGCACAAACACTTACGACAGGAGTTAAAGTTAACATTAAACGAACCATAACACCAGCAAAATAAGAAGCAAAGACACTATAAACAATAATGAAAATATGTTCATCATGTAATTTTTGGAAACACATATAAAGACCAGCAGGGAATAAAAAGATTAACATTTCTAAATCAAAGAAGAAAGAGGGCCAAGCTGTAGGTTGATGTTCTGATACGGAAGCAATAATAGGAATATGAATTTTAGCATAGCCAGTATCCCAAAGAGAATAGAATCTACCAGTCCAAGGAGCAATATAACCAGCTAAAGTTAACAATACTAAAGCACTGAAACCTAATACAAAAGTACTAATGACAACCACTTTTAATAATAATTGGAATTGTTTAGCTTGTAAATGACCCTTTAATAATTCAACGAAACCTAAAATTTGACAAAGGCCAAAAACGCCTAAAGCAGCCATGTGTTCAGAGGTACGAGTAGGTTGAAAACCAACAAAGGGAACTTGCATAGACATCAAAGTACCTAAAGCATAAAAGGTAGAATAAGCAACATATACACGACTTGAGAATCTACCCATTAACATTAATACAAAGACATGTAAAGGAATAATATTGATAATAAAGACATAACCACCCCAAGCAGCTACCATATAAAAATAGAAGAAGGCGGCAAAGGCACCATACATGGCAGAACCCAATTTAAGTGCTTTAATCCAAAGATAAAATGTAAACATTAATAAAAAGATGGCAATAGCTTCATTATCATAAGATCCTGCTACTGAACGTGAGATATAACCAGGTGCAATACCAATAAAAGCTGCTGCTAATAATCCTGCTGAACTATCTTTCATTTCTTTTGTTAATAAATAGGTTGCAAATGCTGTAGCCCCAGAAAAAACAGGTGCTAAAAGTACACATACATTTCGAATATCAACTGGGAAATGAAGATAATGTAATAAGTTGTGAATAGCTGCTGCTGTAACCATTAAACCTGGATAGATAGTTCCACCAACAACGCGTCCTAAAGGATACCAAGAACGATCGTCAAACCAATTCCAAAATTCATAAACACCATCTTTTACTAACATTTTTGTAGCACGATAATTAAACCTATTATTATTATTATTATCAATATTGTTAAAAAGGGAAAATAAATAAATCATATGAGTATTAAAAAAGATGATAAATTTGTTGCTGCTTTAAATATATATATATATGCTGAATAGATGAAAGGTATATTTTATTATTATTATTTACCAAGGGTCAAATTCATGAATAACTGATTCATAACGGACAATACTAAAGAGACGTGAAGAAAATGCTGCTGCTGCTATTAATCCCAGAATAGTCGCCTTTAATAAGGTCTTTTGGCTGCTGACTTCAAGTCCAGCCATTTTATATGGATAGTTTTATATTTGATTATATTAAAAAAAAAAAGAAGGGAAAGAGAAAAGAAAGGAAAAGGAATAAAGTCCAATAATAAATTTTTATGTCCTAAATTTAAAATTCCGATTAATTGTATGTGGACCTTTATAAATAAATTGGTCATTATCTTCCTTCTTTCATTTTTATTACTATTATTATTGTTATTACTTCTTTTTATATAACCTTACTTACAAGGAAAAAGAAATGAATAAGGAATATAGAATAAATAAATATTAAATAAAAGCAAGAAAGGTAGGAAAAATAAAAATAAAGGGAGTATGAAATGATAAGATATTAAGTGACTTTTGAAATACATAGAAAGAAATAAAAAGTGGTGTATTGTCAATTAATTTGGTTATTGGGATAAAAGTAATATATACAATTTTGATCTTTTTTTTTTCAACATTTAATCATTTCCCAGTTATTCACTATAAATAATAAAAATAGTGAAAATGATATTAGTATTAATAATCATATGTATATATATGCGTGTGTTTTCATAATATTTTCTTTTCTTTTTCTTTAAACATACGTAAAAATAAATAAATTATTAGTAGCAGCTACAGCTATAGAGTTTTCTTTTGGATGCCATGAAGCATGTAATATCTTTTTGTTAAAGTCCATATTTTCAGAAACTGGAGTAGCACTAGTACTAATATTTCCACCATTTATACTTCTTGATGTAACCATTTTATTTTTAGATGAACCTAAACGTTTAGTTTTAAAAGCTGTTTTATCTGCTTGTAAAGCAATATCAGATTTTCCTTCACAATCAAATATATGGAATGTATTACTATATGATCCAGATAATACCGATCTATTATATATAAATTGAGAAATAGATTAGTTTCTCATATATATAATAATAATAATAATAATAATAATAATAATAATAATAATAATAATAATAAAAACTTACTTTCCATCGGCACTAAACATGCATTCAAATTTATCAAAAATACAATCATTTTCATATAAATCACATAAACGATTTCTTAAATGATCATGAATTTGAATTGTTTGAACAGGTCTATTAGACATATTAATATCCCAAATCTTCAAACCAAGATAATCTCTAGAGAGAATATATCTACCATCTTGGCTGAATCTGACATCAGAAACAGAAGAAATAATTTCAGAGAAGAAAGATCTATTAGCAGGATTTTCAGCTTCTTCAAAAACTAGAAATAAAAAAGATAGATTGATATAACCAATTAATATAATCATCATCATCTTTAATTTTTTAATATTTATATATATATCATTACCAGTGGCGTGTCGATCACATAAAGCAGATTCACGCATATCACTAAGTTTAATTGTTCCTTTACTTGAACTATACATGAATATATTACAATGATAAGGATGGAATTCTGCTGCTGTAATAACTTCAGTTAATTCTTCCATATTTGCAGGTTTAATATCCACAATATCTAATTAAATAAATAATGTATAAAATTTAATAATCATATTAAATCATAATAATAATAATAATGGTGGGAAAAAATAACACTTACTAAAACTTTGATCAGAAATATCCAAATTCCATAAATTAATACGTAAATCATCTGCTGATATATAAGTTTCGCCATCTGAATTAGTAGAAATTGAATTGATATGGTATGCATGAGCTAAATATATAAAAAAAGATAATTCATATCCAACAATAAATGAAATCAGTTGTCATGATTACATAATATTCAATCCATATTTCTTTTATATATATTATACCATTAGCATAAACCTTTCTAGGTACAGCAGCAATAATGGTATCACGATGAGATAATTTGGGAATTTGTATATAACCAGTTGAAGGTGTAGGAGCTACATTATTCTCTGCAACAACGCGGAATGATTTTTCGAATAATTTCCATAATTTAATAGTTTTATCTATTAAAAATTAATGATAATATGATAAGTTTATATAAAACACATTTATAGTATATAATATCCAGATTCTTTATTATTATTATTATTATTATTATTATTATTATTATTATTAATATTATTATTATTATTATTACCATTGGTTGTTAATAAAAAGTGAGAAGCGTTTTGTCTTTTACACCATTTAATCTTATTAATCTTTTCTTCAATTTCCAAACTTTTAAGATAATCAAATTCAGCTTCATGAGATTGGAATTCTGTATAGAACTTGTATTCACATCCTCTTTTCTATTACATATATATATTTATAAAACAATATATATATATATATATATATATATGTATGTATACGTTTATATATTATTTATAACGATATATTTATATTTATAGTATAGTTTTGTATCTTTATTCTATTATTTATATTTATATACATACATTTTGATTTCTTTCAAATAAAACAACACGACCGCCTTTATCACCAGTTGCTAAATAATTTCCTGTAGGGTCAAATTCAACAGTAGTGATAATATCGGCTAAAAAAATACAAGAAAAAGAAGAAAAAGAGAATAAGAAGAAAATAAGAGTTGGTTATATATTATACAGTTATACCATTCTTTCTTTCTTTTGTTTCCTTTCTTTTTTTTTCTTCTTTATTCATTTTTGTTTTCTTTTTCATTTTTCCTACTTATTTATTTGCTCTATATATATCATCTTTTTTAAATTAAAATATTATATTATATTACCTTCAGTAATATCATCTGATTCGCCTTTATCACCAAAACATTGAGCAAATTTCCATTGGTGTTCTTCAGCCATTATAATTCTCTTTTTTTATTCTTTTTTATCAAACCAAAAATAAAGTAAATAAATAAAAAAGTAAATAAATAAAAAGAAAGAGAAAGAGAGAAAGAATTTTTAAAAGGAAAAAGAAAATAAGAAACAAACCCTACTTTTGACTCCGACCTCCAAAAAAATTTTCGATACTTCCCTTTCCATAAAAATATGTCTTTTTGATATCTTTATTTATTACATACTTTTCTTTTATTTCTTTTACGCAAGTTAATAAAACATAGATTAAATAAAAAAAACATATAATATAAAAAATTAACGAAGCTACATATTGTAAATAAAAATAAAACTAATAATGATTTATATCTTCAATGGTAAAATAACTTTACAATGCACCTATTTTTAAACTCAGAAACTCGTGATTTGATGTGATGATTTTCGTTTATTATTTAGTAACCTCCCATTCTTCCCCTTATATATATTTATATATCTTATTTTATTTATTTTAATGTTTTATACATTATTTATATATAAGTACATTTGTAATGTAATAAAATAAAGATGATAAATAAAATTAAAGTATATATGATTATATAAAAACATAATTATATATATACATAATTAACTATTTCGTTTTGTATTGAGAACGGAAATAATTTGCAACTTCAACCATATTTGTCAATGATTTTTTCACTTCTGGCCATTGACGTGATTTCAATCCACAATCAGGATTAACCCAAATTAAATGAGGAGGGAGATATTTAAGCATATCAGCAATTTTTTGTTTCATTTCTTCAACTGGTGAAACCCGAGGTGAATGAATATCGAAACAGCCTATTAATATAATTAAATGCTGTTGTCATTAATATTATCAAAAAGATATTCTTTTTTTTTTTTTTTTTTACCTGGACCAATTCCATTATTATATTGTTTTGTTTTAAATATTTTAAGTAATTTTTCATCTGATTTAGAATTTTCAATAGAAATAACATCAGCTATTCATAATGTAAAATAAAATTGAATAAATACTAATTTCATATATAAACATATCTTTTTCTTTTTTAAAAAATAATAATACCATCCATTGCAGCAATAGAGTCAAAAATATCTTTAAAATCAGAATAACACATATGAGTATGAATTTGAGTATCATCGCGTACACCTGAAGTAGCTAAACGGAAACAATTGACAGACCAATCAAGATAATCTTTCCAATCAGTACGGCGTAAAGGTAAACCTTCACGAAGAGCGGGTTCATCTACTTGAATACAAGGAATACCAGCTGTTTCCAAATCCAAGACTTCATCACGTAAAGCAAGCGCAATTTGAAGACATAAATCTTTAGAAGGAATATCATCACGAATAAAAGACCATTTCATCATCGTTAATGGACCAGTTAACATTCCTTTCATAGGCTTTTTAGTTAAACTTTGAGCATAAACAATATCTTGAATAGTCATAGGTTGACGACGAGAAACATCACCAAAAATAACAGGAGGTTTAACACCTCTTGAACCATAAGAAACAACCCATCCATTTTCTGTAAAAGCAAATCCATGTAATAAATGACCAAAATGTTCAACCATGTCATTGCGCTCTGGTTCACCATGAACAAATACATCAAGATTTAAACTTTCTTGAAATTCAATAACTTGTTTCATTTGTTGTCTTATAAATAAATTATAATCTTTTTGTGACAAATTACCTTTATGATATTGTTGACGAGCAATACGAATATCTTTAGTTTGAGGATATGAGCCAAGTGTAGTAGTAGGAAAAATGGGTAATTGAAGTTTCTTTTGCTGGGCTTCATAACGAAATTGAAAGGCAGATGATCTTTTGTATGCATTACCAGGTACTTTAACTCGTTCACGAACATTTGGATCACTGGTTTGATTGGATGTTTGACGACTCTGAATAGCAAGAGAATTTGCATCCAAATAATCTTGAATGGATTTATCAACACTTTTATTATTAACCACCTTAGTAATGACCACAATTTCATCACATTTTTCAGTAGAAAATGCCAACCAACTATATAATTCAGGATTTTTTTCTTTTATTTTTTTTTCAAAAGTGATAGAGAAAGGTGAATGGAATAAAGAGCAAGAAGGAGCAACAAAGACACGATTAGTACCAAGAGATTTTGTAGCCTTTTTCACTAAAGCAATTGATTTTTTTAAATCGTTAATCCAAATATTACGACCATTAATCACACCCATCGATAAGCATTGTTTTTTTTCTTTTTCATTTAAAAGTGATAATAAAGGATCCAATTCATCTTCTGGTGTATTTATAAAATCAATATGAATAGCATCAATATAATCTTTAATAATATAAATATTATTTTCAACCCGACCAAAATAAGTAGCCACTAATATATTTAAACTTGTAATATTAAATTGAGAATGAATGGATTTATAAGCCTTTTCAAAAGCAAGTTTTACATTGACACTTAAATCCAATACTAAAATAGGTTCATCGATTTGTACCCAATTAGCACCAGAATCTTGTAATTGTTGTAATAAATCCAAATAAAGAGGTAATAATTTAGGTAAAAGTGTAATAGGATCGAAATCCTCTTCTTCGTCATCTTCATTATCATCTTGATGATTTGATTTAGCAGGTTTACCCAAATATAAAAAGGAGACAGGGCCTAATAAAATAGGGCGAGTGTGAATAGAATGTTGTTTAGCTAGTTTAAATTGTTCTAATATACGAGGGGATTCTTCTAAAGTGAATGATTGATTAGGTTCAAATTCAGGAACAATATAATGATAATTGGTATCAAACCATTTTTTCATTTCCATAGCAGGTACATCTACCATTTTATTATCATTATATACTTTTGAATGAATCGTATTACGCTGTAAACCTCGTCCCATAGCAAAATATTGATCAAGTGGAGAAGGAGAAAGCAACTTGTATCTTTTAGGAATACAACCAAATTGTTGAATATTATCTAAAACACGATCATATAAAGTAAAATCACCTGAAGGAATATGGTCAAGTCCTTTTTCCTTTTGTAATTGCCAATGAGAAAGTTGAAGCTGACTGCTTTGTTCTTTTAATTCTTGTTCAGTTATTTTTTCTGACCAATATGATTCAACTAGTTTTTTTAATTCTCGTTGAGCACCAATATACGGAAATCCAAGATTAGTAGCAAGAACCATATTTATTATTTAATATTATAGCAACACCTTTTAAATAAACAGAAAAAGTAATAATAATAATAATAATAGTAATAGTAATAGTGATAGTAATAGTAAAGACGCGAAAAAAAAAATGAGAGAGAGAAAAGATAATAGGACAAGAATTTTTTTATATGTACATAAAAAAAGATTAGATTACGGCATAAGAAAGCTCAGCCAATTAAAGTTTACTGATTATAGATGAAGATGGGCATTTATTTTAACTTATATTAATAATATAAAATAAATTTATTATATAAAATATAATCTACAATATCACCACAAAATATGTTATTATATATATATACATATTTATATATAACAATAGGCTTGTACATAATATCCTTAATCTTTATCATTATCACTATACAGTAATAATATTTAATGTCCGTAAGCTTAATTTTCTGCATTAATAGAATTGACTAAATTTTAAAACTATTTTTTTAAATATCGTTAAAATGGATTGTGATCAAAGTAACTTTGTATTTGCTAGAAATACATGTTATAAATGATACAAATGGAAGTAGCTATAATGTTTCACAAAGTAGGTTATGTGTATCTTAATTCTGATGGATATTTTTACAAGTAGATTGGTTTACTGGTGCTTAAGAATCTTTGATTTATGTATATGGATTTAAAAAATGAATCTCCCTGTTTATTTTAAAAAAAATGATAGTTCTCAAGTATACATTAAATTAACTCTAAATAAACCAGAATATCGTATAAGTAGAGAAGATTATCCTAAAAGTATACAACGTTGAGATATTTTACTATTGCTTTTTTGTTTATTTAGCTTTTTGTACATTAAATAAAATTAAATAAATAAGTTAATGAATAAATAAATGCTAATATATATAATATATATAATAAAAGAAAGGAAAAAGTGAAAGTAATTTTAAAAAAATAGCAAAGTATAAAAAAGGCAATTTGAAAAAAATAAAACGATGATTGGTGCGTTGTTTAAAAAACCATAAATCTGAAAAAACAAAATAGGTAAGCTAGTGAAGTTGGGTTTTCCTCCTCCTATTTTCCTCTGTATTTAAGATGGTATAGCAAAAAAATATAAAAATTAAAAAAATGGAGATATATAGATAAATGGATAATGATCGATGATGTATCAAAAATGAATAATTGGATGGAAAGCAATTTAATGGATGGATGATCTAAAAAAATGAACTTATATACGAATAAATAGATGGATGGATGAATAAATGGATGAAAGAAAAGGAAACTTTGAAATAATATATATATGTATAAAAACTGACTTTTTTTCTCTCTTTCTCTTATTTCTTTTTTTTTTTTTCTTTCCTTCTTCCTTTTACATATATGATATCACCTTGTTTGAAATTCACTATTTTATTTTCATATCGACGTAATTCTTCAATAGCCTAAACAAGTTTTCGACATCAAGCAATTCCTCGAAATTACCCGCAGAAAAGATGCCAGCTGTAAGTTTTTAATATCAACCCTTTTTTTATTTTTTTGTACAACCTCACGTTTATAAAAAAAATAACAATAAAGAGAAGAAAGATTATTAATATATATATTAATATAGCTGCCAAGGTAAAGAAGAATGGTGATAAATACAAGTTCAAGGTTAGATGCTCTCGCTACTTATACACCCTTGTTGTCAATGATAAGCAAAAGGCTAACAAGCTTAGACAATCCCTTCCTCCTGGTACGTATATATTTAATAATAGTAAATAATTAAATCATAAACCAAGAGTAAAATATACATACTAATACTTATCTATTTATTCTATTATCATGTGTTATTCTTTTTTTTTAAATAATAGCTCTCAGCGTTAAGGACATCTAAATAATAAACAATATAAAACAACATCATTTTATTCCATCAATGTAATAAGGATAGTTTTATTATTATTATTATTTAAAAATCAAACCTGTAATAAAGGAAAATATATAATGTCATTATCATCAATAAAAAAGAAAAAAAAAATTCAAATCAACTAGATTCAACTTTTTTTATATATTATGGAAAGGTTATTATTTTAAAAATAAAAGGGGTATTTCTGAAAGAAGAAAAAAATTAGATATACAGTTTTAGTTTATTTAAAAGGAATATAATGAAAAGAATTAATTTGAGTTTTACTATACTATTTGCTTATTAAATGTTTAGAAGAAAAAAAGTATATACTCTTTTTTTTAAGGCTCATCCTCCAATACTTTTATAACTGAACTTCCTAAAAATTGACCTTGAGGTAAATCAATATGATGTTGTATTGGAACTTCTTCTTGATCCACAGAGATTCTAATTAAAGTACTGACCAATTTCTGAGTTGGATCGGAAACACTAAGCATCCACGTGCCATCACCCTGTTGTTGTAAAAAGACCAATAAAGAATCTATTGTTTCAATATAAACAAAATTAGCATCTTCATCTTCACTGTCACCATTCCATGGTATTTCAACCGATCCTGGTGCCCAAAACACTAATCCAACTGCACGATCTGCTGGACTAAAAGCCCCTTTGACTTGACCCATTTCAATAAATTCAATAGGTGGAACAAAATCATGCTGAAAACGATGAATACCAAAATTAGGTTGAACGATATATGACCATGATAATAAAGGCTCATCCTCATTTTTATTACTTATAGTAGTATTAGTCTTATTTCCTTTCTTTTTATTATTATTATTATAAGCATCTACGGTAGCTGAAAAAAGTTGAATAGATTCATTTCCTTTAGAAACACCAATAGATGACCAATCACTTTGATGTGAACGTGTATCTAAATTTATTTGAAGTGGTCTATCAAATGTATATAAAATTTTATCATGCCATAAGGATGTCACTTGATCAAATACACCATTAGGATTTCTTACTATTTTACCATCAATAAGTACATCTCCATTTTTTCTTTTTTGATCTAAAGTTGTCATATATAAATTCTTATTTTTATTAATGATATCAGAATCGGTATGATTATTTTTTGTTGATGATGTATTAGTAGTAGGAGTAGATGGAATCATATCAATATGAACAGCATACATGGATGGAAAGAAAAAATAGGATTTTTGCCAACCAATAAAATCATCTTTATGATTAATGAATGATGATCTTGGATCTGTAAAATTCATAACAGCTACACCCATTTGTTTATTTTCCAAAGTGGCAGCACCAACAAAGGATTCCTTTCCAAAACGTCGATTTGAACATGTAATGGATACATTTTTATTGACTGTTGTACCAGGAACTTTATACCAATCCCAAGCACCAAAAACATCAAGATATTCATCACCTCTTTGATAAGTAAAAAGACTACCATCATTTAAATAAGCTCCTAACTTATTTTGACCATTAATACACTCAGATGTTGTTGTACGATTAGATAATAATTTTAAGGTGGTAACAAATCCATTACAACGATGTACTAAATATTCACTATTATAAAAATATTTGGTTCCAAATAATCTTCCTTGATTTGCTGATGAATAAGGTTGTTGTAATCTACGTACGGTAGT
The DNA here is from genome assembly GCA_037043795.1 of Cunninghamella bertholletiae. Classification (NCBI taxonomy): domain Eukaryota; kingdom Fungi; phylum Mucoromycota; class Mucoromycetes; order Mucorales; family Cunninghamellaceae; genus Cunninghamella; species Cunninghamella bertholletiae. Next base: position 5,056,921 of record JAZGVP010000001.1, read on the forward strand.
TGATAATGCATATGTTTTATTATTATCATTATTATCATTAAGAACAGACAAGGCAGTCCAATTTTTAGTTACTTTTTCTAATTGAGTGATATTTAATAAAACACCTGCAGTATTTTGTAAATCAACTGATTTAAAAGAAATCATTCTACCAAGTGAACTATATTGCCATAATAAAGATGATTGAATATGAGAAGAGTATTTACTATTTTTTAAATTATAACCAACCATCATCCATTCGCTTCCTATTAATAGATTGGTAAATACTTGGCGAGTATAGTTTGGAGGTGACCAAGAATCTAACTGATACATCATATCAAAAATACTAAGTAAATTGATCAAATAGACTTCACCATAATTTCCATTATAAAGTTGACGATCATGATAAAGATAAGATCCGTCCATTTGAATACCATCCGTACCAGCAGGTGATATAAATGCATCTTTACAAGCTCTATCTAAAGCATCTTGTAAAATAAATGGATTGTTTTCCAATAAAGCTAAGGAAATACCATTATAAACAACATCTAAAAGATTACTTCCTCCATGTTGATATACTAAAGAATAGGATCTTGATGTAAACTTGATACAATGTTCTTTTTGTTGGGTAGATAATTGTTCATGGACAAGTAAACATATATTGCCAATGAATCGAGGAATGGCTATGACTTGAGAATACCATTTTATATTCCATAATCCAGGAGTGCCACATGGACAATTTTTATATGATTTTCCACCACTCATAGTGCAATCATCATTGGTATAATCATTATCAAACCAAAAATTAAGTCCTTGCATCACCTTTCTTAATAGTTCTTTATCTTGTTGCTTATCATACCATACTGATGCCATAGATACTGGATAAAAAAAATAAAAGTAAAGAGAAACAGAGAGTTTATATATTAATTGGGACTAAATTTATAAAAGTTTATATAAATATATATATATTACCAAGCCTTTCTAAGTGTTGTCTTGCAGGCCAATTTGCTTTTCTATATACATTTAAATAACAGTAAAGGTTTTGTTTTTTAATACAAGTTGGTTTCAAGTTTAGTTTTTTTAAAATTACCTAGAGGCACAGCCTGAAGAATAATCAATGTCTGACCATATTCCAGAATCGTTTAAAGTTGAACTCCTGAATTTATTATTTAATATAAAAGTATAAAAGTATAAAAGTATTATTTAATAAAATTACTTTTTTTTAAATATGTATATAAGAAGAAGAAAAAAAGAAAAAGAAAGAAAGAGAAAAGGTGTTTTCCAAAAATAAAATTAAACAAATAGGGGAAATTTTTTTTGTATTAAAAAATGGCATAAAGACTTACCATAAATGAACATTGGCTTTACCTAAATTAGAATCAGCAGTGATTCTATTCTTATTTTTTATAATAGTCGACAACATATGTTGTTGAATATTTGTATTGTTTGTATTTAAAGAGATAGGATAAGCGGATTCTGATGACAATTGTATATAAGTACTATTATTATTATTATCATTATTGTTATTAGTATTAGTATCTATTATTTGTTGATGTTCATGTTGATCACTGTTTATATTATTATCATTATTGTTATTATTAATCAAAGTGTTAAGTATTGGTTCATGTATATTTATAAAGCTGGATAGTGTTATTTGCCATCCAAACCATAAAAAAAATAAGACACTAATATAAAAACATACTTTGTATTGTTTTTTAATATATAAGAAATACTGTAAGCAAGAAAATAATAATAAATATAATAGTAAGATCATTCTTTTTTATTATTATTAATATTGACAATAAAATAAAAAAATAAAAAAAAGGAAGAAAAAAGAAAGAAGGAAAGAAAAAAGGAAGGGAAGAACTATGATGATATAAATAATAGTATTGACATGTTGATTTATAAAGTAACAAAGCAACGGCCATTTTCTATCTCTCTCCTTAATTTAAAAACTTTTAAGGGGAAAAAGACTAAGAAATTTGACTTTTTATTTATAAAAGTACTTTAAGACAATATCAAACCACCTTTAATTATTTTTTAGTTCCTTATTCTTTATTATTATTTTATTTTTAATACAAAATGATACATGATAAAAGATAGATAAATATATATAACATGGGGATATGATTATAATAATGATAATGGATAATGTAATAATAATAAATAATAATAATAATAAAATCCATTTACTTCCTTTGAATTTTAGAAAGTAAAAAACTTGAAGGATTTCTATTCATCACTTTTTGTAATCTTTGAGGATGTCTAACAAAAGAAGATAATTTACTAGCTGTATCTAAATCATCCATATTATTATCTATACAGGATAATCTTCTTGATGATGATGATAATAATGATTTATTATTAGTATCATCTACTAATACATCTTCTTCTTGTTGATAAAAACCAAGTAATTTATGAATAAAATGAATATTATTTTTCAAATCATCATAACGTTGAGTTAAATTGGTAGTTTCTTGATGGAATAAATTTAATAAACGATCATTTTCATCTGACCAATGAGCAGAACATAATCTATATTCAAGAGGGATCCAAGTATCAGGTTTTTCTAATAATCTACCTCGTAATACATAAGATTCAAAATAAGGACCATGACATGATGAACATACTTTTGCTGTACCAAGATAAGTTAATAAATGCTCAGGTAATAATTTTAATAAATGTTTGTTCTTTTGTATTAAATCGTTTTTATTTTTATTGTTATTGCTGTTGTTTTTGGTGGATGACATCAACTTTCTTGCACAAATTTCTAATAAGCTTGGTGGATCATGAGTTGCTTCATATTCCATAGCATTATCAGGATCAATGTTAAGTATATGTTGGCATTGTTCTAATTTTAATCTTCTTAAATGAGATAATCGAATGATTTCTGCTGGTAAAACTTTAATTGGATTATTGGATAAATCTATTGTAACAATTTGTTTCATGCCACTTACATCGGATGGTAATGATGCTAATAAATTATTTGATAATAAAAGAGTTGATAATAATGTAAAATTACCAAGTGATTTGATTTCTTTTAATTGATTATAAGATACATCCAATTCTATTAACCTGGATAAATATTGTATACCATCAGGTAATTGTTGTAATCGGTTCTTTGATAATATTAATACTTCTAATTGTTTTAATTGTCCAATAGAATCAGGTAAAGTTTCCAAACGATTATTATACCTACATTATAATAATAATAATATATAATAATGAGTTTATATTGTTTTCTCCTTATATATATAAATTATTTTTCTCCTCTTTTTTTTTTTTTTTTTCTCTTTCATCCGCTCTTAAAAATTGAGTTTGTATAATTATCAGCTAACCCCTATGACATCCTATTTTGCCACATTATAAATGATTATATCAAGTAACTATCCCCTATGTAATAATTGGTATATAAAAAAGTATAACCTGATTACCTCACTTCCGCTCTTTTCTCCTCTTTATAAACTAACCTCATCATCATCATCTACTTTATGATTATAATTACGCACATGCTTTTTTTTATTTTATTTGCTAATCCCCCTTCTTTTTTTATTTTATTTTTATTTTTATCTTTCTCTTTCTCGCTCTCTCCCCCCATATTGACAGCACATGCATTCAATTAAAATAAATATACATGCCATTAAAAATCATAAAATCAATTTTCATACATAAAAAATATATAAGACAAAACCATCATTATATAATAAAACTGATCTTTCTTTTTTTTTTTATACTTCCGCCCAGACCAATAAAAATATAGATTTCACTCCTTCCCCCCCCCCTCTCTTCCCACTTTTATATATATATATAATTTCTTTTTTCATTTGGAAAAAAAAGAAAGAGAAGAAAAGAAATAAATACTTACAAATCTAATTTTCTTAAAGAAGTTAAAAGACCAATATTTTCACTTAAACGAATTAAAGAACGTCTTGGTAAATAAATATCCTGCATAGATACATCTTGAGAAGCTAAAGCGGCAGCAGCAAAAGTAAATTTAGTTCCATTTTCCAAATTAGGATATTCATGATTATTATTGTTATTATCAATGTTAGATTGTTGTTCTTGTTCTTGTTGTACAAAAAATTCGGGATAGTAAATTTCATCAACATAAGAAACATCTTCTATTAAATTTGATGAAGCAAAAGAAGGAGATGGCGAAAGACTTGGTGCCTTGATAGAATAAAATCCATCTTCATCAGCATAACCGGAATCAATTCGGTCTATTTGTTTATTTATAGTAATGGTCGGTGAAGATGGCGATGAAGATGATGGTGAGGATGATGATGATAATAATGTGTTAGTTAATGATAAATCAATACATAAAGGTTTTTCATTTTCTTTATTGACGTTGATCATTTGATTATCTTCTATATGATAGGTATCTTTAATAAATCCATATTGTTCTGGGTATAATAAAATTCTTTTATTTAATATTGTTACATATTGTTCTTGTTGTTCTTGTTGTTGTTTTATTCGTTGATATTTGGAAGAAGTACCTGCTTCTGAATGATCTGCTACAATACCAAAAGTATAATCTATTTGACTTGAAACTGTTTGTCCCATTTTTATTTATCTATTTTCTTTTTTCTTTTTTTTATCTATAAGTATAGTTTTATATATATTTTTATTTCTTTTTTTTAATATATATTTACGAGTGATATATTATATATAAATATAAATATAAATATAAATATTTATATATATATATAATGGGGTATTAAAATACAACAAAAAAAAGAAAAGGAAAAAGAAAAAAAATACAACAAAAAATAATAAGTTAAGAGAAAATGAAAATGAAAGAAAAGAAAAAGAAAAAGAGAAAAAAAGTATCTTTTTTTTATTTGTTTTTGTCCTGAAAATATATATAAATGTATATTGCGGAGATTTAAATATAAAATAAAACACAATTATTATTTTTATTGTTTTAATTTCTATTTTTATTACATCACAACATATATTTATAAATATAACTTTTAAGTAGATTTTACAACGATATTGATAGAAGTGGAGACATCACCTAATTGTACATTAATAGTATGTTCACCTAAAGTTTTAATACGACCACCTTCTGATTTTAATTCGATTGAACTCTTTTCTATATTTATGCCATACTCTTCCATTAATTTATCCACAAGATCTTCCGATGATACTGATCCAAAGATATGATTGCTATTAGGTACAACTGCACGTTGGAACTCAAGTAATTTAACCTTATTTAATTCATTTACTAATTTATTCACTGCTTCTTGACGTTGTTCCTTTTGAAATCCTGTTAATATATTATTATCCTATTTTATCATATAATAATAATAATAATAAAAAATAATAATAATAAAAAAGGGAGAAGATTGTAAGAGGATATTAGATTATAAATGGTAAATTATCACTCAGATTCTTTTATCTTATTACGATCACATGGCTCTTTTCATTTTCTAATTCACGATTACGAGGTCCAGTATATTTTTGAACATAACTTGCTTTTCCCGAAGGGTATAAAATGTTTCGCATTAATCCAGCTATTTACAATATAAATATTTATATATGTGTTATTTGTCAATAGATAGTAAATCAATTATCTATATATATTCATATACATTTATATATGCAATATATAAATAACCCCACAATACCACATTACATTAAATTTTGCATATAAACACACATTTTCATTCACTCACAAAAAAATTTCATTATCTCCCTTTTTAAACCCATTATCAGCCAATCTCCTTATCTATATAATATTCCCTTCTATTTTTCTTTCTCTTTCTCACCCCCCCCCCAAAAAAATAAATTTGTTTATTTTGTTTTTCCAACTTACGTCTAACAAATACAATATCGTCTATATAGTAAAAATAAATAAGAGCTATTTAATATACATATACATACAAATACATATTCTTTTTATTATTAATATTACCTTTAATACCAACACCTTCAATATATTCATTTAACTTGACTTGAATAGAAGCCTTTTTATGTGCTTGTCTCTGTAAAAGAAAATAGCTTTTATGGTAAGTATTATGTAATTCCTTCTTTTTTTTAGTCGTCTTTATAAAAACAGTATGTATAAATGTAAAAATATATCCAACCTTAGTGATGGAAGAAATGATAGGTTGACATAATCTAATTTGTTGGCATTGACGTACAAGGAATGACATTTTATTATATATAAAATATATTTCTATATTTAAAATAAAATAGAAAAGAGAGGGAAATAGGTTCAAAAAAATATCAAAAGCCACCAAATTTCATTGCAAACTGCCACAACCAAAAATAAAAAAAACGGAGCTTAAATTTTGGATTTTGTTAAAAACTGTATAATTGATGATTGAACATCTTTTCTTTTTTCTTATTTGTTTGTTTTAATAATAAAATAAAATAAAGAAAGTATGAAAAAAGTAGGATATAAGCAAATAAATAAATAAAAAAAATATACATATACAAAATAGAATACATGATAATATAAAAAAAGGCTTATGATGACGTTGTAAAAGGTTCGAAAATAATAATGTTTTTATATGGTTTCTATGAATCGTGTTAACTTTTTAATGTTTGTAATCTTGATATTATTCATACTTTTTGGATTTAATATCGTAAGGCCAAACAGAGATTATACTTATTGGTGTTATATTTAGATTGTCTATAACTATAGGGTAGTGTATTATATGACGATAAAGGAATAACACGACATTTACAATAATAATAATAAGCTTTTGTCTGAACTAAAATATATTTAAGTAGAATAATATTTTAGTGGATAACAAAAAGCGAGATAATATACCTTAAAAAAAAGTAAAACCATTCATAAGCCATATATGTTGATAAATATTATTATTATATGTGAACAATTTTTTTTAATAACTGAACCTTTTATATTTATATTATCATAAAAAAATAAGAAAGGAAAAAATCACTTATCATATTTTAGTTATATACTAACCTATTATATATATGCGACATTATTCTTTTTAATATAGAAACATAATTGACAGTAATATAAAGACAAATATTAATTATGGAAAGTTATAAAAAGGATAATAATCCAACAACTAGTGAATCATCACCACCACCAACAGATAATGAAATAAGAATAACACAAACAACAAAAATTCAACGTGTAGTAGATGTTGTATTAAATAAAATAAAGGTAATAATACACACATCATTTGTTTATATATTTATTCATTAGATTGATTGATATTAAATATAATTATAAATGTATATAGGAACATTCACATATAGTTGTAGTTGGAAAAGGAAAACACATTAATAAATCAATAACAGTAGTAGAAATAGTAAAACGTAAAATGAATGGTTCACTTCATCAGTATAATCAAATAGGAACAGTAACATCAGCAGAATCTTGGTCACCGGCTCCTGAAGAAGATATTGATAGGTAGAATATATATTTATATATATAATATGTAATACATTAATAACAATATTAATAATGTATATATACATTTATTTGTTTAATATAATAGTATCACCGTCGATAAAAAATTGCCTGTTATGATTATTCACTTATCAACTAATGAATTACCAGAATTAGAATCAATATCAGGGTAATAATATATATTTTTACATATCTATTCTATTTGGATCATCAGTATACATTTCTAATTATTATATTTTTCTACTTTAACAGTTATCAACCACCTACTAATGAATAATTATAGATATAAATAATAATAATAATAATAATAATAATAATAATAATAATAAAATCAACTGTATATATACATTTAATGATCATACGATTTAATAAATCAATGTTCTACTATATTGGATGATAATAATAATAATAATAATAATAATAATAATAATAATAATAATAATAATAATAATAATAATAATAATAATAATAATAATGCAATTATTTTTTTATTTATTATTTAATTGATTAATATATAAATATATTAAATTAATGCATACTACATGAATTTGAAAATGGAAGGCATGATACATAGTGACAAAAAGAACAATTCTATAAAAGAAAATAAAATATAAATACATTAATATATAGTAATAATAATAATAATAATAGTAAGGTAGAAGAATCATTATGTAACTTACATCTGATAAATTTCTATTAGAATAAAAACTGGATAGCATCAAATAAAATGCAATAATTAAAATAATAAATGATACTAGCCTTATCAACATGATGATGATCCATTTCTTTTTATTCGATTTTAAATTAGCTGATATAGGTAACACCATCATACCAATTAATACACCAGCTAATAAACCACCTAAATGATTAAAGTTATTATATCCTGGGCAATAACCTATGATTCCACCGCCCACTATAAATAGATTATTATTATTATTATTATTATTATTATTATTATATTTAATACTTTTTTAATAATAATAATAATAATAATAATATATATTTTTTTTCTTTTACCAATAAGTAAAATATGTTTAAATAAAGATTGATTATTATTTGAAGAAACTTGCCATGATTTAAAAAAATCAACTAAACCTAATCCTGTAATTCCAAAGATAGATCCGAAACAACCTGTAAGAACTATTTGTTTTTATTATAATAATAAATAAATAATTGGTAATTATATTATAAATAGTTTTCTTTTTATTTTCTTTTTTTCTTTTTTTACCTGTATTTTCATTTAAAAATAAAGAAACAAAAATAGATCCAAAAATACCAGATACTATCCAGCAAAAAGCATATCTTAAAGGATTAATTTTTCTTTCTATACTAGCACAAAAGGTTAAAAGTACAGTCACATTAATAATCAATTGTACAATGCCTGAATGAACCAAAATTGTAGTTATAAATCTAAAATGTTGATCAGGAAAAGTATTTTTTGAAAATTTAGTTAAACCACATAGATCTTGAAGATGACAAGTTCCACTTGTAGATGGTTGAATAAAATAAAACCACGATGGAGGAGTTAATGGTGGCGGTGCATCTTTTTTTTATTTTTAAAAAAAAAAGAAAAAAAAGAATTATTATCATTATTATTATTCAATTAATTAACCAATTTATATATTTTACTTACTTGTTGATCCACAATCAAATGTAGTAGAATCATTAAAAAGATTTCCTTTTCGAATGCAAGAAGTAAATAAAGCACCCGATTTAACCATTATTTCTGAATTAGGTCCCAACATGATATTAAATGGTGATAAACTAAGAATAGTTCCTATTAATATTATTAAGTAAAATAAAATAAAAACAAGTTAATATTAAAAGAAATGATTATTATTTCTAATTTTTATAAAAAAACAAAAAAAAATACCATAATTTTGTTTATATATAATAACTTCATAAACAAAGAGAATACAAAACCCTAAAGAAAGAAGGTATGAAAAGATTGGTATCCAATTTCTATTTAATAATGGTTGCTGTTGTTGTTGATGCATAATAGGACGATGAAAATCTCGTAGATATTGCTGTTGTGGAAATTCATTATAATGAATAGATGATGATGGGTATGATTTCATATGAGCATCTTGTGGAATAGGTATGTTACCATTATTATTATTATTATTATTCATTGCTTTTTCATCTTGTAATTCCATTTTTAATTGTTGATTTTTTAATCTTTCATTTTCTAATCTATTACTATACCATTTCATTGTTTCTAACATGGATATAATTGTTTTTCGTACCTTTTTCCTTCTATTTATATTATTTGATTCTTCTTCTTCTTCTACATTATCATCTTGATTATATAAAACACCTCTACGTTTATCAGTATTATTATTGTTATTTTCATTATAGTAGTAATTATAGTTTTGATCACAATTATTATGATTATTATATACATTATAATGATCTAAATTTTGATTTGAATCTGACAAGATTGATGCACGTGATGGTTGTGAAGTATGATATGGTAAAATGGGTCTTGTTTTCCATTTTTCAAAATAATAGTTCATAATTTTTATTATTTATCACTTGATCTATTTTATAGTTTAATGAATGAACAAAAATGAAAAAATTAAAATATAAATAAAAAAGAGAGATGATTAATAACTTTCTTTAAAGTAAATAAATATATATCTATATATAATATTTAATATCTCAATATATTAAAACTTAATTTAACACAAAAGTCGATCTTTTAATTGATGGATACCTTCAATGTAGAAATATTCTTGATAAACATATATATACATATATTCCTAATTAAGTGTACAACCTTAACAAATTATTTCAATAATTAAAGAAAAATTATGGCTTTAGCTATATTTGATCAATCCATTTAAACTTTTTTGTAACTCCGTCTTTTTCTCTTTGTTGCCTTTTTTTTTTAATATTCTTCATTTTCCAGCTTTTTTTATTATCTATTAAAAATAAAATAAATATTCTTATGGACGAATTATGCATCTTATCCTTGAATTGTTGGTATGAATTCAATTTAAAAATAGTAAAAGATACTATAATAATGATAACAATTAATATTATTCTTTAACTAGTTTTCAATAATACTTATTTAGGGGTCTATATATAGTGTCTAAACAAAGACAACTACGTTTAAAAGCTATTGCTGATGCTATTAAACAATCTACATATGATATTGTTACTTTACAAGAAGTATGGGTTCAAAAAGACTTTGAATACATAAAAAATACTAATAGTACAAACCTTCCATATGCCAAATATTTTTATAGGTAATAAATGAATAATAAATAAATAATAAAAATAGCTGTAAGTTAACGCTCTTTATTATTATGGTTGTTGTTTTAGTGGAGCACTTGGTAGTGGTTTGGTTATATTATCCAAACATCCGATTGTTTTTACTCGTTATTATCCATATACTTTAGCAGGAAGACCATTACAAATATTCCATGGTGATTATTATGTTGGAAAAGGTTTTGGTTCAGCTTGTATAGAGCATCCAACTATTGGTATTATTGAAGTATTCACTACTCATGTAAGATTATATAAGATACATAATAAATTAAATTATTAAAAATAATAATAATAATAATAATAATACCATGATAAAAATATATACATATACATATAGCTACATGCTGGTTATGGAAAATCAGATGAATATAAAGGGCATAGGATTACTGAATCATGGGAATTAGCTAATATAATAAGGAATTCAATAGCTCAAAATCGACATGTCATATTAGTAAGTTATATATATATTGATATAAATATGTTAACTATAATAAATCATTAATGATGTATTATTTATATGTAGACAGGTGATTTTAATAGTAGACCATCTAGCTATAATTATCTCCTTTTAAAACAACATGCGTTTATGACGGATTCTTGGTTACAAATGAATCCGGTAGATTTAAATGAACAACAACAGCAACAACAATTTACAGATGAACTTGATTTTATTCAAAAACTAGGCATTACATGTAACTCATCAATAAATAGCTGGTCAAAATATTTTAATAAATCAAGTTTCACTGGGGATCGATTGGATTATATATTTTATTTTCAAACACCTCAATTACAATGCATATCATCATCTGTGACATTTATAGATTATATAAACAATCATTTAAAAATGAGTTATTCCGATCATTTTGGTGTTAAATCGATTTTTAATTTAATGAAAAAGAATGATCATCATCCACAACAACAATTGAATGATTGTAATAATAACAATAATGATATAGTTTCTCCATCATTATTAAATCATCCTGCATGTACATCATTAAATTTATCAACAGTACAAGAAATAATTCATTTATTACAAGATGATCAGCGCAAAATTCAACAAAATTATAAACGATTATTAGGTTTATTTATTTTTTTAATATTTTCAATAATTATTTTATATACCATACAAACAGTTTTACCTTATAAGGTTTATTCAACTTCTCAAAATACTAATTCCATCATCATCATATGGTTATTACCCTTATTTATTGGTTTATTACTTATTTCATGTTCTGCTTTAGCAATGGTTTATCTTATTGTTGGTTTTGTGTTTGGGTTTAATGAATACCAATCAATACATCAATTCATATTAGATTTACAAACTTTACTTCAAGGCATTCAATTTAGAAATAAGATGAATTCTTCTTTAAATTTAGATAATGTATAAAAATAAAAATAATTATGATTCAAATATTAAAAAAAGAAAAAGAGGAGATATATGCTTTCAAATATAAAATTTGAGCATCAGTACTTGTTTTTTTTAGTGGTTACAACTTAAAATGATAAATGACAACAAAAAGAATGAGAAAGAAAAAGGTAGACCAAAAAAATCTAGTAAATTTATTTATGCTTATAAATTTAAAATCTGAGTCCTACAGAGAATATTGGAGATCATGAATATAAAATAAAATAAAGATTTACTCCCAAGATTTGGTTTTATTATTTTATTAGATTTTATTTTATTTTACCTCTTAAAAACGTATTGATGCTCACTAACCTTTTTTAAAATATAATTATTCTAATCAAAAATCTATAACAAGATCATATACTTTTAGTTGATAAAACTGTTTTTAATTGTAATTGTATTTCTTTTTTTCTTTCAGTTTATACATTCATTCTCATTAAATAAAAATATATATTAAGAAATATAGTTGTTTTTATATTAAAAAACCATTTAAAATTAAATGTTAATTTTTATTTTAATATAAATTCACATATTATAAAATATAAATGATTCAAGAGATAGTTATTAAAACTTAATAATCCTTAAAAAGGAAATTTTAATTTTTTCAAAATCACAATTCCGGATCGGACTTTATGAAGAAATTTCAAAAAAAATCTCGTCAGCTACAGGATTTGAACCTGTGCAGGCAGAGCCTATGTGATTTCTAGTCACACTCCTTAACCACTCGGACAAACTGACAGAACATATCTGAGACGATGGTGAGATCTCTTTAAAGTAAAATCGTTTATCATCTCAATACCATATATATATATATTTAATTCTATATTATGGCCAACCTTATTTATTTTGCATTTATATTATATTATTCAATTATTATGACGGCGATACAAATTAATACTATATTTATTAAGAAAATCGAATTAATAAAACATCATCTTTACTCTCTCTTTCACGTATTGATCACTTGGTTAAAAATATATAATAATTGTTGTGTGTTTTATAGTAATAGTTTAGTTTATTTTTAAGTTGATATTTTTTTATTTTATTTTAGTTTTATTTATTTAATTTGTTTTTGTTAAAAGAGTAAATTCTATTTATTCTTTTATTTTATTTTATTTTATTTTGTCTTATATTTACACTCTTGAACCTAGCCACTTCAAGTAGAAACACCACACGTATCATATCTGTCGGTTTGTCTTTTGATATTTAACAGGTAAAGTATAGATGTTATAAAATTGACTGCGAAAAGATTAAATATAATATCAAACGACAATTGATACTACAGATGTAGAAGTAATAGGAGTTATACAGGGTTGTTCAATAAAAATCAAGCTAATAAATAAATAAAATAAAATAAAATAAATAAAATAAAATAAATAAAATAAAATAAATAAAATAAAATAAATCAAATAAAATAAAAATATCAACAAGATAAATCAGAGAATTATTAGATTTAGTCCTTCAAATCTAATATAACCAATAAATATATAATCCTTTTATATATTTAACACTTGATATACTTGAAGATAATCCTAATTTTTGTATGAATCGATGATTAACACTTTATTATTATAAACATTTCGCTTTTATACCTTTTTGAACATTAGAAGTTAGTAATAATAATTATAAATAATAATAAAAAAAATAACATGATAAAAATGAAAAAAATGAAGTTATATAAAAAATGAGGTGAGGAACAGTATTAATAAAGGTGATCACCATTTCACAGCCCGCGGAAGGTCCATTCTCCAACTGTCAAATTTAAGTCCATCAAAATTTGAAGTGAAAATAAATCACTTTCTCAGCTTCACATGTCTGTTGAAAAATTATAGAATACTTAAAACCTATTTTAGTATTTTCTTATTAAATAACTATATTTATTTATATCTGGAGGATAGTTATATACAATATCCATTTGATATAAATATACAATTTTTATTTACTCAATCTAGTTTTGTTTTAATTTTTTCATAGAGAAAAAAAAGCGGGTTTTTAATTTTTATATAAAAAAATTGAAAGCATGAACTCTTTTTTTCTCTTTTTCTTTTCTCTATTCTTTTTTAAACACTGTTTGGAGGTGTTTTTGTTATAATGGATTTTTATGGTTATGTTACAACATTACAACCACCTACTGCTGTACATCAGGCTGTGAAAGGAAACTTTTTGTTACCTTTTGAAACAAATTTAATTATTAGGTACTATAATTTATCATTTTAATTATTATTATTGTTTACGAAGTTAAGCTTTATATATTATCTTTTTTTAATCTAAATCTTTTAGTTCATTTCTTTGTTTTGGTATATATATTTTCTTTCTTTCTTTTTTTTTTTTTTAATATAGCAAGGGAACAAAGATTGAAATTTACTCATTAGATTCAGATATGCTTATGCCGAAGTTGGATTTCGATTTATATTGTCGCGTGTCTTCACTTGAAGTATTTAATATGCCAGTGAGTGATTTATTTTTTTATATTTATCTTTATGCATTTATTATTATTATTATTATTATTATTATTATTATTCAGACGCTAACTGTTTTCTTCTTCCTTTTTTTCTATTTTATTAGCAAAGTAGTACATGTTTATTATTTATACTCACTGAAAAACAAGGGTACTTCGTACTTCGTTATGATTCAAAGAATAAAGTTCTTATCACTGAAGCTAGTGGTACTTTAAAAGGCGAAGGCGATTTATTATTAAATGATCATATTTTAACTACAAAAGATCCTCAAAATTCTTTAATTATTGTCAGCGCTTATCCCAATACCTTATCTATTTTTAATATGAATGAACTAAAAGTTAATCTTGATGTTGGCAATAAAAGAAAAGGAAAAGAAAAAGAAATAGATTTTATGAATCAAAACATGATGGATCAGGATATTGACTTTCAACCTCATCATACTAGGTAAACTTTAAAATAATAATAATAGTAATAATAATACATAAAGTTTAAATATAAATAATTGACACAAATGATTTTTTACTTAGTATACAAGAACAAAACATTGCATGCATGGTATCTATTGGAGGTACTGATAGTCCGATAATTGCAATAAAATATGAAAAAAATGATGGGAATCACATAAAATTTTATCATATTAATTTACACGATAACAGTTTGAGTGAAATATATACTGTTGCATCTAGTATTGAACATAGTACTCATATGTTAATACCAATACCAAAACCATATGCAGGTGTTATTGCTATAGGGGAATACACCATTACTTATTATTCTTTAGAAGGAACATTTAATGCTATTAGTATTGATGCTGTTATGATTACTTCGTAAGTGTTAATGATATATATATATATATATATATATATATTACTTTTTAAATATACATACATATATATTTATTATATAAGTTTAATATAGATATTGCTTTATGAATGATGACTTACATCAATGTATATTGGGGGATACTTCTGGTACATTATATTTGCTTACTATGAAAGGAAATACTCATCAATTAAACGATTTACATGTACAATATTTAGGAGAAGTAAGTAATATACGATAATTAGTATTGAACATTATGTAAGAAAAGCAAATGGTTTTTATTAATCCTATTCTTTTATTTTTATTTAATTCAGGCATCTGTTTGTACTGTCATTATTTGTTTGGGATTGGATTTGTTTTATTTTGGATCAGCTCAAGGCGATTCATTACTAAAAAAAATTATTGAAGAAAATAAAAAATTAAGATTAGAGACTATAGAAGTTTATCCAAACCTTGGACCTATTACTGATTTTTGTCATTATGATTTGAACAAACAAGGAAGAGTAATATATATATATATATATTAAAAAAAACATAAATAGGTATTAATTTTACTGTTTATTATTATTTATTATTTAGCAAACCATGGTATGTTGTAGTGGAGTAAATAATAGCGGATCCTTAAGCGTAATTCAGAATGGCCTTGAATTTTATAAAGAGGCATTCATTCCTATTGATGGAGTACAAAAAATTTGGTCTTTAAATTTGAATGGAGCTGTAACAATGTTTGGTTATAATAAAATTATGGTATTATCAACGATTAATTCAACGCGCATATTTTATCATAAAAATGACAGTAATGATGAATTAAAAGAAGGAAACCCATCAAATATACTAGACTTAAAACAGCCAACTATCCTCTTTTCTTATCTTGGTAATGGAAATATTTTACAAATTACACCTACAAAAATTCTATTAACAAGCCTGCTTAAAAAGGGGGCGGATGTTACGTGGTCTCCTCCTCAAGGTACAACTATTCAATCAGCTGTAATGGATAGTGGTTACATAGTTATAGCATGTACCCATGGCCATCTTATAGTATTTCAGCTAAATACTGGTTATAATGGTTTTAATCAATTAAAGTAAGTAATAATAATAATAATAAGAATAATAATAAAACAAAAATAAATAAATAAATGATTAAATGTCATAAATGTATAAAATTAGTGCCATAGTATTACCTTACGAAATATCATGCCTAGATCTTAATAGTTTTTCTGGTGAAATACCATGTATTGCCATTGGCACTTGGGATGAAAAAAAAATTCAAATATTATTTTTACCTGAATTACGTGTTGCCATTACAGATACGATATCTGAATTGGTTCCTTATAATATTAAATTTCAAAACTTTCAAAATATATTATATTTATTTGTATCCTTTGGTAATAATATAATACTGTTTTGTTAAATAATTGTAATAATTTGTGATTTAATTCATTTATATGTATATTTAGGTAATGGTACCGTTATTTATTATAAATTAAAAAATATGAAAATAACCGAACAACGACAAATCTCAATTGGTATTCGTCCAGTGACATTATGTCCTTTTGTATATAATGGTGAAAATGTATTGCTTGCAGCATCTGATCAACCTATTATTATTAACAGTGCTTTTAATCAGTTGACATTTACTTCGATTAATCTAAAGGTAATTATAACAAAAATAACAGACATTACCAATAAATAAAGAAAGTTTATAGTAAAACAAAATAAATGAGGACATCTATCCTAATATTAAAAATAAATAAATTATTTTAAACAGAATTTGACAACTACTGCTCTATGTCAAAACCAACCTTGGGAAGGATCAATTTTAATGGCAACTGATGATGCAATTTATGTTGGTACTATAGAAACAATAAAAAAATTACATCCTGTTAAAATCTCACTCAATAAAAAAATGGGAAGACGAATTGCTTACCATGAAGATACTCAATCTATTATACTTGGTACATCTCAAATGATTAAAAATCCAGATAGTGGCGTGGAAAGATATAAAGGATGGATTCAATTATATGATGCGCATACATTTAAAGGTAAGTTGATATATATAATTGTATAACTATATAATTATGTGCATAGATTTTTATTAAATTTTGTATATTATTTTTATTACTATATATAGAAATGGATATATGTGAAATGATGGAAAACGAGTTAATTGAAAGTATTTGTATAACAAGAGTTTTTGATGAAGACCAACTTTATATTTTTATTGGAACAGTCATTACAAACACATCAGAAGAAAATGGTCGTATTATTTTGTATAAAATTCATTCCAACAAAAAGTTACATAAAGTAGATAGTATATCCGTGCCTGGTGTTGTATATTCTATAAAACCATATATGAAAAGTGTGATTGCATCAGTTAACGGATCTGTAAGTTTAAAATTATGTAATATATATAATAGTAATAATAATAATAATATGTTATTATAATTTTTATTTTAGATCTATTATCTTAAATCAATTGAACATGAAGCAAAACAGAATGAAAAATTAAAATTTTTACAAAAAACTAATTCAAAAGTTGCAATCCTGGATATAGATACAAATCAAGATTTAATTTTGACTGGGGATATACTACGTTCAATGTCATTAATGAAATTAGAAAATCCAAACTCTTCAGCGTTAGCTACAGTAGCAGAAGATAACCATACTTTTTCTTTGACAGCAGTGAAATTACTGAAAAATGATATTTGTTTAGGTAGTGATGCAAATCATAACTTATTGGCAATGAAACAGCAATACATTGAAAAAAATAAAAAAAAGGATGTATCACCATTATTAAGTATTGTTGGTCAATATCATCTTGGTGATTTAATTAATAAAATCAAGGAAGGTAAACATCACGTTGATACATACTATATATATATTTGTATCATTATACTAATATTTCATTTTCTCGTAATAAATTAGGATCATTGTTAGATAAATTTAATGCTTTTCATAGACTACAGAAATCATGGACAATGACTTATGTTACAATAAGTGGTGCA
The DNA here is from genome assembly GCA_037043795.1 of Cunninghamella bertholletiae. NCBI lineage: Eukaryota > Fungi > Mucoromycota > Mucoromycetes > Mucorales > Cunninghamellaceae > Cunninghamella > Cunninghamella bertholletiae. Next base: position 5,075,257 of record JAZGVP010000001.1, read on the forward strand.
ATTGGGATTATACATGAAATTACGGAAAATGATTATGAATCACTACTAGCAGTACAACAAAAGTTAGTTAGTATCATGCCATCTATTGGGTGTTTAAGTTATGCTTCTTGGAGAGAAGTTCGAATCGGAAATAAAATAAATCAATCAGAAAATTTTCTTGATGGAGATCTACTTGAAAAATATTTAAATTTAACACCAATTGAAAAATCTCGGATAGTAGAAGGTTTACCTTGCACTGTAAAGCAACTAGAACTTAAAATTAACTGTTTGTCACGATTAAGATAAAAAAAAGAAAAGAAAAAAAGGTATTAATTATATAATTAGATAATAAAAAAATTAGTATTTATATATGATAATAAAATATATTATCTCTATAGATATCATCAGCATCGTCATTATAAATAATGGATTGATTGAAATAATAATTGTTAACTATTTATCTTATATATAAATGTATGTATCCTTAATTTAATTATATTTATTATATTTATTATAAATAATAAAAAGAAGATTTTTTGGCATAATTATGCCAAAAGCAGTTATTTAGGTATAGTCTTTTTTTCGCCAAAAAAAAAATTGTGATAATAATAATTATATATTTATTAGTAGAGATCATTAGAATAAGTAATATAGGATAAAAAGTAATTATTATTATTATTATTATTATTTCAAAAGCTAATTTGACAAACTTGCATTAATACTATTATATAGTATATAAAACAGTTTTTTTTAAAAAGAATATTACAACAAAATAAATAACTTATTTTTAACAAGTAAAAAGAGTGGACAGGGATAATAAATAAATTAAGATAAGATGATGATAATTTAACGAACGAAAATATTATGAATGCGTTCAAATTCTTGCAAGCTTTGTAACTGAACACAATGTCTGTGCGATTGGATTTGATTCCATCTAGGAATTTGTATTTTTGCAAGAGTTTTATTCAATATATTTGATATAGTTGCCTATATATATAGATAGAGATGTTCATCATCAGTCAAAGATACAAATATATATATACTCGTATATTATTCATTTTTTATATATTATCATTACCTTTTCTTCTTTCATCATTATTGAATCATTTTGCTTATCTGTTAATTGCAATTGTTTTAATTTAGATTGAAGTAATTCAGTACGTTGTCTAAGGGTATACATTGCTGATTGTTGAGTTTGATATTGATAATCAGGAGTATGTTTATGACGCTGCCATTTGCTGCCACGATGTACTTCTGATAAGTTAACTAATTTTGGTGAAGCGCCTGCCATTCTAACATCTCTCATAAGCATACGAGCTTCCGTTGCAAATGATCTAACTTGATCACGTAGAGGATTATCATTAGAGTTATAAATTTCATCCTTAGTAGAATCTAATATATCTCCTGCATCTTGCTTATCTTCAGTTACTTGATCGTATTCATTATTATTATCATCTGTTTCTGAATCAGTTAATGATTGCTGTTGCTTCTGATGATGCGGTTCATATTTATGAACAATACCAGGTAGTTGATCTAATTTAATTGAACGAGCCAAATCATGTGATTTAAGATGTTTGTTTTCAGCACGAAGATATCGAATAGCTGATTTCAAGGAATCAATCTAAATAAATAATGAAAATAAAACCAAAATTAATACTTCTTAGTATATATATATATATATATTTTCATTTTCTTTCTTAAAAAAAAGCTTACTTCAGTTGTTAAGGCCAATAGATTACTACTTGTATTTGAATCCAAAGTTGTGTTGTTATTATCAGATACATCCAAATCAGATTTTTTAGGAAGATTAACAGAAGTAGCTGAAGATCTTTCTTCTTCTTTCTTAGATATTAAACTCTTGAGTTTGGCATTTTCTTGCTCTAATCCATCATTTTCTGATTGTAAATTCTCAATAGCTTCTGCATACATTTGTTCTTGAGTTTGCGATTTTTGTAATGATTCTTCTAAGATAGCAATTTGTTCTGCTTGTTTCTTTACTGTTTCCATACGTTTTTCTAATAGTTCTACTTTAACACTAGCTTCTTGAAGTGAAAGGTCCTATTTTTTTTAAGTCAAGTATAATTATTACAGGTTTATATTTATTACTTTATCATATTACTATTATTAATTATTTTACCTTCATTTTAATATCCTTAATTAATTTAAGAATTTCATCAGCATGTTGTTGTAATTTACGGTCTTTATCATGATCAACGATCATTTCAGCCTTCATATCAGATGCACGTTGAATCCAAGGTGCCGTACTTGTAGAAACTAATGTATATAAAATAATATATCATAAAATTTGTATCATTCGGATCCATATTTATATTTGTATTATTATTATTATTATTACTATATAGCCTATATACTTACTCTTATCCATTTTATTATCACTTTCAATACGACTATGTGTATTTGAAAGTTCATTAATTAGTGATTTTAATGTTTTAAGTGCACCTTCCCACATTGAGCTTTCAGCAATTTCCAAAATTTCATCTGATTTGTTGTAAACAATTTGTTGTATAATTCCTAAACTAATTTCTTCTTTACTACCACGTTTAGCATCGACATAATTAATGATTTGTTTATAAGTCTAAAAATAAGAGTTACATTGGATTAAAATAAAAGTAATAATTTTGCTTTTTTCTTCTTCTTCTTCCATATTTTAACATGTTTATAATACTATATATATATATATATATATACTTACTTCAAAACAGAATCTACTAACTTTGGAACTAATGGCATATAAAGTTTTGAATCGATGCAAATGTTCGGCTTTTGGTGTAAGAGCTTGCTCTGTTAAATCTTCCAATTGTCGAAGAAGTTTTCTATTATTGTTATACAAATATATATCATTATCAATATAAGGTTTTATATATATATAGCTTTAAATTACCTAGCCAATATTTTACTATTTTTAGCTTGGACTACTAATCGAGATAAAGGTTCTAAATAATCATAATCTAAACGTTCAAATCCTTCTGTAATTTTAATATCTAAAAAAAGGAAATGTATAAACATACATAACAATTAGTTACTTCATGTACACTAATAAATTTGTATAAAAATTTATATTAAAAACTTACTATCATTTCGGGCAGCATTTTCTACAGCTTGTTTAACAAAGGTAAATTCTACAGCCAATTTATCCGCATTGAAATCCAAAGCTCTTGTCAAACCAAAAAATTGATCAACGTGATTCGGCGGTCCATTAGGTACTAAATAGACTTCAGTTAAATGTTCTAATTGAGCAATCATTCTATTGTTTCATTGAAATAATTGATATGCAATATCAAAATTATTGAACATTATTATTATTATAATTATTATTATAATTATTATTATTATATTTGTTAATTAAAATAAATAAATCTACCTTTGTAATTCAACTATACTTTCGGATTCATTAAGTTCATCAGTTCTGAGCAATTCTACAATTCCATTTAATCTTAATGTGATATAATAAAAATTAATAATATTAATACAACAGTATATTGTTGATTTAGTAGATATACATATATATAGCATATTATTATTCACTTACTTTCTTTCAGTTCCAATAAGATCATGATATACTTGTCCCATCTTTATGAAAATATCTGGTTTACAATGCTTGATGAATGTAACAAAACGAGTAGCAACATCACCTAACCAGCCTGTTCGTTGACGAAGCTGTTTGGAAATAAAAATAAAAGTATTGACAATATAAAGTGTTAGTTTTTTAATATATATATATATATATATATATATTAAAAAAAAGAGTAATTACTTCGCAAACTGAAATAAGATTTTCTGGTATAGTGTCCATAATTTTTTCGCTAATAGGATATTTCTGATCCAAATGTTTAATAATTAATTCTGATTTGAATACTAATCGTTTGAATAATAGTAAACAAGAAATAGCATCATTTTCTGTTTTAACAAATGAATCAGGTAAATATGGCTAATGGTAAAAATTAAAATAATAAATAGGAAATGGCGAATTAATAAACTATTATAAAAAAGCAGCTGATATTCATATATACAAAGCACACAAAAGTATCTATTATAAAATATGAACATATCTATATATCTATGTGAATATTTACCTGAATATAACTAAGTTTATCTGTAGCTTGCATTGCATCCAATTTTCTTAATTCAAGATCAATAGCTTTAGCTTGAGCTTTCATTACTGTTGATTGTAATTGAATATTAAGAGACATCATTGCTTGAGATTGGCTACTAAGGTCTTGTTTTACATTTTGCTGACTTTCTTCTTTTTGCTTTAATTTTTCCAAATCACTATTAATTAAAAAGAAGTTAATATTGTTATTATCAATTGTAAAATAGTTAGCATTAAACATAATATTTATTTACCTTTGTAAATGTAAAACCAACTCACGGAATTGTTGTATAGTTGCTTCATAATCTGCAGTAGTTTCTTCGTTAGCAGCTAATCTTTCTATTTGTTCACGTAAAAGCATATCACGATGGTCTTATTTTTTTTAAGCATATATATAAAGGTATTATTAATAAATATTTTCATCTGTCATATTATAATATATATGAATAATTCTTTAGTATTACCAATTTCTGCTTGCAATTGTTTTTCAGTTTCTAAATGATTTTCTTCAAGTTCATCAGCTAATTCTTTCAAAGCTTCTAAATCATCAATTGCATCACGCATTTCTTCCAATTTTTCAGTCAAGTTCAAATTCTTTTCTGCTAATTGCTCTACTAAATCTTCAGCACCAAGAGCATCATCTAATCGTTGTTTAAGATTTTCATTTTGATTTTCAGCAATTGCGAGTTTTTCTTTAATACGTTCATATTGACCTAAATTTTATACATTAAATTTATAAAAAATATTTATGTATAAATAAAAATAAATAAGTAGTTGATAGATTGAGATTAATTTTAATCATTATTTATATTATACCTTTAATTTCCATTAATTCATGGTTATCACGTTCTAAATCCTTAATCTTTCTATTTAATTCAGATTCATTTTCAGCTGTAGCATCACGTAATCTAAACAATAATTATAAAAAATATATAATTAATGTTTCAACTCATTTCAATTATACATACATACATATATATATATATATATATATATGTATACCTAAGTAAAGCTTCTTTTAATCGTTCATTGTGTCTTTCTAATTGAACAATTTCTAAAGGTGTTCTTTCATCACCTGTTGATTCAGGAGGTCGATTCAATATTTCTAATATTAAAAATTAATTGATATAAAAATAGAAGATTAGTTAAATTTATGTTTTTTTCTCTCTTGTTTCTTTTTTAAAAAATAATAATATGAAATAAAAATTACCAGCATCTTTTCTAAGAATATCAAGATCTACACTGACTTCTTCTAATTTCTCTTTCAAAAGACTAACTTCTTGTTGTAAATTTTCAGCTCTCTCTTCAGCTACTTCTTTATCAAGTGTCATCATTTCTAAAGATTCCAAGGCATCATTATATTTCATTTCCAAATTTTCCTTTTCTGTTTCATTATCTTTGCTTCTTCTATTTGCTTCTCTTAAATCTTTTTGGAGCTCAGTTACTTTATCTATTATGCATAAAAAAAAATTAATTACCAATTTTTTGACTTTTTGAACTTAATTTTATTTTAATCCTACCTTGTAATTTATTTCTTAATGTCAAAAATTGTTCAGCTTCTTCTTTGATTTTTTCATGTTCTCTATAACGCTCTCTATCTTCTTGTCGTTTAGCTTCTAATATTTTTAATTTAAGCCGTAATTCTTCGTATTCTTTCAAGGAAATCATCTATATATTATTATTATTATTATTAATATTTGTGAATAATATATATATATAATGCGCATTCCCAACGATATATAATATAATTATGATTTTTACCTGATCAGACTTACTAACAGGCGCTGAAGTATCAAGAGCACCATATACACGGTTGTTTTTAGCCGTAGCATTTGTATTGGAAATATCTGATATTGATTGAGGTCCATTTATTGTTGAGGGTTGTTCCTGATAAGATGTTGGTTCTTCTCCTTCTTCTTCTCCTTCTTCTTCTTCTTCTTCCATCATTTCTTCCCTTCCATCATTTTCTTCATCCTCTTCTTCTTCATTATCTTCATCATAATCATCATGATCATTATATTGTTGCTGCTGTTGTTGTTGTCTTATATTTTGATATCTACTATTTTTTTCATCCTCACTAATATTTGAAGATTTTTGTTGCTGTAATTGTTGATGTTGTAATTTTAATTTTTCAAGTTGAGCTCTACGAAGTTCTCTTGTATCCTTTTGTAAAGAATTTGAACCTTGAGTACCTGATCTAGGTCTTGTTAAGCCCGATTTACTAACGATGCTTCTCTTTTGTGGACTAGCTGCCATAGTCACACTTGCTGTAGGTGTAACAATATTAGTAGAGGAAGCACGTGATGATGTAGGTGGTGAATTGGCTCTTCCAGAAAATGTTTGTAAACGACGTGGTTGAGTAGAAATACGTGAAGGTAATAAAGTTGAAGAAGGTGAAGGTGTTCTTTGCTGTGAACTTCTAGCTGCTGCTAAATTTGAATCAGAAGCTGGTGCAAATCTTCCATATGAATCTGTTGAGCTTCTACCCGATCGAGTTGAAGAATCATTATCATCCTATTATTATAAATAAATAAATAAATAAATAAATAGATAAGTAGATAGTTTTTTTAAAAAATAATAATAATAATAATAATTAATAAATATATATGTAGCATAAATATATATGTAAATATATTTGAATAGAATAGTTAATATTGCATTCTTTACTTCACTATTAATACGTTCCATAGAAGAAGATGATGGTATAGATTTAACTTGACTAGGACGTACAAAGACACCATGATTAGCTCTACATTCAAAGTATCTTTTCCCTTGAACAACACCACTATTTTTTCCAGTAGGTTCATCAAGTTCGATACCAATCCATTTGCCTGTTTGAAAACTTGTTGTACCAGCATAACGAATAGTACCTATTTTACCTTGTACTAGAACTCTTGTTCCTACACGTAATTCAAAAGAGCCATCGCTAGTAGTAACCTGAGGATTACTGTTATGCGAAGTCATGAAATATTATAAAAAATATAAAGTATATATAATAATATTTTTTATGTGTATATATTTTAAGTATATATAATTAGGTACTTAAATTTTATTAAGTAAGTTATTAAATATTAAAATATATTTCTATAAATTGTTAATATAGATTAGAAGAAAAAGAGAGACAAAAAAAGGATTATATTAAATAAAAGAGTAAATATATTAAGAAAGAAAAGAGTGTAATAAAAAAAATTGGTCCTCCTTTATTTTTTTTTAGTATTGCCATAAATGGTAACTGACTATGGAGTTTAATTTTTATTTTATATTGATGCTTTTAAAACATTATGAAAAGATATATTTATTATTCTTTATTACTTGAAGAAATGATTTCATGAATTGCATGTGCTACTGAATCAAAAATGTAAGTCTTTTCACCAACTAATTTATTTTCATCGCCTTCACGATATTTCCCAGTACGTACTAAATAAAATAATAAAGTGAATATTTTAATAATATATATATATATTATACTAAAATGAGTTTATTTTACCTAAAATTCTATGTAATCCAAGTTTTTCAGCACCATCACCTAAATCATTATTTACATCATCACCAATAATAGCTACTTCACTAGGACTATTTTCAAATCCACTTTTAAAAATATGATTTTATATTTTATTTTTTGTTAGTTAAACCATTTGATTATTTCTTTTCTTCGTTTTTTTCTCTCTCTCATTACATTTGCTTTAATGCCAATTCAAAGAAACCTTTTGTAGGTTTTCCAACAATAGTAGCCGTCGAACCAGTTGCATATTCTAATGCTGTAACAAATGGACCAGGACCAAGAGAAAGTTTTTCATCTTTATCTGCAAAATATTTTGCTTTATGCACTGCTATTAATGGTATATCTGGTTTATTTATCATTAATCTAAATGCTTGATTCATCTTATTTTTTAATATATAAATATATAAATAAGTATTCATGCAAAAAAAATACCAATTGTTGTTATATTTTTTTTTACTTTATCATAATGAAAATTAGAAGGTGCTAAACCAATGACAATAGCGTTTTCATTTTCTGTTTTAATATCTTTAAATTCTTCTAACGCGTCTTTTTCCATAAATAATAAAGGACTATTTTTAATAAATATGTACATATAATAATATTATTATTACTATTGCTATTTACCATATAATATATATATATATATATATATTTATGTTAATACTTTATATTATTTACCGCAATTGTTTTGACTTAACTAAATCACGACAAGCTGATAACGAAGTAAAGACCTATACATTGTATATTATTAATATTACAAGCAACGATGTATATATATATGAATTTACTTCCTCAGGCTTAATATTAAAACCTATGTTATTTAGCTTTTCTACTAATTTTCTAGAAGATACTTTAGTAGTGTTTGTTGCAAACCTATTTAGAAAATTGAGCTTTTTATTAACAAAGGAAAAAGGAAAAAGAATCAAGTGGTTTTTTAATATTATTTTACTTGAAAGGAATATTATTTGTACGTAGGCTTTCTATGGCTTCAATAGCACCAGGAATTGCTTTTGAATCAATATGTATTGTACCGCTGAGGTCAATAAGAAGTGCCTTTATTTGTGATTTCATTTTAATACTTTTGTTGATAACGAAAAAAAGGGAAAAAAGAGAAAAAAAAGTGATCAATTTAAAGTTTTAAAAATTTCAAATTCAGTTTCTTTTATTTATATATATTTGTGCCTGACAAATTGAATAATTTTACTTATGTGCTTGTATATACTTATAATTTTTTTTAACATATGTACTTGTATATAATTCTTTTTTTTTTTTTTTTGTATGTACGAATATAAGTATATATATATATATAATCAATAATTATGATTATTGTAACTATAAAAGTAGTAATTAATTGGCAGATAAAGAAAAGTTCTTAAAGTAAGCATATTGAGTCTTTGGTGTTTTAAAGTCAGAAGATGAACCACCAAAGAAAGTATCAAAAACAATACCAAACATTTTACTAGTTTTCTTTGTTCTAAAGACAATATTAGATTGTTTATAAACTTGTTTTCCATTGATAAATACAGTAATAGCTCCGTTTTTCTTTCCAGGTGTATTAAGAACAACTTTTTGTTGAAGTGTATTCCAAGCACCAGTCTTGAATTTCCAACTACCACGTCCTAAACTATATCCATAATCAGAATTGCAAATGTTTTTGTTTGTTTTACAAATGTTTTTAGCTTGTAACTTTGGTGGAATATAAGCATAAACTTCTCCTTGACCATTTTCACGCCACATAAATCTTTTTTTTAACAAAAAAGGGACCATGATTTAATCAATTTAATTTATCTTGTGAAATAATTCATATCCTTATCCATATTTATATATTAATTTACCTAGTAGAAAAACATGTTGGTGAATTAGTACCATCTGAACACTTATCATGACCGCCATAAATTCCCTATAAATAATAATAGTTGTATCAATAGTGAATATGATATATATATATATATATATATATTAAATAAATATATATAAATAAACAAATATATACTTACTGGTAATTTACCACCTATAAAAAATATATAATATGATTAATTTATTTTATTTTTCTTTCTTTTTTAATTTAATATATATATATATATTACCTTTAACAAAGTTAAAACCCTTTGGGTAGTAAAGTTGATAAGATAATTGAAGTGTACGAGGGGCACGAGATAATTTAATAGGTTGAGAATAGAAACCAATACCACCTTGAGGAGAAGTATTAGGATTCATAGAATTAGCAGGATAAGTAACCTTTAAAATACCTTTTTCCTTACCAGCAGGATCCTTTACAATATCATAATTATAACCATTACCATGCCATGGCCATGCCCATCCTCCATCATCAGGAATTCCCCAAGCTGATTTCCATTCAGGATCACTTGATGGTTTTTCTTTCATAAATTTTTGCCAATTTTTAAATGTCCATGATTTTCCATAACACGTATTTGTATAAAATAATAATTGAATTGCTATAATCGATAATATTATAGTAAGTCTTACCATTTTTATATATATCTAATTTACAAAAATAAAATAAAATTAAAACATAAAAGAAGAAAGGTAAAAAAAAAGAGGATTAACAGTAACATTTTATATGCTCTCAAATCAATGGCCCCTTGATTTTCGAAAATCTATCCATAATTAGCGGAAAGTAAAAATCTAATTTATATTTAATGGTAAGTGTAACCATAGGGAAATTAAAAAAATATTAATTTTCATTGTTAGTATATTTTCAATATTTTTTTTATTCTCATTATTAAAATTAATCATCACATATAGTATATTTACGTTTATAATAATAATAAAAAAACAAAAAAAGAAAAAGGAAAAAAAAAATAGTATTTGGATATACACATATAAACATAAAAAAATAAAATAGAACATAATAAAATGGTATGTATATAAATAAATGAATATATAAGGATATATATAATAAAGTAAATATATATCTATATATATATAATATAAAAAGTCAAATGTCAAAAATAAAGTTAAAATAAAGTTAAATATAAAATATAAAATAAATAATAATAATAATATAAATAAATAAATAAAATAAATAAATAAAAAGTTGTGATATATCTAAACTATAATAAAAAACAAACAAAATAAATTGATTTATCCAAAATAAACATTTATTTATCGGAAGGGGATCCATGATGAGGTACGCCTTTCTTGTTTCTCAGTGGCAGATATTTCACTATACGAAAAAAGGAAACATATTTATTAATACAAATAAAAAATAACATCATATGTGGTTACATTTTTTTTCATAATTGAAGATTTCCTTTTGAATATATGCATATTTATTTAAACTTACCTATCAACTGCTCCACCACCTCTTAATGGTTTAGCAATGCGACCGAAATTAATTGCCATGGCGCTTTGTGATTTTTGTGTTTTCATTTTTTCTAATCTTTCTCTAACAGCTTGTAATTGTTCTTCGAATCTGCAATGAAAATAAAAAATTAGAAAAAAAATTTGGATAAAGGAGTTAAAAGGAGATAATGAAATAAGAAATATACATTTATATAATAAATAAAAAGATAATATTAATATTATATAATTCCTAATTTGTATAGTTATTATAATAATTTCCTTTTTTATATAAGCTTTTTTTCTTCTTCTTTTTCTTTTTATTTACTTTTGTGTTTCCGCATAATAGTTATCTTGAGCTTCTTGTAACATAGCTTCTAATGTTTGAATACGTTCATTACGAGTGGCCAATTTACGTTCAGAAATAGCAGCTTCCTTTTTAAGATGAGAGTTTTGTTCCACTAACTATAATAGCATAATTATATAAAATTAGAAAAAAGGATTATATCCTTTTTTTTTTACATTTCTTCTTTTTTTTTTTTTATAAAAATTACCTGCTTTTGGACAGCAGTTAATTGTTCCAAATTACGTTCTAAAAATGCCATCTTCTTTTGTTGAGCTTTATTATTTGATGTTTTTAAAATTTGATTATATTGTTCACGACTTTCTTCCAAAGAAATTTCCAATTCAACTACCTTTTCACAACGAGATTGTAAATCACGCATTAATCCTTTCTTCATGACTTCAAAGTATGATAGTTGTTCAGACATAGATTTACGCACTTTTTCAATATCCTGTTCTTTTTCACGTACAGCTTCAAGTGTTTTTGGTGTAGAATCTAACTTTGTCTATATTTTTATTAAAATAAATAAATATTATATCAGAAAAAAAGAAAAAAAAAGTAAAAAATTAAACATCAATTTCCGTTTCCATTTCTCTTATTTTAAATACCTGTAAGTTTTCATTTGAAATCTTTAGTTCTCTTATAAGAGTATCAAGAGTTTTATATTCTTCATCCTTTTTACTAAGCTGACTTTTTAATTCATCGATTTCTTTTAATTGTTGAGCCTTTTTAATAACATGTTCATTTTCTAATTTTGTCTATTTTTTAATTTCCATCATAAAAAAAATAAGTTTATGTAGAAAAATGAAAGTCAGCTTCTAAATATAGTGAATATATATGTATTATATAATTAATTTTTAATTTATTTTACCTTAAGTTCAGCAATTGTATCTGTCAAATCAAGATTTCGGTCCATAGCTGTTTCTTCATCTGCAATAGCTTTTTCTAATATTTCTTCGTAATCAACTTCCAAATTAGCAAGTCTACCTTCTAATTCTGTGCGTTTTACAATTAATGCTTCTCTATCCGTTTCAAGATTTTTAATAATGGATTCTTGTTCACCCAATTTTGCTTTATTTTGTTGCAATTGGTCACGAAGATTATTAATAGCTTCTTCACTAAGATTAGCAGCAAATTCAGGGTTTAATCTGTCTAATACATCTTTCATTTGTTGTTCCTTTGATGCTATATCCTTATCCTATTATCATTAATATATATATATATATATATTTATATGTTAATATATTATATGTACATATTATCTCATATATATGTATATATATTAAAAAAAAGAAAATTACCATTTCTAAATTAGCTAACATTTCTGCCATTTTATCAGCTTTCTTTTTAGATTTAGTTTCTTCCTCAGCATCCTTTTGTGAAGATCTTAATTCTGATAATATTTTCTTTTGTTCTTCTATTTGTAATGATAACGTTTCATTTTCTTTACGTAATGATTCAATAGCGGTTGTACTTTCATTATTATCTTTAGCTGCTTTTTCAAGTTGTGATTTTATATCATTGTATTCAGTGTTTATAGCCGCATTATCTGTTGTCACTGTGTTTTTATTTTCCTGTAACATTCCAAGTTCTTCTTGTAATGTTTCTAAGAGTTTTTCACGATTTGCTAATTCAGTTTCCTTTAGTATTTAAAATTAAAATAAATAAATATAAATACTTTATATATATATATATATATATATATATTTACTTGTTTCCAACTATTATTATCATTATTATTATCATTAGTAATACCTTTTCAGCAATTTGATCCATTAATGCATTTTCTCTTTTTAAGAATTCTTCACGTTCATCTTTTTCAAGGGTAAGAGCAGGAGTAGTAGGTCTTGAATCATCAGGAAGGGAAGGTCTATAAGAAGTAGGTGTAGGTGTTCGAGGAGAAGTTATGTCACTACCAGAACTAGCGCTTTTTACAGAAGAAGATTTTTCTATAGAAGCCCACTGTAATTCAGGAACAATACCGCCATTACGCCAAGTTTGAAGTTCATTTTCCAATGCATTAATATATTGTTGAAAAGTAACTGTTTCACTTTTGACTTTTTTCAACAAAGCTTTTAATTCGGCAGGTGATAAATCAGCATTCACTTTAGCCTTATTCTTAATAGTCTTTGCACGAACACCAAATCGAAGAGTAGATACAGTTTCAGCTTCATTATAAGATGAAGGAGAACAATTAATAATTAATGTTGTACGAGAATTACCACCAAGAGATTCTTGTAAAATACGGGTTAATTTAGAATCACGATAAGGAATATGGCTTGACTAATTATATATATATATATATATATATATATATATATAAAGATATTATTATTTCATATTTAATATATATATAGTCTATTGATTGATTACCTTTCCATCAGTTAATGAATTAATAACCATACCTAAAGCAGTTAAGGATTTATTGATTTTTTTGGCTTCTTCTAAAGTTTGACCAGATGCACCAGTTTTACCAACTTTTTCAGAACCAGCCAAATCGACAAGATAAAGTTTACCACTTTTAGCTGCACCTGTATCTAGATTCTTTTGAGTTATAGTAATTAACACAATAGAATGACTTCTAGAACTTTCAGCATTCATATCTGTATTTTAAATATAAACAAGCATAAATTTTAATTATCATTCCATAAATATTTACATATAAAAAGATAAATAAATAAATCATTTTTTTCCTTTAAAAAAAACTTACTAGTATAAGCTACAACACGATTGTTGCCACCACTTTTCATTACTTCATATACTTCTTCAGTAGATGAAACATAAACTTCCAATAATCCTTTTACATAAACACCTTTAGCTTTATCTTCATGAATAGGTAAATTATCCTGAGAAGCTATATATCATATAATTTTTTTTTTTGTTATTGTTTGTTGATATATAATATAATTAGTATATAAATAGATAATTGATCGATAATCAGACGAAAATGTGATTTTTTTTTGTGTTTCAAAAAAAAAAGAGAAGAGAAATTTTCAAACTTACGATTTAAAAGATCACGCACTTTTTCCATATAGATTTCCATATAAGATACTTTGACTGTGAATTCCATATTGGCAGGTGCAAGAATAATACTTTGGAAAATTTGTTCCACAATACGAGGAATAATACCTTTATTATTTGCATCATCAATATCTGACCCCTAATATTTTTAAAACATGTTGAATTTAAAATAATTGTAAATAATAATATATTTTTAAATATATATTATATATATTCTTGTTATCATTGTTATTAAATATCAACATTATTATTATTTATTATTATATAAATGTGTCCATTTACCATCATAGTATAGGTTTTACCACTACCAGTTTGACCATATGCAAAAACAGTACCATTATAACCAGCAACCACATCTAAAAAAAGTAAAGAAATAAAAAATAATCATATGAAAATGAAAAGTGTGTTAGAAAGATATTACAAAAATCTTATTTTATTTTTTGATCTTTAATCCTGTATATATATAATGTATCTATTTTTTTTATTTTTGTATTATTATTATTATTATTATTATTATTATTATTTACCATCAACAATGGATTTAATAGAATATTCAAATATTTCTTGTTGAGCAGTATTACTACCAAAGATTTTATCAAAAGAAAAATTTGGCTGAGATTCTTTTCCCTATATATATTAAAGCAAGTGAAAAAAAAATAACATGAAACATAATCCAATCACCATACTTTTATTTTTTATTTTTCAGGCACTTTTTTAATATATATTTTATTTACCTTAACTGTTACTGAGGTCCCATCTTCATTTATATCAACAATAGGTACACCCCCTTCTTTAATTTCAAGTTTATTTTGAGGTCGAAAACGACAGACTACTTTAATATTGTTTCCTGACATATTTCTTTAATAATAAATAGATGGAAAAGATAATAAGATGAAATTGTAATAAAAATCAATACCTTTTTTTGAATGATAGAAAAAAAAAACTGATAACGTGTTTCAATATTATTTAAGGGAATAAACAAAACAAAAAACAAATGATATAAACTATTTCATAAAAATATGATTTTTTATATATAATAAGATGTTTATTTATTTTATATACCTTATGTAATGTCAATAAACAATTTAGATAAAAAGAGTAAAGTAAAAAATGAAAAAAAAATGAAAGAGATTTGAAAATAAAAATTGTGAGGAAAAGAAGAAAAAAATTAAAACAACGCTCTCAGTGTTGTCTAACGTCTGAACTTAAAAATTTAGAGAGGGAAACGTTTTTTGTATGAAAAAAGCAAAGTGATGAAAAAAAAAAATAGTAGAGCCTTTTTTTTTTTATTTTTTTTTATGCTTTTTGTTATTATAATAATAAAAAAAATAAAAATGATCGATGATGATGGATAATGGTTTTTTTCATCATTTTTTTTTTTCCAAAACAGAAAAAGTAATTTTCCAAAAAGATATAGCCACCGATTGGCTACTTTTCATATGCCCAATTACATTTATCTTTTTTTTTAAAAAAACCAAACTTTACCACAAAAGTTAAGATGCGGAGTGTCAAAAACCCATCAAAACCCATGAAGTTCATTGGTTAGTCGCTGCCTAAATGAGTCATTATTTAATCAGAGAAAAGATTTTTTTTGATTTAAAAAGGGAGGATTTTTCATTTTTCATTTTTAATTCTTTTTTTTCTTCATTATATTTTATTATTACTTTTTTGAAAGAAGAAACTAACTTATTGATTTCTTTTTTCATTTTTTACGTTTTTTACTTTTAAAAACCTTATATACACAACAACAGACGTAAAGTCTAGCTTATGTATATTCACGCTTTCGAAAAGTGCTCAGCCGATTATATTTGCGATCATAGTAAGTATCTATGTACTATTTTTTTTTTTTTATAATATATCTATATATCTGTATATATTTAAAAGTTAAACAATAATATCGATGCTCTTTCATTTTACTAATATGCTTGTTTATTTTTATTTTTGTTTTAAACAATAGTCTGGAAATCTTCTGGTAGTTTTTAAATTTTTCTCTCTCAACTTATTTGTTATTTAAAGTCTTTTCTATTTTTTCCTATCCAAGCTTTTTTTTTTTGCTCTTGATTTTTTATTATCTATATCTATATTTATTTTTTAATCAACGATGTCTCTCTTCAAATCTATTCAACTCACTCTTCGTGCTCAACCTAAACTTCTTTCTCGTGGGTTTGCTACTAATGTTGGCACTCCAGCAGCTCTTAAATTAAAATCTGGACAAGTCTTTAAAGGTACCTCATTTGGTGCTGATGATTCTAAATCTGGAGAAGCTGTCTTTACCACTTCTCTTGTTGGTTATCCTGAATCTATGACTGATCCTTCTTATACTGGACAAATTCTTGTTTTCACTCAACCTTTAATTGGTAATTATGGTGTTCCTGGTCAAGTTAAAGATCAATACGGTCTTTCTAAATACTTTGAATCTGATAAAATCCAAGTACAAGGTATTGTAGTCAATGATTATGCTACTCAATACTCTCATTGGACAGCTGTTGAATCTCTTGGGGAATGGTGTAAACGTTATAATGTACCTGCTATTAGTGGTGTAGATACTCGTGCTATCACTCAATTATTACGTGATCAAGGTTCCACTTTAGCTCAATTAGCTGTTGGTGAAGATGCTCTTAAGGATGGTCAAAGTGAATTCCATGACCCTAATACTGAAAACCTTGTTGCTAAAGTATCTACTAAAGTTCCTCTTCATTATAATCCTCAAGGTGATGTTAAAATTGCTGTCATTGATTGTGGTGTTAAACAAAATATCTTACGTTGTTTAACTGAACGTGGTGCTCAAGTCACTGTTTTACCTTGGAATTATGATTTTAACCAAGTTAAAGATGAATTTGATGGTTTATTCATTTCAAATGGCCCTGGTAGCCCTACTACTTGTACTGAAACAGTTAAACATTTACGTGTTGCTATTGATTCTTGGAATAAACCCATCTTTGGTATCTGTATGGGTAACTTACTCTTAGGTATGGCTGCTGGTTTAGATGTTTATAAATTACCTTTTGGTAACCGTGGTCATAATCAACCTGCTCTTAATGTTGATACTGGTCTTTGTTATATCACTTCTCAAAACCATGGTTATGCTCTCCAAGATAATGTCATGCCTAAAGGTTGGAAAAAATTGTTTGTTAATGCCAATGATGGTTCTAATGAAGGTATTCAACATGAATCCAAACCTATCTTCTCTGTACAATTCCACCCTGAAGCTAAAGGTGGCCCACAAGACACTGAATACTTATTTGATGACTTTTTAGGTCATGTTCGTGCTATGAAATCTTCAAACTACCATGTTGAACAACAGCAACAACAAGTTGCTTTTGCTTGATCGCAAATATAATCGCGCTTTTCACTTTTTTATTTTATTTTTTACTGTTTTTACTTTCTTATTATTTCTATATATACATATACATAGTTTCATAAGTTTTTTATTATTATCATATTTCATCAAAATTCATTAAATAAAGATTATAATTTTTTTTTACATCCAATCTTTTTTTTTTTAATCTTTTTTTTTTTCCCCAATGGGATAGGGAGAAAAAGGAAATTGATAAGCTGAGATTAAAAATGATTTGAATGCATATATTTATATATATATATATATGATAAGAATTTTAAACCCTTAACAAATATATTTTTTATTAATATTATTTAATTATACTGCATTTTTTTAATGAATAAGATTTTTTTTAAGAATTATTTTTCTTCATTTTTTAATATCGATTTTATGTAATAAAAGCAATAATGAAATTTATTGTTAAAAAAAGGGAAAAAAAAATAATTCTAGTAGTGCTTTCAGTACATATCTGTTTGTGAATGTTTACTTTTATATTTATGTATTAGCCTGTACTTTAATATACAATGCATTACATTTTGAAGTAGGAACTTGAGAAATAAAAGGAATTGCATTTCTTTCCAAAACAAAATTTGTAACACCAAGTTTTTGATTCACTTTGAGACATACATTAGCACAATATTATTTTTTAGGCTCATAAATATATTTACTTTGAATGCATTGAGAAGCAATACCAATAACAGTATCAGAAACACCTTTGATATCAGCATATAGTTGTACACCAGTATTTGGTAATATATAGAATTAATTGTGATTTATAATTCTTATTATTTTTATTAGGTTTTGATAGAACTAGAATATCTTTCTCTTTTTTCATTTTGTTTTTATTATTGTTATTATTATTTCTTATGATTAAATTAGAAATATGTTGGTATAAACCATCCATAAAAAAAATCTGATGGTAAAAGCATATCTTAATTTGTAATTATACATATTTTACTAACAAAAGACTTTTTTTATTTTCTTGCATATGATCATGATTAATTTTTTTTTAAACTGATTCACTTTTGTTTTCGTAGTAAGAAATATATTTTGATGTCAAAAAAAAAGAAGGTTATGAAATGAAAAAATTATACTCACGCTATATTTATTTAATACTGATCTTTGATCTTTTTTGATTTTATAAAACCATGCAACTTTATTTCTAATAATTTTAAATGATTTAAATTAAACAAGTGAAGGGAAAAAAATATTATTTATACACCATATTATCTTTATTTATTTTTTTTAACAAATAAAAAGGCAAAATATACTAAAGAAATAAAATTATGACAAAATAAATAAAAAAGAATGGTCTTTAAAAAAGGCATCTTTATCAAAAAAAAAAGAAATATATATATATATATATATTTATTTATTTTATTTTTTTCATTTTCATTTTTTCAAAGGTGGGTGAGCCAGTGAACGGCCATCTTTTGGGGAATGGGCCTGTGAATGACTGTCTTCTGCGAAAAAGCCTGCGACCGGCTGTATTCTGCGGATGCACCTGCCAATCACAAAGGGAGGCACTCTTATGAACGATGCTTTATAAAAAAGAAAAAAGAAAGTGGCCCTTTTATACTTTTTTTTGGATCTGATTTTGAAGTGAATTTTTTAAATAAAGTCAAAGTGAAATAAATTTATATTTTAATCATATAATCAACAAAAAGACAGTCCAAGAATCAGCCAATAAGGAAATATTTAAAAACGATCAATCAAATTTAAGAGGTAACATAGTATATTATAAAGTATGATATAAAATAAAAAAAAGATATGTTTTAAAGAAGTACAAAACTATGCATAAAGAAATCATCTTTAAGTATTACAAGAAGAGCCTTTTAAAACTCAGTCACTCTAATTATATCATTTTTTGGTGTGGAAAAAAAGTTTAAAAAAGCATGTAATAGAAGTTTGATTTTTTTTTTTTTACTTGCTCTATTTTCTCATAATTTTCTTCCACTTATTATTTTTTTCCAAGCAATGAATTTATAAAATGGATTTATTCAAAAAATATTATATAAAGTTCTTTAATAAGTAAGAATTGTATTTTTCTACAAGCGATCCTGTATTTTATCATACAGTAATACTTTATATCAAGTAGATAAGTGCAAAAGTTTATTAATTTAGTAACCACTGTAAAAACAAATGGAAAACTAATTGGTCATTGGGTAGTGATCATACCTCGTATATCATCAAATGTGTGATCAACCGTTACTTTAATAAGTGGTTCCCTTACAGACAGCATGATACTAGTGGTATGCCACCTGATTTAGTAGTTTCTATAGCATTTAAAACACGATTTTTAGCATCACTTAATATAGATTCTATATTTCATTGAGGATCGGCATTAAAAATAGTAGGCTTTCGATTTGCTACTTGTACATCCATGTCTCGAAAAGTTTGAGTTAATTCACGAACAAAACGATCAATAAGATGGGTTTTTACAGTAGGAGTGAAGTTGACAATGGACCAAAATTTAAAAGTATTACCAATTAAATACTTTCTTACTCCCAAGTTCCAAACGCTAACTTGAGGAACTAATGTAGCATCTCGAGAAAATGAATGATAATGAATTCTTGGCGTATTTAATATACGAGCACTAACAGTAACTATTTCATGATTAATACGAACACCACATACTACCCATGGGATTTAAAGCTTTTATTTTCATCGCATAAATAAACGTCAGGCTTATTTCTAATTCTTAATCACTTGAAGAACATAATTTATTATTTTTTATAAAATCTCATCTAAATTATATTCTTTTCTTTTTTAAAAATTAAATAAACGGGTTAATACGATTATAACTATCTATCAACTTGCTTCTTTTTTAAATGAAGAGAAAAAAAAAAAAAAAAGGAGTAGAGGATGCATTAAATTATTTTACTATACTGGTGATTTTTTTATTATTCTGGTGATTTTCTCCCATTAAAACAAATAAACCAGTCAAAAAATAATAATAATACGATTTTGAGAAATATAGATCGAATGTTGATCAATCAAAATTAAATTTTCATGATTTGTTACAGTTTTGAGTTTTTCAAAAAAGTATTTATTATGTTATCATAAAAAATTGTACATGCGTTATTATATTTATATGATTTTATATACAAATACATATATATTTTTAAAGAGTATAAAATTAAATGGAATAAAAGTATAATATGCAGTTATATTAAAAAGATAATGGATGAATATATCAAGTTTTTGATGATATGATCATTATTTCAAGAAGACAGAAAAAAAAAGAAAATGGAAGAAATAGAAAGTAAAAAAATCCATGAAAACTATTTTTAATTACCTTAACAAAAAAGAACGCAATTTTTAAACTCAACTTGTTTCAGTCATCACAACCTATTATTTTTAATATAGCTAATTATTCTTTTTTCATATATTTATTATAAATATAATTATGTAGTTTAATAAATATCATTTAAAATAAAAATAACTTAGCAATTGATTAATAATTGTAAAGCATAATAATAATAATACTAATAATAATAAAAATAATGATAAAATAGCCAAGAAAACCAAAAAAAAAAAAAAAAAATAGAAGAGAAAGAAAAAACTATATTTATGTAAACAAAACATGTCCACTATATCTTGAAAAAAAAAAAATCGGTAAGCGGAATTTCAAAAACATTGTACCTTTTTTATAAAAATGAACATTTTTTACCAGGAATTTCGTTTTTTCCTCTTTCTTCTTAGTTTGTTTTTTTTTTTTTTTTACACTATTATATTTATCTTCTTTTTTATAACATGGTATATAAATATACTTTTATATTATGTACCATATTATCATTAATATTCTGTAATAATGTATTAGGTAAAATAATAAAATGAACTTTTATGTCAAATTAAAAAAAAAAGAAAGCAAAGGAGAATTGTTGACATAAAAAAACTGAAACTAAAAATACTTTTCTTTTTATAGCTCATAGTTTGAATAATAGAAGATTATTAAGGATTGAAGCATTAAATAAAGTAACTTTAGATATTGCACCAAGACCTGATTCTTTTTTTCAAAAGCGAGAGATATCAGCTAATAAACACTATCGACCAAGAGCACAAAGTATTGAACATGACGATATTTTACGACTTACTTTAAATGCATATAATCAAACACACTATATTCATCTTGTACCTAATCATGATCTTTTTCATCCAAATGCTGTTGTCAATGAAGATGGTGTTGATAAACCTTTAAATCATAAAGAGTATCGTGTATACCGTGGTTATGTTGTTGACCCCACTTTATCTGATCAACGTTGGAAAGAAGATCAAGTTGGCTTATGGCGGAATCATGAAACTATGAATACTGAAGGTGGTACTTTCGGTTGGGCAAGATTTTTAATACGTCATGATATAAAGTAAAACTTTATTTATTTTTATTTTTTTTTTGTTAAGTTAGGGCTGAGTACTCATTTTTTTTCTTTTTATATTTTTTTTTTCCAAACACAACTTTATATAAATATATATAATTTCTAAATATAGACACGATTTGAAGTATCCGATTTTCGAAGGTGCTTTTATGGTGAATGATGATACTTATCATGTTAAATCTTCAGAAACTTATCAAAGAGTAAAAAGGTCAGATGATGCAGAATTACACCATGGATATATACCATCATCTAATGTACATATGGTTATTTATCGTGATTCAGATACTGTCATTGTTCCAGTTATGAAAAGAGATGGAACTATGGTTTATGGAGATAGTTGTGCAGTTGATAAATTATTATATAATAAAAATCAAAAAGCTTATTATCCATTTGACTCTACCTTATCATTAACATCATCGAATAAAGATGATTTACATATGGAATTATCAAAATTAAATTATGATGCTTTTAATGGAATTCATAATATGGCTATGACAGGTTCTTTATCAAAACGTGCTCCAACTGGCTGTCCATCAACAAAAAAAAGTAAGTTAATTTAAAATCATGATAATAGCAATCAATTAAATGGAGAGGGAGAAAAAAAATTGTATTTACATTTTTACATTTTTATTATTATTATTATTATTATAACTTAAAAGTCAATTATATGGGAGCAGCAGCAGATTGTACTTACACAAAATATTATCAGTCAGAAACTCAAGCTCGTATGCAAATTATTAGCGACTGGAACTCCGCCTCAGCCGTTTATGAAAAACAAATGAATATTGGTCTTGGATTAATTAACATTACAGTAATGAATTCTATATGTCCTTCTACACCTGACCCGAATAATATCTGGAATCAAGATTGTTCTAGTAATTATGATATTACTACTCGACTTTCTGATTTTAGTCAATGGAGAGCAAGGACACCTAATGATGGTGCTGGATTATGGCATTTGATGACTAATTGTCCGTAAGTTTTATTAAAAAAAAGGAAAGAAAGAAAGAAAGAAATAATACCTAAATAAAATTAATTATACATATATTTATTACATTAGTACTGGTGCTGAATTAGGTGTTGCTTGGGTAGGTGCTCTTTGTAATACTGACGCTCAAGCACAAAGAAGTCAAGGCCAAACTCAATATGTTTCTGGTACTGGTGTATCTTCTGTTGGTAATTATAGATAAATATAAATTATAATAATTACTACCTTATTATTTTACTACTTAATTGTACTAAGCTATTATTATTATTATTGCTATTTTATACATAGTTCGGGATGAATGGAAAGTGGTTGCACATGAAATCGGTCATGGATTTGGTAAAAAAAAAAATTAAACACATTTGTGGAAAAAAGTACCGAATATCCGTTTTAACTTTTTTTTATTTTATTTTATATTTTATATATAAAAAAAGGGGCTAAGCATGATTGTACAGCAGATACTTGTAAATGTAGTGGTGGTTGTGATTGCTGTCCTCTTAGTAGTACTCAATGTGATGCTGGTGGTACTTATCTCATGAATCCTGTTAATAATGCTTCAGCTGGTGAATTTAGTCCTTGTACTTTAAATACTATTTGTCAACAGTTCCCATCTTTAGGCCATTGTCTTCAAAGTATATATTTATAAAGATAAAATTATCTTAAAACTTATCCATTTAGATGTATAATATATTTAATTCATTTATTTTTTTTCTTTATAATTAGATCCTGGAACAAAAACTACTACTGGTTTACAAATGTGTGGTAATGGTATTAAAGAAGATGGAGAAGATTGTGATTCTAATGGCCAAGATACACCTTGTTGTGATGCTAAAACATGTAAATTTAAACCTGGTGCTAAATGCGAGTAAGTAGATATATATTTTAGAATGGTGATGTTTTTTATTATTATTCAACCACTAATTCTTTTTATTTTATTTTTTAAAAAAGTGATTATAATGACTTATGTTGTAATAACTGTCAAATAAGACCATCAGGCTATGTATGTCGACCATCTACTGGAGAATGTGATACACAAGAAATATGTGATGGAAATACAGGAAATTGTCCCAATGATTCATTTAAATCAGATGGTTCTTCATGTGGAAATGGACTTCAATGTGCTTCAGGTCAATGTACATCAAGAGATTTACAATGTAGAAATCGTTTAACTACCATGAATCTTACAAAAGCTTGTGGTGGAATGACTGGTTCTGGGAGTTGTCAAGTTTCTTGTGCTTCTCCTGATAATCCTTTCCAATGTATTCTGTTTACTGGTAACTTTATTGATGGTACTCCTTGTGGTGTTGGTGGTGCTTGTAAAAATGGTCAATGTAGTTTAGATAATTTTGGTAAGGGCATTATTTTTTAACAAAAAAAAGAAGATTATAACATTTACATGTACATTTGTTTATTTATTTACTTTTTAAAAAACATAACTTAGGTAATAACGTTTCTAATTGGATCAATAATAATAAAAATATTTTCATTCCAGTTGTGGTTGTTGTTGGTCTTTTACTTTTATGTTGTATATCAAGATGTATATATACAGGTACTCATGGCTATCGCAATTTAAACAATGATACCTATGTTGTTACAACTATACCTGGTGGATATCAACCCCCTCACGGACAATATTATACTCCACCTCCATCTGGTAATCAACCTCAAGGATGGGTAGATCCAACGGCCTATAATGGTCCTTATCCTCCAGCTGCACCTCCACCAAGTTACACACCTAGCTCAAATTATCGTCAGGATGCCTATGAAATGAATCCTAGTAATCAGTGGCGTTCAAATTCTACTGGTCCACAACCTTCTTCTTCTCCTGCACTTGCCCATAGTAATCCTAATAATAATAGTAATCAACATGGTCGTCCTTATAATGAAGGAGCTGTATAAAAAGATTGTAATGTGATTACTTTTATAAATTTATATTTATATATCTATTTATTATTTTATATACATACCAATATTTTCTTTTTTTTAATTATATATATATATATATAAACATTTTCGTTTTGATTTTTTTTCCTAACCATCTGTATTTATACTTAATAAAAAAATAAATTCATAATTTTATTTTTATTACAAAAAGGTTCTAATTGTCTATACAAATAAAAAAAAAATAAAAAAAAAGGAAGAAATGTATATAATAAAAAAAAACAATATAAATAAAAAATTGAAATATTATATATACTATATGAATGATTTTTTTTCTGTATACAAAAATATTAAAGAGAGAGGGGAGAGAGTGAGAAATATATATATAAAAGAAGAGCGATGGTTACTTTTTTTTTTAATGTTTTAATAATATTATTTATTTGGATTCCATAACAACACCAACTTGAGCAGGACGTAAGACACGGCCCTTAATAGTATAACCTAATTTTTGGACAGCAAAAATAGTACCAGCTTGTTTATCAGGCATAGGGGCTTGGAAAAGAGCTTGATGTAAGTTAGGATCAAAGGTTTCACCATCAGGATTATGTTGTTCAACACCATGACGTTTTAAAGTTTTGACAAGTTCAACTTCAGTCATAGATACCCCAGTATAAAGGTTAGTTAATTGATCTACAACATTAATGGATGCCTTAGTAGCTTCTTCTTCAGCAGTATCCTTTTTACGTAATCCTTCAGGTACAGAAGTTAATGCCATATTTAAAATATCTACTGTATCTAATAAATCCTTTGCAAATTTTTGAATGGCAAATTCTTTAGCAGCTGTTAATTCTTTACGGCTACGTTCACGAATATTTTCTTGATCAGCAAGGCTACGTAAATAAGCATCCTTTTGTTATTTTTTAAAATAAATAAATAAATTAATCAATAAATACATGTTTATTATTATTACTATTATTATTGAAATTATTCCTTTAAGTTAAAATATATAGATATCATTCATCCATATATTTACTCTCATAAGGATCTGTGTGATTTTTCTTTCTTTTCTTTTTCCCATATATTATATAATGTGTTTTTTTTTTTACTTACTTGAAGTTCAGCAATTTTTTTATCCTTTTCAGCTAATTGTGCTTTAAGTTGTTCTTCAATGGTTTCTGGGACTTTTTCTTCTTGATCAGGTTTTTTAGTTTCTTCGGTAGCTTCTTTATTATTATTGTCAGCAGCAGAAGTATAAGAACGTTGCCACATAGAAAGTGTAGTTAAACGAGAAGTGACATTTGATTGACGTACAGAACGGATAGCAGCTTGACGAAGAGGAGTAAGTGACATGGTTATAGTATTTATTATTATTTATTATATATGTATGTATATACTTTTTATAAGTTTATATATATATTTAAATGTTTATATATATATATGGGAATGTTTAAATATAAAAAAGAAACAAAAGAAAAGAGTAGAAAGTGAAAGAAAGAGAAAGTTTTTTTTTTTCCTTCTTATATTATTTTAATTCTTTAAAACTCAATTTTTCTGGTCTATTATTTAAACCACCCCAGCTGGACTAAATATGGATAAATCGGAATTTAAATAATTAAAAAAAAAGTCATATAATTACTTTTTCATAATTTTTATTATATCGCTTTTTTTATTTACAGTTTATTCTTTCTCTTTTCTTTCCTTCTTTTTTTATTCTTTCTCTTTTTCTTATTTAGTATTATTATTTTTCCTTTTTTTTTTTTTTATTAAAAAAACAACGACCACTTATAAAAGTTTATATTCATTTGTATTTCTTTTTAAATTTGAATTTTATCAGTTTATCAGTATTATTGTTTATTAATACTTGGCAAATAGGCAATTAGCATCTCAAAGGAAAACGATTACATTTTATTTTTTCTTTTTTTAATACATCAAAAAAAAAAAAGAACAAGAACGAGAAAAAGATTGGACGCGACAAAATAGTAAATATTAATATATAATCCAATGACATTAACAAGTGAAGAGGTCAATGCAATCGTATTTAGATATTTACAGGAATCTGGTAATGCATCCATTCATCTATAATATTTATATTATTCTATGTCACACACTAATATATTCTTTTTAATGGTTTTTAATATAAATATAATATAATTAGGTTTTCGACATTCATCATTTGCATTTCAATATGAAAGTCAAGTAGATAAATCAATATATCGTGATGTAAATATCCAACCTGGTATGCTCATCAACATAATACATAAAGGATTGCAATTTATGGATATTGAAACACATATGAATGAAGTAAAATAATAATAATAATGATAATAATAGTTATAATAATAAAAATTAACAGAATATATACTATTAAAAATAGAAAAGAGAAAGAAAGAAAAATCAGTTGATTAATATCATTTTTTACCATTTTTAATCATTTATTATTATATAGAATGGTGAGTTAGTAGAATGTAATGCTCCATTTTCATTATTAGGACAGCATCAATGTGAAATAGTAGAGAATAAAAATATTGATATCAACAATAATAATATTAATAATAGTGTTGATCAAGAAATGGAAGAACAAGAACAACAAAAACCTACATCTTTATCAAGCGCAAAACGACAAAGAAAGGAAGAAAGAAAAAAAGAAAGAGAAAAAAGACCAAGAAAAGAAGAAGTTTTAACATCAGAAACATCTCTAACTAATACTACATCCGAAACAACAACAACACAAC
This sequence comes from Cunninghamella bertholletiae, assembly GCA_037043795.1. Taxonomy (NCBI): domain Eukaryota; kingdom Fungi; phylum Mucoromycota; class Mucoromycetes; order Mucorales; family Cunninghamellaceae; genus Cunninghamella; species Cunninghamella bertholletiae. The sequence goes on from JAZGVP010000001.1 coordinate 5,102,827, forward strand.
AACCAACCGCTTTAACAACATCTACAACAACAACAACACAAAAAGATCAGTCTTCATTAGAAACATCAAATGCTTTATCATCATCTAATTCTAATACTACAACAAATGGACATGCTGTAAAAGAAGAAACTGAAGACACTGCTGGCGGTGATGAAGGTATATAAAACATAAACATAATTAAGTTTTATTATTATTATTATGTATATATATATATTCACACTTTTATATATTTATAGGTACAACATTAGATAATTCATCAACAAATAAGCCTACTATTATAGATTCTCGTGATGCAGTTGTTTTAACAGGACATAAAAGTGAAGTATTTTCATGTTCATGGAATCCTGTTGTATCTAATTTATTAGTATCAGGGTAATATATATATATATATATATATATATATACATGTATTTTTAAAGAATTATTATTAATAATAATGTTATCATCATTTTTTTTAATTTTTTTAAAAAAACAGATCTGGGGATGGAACAGCAAGATTATGGAAAGTACCTGATAATAAAAATGAAGTATGTGAGCCTATTGTGTTAAATCATTTACCAAATTTAAATGATAGTAAAGATGTCACAACAATAGATTGGAATGTAAGTTCATATATATATATACATATTTCATATTCTTTTATCGGTGATTAATTTGATTTTATGTGAACATCCATATTATCTTTTTATTTATATATTTATTTATAATTAGCCATCTGGAACATTATTAGCAACAGGATCTTACGATGGACAAGCACGTATATGGACACAAAGTGGACAACTTCGATTTGTTATGTCACAGCATCGAGGACCAGTATTTTCATTAAAATGGAACATGAAAGGAGATTTAATTATAAGTGGTAGTGCAGATACAACCACAGTTGTATGGGATCCAGAAACTGGCGAAATGAAACAACAATTTGAATTACACACATTGGCTATATTAGATGTTGATTGGATGGATAATACAACATTTGCATCCTGTTCCAATGATAAAACAATATATGTTTGTCGAGTAGGAGAAAAAGAGCCATTAAAGAAATGGGTAGGACATGAAGATGAAATTAATGCAGTTCGATGGGATCCTAGTGGACAATATTTAGCATCATGTGCAGATGATAAAACAACAAAAATATGGTCATTAAGTTCAGACCAACCTATTCAAGAAATCAAAGGACATTCACAACAAGTATATACATTACAATGGGCACCTGTTATTCAAGAAGTAGATGGAAAACAACAACGCATTCTTGCTACAGGTAGTTTTGATGCAACTATTCGATTATGGGATGCTTTAAATGGAACTTGTTTACATGTTCTTTTTAATCATTCAGAAGCTATTTATTCTATTTCTTTCAGTCCTGATGCTAAATATTTAGCTTCTGGTAGTTTTGATGAATTATTAAATGTATGGAATACAAAAAACGGTACTTTGCAAAAAACTTTTAAAGCTGATGGTGGTATTTTTGAAGTTCATTTTAATAAAAATGGTAATAAATTAGCTGCTTGTACATCGGATAAACAGGTAAGATATTAAAAATTTAAATATTAATTATTTAATATTAAATATTAAAAAAAAAAAAAAAATAACACTTATCTATATTAAGCTTGTTTTTAATATTTGGTTTTACATTATTTCTTATTAAATAGGTTGTCATTCTTGACATGAAATCTTAATCTTTATATATATATGTATATTTATAATACATATATTTAATAATATATCCTTATTGTTTATTTATTTATTATTATTAATATCATTTATATAAATAATAATTTTCTTTTTTTCTTCTTTTAATGTATTATCCTAGTTATACATACATATATATATATATATATATATATATATATATATATATAAATGTATGTATATACATTAAAATGGATTTGATATTTTACTATTACTGATAATTTTTATATATACTATATATATTTTACTATTTTTCTTCACTTTACTTTTTTATACATACGCTATTATTATTGTTTATTCACATTATTTTGAATCATTATTATTATGGTAAATAAACCAACCATGGAAACTTTTTAATTGTGTAACCACCTTTTTATCTTTTATAGGTGGACAATAGATATGAAAAAGGAAAGGAAGATCCATTATTTCCTTTTTATTTAAGCCCCGCCATTTTTTTTTATTTTGATCTTTTTCGTTTATTTCGTATTTTTACCACCCCTCTCCTTATTCTGAAACCTTTTTCTTTTGTCTATATATATATTTTTCTTTTTTTTTTTTTATTCATACCCTTAGTATTTCCAACTTTCTTATATACATATATATATATAATTCTATCTAATATGATGAATCAATATAAAAAGGCTTCTTTATTAATAATACCACAACAATACTTTATTTTATTAATGTTTTATACCAATAATATAAGAGCCCAAATTGGAAATGATCTTGTAGAAGAACTAACAGTAGATGAATGGCCAATTGAAGAAGACACGGATCAAACAAGTCAATATACTATATATGAAGATAATAATGATATCGTTATTGGAGGAGAAGAGGAAGAAGAGGAAGAAGAGGAAGAGGAAGACGATGTTGATAATGATGACTATGATGAAGAAGATACAATAACTGAAGATAATATAAATAACACGGATATAGATAACAATAATGATAATAGTAATGATGATATTATAGATGATAATGAAATGAATAATCATGATGATTTATTATTATCAAACAATGAAGACGATTTAGTTAATATCTTGGATACTAATGAAAACTTTGAAGGAGGAGAATATCAACCATTTGTTATAAAAGCAACTTCCCCATTACAACAAGAAGAAGAACAATTATTAAATGATATAGATCAAAATATTATTACTACATTAGAAAATGCTATAGATACTATTAAACAAGATAAACCTATACGTCATGTCCCTGTTCAATTACCATCCCCTACTTCACCTGTTTCTACTTATCTATATTGGGTCGTTGGGTTATTATGTGTGATAATTTTATTTTTTACTTGGAAAAAATCGAAGGTAAGAAGAAAGGTTTTAAAAATAATAATGATATATCTTATATAATATAATAGAGTATAAAAATAAATAAATAATAAATAAGTATAGTGGTAATTTATAAATAATATATGCAAATTTATATACTTTTTTTTATAAAAATAGAAACATTCATTCCAAGAACAGCTTTTACCCATAAATGACAAAAAAAAAAGGGTTAAAAAAGAATGGGTATAAAAAAAATAATCTCCCAATTTCTTTTTTTTAAACTGAAAAAAAGTTTATCATCATTATTGTGTAAATATATATATTATGTAAAAACAACAAATATATATATATATATATTATTTCATCATTACCATTTCTCTCTTATTTTCATTTTTTATTTTCATTTTCACAATTCATTTTGTATAGTTTCCTTTTTATTTTTATTTTTTTTCTCTTTTTTCTATTTATGATCATTTTTAATTATTGGTGAAACCATGTTTTTTTTAATAATAATAAAAGAAAATATAAATCATCTAAATCGAGTAAAATCAGTCAATCAATTAGAATAAGAAAAATGTAAGAAAGAAAAGAAAGAAAGAAAGAAAGAAAGAAAGAATAACAATAATAATAGTAATAAGGCACTATTTTTAAAATATAAATTTATATATTAGGAGATGGTGATAAAAAAAAAATTTCAAGTCTATCTTAATATAAGCTACTCATCATCATTTTTATAAAGAGGACGGATTTAAAAGGAGAGTGAAAAATAGATTACAATAATTATTAACAAACTAACAAACTAACAATTGTTATATTATAATTACAAAGTTATTATTTCTATTATTTTTATATTAGTATATATTTTATTAATATATATTATAATAACAATAATAAAATTATAGTAAAAAGGAGATCTCCCGGTGTAAAAAAGAATTTTTTTTACTCTTGGCACAAATGAAAAAGGGGCTTGAACCTTATATTGAACCTATTTATATAGATGAGTGGGTGTGGTAAGGCATTTCCTACAAGAAAGGAAAGTCATGTGTGTTTTCGAAATGCAGCCAAAAATTAACACCGCATTGTAAAAATTAGTTTAAAAATCCATCAAACTAATTTTTTTTTTTTTAAATCTTTCACTCTCATTTTTTTTTTACTCTCTCTTTCTCTCTCTCTCATTTTTCTTTTTTCTTTTTTCTTTTTTTTTCTTGAAAAAAAAAAAAAACCTTTTACTTTTCACCACCCCCTTCATATATTTATATATCAGATTTATCATTGTTTCAAATTTAAAGGAACCAAAAAAAAAAATGATACAATCACCTATAACCTTATCTTCACCATCATCACCCAATTTGGATATCAAAAAAACACCACTACCTCCAAACATTAACACCAATATTCAAAAGTCTATTTTACCTCAATTGCCTTCCACTTACATTTTACAACAACAACAAAAAGAACCAAAAGGAAAAGAAAAGAAACAATGGATAACAAAAGAATTACCTAATAAACCTAATGATAATAACAGTGAACGAAAAGAAAAAGAAATTGCTGTAGAAGATAATAATCAAATATCTACTATTACACCTCCATCATCATCATGTCCATCCCCATTATTATTAACTAGACAACCATTAGGCTCAACAATGAGTTTACAATCTATGGGTAGTGAACAATTATTAGATCATTCTCATTTAAAACCTGGTGATAAAGCATCTTTATTATCATATTCAGAAACCATTAATATGTATAGAGTCAATGCTAAAAAGACAAATGATATGGAAATTCAATGTGATTTTGCTATCTTTTTAGTAGAAGCAGCTAAAAGATTAGTATCGGAAGAAGATATTACTAATAATAATGAAAATAATAATAATAATAATGATAGTCATTCTTATATCATTGAAGCTGAAAAGTTATTAAAACAAATCGCTACACGTGGCCATAGTCCAAGTCAATATTATTTAGGGAATATGTATGCTTCTGGTTTATTACATAAAAATAATAAATTTGAGTTTGATAGGGCATTTCCATTTTATGTCCAAGCTGCTAAACATCACCATCCTGATGCTGCTTATAGGTATATATATATTTATTAATAATATACTTTTTTATTTATTTATTTATTTGTATTTATTTGTATATATTTATTTATTTATTTATTTATTTTTAATTCTTATTTTTATTTATTTATTTGTTTATTTTTAGAACTGCAAAATGCTATGAAGATGGTTTAGGTACTAAGCGTGATAAAGGAAAAGCTGTACAATATTATAGGTAAAAAAAAATTAAATCTTCTTATTTATCAATCAATCTTTTTTTTTCCTTTCCCCTAAAAATATAATTATAATAATAACTTTTTTCTCTCCTTCTCTCTATCCCCTTAAATGTGTTGATGCTTTATTTATTTATTTATTTATAAATCTTTATATATATATATATATATATATATACATCTGTACTAAAATGATAATATATTTATTTTATTTATTTATTTATTTATTAATTATTTTCATTAATATAGAAAAGCAGCGGCATTAAATCATCCGGGAGCTATGTATAGAATGGGATTGGCGCAAATGAGAGGAGAATTAGGATTATCCGTGAATGTAAGAGATGGACATAAATGGTTAAAAAGATCAGCAGAAGCAAGTACTTTGGAATATCCTCATGCATTACACGAATTAGCACAATTACATGAACGTGGCGTTGGGTCTATTATATTTACTGATCATGATTATGCAATTCGCTTATATCAAGATGCCAGTGATCTAGGCTATGCACCTTCTTGTTTCCGCTTGGGAGAGTGTTATGAATTTGGCAGATTAGGTTGTACAATAGATCCTCGATTATCTATGCATTATTATGGATTAGCCGCCGAACAAGGCCATCCACATGCTTGTTTTGCTTTAACTGCTTGGTATTTAGTTGGTTGCCCTGGTATAATGGAACCCTCTGAACAACAAGCTTTTATTTGGGCTTTAAAAGCCGCTGATATGGGTTTACCTAAAGCTGAATATGCTGTTGGTTATTTTTATGAAGTTGGTATTGGGATTGAAAAAAATGAAGCCAATGCTTACTATTATTATCAAAAAGCTGCTGAGCATGATGAAAAAAGAGCAATTCAACGTTTACAAACTTTTACTTTATCATCTTCATCAAATCATGATGACTCTATTTTAGCTATTCATTCAAATAATTCAACTCCTTTATCTAAAAAGAAAAAATCTTTTATTCAACTTCAAAAAAGAAATTCTACACCTTCTATATTGGATAATGATGTTCTTCCTTCTCCTAATAATAATATCAATAATATTAATAATTATAATAATGATATGCTTTCTTCATCATCTCCTCAATTAGGTTCATTTAATAATAATAATAATAATCAACATCGCCATTCCACTCAATCAACTTTAAATACATCTAAACCAGTTAAATCTTCTTGGTTAAAGAAATGGAAAAATAAATTAAAACACTAATTTCGTTTCTCTTTGTTTAATTTTATTATTTTTTTTTTAATATGCATATTTTTTTATTTTTATTTATTATTAATACTAGTTAATCATTATCCTTATTCGTATTTTTAGTATCAATATATTTATATATTTATATATTTATATACACATTTTTCTTATTATGATTATTATTATTATTTAAATGTTACTTTTATATATATTCTTTTCTTTTTTAAAAAAAATAACCCAATATACGTTCATACCCCCTCCTATCATTTATTTGTTTTTATTTTATCCATTATCGCTTATTATGAATTATATATATATAATATAGTTTTTTATTTTAATATATAGAATAATAACAATAAAATTTATATAACATATTATTATATTCATTATCTGTCAAGATCATTTTTCCTTCTTGTATTTATTACCAATGATATTTTTAAATGAATAGCATGACAACCAAATAAAGTTTTTTATTTGTCAAAATATCTCCTTTCAACATCTAATCTCCTTAATGACTTAATGACTGGGGATAATAGGTCATTTTTACCTCCTAAATAAATCATAGCGTTTTTTAATCGTCCTATTTTTTTTTCTTTCGTTTCATCATTTTATAATTTGTTATCTATTAATGATAATCATCAATGAAGATGGTGATACCATTTTTATTTATTTAGATGTAAAAATAAAAATATAAAATTTCGGAAATTACCAAATAAAATAGTTAACAGGATTTTAAAAGTTGATCAATTTAGAATGAAAAGAAAATTCTATATGTTATATTTTGGTAAAAATAATAAAAAAGAAAAGTGCACAGACGTGTATATATACATATATATCTTGATTATCATATTACATTTTAAAAAAATATTTTGTTGACACCTAGGTGGATTTCAACATTAAATATTTTGATCACGAGTTTCATCTCTTTTTTTTTTTGTATAACTAAAAAAAAAATATAGAAAAGATTATTCCACATAAAAAATCTTTTTAGATCTTAAATAACATCTATTTTTTAAACAACATTTTTTAATGTTTGTTATTATTTTTAGTTGAAAAAAAATGATAACAAAAAAAAGGAGATAAAATAGTTTTCAATAGACGGTTAAATATACTCCAATGAAAAAGATATATGGATAAATGTGGATATAACAGTGACTTTTTATTTATTTATTTACTTATTTATTATTATTATTATTAATTTTTAGATTATCAAAATGAAGAAAAACTATAAACATTATCCCGCTCCAAAAAACCGCACAAAATTTTATGGTGGATACTATATAAATATCTAGAAGGAAAACAAAAACAAATAAAGAAAAAAAATTCTCATGGTAAAGAATTGTTCCATTTATAAGTTGGTGGTCCAGATGTAATATCTATTTTTTTCTACTTTTTTATTTAAATGCCGATTACCGAGGCTTTGCTAACATGAACTTTTTCTATATATATATATATATATATATATATATATATATATATAAATGTATACTCACAATTAAATAATAATAATAATAGGTATTTAAGTTTTAAAGGCTTCATTACTAAAATAATAGTAAATAAAAAAGTTCTAAATAATAAAATATTAAATATTCATATGTAGATCCTTTTAATTAAAACCCTAATCATTATAAAAATATAAAATTAAAATAAGATAATGAGTATTTAGTATTTTAGAAGTATTTTTTTTTCTTTAGTATAATCTGCTACATATTAACCATACTTATTCAGGTAATGGCACACTCTATTTATTTCTATATATTTCTATACTATCACATTGTTTATTTCATCTTCTTAATAAACTAGGTATTTCCTTTTTTTTTGTCATTATATTTGATAATGAAAAAAAAATATTTATACTATTAAGACCTCAAATTTAAAAAATATTAATTGATTTGAAAGATGAATTAAAAATTCAGTAGGTTAATTTTTAGATGAAACATTTATTATTATGCAAGATATATTAATCTATTGCTACGAAAAAAAAGATATTTATCAAACTTTTTGTAACTAAATCTAGTGCTATTCATTAAAACTCCGTAAAGTATCTTTTTTCTTTGTAAAAATCATACATATATATATATATATATATATATATATATATATATTAGTTAAGTAACTGTTAAAATACAAAAATGCATCTGGTATAACAAATAATTTACTCTTTTTATTGTATATAAAAATTGTATAAATAAATGAAGAATGATATAATGATTCTAAATTTAAATATTGATTGATCACTTATTTTCTTTTTTTCTTTTTTTCTTTTTTTCTTTTTTTTTTCTTTTTTTTTTTTGAATATATAAAATAATATTTCTGATTAAGATAGTAGGTATTTATAAAGTTGATTTAACCATTTTATTGTTAGGAAAATCATGCAAAATTCAAAAAAAATTGCCACCAGGTTGAAACATATAAATAATGATTTTTTTAAAACTCCGTATGTTTACTTTTTTTATTTTGTTTAAAGCATTATTTTTCATTCTATTTAATATTATTTTTGTTTATTATTTATTTATATATATATATATATATAAATGTCAACTCAAGAGAATCAAAAAACTGAAAAGAAAACAACTTCAAGTTTAAGTGCAAAAACACTATTAGTAGGATCAGCTGGAGCATTTGCAGCTGGAGTATTTGGAGCTATATGGTATACAAAAAGAAAACAAGCTAAACAATCAGTAGAAAAACTTTTACAACACCAACAACAACAACATCCTGTAGAAACAATAAATAAAAACATACAACAACAACAAACAATATGTCATAACTTACCAAATGAATATAAACCTCCTGCTATGACAGCTGCTGAATATGAGCTTTCTAAAAAACAAGCTCGTTTTTTTGCTTTTAAAACCTTAAGTTATGGTACTTTATTAGCTTTTTCAGGTGCTGGCGTTTTAGCTGCTATTGTAGGTTATTGGTTGGATGTTCGTAACGTAAAGTATATATGTTATATATAAATATATTATTATTATTATTATTATTATTATTATTACTTATAAGTAACTGGGTATATATATATACTTAAGTGATTATTTTTCATTAACAATATATTATTTTTTATAGTTTCAAGAATTCTCCGACAAATTACATGTCATAATTCCTGAACGTACATCTAAGTTAAGACGTTATTTAGGAGGAAAAGATTTTAAAATGACAGATGCTGAAGAACAAGAATTAGAGGATATATTAGAAGAAATAACAACTGATGAATGAATAATAATATATATATAAATATACATTTGTTATTGCATTGTAAATAAATAACAATTCCTTTTTTTTATTGATCAATAGAATTTTATTTAATAATCACAGATTAAATTTTCTATAAACTTTAAAAAACGTGTTTTACGTTCATATAAATTATAATGACATGATGATATCAATTCTATAGTTCCATTTTTTTTTTAAGATAAGTCTGTCTGATCTATAAAATAATAACTTGGGTCATTTCCTTTTCCTATATAACTTAATTACGTTTTAGATCGCGATATATTCTAATCTGAGATCGAATAAAAAAAAATACATAGCCCAACACATTATAGAATTATGTTATTGTTGATTCTATTTTATTATTATTTTAAATAATAATCATTTATTATCATTGATTCATTTATTTTTCATATGAAATGACGACAATCACATTGATGAAATGATAAAAAAAGAAAAAATGTTATGCTAATTTAATTTTATGCCTACGTCATTAATATACAGGTATATACATTTATATATTTTAATATTTAATAAATGCATTTCATAATCACTTATATATATCAAATAATAATAATAATAATAATTGATATCAGACTTTTATTACAGTTTCATAAATAAAACTCTTTATCAATCGAACACCGCCTTTTTTTTTTTTTTTGCGCTAACAAATTATAAACTAAAAATGATATCCAATCGATAAAATAAAATGCAGTAATAGTTATATGATGTCATTAATTAGTTTTCGGAGTGGGTACTTTTTTTTTCTTAAAATATAAAAAAAGATTACTCGAGTTATATATATATATATTGATTTATATTATGATTTTCATTATTGAACCTTTTTATTATTAAAAAAAAGAAAAATTATATATTTAAAGAAATATAAATCTTTATATGGTTTTAATTTTAACTTTAAAAAAACCCAATCATATGATGATGTAAAAATTTAAAAATTTCAATAGTCAAAAAACTATTTCTGTATATATATAATACAGTGTGATACAATTTTTTTCATATTTAAATTCCGAACACGCCCTGAACTTGATAGTTAATACTTGTCTCCTATATTAAGTAATCATATATCATAGTTTTTTTTTCTTTATCTATTTAATGCTTTGCTTTTATTCTTTTTTCCTTCTTCTTCTTTTCTTTTTTTTCTTTCTTTCGATTATTTATTTTTACTTAATAATAATTTAAAATATAATGTCAGCTGAAAATACTCCTAAAGAATCTCTTACACCCATCACTACTACTACTGATCTTACTACTCATGAATTAGCTACTCAATTTGCTGCTACTCTTGGTCAACTTTCACCTTCTAATAAAACACCTGTTGAAGAAGAACCTGTTCATAAATGTAAAGATTGGGCTTTATTAAATGATCCTGTTATTCATACTGAACGTTTAGATAGCATTCGTCAAAAGAAAGGTTATATTATTGATATGGATGGTGTTATTTATCACGTAAGCTTATAAATATATATATATGTAGGAAATTTTTATTCTTTTTATTTAATATTAATATATATAATGATTATTTTATTTTTATAGGGAAATAATCTTTTACCTGGTGCTAAAGAATTCGTTGACTTTTTAAAGAAAAATAATAAGAAATTCTTATTCTTAACAAATAATTCTGCTCCTACTCCTCGTGAATTACAAGCTAAATTATATCGTCTTGGTATTGATGTTACTGAAGAAAACTTCTTTACTTCTGGCCAAGCTACTGCTTACTTTTTAAAATCACAAATGCCTGAAGTAAGTATAATATTATATACACACACACACACATATATATATATATATATATATATATTGATATTTATTTTTAATTTATTAAATATTTATATTTATAAACTAGGGTGGTACTGTTTATGTTATTGGTGAACCTGGCCTTGCTTATGCTTTATATGGTATGGGCTTCTACATGAATGATCATAATCCTGATTATGTTGTTTTAGGTGAAAGTGCTAGTTATAACTTTGAAAAAATCACTAAAGCTGTTCAATTAGTACAAAATGGTGCCAAATTAATTTCTACTAATTTAGATGTTGAAACTTTAGATTCAAAAGGACGTAAAATTGTAAGTAAATTTTTTTTATATGAGACAGGAACAAAAAAAAAAAGAATAAAAGAATAGTTGACTAAATATTTATATATATATATATATATATTTACTATTTATAGCCTGCTACTGGTGCTTTTACTGCTTGTATTGAAATGGTTACTAAAACTAAGGCATTCTATTGTGGTAAGCCATCTGCTTTAATTATGAGATATGCTCAAAGAGTACTTGGTTTAAGTCGTCTTGAAACTTGTATTATTGGTGATCGTATGGATACAGATATTGTTGCTGGTATTACATCTGAAATTGATCCTGTTTTAGTATTATCTGGTGTTACTGATATGAGTGAAGTAAAGAGCTTCGCTTATCGCCCATTTGTTATCTTAGGTGGTGTTTATGAAATTCCCAATGAAGATGAAAAAAATGTTGTATCTGAATCTGATTTAGAAGAAGCCGCTAGACGTGCTTCTTTTCTTTAAATTTAAATATAAGGATTCCAATCCTATAATATATCATCCTCTTTTTTATTTTTATTACCTTTATTCCTTATTTTGTAGTTATTTAATATTATACATTTTATTTTTCTTAATATATTTGATATTAGTTTATATATAGACTTTTTTTCATATAATTTAATTTTTTTATATACATATATATAAATATGCATTTTTATTTTTTTATTTTATCATTTCATTTGCAAAAAGGTTGATCATATTTTGTCATTTCTTTTTATATATATGAATTCATTAAAACAAATAAAAAAATAATAATCATAAACTCTTATAACTTACAATAACGATGCTTGATTTTTAAATCATTTATTTTTTTTAAAAAAATAGACAAAGTAATGCCAAAAAAGGAAATGGTGGAAGTTTTATGAATGGAGTTTTAAAGAGGGTAATTTTTTTTTTGTATTTTTTTTTTTACATTCTTTCTCTTTCTTTTATTTATTTTATTTTGAGCAAATTATCATACATAATGACAAGTTGGTATATTGAATGGGACAATGGTATATATTTATAAGTGTATTTTTTCTTGATTCTTATATTTTTACTTATTTATTTTTTCTTTGCTTTTCTTTTCGTCTTAGAAAAAAAAAATACTTCTTATTTCATATTATTAACTTTTGTTTATTTATTGCTTTTATTGTTAATTTTTATTATTCGATTTTTACAATAAAATAGATGTTGATATTTCTCTAAATAGTTTTATTGATCGAGAATTGAATAATACAAAAGCACCACGTAGTTATAATCGCTTTTTTAAAAATTTGAAGCAAGAAATTGGAAATATAACAACTCGAGTCAATGATTTATCAGAAGATATTCTTAAAGCAAATGCAGAACGAGATAATTATAGAGAATATTATATAACTCTTCAAAAGAGCTATAATGATTTAACAGAATTATATAAAAAAGAACATTGTTTAAGAATGGAAAAGGAAGTTGCTTTATTAGAAGCTTGGAAACAAGTGGGCGAACAAAAGGAATTAGTGAAAAATGAAGAAGAAAAAGTTGAAAAATTAACTACCGAAATTGAACAACTTAAAAAGGAACTGGAAGAAGCAACAAAAAATAACAACGACAACCGCAGTAGCAATGACAATAATGATAAAAATGTTGCTGTTAATGTTAATGATAGCGATAATAATATTATTACTAATAATAATGAAAATCATAACAGTAATCAATTTGAAATGAATAGTAGTAATAATGACAATAAAAATAACAATAATAACAATAATAATAATGGTATTGTTAGAAATCAGCATGAAGAGCGTAATGATATACCAAACTTGAGAACTGCAATTATGCAACTATCAAATCAGTTCAATGAATTAAAAAAAGAAAATAATAGACTAAGAGATACTTATCAACAATCTTTGAAGACCAATGAAATGCTATCTCATCAATCCAAATCTCTTGAAGCACAGTTATTACAAACTGCTCAACAACGACAAAGCTTAGAAGGTCAATTAATAGATCAACTTAAAACTATTAATCATTTAAGGAATCAAGTATCAACTTCAGAAGAATTACATGCTCAATCTTCAGCTATTATTAGTCAATTTCAAAAAATAAATCAGGAATTACATAATTATAAAATGATATTTGCTTCTATATGGAAATTACCTGAAGGTGTTAATCTTTTAAGGAAGATGTATACTAATCCTGAACTATTACAACCTATGAGAAATCTTTTTCAACTCCATTATTCTCAAAATATATCACCACAGCAATCAATGATAAATAATAATGCTTCACATATGAATAATGGCCCAACTATTTCTTTTCTACCTCAAAATTCGAATAACTCTAATAGCTCTAATAACTCTAATAACTCTAATAATTCTACAACAAATTCTAATCAAAATTATCGTCATCAGTAATCATTATATATATATTATAATATATACTATTTTATTTTATGTTTTTTCCTTTATTATATTACTATTATTATTATAATATAAATATACATATTTATACATATATAAATATGTATATTAGTTTGGTATACCCACATTTTTTATTATATTATTATTATTATTATTATCAATCCATAGATGATGTCTCTTCATTACTATATATATATTTCATACATTCATATATTCAACAATATACTTTAAAAAATAATTACATTGACTTAAAAATATTATTTTTTTTACTCATACATCTATTAGGCTAAATGTAAATTATTAGACAATGATAATTTCTATATAAAAATAAAAAATTGAGATAAGTTTAATACAAATAATTATATAAATATATTTTATTTTTAATGATATTATTGTTATGTTATATATAACTATTATTAATTTTAATAATAATATTAATAAAAAAAGAAAGAAAGAATAAAAAGAAAAATAAAAAGAAGAAAATAATATTAATTTAATCGATTTTAACGAAGATCGTCAGAGTCTACTGATTTTTTAATTTTCAATAAAATAGCAGTCTTCCAATTATCCAATCTTGTTAATTTATCATAATCATATACTACTTGAGTAAATTGGTCAACATCACCATTTTCTACACTTTCAAGAATTCCCTATTATATATATATTCTATTTAGTAACTAATACTTATATATATATATATATATAATCTCTTATTATATACCTTAAGTAAGCTGTATTCACGGGTTGTTTCAAATGACATATCCATACTACAATAACTATTCAATGCTTGTTGTGTTTTTACTAAATCCTATTATTAATATAATATATATAATTATTATATATATATATATATATATATATATGTATTGTTTTTTATTATTATTTACCCCAGTGCATAAATGACATAATCCAGCCTTCAAAAAATATTCTTTTAATGACCATTTTAATAAAGCATCATCTACTGAAGCGGCAGCTACTCTTTCGAATTTTTCGATGGCAACATCAAATAAACCTAAATCTGCAGCAATATGAGCTACCTTTAATGTACATTTATTAGCCAATCTATATTTTGAAGTAAAGTAATTAAATAAAGTTGATATGTAATTAATATAACTATATATATAAAAGTTTATCATATTAAATTCTAATAATATTACTTACGCAGGAGATTCATCAGCAGCAAATAAATCTGAAGCTTGATTATAAGCATCATAAGCACCTTTTGCATTATCCAATTCTCCTTCATATAATTCTGCTATTTCTTGATAATGTCTAGCTGCTGATCTAAAATTACCACCTTCTTGATCAAGACTAATAGCTTCTTTTAAAGAATTAACAGCGGCTATATATTTTAAAAAATATGTATATTAAAAAAATCGTTATATTAAAAAAATAGCATATATGTATATACATATATTTTCCACTTAAGTAAATTCTATTTATATATATATATATTCACCCATTGTTTATTATTACTATCTTTTTCTTTTTCTATATTATTATTGTTACCTTGAGGATCTTGACGTTTATAACATTTAGCAGCACTTTCAAATGCTCTAGAACCATCAAATTTAGCACCGTTTCCACGTTGATATAATTTAGCTGCTTCAGTAAAAGCGTCACCGGCTTGGGTCCCTGTTTATAATTATTATTAAAATATAACCAGTGAAATGTTGATGATAATAATTAAGGTAGTTAGATGATAAAGCACTTATATTATATATATATATATTGTATAAGAATGTATGAATATTTATTACATTGTTGTGCCAATTTAAACATATTGCCGGCTTTTTCGTAAATTTCTGCTGCATCTTCGTATTTATTAGATGGCCCAAAAAAAGACCAAGAGTTTAATTTTTTTTGTGCTTGAGCTATAAGATCTTTAGCTTGTTGTTCAGAACCACCTACCATTGTATGTTATCTATTTTATAGGTTATTGTATATAATTCTTTATTTTGGTATGTATTATAAAATTATATTTTACACTTTGCTTTTTCAAGTATTTGATATATTTCTTTAAAAAATAAAAAAAGGAAAAGAAAGAACAAAAAAGAAAGAAGGGAAAAAAATAACGGGCTTATCAAATATATATATTTATATATATATATATATATTTGTTAAAAAAAGAAGTTAAAAAGAAAAGAAAAAGGAAAAAAAAATCTTGCACTAATTTTCTTTTTAAAAATGACCACCAAAAAAATTTAAACACAATAAACCCTTTTTTATTCAAGAATAAAATATGTACCCTTTAATAAAAACAGTTAAACCCGCTAAATAATAAGTTACATGTAAACCAACAAAAAGAATATATTAACGAACAATTATTTTATTGCTATTGTTTGCTTTTTATAATTATTTTTTATAGTATTATAGTATTTAATGGATGACGTATTGAAAAAAATTGTTAAATAAATATTTATATATATATATAACGTATATTTGAATATATACTAAAAAAAAAAAGGAAGTAATATGAATTGAAAGAGAAATATATATAAGGTGTAAAACTATTTTACATCTTCATTGGTTGAGGTTGTGCAGAGGCTTTTTCTAATTCGGCTCTATTTATATGATAAAATAAAATATAAAGGTTATTATTATTATTAATATTATTGTTTTTATTTCAGATTCATAATATTACGTGTTTATGTAAAAACTACGTGTTCTATTCATTTTTTTTCCTCTCTTTATCCTTTTCATACTCTTATTTTATTATTATTAATTATTACTTTAATTGTTGTGAGAAATCATCTTCGATATCATCATCATCCCAATTATCTTCCCAATAATGTGTGTCATCTTTATCTTCGTCTCCATCGGCCCAATCTATTAAAGAAAAAAACAGGTTAAGCCATAAAATCCTTTAATACTGACGTTATTGAGATCCTTTTTTCTTTTTTTTTTTTTTTTTTTACCTTCAGCATCAAATTCTTCAAATTCATCGTCTTCTTCTAAAGCTCCTAATTGAGCAACTGTTTTTTTAGTAGGATCTTGTGCTTGTGCTTGTGTTTGTGATTCGGTTGGAGCTGCCATATTTATATAGGTATATATATTTTTTTGCTTAATAAGAAAATAAAAGGAAACAGAAAGAAAAAGGATTCAAGAAAAAAAGACCTTTAAAAAACCAATTTAAAATTCCGTTATTTTTTTTATCCAATTAAAGTCCACATGAAAAAAAATAAGTTGTTTCTTCTTTTTTCTTTCTCTTTTCGTTTTTCTTTTTCTTTTCACTTATCATAAAAATAATAAAATATGTCTTTAAAAGAACTTTCACGTAATAAAGTATTTGATGGCAATCTTATTAAATATGAACATGGTTCTAATGAGCTTGAATGTAATATGAAGTTTAATATTTTCCTTCCAAAAGAATCTCAACGCCATTCAGTTCCTGCTATTTACTTTTTATCTGGTTTGACATGTACTGAAGATAATTTTATTCAAAAAAGTGGCGCTATTGCTGAAGCCGCCAAACATGGTGTTGCCCTTATTGCTCCTGATACTAGTCCACGTAAATATTCTGATAAAAAAACAATAAGCAATATATTTGTATTATATATAAGTAGATATCAACCCAATTTTTTTTTATATACATACGCGCGTATATATCTTTACGTTTATATTAGGTGGAGTATCTATTGAAGGTGATAGTGACTCTTGGGATTTCGGAACAGGTATTTTTTTTTTAATACGATGTTTTTGATAAATTTGAGAACGCTGAAAAAAGTTTTGGAAAACCTAGAATACATGTAAAATGCAATAGTGTATACAAAAAAAAGAGATCATATATTTATCTCGAGTTTTTCAAAACTTTTTTTAACATTTCCCAAATTTATAGGAAATACCATACATATATTATTATATTTTCATTTTATTAAGTTATATCTATATTTTATATAGGTGCTGGATTTTATTTAGATGCTACTGCTCCTAAATGGGCTAAACATTACCGTATGTATTCTTATATCACAAAAGAACTTCCTACTTTAATTAATGATCAATTACCTATTGTAAGTTAACTATAATCATTAATATTATTGTTATTATGTAAAGGATAAGTGTTTCTTAAAAACCCTTTATTTTTTTCTATATTTATATAAAATTAGGATGGTTCACGCGTATCTATTATGGGTCATAGGTATGTAGATCTTATAAATAAAGTAATTTTATGAACAATATGCTGATTTTTTTTCTTTTTTTTTAGTATGGTAAATTTAAATTTGATAATAAATAAAAAAGTAAAAGTAATTTATAAGGATTTGTTAAATGTACATATAATAAAATTGAATAGGGTGGACATGGTGCGTTGACAATTTACATAAAAAATCCTACTGAATATAAGGTAACAATAATATATTAAATGACTATAGAAAAAAATAAGAAACTGACTTTAAAACTTTATTATTAATAGACTGTATCAGCATTTTCACCTATTGCTAATCCAATAAATTGTCCTTGGGGTCAAAAGGCATTTTCTGGTTATCTTGGTGATGATCAAGAAGAGTGGAAGAAATATGATACTGTTGAATTACTTAAAGAATATAAAAATCTTAACGTAGATGTTTTAGTTGATGTGGTAAATAAACAAATGAACAACTATAAATAATAATAAATAAAATAGATGATATGTAAATTAATGAAAATGTTTAAATTAATGTAATAGGGTACTGCTGATAATTTCTTGGAACGTGAGCTTAAAATTGACACTTTAAAACAAACAGTTGATTCACTTGGATATTCTTCCAAATGGAATATTAGATATCAAGAGGGCTATGATCATAGCTATTTCTTCATTTCAACATTTATTGCTGACCATATTCAACATCATATCAAATATTTGAAATAATTAATAATAATAGCAATAATAATTATAATAAATCTAATACAGCTTTGATTACAGAACTTTAAAAATTTGGGGTATAAACTCATTCTTTAATATTTTTAAAAGTATTTTACATAATATTAAAATTCGTTATATTTTGTTACTACTAATATTATTATTATTATTTAAAAACAAAAGCATCATTTTTTAATATCACTTGACAAGAGAAAATGGATCATTAGCTACAAAAAAATCCTTTCGGAGTTTAAAAGTGACTAAATTTAAAAAAAATACCTATTCGTTTTTTTTACCTGTCTTTCTCTTTCTCTTTTTATTTTATTACTTTATTATTCTATTTAAAATATCAATCCATGGCTGGTAGAAATCCAAGAGGAGCGGTCTTGGATCAAAAATATTATGAATCAAAAGATATTATATCATATTTTGATAATCTATGTGAACCATTATTAGCAGAATTACGATTACAAAAAAATGGAAGCGATCTTCAATTTGATGCACGCGATTTATCTATATTTATTGGACAGCTACAGCAATTTCAACAAGAAAACTTAGGTATATTTAGTAAACCAACTAGTAATTTACCTCTTCGTATACCTGCTCGATTATTTAAAATGAATCATCCATCAGCTGTAAATAATACTAGTGGTAGTGGTAGTAAAAAAAATAAAAAGAAACCATCTTATACAACGCCATTGTCTTTTAAACAGCATCCTCTTTATATCATATTACTAGCTGCATATATTTTTAGAATTAAACATAATTGGAAAAAATGGGAATTAAATAATCCTTCTAAAAAGTTAAAAAATTTTGAACTTATACAGTTTATTCGCACCTATTTAATTAAGCAAAAATTTATTATACCTCCAAAAATATTATTAGATAAATCAGTACCAAATAATGCAAAAAAAACCATTCAATCACTTGTTAAGAAAATTAATGGTAATAAAAAATAAACAGATAAATAGAGGAAAATAATGCAAACATACATATATATATATGCTAATATTTTTTTATGAATATAGGCCAAATAACAGATAAGATTAATAATGCGACACATGTTTTACATGGATCATTACACGATTATAATGAAGTTGATGAAGATTGGTTTAGAACATTAGAAAAAAAGGATAGTAAAGTACTTGTTCATTGGTGGTATTATCCAGATTCATATGATAGTTGGTTAATACAAACAGATCAATTTGAGGATCCTGAAGAAGCACCTAGTCATCATGGTCCTTGGCATTTAAATTGTAGATGGTTGCAAGATTCGGTGAAATTTAATGAGCTAATGAATGAAGAAGATTATGAGGATATTGAATCAGACAATAAAGAAGAATATGACCAACAAGAAGGAGAAGTGGGGGAAGAAGAAATGGAAGAAGAAGAAATAGAAAATGGTGATGATGATGATGAAGAGGAAGAGGAGAAAGAAGATGAAGAAGCAGAAGTAGAAGATGAAGAAGAGGAAGAAGAGGAAGAGGAAGAACAACAAATAGATGAAGATGAAGATGAAGAAGACGAAGAAGAGGAAGATGTAAATATGATAAATAATAATGACAACACAAATCAACAATTATTAATAGATGATGAAAAGTCAATATCAAGTACACCAACAACAACAAATACATCTGCTAGAAAAAAATCACCAAAAAGAAAAATAAGTGAAGCATTTGTTGATAATTCAAGCGTAATGGATGAAGATGATGATAATAATACTAATATACAGGATGATGATACACTTTCTCAATCAACTTATACGAATATACCAATCTTAGATATAAATACTCAACCATCTGTTAAAATTAGAGAAGTAGATATTGAGCGTCCAACAATAGGTAGTCGTCAAAGAAAAAATGAATTTGAACCTTATATTAATGGCGATATTACAAATGTTTCACAATACACTATAAAATACATTGACGTGCCACCATCAGCATCAAAAATAGGGGATAGTAACCATTCTAATATGGTGATTGATGATAAGGAAGAAAACGGTAATTTTTAATTTTCATATATTTATTTTTATTAGAAGAAAAAAGGATTGAAATACTTACGAATATATATATATATATATATATATATATATAATTGTAGAGTTCTCCATCTTATATAATACAAAACCTCAAGACTATAAAGATATATATAAACCTGATTGGTTAGATTTAGAAAAAGTGACTGACATAGAAAAGCTGGCAATTCCTGAATTCTTTGATGATCACCGAGATGATTATATAAAGTATCGTAATTATATGGTGGAAACATATTATTCAAACCCTGCTTATTATCTTACTATATCTACATGTAAACTAGCTTTTCCAGATGCAGATTTATTATCTTTAGTTCGTATACATAGTTTTTTAGAATTATATAATGTTATTAATTCTCAGGTAATAATTATAGTAACGATCAAAGAATAATATTAAACATTATCTTGAGTAATCGTTTGTGCCATTTCTTTTTTTCTTTTAAAAAAATAATAGATTGACCCTCGCCGTCGTATATATAATCCAATTATTGATAGTGAACCTGAAGCACATATGGAAATCAACCCACAAAGATCATTGGAGATAGTAGATAATGTAGACTTACCTAAATTACGTAAATTAATGTATGATGCATCAAGATTAGATAAAGTTAAAAGTGCATGGGACCTTAAAATAGAAGACCCTATGAATGCTGACCAACAAAGGCTATTTAAATGTTATCACTGCCATCAAAGCTGTAATTCAATTCGATATCAAAGTCTTAAAAGATATGATTTGTACTTATGCATTGATTGCTTTGTTAATGGTCGATTCCCATCAGTATATTCCAGTAACGATTTCTTACGTATTGATGAAGAAACAAACGGCAGTAATAATATTAACAGCAACTTCCTTAGTAGTATAAATATGAATCTTGGTGGAATTAGTAATGAACCAGAAATTGATGAAGAATGGACAGATGAAGAAATTTTAAGATTATTAGAGGGAGTGGATCAATATGATGATGACTGGTTAATGGTATCAGAACATGTTGGAAGTAGAACAAAGGAACAATGTATTATACAATTTTTACAAATGCCTATCACTGATGATTTTTACAATATTAAACTTTCAGAGGAAGAATTGGATGAAATACCTTTTGCTAATACACCTAATCCAATTATGACCATGGTAACTTATTTAGCAGCTCATATTAATCCTGGAGTAGCAGGTATTGCAGCCAAAGTAGCTATGAAAGAATTATTAAATGCTTCAAAAAATGAGAAAACTATTGATAGTAATAATGGCGATGATAGTAATAATTCAATGGATAAAAAGAAAATGAAGCAAGAAGAGGAAGAAGATATTAAAATAGAGGAAGTAGAAGATGACGATATGGATATTGATCAAAATAACAACAATAGTGATGACGAAAATAAACCTGCCTTTTCAAAAGAGGTTACTTCCGCAGCCACTTTTGCAGCATTGAAAGCAGCAGCTGTTCACGCCCGTAAATTATCAAATTACGAAGATCAAGAAATTCAACATTGGGTAAGGTTAGCTGTTAAAACAATGGTAGATAAATTAACTTTAAAGGTAAATAGTAATAATAATGTAAGAAGGAAGAATGAAAGAACATGAGAGAATAATAAATTAAATTTTATTTGGTTATATAAATAGCTTCAACAATATGAAGAGTTTGAACAAGCTTTAGAAAATGATTATCAAGAAGTTGAAAAAAATATCACTATTTTACAAACTTCATTAGATAATTTACGCCAACAACATTTTCCATTACCTTCAACTTCAGAACCTCAACAAACTACAGGCAATACAGAACCAACACCTTCTACTTCAAATAATAATTAATTATGTATATTAAATAATAATACTCTTTAACATTTTAAAACATTGTATTTTTTTTAATTATTCCCTCATTGTACAGCTTTTTTACTTTTTTTTATCTTACATATAAATAATAATTATCCATTTTATCATCTTAACTATAGTATTAAGTATGACTCATATATATATATATATATATATATTTATATCTAAAATGACTACAAATTTATATTCATATTAAATATTCTTAATGATCATTATTTGATAAAGTCAGGTGCTCACGAATTTATTTTATTTTTTTGATTTCTATATTTGAAAGACTATAAATTTTAATATTTCTTGTTTCCTATTTTTTTTATATTTCTTTCGCAATTCTTTTATATATATATATATATATAACCATTAATTGATTTTTTTATATTTTATTGTTATACCAACACAATAAGGTAAATTTATATATATACTAACAAATTAATTTTAGCTAATGCTAATAAAGTGAATTTAAAGCGTTTATATACTTGTCTTTGTTCCTTTCCAAATATATTTGCATTATAACAAGCCACACTCTGTTTTAAACACAGCTCAGTTTTAATTTTTTATTGGATACTTATATGACACATATTTTTATTTTACCCTTTTATTTTTTGTTGTCCCTCTTTTTTCTTCTCTTTTTTAAAAAAGGTATTTATTTTACTGTCAGTAAATTAATTATGTCTACAGAAGCTCCAAAGGTAAATGATAACAAAGAATAAATAAAATAATACTGGCAATAAAAAATAATAGTAATAAAAAAAGAATATATATATAGTTTTTGAATAATAATAGTAATATATTTTTTTCTATTATATTTTACTTTGACAACACGTAATATTTCAAACAAAATAAAAATAGACAGCTAAACGTGATCATCTTAGAAGTTTGGAAGGAAAGGCACGCAGCCTTTGGGATGAACATAAGTCTTTTGAAATAAATGCACCAACTGTTGAAGAACACGCTAGTAGTGATGACCTTCATTCAGCTTATCCTAAATTTATGGCCTGTATGCCTTATCCTTACATGAATGGTCGTCTTCATTTAGGTCATGCTTTCACTTTCTCTAAAGTCGACTTTGCTGTTGGTTATGAACGTATGAAAGGTAAACGTTCTCTTTTACCTCAAGGTTTCCATTGCACTGGTATGCCTATCAAGGTAATGTAGTTTATTATTGTTTTAAAAACTAGAAATAAGGAAGGACATATATGAATATAAAATATGAATTAAAGGTGCTTTATTTTAAAGGAAAAGAAAAAAAAAAGAAAAGAAAGGATAATAGTTATAAGAGAAAAAAAATTAATACTAACGTGTGTTTAATTTCATTATATAGGCTTGTGCTGATAAATTAAAACGTGAAATGGAATTATTTGGAAAGAATTTTGAAAAATATGATGAAGCTCAACTTTCTAACCAACTTGAAGAAAAAGCAACAGTAGCTAAAAAGAGTAAAGTTGCAGCAAAGACAGGCAACGTCACCTATCAATTCCAAATCATGCTTCAATTAGGTATTCCAGTAGAAGAAATTCATAAATTCGCAGATCCTTATTACTGGACAGAATATTTTCCACCTCAAACTATTAATGATTTAACAGCATTTGGATCTAAAGTTGATTGGCGTCGTAGTTTCATTACAACTGATGCTAATCCTTATTATGATGCCTTTGTACGTTGGCAAATGAATAAACTTAGAAAAATGAATAAGGTTAAGTTTGGTGAAAGATATACTATTTATTCTCCTTTAGATCAACAACCTTGTATGGATCACGATCGTCAATCTGGTGAAGCTTTAAATCCCCAAGAATATACTGGTATTAAAATAAAGGTTTTAGAATGGTCTGATTTAGCTAAAGAAGCTTTAGGTTCTTTCCAAGATGCCCTTAAGGATAAAACTGTTTATTTAGTAGCTGCTACTTTACGTCCTGAAACTATGTATGGTCAAACTAACTGTTTTGTTGGTACTGATATTACTTATGGTATCTATCAAGTCAATGATCAAGAAGCTTATTTAGTCACTGAACGTGCTGCTAGAAATATGGCTTTCCAAAAAATCTTTGATAAAGAAGGTGTTCTTCGTAAATTGGCTGATATTAAAGGTGACGCTATTGTTGGTACTAAGATCCATGCACCTTTAAGTATTTATCCTGCTGTATATGTTCTTCCAATGGAAAACGTTTTACCAACCAAGGTATTTAAAAAAAGAAAATTTATACATGAAAAAAAAGGATGAAAGGAGATCATATAAATTATTTTTATTCTATTTATCTAATTTTTATTATTTTTATTTGGATTGTATATATATATATATAGGGTACTGGTGTTGTTACTTCAGTTCCATCTGATTCTCCTGATGACTATGCTACTCTTCAAGATTTGAAAAAGAAATGCGCTTATTATAAGGTACAACCTGAATGGGTGGATTTTGAACCTGTTCCTATTATTGAAACACCATCTTATGGTAACCTTACAGCTCCTAAATTATGTCAACTTAAAAAGATCAATTCTCAAAAGGATCGTAATGCACTTGCTGAAGCTAAAGAATTAGCTTATAAGGAAGGTTTCTATCAAGGTACAATTATTATTGGTGATTTTAAAGGTACCAAAGTTCAAGAAGCTAAGAATAAGATTCGTGATTTATTAATCAACTCCAAGGAAGCCTTCATTTATAATGAACCTGAAGGTTTAGTTATGTCTCGTTCTGGTGATGAATGTGTTGTTGCACTTATGGACCAATGGTACCTTGATTACGGTGAACCTGAATGGAAGGCTCAAACTGAAAAATGTTTAGCTCAAATGGAAACTTTCACTTCTGAAACTCGCCATCAATTTGAACAAACTTTAGATTGGTTAAATCAATGGGCTTGTGCTCGTAGCTTTGGTCTTGGTACAAAATTACCTTGGGATAAACAATTCTTAGTAGAATCACTTTCTGACTCTACCATTTACATGGCTTATTATACTGTTGCTCATCTTTTACATCAAGGTTCTCTCAATGGATCTACTGTTGGTCCTGCTGGTATCACTGCTGAACAAATGACTGATGCTGTCTGGGATTATGTCTTCAAACTTGGTCCTTATCCTGCTGATGAAGCTAATGTTCCTTCTCAAGCTAGCTTGGATAAATTAAGACGTGAATACGAATATTTCTATCCTTTAGATGTTCGTTGTTCTGGTAAAGATTTAATTCCTAACCATTTAACTTTCTTCTTATATAATCACACTGCTATGTTCCCTGAAGAAAAATGGCCTCGTGGTGTTCGTTCTAATGGCCATTTAATGTTGGATTCTAAGAAGATGTCTAAATCTACTGGTAACTTCATGACTATGGATGAAGCTGTTAATAAATATGGTGCTGATGCTACTCGTTTTGCTCTTGCTGATGCTGGTGATTCTGGTGAAGATGCTAACTTTGAAGATGCTACTGCTAATGCAGCTATTTTACGTTTATACACTCTTTTGGAATGGTGTGAAGAACAAATCAAATCTATTGATACCCTTCGTACTGGTGAATATAACTTCTTTGATCGTGTCTTTGAAAATGAAATGAACAATAACATCCAATTAGCTGATCAATCTTATAAACTTACTCACTATCGTGATGCCGTTAAATACGGTGTTTATGAATTCCAATCTTCTCGTGATAATTATCAATTGGCTTGTGCTGATATTGGTATGCACAAAGATTTAGTCTTGAATTATATTACCAATCAAACTCTTCTTCTTTCTCCTATCTGTCCTCACTGGTCTGAACATGTCTGGAAAGATATTCTCAAGAAAGATGGATTGGTTGTTGATGCTACTTTCCCTGCTGTTACTTCTCCAGTTGATGAAGTTCTTTTAGCTTCCATCGCTTATGTCCGTAAAACTATTAAAGCCATCCGTGATACTGAAGCTAATTCTCAAAAGAAAAAGAAGAAAGGAAAAGCTGATGAAATTACTTATAACCCTAGTCAACCTAAATCTCTTAAGATCTTTGTTGCTTCCAAATTCCCTGAATGGCAAGAAGAATGTATTGCTGCTCTTAAAGCTAATTATGATACTGTAAGTTTTTTATTATTATTTAAAAAAATAAAGTATAGTAAAAAAAGAATAGTATATTTATATTCTTATATATTATATATATAGGCAACTGGTAAGTTTGATGATGTAAAGGTTCGTCAAGAACTTGGTGCTAAAGGTCTTCTCAAAAATAAAAAGACTATGCCATTTGTTCAAGAACAAAAGGTAAATATCATAAATTCAGTAATAAAAGTAATAATAACAATAATACTATTATTAATAATAATGCTAACTTTATATGTAATCATCAATAGAAAATGATTGAAAAGAATGGTCCTGTAGGATTTGATCGTGCTTTACCTTTCAGTGAAGTTGACACTCTTGAATTAGCCAAGGATGAAATTAAACGTAATCTTGGTTTCCATACTGTCACTATTTTGAAATCCGATGGTGAAATGACACCTGAAGATGCCAGAAATGCTGAAATTGCTGTACCTGGTCAACCTTCTTATTCTTTCAAGAATGAATAGATTCAATATAATATAATATAATATATATATATAATTGTACTTAAAATCATCTACATTTACTTTTATAAGATAATGTAGGTTTTTATTTTTATTTTTCCAAGTTTTAATTGCTTTTGTTTTTTTATATTATATATATTTATTAAATTTAATATATATACTTTTTTTTTGTTTTCATTTTTCAATTACAATTATTGTTATAAATTGTTACATATATGTATTTTTTTTCCTCCACATTTTTATATAAATATATTTTCATATACACACACACTAATAAAAAATAATAATATTGTTATTATTTTGTAAAAAAAAAGAGTGAATAGTATTAATATTGAATTTATTTACGTTTTTTTTTTAAATAAACTATTATTAAAAAATTGAATAATTTAATCATTCATAATCAGTATATATCTATTATTCCATGTAAAATAGATACAAGGTACGATTAAATTAATTAAGACAAAAATTAGTATATTATATATACTAATTTTTTTTTATTATACTTAATGTTTTTTGACAAAAGCAAAAATGGAAGTCAGAAGAGAGTAAAATAATAAAAGAATGGCGAACTTATTGATGATAAAAAAAAAATAAGTAGAGAGTTTTGTTGATAATTTTGCTTTTAATTATTTGTGTGTTGTTAGCCAAGTATAAGTAATGGTGTTGATAAGTTGTAATACATCTTCAAACTTGGCATTAGCTAGTTGTTTTGTGATATCACCAGAGCGTTCTACATTTTCAGGAGATATAAAATCAATAGCACATTTTATAGCACTTTGAATATTGGCGACTTGATGAGCACATCCAGCAGGAATATAGACAGCATCACCAGTATTTTGATAGATTCTCCAAGGAGCAATGCCATATTCATTAAGTAATCTTTCCAAAAGAGCATCTGTTAAATAAATCCATTGACTATGAATAGGATCTTTATTAGCATAAGTTGTTACATCATTTTCATTTTGTTGCTTTTCTTCTAGTAATGTACTAAGAAATTCACGTAAAACAGGTAGATCTTCATAAGCGAAAATATCCCATATTGCACTTGCATGTTTTCTAGCTGGATGACTAATCGTCTCGGGACTCCATTTATGGCAAACCACCATATTACCATCATTATTATTATTAGTAGTAGTAATAGTGGTAGATGATGATGATGATGGTGAAGGCTGATGAGCATGACACATAATATTGACAGCATCAGTCATATCACAGTGTAAATTAGTTGTACCAGCAGTGTTATCATCGCCTAAACCGTAAGCAATAAACATCTTAGGACCAAGATCAGGCATTACATAAGAAGAAGGCAATCTATTAGATAAATTAAATTTGCCATCAGGTGCACAATAATCAGGAGTAGGCACAAAGTTCTTGAAATCTTTATATAGTTGTGGAAATTCATATTTAAAATCTGATTGAGGAGGCCAATCCTTTATTTTACGAATAGCATCAAGTTGCTGATCATTTTCTAAAGTATAATCCTTGAAAAATTCTTTAACAGTCATTTTTTTCACATCTGTTAAATCATGACAATTAATAGCATCAATAACTTCTTTTCCATATCTTTCACAAAAGTAACCAGGATCCCAATTGGTTTTACTTTTTGATAAACAATCTTTAACAATAACAGGTTTACCAGTTTTCCAATTTTCTTGAAAGATTTCATTAGTAATTTCTTGATTAGAAATGACTAATAAATTTTGATCTATAGAAAAGAAAAAAAAATAAGAATAAAATAAAATAATAGTTGGTATAAAATGTTTTCCTTTATTATCTACTTATTTATTTACCTGGTAATAAATTATTAGAGGATGATAATGATGATGAGGATGACGATGATGATGGCGAAGAAGTTAATGGTGGTGATAATAATGTCAACTCTTTAGTTTCAGAAGAAGAAAAATAAGAAGATGAATATGGATCTAGATGTAATAAAATATTTTCAATACGAAGATAGTCACGAGCACTAAGGGAACGGCTGATAAAAGATGTTGTTATTGGTGTAGATGTATTTGATTTAGGAGGCGTAAGAATATCATTATTATTATTATTATTATTATTATCATTGATATTATTATCGCCATTATTATTCATTTCAGCTATTGTTGCAACTTCAGTTTTAGTACTTGTTGATCCTTCAATATTTGTAACAGCCGGGATGGTGTCTTCAATTTTGATATCATCATCATCTTTGACCATGTCAGAATTATTATTATTATTACTACATTGTTGGTGTATTTCTTTAATATCCCGTATTCTATATTTTGTAATAGGAACAAAAGATGATTTAACATGATGATGGTAATGATGACCTTTTTTTTTCCATGGTTGTAGATCAATACAAGTAGTTAATTCACTTTGCTTATTTTTTTCTTCGTCAAGACTATTATAACAATCTTTGCAGAGCTCTTTCCCACAAATTCCACACATAAAATAAAGATTAAAGATGCTTGTGTAACAATTATCACAGTTATGCCTACTATTAAGAGCTAGTATTCGTTTTTTTATTATTGGTTGGTGAGCATCAATGTGTTCTATTTCTTCATCAAATTGACGTTTTAAAAAGGGTCGTATCGATTCATTAATATATTCCTTTTCTTTTGAATTTAATACAGGTGTTTGTATGGTTGATTTTATTTCATGCAGTTTTCTTTGATGTATTGAACTAACAAAATATGGATGGTAACTTTTTGCTGACTTTTTATTTTTAAAAGCACGGATGTTTCTAAAACGACAACGTTCTCGACTTCCTTCATTGGTTGAATTTGTACAACAAAAACACATAGGATATTTATTATATTCATCTTTAGTACAGTTTGTTCTTTGAAGGGACACATTTTGTGGATTTTTATCGCGTAAATTCTGTTCAATGGTTATATCAATACTATTCATATTAAAAGAACGCATTTTTTTGAAAAGTAATTATATTCAATAATAGTAATATATGTAAAAAAAAAAAAAAAAATAACTAGATTATTTTCTTATCAATACGAAGTATATTAATCTTATAAATGCACTTGTTCATGAAATAAAAATATCGAATAAAGCAAAATATGATATAAAATAGAAATGATGATTATATCAAAATAGTAAATAACAAAGAAAAAAGAAGGAGGGATAAAAATATATATATATATAAAGGGAAAAGAGAGACAAATAAAAATTCTGTGTAAAGTGACTTGAAATTTTTTATTTATACTTAGAAATAAGCAAAAATCCATACAATCGTGGAGTTTTTTGTTGTCCAACAAATGTTGTATTAGATTCTATATTTTAAGTCAATTCATTATTAAAAAAAATATTAAGTAGAATAAAATAAACAAATATGTTTATTGAGAGTAATAAATAAAGAGGTTTAAATATATACAGGTTTTTCAGTTTCAGTTCTGCAGAAACGTAAATATGATCATATTTACAATGTTAAATAATAATATAAAATAAAATAGATAGGTATAAACTAATAATAATTATTATTATTATTAAGCTTCAGTAGTCAATAAGGAAGTTTGATTATTTTTTTTAGCCAAGGTTTCTTGTAAAGCATTATAATTACGTTCCATAGCTTGTTTTAAGAAATTTTCAGCAGTTATAGCTTCAGTATAAACGGTTTTACCTTGAATAACAGCAGATTTATTGCCTTGATTAAAGTAAGCAATAGAATAACGAGGACCTTGATATTCACCTACTTTAGGAGTTCTGACTCTGTGGAAGTTACTTTTCAAACGATCATCACTCCAACGCATCAACATATCACCAATATTACAAACAATCTCACCTTCGTTAGGATTGACAGGAGTCCATTGATCACCATGACCAAATTCAGTAGTAGCCTCACGACCAGGACATACTTCGAGTCCATTTTCCCCAGGACGTTGAAAGAGTAAAGTTAGCACATCAAAATCAGTATGAGCACCAGCTCTGAAATATTCATCAGGGAAAGTTTGGCCAGTAATATCATGATAATGGAGTAATCTTAAAGTATTTAAAATATCAGGTTTTGAAATATCATGATATTTAGTAAGAAAATCAGGTTCAAATCCTAAACCAATAGCTAAACATTCCAATAATTTTTTTGATACTTGATCCACTTTATGCATGAATTGTTGACTCTTTAATTTAAATCCTTTTATATCATCATCTGTTGGCCATAGATCATCAATACCAAAGAAACTTAATTGCATAGATTCTTTAAGATCAGCTACCCCAGTAGATGGTCGAATTTGTGCCAATTTTTCCCAACCTGCATTTCTTTTAATATCAATACCATACTTGGCTTTTACATCATCAGGTAAGGCAAAAAAATCATGACTTGTTTGAAACATGGAACGTATTTCTTCAATAGATATACCATGGTTTACAACTAATTTTATATGTATTATAAATAATAATAATAATAATAAAACATATTTAATATTTTAATATTTAATATTTAATATATAATTATATATTTTTACCATAAAAAAATCCTTGTTGAGTAGCAGCTTCCATTAAGGTTTTAACAATTTCTTCGCGTCTTTCTTCATAATTAGATAAATCTACACGAATAAAATCACGTTCAATTGTAGGAATATAGGCAGACTTAGCAGCTTCAAGAGAAATAGCGGCCATGATAAAAAAAAAAAAAAAACAAAAGTATCCAAATAAAAGTTTACTTTTAGAAAAAATAAAATAAGAATAAGAATAAGAAAAGCAGCATAACAAAAAAAAAAAAAAATAAAGATATTTATATATAATTTAAAATAACGACAATAAAAATGGAAAGTGTTATACTTTTCCTTATCAATGAAAATGAAACACCGCTTCAATTCTAAATATTATTATTATCAAAAGTGAGAAATTACTTAATTAAGGGTAGATAATGATAAGAAATAATAATACAAGGTATAATACATTGATAAAAGATATATGTTTGATTGTCATATGAATTGAAAATAGATAGATATTTATTTTTATTATAATATCTATCTTTATATTACAAATTATTTGCGCGCTTTTATCATATATATAAAATTCCCAAGTACTATATTTATTTATATGGTATATTAAAATAAAATAATAAATATACTTGTATAATTTTCTTTATTCTTCTTTTTTTTTTTTTTTC
Source organism: Cunninghamella bertholletiae (assembly GCA_037043795.1). Taxonomy (NCBI): domain Eukaryota; kingdom Fungi; phylum Mucoromycota; class Mucoromycetes; order Mucorales; family Cunninghamellaceae; genus Cunninghamella; species Cunninghamella bertholletiae. The sequence continues at coordinate 5,135,251 of JAZGVP010000001.1, forward strand.
AATTCATCTATATCCCATCCATTTTTAGTAAAGATTACGATTAATACAACTTCAATAAAGTTTTATATATTTAGAAAAATTGATATATTATTTTTTATTTAAGGTTTAAAAATAAGTATATTTTTATAGTTATAAAAAAATCATTTAAATACAAATATATATATATATATATATATATGAATATAAATATATATAATAAGCTTACTATTTACAGCGTTTTTTACATGGAGTAGCTGGGGCCATTTACAAAAAATTAAAATGTATAAAAAAGAATAAAAAGAATAAACAATTAAAATTGCTTAACAAAAGGAACAGTTACGCATGGAAATCTTCTATCACGATCTTTAATATAATCAAGATCACCATTTTTTTCCATTGCCTTATAATATTCAGCATCACGGCTTACAGAAAAAGCACACCAAAAAGCATGATCACATTCATCTTTAAGTACACCACCTACTAATTCAGGTACATGATGAGCAGATCTTCCTGCAGATAATTTAAATTGAGCTACGACTTCTTCCCTGTAAATAAAAGTACAATATTCATAAGTATTTTTTTTTTTACACTACTATTATTTAATATATATATATATATATTACATAGCAATAGTTATTTGTTGTCTTCCACTTTTATTAATATCAGGAATAGATGTACCCCATACTACGCGTTTAACACCACGATAAATACTTTGGGATGCACACATAGGACACTATTTTTATAACAAATATGATTTTTGAATTTTCACATTTTCTTATATATATATATATACATTCATATAAACCTACAGGTTCACCAGTGGTATACAAAGTTTGTTTTGACCAATTTAATCCAGGATCAATCAAATCATTGTTAGTTGGTGAAGGATAAAGCTCAGTACAACTATTATTATTAATATATAAATAAAAGTTAAAAAATAAGAATATACATATAAATATATATATTCACATACTTCCAAAAAGCAGCAGTTTCACCTATTAATATTAATATATATTATTAGTATTTTCTTTTTAATATTTAATAAGAATTTTCTATTTCTTTTTCTTCTATTTTCTTACCGTGTAATAAAGCATTCTTTTTATTTGAATTAGCACCAAAACAAGTGATTTCGTTTTTAGTATGGTCAACAATTAAAGCACCAAAAGGAAAAGCAGGATTATGTAAAAGAGCATAGTCTAAAGCTATCTTCATATAACATTCATCTATCTCTACTTGATCGGTCTTTTCTTGACAATCACCTTGAACTTTATCAATGATAAATAATAGATAGATAGCGATAAAAAAAGTAAAAATATACTTCATATTGTATTTTTTTTTTTTTTTAGAATAAAAGATACAAAAGTAAAAAAGGAAGAAAAGAAAGAAAGTCTCCCCTTTTCTTTTACGCCTATATATTTTTCTTTTTTTGTACTCCCTTTGGAATTTAAACTCAGTTTATCTTTTATCTTTTTTATTGTAATTTTAAAGAATATTTATCACTTTTAGAATGAGACAAAAAAAAAATTCTTATTTTCTAAGGTGTATTTTATATGTATAATCATATACAATATCTTTTCAAGTAAATTTTTGTCTACGAATTTTGTATGAAAATATATATTTATCTTATTAAAATCATACTTTTGTTTGTATTACAAGTTACTTGAATGGTGGTGTTGGAAGAAATGTAATCATAAACATTAAAAACAATTTTAGAGCTAAAAAAAAAAAAAAGATGATTATAATGTTAATTAATGTTAATGAAATACCAAAATGCATAAGAATTGATTTTTTAAAACCTTGACGTTTTCACCTATAAATTTTATAAAATCAGTTTGTAATAACTCTCTTTTGTAAAAAAAAAAAAACTGTAGACATCTGGTAAGAAACTAGGTTAATATTTTTGCATCAAAATTTATTACATAAATAGAAAATCAGTACAAATAACATCACTCATTCCTATATGTGATTTGTTGATATAATAAACAATATAAGTATAACATGCATAAAAATCTGGTTTAAATTAAATATATGCGTAATTGTTTTATGTAGTGCCATTGTTTTTTATTATTATTGAAGTTTCTTACGTATACGTTTTGTATTTTTCTTTTACTTTTTTTTTTTAAAAAAAAAAAATCAATAACTATTTAAAATAGCAATGAAAAAAAAAAAAAAAAAGAAAATCGCGTAAGTGAATAGAAGAGTATCATGTTACTCGAAAATATTTCTCTCTTCTTTATTTTATTAATCACATATATTAATCTCCGCATTTTGTTTTTATAGATTATTCATTCATCCATTGTGCCTTAATATTAGCTAATAGGTACAATTTACTATATTTATAAAGTAATAATAGCAATATGGAAAAGAATTATAGACTCATATACTCACATTTATACTTATTTAATGATTTATCTTATTTATTTTATTTGTTATTTATTTATTAGTATATTTATCTATTATGGTACTTATGTACTACTTATATATATCTTCTTCTTTATTATTTTATAAAGTACTTATAGTATTATATTAATCAACGTTAAATAATAATATTATTAAAAATAAAAATTATACCTCTATAACACTAATCTATAATCAAAATGTAATATGGATTATAGTAATGATAATAACAATAATGGTATAATATGGGGAAGATAAATCCCCAAATAACTAAGGTTTGCTTTTGTCGTTGTTGTTATCACCTTATCAATAAAGATGTTTTAAAACCAGCCTTTCGGATTTCCTTTTTTGAAATGATAATGATATGATAAAATTATTTTCCATCTAAATATGATAGTAAATTGATAACTTTAAAAAAAATGAATTATACTTCAGATAAAATGAAATATGTCATATATAATTATATATATTTATCTTTTTCCTTTTTAATTATTAAAAAAGATAAGAAAAGGAAGAAAAGAAAAAAAAAAAAAGAATAAATAGGATTTTTGGTTTATTTCTTTACTTCTTTTTTCTTCTTCTTGTCATTATTTAATAATAATATTTAATTATTTTTTTTAATTAATACTCGTTTTCTATTCTTTTATCAAAAATAAATTAATATTATTATTTATCATTTATAATGGCAAGTGAATCCCCTATTGAAGACAAAAAACATCACCATCTTGAAGTAGCTGCAGAACAAGAAAATGATATTGAAATGTATAATTATTCTGTTATAAAAACACCAAATACAAGTGATTATTCTTTCATTAACCGTTTAAAACATAAAGTAACAACTCGTGATGGTTGGATTGGTTCTTATGATTATAGATCTATGTGGTAATATATATATATATATATATATATATATATACCATATAGCTTTTTTTTTGATTTACTTTTTTTCATTTAATAAAAATAAATAAATAGTATGCCTAGAATTCCCTTTTTGCAAAAAAGAGCAAATAGTTCTCCATTTTATGGTCCAAACGATGATATTCCAATCTTTTTAGCCCTTGTTATGGGTTTTCAACGTAAAATATATAAATAAATATGAAAATATATAATTTTATTATTTATTCATTTTTCTTTCTTTTTTTTTTTTTTATTAGATTTTTTGGCTGTTATTGGTGGAGTTATTACACCATCTATTTTGGTAAGTGGTGCTGGCACTTCTTATCTTAATCTTGATCAAGAAATGCGTCAATACATGGTCTCTGCTTCTTTAATTGTATCTGGTTTAATGAGGTAAAAATAACAATAGTAATAATAGAATATTTATAATAAAATACATTTTAATTTATTAATATAATTATTATTCTTATTATTAAATATATATATATATATATATATATATATATATATATAAATAGTATGGTTCAAATTATTCGATTTAAAATCCCTAAAACAAGATTTTACATTGGTGCTGGACGTAATGCAATATATATATATATATATATATATATATATATAATGTAAAATTAATCATCAAGTTATTGATTATATATAAATATATATTTTTAATTAATTAGTTTTACAAATTACTGGTGTTTCTTTTGCAAACATTGCTGCTGCGCAAGCCTTAATTAGTAATATGTATTCAAGTGGTGCTTGTCCAACTGAAACTAATGCTGATGGAACAATTACTCATTTACCATGTGAGCATGCATTTGGTGCTATACTTGGTACACAGGTATATATATATATATATATATAAAATTAATAATAAATATATCAATATAGTAAATATTAATAAATCACCTTTTATTTTATAATAAATAAATAAATTAGATGTTTGGTGCACTTTTAGCTATATTAATAAGTTTTCTTCCACCAAAAGCTATTAAACATATGTTTCCAAAAATTGTTAGTGGAATAGTTCTTATTGTGATTGGTGTCACATTACTTAGTACTGCATTCGAAAATTGGGCAGGAGGAAGTGGCCCATGTATGTCAAGACCAACCTCAGGCTCATTTATGTATTGTCCTAGTAATTCTGCACCTCATGCTCAAAAATGGGGATCACCAGTTAATTTTGCTTTAGGCTCCTCTGTTTTTGTTACAATATTAATTATCGAATTAGTTGGATCTGTCTTTCTTAAAAATATTTCTGTTGCTTTAGGTTTAATTATTGGTTGTATTATTGCTGGTGCTATTGGTATGTTTGATGGTTCAGGTATTGCTTCAGCTCCAGTTGCTACTTTCCTTTGGGTAAAAACATTTAAATTAAGTGTTTATGGTCCTGCTGTGATCCCTTACTTGTTTACCTACCTTGATATGATCATTGAATGTTTAGGTGATTTGACAGCCGCTAGTGATGTATCAGGTTTACCTTTAGAAGGTGAAGAATTTGAATCCAGATGTCAAGGTGGTCTTTTAGCCGATGGATTATCTGGTATCTTTTCTGGGTTAGCTACTTCTATGGGTGTTGTCACTTTTAGTCAAAATAATGGTATCATTGCTGTTACAAGATGTGCTAGTAGAACTGCAGGATTTATTTGTGCTTCCATTCTTATTATTTGTGGTATTTTTGGTAAAATATCTGCTGCCTTTTTAGCTATTCCATCACCATTGATTGGTGGCATGACTGCCTTTTTATTTGCTTCAGTTGCTACATCTGGTATTCGTATTTTAAGTTATTTAGATTGGACTCGCCGTGATCGTGTTATTGTTGCTGCTTCTTTAGCTATAGCGGTTGGTGTTAGTATGGTGCCTGATTGGTTTAAATATGTAATGCCTACTTCTTCAAACGCTGCTTTAGAAGGCTTTTATCAATCTATTGATACCGTCGTTAGTACTGGTTATATCATGGCCGGTTTAATGTCTGTAGTTCTTAACTTAATTTTACCTTATGATGCCCTTGAACAATTTGAACCTAATGCTCAAAATGATCCTACTATTGTCTCTGGCGTTCAACGTTTTTATCAAGATGAAGCTTCCTCTTCTTCTTCAAACAAACCTTCTACTCCCAAGTAATTAGTTTATTAATTTATTAATTTAAAACAACAACAACAACAACAACAACAACCTTAAGTGTATATAGTTATTTATCGATTTATTTATTTATTATTCATATTATTTATTTAACATCATAACTTATATTTAATAAATTGTATTATATTTTATCTTTCTTATTCCAAAAGATCACAATTTATCTAATTAAAAGTAAAAAAAAAAAAAAAAAAAAAAAAAAAAAACTCCGACTTAGTATATTTTATTTTGCTTTTTATTCTGATCTATATGCATTATCTTTCCAAAAAAGAAAAAAAAAAAAAAAGAAAAGAAAAAGAAAAAAATTAAGTAACAAGTAGATTTATTATTAAACGACAAATAAAAATTCAAAAAGCGATAATGCAATCTTATCCTCCCGACAATTTGATACGGAAATATAGTAGTATTCATGAGTTCATTCGAATAATAATGAAAATAATAAAATCATCTATATATTTCCGTTCTTTGGGGTTATGGGTCATTGTTCTCCCCCAAGATTATTAATTAAATAAATAAAAATGTAAAAAGTGAAAATAAAATAAAAACAATGATGTATACTTTTAATTATTATCATCTTTTAATCAAATAAGTCTTGCTTTTTATTATTTTTTCAGAAAAATTATAACAATAATAATATACAATAGCAATAATAAGAAATAATATTAATAATAATAAATAATAAGAAGCAGAATTAAAAAAAAAAAATAGTAGATCATAGATAAAATCAATAAACTATAAAAATGATTATTAAATCATCATCATCATCATATTACAGTGATGAGTTTTAATTTTTAAATGTATTAAAGCAGAAAATTTCATATCATTTCAGCGCGTGGAAAGCAACAAAAGATCACTATATCCAATTGGTTGCACACGTTTACGAAAGATAGGGTCAGATATTTGGCATGTCACACTCTTTCCTTTATACATTATTTTTGTTTGTTTCACTTTAAATTAAAATTTTTGTACCAACTTTTCCCTTTAATATATATATATAATAACTATTGTAAAAAAAAAAAAATGGATTTAAAATTTTCTTTCTCCTCCATTTTTTTTTTATTTTCCATTTCTTTTCATTTTTCACTTTTTCTTTCTTTCTCCTCTTATATTTTTTATTGTTTAAACGCTGTTATTATTAATATTATGCGTATATTAATTATTTCAGAGGTAAAATATTCATTTATTTACTGGTATACTTTTTATATTTATTAAAAACTTTTTTCATTATTATAGTCTTTTTTACCAAAAGTAGACGGCGTTACAAGAACTATAGCCAAGTTATTAGAACATCTTCAAAGACAAGAACATGAAGTTATGTTATTTTGCCCTGATAATGGTGAATCCACTTATGCTGGTGCTGAACTAGTTGGTACTGGCGGTTTACCTTTTTTACCTTATCCTGAATTAAAGTTAAACTTATGGCGACCTACTTTTACTAAAAAGTTATTAGAATTCAAACCTCAAGTAATTCATTTAGTTGATCCAGTTTGGTTAGGTGCAGCTGCTTTAGCAGTATTAAAACTTTTTCAAAAGGACCAAGTAGGTAATATTCCTATTGTTTCCTCTTATCATACTAATCTTGCTACCTATTGTACTCATTTTGGATGGGGTATTTTTACGCCTTTAATGTGGCGGTGGAATCAATTTTGTCACTCTTATTGTAGATATACAGTATGCCCTTCTCAAAGTACAAGAGAAATGTTATGGGCTCATGGATTTAAAAATGTAAGATTATGGCAAAGAGGTGTAGATATGCAATTATTTTCTCCTAATTTAAGATCAAATGAATTACGTGCACAATGGATGGGTATTACTGATGATCAGGATTATGATATTATCAATAAAACAATCATTTTGTACGTTGGTAGAGTTTCTTATGAAAAAAATCTAGGTCTAGTAGTAGATACTTATAAAAAAATGGATCATACAAAATGTCATCTTGTCATTGTAGGTCATGGCCCTGCTTTTGATCCTATTCAAAAATCTTGCCTTGCTTCTGGTACACCTGTTACTTTTACTGGCTATTTATACGGAACTAATTTGGCTACCGCTTTTGCATCAGCCGATTTCTTTGCTTTTCCATCAACAACTGAAACTTTTGGTCAGGTTATTTTAGAAGCTATGGCATCAGGATTACCTGTAGCTGGTTTATATGCAGAGGGTGTTAGAGATTTAGTACAGCATGAAGAAACCGGTTTATTACTTGATATCACTAACTTAACTTATGAAGAGCAATGTCTTAAATATAAACAATGTTGGATGAAATTGATCAATCATCCTAATAAAAGAAGATTGATGGGTGAAAATGCTTTAGAATCAGCTAAACAATATACTTGGCCACGTGCTATGGAACATATGGTTCAAGTATATAGAGATGCTATAGGTGGACAGGATGCTACTATGACAGCAACTGATGATGAAGAAGATAGTGGCGTTGAAGAAGACTTTTTAATAATGGATGATGAAAATAACATTGCTAATGCTAATTTATTGAAAAAAAGTCCTTTAAATAATGAAGCTCTCATTAGTGCTTAATATAAATATTCCCCCTTTCACTCCTTTTTTTTTATGTATATTATTATTTACTGTTGATACTATTATTATTATTATTATTATTATTATTACTATTATTTTTTATTTATTAATTTATTACCTTATTTATTAACTGATCAATTATTATTTAATATGTTTTATATATATATATATATATATATATAGCTTATTTGTTTATTTATTTTTTTATGATTATAATTATAACTATGGTCTTGATAGTAAACCAAAAATATCGGACTTTTAAAAACTTGATAAAAAGATTTTATTTTTAAAATACATCTTTATATACCTTTTTTATTCTTATTGTATTTTTTTTATTTACACGTATTTATTTTTATATTTGTATTTATATATATTTATACAAATATATATATATATTTCCATTTTCTTTTTTTATCTATTTTTTAGAATTATAATAACGTAGATATTAAAATAAAATAAAACATGGTTGAAAAAGAAACAATAGAGCTTGGAATTATTGGTTGTGGTGGTATGGGTCGATTTTATGCTCATAGGTTATCAAAAGCTGGTTGGAAAAGGTAAAAAGAATAACTTTCTTTTTTATTGCATGGAAAACTTTAAATTCGTGTCATTAATACTTGTTCTTTTTAATTCATTAAATTTCATATTAAATAGAGTATTTGTTTGCGATTTACCAGAAAAATATGAAACTTTGAAAGCTGAATTTAAAGGTACACGAAAAATAGGTTTTATTTTTTAGTTGTCAAAATAAAATAGTAAATATATTTAAGTCGTCAATAAGGAAAATAGTAGTAAGATAAAAATGAGAAATAAAACCTATATTCAATGGGATATATTCCTATATATATATAAATAGATACTGGTATCGAAGTATTACCTGACGGATTTCATGTATCAAGAAGATGTGACTGGATTATGTATGCTGTTGAAGCAGAGTATATTGAATCAGTAGTTGCTAAATATGGTCCAGGTAAATTATATTTCAAGTAATTAATATATATATATATATATATATATTGATATTTTATTTATGCATTATATATTTTATATTTAAATATTTTAGCTACGAAAATGGATGCTATTGTTTCTGGTCAGGTAACATATATATAAATAGTTATTTTAAAAAAGGGAGGATATTAATTATATTTTTTATTTATTAACTTATATTAGACATCTGTTAAACAACCTGAAGTAGATGCCTTTAAAAGACATTTACCACCCGATGTTCATATTGTTTCTTGTCATTCCATGCACGGACCAGGTGTTGACCCTAAAGGACAACCTTTAGTTGTTATTAGAGAAAGAGCAACAGATGAAAAACATGAATTAGTGTTACGTATTTTATCATGCTTTGAATCTAATATGGTACATTTATCTGCTGAAGAACATGATCGTATCACTGCTGATACCCAAGCTGTTACTCATGCCGCATTTTTAAGGTAAAATAAATAAATTAGTAATCATTATTATTATTAATAGTTAAGTGTAAATATATTTATATATATATATATATATATTTATTAAATTATAATCAAATAGTATGGGCAGTGCATGGAAAGCTAATAGCCAATTCCCAGTAATTATACATATATAAGTAATTAAAAAAGTATTTATATGATTGATGATTAAAATAACTTTTTTTAATTTTTAGTGGCTAATTCCTCACTTTGTTGGTGGTATTGAAAATGTTAAAGTAAATGTAGCCATGAGAATTTATAGTAATAAATGGCACGTTTATGCAGGTAGACAGTCATACACACACATATATATATATATATATATTACATCATATCATATAGAAAACATTGAATTAATGGTATTACAACATTAATCATAGGTCTTGCCATTATGAACCCAATTGCTAAAATCCAAATTGCTCAATATGCTCGATCAGTGGCTGATCTCTTTAAGTTAATGATACAAGAAAAGGAAACCGAATTTAGAGAAAGAGTTCAAGCTGTAAGAATTAAAAAAAATCATTAAAAAAAAAATACAAATGATAATTGGATAAAATTAAAAAACAAAAAACTTTATTTTATTAATTTTTTAAAAGGCTAACACATTTGTATTCGGTGGTTTACAAAAAGATCATGTGCCAATTTTATTATCGGATGAAATTTTGGATGAATTTTCATTATCAAAAATGCCCAAAGAAAAACGTGAACCAAATTCTCATTTATCATTGCTTGCTATGGTTGATTGTTGGTATACTTTAAAGCTAAATCCTTATGAACATATGGTTTGCCAAACCCCATTATTTAGATTATGGATGTAAAATATTTTATCTACATATATACCTATTTATATATTTATTTGAATTTTACTAACTCCATGTTATTATTATTTATTTATTTATTTATTTATTTATTTTCTTCATTATAAAGGGGTATTACTGAATATCTGTTCCGTAGTGAAACTATGTTAGAAGATGCTATTCAAGCAGCTTTGTATAGAAAAGAAATCCGACCTGACGATATGGAATTTGTTACCTGTGCACGTGGATGGGCTGAATGTGTAGATTTAGGTAGTATGGTAGCATATGAAAAAAGATTTACAAATACAGCTGCATTTTTCCAAGACAGATTTGCCGAGAGTAATGTTGTTGGGAACAAAATGATTGCAATGATTTCAAAAAATGTGGAGAAAAAATAAATACATAATATTAAAAAAAAACAATCTTTTATATCATTACTATCATTTTAATTAATACATTTTTTTTTAAGTTCTGAAAAAAAAAAAAGGAAAAAAATATCCCCATGATCATTATTTTAAAAAATAACAAATAAACTCTTTATTTTTTATATGTTTTTATTCAAAAAAAAAAAAAGGAAACGCATAATTGATTAAAATAACACAAACAAATCATATAATATATATTATATTTTATATTTAAAATAATGAAAAGGAATATTTAAAAAAAAATACATTACATTAAATAATAGTGTAAATTCTTATAAATCTACTGGTTATAAATATCTAAGTTGAAATAGCATGTTCAATATGTTGAGCGTTACTTGTAGATAATTTTTCAGTCTTTAAATCTGGAATAGTTTCAGTAGGTTCCTCTGATTTATTATCAAAGATATAGCCCTTTATAGCATTATGGACTTCTTTAGTTGATTTACTAAAATCAATTCTATAAATAAAAAAAGTAATTAAGGGGAATTGATTACCAAAAAATTACAATTCCGAACTACTGATTATCCATATGATAATATTCAACTTACTCTGATTTCCCAATAAACTGATAATCACCATTATTTGCTAATTTAAAGAACCTAGGTTTCCATTCAATATTATTTTTTACTCTTTCAGCCTTTAATTCTCTTTGATGATTTTCAATTCTAGTCTTTTCATCTGTTGCCATATCTAACTTATCAGTTGTTAAACCTTCAGTAACTTTACTCCATAATCTAAAACAAAAAAATAAAAATAAAAACAATTAATCATCATTTTATTTTTGTTTATATATTTATATGTTTACCTTCTAGATTCATATTCTTCTTGATTTGCTTCAGGTTCCACAATTTTAGGGTGTATTACTGATCCTTTAACTGTAAAAAGCGGTTCCTTAACCTTGTTCTACAAATATAGTTATTTCCCCCAAAAAAAAATTGAAATAAAAAATTACAGAATAAGTTTAAAAAAAATCCCCATGATTTAAGATAATGATAGGATACTTTTTATTTTCTTACTTTATTTTTTTTCTTACCTTTACTGACTTAATAAATATTTCAGTAGTCCATGTACCAGATATTTCATATAATACTTCCCCACTCGATCCTTTTTTAATTTTTCCCACAACAGAATGGTATTGTCCAGAGAAAAATCCTTTTGTTTTGAACTCCAACTCCGCTATTAAATCACTGGTAACGCATTTTACTGTACATTGATCTCCCAATTCCATAACCATTTTCCCAACTAAAAAAAAAGGGAGAGAACGGAAATGTCAATGCATTATATCATCGAATAAAAATATAAAGTACAAAAAATAAATAAATGAGGTAATGTATATATGTATATATAAACAAAGCTTTTTATGAACTAATAAGATGATACTGTTTACTTACACAAAATTCCCCTAGCATATACATTTGGATTAGTGATTTCATAAGTTTCATTATGATGCTTGGCAAAGACAACTCGGGAATAACCATTCATAATGGTAGCTGCACTATTTCCAAGGAATTTTGCTTTTGGTTTAGTTTCACCTTCAATAAATATACCATGTTCGGGATTAGCATAGTAATAAGCCGACATTGGTGGATGATGACTATTAATTAAAATAATATAAATAAAGTATTTGTATGTATGTATATATTTAAAAATAAAATAAGTATCTACCTTATTTGTTCTGCACAATAAACAGCTTCTGATCCATCTTGAAATTCGTATTTACATCTAAAAAATTCACCAAGTACAGGATTATATGGTTTTTTCACACCCTGTAAAAAAAAAAGGATTTTCATATGAGAATAAAATTTTCTATCTACTTTTTAAAAAAAGAGATATAGATACTTACCTTTGGTTTAATATGCCAACCCGATAAAAAGTATTTTACTACTGCTACAAATCTTTCAGTAGGATCAGATAAGGAAGCAGCTCTTATTTATACATAATTAAAGAGAAGTAATAAAAAAGAATATAGTATAAAAAAAGTAAGTAAAGAAAATTTAAGAAAGGGGTTTTTTCTTAAAAAAGAGGAGATCAGAATCTCTCTTTGAACTTACTGAAAACATAAGTCAGGGTGAGCCATAAAATCACTTATTTTTTCCAACATACTTCTTGGTTCTAATATAAAAGTAGGTAAAGTAACTCTTGATAAATCCATATCTTTACTAAGTTGTTTGATAATGCCCATCAAAATACTACGTTCAGCACTGCCTTCTTCTAATACTAAAGAATGTTCAGTATCTTCTGCAGAATTATCTTTAGATTCTGTACGTTTTTTTATCATTTTTTGTTTCCTTAGCTGTTTTTAAAGAGATAAAATAATAAATATATGAGGAATATAAAAAAAATATTAAAAAAATGATATACAATTGTTTAACTTAAAATAAATAAAATAGATATTTAAAATGTTAATGATGAAGATAAAGAAAAGAAAAAGTGAAAAAAAGAAAAGGAAGAAAGGAAGAAAGGAAGAAAGGAAAGAAGAAAAAATAAAATTAGACTCGAAAAAAGGGGACTTAAAAAAGGCAGGAAAAAAAAAAATAGTAATTTCTATATTTGGATTTTAAACTCCGTATATTTTAGTTTTCGTGCGGGTTGGCTTTTTTTTAGGTGAAAGCGCTAATTGTTCAATTTTTCCTTCTCTTTTTTTTTTTCCAAAAACTTAAGGTAAAGAACTCATACATCAAAAGTTTAGAATCCATCATCCATCCATCCTTTCGATATCATCATCATCATCATCAACAATTCTATTTATATATATACATATTCGCAACTTGATCTTTTGTTATAATATCTATAAGAAAATAAGAATTAAAAATATCATGTATATAAAATATTGAATGAGCTTTTTTGAATGAAAATGGAAATGGATATATATATATATATATATATTTATGTGTAGACGTAAATGGATTGGATTGGATTGGACTGGACTAGTAGGATTTTTTTTTATAAAAAATAAAGCAAATAGACGGTATATTAATTATTATTACAAATATATACATATATATAGTCATGGTTGTTTTGAACTTACCTGCTGACGTCTTGGCCAGTGCCGATGGTTCTCGCAAGCTTTTCAACAAATGGTCTTACGAAGATGTTGAAGTAAAGGATATCTCTCTCCAAGATTATATTCAAATCCGTCAACATGTTTATTTACCCCACACTGCTGGTCGTTTCGCTGCCAAGCGTTTCCGTAAGGCTCAAGTAAGTTTCCTTTTTTTAAAAAAATAAAAGAAATAGAAAAAAAATATATTAAAAGGGATGAACACAGAAAGAACATAATAATATGGATATTTTATGATGATGAAGTAGAATTTAAATATAATATAAAAAGAGACAGCTTCATTTATGATTTTTTTTCATTAAAAGAAAAAAAAAGTAAGAAATAAAAGAAGGAAATATACTTATCATATTTATTACAATTTATTTAGTGCCCTATCGTTGAACGTTTGACCAACTCTCTCATGATGCACGGTCGTAACAACGGTAAGAAGTTATTAGCTGCTCGTATTGTTCAACATGCCTTTGAAATCATCCACTTGTTGACTGATCAAAACCCCATCCAAGTCCTTGTTGATGCTATCATCAACACTGGTCCCCGTGAAGATTCTACTCGTATTGGTTCTCAAGGTACTGTCCGTCGTCAAGCTGTTGATGTTTCTCCTCTTCGTCGTGTCAATCAATCCATTGCTCTCATCACCACTGGTACTCGTGAAGCTGCTTTCCGTAACGTTAAGACCATTGCTGAATGTCTTGCTGATGAATTGATCAACGCTGCTAAGGGTTCTTCTAACTCTTATGCTATCAAGAAGAAGGATGAACTTGAACGTGTTGCCAAGTCTAACCGATAAATGGTTTACATTATATTATTTTATATTAATTATCATTTTTTATTGTACACAATTTTGTTTTTTTGGTTAATATTTCAATAAAAACATATTTTTTTTCCTTTTTACATTTTCTTTATATATATGTATATGAATATATATATATATATATTATCATTATCATTATCACAATCATTTATATATATATACTAAGCAAAAGAATAATAAATATGATGTTTTTATAGATCTCCTTTTCTTTTTTTTGTTAAAACATGAATAATTTATATTTTTAAAGTATAGACCCTATTGCGAAATACTTTAAAATATTCATTTAATTAAAAATGTAAAGGATCTTACATTGACAACAAAAGCATGGTTTTAAAAAAGATTAACTTTTCCTTAGTGCTGGTATTTCCAAAAAAGGAAAATTAAAAATTCAAATTCCGTTTTTTTTTTGACACTCAATAACCCCATGAATTTTTCTTATAAAAAAGGGAAACCATTTTTTTTAAAATTCCTTTTTTTTTCCCCGTTTCTTTACGTTTTTCTTTATATATTCTTATTTATTTTCTTCTTTTTTTTTTTCTTTTCTTTTTACGTTTATGAAATGAATATTTGATTATTGTATTATTCATATAAAAAATTGATAATATATCCTAATTATTATATATATAAATCTAAACTGTAAGCATTTAAAAAAGGGATGGAAAAAATATATTTTATGCTAAAAGCAATATTTCTAATAATATTAGTAATTAACTTAAAATTAATTTGTTTTTATCACATTCATATATTTGCTTATTATAAAATACACACACATATATACATATAGCTGTAGCATATGTCGAACTCTCTTTTCCTACACTCCCTACACAAAGAAAAAAAATCAAAAAAAAACATACAAAATAATATATTTTCAGATTCAGATAATGATACTATTGAATGTATTTGTGGTGATGTGGACGACGATGGATTTACTATTCAATGTGAAAATTGTTACACTTGGCAGCATGGAAAATGTGTTCATATAAAACCTGACAAACTTCCTAAACATTATTTTTGTTATAGGTGTTTAAAAAAGAATCAGTTAAATAAAGAGGCACAGCACTCATTAGGAAAGGATACCTTACGTAATGAACATGAGCATCACCTCTTTCTACATTCTTCAACAGTGTTAAATAAAAATGAACAAAAAGGTTTAAAAAGATCATATGGAAATCCAAATGGGGATATTTTTAGTAATATAACATATAGTGCTACAACTCCTATTCATCAAAATAATAATAAAAACCAGCATATAACTTCAACAATTACAAATAAACATATTATTAATCATTCTAAAAAACTTATCAACCAACATAATAGCAATAAATCAATTCAAAAATCAAGATCACATTCATTCTATGATTACTCTCATCATCATCGAATAGAAAAATCCGGTCATAATGATACATCAGAAATAAAAGTACATCCATATTCTGATGGTGATGACGATGATGACGATGATGACGATTATGATAAATTAGTAAAACCTTTCGATTATTCAATAAATTCTTCTTCTTCAACTTCATCATTTTCTTCCTCATCCTCTTCTTCCTCATCCTCATCTCTTATAACAACAGCAGCCTCTATTAAACATAAACACAGCGCAAGAACTTCTTTCCCAACTAAATTTGAACAAATTAATAGAAATATTATTAAACATAAAATGGTAAAGAATATTATGCAAGAAGCACATGATCAATGGAAAACATCAAATAATAATGACAATGACAGAAAAATAGTATCATTAGATACAACTCTACTTATTCCTAGTATTCCAAAAGCTTCAGCTCACCCATTATGGAAATCACTTACTACTTCAGACAATAAGGAGGATATCAGTATTCGCAAAGGTCTATTTGCTGATATACATATTCCTGAAGAACGCTTTATTTTGGAAATTAACGGTGAAATAGTTGTTAAATCAAATTATAAGTCTAAATCATCTTCATATCATATTTTAAATACTCCAGAAGATAAAACTTTTTTTTATCCTAGTTTAGATTTAATGATGGATTCAAGAAATTGTGGTAACGATTCAAGATTAGTGCGCCGTTCATGTTATCCAAATGCTATTATCAAGCCTATTATATTACCTCACAATACAAAGGATGTCACCGTCCATCTTGGATTATTTACTACAGAATATATTGCAAGAAGTGAAGAAATTTGTATTTCTTGGCAATGGAAACGTAATAGTTTTATGTGGGAATTGTATAATGATTGGAAAAATGGAACTAAAAATTCATTGGATGAAAAAAATATATTGCAACAAGTAGGTCATGTATTGATTTTATTAAAAGAACAATTTGGTGAATGTGCATGTCAAGATAAATCTGAATGTTTTATTGATTATTTAAAGAAAACGTATCAAAAACGAATAAAATCACCTACTTTGTCGTCATTACCTACTTCAGTACGTTGCAAATCTCTTGCTGATAATAAACAGCAACAACAATCATATAGGCGCCGATCTAGTAATAGTGAAGTTAGCGTGAGAGATAAAATAAAATTACAGCAGCAGCAACAACGACGAAGGTCTCATGATTCAATTTATACTAATTCAATTTCAACCACAAAGAAACAAGAACAAGGTATTAATTATAAAAATAGTAAACGCCATAAGAGTCATAATATTCAAAAATCAGTAATTGATCCTAATAAAGTAAGCAATGAGGCTAAGAGCGATCTTTTTTTTGCATCATTATCATCTTCTAAAGCCAATACACCAATTAATACATTTAAACCATCATCAACATCAAGTATGACCCCAACAATCATTAAAAAACCAGTAGAGGAAATGGTATTAGATGCACCAAAAAACAAGAAGAATAAAGTTGAAGAAATGGAATCATTTAACCTATCAATCATAGCAAAAACAGAAGATGCAGCCATGTATTATGATACTCTAGATGTAAGTAATATAACTAAAAAATGGACTCCTAATGCTAAACTTCCTTGTAAAAAAGCATGGACCAGATCTTATTTGGCGACTATTGATGCTAAAACTTCCGATCCAAGTGAATTACATGAAAAAGCTTTCAAAGATGAATTTATCAATAGTAAGTAATATAGATATAATTAAAAATAGTAAATTAAATCTTTATTTAAATAATAAAAATATTGATTTGTTTCATTATATTAAATAATAAATAGACTTCTTTGGTGATGATGAAGAACTCAGTAATAATAAGGAAAAAAAGAATGATGATAATTATCCTCATAAATTGCCAAAGTCACCACAACCAATTTTTCAAAACATAAAACAGGATGTAATTTTAGAACAACATAATACAAATGAAATGTTGGAAGATTTAGTTTTAGATGATTCTATGGGTGATGATAATTCTACAGCACCCATTTGTATGTATCATGATGTTGATTTACATAATGACACTGATTCTCAAATGATAAGCTCCTCCACTAATACCACTACTACAAAGCCAACAAAAATGAAATTGTCACTTCGGCAATACCTTTCAATTCAAAAAAAAAATAACGATCAAATATAAATAATTATTCAATGTATATATAATATCTCACTCTCTCTTTTTATTTTTATGTAGTTATAACTTCTACTGTATCTTTTATCATAATATAATATAAATATATCTGCATCTTGTTGTATATGATCCTTTTATTATTATTAATCTTTCACTATATTATATTTACACTTTATTACATATATTTACCACTGCTTATAATAAATAAATATGATAGTTAACCCAACTATTTTTAATTACCCTTTTATCCTGAGAATCATTTCTTCCTACTTTATTTAACTTGGAATTGATTAATTATTTCATATTAAATTTTATATTGTTCGATTCTTCAGAACTAATAGCTTTTTATCATCATTTTATAATGTATACATGAAAAAAAAAAGGTAAATAGAAATGATTATTTAAAAGCTTCAAAAGCTGAAAATTTTTCAATTTTAGTATGTAAAATGAATTTTTTCATTTCTTTTTTTTTTTACGTAATTTCATTAAGACACAATAAAATTTATAGTATTCGATTCTTTAGAATCAAAAGTTTATTATCATATTTTTTAGATGAATTAATCTTATAATAATTATATGGAAAATATAAGTAGAAAATAAGCATTATTAGAGCCCATCCTTAAATCTTATTTTTTAAAGCTCCGGTGGCTCACAATTTCAGTGTATAATTATAGACTAACTTTTATTTATTATTATAAGCAAAATATAGTATACTTATATTTATAGAAAGGAAAAGAAAAAAATATAAAATGCACAAATATTATGAAAGAGTAATATCTACTAAAGGAAAGAAAAAAAAGGCTCGTTATATATATTATGAGCGATAATCAGCATTAATAGTAACGTATTCATGACTGAGATCACAAGTCCAGAACTTAGCATCACTATTTCCTAAACCTAGATCTACTTCAATCAATAAATCTTCCATTTTCAAGATTTCTGAAGCACGATCTTCATCAACAACTTCAGGTTCACCTTTAATCATTAAAGATAAAGGAGAAGATCCATCAGTAGGGACAAAAGTAACACTTACTTTAGAGGGATCAACAGAGATACCACTATGACCAAGGCTTGCACAAATACGACCCCAATTAGCATCTTGACCATATAAAGCTGTTTTTACTAATTTGGAAGTAGAAATATGAGAGGCAGCTTTTTTAGCGGTTTCAAAAGATTCACCACCCTAAATTTAATTTTTAATTATTGTTATTATTATCATTATTTAAAAAATAAATTATTGAATTAAAAATGATATCTATCTTCATTTATATATACCTTAACATGAATAGTAACAAATTTAGTAGCACCTTCACCATCACGTACGACTAATTGAGCTAATTCAGCAGCAAAAGAAGTTAAGTTATCACGGAAAATAGGATAAGCATCATCTTGTTCACTCTCAATACGAACGCCACTGGCACCATTTGCTAAAGCACAAATAGTATCATTAGTACTCATATCACCATCAATGCTAATGGCATTAAAACTCCGATCGATTGCATATTTTAAAGTCTTTTTTAATAATTGAGGTTCTACATAAGCATCAGTGACTATAAAACCAAGTAAAGTAGCCATATTAGGATGAATCATACCAGCACCTTTAGCAATGCCAGCCATAGTGAATTTAGAACCATTTTTTAACTCAAATTGACCAGAACATAATTTGGGGAAAGTATCAGTTGTCATATAAGCTTCAGCAGCTTTAAACCAACCTTGATCATGATCTGATGATAAAGATTGAAATGCATCTTTCACACCTGATGATAATTTATCCATATTTAACTGCTGTCCAATAACACCAGTAGACATTATTAAAACACTATTTTTATGATTTAATAAATCATCCATGATACCTTGTGTTTGTTTGGCATTTTTAATACCTTGTTCTCCAGTAACTGCATTGGCGCATCCAGAATTGGTAACTACACCATAAATATCTTGAAAATGATTTTCTTCTAAAGTGGCTTTACTTACTAAAACAGGTGCTGCCTTAAATGCATTGGTAGTGAAAACTGCTGCTGCTGAACAAGGCTGTTCACTTATTACAAGAGCTACATCTTTATTTCCATTTTTTTTGATCCCACAAGCAACACCAGAAGCCTTAAACCCTAAGGGATAAGTACCTGACTTGGCAATAAAGGATTGTTTACGAGCACTGAGATGACTATACGCGTTAGTATTGTTATTACTACTATACCATAATTTTTGTTGACACTGCTTTGGCAAAAAGGCTGATCTTTTAGTGGTTTGTTGAGTAAATAATCGTGTTAATAACATTTCTATTTATTTAATTTATTTATCAATTTATTGATATTACTATAATTATAGTTATGCTAGTTTGGTATGAGTATATAAATAAATAAAAGTACAGGTGAAGAGAGAGAAAAAAGAGGAATGAGAAGGAAAGAGAAAAAAAAAAGAAAAAGAAAAGAAGGAAAAAATAAAAGTGAGAGATTTTCCTTTTTTCTCAAAATGAGTCATTGAAATTAATCCCGCTAAAGATAATAATTTTTATATATAACCATCATTAATTGCTATATTATTTTGATTTTATTATATTATATTATTATTTGCATAAATTTCTGATTCACTTTTATATATTTTCACTTGTAGTATTATATAAAAACTCTTATATTTCTTTATTAAATAAATACAGAAAGATCATCAACATTTTATTTAAATAAAGTATATTGATGTTACTTCATGCATTAATATATATTAAAACTGAATATTAATCTTTTCAAATAAACAAATAAAGTAATAAAAAACTGATTATATATTGGCAAATTATTTTTTTAAATTTATCATTTTTATATATACAAGCAACAAAGAAATTAAAAGTAAATTTGAATTTATCAAATAAAAACTAAATATTGTAGAGCTTTGTAATTTTTTTATATTTTGTTTTAAGAGAAGGGAGAGCTAAAATATACAAATAAGTTATTTCAATTTAAATTTATACAAGTAGTAATTAATTTAATTTTCTTTTTTTTTAGCTTGGTTTTCTTCATATATTCTAATTTTTCCAAGAAGTGATCTACCAAGTTTAAATGTTGCATAATCACGAATAACACGAGATTGAGGTCCAATGGTATTTTGAGTAATAAATTTCCAATGAACCATTACCCAAGAGGTATGGTAAGATAATTGTTCATAGTATTTATTGGCTGTAGTTTTTAATAAAGGTAATTTAGTCCAAGGAATCTAAAAATATAATCAATCAATAAACAGTAAATAAATAAACTTAATATATACATTAAAATTATAAATATTATTTTTTTTACCTTTTGGAAATCATGATGTTCATTATGATAACCAATATTCATAAAAGGAATATTAAGTATACCATAATAAGAATAAGTTTCTTGGCCATTATCAAAAGTATAATGTTCTTGAATAAAATGAGCAGCACCAGGATGTAAAGAATAACCCATCCATAAAGATAAGAAAAGATATAAAAGACCAATGGGACCACAAAAAGTATAAATAAGATAATCAGAGACAATAGAAAAGATAAGGTTGATGATTTCCCATTTAGAAGGTGTTAAATTACGATCCTTTTGCATTATAGCACCGCGTACAACATACATGACAGGATAAATCAAAACCCATAATAATTTTGTAATAGCATTTCCTTTGATAAGATTTTTTTCCCAATCTAAAGGTAAATCAGGATCCATCCCGTCTACTCCTTGCCAAGTATGATGTTCAATATGATAACGACGGAATGATTGAGCAATAGGAACAGGTAAACAAATATTAGCAAATAATCCTGCATATCTATTTAATGCCTTTTTACGAAAAATCAAACAATGACAAGCTTCATGAATAACAACACCAAGCATAGCTGTTACAGTACCACCGACCAAGTAACCACATAATAAAAACACCCACCAGTTGATCTCTTGTTGATCATATTTCCAATTAAAGTAATAAGCTAAACTTAATTGCAATATATTAATAGCTGCTGTAACATAAAAAGTTTTGATTTCTGTTCCATATAATTTTTCAATTTGTGGATATTCTCTTAATATAGTATGTTTTCGTTTTAAGTGAGGTTCATCCATATCATCTATGGCGAAATCTTCATCTATATATGGTATTGAGCGTTTCCAACTGCCTACATAGAGTGGTGCTCGATAGTCAGGATGCTTATTTTCTTCTTGTTCTTTTACAACAGTAGAACTTTGTCTATTATTAAGCTCTGTTGTTTCCTTCACGTCACTTTCAACAAATGGAGGCATGATGATAAGTAGTTATCCTTTTTTTTTAGAAATCTTAAATATATAAAACAATAAGGCACAAAGATTTAAATATACTATATACTTTTTTTTAAAGCTTTTTAAAATAATAATAATAATAATAATAATAATAATAATAATAATATATATATAACAAAAAAGAATAATATATACAAAAAGTTTAAATGATAAACAACAAAAAAAAAAGGAGAGAGAAAACGCCAAAAAATAAAACAATAGTAAAAAATCATTATATAAATGGAAAAGTGTCGGACTTTTCAGCCACTCACTTGTCCAAACATTTTAAAGTACACAAAAAAAAATATGAACTGATATTATTTGATACTTTTTAGGTACACTTTTTTCACTTATCACTTTTAGAAAATTCAGCGATTTACGGAGACCCTTAGTTGTGATTTGTAAATATGTATATATATAAATACTTGTATGGTATCAAAAACTCTTTTCTTACTTGGGCAACAGAAAAACACTATCGAATTTATTCTGAGCTACAATATATTATATCATTATTTTGTTATAAAAAAAATTATTGTAACATTAAATTAATAAAGTTTTATTCAATAGGATTTAGAAATATTGTAAATCTTTTTTTTTAATAGTGATAAAATCATCGATATAAAACACATAGGTTAATAAAATACATGTTTATAAATTTATATATATATATATATATATATATATTCTATAAGAGTTTATTATAATTGAAAATAGTTTAATTATTTATATATAATTTGCTCTCAAAAAAGAAAAAAGAATTACATGTCGTTTGGAGTTCCATAATATCTTGCTCGGTAATCATCGCTATTAGAGTTAAATTAAATTAAAATAATATTAATCACCCTTTTAATATTTTCCTACTCATTATTATTATTATTATTATATAAATTACCTGCAAGATATTATACCATTATCAATTGGTGAAGCTGCTACACACCTTACTAAATTATTTTGACCTGATATTCTCTTTAATAATGTGCCAGTTTGTGTATCCCAACATATAACATCAGTTGAAGCTTCATCTCCCATAACAATAAAGTTTTCATTATACGTAAAATCAGGCTATATATATATATTTATATATGCATCATTAATACTTGGAGCACTTTTTATTTTTCATTATTTTCTTAATTACCTGTAACATTTGAGATCTCTGTTCATGACCAGAATACTCCATTAATAATTTACCGCTTGTTATATCCCATAATCTTAAATGTGAATCCAAACCAGCAGTTAATATATATTTTTCATTTCTAGTTATTCTAACACTTGATACTGCCATTCCTCCATGTGCTTTATCTAATAATTTAATACATTGACTAGATACACAATCCCATATTCTAACAGTACCATCAATAGATGATGATGCAAAAATTCTTCCTGAATCTGAATATCTAATTTGAGTAATTGCTCCAGTATGTTTATCTACAGAAGGTCGATTGGTATAGCATTGTAATGTATTTACATCATACACTCGTATATTCGAATCCTGTGTTCCTGCTAAAAGAAAATCGCCTGATGGATGAAAACTAATTGAATTTACAGGCTGTGTATCCTATATAAATTAAATAACCTGTAAGTCATTTTCTTCTTTTTTTTTTTTCTTAATATATATATATATATATATGTCCATTTACTTGTAAATATCGAAAGGCTCTTTTAACACCAGCTTTTGATAAATCAAACAACTTAATACTATGATCATCTGCACAACTAGCTAAAACAAGACCATTAGGATGAAAACTTAAATCGTTTACAGGAGCTGTATGATCATATAATGTTCTGATTACTGGCTTATCACTTGCACCACCCGTTCTATTTTTCATTTTACGTACATCTAATAATTTTAATGAAGCATCATAAGACCCTGTTGCTGCAAACCTTCCATCTTTACTAAATACTGAAGTTCTACATGGTCCTTTATGTTGTGTATAATACAACTGCGTATACTGTGGTGTTGGTTTAGGTTCTATTTCATATAAAAAAAAATGCAATTAAACTGTTATTTATATTATTTGGTATTACAAATAAGAAAAATAATAATAATAATAATAAAAGTATTTCTTACGCGAACTTATCGCTTCAGGGTCAAATCCAGATGGTACTGTAGAACCTGTATTATTTTCTCCAAGTTGTGTATTATCATTTGGTTCATAATCGTCTTCTGATTCTTCTTGATCTATAGTTTATAAAAGTATATCAAATTTAGGAAAAAAAAATAAAGTTCTTGATATATTATAAACTATATAACTTCTTTCTTTCTTTTTATTTACCACGATCTTTTCCTAATCTTATCAACTCTGATAATTTTGAACTAGGGATCATATCACAATTAGCACCCGTAGCATCAGCTACTGTTTGAGCAACAGCAGAATAACCATATGCGATTAATTGTCTAATATCCATTTATTATTTAAAAGAAAAATGAGTGAATAAAAGGAAACATAGAAGAACTAAAAATATAATAAGAAATAAAACTATAAAAGAGAAATAAAAATATTCATATATATATACCTAATAATAAGTGGTAATACTTCATTTTCAGATAATGGTGTATCCGTCATAACTTAAATATAAAAGACCAAGAGAGAATAAAAAGAAACGAAAAGGTTAGCGAAAAAAAAAAAAGACGGAGTTTAATTTTCCAAATCTGGCTTTTTAAAGTTTAAAAGTTTACGTAAAGCATCCTTTATTATACATAGTTTATAACTACGACTTTAAATACAAACCGAATACAGTTCTATTTAACTTTTAATTTTTAAAAGAATCCTATTTATTATTATCACCGTTAATATTATTATTACAGTTATTACTTTTATATTTAAATTTTTTTATTAAATAAAACAAATATAAAATAGTAAAAGCATCAAAAGCCCCACTAATTTATCCTGCTTTATAGGATCAAGTTTAAAAAGATTTACATAAAAATATATACTATTAGTAGAATCAAATTTTATGAATTATCTCAACATTGATTTAATTTATTATATTATAATACTTTTTTTTAAACATATAAAGTATAATGAGATATTAGTTTTAAAAATATTAAACTTATATTTCCACACTTTATGATTTTAAGGGTTTAATATTTGATACTGACTATCCATTTAATTAAATACACTACTTTAATTCAATGAAAACTTGAACTTATTAGAATAAATGTATATTTAAAAATAAAAACAGATAAATAAAATCATATAAATAAAATCATATATATTTGAATATTCTTCAATTGTTAATTTCACAAAAAAATAATGAACATCATTCTCGGGATAAAAGTACTATAATAATCCCGGTTATAATTGATAGAAAATGAGAGATGGTAAAAAAAATTAATCATTTGATCTGCCACTCAAAAAAATATTCAACTTTTAGCCAAAAAAGATCATGTAAACGAATCTTATAAAAAAATATTACAACTGGATGATAGTCAGGTTACTTTTTCTTTTACAAGGTTTCATATGTAATGTATAAACTTTAATTTCTATTGTATGATGCTTCTTTATATTACATCATATAGATCGTTTATTTTATTATAATTATAATAATTATAAAAATAACAATTCATTAAATTAAACTGGTATCATTATAATAATAATAATAAATAAACAAATAACTATTTAAATATATACAATCAGTAGATAATAAAAATCGCTTAAACTTAAAAATATTACACCAAGCGCGGAATTTCCTTAAAAAAGATTAAAAACCCGCAGCTTTCCTTTTTTTTAAAAAAAAACACTTTTCTTTAGAGCCAACTAAACACTTTTTTATATATTAAAATATGGCTAAAGCTAAAAAAAATAAAATAACTACGGCAGCAACAGCAACTACAACAACAAATAACAATAATAGTAAAAATAAAAATAACAGCAATAATACTATTGCAAAGTTCCCCAATCTATCTATAAAAAAAGACTTACAATTAACAGTACTAGAACCCGATCAAATATATATTATTGAGAATTACTTCACTAAAAAAGAATGTGAACAAGTTATTAATTATTTCAATACCCATTTACCACCTTTACCACCTAGTTCATTAATTCCAAAGTCAGGAGAAGCTTTCCGCAGTAATGATAGACAATCAATGAAAAATAAAGAAGTTGCGGATACTTTGTGGCGTATTGGCTTATATCAAGTTTGTGTGCAACAAGAAAAATTTTTTCAGGTCTCTTTACCTCGTAAACCATGTGGATTAAATAGTAATATAAGAATTTATAGATATCAAGAAGGTCAAAAGTTTGAAGCTCATTATGATGATTCAGTAAAAGATGATATAACAGGATTATGGACCGATTGGACTTTATTAATTTATTTAAATGATGATTTAAATGGTGGAGAAACTTGTTTTTATAAAGATCATGATGATAGTACTAAAAATCAAAAAAAAAAGAAAAAAAAGGAATCCTCACCTCCAATTATTGTAAAACCAAAACAAGGTTTAGCTTTGTTACATCGACATGGCCAACACTGTCTTTTACATGAAGCACTTGAAGTCACGCAAAATGTAAAATGGGTACTTAGAAGTGATGTTTTAATTGGTTAAAAATAGAATATTAAAATAAATATATATTAAATCATACACACACACGTTTACGCCTTTTGTATATATAGAATAGATATGCATAAAACCACTTGATTTTTTTTTTTTTGAGTTTCATTTTTTTTTAGTTATCTACCTCATTCTTTATTATTACAATACACATAAAGTAATTATAATCTAACTGCTTAATTAAATGAAAAGGAAATAAAGGGGTTCGGAAAAGAATGGAGTTAATAATTAGTTTTCTTTTTTTTTTTTCACAATTGAATAATACTGTAATTCTATAAGGAGTAGTAAATAGATGGTCTTTGCTTACATATTAATTATTGGTGAATAATATATACTCACACAATGGTTATACAAAGCTTAATCATATGATGTGATCTTATATAGTTAACCTTTTCGAAAAAGGTGATATGTTATGAGTGGATTTCTAAATTTAGTATATGATAAATCTTTATTATTTAAAATGGGTGGTCCATACTATTATTAATATTTAAACCTTATATATTCTTTGTCTTTATTACATGATAATATATCCTCCATTCTTTCTATATATACACCAAATGATGGAATAATGGCTCAGATATTTCGAAACATTTAGTGGATTCTTTTTATTTTTGTACTACTATTAATAAAAATATCCATTTATCCCATTTTTCATTCATTTTTTTTTTTTTAACAAATCAATATTTCATTATATTTTATTACATATATATAATGAAAATGATTAAATGACATAACACAATAATCAATATACAACAATGATCATAATGGTGGTATAAACTTTTTTATGTTAGATTATAATTTAAAAGGCACTTTTTAGAATGAAAAGGAAAAGTTTGGAAGATAATCCTTTTTGCAGCACAACGAATTTTTTAAGGAAACCAAGGGGCGAACTTTGAAAGGTCATTCATTATTTTTTTTTATTATGATTATTTTTTTTTTTCTTATAAAAAATTACAATTCCTTTTTCTCTATTTTTTTCCCTCTTTCTTTTCTTTTTTTCCCTTAATTTTTTCTTTTTTTTTTGTGTCAATTAGACATAATAATAAAATATCATAACAATAACCTATTTTATATCAGTGTTTGCTTATTTATATATCTATTCTATAGTTTTTTGTTTTTAATATATATATTTTTATATTATTTTACTTTAATTATATATATATATATATATTTATATATATTAACATTTTATTTGTAAATAATAACATTAAAGTGAAATTAAAATAAAATAAAAATGTTGGCATCACCGTTACCTATAAATTCAGTATCAACTAGTATGATTGACAAAAAAAAGAATAAACAAAAATCAGCATATAGTAATGAAACTACTCAACATACATTAACGAGTATGGGATTAATATCAAGCTTTTCAATTACTGCATCTACATCAACACCTATATTACCTTCTAAAAAGAATAAGGATCATAATAATAATGATCATACCGCTACCGCCAACATTCAGCCAAATGAATTGTTACACAATGGGTATATTCCCGATAATGCTAATAATACACGGCGTAAACCTTCCGAGCTGAAATTTAAAATAGAGTCCATCGGTATACAACCTGAAGAAGATGATGATTTAGATACCTGTCCTGCTCGTACTCGTGCTATTTGGCCCCGTCAATTAACTCCTTGGTGGCAACCTAGTCATCCAAAAGATAGACCACCATATCCTTATTCTACTTTAATTGCTTATGCTATCCTAGTTAGCCAAGATGGCAGATTATTACTTTCTGATATTTATAAATGGATTTCTGAAACTTACCCTTACTATAGCTTAAGTAATCGTGGTTGGCAGGTATATATAATAATGAAATGACAAGAAAAAAAGTATTAAAAATAAAATATATATAGTAACATTTTAATTTTTCTTTTTTTTCTATATAGAATTCTATTCGTCATAATTTATCTTTATATAAACGATGGTTTCTTAAAGTGGATCGTAGACCAACTCAAGCTAATCCTGGTAAAGGCTGTTACTGGACTTTAGTTCCTGGTACTGAACAAATGTTCATAGATAATATTGCTGAAGCTGGTGGCCATAGTCGTAAACATCACGATATTGGTTTAACGAAAGAATTATCTATGGGTCATCATAATCATTTATTAATTAATCATCCCATCATGTCAGCAAATTCAAATAATAACAATAACAATTCTATTATTACAAGTGTACCATCATCTTCATTATCATCTGTAAATAAATCAAGTAATAATACAAATGGTACTGGTGGTATCAACCCTACTTTTTCACATACCAATATGAAAATCATTTTACCTGAAGATTATCAACAGCAAGAAAATGCTAAAAAGAACAATTCATCATCAACATCAAATAACAATAGCAATCATTCAAGTAATAACAATAATAATAATAATAATTCTAATGATAACAAGAATGATTCAACTTTATTAAAATCATGTAAAAAGAAACCAGATTTAAATCCAACTTTTGGCAGTTTCCGTGTTTCACCTTCATCATCATCTTCGTCTTCTAACAATAATAATGATGAAATAACGAAACGTTCTTTTGATAAGATGATGACTGATCAAGATTCAAATAATCAAGTTATAAAACGAATAAAATTAGATATGAATGCTGATATTGAAGATACAAATTATATATATGATGACAGTCGTTCCGATTGTGATTCTGGTATTGATGTTGATATTAAACATATTCAAGGTTATAAAGGAGCAACTTCTAACAATAATAAATTAATTACTTCCGATGGCTTGGTTCTTGATAAAGATGAAATTGAATTATACAGTGTATTGGATATTTTCTTGGATCAATTACCTATTCCATCTACTACTAATACAGTAACTATGTTCGATCAACAAGAAGAGGATATGAATCAACCTACTTCATCTGTAATGCCATTTAACATTGTCGAAAATATCAACACCAACAACAATAATTGTAATACTCTTCCAATACATCCTCTGGATAATGACCCGATTTTAGGCTATCCTACAATGCAATATTATTCAACTGATGGTTTCATTTTTGAGTCTATGGAAACAAATGGTATAACTAATAATAATTTACCAATGGCCTCATCAACTGATGATTCTTATCATAAATCATCTACTGCTGCTTATCCAAATGTATTAACTTCAAGTTTTGAACCCAATTTATCAACTATAGTGTTGGATATGAATGATACAATTGATCCTTTTGAAAAACTAAATGGTCCTATTGTTATTCATCTTAATGGTCTACAACAACAGCATCAACATCAACATCATTCTACTACTACAGCAATGCTTAATGAAGAAATGACTGATGAATTTTTAAAATTTGAAGATGATGATCTTATTACATCTCGATTAAATCAACGTGAAATAGAAAATGATACTTTAGATCCTTCATTACTTTTATCCAATGCTAATAATGAAACTACATCTGATCCTTTTGATTTTAATATGCCTTCTATGTGTGAATTAATGGAAGCATAGTTTTACTGCTATTTCTTCTTTCTTTTTTTGACAAAAAGTTACTATGACTATATATATATTTAAATACTAAAAAATTTTATACCAATTTTATTTTCATTTCTATTTTTATTATCATTTTATTTAGTTATAACTTTATATATACATGATCTTTTATTTTATGTTATTTTTTTAAATATTCTTTATTATATTATATTATATTATATTATATTATATTATATTATATATATATATATATATATATGTATATATATTTATATACTACTGTATTTATACATAATATGTATATCATGTTTTTTTTTCTTTTTCTTTTCTTTTTCTTTTCTTTTACTTATAGTTTTTTGGTATCTTTTTTTCTATTTTTTCTATTTTTTCTATTTTCATTGACAATAAACGTATTAGTTCTTTTTATAAATAATAATAATGGTAAAGAATAAACAATAACCCAGAAAAGGAAGGCATAACCTACAAACAGGAGAAACAATCTAAATTAGTAAGTGATCAGGTTACACTTAAAAATAAAATAAAATTAAGGGTACTCTTTTTTTTATCATTATTAATTTTATTTTTATTTTTACCTTAAAAGTGAATAATCAATAACAATCTAACATATTAGGATCATCTATATTATTTGATGGTTCAATAGATTGAGTCATCATAGATGGGCTTATATCGAAAGCTTCTTGATATAAATATTCAGGTTGTATTGTTTGTTTAATATGTGATAAATTTAATTGTTGTAATTGTATTAAAAAACGACTATTTCTTTGATTATCTTCGTCATCACCATCATTTTCTTCCTCATTTACGCGTTTATTACTATTATCTTTTGTTACTTGATTATTC
Source organism: Cunninghamella bertholletiae (assembly GCA_037043795.1). Lineage (NCBI taxonomy): Eukaryota > Fungi > Mucoromycota > Mucoromycetes > Mucorales > Cunninghamellaceae > Cunninghamella > Cunninghamella bertholletiae. The sequence continues at coordinate 5,166,365 of JAZGVP010000001.1, forward strand.
AATGATAATATCCAATCAATCACTTGAACAGCCTCCCATCTTACCATTCTTTGACTATCTTTTGATGTTGCTATTAACCATTGATCTCCATTTAATATATAGAAATAAGAATTCTTCTTTTGTTGTTGTTCATGATGTTCACGTTTATTTTTTTTATATCGTTGTTTTTCATGTATATATAATTCATAAAAACTTTTTAATAATTTACATACACGTATTCTAACTTCAATATCATCATCATTCATTAGCATTGCAAATGTGTTGGATCCTAATTTATCTTTACCTTCATTCATTTCTTCATTTTCTTCCTGGGTGATGATTAATCCTTCACATGATCGATTAGTCACTAGACATATCATGGCATCTAAAGTTGCTCGACGTACAAATCCTTCAGTATCATATAATAATATAGGCAATTGATGTGATAATTCCCTTAATTTTTCATGTTGTTGAATAAATAGCCATCCAGTACCAGTTTTCATCATCAACTATATTTAATTTAATACGCCAAGTATATATATATCAATTTACTTTTCTTTTTTTTTCCCTTTTATCATTATTATTTTTATTTATATAACCTGAACTGTGTTTAATGCTGAAGCTCGAACATAAGGTTCATGATCGTTTATACGTTCGATAACGAGTAAGGGAAGTTTAGCTGTAACAGCAAACTCCATTTTATTTTTCTATAATATATATAAAGCATTTTTAATCTCATATAGTAGTTTATTTTATTATTTTTACTTCTTACCATTTGTATATCATCATCATTGTTACTTGCATCTGCTTTTTCAATATCCATTGATGAGGTTAATGTAGGCTTAAATAAGCTACCAACAAATTCTATCATAGCATCGCGTACATCCCATTCCATATCGACAAATTTAATATGAACTCCATCCATAAATGGTTTTAATAAATCCTAAATGAATAAATAAATAAAAAAGTGACAATATTAAAATTTAAATTAAAATGAATAAAATATACATAAAACAATGGAGAAATAAATTATTATCAAAGCTTCTATTACCTGTTGCGTTAAAATCATTTTAAACGAGCTATGACCCAGCAATTCATTAAAAGTTGACAATACTAATACCAAATTACGGCTATCCATTTGAATATCGCTCATTTTTTCAATTAATAAAATCATAACCTATATCGTAATATATAGAAATATATTAATAAGTCTAATTTTAACAATCATTCTATTTTATAATTATTATTATTATTATTACTATACCTTATTAATAATATTTAATGATAGTATTGTTGAATAATGATGTAATAATTGAATAATAATTTGTAAACATGATTTTAGTAAACGTTGATCATTAATAAATAAACCATCTGAAAATATATGTAATACTGAATTTAATACTGGATTTACCTAGTTAAAATGATAACAGATTTTAATAAATATTTAATGTTTTCTATTAACATTTTCCTTTTTTTTAGAAAAAAACTTCTATGCACTTACATCCTCTAATTGAAAATCATTGACAATAGATTGTAATGCTTGCATGGTGACATAAAATAACCTTTTTTTAATAAGCAATGGCCGATGTGCTTTTTTGATCAAATCTAAAATCTATAATCATCAAAAGGATTATAAAAATATTGATATGAATTTTATACCAATACATATATATATATATACTTACTTTCGAGGTTGTAATCTTTAAATTAATATCTTCATTATTGTATTTGTCACAACAGCAGTCAATAATTTCAACCATGAATTGAGTAGTTTTATGAGTTTCGTTTTGTATTCTTGTAATCATTTCCTTATCAATATCTTGTTGTTTTAATATACGATTTAATAATTTTGTATTGGTTTGAGTTAACTCTATTCCTATACATGTGTCATCTACAGTTTTAGATTGCATCAATGACTGGCATATAGCTTGTATATACTCATATAGCTTTATAAAATAGTATGAATCATCATCTACATTAGTTTCCTTATTTTCTAATTTTTTTGTTTGTATTAATAGGTAATAAGGTGATGATGAATGCTGGAACAAAATTGATAAAATTTCAATGATTCTTTTTCTTATAATTCGATCATTCACATTCATTAATAAATTTGTTAATGGTAATAGCTATTATATAAACATATATATAATATGAGAAAAGATTAATAATATGCCTATTAATATTTCGTTTAAAAATATTACCAATTGATTATCTATTAAATAGTGATAGATGATAGGATCATCACACACATTCACCATTGTCCAGCAATATTCTAAACTCGCCATAATTAATGATATTGGTTGTTGATATGATTCTAATATTTGCTTGATTTGATTTGATGGATTCATCCATTGATATAACTTTTTATGTTCTTGAGAATATGATTGTTGTTTAATAATTAATAAATAAATATCACATCCTTTACTAACTACCTAAATATATGAACATTAAATTGAATTAAAATTACTTTTATGTAAATATTAAGTGTAATAATAATAATTACAACTTACGTATATACTATCATCCATAAGACATAAGGAGACTAATGCCTTTGTATTATCATTTTCAAGTAACCTATTGATTATCAACATTATAGTAAGGATAAGAATAAGGGACATTATGTAAATACTTTTTCTATATTTATATTACCATTGAGCACCCTGGGATGAATGAATTATACCTTGACAAGCTTCTAAAGAAGCACAACGAATAGGAGCTTCCACTGCACGTAACCCAGATAACGTCAAAGAAAGCAAAAATGAATACTCCTCTTTTACTTTAAGAAAAAAATCATTGTCTTTTTTTGACAACCAATATCCCAATAAACGTAAACATAATGAATAAACACGATCATCTTGATCCATTTGTTGACATGCCTATTAATACATAAACAAAGGGTGTATTCATTTACATATATGGATTAAATTTAGATATCTCTTTATTATTATTGCTAGTATTATTATTTTCAATAATATATTGTTTATTACTTGTAATAAGATATTAAGTACATTCCATTCGTCAAAGTACACACAGTTTTTCATATTATCAAGGAAAGTGGTTAATATGGTTAATACTTTTTCATACAAAGTATCATCAACAATGGTATTTGACATATGAGGTATAGAAATAATGAGACTGTGTATATTATTAAGACTCGATTCATCCTCTTGTTGTGTCATTTCGTTTAAGTAAATAATATAATACAATAAATAGTTAAAGAAACAGAAAGAGGAAGTGTTTTTTTTATGTGTTGGAAAAAAAAAGCGGAATTTTAAATATTTTAAGCGTGTATTTAATAGCAAAAATAAACCCTATGATATAAAGGATGATTTGTTAAAAGTTATCATATATCTGTAATTATTCTTATTTATAATAACTATTCATAAAATATCAGCATATTAAATATATATATATATATATATATATAAGTACTCTAAAATTTAATAAAATTGTAAGTTTTTACTGTTTTAAAATCGAAACTTTTGAATATTTAACAATAAAGGGATATGTGAAATTTTTAGAGTAATGGCAAGTGGAAAATCAAAAGGCGTCATAATAATTTGAAATGAGGAATACAGTATGCATCGTCAATATGTAACAATTATACAGGTTTATCAGTAATATTGCTTTGTAAAATTCAAATAATAAATTATATTAAAATATGATCATTTACATTAATTTATTAAAGTTAATAATATAGGGATATACTAAATAAGGTATATCAGATATTTGATTTTTTCATCATTAATAAAAAAAAGATTATCCAACCCATCCAATGATCTTTACTATTGCATGTATCTTCATATGATATGAATAAAATATATTTTCTTATATATATAATATAAATATTTATTTACTTTATCAATTAAACATATATATATATATCATTACATAGCATGAACCATGATTAAATGTTTTTTTTTCTTTTATTAAATAAACGCCATTCTTTAATATTGAAAAAAATGAAATGAAAAGAAAGCAATAAAGTTTGGTTTTAGTATAATAAAAGTAAAGTTCACAAGATGTATAATCAAGATAAAATTTCAGCCAATAACGTGCTTACTTTATTAAATGGCGACAACAAAGCTCATAACCTTAAAATGTTTTGGTGTTTTATTTATTGGATGACTTTCCATCTCTTCTTTTTTCTTTTCTTTTTTCTTCTTTTTTTATTATTATTGTTATATAAATAAATAAATATAAGTATGTCTGAAGATCTTGAACTTCACTTTGAAACACTTCAACTCCATGCTGGTCAAGAACCTGACCCAACCACTAATGCTCGTGCCGTTCCTATTTATGCTACTACTTCCTATGTATTTAACGATACTGACCATGGCGCAGACCTTTTTGCTCTTCGTAAAGCAGGAAATATTTATACTAGGTAAATAAATAAATACAAGAATAAATAAATAAAAAGGATATATATGTATATATGTATGTATACTTAAGTGATTCCTTTTATATATAACCTAATATAGAATCATGAATCCTACAACAGATGTATTTGAAAAGCGTGTAGCAGCTTTAGAAAAAGGTGTAGCAGCTACAGCTACTGCTTCAGGTCAAGCTGCTCAATTCCTTGCTCTCACTACTTTAGCTAGAGCTGGAGATAACATTGTATCTACTTCCAACTTATATGGTGGTACTTATAATCAATTTAAAGTCGTTTTCCCAAGATTAGGTATTGATGTCCGTTTTGTTACTAGTGATAAACCTGAAGATTTTAAATCTAAAATTGATGATAAAACCAAGGCTATTTATATTGAAAGTATCAGTAATCCAAGATTTAATGTTCCTGATTTTAAAGCTATTGCTGATATTGCCCATGAAGCTGGTATTCCTTTAGTTGTTGATAAGTAAAGCATATATAGATAAATCAAAGTTTATTGATTTAATGGAATTTATACAACAACTTGTTTTATTTTATTAGTACTTTTGGTGCTGCTTACTTAGTTCATCCTATTGAACACGGTGCTGATATTGTTGTTCATTCTGCTACTAAATGGATTGGAGGGTAAAAAAAAAAAAGAAGGAAACAAAATTATCATTTATTTTCATCATTATGTATTCATATATAAACTGATAAATATTTATTATTATTGTTATTATTGTTATTATTATAGTCATGGTACAGTAATTGGGGGTGTTGTAATTGATGCTGGTAATTTTGAATGGAATAATGGTAGATTCCCCGAATTCACTGATCCTTCACCTAGTTATCATGGGTTAAAATTCTGGGATACATTTGGTAAATTATCATTCACTTATAAATTGAAAACAGAACAACTTCGTGATATTGGTGCTTCTGCTTCACCTTTTACTACTTTCTTATTATTACAAGGTTTAGAAACATTATCACTTCGTGTACAACGTCATGTTGATAATGCTTTAGAATTAGCTAAATGGTTAGAATCTCATGAACATGTTGGATCAGTATCTTATCCTGGTTTATCTTCCCATCCTTCCCACGAAATTGCTAAAAAATATTTAAAACATGGTTTTGGTGGTGTTCTTACATTTACTGTTAAAAATGGTTCCTTAAAAGTATTTATTGATAGTCTTAAAATTGCTTCCCATTTAGCTAATGTTGGTGATGCTAAAACTTTAGTTATTGCTCCTGCTCTTACTACTCATCAACAACTTACTGATGAAGAACAAATTTCTGCTGGTGTAACCAAAGATCAAATTCGTGTTTCTGTTGGTATAGAGTAAGTCCATATAGTTTTTCTTATTAACATTAATATATGTAATAACTAATTCCTTTTTCTTTTTCTTTTTTAATTAGACATATTGAAGATATTAAGAAAGACTTTGATCAAGCTTTAAAGGCTGCTACCAAATCTAACTAATTATCATTTTTTTTTTCATTTTCCTTTTTTATTTGTTTAATAAAAAATATCTATTAGTAAATAGATTGTATAAATCATATTTGCTTTTTTCAAGTTTTAATTTATTTATCCATTTGGTATAACTATTCATTTTTTTATTAGATGCACTTAGATACTTACATGAACATATATAAAAATATAATTTTTAATGCTTTTTTTAAAGAGTCTTTTTTTTTCAACTTTCTGACAGAAGATACAAAAAATGGAAATGCATTCAAAATAATATATATATACCAAATAATTGTTAATTTTGTCGTATTCACAAATTAAGGAAGGAAAACAAGATAAAATAATAAAACCCTTTATTTTCATTTTTTTCTTTTAATAAAAATAGTCAATAGTTATTTTTTTTATACTTAATTTCCAAAAATCATTAACTTTATCTTGTCTATTGATTGAAAAAGAAGCTTTGTAGTGTGGAGGGATATCTGTTGTAACATCACCGTCTAAGAAAGTTACTTTCAAGTTTTCAAAATAACCATCGTAATTCATATAATCAAGATCAAGATCATTTCTTAAAGTGTAATCACCAGAAAGGATATCGTCCAAAAAGACATTTTCAGTATCAAATTCAATATCATAAGTAATATAATTTTCATTGATAATGACATTTTTAACGTATCCGTAAAAATTATCACCTAATTTGTTCCAATGAGTAAATACAAGATGATCCAATTGTTCATGACGATCGTTATGAGATAAGTGAAGAAGATAATTAAGATGAGGATCTTGTTTCCTTTCTTTCTTATCCATAGTCACCAATGTTGAACTTTTTTGGTGAAAGTGGTGATAGTTGTGATGAAAAAGATTATCCAAAATAAAATCTAATTTTTCATTTACATGACAAATTTGTTTTTCACTTCTTAAAACAAAACGATCGATATAAGCTCGTTGACTTCTATCTTTAGCATCTATTCTATTTTGGCTCATCATTATAATAGGTGCTTGACAAGCAGCAATAATGGATAAAAACAAGTTTAATAAAATAAAAGGATAAGGGTCCCATTGATGCTCTTCTGGTAGGCATTTATTTAGGACGGCCCAAGTGATAATAAATGTAAAGAGCACTGATACAAAATACCAACTTCCTCCTAATACGGCTACAGCATCAGCTAAGTATTCACCAAAAGTTCGTTTCTTATCAAATTTATCTTGCCAATGATTTTCTTCTTCAATATATTTTTCCAAATCATCAATAGCAAGTTGACGAAATCTATTTAATTCATTAATATTTCGATGGCGAGCATTAATATTAATAGTACTGGAGGGTGGGTTGTACATTTCCATGCTTTTTGTAAAAGAAAAAAATGAAAAAGTGATATATGTGTACTATTTTGTATAGATAATAATAATAACTAGATAAAGAAGATAAAATATGAAGTTTTAATTCATAGGTATACATAGTTGCAAAATATTTTTTTTTTATCGTTCATCCTTCTATAAAAATTACCAAAGTGCAATTTATTTTTGATAAATAATACCCATAAGTATTAAATAATTAAAATACATAAGTTAATTAAAGAAAAAGGAAATGAAAAAGAAAAAAAATTTTTTTTTGTTAAAAAAATACTTTTTGATCTCACTCAATTTGTCCAAATTTGGATATTTTTTGATTAGTGCCAAGCAATAAAAAAGGTTGTAACATTAGATTTATCCTATATGAGCTATTTATTTTATTGGTTTTTCATAAAAAAAAAAAAAAAAATGCAGTGAAAAAAGGAAGATCCTTTTTGATCTGAGCAATTTTACTTTGATTAGATATATAAATGTATGCGAGTATATCATTAAAATAAAAAGTTTTACTGTTTCGGAATTTCAACTGATTGATATAGCAAATACTAAAAATGACAAGTAATATATTTTATAGTTTTTGGTAGGAATAATAATAATAATAAAATATTGAGATCATGAAAAAAGAAAAGAAAATAAATAAATAAATAAAGATAGAAGGGAAGAGCAAAAAAAAAAGGCTTCACAAATATACAGAACTTTTGGATAAACTTGAATTTAATGAAATATATAGATGTATATATAAAAAAAAGATACCTTTTATTTTAAGATGTGTCAACAAATTTACTTGTATGAAAAACAAATATCTCAACAATGCAATATAAAATTAAATATAATAAAATAATGAATGATCTTCGAAAAATGTGTTGAAAAACTAAAAAAAAAGTGTTTTTTTTTAAAACAGCGTTGACTTATTTTGGAAAAAGTTTGTGTAAATATATATATAGTTTTCTCGATCTTATCAATGAACTTATATTTATTTTATTTTTTTTTGAGTTACTTGAGATGTTTTTGTTATTATTATTTATATATTTAGTTTGTTTAGAATAAAAATAAACAGCTTTCTATTTTATGTTATTGTTATTGTATTTATATATAGCTTTTTTTTAAAAAAAAAATTATCATAACAAACTCCTATTTCCATTTTTAGAGTCATTGTCAACATTAAGTACAAAAGGGTAAAACAGTTTAAACTTTTTTCCCCTTTGTTTCAATTTAATACTTATAAGATAAATGATTCAAATCATATATAATGAAATAGTAAAATTATAAATGTTGTTAAATAATAAAAAGAAATAAAGATGAGCTGTTTTATATAGATTTAAAAACAATGATTTCTTGGAATAATTTGTTTATGTCATGCGCTCATTAAATAAACTTTCACCATTACACATATAGAAAAACATGATAGTTTTCGATTTAAACTAAAATGTAATCATAGCAACAAAATAGATAAAAGCGATAAAATAAAAATAAGATGTCAAGGTATTTATATTTTTAACCTTTTTCTATTTCTTGGTTTATTTTTATCTTCAATTTTTTTTATTTTTCTTTCTTCTTTTCCTATTTTTTTTTATTTTTTTATTTTTCTTTCCTTTCCTATTTCATATATATACATACACATACATTTTATTTAATTTTTATTTTATTAATATTATAGAAATCATGGCTATTGCTGCTTATTTTGCAACTTTTTTTACCTTTAGTGCTTTAGTTCTTGAAGTATTTACTTTACTTGCTTCTACGTATAATCAACCGTTTTTAAAAGATTTAAATTTTGTTAAATTTACTCTTAAAGATAAATTTATTGCATTTGGATTATGGTAAGGATATACAATAAAAAATGATGGTTTGCATTTTATTAATGTTTGTATATATATATGTATGTATTTAAAAAGGGGATATTGTGAAGGAATAAAAGATCAAGTTACTTCTTGTAGTACTCCTTCTCCTGGTTATATATGGTGTAAGTATATAATAATATATAGTAATAGTTTTTTTTCACTTTCCATTTCAAATAATAATAATAATAATACTAACCTATTAATTAAAGCTACTGCACCTAATATACAACATTTTACAACAGGATTATCAGGAATGGATAAAGTATATTTTACAAATTATATTTTATATTGGATTGCATTTGGTATAACTCTTGGCGCTTTAGCAACAACAATATTGGGTCATTTTGGTAGAGGAATTGATTTAATTGCATCTCTTGCCACATTTTTATGTACACTTCTTATGTTAGTGATTTTTATTATTTTCTTGGTTATCTCTCTAAAAGGTGTTAATTCTGCTAGAAATGCCGATCCAACTGCTTATGGTCAATTGGGTCATTGTATTTGGATGAATCTAGGTGCAATGGTGGCTTTATTATTGGGTTCTTTATGGTATTGTTTTACTTGTATCTTTCCTCCAAAGAAATAATAATATCCTTTTTTTCTTCTTTTCATTCCCATCTTTTACATATATACTCTTATTTGTTAATTTATTGAAATCCGCTTATATATAGTTTTCTTACTTATTTTATCTATATACAAATGTATATTGCTGATCCTGTGATATATTTATTCCACCAATGATAATAAATAATAAAGTCATATACATAATAAAAAAAATTCCTTATATATTTATATACTAAGTTTTATAGTGATGCAGTATGATTAAAAAAAAAACTTTTTTTTTCTAGAGTTAAAAATAAAAATAAAGATGTGGACGGATAAGATATAAAAGGGAAATGCATAATAATGATAATATAAAAAATAAGTAATAATAGGGACCTATCAAATAAAATAAATATAGTCAAAAGGTGTTAAAAAAATATATAAATATATATTTCAATATAAATAATAATAATAATATATTATACACAGGTTTTTTTTTTCTTCTTCTTCTTCCTCTTAAGCGCGAGTACGATCTCTGCTTCGTTCCAAAGCTAAATAATAGTAATAATAATAATAATAACAAAAAATAATATTGATTAGTATAGCTATTTAATATAACTGTTTAAATAAAAAGATACTTACGATTATAATGCAATAATTTTTCAATCAAATCAACATGGGTGAGTACCATACGTCTGCAACAATAACGTTTTAATCCAAGAGCATCAAGTGCTTCACTATTTTATATTCAAAATAATAACAATAACAATAATAATAATAATAATAATAATAATAATAATAAAGGTTAGTGTTACTAATTAATATAATAAAACGCCGTCATTTATTGTATTTTAATTACCCTTCAGTATATTCAGCTTGTAATAAAGATAAATAATTGTCCCATTTGTTACCAATGACTTTACCACAAGAAAAACAACGTACTGGAATAATCATTTTATAAATATATAAAGTGTAAAGAAATAGGTTAAAGAAAAAAATTTACACCACGACTTTTTTTTCATCAAAAAAAAAAAAAAAAAAAAAAAAACAAGTCACCCGGTGTTTGAAATTTGATCATTTTCCAAAAATAGTATAATGATTTCTTATGTGTAAATTAAAAGCACCGTTTAATGTACATCAAAAACTAAATATTGAGTTTTTAATTATAAACAAATTTTCAAAAAATCATTTTTGTCTAATTTATATCAACTTATATGATTACAAAGTTGATTATCACTTTAGAACTTCAACAAATTGTATTTTTAAAAAGCATTTATTTCTTTTTCTTTTATTTTGTTCGTCGTTATATGAAAAACGAGTTGCTGAATCAAATTATTTGTTGATTTTCTATCTCTTTTTTTTTTAATGAAAATAAAAATAATGATACAATACTTGATTTATGTAAACTTAAAGATAATTAAAATATTTATTTTGTAACATCGGAAAACCAAATATAGATAACATTATATACTAGCTGACGCATCTTTTTTAATTTTATTTTTTTTAAATGAGGCGCAGTATTAAAATGAATAAATAAGAACAAAAAGAAATATGCTCATTTTTCGTTTTTCTTTTTTATTTATATTCTTTAATTTTCTTTGTTATAACAACAATGATTAATAACAATGATCGACTATTTACTTATGGAGACTTAATACTTATTAAAAATGTTGATGGCTTATATTTAACTATGGGTGAAGATGATAACACCTTACTTAGTTTTAAGCCTTATGATGAAACAGAAAAATCACAAAAATTACTTGTAGGTGGTAATAAAGCTTTAGGAGATCAATTTTATCTAACTTTTAAATATGGTCCTGGATTTTTATATATTGATCGTAACAATGGTGAAATATTAAAAAATGGTGTACCTTGGACTGAAAGAAGTGTATTTGATGTATCTCTTTTAAAAAAAGTATTAAACTCAGATAGTTTATCTTTTATTATCACAAAAGAATAATAAAATAAAAAAAGTTTAATCATCTAATAAATTGTATATTTTATATTGATTAATTTAAAATGTGTTTTTCTTTTTTTACTAAATTTGTTGTATAAGTTATTTCAGCTATTTGGGTAGCCCTCACGAAAAAGTGTATTTGAAGAGACATACAAAAAAAAATAGCGGAGATTATATAAACCAATAATTCACACGAGCCTTTACTTTTTTTCTAACTCTCCTTTCTCTCTCGTTTTTTTTTTTTACTTATTTAAACTTACATATTTATTAATAAACAAAGTATGCGTTCAGTTTCATTATTAAGTAGAAAGTTTGGACAATCTTACAGTTCTTTATTAAAAAAACAAGTATGTAATATTAAAATTTTAGGAATAAAAAATAATTATAATAGTTTAGTCATTTTACTATTTTTTATATTTGACATTAATAATAGATTCGTTGTTTTTCTACACCAGTACAAAACGACTTTGTTAAAATAGTTGAGGTTGGACCTCGTGATGGTCTTCAAAATGAAAAACAAATAATTCCTGCAGAAACTAAAATTGAGCTTATTGAACGTTTAGCCAATGCTGGTTTACCTGTAGTTGAAGTAACTAGTTTTGTTAGTCCAAAGTGGGTTCCTCAAGTAAGTAAAAATAAATAAGTTAATAATATATATTAATAGAAGAAAAAAATAAAGTGAATCTTTTTATACATTAAATTGATATATATTACTTATTTAGATGGGTGATAATAAACAAGTATTTACTAGTATTCAAAAAAAGGCAAATGTTGGATATCCAGTATTAACACCTAATCGTAGAGGGTTAGAAGGTGCTATTGAAGCTGGAGCAACTGAAGTAGCTATGTTTGCAGCTGTTACTGAATCTTTTAATCAAAAAAATACCAATTGTTCAACGGAAGAAGCTATTAGAAGATTTAATGAAGTAGCTAAACTTGCTTTAGATCAAAATTTAAAAGTGCGTGGTTATATTTCATGTGTTGTTGGATGTCCTTATGAAGGTGAAGTTGATCCTGCTAAAGTAGCTGATATGGCTAAAAGATTATACGAATTGGGTTGTTATGAAATTAGTCTTGGTGATACCATTGGTGTTGGTACTGCTGGTTCTACTGGTCGTATGTTAGAACATGTACTTAAAGTCGTTCCTAAGGAAGTAGTAGCAGTCCATTATCACGATACTTATGGTCAAGCCTTAGCTAATATCTTAAAAGCTTTAGAATATGGCATTCGTGCTGTAGATAGTTCTGTTGCTGGTTTAGGTAATATATTAATTTTTTTTCTTGTTAAAAGAAAAAGATAAACAGAAATGCCATCTTGTTTTATTAATATCTATTTATTTATTTAAAAGGTGGCTGTCCCTATGCTCCTGGTGCTAAAGGAAATGTAGCTACTGAAGATGTTGTATATATGTTAAATGGTCTTGGCTATAAAACTAACATTGATTTAGATGAGCTTGTTAATGTCGGTAACTGGATTTCTGATAAATTAGGTCGTCAAACAAATTCTAGAGCTGGTGCTGCCTTAACAGTTGCTCGTAATAGAAAAGCTAACTTACAATCTAAATTATAATTTTCATATATAATAAAAGTAATAATTATAATAGTATTAATAAAGTGATTTCTACTCTCGTATAATAATAATTATAATAATTATAATAATAAACTGTATTAAATCATCATTAGTATTATTGAATTATATCCAAGTTTAATCCCTTTTTTTTTCCTGTGTATTAAAAATTTAAGTTTAATCACTTTAAAGCAAAAAAAGAAAAAGGCGGAGATATAAAAGCCACACCTTAATTTTCTCACTTTCTCTCTCTCCTTTTTTTTGTTAAAAAGAATGTCAAAAGCTAAAGCTAAATATCAAAATTTAATTCCTTTACCTATACAACTTAACACTTCAACTTATTGGTATGATAATTTAAAAAATTATATATTCCCAAACTCAATTAAACGTCCAATTGGAATATATATTTCTTTTGGAAAGTTTGTGTGGATTCAGCAACATGATCATGATTTATTTAATCATGGCTGTTTTGGAAAAGGAACCTTATCAAGGAGTGAGCCTACTTGGTATAAAAGATTGAAATATTCCACTTGTAAATAAATATATATATATTCGACTATTATTATTACTACTATTATTTAAAATAATAAAAAGAAAAGAAAAGGAAATAAATACTTTCAATTTTTTTTTATTATGTAGCCGTAGCACCTGAACAAAAAACTGTAGAGAGACGAAAAAAAAGAAAGCAGGAAAGGTTGAAAAAGAGAAAAAACACTTTAGCTAATGATATTTCAGAAGAATCCTCAGTAGTCGGTAATCAACAAAAAGAAGAAGATATTTTAACTCAAAATGAAATATTAGAATGGACCCAAGATATGGATTTTGAAAAATTTCACTTGGATTTATTTGAAGCTTTCTTTTTAATTTATGCTATTAATGCGATTGAAATTCAGGATAAGGTAACAACAATAAAACAAAATAAAATCGCCACCTATTTTTATTTATTTATATATGCTTCCTTTGGTTTATAGTTATCCAATATACCATACACTATTGAAGAATGTTGGTCCATTTTTAGTAAAGATTATTCATCCAATGCAGTATTATCTTATAATCCGTTTGCTATAAAGTATGCAGTTTACCATTATTTTAGAAGTCAAGGCTGGGTACCAAAAGATGGATTAAAATTTGGTGTTGATTTTGGTAACACATTTATCTTCATATTATATATATAGCAATAATTTATTGTTTATTTATTTTCTATTATTAGTTTTATATAAAGCGGGTCCTATTTATCACCATGCAGAATTTGCTCTTCATATTATACCTTGTCCTACTTTAACAAACTCTTATACAGTACCAATAGAGCAACAAGAGCAACAACAATCACCTGACTATAATTGGTCCAATTTACTTCGTTTAAATAGAGTTTGTAATCAAGTTAAAAAAACACTCCTTTTATGTTATGTTAGTTATCCAGTTTTAAACAGTAATAATCATAAAAATACATGGAATATATCTATTTTAAATCAAATATCTATTAAACAGGTTATTTTAAAAAGGTGGTCACCAGAAAAAAATCGAGATTGATTGATAATATATACGGACTTTTAAATTTTATTTCTAAAATAAAAAATATTTTCACTTAAAAAAAACTTTTCTTCCTCTTTTTCTTTTACTTCAAGAAAAATAATAATAATAATAAAATAAAATGTGAACTATTTTAACTCCTTACTTGAATTTACCTTATAGTAATGTATGAAATGTAAGCTAAAAGAATATATATATATATATATATTTATCACATAGTTATATATATATACTCATCTGACAAGTATATTTATTTTAAATAGAAATAAAAAAGATAAAAATCTAATATGTTGTAGTTCCTTCAAAACTTGAATGTGATTGGCGAACCTTAATTATAAAAAGTTATTTAAAAAAGGCTTCGCCGAGACTCGAACTCGGATAATGAGATTCAGAGTCTCATATGCTGACCATTACATCACAAAGCCTTAAGCGTGTCGGTACGGACGGCCAATAATATTTAATCTTTAAAGTAATAAATTTGGTAATCTAAGTCTTTCTAGTGCTTTTTTCTACAACTTTGCCTAAAAAAATGAAAACTATGTTTTAATTATTATCTTAGCAAAAACTACTTTTTTATATGTATTTGTAAAAGTATAATGACGACATTTTGAGTGGATTTAGTATCCCTTTTTTTTTCTTTTTCCATACTTCTTCCCGTTTCATCTTTTTTTATTTTATTCCTATTTGACGATCAAATAACTTTTTTTAATATTTCTCCTTATCAAAAGTGAGTTTATTTACTTTTAAACATATGACATATATCTTCTAAATTAAATAGTTAACTATATTTTATACTGGCGTTTTTTTCACTTTAGATCTTTCTTATAATTTTGCCCAAATACTTCTTCTAATTATTTTTTAATAAATTTAAATATAATCGTTAAAAATGTGAGTTGATAACTATTGTAAAAAGTAAAAAACGTTTATATATATTGATAGTATAAATCAATAAAGTTATTCTCAAATGAAATGGAATTATCTATAATTAGAAATATATAGAATACAATTAAACTATTCCAAATATTATTTCTTATCCAATTCATCATCTCCACATTTATATATGAATATAAAAATACATTCGGTAACTATATGTATATTATTATTATATATAATTTTTTTTATCATCATCAATTAAAAATGTACTAAACTAAAAATATGTATAAAAAAATAATTACTAACAATACTATAAAAGGTTTATAATTCGGTTTTCTAAAATAATAGGAAGGGTTCATACATGGAAGGAGAAAGAAAGAGAGAAAGAAAAGAGGAGACGATGTAATAAATGATTATTAAACTTAGACAAGGGGATATTATGTATTATTATTATTATTATATTCAATATGATCATGTATTTCGATATATATTTATATATATATATATATATATATATTTAAAATTAAAAATGTATATAGTATAAATTAAGAAGTAGTCGAGGAAAAAGAAGTAGTTATTTGACTAGTAGTAGCTGAAGTAGTCGTTGTGGTAGTCGTAGGTAAAGCTGGATGAGGCGATATTAATATTTCAAATTGTGGAGGTGAACCAACTAAAGTAGAAGATAATAGATAGTCTATACCATTAGAATTTGATTTTCTTTTTTGTTGTTGTCGTGGATTTTGATTTGAAATTAATTCAGATGATCTACTATTTGAAATATCCATATCTGTATCTGATGAAGGATCCGATCCTAAGTCACTTAGGGCTTCATTATTATTGTTACTACTGTTATTATCGTTATCATTATTGGTAATTGATTCTTCAGTTATTATTTCGTTATTATTATTATTGTTACTGTTGTCTATATTATTAATATTATTATCTTCATTAAATAATTTAAGCATAGATTCCACTTCTTCTTTATCAATAGTTACACTGGCATCTAAATCAGCATAACTTCTACATAAAGGACAAGAAAAACCTGGGAAGTTTTGCATCAGAATTGGTCGCAAGCATTTATAATGATAAATATGAGAACATGGGGCAATAAATAAAGCTTGCCCGGGTAACATATTATATAAACAAATACAACATTCCTGTATATCGTTGGATGATGATGTGGATGAAGATGTGGTTAACGAAGAAGACATTTTTGATGGTTGAGTAGTTGATTTTAAAGTTGTTAATTCGTTATTCTTATTATTTAAAGAAGTATTTGATGATACACTAGTACGTAAACATTGTTTGATCTGACGAAATGCAGCACGTGTAAAAGCAGCTTGTTGAGAAGTAGGTAATCGGTTCACTTCTAAACGCATCCTAACGGCTCTATACATCGGTTGAACTCCACCTTTATAGTCAACACCTAATTGTATTAAATCACCATCTTGGATAGCATATGGTCGACTACTTGTATTAGCAGGACTTAATCTTGCTCGATTTACAAATGTACCACTTGAGGATCCAGAATCTTTAATATATATCTAAAAAATAAAAAAAGAAAAGAAAAAGAAAAAGCATGTGTATATGGTTAGCTATTTTCCCCTTTTTTTTTTATTTTTTCTCATTCCCCTCATCAAAATCAAGTAAAATATAAAAATAAATCTTGTTTATTGTTATTGTTACTATGATTCTTTTATACGTTAATCACCATCAATATTGTTATAATTATTATTATTATTATTATTATATTTATATATTCTTTTTTTTTTTACTCCTTAAACAAAAATGTTTAATACTGATTATTTTTTAAAAAAATTGTGTGTTACCTTTCCATCTTCCTGCCAAATTTCAGCATGACATCGACTAACAACTTTTGATTTAAAAGATATCCTATCAGAACTAGCATTTCTTTCACTATATCTACCCAACTTTAATGTAGTTCCTAATTCTAAGTTGCGATCAATAATATCAAATACAAAACAACGTGATGCTACTCCAACATTAGGAACAAGTCTTATATGAGGTTCATTTGATCTGTTAGTAGTATCATTATCTGTTGTCGTAGTAGGAGTAGGGATATTGCTATTTGTAGTTGTAGTTGTAGCTATAGTTGTAGGTTCTATAGCAGAATGACTTTGATTAACATTATTAGAAGTGGCTCTACGATGTGATCTACGTAAACTGGCAAATCCTCTTGATAATAAAGGTGAACTAGAAGTTGAAGTTGAAGTTGTTCTTGGAGTACTTGTTGACTGACTACGTAATCTACCACCTGGCATTATAAAAAAAACTGTTGAATTATGTATTAAAAAAAGTCTACTCAATATATAAAATAAAAAGGAAAGAAGAAGAAGAAAAAGAAGAAAAAAATCCTAATAATATAGAGTGAAGTAAATAAAAGAAAAAAAAAGAAAAAGGAAAGATAAAAAAAAGATCAGTTCCAAACCGAATTTTAAAATACTTTAATGGATTCTATTTTTACTCCTTATATAAATAAATATATAAAAATAAAGGCAGTTTTTTATAGGTTTATCAAAATCAATATTGTGTTAATATTTATTTTATTATTCTCCCTTAATTCCCCTTTTTTTTTAAAAAAAATGATACCATCTTATGCTTTTTTAATTACTTAAAAACCTATTTAACAAAAAAAAAGGTCTGTTAAACATTTGCATAAAAATGAAAATGATAATATTAGTAATACTTACCATATCGTCTTCTAGCTTCATTTTTAACTACCCTTTCATTAGCATAACGCTCTTCTAAACTATGTTCCAAGCTTCTTGCTTGAGCTGCCAGGGCCATAATATTATTTTTCTTCTTTTGTAATGTACTTGCTTCCATCTATTATAAAAATAAGTTTATTTATTTATTTGTTTGTTTATTTATATGATGATTAATATACATAATTATTTTTATTATAAATCACTTACAACTCCGGAAGAAATCATTGATTTTGGTTGAGAGGCTATTGCATGTCTTCGCCATTCATCAGAAGGTAACATATCATTTTGTTTAATATCAACAATATTAACTCCTGCATGTTCACCACGTCTTTTACCGCCTAGTTGACTTAGCTGTATTTATATAAATAAATCGATTAATATTTTATATCTATCGTGCCACATTTTATTATTATTATCCTAATTATTTAACTTACTGCATCATTATCTAATACTTCTTGATTTGATGATGATTCTTCGGACAGTGATTGCTCTTGATAATAGTATTGATAATAAGCATTTGGATCGGCACCGAAAGCATACATTGCATTAGGGTCTTCAAGCTCAGGTAACTGTGCTACTGAATTTGTGGAATTATTACTATTGTTATTAACTGAAGTATCCGTTGATGTATGCATTGTTTTTGCTGTTGTAGAGGGTGATGATGATGGTGATTCATTTATAGTATTTTTTGGTAGTTTAACTATTGGTTCCTCTTTTAAACTTGATCCTATTGTTTTATGAATAAGTCTATTAATTCATTCGTTTATTTTAATTATATGTATTATATTACCTATGCGAAAGAATGATCCTATATGTGTTGCTGTTTTAGTTTTAGATATTTCTTCCTCTTCTTCTTCTTCTTCTTCCCTTTCTATTTTGAAATCATTTTTTTCTTGTTCATCGTCCTTTTCTAATATTTTATTATTATAATTATTGTTATTATTATTATTATTTGTAGCGTATTTTTCAATTCTTGAAGATAAAGCAGATTGATTTTGAATAGATTGATTGGAGGTTTTTTTTTGAAATGGATTATATGAATTTTTAGGTGCAGGAAGTAAATCAGCTAAATTGGAAGATGTATTTCCCATTTTAAGTCGTTTGGTAGGTCTATCTTCTTTTTGCTCTTCCTCTTCTTTTTTAGCCGTTGGAATATATATAATGGTTTTTTTATTAGTTGTAGTTGAATCTATTGATTTATTAATTTTATTATTATTATTATTTTTTGGTGGAGGTAAAAGTTGATTAAGTTTACTGGATGACGATTTATTATTATTAGATGATACTTTTAAGGTTGGTTGTTCTTCATTATCAGAATCTGAATCACTGCCATAATTAGCCACTAGTAATGACATAATAAATATAAAGCTTAATATTAAAAAAATAAAAAGAGAGCATTGAAATATTCCACTTTTATAAAAATATCAAGCTTGAATTTAACTCCGATGATTTTTATTTTTTGGTTAATCTTTTCTTTCCTCTTTCTTATTTTTTTTCTCTCGATATTTATTAGTATCATCTCGCGTTTCCTTAAATTATATCATTATTTTACTTAATAATGGCTTCAGCAGGTAAATATACTTTATAAATTGACTATTTTTATGCATACTTATATATATATATATATATATAACAATGAAACCAAGCAATATTGTCTATCATCACTTTCTTTCTCTCTCACTCTCTTAAATATACACAAATATTAGCATTATTATAAAAGAAGACCATCATCATATATATGAAGTACATAATAAACATAAAAATAATTCAAATATACTATTTATTTTATTTTCATAATATAGTATTTATTTTGGATCTTAAAGGAAAGGTGCTTATTTCTAGAAATTATCGTGGAGATATACCTATGAGTGCTGTTGAAAAGTTCATGCCTTTGGTAATAAATGAATAGTTTTATATATATAGGATTTTTAGTATTAGTATACTATTTTAAATTTTGTCGCTAAAATACTTATTTACAAATATGTAGATATCAGAAGCTGAAGATGAACAAGTCCCACTTCCTTGCTTTACTCATGATGGAATCAATTATTTATATTTAAAGCATAGCAATTTGTATTGTAAGTATTTTTATAATCTTTATTATTGGTTTTTTTTTTTTTTTTTTTTTTTTTTTTTTTGGTGAAGAAAAAGTTTATTTTATCTAATATATGATTGGTATATATAAGAGAGGCTATTATAAAAAAGTAGTATATTTTATGAGTTTTTAAGTTATGATTTTTATTTATTTTAGTATTGGCACTTACACGAAAGAATACCAACGCAGCTTCCATTATGTTATATTTACATAAATTAACACAAGTATTTTCTGAATATTTTAAAGAATTGGAAGAAGAATCTATTCGTGACAATTTTGTCATTGTGTATGAATTATTGGATGAAATGATGGATTTTGGTTATCCTCAAACAACAGAAACAAAAATCTTACAAGAATATATTACTCAAGATGCTTATAAATTAGAAGTTCAAGTACGCCCTCCAATGGCTGTTACAAATGCTGTTTCTTGGCGTTCTGAAGGTGTTAAATATAAAAAGAATGAAGTATTTTTAGATGTTATTGAAAGTGTCAATCTTTTGGTAAAAAAAAAAAAAAAGGAAGAAAAGAATACAAGAAAAAATAATCATTTATTATTATTTAAGTGAAGGAAAAATATGTGTTGATTATATTCCATATATATTATTTAATTTAATTTAGGTTAATGCAAACGGTAATGTTTTAAGAAGTGAAGTATTAGGTGCTATTAAAATGAGATGCTATCTTTCTGGTATGCCAGAGCTTAGATTAGGTTTGAATGATAAAGTAATGTTTGAAGCTACTGGTCGAGGTAAAAAAGAAAAAAAATATAATTAATGAAAGAGAAAAAAGTATTCATAGTATATACAAACGCACACATATATTTTTATAGCCAATTCTGCTAAAGCTATTGAAATGGAAGATGTTAAGTTTCATCAATGTGTAAGATTGTCAAGATTTGAAAATGATCGTACTATTAGTTTTATTCCTCCTGATGGTGATTTTGAATTGATGAGCTATCGATTACAAACCAGTGTCAAACCTTTGATCTGGGTAGAGGCTGTTGTAGAAACTTATTCTGGTTCAAGAGTAGAGTACTTAGTTAAAGCTAAAGCTCAATTTAAACGCAAAAGTACTGCCAATAATGTAGAAATTGAGGTACCTGTACCGGATGATGCTGATACTCCAAAGTTTAAAGTAAGTATATATATATATATAACGTTAAAAATAAAATAACATAAAAGTGCTGAGTTATGTATAATAAATATATATATTTATATATATTTATAGAGTAGTAGCGGATCTGTATCATATAAACCTGAAAAATCATGCTTAATTTGGAAAATTAAACAATTCCAAGGCGGAAAAGAATTTATTATGCGTGCTCACTTTGGTTTACCATCAGTACAAGCAGCTGAAGAAACTGAAAAGAAACCACCTATTAATATTCGATTTGAAATTCCTTATTTTACTGTATCAGGTATTCAAGTCAGATATCTTAAGATTGTTGAAAAAAGCGGTTACAACTCTTTACCTTGGGTTCGTTATATCACACAAAATGGAGGTAAAAAATATAATAATAAAATATGTAATATATAGAATAGGTAATGTTAAATAATTATTTTTTTTCGCATATAGATTATCAAATGAGAATGCCTGAAAGCATCAAGGCAAATAAACAAAATACTGGTGGTTATTAAATCTAATATAATAAATATATACTAAACCTAATATAAAGCCATTATTAAATATTTTTTCTTTATGTTATATACCTGTGCTTTTTTTAACAAGTTTTCTCCTCTCAGCCTCTCTCTCTTTTTTACTATATACATATATTATCTTAATTTTATTATTATTATTATTTTATTTTTATCATAATTATTATTTTGAACTTCATCATAAATAAATAAGTAAAATAGATCCACATATATGTAGTTTATAATATATAAACAAATATTTGACGAGTATTTTTTAAAAAAAATTTTCCTAGTAGAACAATCACGTGAGATCAGGTTTGTTTTATTTATTTGCGTTATTTAAACATTGTCATCATTTTATGCTCTATTTATTTATATTTTTTCTGTAAAAGTAAAAAATAACAACCACTAGTACAATTATTTTACTTTATCAAAATTTAGTTCACTAGCCAAAGATATGGATAATTTTGAGTTTAAAATA
The DNA here is from genome assembly GCA_037043795.1 of Cunninghamella bertholletiae. Taxonomy (NCBI): domain Eukaryota; kingdom Fungi; phylum Mucoromycota; class Mucoromycetes; order Mucorales; family Cunninghamellaceae; genus Cunninghamella; species Cunninghamella bertholletiae. The sequence goes on from JAZGVP010000001.1 coordinate 5,188,778, forward strand.
GGAGCAATAAAAGAAAAAAGTAAAGAAAAAGTAGAGGTTAAGAGTCATATTGAAAATCTCAGACAAACAAAAAATATTAAAATGTTTAGCCTGATAGGATTAGATAATCTTTTTTTTAAAGGTTTTAGACTTTTGCCTTTGAATAAAATCTAGCATTTTAACACAACTCTGTTTATATAAAATACTAACTATATAAAAAGGATGATTAATTCCATATTCGTTTTTAATAATTATAACGTAAATGATGGCTTCATTTTGAAAGATTTATATATTAAATATTAATAATAATAATAATAATAATAATAATAATAATAATAATAATAATAATAATAATAATAATAATAATAATAATAGTTGAAAAAAAAATTTTTTTCTTTCTGATCTTTGTTTGAGACCCAAGTTAACGGAGTATCAAGGAGTGTAATACTGATCTTATAAAGTTTAAAAAAACGAAAATATTTAAGGTAAAAAAAAAAAAGAGAGTTTTTCTTTCTTTTTTTCTTTAATAAAAAATAAATAAAATATAAATAGTAAAATGTCACATTTCAAGCCAAAGGAAAAAAGAAAATGGACTTTAATTGGAATAGGAGTTGGAATCTTAGCACTATTAATAGTAGTTATTGTACCTACAGCAACTATTCTTACAAGACAAAACCATAGTGAAGATAATAACGGTAATAATAATAATAATAATAATAATAATAATAATAATAATAATACGGGAACTAGTAGTATAACTCGAAGTTCAACCCCACTTCCTAGTCCTACAAATGGAGCAAATTCACCTAATAATACTAATACAAATAATACAGGTGATTATCCAGTACCATATTATGCCAAATCTGTTTCAAAGTTTGCAAATTTAACAAGAATAAAAGAGTTAAATCACTTAGAATCCAAAAAAAATATATATGTTATTGGTGATATCCATGGTTGTCCAAAAGAATTGCAAGAGTTAGTCGATAAAATTGGATATAATAAAACAACAGATGCAATTATATTAGCGGGAGATATAACTACAAAAGGACCTGATACACCGGGTGCAATAAGAAAGGCAAAAGAGCTGGGGGCTTATTGTGTTAGAGGAAACCATGACGATTATGTAATTCGTTTTAAAACTTATGAAAATATATATGGTGCGAATAAAATGGGACCCGGAAAGGCTATTCTACCTGAAGGTAATGTTATAGATCCAATGAAATTTAATAATCCACACTCTGCAGTAGCAAGGTAAATTATAGTGATCAAAAAAAAAAAAACTTTTTTTAATATACTTTTTTTTCTCTTTTGTATATTATAATAGAAATTTGACTATGGATGAGTATGATTATTTAGTTAGTTGTCCTATGATTATAGATTTACCATTTTTAAATGCAAGAATAGTTCATGGAGGAATTGATCCTAATATAACTGATGTTATATATAATGATCCTTGGACAGTATTTAATATAAGAGATATTAAAAATGAGGTACCAATAAGAGATAATGAAAAAGGTAAACACTGGACAAAAGAGTATGAAGAAGTTCAATCAAATCAAACTACTCCAATTAAAATATATTATGGTCATGATGCCTCTCGTGGTCTGAATCTAGAAGACATTACTTTTGGATTGGATAGTGGATGCGTTTATGGTAGAAATTTATCTGCTTTAAATATTCGAACTCATCAGCTTTATCAAATACCTTGTCCAAAATATAGTGATAATTGATATATTTTATAATAATAATAATATTAATAATAATAAAATAATAATTATGGAAATAATAATAATAATAATACTTTTACTTAATACATAAATTTGTAATGTAAATAAAGTTAATAATAGTAATAGAAAATAAAAAATAAAAAAAAGTACCGTTACAAAATCAACCACGATATCGAATTTTATATTATATCATTCTACAAACTTATTTTTCTCAATATTATTTTTCCGTTTATTTGTTGTCTTCATTATAATTATAAATATATATATATATATGCCACATTAGTATCCATCTTTTTTTTTCCTTTTTCTTTTCTATTTCTTAATCTTTTCTTTTTCTTTCTTTTTATTCTTTCATTTTTTATAAATGTTTCTATATAAACTTTTATTTTTCCAGTTGTTTTTAGGTAAGGAATTTGTGTTGAAAAAAAATTTAAGAAGCGATTTATTTTTAACCATTTTCCTTTTTTTTTTTTTAATTTTATTTTAATATATATTAATATATATAGCCTGGTGTAATTATAAAGTGTTATGTAGTGAAAGTAATACAGTTAAATATACAGTAGTTTTAAAGACAAACATACCCAATCATGTAGTAGGTGTTGCCATTGGCAAAGATGTATATCCTTTACAACCTGATTCAAATATACCTTTATTGTATAGTGGACAAGGACCTAGTGAATCTCCTTATCGTTATGTAGTATTAGACGGTGCTAAAAATATGGTTGATTTCGAAAAATTTGAAAGACCCGCTATTCTTCATTCTCAAGCTACATTTAATGAAGTTTACGGTAGACCTTGGAATAAATTAATGCTACCTCAATTACCAACTTTAAATCAAGATTTTGCTTTGGGTACAAAAAGAAATGATCCTGGAGAAAATAAATTATATGAAGATGGTACTATCGCAAATGTAATCTTTGAAGCAGACGAACAAATAATACAAAGTGTTCATGCAGATAAAATGCAAAAGAAAGCTAAAGTAACCGGTCGTTTAACCTATATAAGGTAAGTATATAATATATAAAATTGTTTTTTATGCATATCCTTTTTTCCTTTCGTATATATACTAATATCATTAATATTATAATAATAGTTATAATCATGTAGAACAGTTTGATAATGTTGAATTAAAAATAGGTGGTCATTCAAGCCGTGAATACGCTAAAGTACCTTATAAATTAAAAATTTCACCTGAATCGTCACCTAAGGGACTTTTTAATCGTTGGGAATTAAAATTAAGACCCGAAGCTACAGATCCTACTTTGTTACGTGAAAAACTTTATTCTGATATATTAAAATCAGTAGGTTGTCTTGGTCCAAGAGGTGGCTATGTTAGATTTTATTTAAATGATCATCCTGCTGGTCTCTTTTTATTAGCTGATGATATTGTCAATAAAGAGTAAGAACAAAACTAAACTAAATGAAAAAAATTAATCTTTTTTTTCAATTAACATTTTTTTTTTTTACTGTAATATTCCCTTCTATTTATCATTATTATGATTTAATTAGATATATTCGTGAAACTATTCATGATGGTGATCAAAAAGCAGAAATTGGTGGATTGATTAAAGGAGATGCTGGTAAAGGAATATATGCCGCTGATTTAGGATACCATGGTGAAGAGCCTGAAGATTATGATGACAAAACTTATGAAGTAAAGAATGCTTTAGGTGAAGATGATCCAATGGAAGATTTGATTGCTTTTATAAAATATATCAGAGATTATCAAGTTGATAATAATGCAGATGATCAAACTATCTTCAATGAATGGGATCAAAAAATTAATATTAAACATTTTATGAGACAAATCGCTGTTGAATGGTTAACTGGCAATTGGGATGCTCATCAATATAGTAAGTTTTTTATGAATATATTTATATATTATGCTTTTGAGTCATAAAAATAATTGTAATATTAATTTTAATATATATATTATCTAATTTATTATTAATATTATCATCTAGGTGGAAATAATTATGTTCTTTATCAAAATCCAACTACTAAACAATTTATAACTCTTCCAATGGACTTTGATTATACCTTTGGTAATGGGTTAGAACAAGATCAAAGTAACTTATTAGTTGGTCAATGGACAGATTTTACTGCCAAGCGAAAAACACATTCCTATTTATGGGAAAAATTGGCAGATATTAATTTTATGCAAAAGATGTATCTTGACACTGTTAATGAAATTAATGAAAAAGTAACAAAACCAGAAGTTATTTTACCTCGCTTAGAAAGTTTAGCTTATTTAATACAACATGATGCTGAATGGGATAAAGAATTAGATAGATTAACAACAGGAAAATTCCGTCAATGGCCGGATGATGATTATTTACAATCTTTAGAACAAGGATCTGGTGCCCAAGACGAAAATATTGGTCTTAAAGAGTGGATTCGTGTTAAATATGATGCTGTTTCTGAATATGCTAATTCATTTAATAACTTACCTGCTGATCAAAAGAGCCAATATTATAGTCAAAATGCTAAATTAATGAAAGGTATTCCTCCTCAAGTATATGAAAAAATGGAAGAAAATGATGCCGCTGCTGCATAAATATTTTTATCCTTTTTATCCTTTTTCTTTTTTCTTTTTTCTTTTTTCTTTGTTCATCAATTATTGATATAAATAAACATAATACTTTTACTTTTATTGCTCCCTTTTTTTTAAGTTTAAAGCATTAGATAGTATAATAAAATGAATTTCTTCAATATTAAAAGACGTTAATTATATTCACTATGAAAAAAGTATCGTATGATGAATCTACTATTACTATATATTTTTTCAATATGAACATTCTTTTGTATTTTAGAAACAAAACACAGTTGATAAGCATGTCACAGTTGATAAGCATGTTATCTGGTGCTTTATAAAAAAGCTTGTCCTTCTAAAATATCTAATAACATTGTATAGGACCATTTAAATCAAGCTGGTATTCTGTTTAAAATTTTGACTTATGCTTGTGATCATTTTGGTGGTCCCAGAACAAATAATAATAATAATAATAATAATAATAATAATAATAATAATAATAATAGTAAGTTTTGATATTATAATTTTAATATAAAATTATGATATTAATTACATATTTTACATGTTTTTTAATGTATATAGGATATATTAATATTAATGAATCCTCCGTGAAACCAATCACTAAAAATAGAAAAATCGCCCTTCTATAAAAGCTGACAGTAATGCTCAATATCTTAAAAAAATATATACACTAACGATAAAGTTGAAGTTGTTTATCATTGGAGGCATAAAAATAATGATACTTCTAATGTTGAATCCTTTGCTATTGAATCCTGATGATCACTAAATATAAAAAAAAAGTATAAAAGAAGCAGTTGAAAAATATATGGGTTGGAAATCAATAAAAACCCTATTATGTTTAAATGAAGAAGAATTAGACATACTTAAAAATAGCGAAGGTTTTAAAGGTACAAATAATTTATTAATTCAGTCATCATTATAGAGAATATATAAATAGTATAATAAATTAGATTTATCTGAATTAAAAAAAAAAATACAATCGCTCAATTACAAAAAAGAAGGTCAGTACTAATAACTCAACAAACACTTAGTAATCATGAAAAAAATGAGTTAGCAGAAATAGAAAAACCATTAGACGTTGAAATCAGCAAAAGTATAAAACAATTGATAACCAGATCTAATACTCAATGGTATGAACAAGGTGAAAGAAATAATAAATACTTCTACAGAGTTCTAAAATCGAGACAAAATGTTAATAGCGTCACTGAAATTAAAGTTCCAATCTTGAACAAAATATATACGGACTCTAAAGGTATTTTAAAACAGGTAAGTGCATTTTATAAAAAATTATATAATTCGATGAAAATGCATCTAAGTTTTATCTAATATTAAGACGATGAGAAAACATGCTATAGTTAAAAATCAGAAATCACTTACAAGATAATAGTATTCAATGGCACCCAACAATATCTACACATCTAAAAAGTCACTTACCTAATGATAATAAAGATAATAATTATGAAGAGATAAATATTTCCCGTTTTGACACATCACAATGGCTACTGAACTCAGAAATTAAGAAACCTATCAAAGTGTTTAATGCAAAACTAAACAAAATACGACTCTGGCTATTTCAAAAAGAAAATCCTGATACTATTACTACCATTCCCTTGGCCCTTCCTTTAAGATTAATTATTAATAAGTCCCTATGGTCAGTTTTTGGGCATTACCTATCTCTCATAAGAGTGCTGAAATTTGGTGGCGTTGTTAATGAATATCTTGTTCTCAAGAATTAGACTACATAAAAGAATTCTACAAGTCTTTCCTACTTCATTATATCACTGGTACAATGTAGTTGAAGATAATTTACATTTATTAGCCTATTATCCGTTAAAAAGAAATATATGGGATTCTATATTTCCTAATACCTTTGAAACTATAGAACATTTGGTGGATCTATTGTTGTTTAAAAATTTTATAGACACAAAATTAATAAAAAAGGCAGGCTTCTGCCTCCAAACTATATGATTCCATCACTGACAAAGTATCATGAACGATGTTATATGGTCTACTGAAGTAGCTATATCCATTTATAACACTAATTTATGGAAGTGCAATATATTAGAATAAGAAGAGTATTTTCTAATAATTGAGAATATATATATATATATAAAGTAAAGAATTATTAGAAAAAAAAAAAAATATGTATATATTTTTCTCTTTCTTTCTGAATTTAAATTTAATAAAGCTCTATTTTTTTAATACCAAAAAAAAAATCTCATGTGATCATGCATTTAAATAAAGAATATTTTCATTTTTTTTTTTCCTTTCCTTTTTTTTTTTTTTTTCTTATTAGTATTATTAAAAATATTATTCTTTTACAATTTATTAACTATTATTTTGAGTTTATGTTTGTTATTTACTTTTAAATGAAAACAAATACACTCTTTTAATATCCACCTTTTTTAATCTACATAATAGATTAAAACTCATAAATATATAGTTTTTATTTTATTTTATTTTTTGATAACCCCATATTATTAAAATACTTTTTATTTCCTTTCCTTCTCTTTTCTTTTCTATTATTATTATTCTATTATTATATCTATAACAGTTACATAAACATACAATTTTTATTTCTTTTTATTTCTTTTTTTATTTTATTGCTTTATCTCTTTCTTCCTTTCTTTTCCTCCAACTATTTATATTAATGGAATCTTCAGTCAGTTCAACTAATTCTTTAGAAGACCCAACAACAAATATTATGCCTTTACATAATGAGAATTCAACTTCATCCAACTATAAAAAAGGCAATAATGATTTACCACAACCACAAAATAGTAATCATATTAGTAGTGCCCCTTTAAAAGAAAAGCTACTTACAAACTCGTCTTATCTTGCCGCAGAGATACCTTTAAAACTTGGTCATTTTATGAATCATTTATGGATGTCGGGCTCTGAATTTCTTAATGATAGCATAACAAATCAACACGCATCCCTTATTCAAGCAGATAATAGTAGTAATAATAAGGAACTTTGGTTATTAGGTTGTAAATATGATATGCCTGACCATCTTAACGTAAATATGCAACAAGATATGCTAGAAGCTCAAAAAGATAGTTTATTTAAAAATGAATCAAATGATACAAACGAAATATCTGAAAACGATTTACAAAATCAACAATCAAGCATTTATGTATCAGCCCCATCATCAGTATCAAGTAAAGTATCTGTAAATGAAATTATAAACAACGATTCTCAGCCAATAAATGATAAAAGTAATGATGAAAATATTAACGAAGATAATGATCAACAACTTCATCCTTCTTATCAAAAAAATTCGTCATCATCCTCCCCCACACCATCATCATCTTCAGAAACCCAAACCAGTAATAAATCAAATACAGCAGTCATGTCATTGTTATGGCCACCTGATTTTTATAATGATTTTACTTCAAGATTTTGGATGACTTATAGATATAATTATCCTCCTATTCGCCCCTCTAATTATAAAACGGATATTGGTTGGGGTTGTATGTTACGTAGTGGTCAGAGTTTATTAGCAAATGCATTATTGATTCATTTTTTAAATCGTGATTGGCGTAGAACTAATGATCGATCTGATCCAACTTGGAAAACCTATATTAAGGTAATATATATATATATATGTATATATTCTTATCAGTAATAGTTGAATATTCTTATCATTATTATTATATTATTAGATTGCACATTGGTTTCTAGATGAATTGTCACCAAGAGCACCTTTCTCCATTCATCGAATTGCCTTACTTGGAAAGCAATTGGGAAAAAACATTGGTGAATGGTTTGGTCCTAGTACGATAAGTCAAGTGATACAGTAAAGTTTTATAAATATACAAATTTGTATCTTCTTAAAAAAATAAATAAACTAATTACATATATCATTTATATAATAGAGCATTAGTATCTGACTTTCCTGATGCAAAAATGGCCGTTTATATTTCAACTGATGGAGTTATATATCGAAATGATGTTTTTGATGTATCTACTGGTAAAAAACCTAGAGGTGAATTTGGTTATTTAACATCTAAATCACATGCTGATATAGAAAAAGAAGAAGCTCGTAAAATATATAATCAATCATCTTCTGTTACCAACAACGACAATAATAATAATAATAATAATAATAATAATAATAATACTAACAATAATAATAATACTCCGACTATAGATACTTCTACTGTAATATCTACATTTAAATCAACATTAGTTTTAGTTGCTGTTCGATTAGGTATTGATAATCTTCATCCAACTTACTATCCTGCATTGAAAGCCTGTTTCCAATTACCCTCTTTTGTTGGTATTGCTGGTGGCCGACCTAACTCATCTTTATACTTTATGGGATTACAGAATGATGAATTAATTTATATTGATCCTCATTTTTCTAGATGTGCTATAGAAACTAAAGAACTAATGGATTATACTGTAGAGGTAAAAATTGAATATATATATATATATATATATATGAATGTATTTATATTGACTATATTAAATGATAATCATATTAGGATTTGGCAACATATCATTGTACTATACCAAGAAAAATTCATATATCACAAATTGATCCATCTATGTTAATTGGTTTTTACTGTCGAACGGAAGATGAGTTTAATATGTTTTGCGAACAAATCGAAGAGGTAATATATATATGTATATATGTCATTTTTAATTCTTTTATTTATATTAATAGTACTTTTAAATTTTCTATTATTATTATTTAGATCAATCAACATTATACGGCTATTTTTTCCATTCAAGATACCGCACCTGGATATGACGAAGATGTCAGAAGTGAAAATGATTTTGGTATCGTTAGCGATGAGGATGATGATAATAATGAAATAGCTTCTGACTATGATGATGAATCCCTTTAATTATATATATATTCATATTTATTGTATATTCTTTTTTTATTTATTTTTATTAAGATTATTATTATCATTATTATTTATTTATTTCATTCATGTTGTTTTTATATATACATAAGTACTTTCATAATTTCTCTTCCTCTCTCTCCCTTTTTTTTTATTTTTCTTTTCTTTTTTTGATTTTTTTAAATATATTATATGTTTATATATGATTTATTAATATTGTTATTATAATGTGAATTATGATTTAGGAAATACGTATGCTATATATATGTATATATTTATAAACAATAAGTGTATAATATATTTATGAACTATTTATCAAATGCCATTAATGTAGAATATTTTTCAATTTGCTTCTTTTTTTCTTCAAGTATAGACATTTCATGTTTTAGAATATCTTCTTGTTCTTCTTTTACATATTGTAAACCAGGTAAATCTTGTAATATAAGGCGTGCATGTTCAATACGTTCATTTAATCTAACTACAGCTTTACCAATATCTTCTGAATTATCACCTGTTAATATTTTATTTACAATTTCATGTATTGTTGGTAAGAAAAAAAATTCACTTTTATTAAAAGTTAAATGGTGGGTCGTGTTTATTGGATTATCTACTGTTGATGATATAGTTTCAGTACTATTTTCTATTATATGATTGTTTGTTGAACTATTTGGTTGTTGTAATTGTTCGGTTGTTGCTGTTGTCGTTGTTGTTGTTACAGGTTGAGATTCTTGCATGATAATATCATCTGATGATAAATCTACTGTAAAATTTGTAAAATCATCGTGTATATAAGAAGTATCCATTTTATTAATATATATTTATACACATAAAAAAATCTATGTACAAAAAAAAAGTTTAAATGAAAAAAAAAAAAAAAGCGAAAGTGCGGTTAATGGGGTATTAAAAAAATCGGAGTTTTGTTCCTTTTTTAGATTAATAATATCTTTTCCCCTCTTTTCTCTCATTTTAATTAATTCTATGTCATTAACTACTGTACTTCATAAAATACGTTCTAATTACGATGTTGATAAAGAAATTTCCAAAACATATCTTTTAAATAATTGGTTTATAATATCGGTTAGTATTAAATTTAATAAGTAGCATTTTAATTTATATTAAAACTAACTTTTTTTAATACATACATAATGACTAAAGACAATAGTTATTAGCACCTTAAATCAACCTCAAGACATTAAATATGTTTATAGTTTTATTCAAAATGATATTCAAAATTTTAAAGATTTATCAAAAGAGCAACAGGATGATTTAGAAGCTAAAATTGTTATGAAACTAAGAGATGCTTTATTAAAAGGATTCATTGCTGGTGGTTTTCCAAAAGTATTAATAAAAAAAGAAAGAAAAAAAAGAAATGCAATTACCTAAAAAAGACTATATTTTATTAATATATATTTATATAATTTCAAAGACTATTAATGGGCTACAAGAATTATATAAAAATACACCTGAACATATTAAAGAAAAATTACCAAAAAAGCCAATAAGACAAGAAGAAACATGGCAACAGATAAGCGATCAGCGTTATAGAGGACAGCAACTATTTGATGCTATTTATGATAGACATACTAAAAAAGTCATGAATATAATGGATACAATTTATCCAGACTTAGGTCAAACTGCTCGAAATCATATTTATGGGTCTGTTTTATTAGATACTACTTTATTATCACCAAAAGAAACAAGCTTAGTTGTAGTTGCTGGTTGTTTTGCTCAAAATATAGCTTCTCAACTTAAGGGCCATGCTCATGGCGCAATACATAATGGTGCTTCTCAAAATGATTTAAGTATTTTATATGATTCTGTCATTGATTTATGTCATTATTATCAAACTTCTATTGATATCAGTATTATTCCTAAAATTTCTCTTAAAAAGAGTAAATTATAAAATTTATAAGATAATGATGTATTAAGGTAGAAAAATATTGCAAAACTTTTAGTTGTTTTTTTCTTATTAATTTTAATATAAGTTTGAAGTTAGTTTTCATTTATAAAATTATAATAATAATAAATAGTATTATTTAAAGAAGAATAAATATTAAATAAATATTAATAGCACTATTATTATTATTTTTTTTGTTGGCTGTTTTTTTTTACATAATAATATGAAATATATTATATATATATATATATATTTATAATTTATATAAGAAGTTAGGATCCTCTTTGTCAGTTAGATCTAAATTAATATCACGTTCATCTTCTTTAAAACCAGGTTGACTTCTTTTTCTTTGATTATGGGCTTTCATATTTAAACGAGCAATAAATAATAGTACACATGCTGCAAGATTACAAGCGAGATAGCCTCCTAATGGACCAAGATATCTTGGAGCTGATGAATCTACCATGAAGAAGGGGCCAATGAAATTACCCACTAATAATAATAAAAATAAGTAAAAAAAAAAGGTAATAAATAATTTTGATTTTGATTTTGATTGTCTTTTTTCTTTTTTCTTTTTTCCTTCTTTTTCTTTTTACAAGTATAAAATATGAGTTGTAATCCTTGGTAGAAAATTTTTTTCGTATAACCAGAAGCATTAGAAGCAATTAAAGTTAATAGCATGCAATAGCCAGATCCATACTAAAATAACATATATATAATAGACGTTATTATAGTTAATATAAATGTTTTTTTTTTTATTTTTATCTTTTTGTTTTACCACATGAATTAAAATAGTTCCTAATAATTTAACTTTTCCACTTGGGATAGCCATTAAAATAATAATACCAAGGGCGGATACTAATAAAGCAGTTATAGCAACATAAGTAAGTTCATTGAACCTACGACTTGCCCACATGACAGTAGCAACACCTACTAAAGATATAGCCCCATTTGGCATTTGTAATAAAACAGCATCTAAACCAGAAAAACCAAAAGTAGCTACCACAGTTGAGCTGTAAATAGTAAAAAACCCATTGGTAATCATCATAAACAAAGAAGCAAAACAAAAACACCAAAGTTTTAATTCTTTTAATGCCTCCCAAATATGGTCCCATTTAAATTCTTTAGATTGAACAACTGCATTATCTTTAAGGCGAATATCAATGATTTCTTCTTCTTCAGGTGTTAATTGCAACAATTTTGATTTTGGATTATCTATTAATAAAAATATAGTAATAAATCCAAAAACAACAGTAATAATACCAAAAATAATAAATATCCACTAAATGATAATAATAATAATAATAACAATAATAATTAACGATTTTATTTATATTTATACATTTTATAGTTATTTTTGATCGTATTACTATTTACCTGCCAACCTGCCAAAGATCTTACACCATTTAACTGCGCACTACCATAACCAATCAATCCTCCAAAGGTCGAAGCTAAGCCATTTGCCAACCAAAGGCATCCAACCATTGTACTATACTCTGATCTACGGAACATTGTAGCAACTAATAGTAATATACTTGGATAAGCAATACTTTCTAATAGCCCAAGAACAAATCTTTATATTCATATGAAATAAAAATATATATTCATGTTATTATTATTTCATATCAATTATTATATATAAATTTATACAGTATAAGTACCTTAAACCTGCTAAAATAGGAAAATTCTTTCCCAAAGACATGCAACTAAGTACAGTTCCCCACACGATCAAAGATGTTCCTAAGTATTTAGCTGTAGGTAATTTTTGTAATAAATAAAAATTTGGAATCTAAATAAAGTGAATAAATAAAAGAATTTAATCAAAGTTGTATTTTAATTTTACTATTACTATTATTATAATTAATATTGTTGTGTATTATTTACTTGGAAAATTAAATATCCGAGATAAAATAATGAACCCAAAAAATTGAATTGAGTTGTATTAATATCCGCATCTGTTTTTAAACCTAATACTGCACTCATATTTAAAGTATATTTATCTATCCACTATAAAAAGAAGAGAGGGATTAATTTTTTAATATATATATCAATGATCAAAATATATTTTTATTTACCTGTAGAAAAGTGATAATAGCCGCTAATGGCATAAATCTCCATACTATTTTATTAAATACTCTACGTTCTGCTTCACTTTTATTATTTGATTTTTGTTTAGTAATGGTATCATCACTTGTATTTGATTCTAATTCATCAACAAGATCTTGTTTTTTTATATACTGATCTGTCATCTTTTAGATTTCTTGATATAATAGTTATAAAAAATTAAATAAAAGAATAAAAAATCAAAAAATCAAAAAATCAAAAAATTAAAAAATTAAAAAAAAAGATTATTTATATTTAAGATGCTTACATTTTTTAATCTTATTTTGTGCGAAATTTGAATGTTTTAGTAATATGACATTTTAAACTTTTTTTAAATCATGAAAAAAGAATAAATCTTAAAAATGGCGTCAATCATGATAACTGTGATGGCATTGAAGTTGCACAAATTCGAAATCGCCATACAGTTTACTTTTCCGCTGTAACGGCGTTACACATAAATTCAACAATAACCATATTCAGAATTTTAATAAACTATTACAATGGTGTCATCTTTTATTTATTTAATAATTTATTTGACATTATAATTTAAATCATCAATATATATAATATAATATAATGTAATATAAAGTATATAGAAAAAAAGAAGCAAAAGAAGAAGAAAAGAGAAAGAAAAAGAGTTAATAATAATAATAACAAAAAATTTATATAGATATAAAGTAATAAAAGTATTTCTAATAATAAAACATATTTAATAACATATCACACCTTTTTCATTTTTTATTTTAAATTGTTTTCTAAAATAATCCAGCAAATGGGTCGGATTTATTACTATTATTGTTATTATTATTAGTAGATTGAGTGGGTTGAGTAGGTGTTCCTATTGACGATAAATCGAATAAATCACTCATATTTGAATTATTAGGTTGTTGAGGGGACTGTGGTTGGATGGGAGCGCTAGAAGTAAATGTCATTGGAGTACTAGTTGGTAATGGTTGATTATATAATTTCATAATATCATTAAGTCCGCCACCATTACTCATTGATTGTTGTTGCTGCTGCTGTGGTTGTTGTTGTGAATCAAGTGACATTAAATCACCTAAAGAATTGTTCATATCACTTGACATGAGAGAATTTTCTTGTACAGCTGGCTCATCCCAATCCAAGTCCAATAAATTATCAATATCATTATTTTTAATAGCTTCTTTAATTTTAGCTGGTGGTGCTGTTGCATCATCTTCTTCTTCATTATGCTGTGTTCCTGAAGTTTTATGAACATTATCAGCTCCATATTTCTTACCAGCGATAAATGTTTCAGGTGGTTTATGATAAACAGATGCTAATGTACCAATATGATATAATAAATCATCAAGTAATGCTGGTGACAATCCATTTCCTTCTCCAATAATAGGTGGTTTTTCGGACAATACAACAGCCTATTTGAATGTAGAAGTATATAAATATTTAAAAATATAGATATAAGAATATTTAAATCTTTATATATATATATATATATATATATATATATATATATATATTTATATATTACCTTAGCAGCTTGAGGATCTGTAGATAATAAACGCCAATAAACATAAGCACGATCACGAATATCAGCGTTATCGCAGTCATTAGTAGCGGTTTGTAATACACGTTGTACAAGATCTTGGTTTTCATTTGGTTTTTTTAAAAAGAGTTTGACGGTAGCAGTAAGAAGTTGGAGTTGGACCTAAAAATAATATATATTTTACATATTTCAATCTTTTCGTTTAATTTGTAAATGTTACTATTATAATTTACCTGAGCATTTTCTTCTTTAAAGTTTTCCAAGAAACTACTAATTAAATCATCAGCATTATCAATTCTTTCAGCATATTCACCAATAATCCAGGTTAATGATGCTTTAGCTTCAGGTTCATCAAGAGAATCCAAGTTTTCACATAACGTAGGAATAATACCTTCATATGTATGAGGGTATTTACGGAAAATATCCTATTACATAGATTATATATAAGTGTGTGAGTATACCAAAAGTTAGGTATATGATGACAATGGCTATTTTTACCTTAATGACAACAATAGCTTCTTGTACTACATAACTAACACCAGTATTAATTAAATCTAAAAGTACATTAATACATCTTTCAGCAGCTTCTTCAATTTTAATGGCACATCGACCAATGGCATTAACTGATTTACGTACAAAATCTACATCTACTTCATTAGCATATCTATAATATATATATATATATATATATACATGAATTAAAATTCTTCTCAATATAAATATATACATTTATATTTTATATGTGGTTTTTTACTCTTTAAGTTCAGAAAGCAATTGATCAACGTTTCTGTCATTACAAAGGCGAATCATGATTTCCAGTTTTTCTAACTTAACATAAGGAGGATCATTATATTTACAAAAGAATACTCGCATTTCATTGTTAAGTACTTCAGGACGTCGTTGTAAAACCAAATTAATATTTCTTAAAGCAATATATTGAACTTCAGGGGGGCTTGATAATAAGGTCACTATAAGTACACATTCGTATATACATAAGTATATCATTTTAATTTAAAATGTTATATAGCCTTTTTCGTTTTTACCTAAAGGAGGTGCCATCTTTTTACATAAACTCTTGATGATATTTTGATCTTTAATATGCTGCATATTAATCATAAGTACCTTTAAAAGACAATATTAATAGGAAGATGACATATATTAAATTTTTTTTTCAATTATATGTTTTATTATATATGCGTTTATGTCTATTACCTTAATAACAGATAATACTACAGCCCCGTTAGCGTGTTGAAGTCTAGGTACAACACGTTCGCATAAACCTTCTGCTTCTTTAGGACTTGCTGCTTTATAATCTGCTAATGCTGTTAAAATAGCAATTTGACCCCATCTAATATATTTATATAGATAAATAAAAACCAATATATCATTTCATCTTCTTTCTCTTATATATAACAATAATAATAATAATTTAAAAACTTACTCAGTACACTCATTCAATGCATTTAATAACTTGTTAAGAGTTGTAGAATTAATCACAAATACATCTTTGTTGTTGGATATTTCATGGATATCAGCCAAAGCAATTACTGCATTTGCAACTACCATTGGGTTTATATCTGATACCATTTCTTTAAGGCTATTTACAAAATCTTGTTCGGTTGTAAGTTCAGGATTAAGTTCATATAATTTAGCTACACAAATAGCTGCCGTTTTACGAACATAGGGATTTTCATCCTAATAATTATAATGTATTCATATTGGATATATTAGTAATAGTAATAATACTAAATCAATATATATATACCTTTAAACACTTTCTTAGAGGTTCAGTTAAATAGTCCATAATTTTATCAACACGTAAACAGCCCATGGTACGAATAGCTAAAGCACGAATTAAAGGATTAGGATCGTCAGAATCTTTAACAAAAGTATTCACAGCAAGAATGACAAGTTCGGGTTGAGATTTAGCGTAATTCATTAAATATAAGTATACTAGTTTTTTTAATTCTAAATCTTCTGTCTGCATGTTTTTTAATACATCAGGGAAGAGTCCACTAACATCTTTTCCAACTGTCATATTAGCAATAACTTTTTTTACTGCATCTTTTCGTACATGTCGATATTCACTGTTTAACTCGGCTTTTAGTTCATAATTTTCTCCTATTTATTTGTTTTTTTAACCATTTATAATATAAAATAGTAGTTAGGTTTAAGTGTTGGGTATTGTTATATAGAGATGTATTTTATAAATAATAAGATGAAGTTTATTTTAGATGATAATATGTATTTACTTTATACGTATTTATATATATATATATACATTATATAAATATATACAATATATAACTATTAAGCAACTTATTACTTTACCTTTTTTATTGGTTGTAAAGAATTTCGGCCGATTCATTATATATTACTATTATTACTTTTATATATAAAGTATCTTTATGAACAAAAAAAAAAGTGAAAGAAGCGTAGTGGAAAAAAAATTCGGTGTTACATTTTCGCCTTTAATTCTGAGTTTAAATGTTTTTTAATTCAATATATTCTCTCTCTAATCTTTATTTTTAATTTGATTTTTTTCTTTCTTTCCTTTCCTTTTCTTTTACTTTCTTTTACTTTCTCTATTTTTTCATTATATATTTATAAATTATATCATTAAATCATCACCTAAATTAAGAGAGTTTTTATGGTATTAAAGATAAAAAGAATCAATCGCTAAAAGACTTTTGTTGAGTATTATTTGGTTATACAGTAACTTTGATTTTGGTAATTATTTCTACCTAGAAATGGTTCAGTGAGATATACTTGGAGATAATGCTTTAAATGCTGTTTTTTTTTTCTTTCAGATTGCTATCAGATGAAGGGCAGTTATTGAGGTCTCTAATTCATTACTATAAACGGAAAAGTTTTATAATTGTTACCATCAAAAATTTTTGTAAATATGAGGGGTATTCTCAAACTGATTTTGTTTATTTTACGCGTTTTTATTTCTTTAGTAATATTTATTTGTAGTAGTATTTTTTTTTAGCATTATTATTTTATTCTATTATATATATAGAAATTAAAACATAATAAAAACTAGTAATTAATTTACAAATAACTATTAAAATATCAGTTATGAATAAATTCTTTAAAATAATATATAGTTATTATTTATAAAAGGTAGTCAAGAATACATTTTTTTAAATAATATAATCATGCACTAAAAGAAAAATAAACATTTAATGTTAATTAATTAAAATATAGTATTAAACGTATATTTATTAATAAATATACTTATATATTTTGAAAAAAAATAGGTATATGTAAACCTTGTTTCATATATTTAAACTTTTTTTTGCTATTTTTTCATTTTTCATTCTTTTAATACTTTTCTCTTTCCTTTCCCTCTTTTTTTCTTTTTTTTACTTTCCAAGTACTATTATTAATAGTAGTTTATATTATTAATAAAAGGATGGAGAATGATCAATTAGATATTAAAGAAAACGACGATCAAATATCTGTGGATAATGTAGTATATATTTGCTCACCTAATCAATTAAAAAGGAAAAAGTTAGAAGCCATTTTACAAGAATTCGAACCCAGCTATAAGTATGAAACGAATATACTCTTTAAAAATATAAAATTAACTTTTCTCTCTTCTTTCTCTCTTTTTCTTGTTTTTTATCTTATTTGTTGTATTATAAATACAAATACATAAACTATAAAATAAAAAAGATTAGAATATTATACAAATAATGAAGATTCAAGTAAAATAACCTCTTTAAGTAATAGTGTGGTTGCTATTGGCTGTATTCAGTTTCCCACGTCGACTGAAGGTAAAATAAGAAAAAAAAAACCTCTTATATGCTTCTTTTTAAAGTATATATTTACTCTTATATTTATATATAAATATATAAATATAGCGGAATTTATTTATGCATTTCTTAATGGGACTTCAATCGATAATGAGGATGTAATACAGTTAAGATATAATAAATTTAAGACAAACCAATTAACACCATTGCCGCCTAGTTTAATAATCTCCAATGTACCAAAACAAGTTTCAATAAAAAAAGTATACTCTTTATTTCGTAAAATAGGCCCAATAATACAATGTGCATTAATAAAAGAACAAGGAAATAAGGATGTTAATAAAGTAAATATACAATATATATCAAAGTCTGATACTAGTCAAGCTTTATCTACTTATCATAACACTACTATTGAAGATAATGTGATGTAATGTATACATTTAATATATATATAATATATTAAAAAAAGAAAAGAAAAAAAAAAAAAGAAGATCATATAACTCATCTTTTCTTTTTTTATTATACAAAAACATATAAATACATTCATATAAATTAAAATTAAATATCCATTGCAGCACAGTATCTTATGGAACATTTCCAGCAAGAAATATAAATAGTCGATCTATTGATAATACCAATGATAATACTTCAACGTCAATGAAAAAAAAATCACCAAAAAATGTAGTCAATGAACAATACAGGGTGGAAATCAAACCTAGTATGGATTTATGTAATTTATATATTAAAGGATTACCAATGACAATGACATCAACAGATTTATTTAATACGTTTAAGCCATATGGACGTATTATTAGTGCAAAAGTGATGGAAAATGAAAAAGGGAAATCAAAAGGATTTGGGTTTGTTAGCTATAGTCAATCAATTGAATCTGCTGCTGCATTAATATCACTTCATCATTATTATGATATTCAATTTCATGAACCTAAAGTGCCAAGACCTGATCAAGATATCGTACAACAATATTGGTCTTTATTAAACAGTTCCTTTCGTGATTATTTTTATTCAACCACTTTACCTCCATTACTTCCTCCTTCTACTTCATCACCTTCTTCTATATCATTACCAATGACTATACCACCAACACTTTCTCCATCTTTTTCACAGTACTATCCTATTTATCCTTGTTCTTATCATTATTATTCTTCTTTTCAACCATCACCAACCTCTTATCAGTTATCTGCTTCATTACCGTCAAATTATCACTATAATTTACACCCACATTATCATTATGCTCCTCCTCCATTATATCCCACTTATTACTCTCATCCTTCTCTCTTTTCTCCTTCTGACAATATTAATAATATCAATAATGATGATGACAGTGGTGATAATAGCAATAATAATAATAATAATAATAGTGAAAATGATAATGAAAATGAAAATAAGAATGATAATGATAATGATAATGATAATGAATCACAATTAAAAAAGATTACTCAAAAAGCTTTAATGAACAAAAAAGAGTAACAATAGAGGGTTGATGACTTAAAAGACTTTAGGTTTTCATGATCAACATTCATGTATTTAATTACCTGATTATATATTACAACAGTCATCAATTTTAATAGATAAAAATAAATGGTGACAATAAAATAAAAAATTATAATATAACTGATTTCCTTCCATAGTATTACTTCTTTTGTTTCTTATATATACATATTTATTTATTTACTTATTCATTGATTTAGTTAGTTAGTTAGTTAATAAAAAAGAAAAAAGTTTTTTTTAATAAAATTAATAATCTTATAGAAATATAACAAAACAAAACAAAAATTAAGAATGTAAAGAGCAATCAAAATCTAAACAACCATCAGCATTATAAAAGAAAGGAAATGAGACATTATTTATATCATTTAAATATATTGTATTTTCAACTTGTAATGGTATAGATTCATTATCTATATTTAATGGTGAATCAAAAAAAGTAAGATTATCATTAAAAAGAAAAGGTTCAGTAGTTAAAGTAGAATTAGTTGGGATATATTGAAATGTTGAAGCCAATGGTGTGAAAGTAAGATAAGATTTTTGACTATTATCCATTAATAAAGCTGTAGTAGTTTCGTTTGCCATAGCTGTTATACTACTACTGCTGCTACCACTCTCAATAACATCATTATATTGATAAGGGATGATTTCAGAAGACGAATAAACAGGTGTCATATAATGAGGTAAAGCATTGGTCATTGGATTAATTAATGAGTTTATATGCTCATCTTGAAACTTATTATTATGACTGTTATTATTTAATATTTTTATTTTTTTATTATGTTTAATTAAATTCTTTTTTCTTTTTTCTTTTGCCCTTCTATTTTGAAACCACGTTGTTATAATTTTTTTAGTTGTGCCAATCCGATCTGCCAAAGTTTGTATTTCATTAATGGGTGGATTAATATCTGTTGAATATAGTTGTTCCAATAACTCTGTTTCTTCCTTTAAAAATCTTTTACGAGTTTTAATAATAGGAGACCAAGATGATGTTGATTTTGTATCATCGTCATTTTTTTCTTGTTCAATAATATTGTTTTGTAAATGGTTACAATCTTCCATCCTCTTGTATTTTTTTTGAGAAAAAAAAAATAATAAAAATAATAAAGTTTATATGGTTGCAACAATAGTATGAATACTAAAATAAATAAAATGATTTAAAGAAAAAAACAAATAGAGAAAAAGGTGATTTATTTAATATAAACTTATAAAGTTCATATTATATATCTTATAATTATTTATAATCTTTTTAGGATAATATACTATAATAGCATATATACATGAAATGCATATTGATAAATATGATATTATTATATTTTAAATAATAGCATTAAAACCATTATAAAAAAGGGGAGAAAAATTGATAAATAATAATAATAAAAATAAGCTGATTTTTTTTCTATTAATATTATACATAATAATTTATATAAAGTATATATTTATATATACATATATTTAAAATTTAATAGATGAATTTACTTTATATGTGATGAGAAGGTCTTATTATGAGTATGCGATGACAAACAAGATGAAATAAATAAGCCCACACCCAAGAAAAAAATAATAAATAAGTGCCAAATAATAAACCAAATATAATTAAAATTAGCCATAGTAAACAAGTATTAGCCAAACCTTTTTTATGAAGGAGAGGACCAAAATTGACATGTAAAATAGCATGAATCATTTGTAAAGTCCGCTCAATGCTGCAAAGACTATAAACACCGATCATATAAACTAATCCTAATAAAGCTTCACCCGCTAAAGCTGTCACTAAATGCACCATATTTAACCATGCTGCTATTTCTTGCATTTCATGATCTTGCCAATTTTCATCTCCATCCAACTTACTACCCATTTCTGACCCAAGTCCTAATTCATCTAATGTACGACCTATATATATCAACCCATTAATTAGCCCTATGACTGATCCAATGCTTAATAAGTGTACACAAATGATAACCATTCTTGTTAATAAATATCTCCATTTTAATTGATAATTATATTTACATTGTTGACATGTTAATTTATCTTCTATTTCTTTTTGATTGATATTATTTTCTTCATCTTCCTCTACTTCCTTCTCTTCTTCTTCTTCCCTTTCTCCTTCTTCATTTATTTTATTTAATTTATTATTGTTCTTATTAATAGTTTTCTTTTTAGTATTTATAATAATATCTGATAAACAAATAGCATGTATAAAATGTTGCTGACAAGGACATAGGTTTATCCAATATTTTTTATCATAATGTTGAATTAAATATGGTCCGACTGTAGTTACACAATGAATATTATTAATGTCATTTGGTGATTCATATTGTTGACAATGGATACAATACAAACGTTTTTTTAAACTATATTTTCTCTGTTGTTGTTGTTGTTGTTGTGTATGTTGTTGAGATTGGATATTGGAATGAATAATGTTATATGGTGGTGGTGCTAAAGTATATTGATCATTTATATTCATGTCTTTTTTATTTATATAAATATATATATATATAGAAGAATAAATAAAGAAAAAGAGAAAATAATATAAATTATGAATAAGAAATTATATATAAACAAATAGGTCAAAAGGGGGTTTGTACATAAACAAAATACCATTTAAACTCAGTAAACCAACCTGCTCCTTATATCTTTTAATTTTTACTCCTTCATATAAAAGGTGAAAACTTATGTAGTTATTTAATATGGAAAAAAATTTACCCATCAGTTTGCATAAATATGATTTATGAGCAATACTAAAAAGGCATAAATATAGTGGGATTTAAATAGAATCGCTGTAAATTATATTATATGCTTATTGTTTTTGATGTGTATGATAACTTGGAATCAAAATAAATAGTATTATTACTTTGCTTATTTATTATAATGTTGCTTCAATTCATTAATATATTAAATCATAATACTATTATTAATAAATAATTAAAATAAAAATGATAAATGCTAATCTGTGTTAACAAGCCATTATTTCTTTTTATATACTATATTTTTTATATACAGTCGTCATTATTAAAGCGAATTAATTTGGATTTAGATTCATTCATATCCTTTTGAACTTTTTTACGCATATAAAAAATTGGACAATCATTATTAGAGCAAATTACATCTTGATGTAAGGATTCTTGGCAACGCTGACATTGTGTCCAAAGTCGTGAAAACTTAACTTCTAATTCATTAATATTATCAATCTAATATATATAAATATAATAGTAGTTAGTATTTAGGAGTGAAATACTTTTTACTCATATTTTTTTTTCTTTACCTGTTTTTTATATAACTCTGGTAGTCTTGGTCGACAATGAGAACAAACAGCAGAGTTTACTATACAATACAATTATTTACACAATAAGAGAAGTAACATTAGCAATTATAGTAATTAATAATAATAATATATTTATATACTTACCACCTTTAGGTAGAGGTGATTTACATCCTAAGCAGGTTGCAGTTATAACAGCAAATTTCATTAATCCTCCAATAGTAGGTGTTGCAATATTAACAGTTCGAGTATGATCGCCAGTTACTATTTTAATAAATAAGTATTTAAGTGTTTTTTCTTTTTCTTTTATATGTTTGTTATTTTATTTTCTTTTATCTATTACGTAAAGTTTCAGCAGCTTTTTCACCCATAACCGGTTCCATAATACGAAGTAAAGGTTTAGCCAATTGATTATCAAGATAATATCTGGTATCAATAGGAATATTATTATCTAAAACATAAATTGGATCTTCCGATCTTTCGTAAGCTGGTGTATTATTGCTTGCCTTAATAATTACATAAGCAACACGATCACCTAAAGCTGGCGCTGAACCTGGATCACGCTTTCTCATTCTTTCAGCTAGTTCTACATGAGCTTGCTTTGCTGCATAATCCGACTTGCTTAATGCTTTTGTAATAACTAGCTGTGATAAATCCACTTTATTTTGTAACAAATCAGCTATAGTTTGTTTAATATAACTATTTATAAAACCAAAAAGGGAAGAGAAAAAAAAATTAAGAAATGAAAATATATACTATTCATTTTATGTATTTTACTTACTTTTTTGCACCTTCCACATCACGTTCAATTAATAACTTGTTTAAGCAATTTTGAATAACATTAGATACTAATCGACAATTATCACGACGAACAGTCTATTTATATATATAAATGGATTGGTTAATAAATTTTATTATTATTCTGATTATAGAAGAGTATTAATATATATATATATATATATACTTACTTCAATCCCCTTTGCATCAAGTTTATCATATTTATCAGCTCGTGTCCAATATAAACCTGCATATCTCTTTTTATTAATTAATAAATAAGGGAAGTATACTTTTTCAAAATCAAGATTGATAGGCCTTATGAATTTTTCAGTGACAAGCTTAGCACCTTCCTGACCTATTTTATATAATAATAAATAAACATATAAAAAAATATTTAACATATTTTCTTTTCTATTACTATTTAATTTTTTTTTTTTTACCTAATTTCATTGCTTCTTCTAAACTATCAACTCCAAATTTAATCATAACTGAATCAGTGTCACCATAAATAACTTTTGCATCATGTTTATATCCATTTTTGATACTGAAATGTTCTTCCACAGTCTATATTAAAGAAATAAAATGATAGCAAATAAATATATTGGTAAGCTGTATTTATATTATTTATTTTCTTTCTTTCTTTTATTTTACCTCCTTTGTCTTAAAAATCATTTGACGACCATAAGCTGTAACACTAGATGAAATTTGAAGACATGGCAATTTACCAACTGTTGCACCAGTAAATCCATATACTGAATTAGCACTGATTTTTAATGCGAGTTGACGACCATCCAATACAGCTCTTTTAAATGGATCTGTTTCCTTCTTTAAGTCAGCTTTAGCACGCTTACGAGCAGCGAGAAGATCAGCAAGAATTTGTGGCAATAGCCCTTTTCTTCGACCACTTTTAACAAATAAATCTAAAATAATAATCATAAAAAAGTAAATATGCCATATATAAATATATATATTAATGAAAAAAATAAAAATAATACTACTATAACTATACCATTATTTGGAGTGACCTCATAATCTACATCCTTAACTAGTCCTAATTGCTGTACAGTTTGTGGTGTTAAAAGAGTTGTGTAACATAAATTATGTGCTTGCATAATGGATGGATATAATGAAGTGAAATCAAGAGTAGCAATAGGAACATCATAGTAGCCTTTGGTAGGTTCAATAACAGTGGCACCTTCATATTGTTCTTCAGTAACTGTAAATAATAATAACATTGATAATAAAGTTAATATAATTCCTTATTTTAATATGATGTTACATACTTTCTGATTTAATCACTGGAATAACAAAATCTTCTTCTAAAGCACGACGGAAAAGTTGAGATATAACTTTAATTTGTTGTCCACGTACAAGAATATAGTTGAACGGCACACCTGTAACTCTAGCCATTTCTGTATAATTGAAAAGTAACATTAATTTTTCCATAAGTCGAAGTGGTAAAAAAGCATCCTTTATTATTATTTTGAATAATAAAAATAAAATAAAAAGTAAGGTTAGTATATTATATTATTTTATAGAATGATTTATAACATATAATATATATATATATATATATATATATATATTCTTACCTTTAAACAATAAACAGCTAATCGGCGACGAGTTTCAGGATTTCCATTTTGCAATTCAGTAATAATAGAGTGATGGACATCTTCTTTTTGTTCACCTAAAAAATGAGCACTTACAGAGTTCAATGTATATGAGCGGAGTTTGTAGTCACGTTGGATTGCTTGAAGCATATCTAATTGTAATCTTCCTTCCAAATTAATGGCTTTATTTTCACGAGTACCAAAAGCCTTTGACGAGAATTTTGTATCTTTTGCTTCAGTTTTTGTTCCTAATAAAAAAAAGTGGAGTTATAAATTTTAGTAATAAAGAACAAAATATTCCACTATTTAAATATATTACCTTTGATTCTACCAAAAAATGGGAACTTTGCGACTTGTAAATGCTTTGCCCGATCTAATAAATATGGAAAATCGAAATTATTTGTGTTGTAACCAATAACTACATCAGGATCAACCTATATATATATATATATATATATATATAAAGAGTAAAAATGATTAAAAAAATAGTCATTTCTATATAGATACTTTAAATTTATCGTTTACCTCAACAAAGAAATCTCTCCATTTTTGTAAGAGTTCACGCTCATCGAAGAATACTTGAACATCAGTACCAGCAATGTGAGCACACTCATTCAAAGTAAATACATTACGAATAAAAGGGTTATTTTCACCTATAATAGAAAAGTATATTGTATTATTAATAAAATAGTAATAATAATATCAAATAATAAAAGTTTACCTTGAATTTTAACAACTGAAGCAATTTGAATAACAGGATCTTGATCAGCTTCAGGAAATACACCTTTTCTGCCAGCACATTCTATATCAAAACTTAAAATACGTAATGGAGCCATTCTAGACCATTCACCTTCTGGAGGATGACTAATGATTTTATCATAGCTAATGATAATAATAAATTAAAAATATAGTTATTTTTTCCCTCTTATTTTGTACATAACTATATATATTTAAAAAAATTACGTTGTTGATACTTCAATTTGAGCATGAGAAGTTGGATTTGAAGTAACTGTATAAGTACCAGGAGGAAGTTCGATCCAATTAGAACCTGTTACTTTACAATCAATCATAAACCTTAATAAATAAGCTAAGTTACTTTCATAAGTTGTATCGTTTCGAATTGCACGTTCATAATAAGGAATAGTAACACCTTGTTCTATTTTTTGTCGAATTTTTGAAAAACTTCTTGGATCATTTACTGTGATTTTAACAAAAGGCGATTTAGCATCCCCTCGGTATCCATATAAACTTTGTTTCAATACAATATCAAGGCTTTTAATAACATTGTTTTCCCCTATATCTTTCGATAATGCTTGTTTTAAAGCTGGCAAGTGTGATTCATTTAATCCAGGTGGTGCTTGGAAGTAAAAATAAGGCAAAAATCCTTTGACATAACAAACTACACTATTTCCATTCTATAATACGTACACATACATACATACATATATATATATATATATATATATATTAGTATTATTTAATACTTTTTACTCATTATATAATATGAATAATACATTTGTTATATTATCATTTACGTCAGTTATACCATAGAATCTAATGACAGGTTGTTTTGTTTGAAAATCCATAAAATCATCAATTTCAATTTGTTGAAATACTATCATAAATCAAGTAAAATACTTTGTTAGATCTATTTTACTTGCTTTATTTCATTTTTACAACTTATCTATATTTATGTTTATTATTGATCAATTTCAATTACCAAGCTTATCCGTCAATGAATTGAATTCGGGTACTGGTTTTCTAGCCCATCCTCTAGAAGCATTTTGGTCTAAAAAATATATGATCAGTTATTTTCGAGAACTAAATTTACATTCATAGAAATACTTTATTTTATTTTATCTTTATGTATCAAAATACTTTTTGAATCTAGATCCATATCTTCTTCATGTAATATTTTTAATTCTTCTTCGAAAGCTGTTGGTTGGTTATCATTGTTAGAATTTGTCTTTCTTTTTTTTATAACTGCTCCAGGTTTATAAGGATCTGATGATACTGTAAGATCTTCCATAGATTGATTAGGAGTTGGCATCAATGTATAAACGAATAATAATAAAAAAATCAAAAGAGAAAAAAAAAATTCGCGAAACAAAGCGCGTAGCGCCAGTTTTTAATTTTTAAAATTTTAAAATTCCGCTTTTTTCTAATTTTTCGATTGGCATTTAAAATAACTTTTATGACATGAATTATTACACACATATATCAATTATATAGATCATTTGAAAAATCGGGAATGTTATCATCATGAATTTTTGTTAGAGAAAATTTATTTAATCCTGGTAGTTATATAAGCATCATTAGAATAACTATTGATGATATTATTAAAGAAATCTATGCATGTGATTCTAAACATACACTCGAAATCAAAATTATATGTTTTAAGATATTTGCCTTATGATTATATTAATATTTGGTTGATCTCTATTTGAAACTGAAAAATACGAACAATAAAACAAATTCATGAGAAACCATTATTTAATCTATCTTTTTTATTATAAAGCGGTGAAAAAAGCAAGGCAAGTAGTAACATCTAGAAGAAGCTCTAAAAGAAAGATTATTAGTATAAATTCATTACGTCAACAACAAATGGGTAACAGATTATATTTAATATTTGATCATATTAATTTTGAAATTGGTGTGATGGAAGTGAAAAGATTAATGGAATCCATGGAAAATACTAGATGTTAACAAGATGCTTTAGTTATATCTTCTATAAAATACACCACATAATAAAAATAATAAATATAGCGATATAAGGAAATATGCTATCAAATCTTATAAACGTGAAATGATCCAAAATCAATGTTAACAACTACAGGAAATATATCAATCCGTAAATACATATATGCATTTATAATAGTTTTCTCATTAAATTAATCATACAGTTTTCGTGCTACTTTTATTTTTGTATATTTGTATATTAAGTTACGATATTTAGTTATTTTTAATGTATTTACAATTTAATTATGTCTATCGTGTTTCAATAACTAATATGGTACTTTTTCCATTGGCTCTAGACATGCTCAGATATAGTATGAAGCCTATTATTAACTTCGTTTGTAACTCTAGAACTATGATGAAGGAAAACATCACAGAATTTTCAAATAATAATACACAATCTGCTGACTTTATTGATGATGAAGAACCTATCATGTAATAATAATCCATATGCCTACAAATTTTTCATTAAGTTTCATAAAATTAACATTTCTTTTTTATCTTGACTAATAATAAATATATCTACAATTATTTAAAAATTTAATTTACTACTAACTTTATTTTTTTGATATTTGATTAGCTTTTCTTTTTGGACTCTTAAAAAAAATGCGGAGTTTAAAACAGTTATAAAAACTGTAGGTTTTTTGTTGAATATAATTTTTCACTTTTTTTTTTACTTCTTTCAAAATTTATTTTAGTAGTTTAATTTTTCTTATTTACTTATTTATTCATTTTTTTTTTTTTCCTTTTATTCTTTAGAAAATATAAATTATTCAAACTGGCGGAACAACAAAGCAATTCAAATCAACAAAATTGGTAATAATATTAAATAGTCAAGTGTTCAAAGGTCATATTTACTTTTTTAAATAAACTTATTTTTCTTTATTTATTTACTTTAACTAAATAGGGATCAAGCAGCATGGCAACAATATAATGATGCTTACGCTGCCTATTATCAAAATTATCCTCAAACTGCAGAACAACAAGCTTACTATGATTCATATTATCAACAACATGGTTATCAATATAATTATAATTATGGGTATGATCAAAATACTAACAATACCTATTATGGACAACAACAGCAACAATATCCATACCATCAACCTTATTCTCAAGGTAATGGACAATATTATTCACAACATCCTCAATATTCCCAAGCTCAAGATCAACAGCAGCAACAACAAAAACAAACACAGGAACAGCAACAACAGTATCGTACTATGACTCAACCTCCAAAGCAAACTATGAATACCCCAAAGTATATTAATATTATTAGTATTATTAGAATATCAAAAATGAACAATTACTAACTTCAAATTATTTGTGTTTATATAGAGAAGTACAGGTAAAATCATTAAATTCTATTCAAGCACCAATACCCACTAGTAAAGGTCCCGATGTGAATAAACTTGAAGTTTCAATGTCTGCGGCAGATATTGGTGATCATATGAATGTTAAATTAGGTATAATATTATATATATGTAATAATATAACATAGATTAGATAAAATTAAAAATAATATCGGTTTATATATAGGTAAAGAAAAAATTATATTGAAGAAAAAAACTTTTACAGCTAGTGCTCCAACAATAAATAATACTTCTAAATTGGAAGCACCAAAAACACCAACTACTCCTACATCTACAGAAAATCCAACAGAACCATTGTCAATGGAAACATGGCCTCCTTCCTTAAAGTAAATAGTTATATTTTATTACTATTTAACTTTATTCAGTTAATGCTTATATTTATATTATAATATTTATTTAGAGAATATGTTGAAGATGTATTTAGGTTTAGTCCTCCAGAGTTATTGGATTTAGCACAAAATGAACTAAGAAAATTAATTATGGAAAAACATAGTGAGGGAACATTAATGACAACAGATTGGTCAGAAATGGATTTACCGAGGTATTAAAATTACTATTGAGTATATTTGTGTCATGTATTAATTATCTTTTATATATACATATATATATATATATATTAATAGTGTGTGTAATACACCAGCTTCAAAAACAGGAAAAAAGAGAAAGAGAAATAATAAGGGGGGTGGTAATGTTAATAAGAAAAAGGATGCTTTACCAACTACAGTTGAAGCTCCTGAGGAGATAGAAAAAAGAAAAAATAGGTTAAAACGATTCCAAGAGAGTAATACTTTTAAAAAAAGAATAGATACACCATCAGCTTCTGTAACACCATCATCTGTGGTAAATATTTATATTAATTGTAGTAATATTGATAAAATCGATTGTTTAATTGCTAAAAATTATACATATATATATTACATTTAGGATGCAATGGATAATGAAAGCTATACAGTAGTGGGAACTTCAACAAAACTAGAAAAGAATTACTTGCGTTTAACTTCCGTAAAAAAAACTAAAATGGTTGTAATTTATTATTTAATTATACTAATATGTATATATGTATATATTGCACATAATGTAGGCACCTGATCCTTCAACAGTAAGACCTTTACATATTTTAAAACAAACATTAGAATTACTTAAATCTAAATGGAAAGCAGATAAAAATTATACTTATATTTGTGATCAATTTAAATCTTTAAGACAAGACTTGACTGTAATGACATATAAATAAATGATGTAATATAGTATATTTATGATTCTTACCATTTATAAATTTAACATTAAAATAAATAGGTACAGCGAATTAAAAATGAATTTACGGTACAAGTATATGAAATACATGCTAGAATCGCTTTAGAAAAAGGCGATTTAGGAGAATATAATCAGTGTCAAACTCAGTTAAAATCATTATATGAACTAGGTATCAAAGGACGTGAAATGGAATTTACTGCTTATAGAATTCTTTACTTTTTGCATACACAAAATTGGGCTGGTAAATATAACATATTTTTTAAAAAATTGCCACTAGTAGTTTATTAATTATATATATATTTAGATATTAATTCTATTATGGCTGAGTTAACTGTTGAAAAAAAGAAAGACCCTTCAGTTCAACATGCTTTAGAAGTTCGCTCTTCTCTTGCAGTATCAAATTATCATCGATTTTTCCGTTTGTACACAACAGCACCTAATATGGGGGCTTATCTAATTGATCAATTTGTGGAAAGAGAAAGAGTTCAAGCACTAATTATTCTTTGTAAATCGTAAGTTGCATAATATAAATTTACATTCATTACTTTTTATTTTTTTTTTATTTTTTTTCACCTATACTTATATACATATATATATATTAGATATCGGCCAAATTTAGCTCTTGAATTTATACAAAATGAATTAGCTTTTGAGTCTTTACCAGCTTTATTAAAGTTTTTACAGTCACTGGCTAAAATTGTTCCAGAACCTGGCATGAATTATTTAGATACTAAAGTAGCTTTAGTGGGATTATTAGATAGTTTAAAGAAATATAAAAAGATTGATATTAAAGGGCAGTTGTAATATATATGTTTGTAATAAAATAATAAAATAAGCACTATTATTAGGCTTTATACTATATATTTATTTATATGACAACCCTTCTTTTATAAGTACTGTTCTTCTTTATGATCAAAAAATAATAATGAAGAGGAAGAAGAGAAAATTATAATTTATTTATTTGAGATTTTCATTAACTTCAAAACATTAGTTTTTTATCTATTACACCATCACAATTGCCCTTTATTTTATTGTAGGCTGATTTATTGTTGAAGAGAAAACATTTATTCGTCTAATAATAATATTTTGACCATCTTTATATTTTATAAATAAAACAGAAGAAAATTATTTTCAACCTTCATTATCTTCAATTATATCTTATTCTTTTTTATTTAAGCATAATAATGTTCTAATTGTTTTCCAATTCAAAAATTTATCAACCGCTTCATCTATGCATTTTTATTCTATACTAGGCGAGCCATGATCAAAATAGTATTGAATTCAATATCAAATGTGTTCGGAGCTTAATTTTTCTTTTTTTTTTCTTTTTTCCTTATAAAACGCATTTTCTGTTTGTATTTTTAATATTTCTTTTTTTTTCCTGTATCTCACTAAATATACTTAACACAAAAGGCATAATATAGTGGTAAACATTTTTTTTTATTTAAGTGGAAATATAGCTTATAGTATATTGAATTTAAGTATATATATATTTGGACTAGTAAAATAGATTTTAGTTTTAATTAATTTCGTTCTAAAAGTTAAAACTTTAAACTTGGTACAGCGACATTAAATATTATTACATGTTAGTCTTAACTCATATACAAGCCCAACGACATGAACTTCTTAAAGACTTAAAACCAATATGCTCATCTTTACTACTATATAAAGCACCTTTAACACGTGAATCTAGCCAATTTGCAACGTCTAACCTTAAAGAGATCTTAAAGAAACTTGAATCAATTCAAAATGCTAAAACAGTACTTGATCAGAGCCTTATTAATGCAATAGTTTTTCCATTATTACAACTATTTAAAATATACATTCAAGGACCAACTTATTATGACAATATTATGGAACAATTATTACAGTGTTTACTTTTTCTTCTAGAAAAAACTCATTGGACACTTTCATTCTCACCTGATTTATTAAAACAAAGTCTTTTATTATACATCAATTGTTTACACATATTTAATACAACAGCAACAAATTCAGGAGCTACAGAAATAATTAAAATGCTGACTATTCGCTGTATTTCTGGTACTTTACCTATATCACCATCAAAACAACATAATAATAATAATATGCTTAAAATGGATCATAGCGATTTAGTATTATTACCTGTTATACAAAATGATACCTTTCATTATGTTTCGGCCCAATGCATCTCTGAATTGCTTGAAGTGATTTATAATGATTATGATACGCAATTACGGCTTATAGCAATGGATACTTTATCTCAATTATTATTTGATAATATTATTCAATCAGACAAACTTGCATTATTTCTTCCTGGTATAGTATCAATTCTTTGTAAGGTAATATGGCAAAAGCAAGAAAAAGAAAATCACCAAATTATTTCTTATGCATTGAATCTACTTGATAATATTATTTGTAATGTGATGGAAGATAAATATAATAAAGAATTTATTAATACTGTAGAATCATTACAAGATTTAAGATCCATTTGGAAAAAAACATATGTATCAAAACAACAACAGAACAGCCATCAACCAATAAATACAACATTTGGTAATAATGATAGTACTAATAATAATGATGAAAATGAAAATGAAAATGAAAATAAATCTATAAAATCATTACCAACAACAATTCGAACTTTAGAATGGTATAATAAAACAAAATCAGGTATAGAAAATCTATTAAAAGGTGTAATGCCACTATGTAATCACCCTAATTGGAAAGTTCGTTTAGCTTTTGTAGATTTTTCATTTCATTTATTATTCAATTGCTCTGGTTCATTAGATAATTGTGTTTCATTGTGTATTGATACCTTGGTACAACTTATTGATGATTATTATGAAACAGTTTCAACTCAATGTCGCAATAAAATAAAAATGTTAACAGGAACATCGACTTTTCCAACATTAATAATGCCATGTCTTAAGGAAGGGCTTTATAAGTCATTAGTAGACTTGCCTAGATATATTATATCTGGTGATGAAAGCGATAAATTACGTGCAATTCACCGTATTACTGGATGTACTTATTTTTTACAAAAGGATGCTAAAACAGTCTTAGATTCGACTTTAAATAGAATATCAGATGGTTGGATGGCAGCATTAGAAATAGATCATCAGCATTTAAATATATTTGAAGAAAAAAGCGCTGGAAAATATATTGAACTCGAAAAGGATGATATTACTAATGATTATAATAAACAATTACCAAACAAGTTAATCACTTTTCCAAAATTAAGATTTAAATACATATTTACAGATGCTACTTCATCACAACTAATATATATGCTTAATATTATTGGAAGATATGCTTCATTACAACAATGGGTATCTCACTTTATGACTTATGTAAATGTTCAGGAAAATTCTATGAATTATCAAGATGCATTAAATCAACTTTTACCACAGGCTGCTTTTATCATTCACTCTCTAATTACTGGAGCCATGACAGTAACATCATTGGATAATACTACAGATAATATGGATCATTGGATAAATGAAGAAGAAGAATGTAGCGATGATGGAAAGGGTGATAGTAGTGATAGATGGAATGATATAGAAAATTTAGAAGAATTGGCACAACATGTATTAATGGATATGAAAGATACTTTGACATTAGCAACTATATTTGGATCACCTTCAGTAAAACAACAGTCAACAACAAATACCGTCTATAGTCAAAAATCAAATGTTGATATGGAAGGGAATAAAATTACTACACTTTGTCTTTGTTTACAAATCACTAGTTTAGTAGCAAGTATAGTTGGTAAAGAGGGTATGCAAAGTAATTTGATTACATTACTATATCCCGTTTTGGCGCATTTAGGGTCAAATAATATTATTCTTCATTCTTATGCTTTGATTACTTTGGATAATATTGCTATTATATGTGAAAATAAAAATGGGCGTGAATTGGCAATCAGTAATGTAGATTATATTGTTAATTCTGTTTCCCAATGCATATCTATGTTAATCAACAATCCCCAAGCCCCTTTAGTACTTAAGGCTCTTATTCATGTAGGTGGCGATGCTACTTTACAATATTTACAAGATTCTGTAGAAGAAGTATTTGATGCTTTAGATAGATATCACTTACATGAATGGTTATGCAGACAATTATGTGATGTGTTGATTGAAGTAGTAAAAACCGCAGCTGTTACATCCACAACTTCATTAATTGAAGAAAAAGAAGGAGAAAAATCAGATATACATGTCAATATTAAAAATAAAGATCATTCGGGACTATCAAATACAATTGATACATTTATTCAACAACTAACTGAATTAAAGTCTCTTTCAGAAGAAACTGATGAAATTAAAATACCAAAAACAACAGAAGATATTGGGAAATTCTTTTTAGAACAACGTAAATCCGGGAAAACCGATAAAGATATTTTAGAGTTAATGGATCAAGACATAAATGATGATGATGACAACAACGATAAAATGAATCAACTAGATGAAAAAGAAGAAAAATTGCCACCGCTTACTAACAATCAACAGTTGACATATGATATCATGAATAAATCACAGCATTTTTTGACATCACCATCAGATCAACTTCGTTCACAAATGTTACAATTATTGACCAATGGTTTGAAAGTACTTTCAACAAGACCTGATAAAGTAAACCCTTTAATTCATCAACTATGGCATTTGATAATATATCGATTAGATGACAAAACATATTATGTAGCGTTCCACGCATCAGAGTTAATTAAAATGATGGCAAAAACAAATGGTGATTTTATTTCTCAAAGGTTCGAAGACGATGTTTGGCCAAGATTTAAGCGATTTTTAAAACAAGGTCAGCAGCATATGACTACATCTTCTACAATGTATTCTATTTATTCTTATCCACATAGAGTACAAAGCTGTGTTTTAGATACATTAATAACGGCATCACAAAATATTGTTTTTAAACAAAATACTATATTAGATATTATTAATGCAAGTACTTGGTTACTATCTAAAAAGATTCATTCCTCTTTACAGCATTTAGCTATTCAATTATTTTTAACACTTTATCAACAACACCCTGATACTGTTTGGTTACATATATTTACCTTGTTAAAAAATCCTAATTTACAACCAATTATTCATACAAATAATAATATTCTACTTGAACAATTCACATTACCTAATTGGATGGTGCTTCATAATCATGACTATTACTTGAATGCTGAAAAAATTATGATGCAATTATCATAAAACGATTTAAATTAAAATAATTATAATAATAATTATAATAATAATTATAATAATAATTATAATAATAATTGTATATATAATCACTAGTAGTTTATATAATATTTTAGACTATATTAGAAATTCAAATATTTTTTATACTACTAAATAAATTGTAAAGTTTTATAACTTTAAAAATAAATAAATTATATTCATTAGATGATGTTTAAAAATATTAATTAGCTTTCATTCACATAGTTTTATATACATGCATTTATAAATATTTAGCTGCATCAGAAAATTTATCATGTTAACTCGATTAAAACATATTCTTCTGATTAACATGGTAGAAAATCTATTAAATACTAATATATTATCCCACAAGTTGGATATTAATATTTAGAATAAGTATAAATAAAAGAAATTTAGTTTTTACAGCTGTAAAAACTAAAGTACTAATTTTTTCTGTGTTTCAAAGTAAAACCATTTAAAGAAACCTGCCCATACAAATATATACAGTAAGAATTCATTAAGGGCGTTGAACAGTACAAATATTAAATATTAAATATAATAACATACTATGTAAGATTTTATTTATATTTAAATTTTCACTAATAACACATTCTTATAAGACCTTCAATAAACATTTAAAATATTAATCTTGCAGAAATGTTGCTTTTTATTGGTTTAAAAAATAATAATAAAAAAGTGTCGCTCTTTTTTTTTTTAGCCTTTTCTTTTTTTTATTTTCATTATTATTTTTATAATACAGCTATTAATATCATACTGTAAAAAAAATGTCAAAACGTCAACTTAATAGCGATGATAAAGAATTTGTTAATGTTTTAAGGCAAAAACAAAAAATAGATATTACTGCACAACAAGAAAAAGGTATTAAAAAACTTCCTCTTTAGATTAATAGATTCATTATTGAAAATAGATTGTTTAATACTTTTTATTGTTGCTGTTATTATTATGTAAAAGCACAAAAGACATTTGCACAAATGATGAGAGCATCACGCCAACAATCAATTAATACTATAGCATATTCCGACATTCAAGATGAATCTATAGGAACTTGTTATCGATGCAGTAAATCTAATAGGAGATTAAATGGTCATTGCTCTTTTTGTGAACATGTTGTTTGTCAGAACTGTATACAATCATGCTATCATTGTGATTCTGTATTTTGTGTAGCTTGTAGCGTTCTTGAGTAAGTACAACAGATAAATTGATTATTATGTATATCTAATATACTTTATTCATCTGTATATTGTTAATTTTATTAGCTATTCAAACAATAACGAACGATCATATTGTTTATCTTGTTATACTTCATAAACACCATCATATACACCCATATATATAATATATATTATAAAACTGATTAATACAAAAATGATAATTCAAAACTTTGTATATATATATCTATATATATATATTAGTTATATATTAGTTATATATTAGATTTTTGTATGTATAATTGTAAATAAAATATGAAGCAACATACGATTGTTAAAAAAAATCATTGTATTTATTTAATCATTTATATATATTTTTCGTAATATTTAAAATCGTTTCATTTGATTATTCTTTTCATACATTCGGTATCCAACAAACAAAACACCAACAAGACCAGCAGCAAGAACAATTTTAATAATAAAACTGAAGAATCCACCAGATGACTTCTTTGGTTTATTATTTATCTTAGGCTATAAATATGTACATACAATAACGTTAATCGATAAATATTTAAATATATGTCTAATTATTATAGCTATTCTTAAAAATAATTACCTTATTGACAACTTTATCAACAGGGACTAAAGTTCTGGTAGTTACTGAAATAATATCATGATTGTCTATATAAAAAGATATATCAATTTACTGTATTCATTTACAAATATAATAGATATTAATTTTACTCCTTTTTTATTAACTTACCAGATAAATCACCAGTATGTGCAGTAAAACCAAGATAAAATTGATCTGGTAATTTGACATCAGATACCTAGTAGAAATATTTAAAAAAAATGAATAAGTCTCTTGATCTTTTCTTTCGTTTTTATTATTATTCTATTTACTCTAAAACATTGATCCCAAGTATCTTCATCACGCCATTGAATGTCAAATTGAAGGTAATTATTTTTATAGAAAGTTAATCTAGCTCTAGTAGGGAAACTCTTCGCTCTAAAATCAGCTTCACAACCATCTAATTCAGTGTCACGTCCATCTTTATCATTATTATAACTCTTAAAACCATCACCTAGCATAGCACTAATATAAGGGAATGAATGACGCTATAAAATTAAAATAAAATACTGTTAATTCAACAATTTATGATATATATATATATATTGCTTTTCTTTACATGAGAGCGTTCATTATCATAAGTATCAAAAAATACACCAAGACCTTCAAATCTATCTTTTGATCCAAATACAGTACCTTCCATAGCTCTTTCTTTAGCTAACCATACTATTTATATATATATATGTATGAATAATATCAATTTAAATTAATATCTTAAACAATTTAAAGTAAAAAAATGAAAGAATTATGATGCAAACAGCGTAAATATACAAACAAAAAAAAAAAAAAAAAAACTTACAAGCAAAACCATCACCAAATAAATGACCAGGAGATCCATCTACTTTAAATTCAAATTCTACTTCAAAATCAGGAGCAGTAATAGGCTATTGAAAAAGAAATATATACATATATATTATAAATATATGCACTCGTATATATATATATTTATATATTTATATATATATAGCATCTGTATATTATTACCAAACGAGACCATAAGTAACCAACTTGTGATTGGCGATTGCTTGTTAAACGAATATGACGATTAGTATTTATAATGGTATTACCACCAAAATCAAACCAACGATTTTGAAGTTCATCATCTATTTTTTATTTTAATAATAATAATAAAGATGAATGAATAAGAATTTTACTTTATATATATATACATATCGACCAATCTTTTTTTTTACCAATATAAGGCATTGTAATAGAATGAGTACGCAATATAACGCTTGAACTTTGTCCAGATTGTGCTATAGCAGTTGCCACAAAGGCTAATGCTGTAAATACTATGGTAAACAGTTGGCGCATCTCTTTTTTTTAATTTTATTGCCTTCCTGAAAGTAATAAGATGTTAAAAATAAAGAAGGAAAAAATTGAGGAATATATATATATATAAAAAGCGTGTTTAAAACTCCGCGATTTTCTCTTCGTTCCACCACGTATATACTCTATTTCCGAAGTTCCACAAATGATTTTCAATGTAGAAATTGAATAATAAAAAGAAACTTGGTTACTATATATTTTAATACATACACATATATATATATATATATATATATAATATATAATATATCTATGCATATAGAATACAGAATATAGAATATAGAATATAGAATATGTATGTCTGATAATAACAATGCTGATAGTGA
The DNA here is from genome assembly GCA_037043795.1 of Cunninghamella bertholletiae. Taxonomy (NCBI): domain Eukaryota; kingdom Fungi; phylum Mucoromycota; class Mucoromycetes; order Mucorales; family Cunninghamellaceae; genus Cunninghamella; species Cunninghamella bertholletiae. Next base: position 5,228,324 of record JAZGVP010000001.1, read on the forward strand.
AAAGTAAAAAATAGTATACAGATGATAAACAAAATCCTAATAATATTATAATTGAACCTTCTATTTGTATTCTAAGAGCAAATTTTAATTTGTATCTCTTTATTACACCTCTTAAATAGCCATTGTAACATTTCAGTTACAATCTTCAACGTTTTTTTATATGAACTGACAAATATTTTAATAAAGCTTGATCTTGATTCAATTATGTATCAGTATATATGAATATTATTAATTTTAATAATAAATGAATAAACTTTTTATTATAATTATATTTATATTACCATCATATTCCATAGAGTCCTTTAATATTAAGTTAAATTTCTGTGAATTTCCTTTCTATGTTTCTATGAAGCTTTTTCTCTACTTAAAAGAAATTCATTTTAAAATGCCGATTTTTTTTATTTTCTAGTGGCTTATCAATTATTATTTTTTTTATGGTAAAATGACCTACAAATTGTTTTTGCTTTCCTCTTCCTCTTTTTTCTATTTTTTTGACCTAATATATAACCATGGAAAACTCTGAAGGCCGTCTTGTTGATATCTACATTCCTCGCAAGTGGTAAAGTAGATCTATATCAATTATTAAATAATATCAAAATATTAACAATATTTATGGATACAAAGTTGGATAAATAAAAAAAGATAAAATATTGGACAGTTTTTTAATAATACAAGAGATGGAAATATCTATTTAATCATGGAATAAATAAATATCTGTATATACACATATATTAGAATTTGATTAGTTAAAGTAATAAAATATAAATTATACATATATTTAAATAATAGCTCTGCCACTAACCGTCTTATCACTGCTAAAGACCATGCTTCTATTCAAATTAACATTGCTGATGTTGATGCTGAAGGTCGTGCCCTTAACACTTTCTCTACCTACGCTCTTTCCGGTTTTGTTCGCAAGGAAGCTGAAGCTGATGATTCTCTCAACCGCCTTGCTACCCAAGATGGCTTATTAAAGAATGTTTGGTCTTATCAACAATAAATAAATATTAATAAATCATCTTTGTTTTTATTTTATTTTAATGATTATTATTTTTCTCTATTAAATAAAAATTCAAACAATAAAAAAAAAAAGAAAATTGTAAAAAGCTATTAAAAAGAAAAATGATTAAGAATCCACTTTATATAATGTATATTTATAATTAATTTTTATTTACTTATTTATTATTTTATGCTAATATATTTTTGTAAGATTAAAATGTGCATGTAAAATCATTGAGATTGTGTAATAAGAGCTAAAATTAATATATTTATGCTAGTATTCGACCTTCCTTATTTCATTTTACTTTTTATTTGTTGCCTTTCTTTTTTTTATTTTTCTTTCCTTTAGATTTGGCTGGAGTACTGGTGGTAGTTTCAGATATTTGAGGTGAGTCTACTGTTGATGTTATAGGTTGCTCTGTAGTGGGATTTTCAGACTCTTTAAGTAATAGTAGTAATAAATATTAATAAATAAATTATAAAGCAAGATATATATATATATATAGTATTTACCTAAACTTCTATTTTGCATTTGCGACATTAATACAGTATTTAAGTTAATAAACTTTTTTAAATCAGTTGCTTGATTAGTTTTATATTGCACAATCTAAATAAATAAACAAAAACAACTTGTATTATTATTATTGAAGAAAAAAAACTATTATTCTATATATAAATTATATTTACCGATTGATCGTTTGTTACTTTTAAAACAAGTTCTCCATCAACACCAAGAAATTGATGTACGTATCGTGTCTATGTTTTAATAAATAAATAAATAAAGTTGATATTATTACTCTTCGTATATATAATTATAATAGGCATTTTTAATTTATTTATTTTACTCTGTCTGGTGAAGAAATATATATGTCTTCTGCTGCTTTTTGAAAATCGTCCCAATTTTTTATATACATGTTTTAAAAATATAACAATTATTCAATGATGAAGTTTTAGAAGTAGAAGGAATAAATAAAATTACAACAAAATAAAAATATATGTTGTGCCTAGAACTTCAAAACTCCGATTTTTCAGGCTGTCTTCCTAAAAAGGAAAATAAAAAAGGAAAGTATCTTTTTTTCTGCTCGGTAAAACTTAATATTAGAAGTAAGAAACAGAACAAATAAAAAAATAAGAAAAGGTTGTCTGGAACTCTTTTTTTTTGATACATGGAAAGTTTTAAGATGAAAAAATTATATAAAAATGTCGAATATTTATTATTCTTTTTTTATCCTTTTCTTTCTATTTTTTTTTTTTTTTCTCTTTCATTTTATAATAATTATAAAAAAAAATGATTTTTTCAAAATTAATCATAATATCTTTATTATTTATATCCAATTGTTTTGGTCAGTATTTTTATGGTTTAGATTTTGGTATTGATCAAAATAATTGTCCACCTTTACAAACCTATATTGATCACTTTAATGCTATGAAAAAATATACAAATCGAGTTCGAAGTTATTCATTAAGTGTTTGTAATCAAGGTAATAAAAATAAAACAAATACTGAAACAAAATAAAACAAGTAAAAAAAAAGCTATTTATGTATAAATTAATGTAACCATGCACACACACATATATATATAACATAGGTGCATTGGCATTAGAAGCAGCACATGCCACAGGTATGAATATCTATTTAGGTAGTTGGATTGACCGACCAGACACTTTTCAAAGTGAAATGCAAGCACTGAAAAATATTTCAGCTAATCATGACCTAAGTAAAGTAGATGCCATTATAGTTGGGTCTGAAGTTCTTTATAGAAAAGATGCTTCTCCACATGATTTAGCAAATTATATTAAACAGATTAAATCCATTGTTGGTCCTCATGGTGTTTCTGTTACTACAGCTGATGTATATTACACCTTTACTCCTGAAGTAATTGATGCTGTAGATTTTGTTATGATGAATGCTTTTCCTTATTGGGAAGGTGTTGCCATTAATAATGCCGCATCAACCTTGTTTGAACATTATGATAGTGTGGTTGCTATTGCTAAAGGCAAAAAAGTAAGAATTGCTGAAACTGGTTGGCCATCTAGTGGTGCTAATTTTGGTGCTTCGGTTGCTTCTCCTCAAAACCAAGAAACGTAAGTATTCTTTATTTTTATTATTTTTATTAAAATAAGAAAAAGAATAAAGTATTATTAAATCTAATTTATTTATATTTGTATAGCTACATGAAGAATGTTTTATGTTTAGCTAAGAAACGTGGTGTTGATGTTATTTATTTCTCTGCTTTTGATGAACCTTATAGAGGCACTGAAGTTGAAAGATCATTTGGTATAATGAATAGTAATTTATCATTAAAACCTAATATTAAAATTCAAGATCTTGCTCAATCTTGTTAGATTAGATTATTATATAAGCTCTATTCATTTAGACTGTAAATTGTTTTTCTCTATCATCTAATAAAGTTTTTCCTTTTCTTTTTTTTTATTACTTTCATTTCATAAAAAAAAATAAAGATGTGTATACAAAAAATGATGTAAAAAATAGAAACATAGAGTACATGATATATATAATAAATAATAAAAGAGAGAGAGAAAAGTAATAATAATAAAAAAAAAAATAAGGTAAATTATGATAAGCAATTTTAAAAGTAAATTATTGGATGAAAAATATATATGTGTTATTGTTTATATACGGAAATGAAAGAAAATTAGTTCATTAAAATATAATCATGACTACTGTTCTTGTTGTGGTTGTTGTGGTTGTTGAGGTTTAGCCCATTCCTTAGGGAAAACTAATTTTTTCTTAGGTTGTCGTAAATTAAGAGGAATATCTGCAAAAGTATCCTTGTCATCCTAAAATAATAAACATTAAATGTTAAATATATTTATAAATAAAGATACTATAAACAGATCTATTTATTATATATATATACCTTTGCTTCTTTTAATAATCTATTTAATACATCACCAACATATTTTTTATTTTGTTTACGATGAGGAAACTTTTCGCTTGATAAAATTAATTCATCTGTATCAACGTGATATCTTGGTCCAGCCAACAACAAAAATTTATGTCGTTCTGCTTCGCTGAGCTTTAAATCTTCTACTTTAACAGATAATACAACTTTTCGTTCTACTGGATGTCCTTCACCTAAATAAGTATGAGTTTTATATTTAATAATTTCATTTGAAGTAGGAGGTACAAAAGGTTTAGCATAAACTATTTATTTAATCATATAAAAAAAAAAAGAGTTAATAATTTATGCATATTTTCTTTATTACTATTATGTATTTCCTAAATATCTTTTCTTATTTATTTATTTATTCATCTATATCTACCATTAAGTTTTGGTAATTCATATTTGGTTTTTCTAAGATATTGTCGTACTTCACGAATATTTTCAAAAAGTAAATGACCAATAGTTGTTTGATCGTCAAATTCAAATTTTTCCATTTGATCAACATCATATGGTTTATCAGCTTTTCTAAAACGACCACCTTGTCTACCAGCCATAGCAACACTTGTTGATGAAAATAAACGTGCATTCATAGTTGAAGGTTTAATTGATTTTGAAAGTAACATTTTAAATAAATATATATATAAATAAATATACACACAAGGAAAAAAGTAAAATAGAAAAGAAAAACACTTCAATTCTATTGAGAGGGGGTAACCAAAAAAAAAATTGAAATTGAAAATCAGATCATTTTTTTATAAGCCTGGAAGTGAATATAAATGGACTGCTTTTCATTTTAAAAAAGTTAAAAATGATAATCTATATACACCAAGTGAAAATCATACTTTCTTAACTCTATCATGGTACCTCATATCTACTTTTTATCTTGATAAATTTTGAATTTTATATAATGACAAAACTCAACAACTATAGCTATATTGCTTCCTAATAATTTAAAATAAGTTGATAAATATTGTAGGCAATTGCTAGGAACAAACATAAACTTCCTATTTTGGATACACTGGTTTCCAATTCTCTTTTAGAATCATTATTTAAGCAATATCATTTCATACATATATAATTAACTTTTTTTTTTTTTTTTTTTTTTTACTTTTACTTTTATTTATGATAAATTGATTTTACTAAGCTTAAATATAAATATTGAAATAAAAAAAAAAAAAGCCATTTATTATAAGTTTATTTTAAAAATAATAAAATTATATATTCAAAAAAGGAGTAATAAGATCAATTGTTTCAAGTTTCATTTGCATTGCTTTATTCATAAATAGCCATTGTAATTGGTTAATGAAAAAAATCACTAAATATTTTTGATGCTTTTTTTATATATACAAGTTTATATAGTCACTATAGAATATTTGATTTATCTTTTTTTTAATAAAATGTTTGATATTGAGAAGCAATAAAAAAAAAAAAATAGATGTGATAAAATTGGATAGATAAACATTAAATGAGCACAATCAATATCCCACTTTCCATACAAAAGTAAAAAACCCAATAATAAAATAATAATAATAAAAAGTATTTAATGTTTATAATATAATTCCCACCCATAGTTCACTAGTTTATATATTATCAATTTCTAAAAATAGTTTATTATTTAAGATAACATTTTTTTAAAACAATTTGAATGCTTAAATCGAATTTTAGGTAATAAAACTATTATACTATCAAAAATAGATAAGAATGTAAATATGATTATATACTTGTAATATTAAAAAAATTGACAAATTACTTTCTTATTTTTGTCCTTTTATTATGATACTTATTATTATATTTCTTTTTGTTTTAAAAATAATAATAATATAGAATAATTGAAGAGTTGTTATATAAGTAGAAAACATAAATAATTAAATAGAAGATAACATAATAATAATAAGGTTAAAGGTTTTTTTACGTGTATTAACAAAATAAGGTTGGATGATGCCATATTAAAGAAAAAAGGTAATCGGGGATTTTGCCGAGCCAATGAAAATGTTTAAAGGCTACACTAAAATGGTATCAATATAAGGGTCTATTAATGCTATTTTTTTTGATATCACATCATTTTGGTAGCTAGTGATGACATAAAACAAAAGCAAAAGATCATTTAATTCTTTTATACTAATTGTATAACTTATGTTAGATGGTATGAAAAAAAAAATAAAGTTTGTTAATAACACTAAATGATGCCATTTTCAAAATATTACTATAACCCAAGACGTGATTATCATTATATATACACAAAATAAAATATACTTTTCAATTAAATAAATACTGATGTAAAGTATCATTTTCTGGTCTTTCTTTTTTTTTTTTGTTTCAATTTTTTTTTTTTTTTTGTCTTTTTCTATTTATATATATTAATATAAAAATAATTATACAAATTTAGATATATAATTATATACATATATAAAAATGAAAGAGACTATTACTATAAACGAAAAACAATTTATAGGCAAAGATGAAATATCAATTGATGATGAAAAGAAAGAATGGACAAAATCAGAAAGTAGTGATATTGAAAGTGTAAGCACAGATGATAGCTATGACCCAACTTTAGAATGGACACCTGAGGAAGAAGAAAAAGTCAAAACTAAAATTGATATTCGGTTAATGTCTTTTATACTTTTAATGACTTTTATTTTAAATATGGACCGAACAAATATATGTAATTTAATGATACATAATAATAAAGAAAAAATTAATGCCATTATACTTATCTTTTATATTTTTAATTTTTATTAGCTAATGCTGTATCTGATAATCTTGCTGCAAATCTTGGTTTTACTAATGATGGAGTGAATACTGGAACTCTTATCTATGCTATTTTATTTACTATATTTGCTCTTCCAAATAATGCTATTGTAAAAAAAGTAGGTGCTCACATCTGGATCCCTATTTTAATGACATCTTGGGCAATTGTAACGTATGTTTATATTTATAAATATAATTTTGTGTGAAACCATAATTCACATATATGTACTTTTTTTAATTTTTTTTTTTTTATGATATACATATATATAGTTGGTGTCATATTTTTATCTATGTAAGTTTGTTAATTATTAAACAGTAATAACAACCATAATAATAATAATAATATCGTTAACAGAATTTCTAATAATAATAATATAATAATAATAATAATAATAATAATAATAATAATAATAATAATATATGTATATATGTATATAGAATTTTTCAACCTTTATTGCAGTTAGATCGTTTATTGCTATCACAGAAGCTGGTTTTATTCCTTCGTGTTTAACCTATTTAACTGGATGGTATAAAACAAGAGAGCTTGCAACTAGATTGGCTGTATTCTGGGGCGTGCAATCATTGGCATCCAGTGTAAGTGGCTTAATCTCTTATGGAGTGTTCAGACTAGCAGGTGTAGGAGGGCTTTATGGATGGAAATGGTTATTTTTAATTGATGGTGTATTGACTCAAGTTGTTGGTTTGGTTGCCTTTTTTTATCTTCCAGTAAGTCCTGCAAACACAAGTGGATTTATATTTGGTAAAAAAGGATGGTTCACCGAAAGAGAAAGAAAAATTGCAGTTACAAGGCTTATTCGCGACGATCAATCAAAAACAGACCAGTATAAAACTGTTAATTGGAATGATATTAAACTAACTTTAGTTGATACCAAGTTATGGACCCATTTAATTATTACTTTTATTGGTATGATTTCTATTACTCCTATTTCTACTTACTTACCTACAATTATTAAATCTTATGGTTTCAGTGTCACTGATGCTAATTTATTAACTGCTCCATCTTACCTTATCAATTTAACTCTTTCCATTATTATTGCTCGTACTGCTGAAAAATATGGTTACATGGCATTCTTTGCTGCTTTTGAAATTTTATGGGGAGCTATCGGGTTTCTTGCCCTTGCTTTGGTTCCAATTGATACTCCAAAATGGGCAATGTATGCTGTTGTATTATTTACTGCCTCAACTCCTCTCTATCATGGTATGCATATTGCTTGGTAAGTATATATCCATATATATCTTTATATCTTTTTTTAAAAATAATAATAATAGTAAGTAAGTACATATCATTTATATTCATCTTCTATATGTATAAACTATTATTTAGGATGTCAAGTAACTTGGCTCCTATGGGAAAACGTACAATTGGTTTAGGTGTTATTATTGCTTTTGCCAATATCTGTGCAGTTCCAGGTAAAAATTTAATTCGTTAAAACTTCATAAACAATAATAAATAGAAAAGAAAAAAAATGAATAAGAGTGAGTGAAATAGAGAAAATAACAATTATATTTACGTATACATATATTAGGTTCACAAGTTTATAGGACTGACGACGCTCCAAGATATCATCGAGGCAATTTTGTTTTATTCGGATTACACATAGTTACTGCTATTTTATTAATCTTCCAACATTATCGATATTACTTTACAAATAAGTTTCGTGAAAATAAATGGAATTCAATGTCTGAAGATGAAAAGAAACATTATTTGGCAACCACAAAAGATCAAGGAAATGATAGATTAGATTATCGATTTGATATTTAAACATTACATTTACTATTAGTGTTATTACTGTTATATTTATATTATTATATTATTTTTTATTGTATTTATATTTACATATTTAAACAATTATATACCCGTATTATTGATTATATATTATGAATGTTATTATTTAATAAACATTAAATTATTTACTTAAGTATAAACACATTTAACTAATGTAACATCAAAAGTAAAAATAAGCTTTTAATTATTTAAAGTAACGACAATGACGCATTATGTATATAAAAATAGAGAAGTATAAATATAAAATAGAGTCTTATGCGTCCAATTTATGATGTAAATCTTTTATATTATGTGAAACACAATAATACAAAACTTTTTATTAAAAATGAATATTATACAAATAATAGATACAAAGATCAGTGTTAAAAAATAATATATATATTAATATGAATATTAATATATATCTATAATAGGATTATAGGTACAATATATAAATATATAACAAAAAAGTTTAATTCTAAGCAGAAATGAATTTTATTGGGTATCGAATTTTAAAAATACTGGTTGTAAATAAATATCTTTTTTTGTTTGCATGTAACATGATCTAATATATATTCATGTACTTATAAACTTATTGTCCTTTTCAACAATTTTTTTTTTTTTTACAGAGTCATGATAATTTCTAATATATATACGATGTCTTTATATACATATATATATATATAATAATGAAAAAGAGAAATATGAAAATATAAAAAAACTAGAATTTATACCTTTTTAGAAAAGTACTAAAACTAAATGTAACTAATGATCAAATATATGCCTAATATATTTTTAATAAATGAAACACTTTTTGATCTACTTATTTTTATCTTGATATTGATTGTCTTTTAGATTTTCTATTTAAGGAAAAACAATCAGTATATAATGGTGTCAAAGAATTAAAAAAATATACTGGGTTTAAGTATGAGAAATTTGAAGTTTATGTATCCTTTTTTTTTCATTGTCATTTTTCTTTCTTTATTTATTTATCAAAAATTATAAAAAGAAAAAAGATAAAGCAGAGGTTTTTTAAATAATAAAATCATATTTATATCATGATAATTTTATTTTTTGATGTGTTTTTACTTTTTTTCTTCCTTTCTTTCTTTCTTTTACTTTTTTTTTAAAGACGTATTACTAAAACTATTTAAATAAATCATCATCTATTTGACAACATTTTTTCACTTTTTTTTTAATTCCTTAAAATATAATTTTTTATATCCTTTAGAGTACAAATTAACTATTACATATCACTGAAAATACCTCATATATATCTTTTTTTATTTACTAAATGTATATATATTCTACCTATTTCTTTTTTAAGTATTATCACTTTCTTTTTAAGATTTTTTTTTTTGTAAAAAACTACATGAAAAAACAATGAGTTAGATAATGCTTCTGATGTCTTTATTATTATTAAAATTATTTTTTAAAAATAAAATATCAATAAAATGATAGAATGATATATTCCCTTGTGAAATAAACATATATACTGTTATCTATAACTCAGGTAGCTTTCTTCAGAGCCATATGATTTCTCATAAAATAAGTACTATACAATAATGTATCTGGAATATATTCATAATATATTGGTTAAGAATATAAACAAACAAACTATATGTCATGTATCATTTTATTGTTTTATATCGAAAATGCCTGCTAGACTTTCATGCTATGGTATTTATGAAGTAAATGTAACAACTAAAAAGTATCAAAATAAAACTAACTTTAGTATTCATTTTTAATAGAATAAGACAAATATACTATGCACATTTTGTGATCGATTATTCCTCACTAAAAAGAATACATGAACACATTAGAAGTTGTCATGCGCTAGTAAGTGTTTTACTATACATTAGGTTACTGTTTATGGAGCAATTACTTTAAAAATCCTTTTCATGTTTTATTAATAATATTTTTTGAAAATAAAATATTAATCAAAAAAACAGAACAGTAGTATCCATATAAGGTAGATAGCTGTCCAGTCGTATCTGTAAATCATGTAGCATTAAGAAACCAAATGGATTATCCCAAGATAAGTGAAATACAATAATCTATCTAAAGAATGCTTATAAGATATATCATTAAATAAGCATTCAATTTTTCTTTTTTTCTTTAAAAATATGTAATTAAAAATATTATAGTGAAATAGCGATATTCCAATATCATCAATACTATCGATATCGTCATCATCATCATCATTATCCTATTATCATCCTATTACTATTATCATCTTATTACTATTATCATCATCATCATTATCATTATCATTATTATTATTATTTGTGGCTTGCTTTATTTTTGTAAACAACTTTTATTTCTTACATTTAAACCCACTTTTATTTTAACCACTTTTTTTTCTCTACTTTTTCTTTATTAATAAATATATATATATAAACTTTATTTCTTACATTTACACACACCTTTTCATTTGGACTCCGACTTTTTTAACCACTTCTTTTCCTTCTTCCTTTTAAATAAATATATATAATAATAATAATAATAATAATAATAGCAATAATAATAATAATAAAAGAAAAAAGAAATAAAGAAATAAAGAAGGGAGGAAATATATAAATTTATTTATCCATTTGCTTATTTTGAAATAAAGACATGTTATCTAACAAGCCAGCTATTAGAAAAAAAAGAAATTTTAAAAACTTAGTATTAGAAGATTCACCTTTAGTATTACAGGCTAAAAAAATAGAAGATGATTATAAATTACTGTGTGAACAACTCAGTGACTTGGAAATTGGGCTTGAATTACAATTAGATTTACATCCTGATGAATTTAAAACTTTAGATGAACTTGGGCGCGGTAATGGAGGTGCTGTTTACAAAGTAGAACATGAAAGAACAAACACAATTATGGCGCGAAAGGTAAAGAAATAGAAAAGAAAAGAAACAAAAAAAAAAAGAGAAAGAGAAGTTAAGAATTAGCTTTTAATGCTTTATATACATTTTTTTTAAGGTGATTCATGTTGATGCAAATATCAATATTAGAAAACAGATTATGAGAGAGTTACAATTTATGCATGATTGCAATTCAAAACATATAGTTAGTTTTTATGGAGCTTTTATGAATGGTGGTGATATATCAATTTGTATGGAATTTATGGAAATTGGATCTCTCGATAAAATTTATAAAAAACATGGACCAATACCTTTGGGTATACTTCCAATGATCGTTTATGCTGTAAGTTAGTGATTTTAGTAAAACAAAAAAAGGTAGAATTATGGAAGAAGTGTATGAGATATCTAAACCTATTTTATACTAGATTGTGGATGGATTGATTTATTTGTATGATGAGCATCGCATTGTACATCGAGGTAAATAAACAAATGTATTTATATTTTGAAAATCTTTTTTGTTTTTCTAAATTCATTTTTTATCTATTTTTATTTAATTTTAAGATTTAAAACCATCTAATGTACTTGTCAATTCTAAAGGTCAAATTAAATTATGTGACTTTGGCGTATCCGGACAATTAATTGATTCTTTAGCTGAGACTTTTGTTGGAACAAGCTCTTATATGAGCCCTGAAAGAATTTTAGGCTCACCTTATTCTGTCAAATCAGATGTATGGTCGTTGGGTATAATGATAATAGAATTGGCTACAGGCAAGTTTCCTTTTCCTCCTGACGGTGATACTTCTTTATCTATTTTTGAAATGCTACAACATATTGTCAATGAACCGGTCCCCACTTTACCCGATGACCCTGATAAATATTCCCCTCAATTAGTAGATTTTGTTGGCCAATGGTAATATATAAAAGAAGCATATATATTAATAACAATAAAAAAAGTGCTAAGCTTTTTTAAATTTATTTAAATTAGTTTGATAAAAGATGAAAAATTAAGAGCTACACCAAGTGACTTGATGGTAATAATATAATAGTAACAATAATAACATATACATACATTTTACTAATGCTAATATAAATATAATATTAATTTTCTTAAAATAGAAACATGATTATTTGAAATCTTTACAAAGGGAAAAATGTGATTTACAAAAATGGGCTCAATCATTATCTTCCTAATATTTCATTTCAATTTGGAAAATACTCATACCTTTTTATATTATTATTTATCTGATAATAATTTATTTCATCATATCTTTTTTATTATTTTATTTTTCCTTTTTTTGCCATATATTGCTATTTATATACTTCATTATATGTGTATACCTTTTTTTTTTTTTTACTATTATTATTTATTATTAAAGTCAATCTATTGTTATTGTATTACGATATTCATTTTACACAAACTTCCACATAAACATACATAAAAAAAGAAGAAATAGAAATGATATGAATATTAATATTATCAAATTACAAGTGTTAAATTATGATAAATTATTTATATGCTCGTGTAGATCTTTTAATTACTATGCATACACACACACATATATATATATATATATATATGTGTGTGTATGTATTAAGATAGCAAGAAACATAAAGGGAAAAAATATAAAAATAAGAATAATAAAAATAAGAATACTAAATATAAATAGAAAGGAATTTATAAGGGACCACTATCATGTTCATTTAAATTGACATTTTCAACATTATTATCACCATCACCATTATTATAATCTTTGCCATTGCTATTGTCGTTATTATTATACACAACAGGTTCAACGAATTCCTCTTGTTTGCGATTAAAAAGACCACCCCAATATTGTACACGGCCAGCATCAGGAAATAAGACACCACCGCCATCTACTAAATCTAAATCTTTCTTTGGATCATAAATATCATTTTTGTATTTATCTAGATTTGAATTAATATCATCCCAAATACTATAAGTTTTTGATTGCGGGTGATTCAAAGTCCTTTCAGCTTCACAATTAAATAAAAATGTACCATATTGACAAGCATAAACATGGTAATGAAGATCTATAAGTAATCGTTCATTAAATTCAAATCTTGTTGGAAATTGTTTAATTAGTTGATAAACACAATCCAAAAATTGATGAAATACTGGACTGGTTTCTTTTTGATAATAATTAGATTTATAAAATTTATTCTGCATATCTTTTATAGTATTTGTTGCTGCGTTACCACCAGTATTTGATAAATTGACAAAATATTTTTCATTCGATAAATGTCCACATCTATCTGCAAACTTGTGTCCAAATGATACCCAATCTTTTTCTATTAATATTTCAAATCCATTTATTGTACGATAAAATGGATCTAAACATAATTCACTTATAGATACTAACTGTGCTGTTCTGTCCCATCCATCTGAACAATGTACTAATACATGTGAATTATAAACATGTATATTTTTTACAATAGTTAAAGTACCATCCACTAATGTGCTAATATGTCTAAGCCAATTTGATCTCTGAAGTCCTGCTCTATTTACTTGTCCATTCGTATCCGTACCTTGCATCGCTACAAAGAGAAAAAAGTTATTATTATGAATTATTTTTATAATAAAAACATGTATTACATTGTTGTTATTTTATTATTATTGTATAGTACCTTCACTTAACTTCGCCAAACTATCCCTCATGACATGAATATTATCTATAGCTATATAAATCTTTTTACAATTTCGATAATTGTCCATATTTTCAGTGCCTGCTCCACGAGCAACATTACCCATTGCATTTGCCATTGGTCTAGCATCCACAATCATGTTAGCTGCTGTCGATCCATATATGATTTGTCCATTAGGTGCTGGGGGTACATTAGATGCAAAAATGGCTTCAATTAATTTTTCATCTTGAATAGATCTTGCTTGCTTAAATCCTACCATAGGTTGACTACTACGGGTAATAGTTGCCTTTTATATATATATATAAGTTGAATATTGTTATATGTCGATTATCTTAATTCATTCTCCCTCTCATATTTTTATATCATTCTTAATTATTATTATATTCATTACCATATTATGCCAGTGTAAGTATGATAACGCTGGTATTCTAGCTTTGCTTCGGTATTTTGCTGCATAATTTAAAACATTGTCACTAATTTTTGTTGGGACTACCAAAGTTCTAGGATAGGTTTTTGAGTACTAAAAGAAACAGATAAAAGAAAATTAAAAAAAAGAATGCAAAGTAAAAATTTTTTAAGAGAAAAAAATTACAGAATAATCACGATTAATAGTTGTAAATCGCCATGCATCAGTTTTAACACCAACGCCCATTCTGGCATACTCTTCAAGAGGATCATATATTTTCCATCCATTAGTAGATGTAAATGGAGTACATGGTTGATAGCTATATGCATATAATTGATCAGTTGAACCTGAATTATTTCAAAAAAAAAGAAAAAAAGAAAGAAAAATGAATCATTTTCTTTTAAGGAAAGTCACTCTTCTTCTAATGCAAAAACACATATATGTATGCATTTGTGTGTATGCATTGTTATACACTTACTTATACAAGTTAATTTTTGAATACTATCAAAAACATCTTGAGCCTCGCCATCTTTAAGCATAGATAAAGTTACAATTAAAAAATCTCGACATCGAATAGTTAAAGGGTATCTACCAGATTGTAATGAAGGTGGTTTTCGTTCAACAGTATGGATTATTGGATAAGGTATCTATTATTTTTATAGAAATAAAATTGTTTAAGTAATAATAATAAAAAGATATTTGGTATTTCATATACTGTTATTACCCATAATTCACCATCAGGATGATTAAAGATTAAATTATGTACAGTAAGATGAAGAGTTCCATTGATAACTTCTTGTCCTTTTTCTAGTTGAACATCAGAAACCTTTTATTCAAATTAGTAACTGTTAATAAGTACTTCTATTGTTATATTTTTAACTATTGTATTTAATTTTATAAATATATATTATTTCATTTTTATTCATTTACTTACTTGAGCTATCTTTATTAAATCAATACGACTTTGATGCATAGGTAATGATAGGCTTTGTTTTTGGACCTTAAAAAGCAAATTTACAATGATATAATAGATGAAAAAAGTAAATTATATTTATACAATATGTTTATATAATTATTTTGAGGGAACCCTCCCCTTTTGATACAATTAAAAAAAAAGTAAAAATAAAGTAATTACGTATACGTTATGAGCAATGAAGTGTAAAAAATTGGAAAGGTAAGTTGATAGGAATCACGGATTAATGATAATATTAATATAAAAGAGTATATATATTAAAAAAAATACTATATAAGTTCAAATAAAAAAATATCAATAATTATAATCACAATAATAATAATAATAAAATAATATATATATTTATATATACATATATAAGATACTATAATAAAGTAGTGATATATATATATATAGTAAGCATATATATTTGTATATATATAAAAATTGAAAAAGAAAATGATTAAACTTAAAACCATACTTTTTTTCTATAATCGATTATTTTAAATACCGATACTGACTTTTAAATTTCGTCCAAAAAAGGAAACATGATTTTATTCTTTGTGTGAAAATAAAATTGAGCATATTGTATATATATTTAAAGCATCCAGTAATCACAATGGCCAAATTTTTCTTTCAATATGAACTTTGAAGGGAGAATTATTAATTAAAATGAATCAATAAAATATATAATACTCATTTACATTATGATAAGTAATGCATTTGAAAACATATTTATTGTTTTATGAATTAACTTAACAATCTGGTTAATAAATAAATGCACCAATATATTGTTAATGTGATATATCGTATTTTCACCTGACTTTAGATAAAAATTAAAAATTAGAATTTTTTTTACGTATATAGACAGTATTCCTTATTTTTATCCAACTAAATAACTAACAAAAATATTTAGATAGTTTGTAGAATATTGTAGATAATTTATTTTAGATGAATAAATATAAAGTTATGAAAAACTATTCTAACCCAGCTTTTTGTAGAGATCACTCCTAATACTCTTCAGAATGAATTAGATGATCGAATAAAAAGTCTTGTCTCCAAATTTGACAAACCTTGGATTTATAAATACTTATTATATCAGATTTATTACTCTAATTTATATGATTTTTTTATTAAATAAAAACTAGTATTCAATTGAAAAGAGATGCTCTTAAAAGATACAAAGTAATTGCTTTATATCTTTCTTTTTTTATTTTGCTTTTCTTAATTATGATTCCAAAGTATAGTTTTTTTTTTTACCTTTTTTAAAAAAAAGAGAGTTTAAAGACATGAAAAAAATCAAGAGATATTATAAAAGGCTTTTATAGTGCATCAAGAACCAGAGAAAGAAGAAGATCAGAATATCCTTTAGTAAGATTAGTTAGTGTATGTATTGAAGTAATAAAAGTAGAGAAAAACCAAAAGACAATTTAATATGAGGAAAAAATAAAGAATTGGCTAGTAATGTTTTAATTTTAAAATAGTTTCATTATAGATAGTTGATATATGTTAACAGGCTAATAAAAAAAAAGTAATTATATCATAATATATTTGAAAGGATTAATCGATTGAAGTAATAATGCTAAAGGAAATCAAGTGGATTAAATAAATAAATAAAAATTAGCTGATGATGTTGGAAAATATAGAAATCATATGTATCAATGCATGGAAACTTGTAGTAGTAATTGATGTATTCTTAATTAAAAGAAGTCTTTGGGTAAATTACAATTATTGGTTTAGTTTAATATTTAGTTTCAGTTATGATGCAGCTAAATTCTAGCAAGTTCAAATGCAACTACCAAATTTGTGATGATGTTTTTAATTCCAGACAATTTGCTTTAGTACCCGCAAAGATATAATAATAAACAAACTAATTTTCTTCTTTTACTTTTAAATACATAGCTTTCTAATGCGTAATTATTCAATATGTAATATTTATGTAAAATAAAATAAAGGATATACTTATGAGATATATTTATTTATTTTAATAGCTCAAAAATACAACTTTTAATATATATCATATTATTAATATAACTCTTTGAAAAAAAGAAAAGGGAAAAAGTACTTTTAGATATAAAATATTAATAATAATGTCAAAAGCAGCACTTACAGCAACTACTTCATCATCTACAATAACGAATACAAATAAGATTATGACTTTTAAACATCTTTTAATAGCATCTATTCTTCTTAGAGTTATACTTTTATTATATGGTGAATGGCAGGATGCCAATATGACAGTAAAATATACAGATATAGATTATGTTGTTTTTACAGATGCAGCTAGATTTATTGTCCAAGGACAATCACCTTATGAAAGAGCTACATATCGATATACACCATTATTAGCTATATTATTAACTCCTAATATATTATGGTTCTATTCTTTTGGAAAATGTTTATTTGCTTTAGCAGATATTGGTGTAGGATATATTATACATCAAATATTGATATTACGTGGTATGCCAGCTCAAAAGGCATTGTGGTATGATGCTTTATGGTTATTAAATCCAATGGTAGCAAATATTTCTACACGTGGTAATGCAGAGTCATTACTTGCTATAATGGTATTAGGTACTTTATATTTTGTTTTAACAAGAAAGTTTTACTTGTCCTGTTTTATGTTTGGATTGGCTGTTCATTTTAAGATTTACCCAATTATTTATGCAATCACTCTATTGTTTTTATTGGATAATGACCGATATGGAGATCCCGTTCAATCTTGGCCATCTATTATCTATTCTTATCAACAATTACGTTTATCACTTTCAAATTTTAAACTTCCTCATTTAGCAACAAAATTAGGTGTTAAAATAAATCATGCTTCATCCATAAGTGACAGCAATAATAAAGATAAAGATGAAAAGGAAAAGACTTGGAAATATTGGTTTATTGAATTGTTACAACAGATTATCTTATTTTTCTCGCCTACAAGAATTATGTTTGGATTATGTAGTGGAAGTGTATTTTTTTTATTAACATGGTTTATGTATCAATTGTAAGTTTTTGTTTTTATTTAAAAAAATGGAAAAGAAAAGAAAAGAAAAGAAAAGTGAAAATCATTTTTTTATTTTATTTAGATATGGGGACGAATTTTTACATGAAACTTATCTATATCATGTGACTCGACAAGATCACAGACATAATTTTTCACTTTGGTTTTATCAAATGTATCTTGGGCTTGAGTATAGATGGATAGGTTTATTGGCATTTATACCTCAATTATTATTAGTAACCGTGACAGGCATTGTATTCGCAAAAGATATTTTCTTTGCATGTTTTATTCAAACATTTTTATTTGTTACATTTAACAAAGTTTGTACTTCTCAGGTAAATATATTAAATAGTTGTATATTTACATCTATAATTATATTTATATTATTATTATTATTTTTTTTCATTTTAGTATTTTATGTGGTATATATGTTTATTTCCATTAGTGTTACCATCAACCGATATTTCATTTAAATGGAAAGGAATATCACTTATATTAGTATGGGTTATAAGTCAAGTAAGTTTGCATATATAAATAATAGTAATTGGAAATAGTAATTGTTTATTTGTTTTTTATTTACTTATTTATTCATAGGCGTTTTG
Organism: Cunninghamella bertholletiae; assembly: GCA_037043795.1. NCBI lineage: Eukaryota > Fungi > Mucoromycota > Mucoromycetes > Mucorales > Cunninghamellaceae > Cunninghamella > Cunninghamella bertholletiae. The sequence continues at coordinate 5,247,243 of JAZGVP010000001.1, forward strand.
GTTGCAAACTGCTTATCAATTGGAATTTATGGGAGAAAATACATTTATATCATTATGGATATCTAGTATATTATTTTTTATAAGTAACTGTTGGATAGTTGTTTCTTTTATATTAAATCATCAATATGAACGTGTGTATGGGAAAAATGGTAGAATAAGATCAATCTACTTCATACGTCCTTGAACAATAACCTTGCACAACTTTTTTATGTAAACCAATAAATGATTAATCAATTAACCACGCCTTTTCTCCTTTTATAGTTAATTTATATTGAGTTTTAACACTATTTTAAAATGCCAAGCGATTAAAGTTTCAAAAATATACAAAATAATAATGTCACGTTAGCAATTCATACTCCTACTAAAATAAAATGTAAAAATAAAGAAAAAATATGTATATAAAGAAAAAATCATTTGCATTATTTCTTTTGTATTTTATTCTTTTTTTTTTTCTTCACTTTTTTTATTTATTTTTATAAAACACAATTATTATAACAATGAGGTAATTTATAATATTTTTTTTTATATTAAATAGATATTATATTAATATAATATAATATAATAATAATGTATAGTGAACCTGTCTCTATGCCCAAAGTTGAAGCTTATCCTTCTACCCAAATCTCCATGAATACTGAAGTTAATCCTAGTGAACAATTAAAGCAACAAGATGGTAATATATTTTAATCATTTTATATATAAATTTCTATTTTTTTATTATTATTTAATTATTAATTATATACTTTTCATTTTAGAAAACGCCACCAGCTCCATGTTAAGGTAATAATCATCGTAATTATTGTAATTATCGTGGTTAATAAAGATAATTATTATTTTATTTTATAGATTAAGAGGAGGTGGTTGTGTTAAAGCTTGTTTGGAAACTATCTGTTGCTGTTGTGCTCTCGAAGCAATTTGGTAAGAATAAATAAATAAATAAAATAGCACTATTTTCTTATTTATTTACTTATTTATCTTGTTATTTATTTATTTATTTTATTTATTTGTTTATTATTTTGTTATTATAGTTGCTGTAAGTAATCTAAACCTATTAGCCGCACTATTTTTATTAGGTGTTACAAGCTTTTTTATATACTAACCCGATTTATTTATTATTTTAGGTGAAATTGATGAAATTTGCTGTTAAAAGGAATGTTTAATTTTATTACTTAACATCTTATTATAAGTACTTTTACATATATTTATATTTATAATTACTATTATTAACTTTTCTATTATTTAGTATATAAGTTGAAATAAAATAACTTGATATTTATATACTATATTTATATTTACGTATATATATATATATATATATTTATTTATTTATTTATTTAAAAAAAAGCTCAGATTTTTGTTCGTCGTCATGTTGCATCTTATTTAAAGTTTCACAAAATACAAATACACCATTTCCAAAATTAGATTCAGCATTTTTTGAAACCTAGATTCGTCAAAAATAAATTGCAATGATTTATTAATAAAAAGATAAAAATAATTTACAATAAAAAACATTAAAATCTATACTAGTTGTCAAAGCTGATTGGTTATTTATAATATGTGATTTGCTTATTTTTTCTGCTTTATATTTGTTATTAGTATATTTTCTTGGTCAATTGTTTAATCAATTATTTAATTCTTTATAGTCGTGTATGGATAGGTAAATATCTGTTGTTATTTTCTACATGGCTCGATTCCACGTGCCGTTCTAATTCTTCAATATTTTTTTTATGGAACCAACAGAAGGGAAAATCATTATGCATGGGTATTCTTTTATCAATTTGCTTGTGAATTTTATGTAAATGAAATTTTCATTTGGTGGTCGCCTCTCACGGCTTTTTCGAGAAGGAAACGAATATTTATGAATTATTAGTAAATGCGCCAGTAAATGGAATGCTAGTTAATATGTTTTATTTTGACACTCATAACATATATATAAAAAGCTGATTTTTTTTCTTTTTTTTTGCAATCGTTAATCCAAACATTTACTGTATACTCTGTTTTTTTTTTGTTTGATCATTTTTACTTTATGCAAAATACTTTTTTTTTGTTTCTAAGTGTAATAAATAATATAATCAGTCATTTATGTTAATTATTTAATACTTAAAAGTTTTTAATTTATAGACTTACATGTATTTAATCTTTTTTTTTTAGTTTCCCAAGTTTAAATGTTTTTTATTTTGTATTTTTCCTTATTACTGGTTATAGCTTGCCTTTTTTTAGGTTTTGTGAAGAGTAAAAGGATTGGAGTTATAGGAATTGGATCTTTTATAGATATGATGATATTTTGACAACATTCAAGAGACCCTAGTATTGATGGCTTGTTTTAATAAAGAATGATACCGCTTTTATTTGTTTATTTATTCATTAAAATATAAAGAAAAAAAAAGAAAGACATAGAAAGAAAAAAAAGAAAAAGGTATTGAAAAAAAGACTGCCCTTTAAATTATTTCTTGTACATAATAGGAAATACAAAACCAATTCATTTTATCAACTGAAATAAATCAATTTTTTTAACAAAACTTGTTAATAAAAACTGATGCCAGAGAAGGATTTATTTTACGTATTTTATTTTTAAAAAACTCCATTGACCTATTGTAAATAGATATTTAACTCTGACAATTACCAATCATTGTGACCCTAAGAAGATAAAGTTTTCTAATACCCCTTTTTCTTGACTAATTGAGCACTTTTCTAATTTTTGTCAAAAATTCATTTTCTTCTAGTTGTTAAAATATTTGCTGTACATGATTAACATGAATATATCGATCAGAGGAGAGTATACAAGAATATTATTTAAATAGACAATTACGATATTATTTATATCATCATTGATGAGCGTCTATCCAGAGTTACCTTCATTTTCTTGTGAAGCTTGAAAAAATCTAATTCTAATGGTCTATTTGAAGATCATTGTGGGGACTTAACTTCGTTAACTAATAAATCAAAATGGATCCCAAAGGATTGTGAAATAAATTAAAACATAATATGCTTTCATTATTTATTCATCGTTAACGTGAGATTCACTAATACGCCTTGTAAACTTCTTATCGTATTGAAACATAATGTTTAAAAAATGATTTATATGCTGATTAATAAAAGTCATTTTTAAAGAGCAATCACTAATCCAAAAATCAAGCTTCAACATAAAATTGCCAACAACATAAAGAATAACAATTATTTTTATTATTATTACTATCTAATTTATCAATTTAACTGAAAAGTTTTCTTAACTTTTTGAAGTTAATAGGGGTAAATTTATCAAACAGATCACTGGTTTAATATTAACCTCAAAAAATATATATATATAACCTTCAGTGTGCACTTAAAAAAGGGAATTACATCATCAAATTTTCCACACCACATCTTTGATACTAATGAAATATGGTGTAATTCTTGCTTAATTTTCGCATTATTGATGAGTTGATTGTGTATTTCAGACGAGAGTCGATGTGCTGATGAAGTTTCTTAAGCTGGAGCAATAAAAAATAAACTGAGAGGTAAATTGCAATTATTGTCAACACTTTCCATTAATTTTGCATCAAAAATCGGCACCTTTCGAGAACGTATTAATTTTTTACTAATGTCAACATTATTTATTGCCCATTGTTATGTATTCTTGTATTTAAAAAATAATAGTCATCCTCATTGATTTAAAGTATATAAAGCTATCAGTCTTTTGTGTTCCTGGGTTTTTACCCATACTTTCTATTCATTCAAATTTTAAAGTAAGCTCAAATGCTCGTCCGTTTCTTTGGTTGAGGTTTTACCTTTTTATTTTTTTTATTATTATTATTCGATTTCCGGAGTTTATGTCTTCATTCTGCCCCTTCAAATATTATAGCAAGCACTACTATTATTGGGTTGTTATAATTTTTATATGTTTATTTAAATGAATTTCCGTACTTCTCACTCAGTACGATCAGAGTTTGTCTTCCAGGGTTCCTCTTGCTCTATCCTTGGAGTTTACAAATTATCAGTGGAAAGCATTTAATTTTAAAGTAAATAAATAATTCATTTTATATAAATTTATATAAGTAGTTTTATAGCGTATAAAACATAAACCGGATCACTAGCTATCATAAATATTATTAATATTAAAAATTCTTGACATAGTTATTATAAGCGCAATTTTAAAAAATTTAATTCGTTGAGTTGCATATTACCAAATTTGATCATGGTTTCAATTTTTTAATATAAAAAACTAATATTTTAACCATTTTTTTTATCCATTATTTAAACATCTAGAAAAAAATTTCTATATTACTACTTCATATAAAGATTGCTCATGACATTACAAAGTATATAAAGGCTAAATTATTTAGTAAATTTAGTAAAAAAAAAACATTTTTATTCGTCAGATCTTCAACTGTAGGTGGTGAAATGGGTAGTGCTGATACAGCTCGTGATCCTCGCGATTTTGCTGTTAAATTCTATACTGAAGAAGGTAACTGGATGAATTATGTTAAATTACATTTTATTACTCAACAAGGTATTAAAAACTTAAAAGTGACAAAGCTAAGCAGTTAGCTGGTTCTGATTCTGATTATGTTAATCATGATCTTTATAACTCTATTGAAAAAGATGATTATCCTGTTTAGGAATTAAAAATTCAAGTTATGGAAGCTAAAGAAATTAAAGCTTACCGTTAGAATCCATTCGATGTTACTAATGTCTGGCCACACAAGATATTAATTAGATTATACTTTATACATATATAAGCATATTCTTTACTTTTATTTTCTTTATACAAAAAATTATTCTTTCATCCCTTTTGGTAAAATGATATTAGATGCAATCCAGAAAATTACTTTGCTGAAGTTGAAAAAGCTGCTTTCTCACCAAGCAACATGATTCCAGGCATAGCGCCTTCACTAGATCTTATTTTACAGGCACGTTTATTCTCTTATCTAGGTACTCATCATCATTATCTTGGTTCAAACTTCCAATAACTTCCTATTAACCAGCCTAAAAACAAAGTAAGAAATCATCAACGTGCTGGGTTCATGACTGATAAGATTAAAAAAATTAATTGTCTCATTAAATTATTCAAAATGTAATAAAATGTAATAAAATAAAATTCTAAACGTTATAGTTAACTTTCCTTCCGATAAACCAAATGGTATTAACTATTATCCTAATTCTTATGATGGATCCAAAGAACAAGGTAATTCTATAACAAAACATATATCTATACTATTAGAAGGTGTTGTCGGTAGATACACTTATAAATTAACAGACGATGATTTCTACCAACCGGGTGAATTATATCGTATTCTTTCTGCTGAAGAAAAGTCTGATTTAGTGAATAATATTTCTGGTCATTTATCTGGTGTTAAAAAGGATATTCGTGATCGCCAAATTCAACATTTTAAACGTGCTGAAATTGAATATGGCCAACGTATTGAATGTGCTATTAATGATTCTGTTGGAAAGAGTTAATGTGCATGCTTTTAAATAATCTTTTTAAATAAGGGCATTAATTTTTTGGTTAAATTTCTTTTATTATAAAAAAGTAGTAAAATTAAAAAAGGGTTTAACATAATGCATAATTTCAACTTCATAGCTTTTAGTTCTCCCTACTTCCATTAAAAACATATACAATTACTTTTTTTTAACAAAAAAGCAACCTATATAGTATAAATGAATAATAAAAAAGCATGAAGCTTTTTTTCAATTTTATTTAATTATTTCTAAATAGTTTGTAATGTACTATAGAATTTAGCTACTCTTGGATGAGCTTGTACTTTAGAAGGTTGAAAATTAAGAATTTGTAAAGTTTCCAATGATGTTGCTCTTGATAACGCAACATAAGCTTGCCCTTTTTCAAATATTTGACCAAGATCTACTCTTACTCTATCTAGGGTCTGTCCTTGACTTTTATGAATAGACATTGCCCAGGCCAATAATAGAGGTATTTGTGATCGAGATGCTATTTGTTTTCCATCTATAAATGAAGTCTATTAGTCCCGTTATATTTATATATGTGCGATCACTTGCGCAATTTTTTTTCGATAAAGTCTTTTTTTTTTACCAGGAAGTTCTATTGTCCAGGAATCATTCTCAATTACTACTTCAATATTATTAAACTTTACGACTGGATATCCGTTTTGTATTATATCCGTTATATTCATTTCTAAATCTTTTTCTTTATCTCTACCGTTCATTCTATTAGGAGGTAAAACATTACGTATTGCTTCTCTGGATTTAAACCTTCCTTCACCAGCAAAGCCAATAACAATACCTAATGACCCATTTACTAATTTAGAATCATAGTTTTTAAGTAACATGACTTGTGCATTTTTTTTTAATCTAATAGTTGCTGGCGCAATACACCACTCTACTTTGGTTTTATCCCCAGTGTCTACTGCTTCAAATAGTCTACTATCTCCTTTTAATGCTTCTAACCTTGCGTTATTTGATATTTCCACCTGTCTTCTTAATGGATATCTAATAAAATAATCATATTCCATATAAATAAATAAGTATATCATTATCCCTATAATTACTATTATATTAATATTTATTACAACTCTGCTGGTTCTATTTCAGATTCAGGCAGAGGCCGACTTAATGATTTAAATAGTTGAATGGCTCCTTCGGATAATTTTCCAACACGTATTTCATTGAGGATATCAACAAATCCTATATAGATGTGTGTTTATGTTAATATAATATAAATAATATAAATTGTAAATAAATAGAATATTACTTTGATCTTTTTGTCGAAATACATGAGATAGCATCACGGTGCAGTTGATAACTTTTGTCCATGTTTTTGCTTCAAATGTAAATATAGAATCTCGATGTTGGTTTACGGGAGGTAGTTGGAAAAAATCACCAGTAATAATTAGCTTTTTGTTATTAATATATATTAAAAAAAAGTTAAGGAATAGTAAAACTATGATAATCAATTTACTATATAGCACACAAACATTACCTGAATACCCCCAAAAGGTTTATTTGAATTTCGAACTGCTCTAGCTAATCCTTCAAGTTTATCGAATAATTCTCCATCTACCATTGAGACTAATTTTTTTAAATGAGTATTATTAGATCTTCAGTGCTGTAAAAAGTGTTTTACTTTTTTTAATAATAAATAAATAAATAAATAGAAAACTTACTTTCATCAATAATTAGCACTTTTGTCTGGATCCAACGTTCGCTTGCTTTTTTATTCGACATTACCTTAGCTTTCAGTTTTTCTAAATCTTCACTTCCTAGTCCAATTCCAGCAAAACTAAAATACATAAAATTAAGTGTTTTTTTCTTCGTAAATATTAATGATAATTATAGGAATAATATCAATAGAATTTTGTGGATTAATACCTATGTAATGTTGTTCCACTAATATTACATGCTGCAATGCCCGTTGATGCTGTTACTGCAACAGAGCTACCATATATATCTTTTAAAGATTTAATAATTGCCCTTAGTAAAACAGATTTACCAGTACCTAACGTTAATTAACATTTTTAAATAATTATTATCATTATCATTTCATTATAAAATCATTATATATATATTACCCGCCGAACCAGTATAAAATAAATTTTTACGTTCATTTAATACCATATTAAGAACACGCTGCTGTTCAGGGGATAATTGAGGTATATAGTCATACTGTATTTTTTTTGGTGACATATATTGCCTACTTGTTTTAGATGAATATTTCTTGTTGGGTGATATTCCATAATTAGAATTGTTTTTAAAAGTAGATTTGGATGATGTCGTTGATCCAGTTAGATAATTACTATTCACATTTTTGTTCGATGATGGTGATAATCCAAAACGAGTGGATCCATATGGATTGGACTTTACAAAAGTTGTTGATGAATTATAACTATATGAATATTCAGATGCTGAATTTGTGTTTGATTCTAATATCAACGAAGAGGCTTTTTTTAATGTAGATGGTAACTTTCGGGAAGGTTTTGGTTGTGAAATTGTTGAGATATCTGGTGTATTATCTACAGGAATGTGATAAGAATTTGAAACTTTTTCTGGGTTATAAACAGGATGAATAATAGGTTTTGAAATTTTTGGATGAATTTTATGTTTTGTAGGTACATTTTCCACAGAATTATCATTTGGTGACGATGAGCCATCTAAATTATCTAGAATTATTACATCATTTTCATTTTCTTGACTTGAAAATTTTGGTAAAGTTTTTTTGAATTGATGTTTACTAGTTAAAGTAAACCTATTATATGATGGTATTTCAATAATATGACTTGATTGACTGGACGTAGGTGATGTATGTTGACTATTGTTATCAATATTAGAATTATTTTTATTAGGCAGTACTAATCCACTGGAAGATTTTATATAATTTGATTGTACAATTATTTCATTATTATTACTATTACTATCATTATTATTATTGATATCGCTACTACTATACTGCTTGTTTATTTTTTGGGTAAAATGTTGAGAAGAATTAATTAATTTTTTGTCATATATGACTATTTCATCGTCAAATTCATTATCTTCCGTAAGATCGTAAAAAGTTCGTTTTATAGGTATTTGCATAATAGCATTATCATTATCATTATTAGAACTGTTACTATTTTTTTGGGGAGTACTAGATTTCTTAAAGTAATTAAGTATGGTTCCGTTTTTTCTTTTATTAAAATTCATTTCTTTTTCTTTTTTGTGCTTTAATGATTAGTTTTCTTATTATTAATGAAAAAATACATAAATAATAATCGAAATAAAATAAAAAAAATCGCGTTGAAAATGAGCCACCATTTAAATATTAGCTTAATTGAGCCTCAGACAATAACATAAACGGCAAGTCATATGACTTAAGCATTCATTTTTAAAAACTATGATATGCTATTGATATATTCATAATATATTCAGCTTGATCAAACATTATAAGTATTATTATTTTTTTCTGTAATAATTAGGAAAAGGACAACTTTAAATACTGTGTAATCATTGTTAATAAGTTCAGTAATTGCCTATTTTAGTTTTTCAAGAGCGTATATGCGTATTTGTTACATAATATTTTGCTTGTAACATGGAATAAACTTGAATATTGAAGAATAAATTATTATAATGTTCTTCATTAAAGTTAAAATGCACTCTTATGTAATTTTTTTTACTCGAATTAATATACTATAAAGAAAATTATATACTCATTTTATTTATTCAAATAAAATAAAATTATGATACTATTATTTTGAAAAAAAGAAAAAAATATATTACGGAAACTATTTTTTAATCAATAAAATCAAAACGACTACTTATTAAATATGAATCATTTTTCACGTATAAAGTAACTAATTCCAAAGCGTACATATATTATAATTTATAACTATTTTATGAATATAAATTTACATAAATTCATAAAGAAAAAGAAAAAAAAACTACAATAGAGCTGCTTCTAGCTCCTCCAAAGAAGCATCTGCTGATAAAGTAATTTCATTGTCTTTTTGTAATTTTCTGAACTTTTCCACATCTATGGCAAGGGCATTTCTTCTTTTTTCTTGCTCATGGAGCTCTTGTTTGGTAAGAAGCTCAATTATATCTTCATCTTCTTCTTTTTTCCCTTCTTCATCAAGATCTCTAATTTCTACACTTTGTTGATCATCCATTTTTGGAAGGACTAATTTTACTTCATCATTTAAAATTTTAATATCTTCATCTTCAGAATCATCAATGACTTCAATCATATCATCGTCATCATCATCATTCATATCATATTTCAATATTATATTTTCATCAATAGGTTTGCTAAAATCGAGGTTGGATTCGCGATTCTTGTTTCGTTTTGCCAAATCCACTATTATATGTCCGACAACCCAAGGGAAGGAAAGAAATCCACCTTCGACTGACATGTCCTTGTTACGTTCATTTGGATGATATGTAACATAATACCAAGCTGCAGCTTTTTCCATTTGTCTTTTTGCAATTTCTTTAGTTTGTGGAACTCTGTTGAGACTTTTATCTATAAATTCATTTTCAAACTCTGATAACCAAAGTTGTTTGAGATGTGCAACTGCCGCCACTGTCTGTTTTTGATATTCGTAAGGTTGCTTTTTCCCACCATCCTTTAGCCAATTAACAACAAACCCTGATATAATTTCTGCTTCTGTTTTTACACCATATTGATTCATTAACGCAGATAACTCTCTATTGTACTTGTATCTAAGATCTCGAGCTTTTTTTATATACCGCTCCATTCCTGATATATACAGGCGAGTATCATATACAGTTTCATCAATAAGTTTTTGCTCATAGTCATCATAATCAGTCTTGTCAATTCGACGATACATTTTTCCAAGAACCTTTTTTGATTTATACATGGGCTTGTCTTCTTTGCACATGAAGTCTGGAAATTCTTTCTGTCTTAGATCATCATTCATAAACGCCGGTTGTCCAGTTTTTGGAAAATCTATTTAAAAAGCATTATTAAAAGTAATACTTCTTAATTTCAGCGATCCACATCATTATTATTAATTAAATCTGCATTAATATACTTACCAACAGCCTGAGAATGAAGTTGTGCTAAAACTTTACATGAACCATTTTTAGCACCTAAATGTGATTGATCAGCCTTTGCAAGATGAGCATTAGCAATTTGACCCAAGTTATCATTATTCATATAATTCACAAAGAATCTTTGAATATGAAGCGTAGTGATATCGGAGGTTTCAATGGGTTTACTAGGAGTATAATCCATTGGTATATGGTTAACTTCAGAGGGTATTAAAGTCTCATCCCAGATTACCCTACCGTTGTATAAATAATAAATAATAAATAATAAATGAATAAACATCATTACTTTTTTAATATTTCTTTTATTAAAATAGTAATAGTAACTTACGTATAATCGTCTCCATCTAAATCACCACCTGAACACATACTTGGGATATCACGATAACCAACAGCCGGGAACACAAGAACATCTACTAAATGATGAAGAGTAGGACAATCAACAGCATTTAATACACGCACATCACCAGGATGAAAGCATGGATTACGGAAAACGATACATTTACCAGTAATGATTTTTTTATTATCACCGGATACTTGGCAAAAGATTTCATCCTCTTTTAATGTCTTTGATTCGTCTACTACACCAAATAAAAAAGCACCTTTTGGAATGTGAACCTTGGCTTTTTCTTTTAAATCCTTTAGCATAGATGCACGAAACATACTTAATAAATTAGTAATATAAGGATCCCCTCTTTCAAGAAAATCACCAGATATAATATGTGCCATCATTTTTGCAACACCAAATTCATCTACATTAGAAAGCAAAACCTTGATGGCAGTAGAAGAGTTTGATAACATACCGTCCAAATTATTAAGTGCTGTATCCAACATATTTAAAAAGACTTCATCTTTTACCCCTAATGATGATAAAAGTGTAATAGCCTGTCTATTTAAATATGCCGCTATATGAGTAGAATGACGCACTACTTCCAGCATGTAGTGGTCAGAGTTGAACTTTATCTGACTTGGGCGTAGTTCGATGCGGGAACCGTTTAACCTCTTGGATAGCATTAACACACCTTTAGCACCTCCAAGGCGGAATTGAAAAGCACAGGGAACAGTACGTAAAGAAAGCCGTCTTGCAATCTCTTCAGCCAGTTCATACGATATATTGCCGACACCATCAGTAAAAACAAAACTGCCATTTTTAATATCATCAACGATCTTCACTTGATTTTGTTTTAATTGAATTATTGGCACTGTGGATGAAAAACATTGACCAATACGAGCAGCATACTTTGCAACTACTTTAATTTCTGAAAAATCGCCCATCCAAGCGCGAATAGTATCAGCATCCATAGGAGCTAAGTCTTTTGAGCCATTGAAAGGAGCAAAGTACCAGCAGCCATGCTCTCGAAGTTGAGAACTAGAAAACCCAAGATATTCATATGTTCTATCACCAATTTTAATCCCATGTTGAAGAGTATAAAAAACGCGATTGAAAATAGCATCATTTGAAGTACCACTATAATTTGCTCCAATACGCATAAGACCTTCATCTACAAATTGCACACGTAAAAAACGATCAGCATAATCACGAAAATGTCTAACAATTCGATTTGTTGTTTCAAGTGTTGGTAGCTGAATATTAACGGTTGTAGGTGTAACGATGGCTTTACGTAAAATAGCACAATGATTTGGGATTTTTCTTTCATGTGTCACTTTTGATTTATACTTGCACCATATTTTTCGCACTTCTTCCATAGGGTTCCATACTCGTTGTTTATTCTGAGCAATCATATCAAGAATTCCACAAACTGTTTTTGGTTCTAGTTTACCAATAGTATCATAAAATTCATCATCAAGATTACGTTCCATCATTATGTTACTTGTAATATTACATTCCAAAAAATAAAATACTTGATGATTTTTAATTAGTTTTGAACGTTCAAAGTGAGTTTTTGGTGTTGGTAATGTAGTTGGATCGATGACAGTAATTGATGGATTATATTTCTCTACTTCTCTTGGCACCAAGTTGTAATTGCTCATCTTGTCAAGCATATTATATAAAAATCGTATATTTTTTGACATAGGTTGAAATTTAATCCTATAAACAGTCCAAGTCCCTAAGTTCAGTACGTTTTCCTTAGGATCTACAGATACAGGTGGATAAGATGATGGTGGTGATGAATCAGGCAATTTTTTTATTGGAATATTAATGGCACGTCTATTTACTAACTTTGTTTTTTGAAAAGTAGATTGAACCCTAGTATTATTATTATTGTCACTATAGCTGTTTGGGTTATTGCTATCTTCATCTTGTTCTGGAACCATTTTCCAAAATCTAGCTGGGTATTTAAGTGGTATTGTTAAATACCAACTGGTTTCATTTTTCATATATTCTAATTTTATATCCATATTAATGTCCTTGAATTTAAATTCCAAGTAATAAGAAACGTTCAAATGATTAAAATAAACTTTTATTCTACGTTCATGGCATAACAGCTGCATTCGAACTTCGTTATACACTGTCCATTCTTCTACAAAACTTGTTGGATCAAGAAACATACCAAGACTAAGTGATTTTGCATAGCATGTATGACTGTTTTGATCAGAAAAATCTATAGTTTTATATTCAAAAGTGACTATATTTCCATCAATTTTTATAGGATTATCACCCAGTTTATCAGGTCTTGAACTATGAAAATGTTATATATATATCAGCTTTTAAAATTAAATAAATTTAAAAAAAGGAAAAGTTACTTTTTCTATTAATTTGTTATGTTGCTACCATTTACCTAAAGCAAACAGTTGCTTTTCCATTAAAGTTACCAGAATCATCTTCATTGAGCTCTACTTCATAAACAGGACCAAATTTGTCGAATACATTACTAATTGTTTCAGAATGTGTACCCTTTTTTATATTAGATACTATGATCGTTTTATAATCACGTACAGAATATTTAGAGGAACTATCTTGACTTATTAATTCACCAAAAATACTATTGTTAGTTGAATTTGGAGTTGATATATTATTTTTTGGCATCAGACTACTGCCATCATCATCATTGTTTATACTATTGTTGTAACTGTTGTCATTTTTGTGAGCTATTCACGTTCATAATGTTAGTAATTTTAATAATACTATATTTATAAAGCAAAAAAATAAAAACAATTCAATAGTGCTTTAAAAGTAATCATAAACTTACATTCAAGAATTTCCAGTAGAGAATTGATATCCATGTTATTATAGTATATATACGTAAAGGGTATGCTTATTACTTTTTTTTTTACAACTGTAAGTAGAATAAAAGAAAAAATTAAAACTAAAAAAGGAAGGAAAAAGAACAAAAAAAAACAAATTGAGCTTAAATTTTAAAAAATTATAAATTCGCTTTTTATGCACTTTTTACAGCAGATAAGCTTAAAACATCGGATTTTAAAATAATTACTATTATAAGAAACTGTTATTATTTAGGATGTTAGCATTATCAAGGTCAACTAGACTTTATTCTCGATTATATATACTTTGCATAATAATCTCTTTCCATATATGAAAAAAACTAAAATAAAAATTTGTAAAAGGCACTAAACAAAATTTAGTTGGAATTTTGTAAGCAGTTTGAATAATACAAAGTAAAAATAAAAATAAAAATCGTATAATATACTAAATAATTATATATTCTACGCAGTTCTTTATATTATTACATCAGGTATTGATTTGAATTCGTAAGTGTTTATAATAATAAACAAATATATATATATATATATTGAGGCATATTTACTGAACTGTTTAGGAGATTACAAATTATTATTCAAAGATGAGAATAAAGTTTTTATATATAGTACTTGTAAATAGGAAATCAAAATTAGATTTTAGCTCCCTAAATAATGAATAGGTCAAACTAATATCATTAATTATATCAAGTACTTCTTGCTAACATCTACTGTAGATAAATTATATCATGAATACACTACTTAGTCCACGTATTTACTATTTTGCTTTTGACTGTATTGATCCGGATGTATGGTTAGAGTTGTTACTTTTTAAAAAAATAAAAATAAATGAATGGATTTCTTGATTAAATATCGTTAAATAATTGATTTTTAAGGTAAAAAATGTATTTTTAATTTTAACAAAAATCTTTACTATTATTTTAAATCATAGAAATATCGATTTTATCAATGGCAAAAAATAATAATTAATATATTGGAAATCTTATCAATAATGGTCTAAATATTGATAAGGACTTTTTCAGTTATTACAAAAAATTAAAATTATTCTATAACTGCTGTTTTTTTTTTTTCTTAAATAACTTTTATTATAGCTGGTGCTTTTTTAAAATTGTATATAAATTTTTATAAAACTTATTAAAAAAGGAAACATTCTTGCATATGAAATCAGGATAAAATGAACATTCCTTATAATCAACTAACCAATTACTTTTTTTCTTAAAAAAACAAAATAATATTTTCGGATATTAATAATAATTTAAAAAATAAATAACATAAATACAAGCTACAATCTTAAAAAAACACATACCTTACATTTTTTTAATATTTCATTTTCTATTATTCCAATTTTCTTTTTTTTTTATCTTTTTTATTTCCATTTCTATTTTTTTATATTTTGGATTATTCATTTATGACAATAATTAGCGAACAAATATATTATCATGATGAATATCAAAAACATAGCATGCCACCTATACCATCTCGAAAAAAAAATAATAAAGAAGCAGGTAATTATTGGTTAGGTAAAACCTTGGGTAAGGGTTCGTCTGGGAGAGTAAAAATTGGTTACAATAAAATTACTGGAGAAAAAGTAGCTGTAAAAATTATATCAAAATCATATTTGTCTACTAATGCAACAACTGAAAGAGCTGTAAAAAGAGAAATTGCTATCATGAAATTAATTCAGCATCCACATATTGTTCGACTTATCGATGTCGTTGATGTTAATGATAGCCCAAATTTGTAAGCTTATTTATCTAATATAGTTTTAAAACTAATAAAAAAATACTTATATACATTGTATTTTACTTAGGTATTTGATATTAGAATACGTACCTAAAGGTGAATTATTTGAATACCTTATTACAAAAGGCCGATTATCAGAGAGTGAAGCAAAGTTCTTCTTTAGACAAATCGTTTCTACTTTAGCTTTTTGTCACCAGCATTTAATCTGGTACTATATAGATATATAGATATATATATATATGTAAATTTTTGTTTTTTTTTTGTTCTAATTATATATACACATTTATATACATATGATAGTCACCGTGATCTTAAACCTGAAAATCTGCTACTTGATGAAAATAATAACATTAAAATTGCTGACTTTGGTATGGCAAAATTGCAACCTGACGATGGAACTTTGTTAGAAACTAGCTGTGGCTCTCCTCATTATGCGAGCCCTGAAATAGTCACTGTAAATATATAAAAATCTAATTAAAAACTAAACGTTGCATTTTTTAAATAATCATTGAATAACTTTTTTTTTATTGACTCTATATTAATCTATAAAGGGTTTACCATACAATGGCGCGGCATCCGATATTTGGTCATGTGGAGTTATTTTATATGCCCTTTTATGCGGTCGACTTCCATTTGATGATCGAAATATTCGTGAATTACTAAGAAAAGTAAGTATTATGTTGACATTTTTATTGATATTTAACAGACTGCTAATATTTGTTTTTTATTTATACTTAAACAAAAAGGTTAAAATAGGAAAATACGAATTACCTAATCACCTTTCTAATTCTGCTAAAGATTTAATTCAAAAAATGCTTGTTATAAAACCTGATCAGCGAATTACGGTAATGACCCATTACTATTTTTCTCTAAAAAAAAAAATAACTCATAATAGCAGTTTATATTATTTTATGTAAATACATATATATATATATATATATATGTAGATGGACCAAATTCATGATCATGAATGGTTTAATACTAATACAGATGGTTCTATATATTCTAATCAACAACTTGGGTTACCTTCACCTGAAGAAATCGTTATGCCAATTAAATACAAGGCTGATATTGATGACCGGCTATTAGAAACGCTTAAAGTACTATGGACAGATCGGCCAGTCGGCCAGTTAGTTGAAGCATTATTAAATCAAAGGTTAGTTCAATGAAATAGTGGAAATTAATAAGTATATATGTAACTAACTAAATTTATATAGTTTTAACATGGAAAAGGTTGCATATACGCTATTGCTAAGACATTCAAATAAATATTGGCAAATGAAGCACGATGATGATGATTATGAAAAAATTGCTTACAATAAATATGGTATAAACTCGCCACAAAAATATCAACAAAGGCCAATAACAATATGTGGTACTTTTGAATCATATAAAAAAGAATCAGAAATTGAAAGCGAAGTTATTAAAATGCCTCCTAAACTTGCACTACCTGGAATACAGTGTAACTCAAGAAATAACAATATAAGTCCATTCTTACCAACACAGGTTCCAAGAAAATTATTACAAAAAAAATCCGTGGATCGCTTTGGATGCTCTCCTATAATTATAAATAAGAGGTATATATATGCTTTTACATAAAATATTTGATTTAAAAATATTCATTTTTTAAACTTATTTTAGGAATCGACGGCTATCACAACCACCAACTGAATTGCTTAATTCATTATTAGAAAATCAAAATTTAGATAATAAAACAAGTAAAGCTGATAAAAGAAAATCAACTCCTACAACATTTACATACAATGATCATCATTATATATCACAGCGTCAATGGCATCTAGATACAGAAGACAATTTAACAAATCATAACTCATCTTCATTATCTTCTCCTAAAAGCCCATCACCTTCTCTGACAACAGCAGAAACATCTTCATCTTCATCATTAGCAACATCGTCGATTAATTCTTTTTCAAGATTTGATTTGCGCCAACGATTATCTCAAATTATGAGTATACGTACTGAATCTATAGTAAGGCATTCTCCATCCATATCTTCTTCCAGAAAAACTAAGCATCGTATGTCGGCACCAGTACCTGTTCATCCACTAATAATCGAACAACAAGGAAATAATCTAGAATGTTCTGCTGATAAAGTACTATTAAAACATTCTATATCACCGGTTTCTCCATCCCCTATACCTTTAAGAAATAATAAAATTCGCCCATCTCACCCTCTTATGTGCGATTCATCACCATTACTTACAAGCAGACCTTTAGTTGCTCCATCCTCCAGTCAAATTACAACCATAGCTGAAAGCCCACGTTTATCATGGTTACCAGGTTTATTTCACTTTAAGAAACCTAAGGTGAAAACGTCATTTTAGAAAAAAATATAAGCAGTAGTTAATACAATACTTATTATTTATTTTTTAAAAAAAAACTAAATTATAGATATGTAGTATTAATTGCTTTGCAAAAGATGAAAAAGAAGCACTTGCAAAAATTTCTCATGTTGTTCAAGAGGTAAATAGTTACGACTACAGTTATATAAATTATATAAAAATAAATACTCTAACTTGTCTATTTATATAGCATATGAATGGATATATTTTGGAGCAAAGAGAAAATAATAAATATATTAAACGGAAAGGTCAAGTCCTACTTCATTTAAATAAAGGTATATTTGTGCATAATTTATTACTATTTTTATAATATAATCAGATACTTAATATTTATATATAATATTTATTTCTTTTTAGGCCAATCTGTAAAAAGCATTATCATACGCTTCAAATTAGAAATAATAGAAGATCAGTTGCCACTTTCAGTACTTTTGCCTTCTAATAAAACTGCTAAATGTAGAAATTGCTATAAAATTAACTTTATACAATTGCAAGGTAACTATTTATTTTACTATATATAAATATAACATTTGATTTAGTATTATTTTTCCTTCCTAATATTACACAATCGCAATGTTTATAGGCGATACCCAAGATTTTGTATCCGCTATCAATATTATTGAAAAATCGCTGGACGATTATGGACATGAAGCTGAATGGATTACATCAGCTAATAGATAGTCAAAACTTCAAAACGCTAATGCTATTGATCAATAAAAGAGTGTAGCATGTCATTATTATTCAACTCATACTATATATATATATATAACCTATAGAACTTAATACCAACATTTTTTATAATCAGGACCTCCTAACCTGTATTTAATATTTAAATCTCCATAAGCTTACATTAATAATATAAATTAAATTAAATTAAATTAAATTAAATTAAAATTCGCATATTGTTATATTAATCATTAAACATAAGACAAAAAGTTTAAATATATGATTGTTTTTTTTTGTAACCTGGAATTGAGTATCACTATATTTTTTGAATTTGCAATGAAAAAACGATCTCATATATTCTAATACTACCTCCTTTTGCCATTAAAAATGAACTATGAAAATTCTGTTACATAATTTTTGGTATATAACACATTTAAATATTATTATTTTTAAAATAGTAATACTAATAATATATTTTACAAGATTAATGCATAATATTTTTTTATTGTATACGTAATTTGTTATAAATCATAGAATTAAAGTATTTACAAGTAAACATGTATAATTAATGTAACGTACCATATCAAAATGTAATATCTTTAAAATTTAAATATGTATCATATTGGCATATGTTTTTATCTTTATAGTAAATTCTTGATTTTAAATACAGTATTTGTCTATTAGTTAATGAAAACTTTAAAAGGAAAGAAAAAATCGTCTATATCTCTTAAAAGCAAATTTATTACCTTCAAGAATGATTTTTTTCTAGAATGATTGAATATTCATATGTTTTAATAAATAATTATATTTGATTATTACTTCATTACAAAAAATTATATTTAATAAAAAAAGTTTATTTACAGAATAAGTAAAATAAAGATTTGTAATAGTAGAAAAAAAGAAATATATTCATTGCTTGTGTATTATCATATTTATGCTATGTACTAAATAATATTATTAATCCATATTCATGATAGATTATAAAGATAATAAGCTTATGAAATAAAAATAATGATGTATTTATGTTATAATAATTTGATATTGAAAAGAAAAAAAAATGGTAAAAATGGAAAAAAAATTAATCCATATTCTCAATGATATTTGTAAGAGTGTCCTTTTCTAAAGGCATAAAGTATATTTCAGTACCATCAGGTAACCTTTTAGTAGAAATCACTTTATGATCTCTGAATTCGGTTAATTGAGAGCGCATGCCAATTTCAGTAGAAACTAAGAAAGCTTCACGACATTTTTCATAGTATTGGTGATAAGGTAACCCTACATTTTCATTTCCCTTCTCTTGATTAGCCATTTCCATTTCAATGAGCTGATATTCTGCTAATACTCTAAATATACCACGAGCATTACTTGTCAAAGATGTTAAGACATACTGCACACCACGAGCACCACCTAATTCACCTGATCTCATTAATAAAGAATTTTCAAAACTAGTTTCAACTAAATAATTATCAAAAGTTGTTGCATCATGATAAATCCAATTAAACCTTGTAGTTTTCATATTATCCCATAAAAGTCCAGCATTAATTTGATCAATTGACCCTATTAAATGTATATTATTAGACTCAGCTAATGTAGCTAATGCTGCTTGTGCTTGTTCATTTCGAAGGTTGATTCCATCTATATTATGGACTACCAAATATAAGCGTTTGTAGATGCGCTTTTTATCGTTAAAATAGCCACGTATTAAAGCTAACTGTTCATGCAAAGTCCCAGGGACACGGTCTGTATCTAAAGCACCCACTAATACTTTCAACATTATATCTTTAATTGTAACAGAGGGAAAAAATCCATTCACCACGATTACTGGCCCATCATTTAATATTGACATGGTAAATTTATTTATCAGGTTACGTTTAGATCCATATCCATAAAATAATAAATTAAATCCTGATTGTAATTCAAAATACCATTGAGGAAAATGTTGTTCATGATGTGATACTAATGTATTTATTTCTTTTTCATGTTTTACAGGCGTATTATTTAGAATCTTTTGAAACTCGTGAGGTTCTAAAAGAGGTAGTTTTGATAATGTATTGTTAGAAGTTTTCGATGTTCCATGTAAATCTTGAAAATAACGCTCATAACCACTGTTTTCATCCAAAAGGTTTGGTTTCTTTGGTAATTCGTCATCATCCCCTTCTATTTCAGCCATAAATTGATCTCCATCATCATAAATTTCTTCTTCTTCTTCTTCTTCTTCTTCTTCTTCTTCTTCTTCTTCTTCTTCTTTACTATTTCTTTTTTGTTGTTGATGTTTTTTAGCATCGTCAAGCATTTCTTTTTTTCGCTCCAAGCGCTGTCGTTTGTCTTCATCAAGTGTTGTTTCTCTATTTCTTTTATTTATATCCTTACATGGACGCCCACGCTTTTTTATATTTAACACAGTATTATTATTATCTTCTAAAGGTTGCTCGGTACCGCTCATTGCTTTTTTCATCATATAGATAGAAGATTTATGCCTCGTGTTTGTAAATCCAAATATATGACGACCAGAAGATGAAGCCATATCTAAATTTTCTTTTTCATTTTGAAAATCATAATCCATTTTAACTTTTTTGTTTCTATTATGTGCATTGGTATTAATGGATTGGATAATATTACTACTGTCATTATCATTTATTGAAGAGTTATTATTGGTAATATTGTTAATTTGACTATCATCTAAATTACCACTATTTTTTGTTAATTCCAATGCTTCTGTAGTAGCCAAAGAACGTTGTATGGCTAAGCTATCATTATCATCCTGTAATTCAAGTTGTTGCTGTTGTTTTTCGTAACGTTTTTTTAGATCTTCTAACAAATTTTGTTTTTCTCTAGTAAAATTATTAACTGTTAAGCCAAGATCCATAGCTTTATTTTTTCTAGCTCGTTGCATTTGAATATTTTTGAATTTATTTGCAAGCATAGCTTCTTTTTGTTTTTGATCTGAATTAACATTATATATAATATGACCAGGGATATCTTGATTTGATTGATATTTTATTTTCATTGCTAAAACTTTAGTATTAAAAAAATGGAAGAGAAATAGTCAAGAAAAAAAAAATTACAAAAGGCTGTTCCAATAAATTTAAATTTTGGCCACTATTTTTTTAGCCAATCAAATTTAATTTTTATTTCCATGTAAATTCATTTTGCTTGAAATAAAAATAGGGATACTCTATTTTCTTTTTCTTTTTTATAACTTATAATGCCACTTAAATTAAATACTGAAGAGTAAATCATATATTAAATAAATCGTTTTTAGATTTAATTTTTGCTTATTTTATTCATTTAATTATTTATTTTAGTGCTACACGACTAATCATTCAATTTTTACGTGAAAATAATTTGCAGCATACTTTGTCAAAGTTACAAAATGAATCATCGATCGCATTTAATACAGTAGAAAACAAAGATACATTTATACAAGATATTATACAAGGTAGATGGGTTAGTGTTCTTAAGCAAGTTAATAGTTTAAAATTACCTATTCAAAAAAAAATTGAGCTTTATGAGCTTGCTTTAGTAGAATTATTGGAACAAGGTGAAAAACAAGCAGCAATAATATTATTGAACAGTCATATTTTACAATCTTTAAGGGAAACTGATCCAGGTAGATATAGTATATTAGATAATCTCATTGAACAAAGATTGAGCATTGTAAATGCTATTTCTACAATTTATGGTGCAAACTGTACAAAAGAAAAACTCAAAGAAAAAGTCGTGGATGGTAACTATGCACATGAATAAATAACTAGTAGATAAAAAAGACTTATATAGATATATATTATAAACTAGATATTTCTCAAGAAATTGTTAATGTCCCTGCTTCTCGGTTACTTACTTTATTAAGCCAAAGTCTTTTATGGCAACAACAGCATGGTGGAGTATCTATGGATTCTGGATTTGATCTATTTAGAGGAACTGCTCCAATTCAAACACTTGAAGATAGGTGTGTCTCAACACCATATGTTAGTATAAAGGTAAATAAAACAATTCAAATAGATTTTATACATTTATATATGCTTATATATTACTACTATTATTATTATTATGAATGGTTTGAATAATATTAGTTTCCTGGTAAAAAAACATATGCTGAATGCGCTGCATTTGCTCCACATGGCCAATTCTTAGCCACAGGCACAGTTGATGGATTTATTGAATTATGGAACTATCATACAGGCAAGCTTCGAAAAGATTTCAAGTATCAAGCTGATGTAAGTATATGAATACGTACATTTATAATTACTATAAAGCTTGTAATAACAGTAAGAAAACTGTTTAATAGGATAATTTAATGGCAATGGACAAAGCTGTGCTTTGTTTAAATTTCAATAATGATGCTGAACTATTGGCTTCTGGTTCCATTGATGGAAGTATATCCGTAAGTTTTATTTTTTATTGTTAATATTATTATTATATGCAATCTAATGTAATCTAATGTATACAATATTATAATTAAGGTTTGGAAAGTGCAAAGTGGAAAATGTATTCGGAGATTACCAGTAGCGCATAGTCAAGGTGTTTGTGCAATATGTTTTAATAAAGATGGAACTCAAGTTCTAAGTGGTAGCTATGATCACACAATACGTTTACATGGGTTAAAATCTGGCAGGGCCTTAAAAGAATTTCGAGGACATTCATCTTTTGTGAATGATGTTATATTTTCCTCAGATAATACAAAAATCCTTAGTACAAGTAGTGATGGAACAGTTAAAATTTGGGATACTAAAACAACTACATGCTTACATACTATCATACCTCAACCTCCCAACGCAAACGATAAATCTGTATTAAATCCTGTAGGTGGTCTTGGTAGTCAAAGCGTTCAACAAATTATTCCATTACCAAAAACTATAGATCAATTTTTAGTATGCAATAAAAGCAATATACTTTATATAATGAATATACGAGGTCAGATTCTTAAAACATTAACAAATAAAAATGAGAAAGGGCAAGTTAATGATTTTATTGCTGCTGCCATTTCCCCTAAAGGTGATTATATTTATGGTGTAGGCGAAAATTCTGTACTATATTGTTTCCAAACTAATAATGGTGCGATGATTGACGAAACAAAAATATCTCTCACTGAAATAACAGGATTAGTTGGTCATCCTTTGGCTAATGTATTAGTAGTTTATGATGATGCTGGTTATGTTTATTTTCTTCGACCGTAATTTTGTATATATATATATATATATACTACTGGTATCATAATTTACATGAAATAACTCCTACAATAAATTTATAGATATATGTACTAAAATAGGATTTACCAAATATTATAATGAATGATTTTGTTTGGTATTGTGTCTCAGAGAATCATATGTAAAAATTAATACAATTAATATAAACATCTAGCTAATATAAAGAATCGAGATTTCTGATGCTATTAACTGAACCCACTATTTAGATATCTAGTACATAACATTCTAAATAATTTATGTTGATCAAACTAAAAGTACATCGTATAATCTACAACCCAAATGCCAAAGAATAGTAATCATAGGCTTATAAGATTTTATTGTCACTACATGTCTCTAGAGGAATATTTACAACGGTAAATGTTACATAATTTTTATTAATTTATCATATATAAATTAAACTATGCATTCAAAAAACAGTTAACATCAAACAAAACTATTCTATTGAAAATATCATATATTCATTAACCCATCAAGCGATTCAAAATGGAACACATGTATTTAAAAACTCTAAGACAAAGGAGTTTATAAAATTACTTTTATATATAAAAATCAACAGTTTTAGTAAAGTCTGGAAACTAATTTTAATAACCACTCTAAATCACAATTCACTAATTCTCAGTTCAGCTTATTTTTTCCAATTTAATGGAATATTTATATTATAAATAATAGTAATCATTTATTAAGTAACAATACAAACAATGTTAATTTATTATTATTATTATTATTAAATTATAAGCGAGAGTCAATAGAGAATTTTGTATGGCTACCAGTATAACAAATCTTTCTAGCTTCATTATAAATAATAGTATAAACATTAGCTAAGTTTTTGCCAACACGTTGGGTGATGCATTCTACCTTAACATTTTCACCAGCAGGTACACCAAGCATATAATTAACGGATAAATCAGTAGAAACACCCATACGTTTCCATTTGGTTTTGCCATCATATACTAAAATAGCAAAAGAGCTAGCCAAATCTATCAATGTAGCGACACATCCTAATACAGTTTAAAAATTATAATTAAAAAGTTGCATTATGAGATAGTATTATATCAACAAAACTTACCACCGTGCAAATTGCCAAGCCTATGTTAATATAATAATATGATTTATTTTAGTACAAGCAGTAATAATAATTATCATAATAGCAGTAGTAATAGCGGTATTAAAAAACTTTACTGGTTACAATGAGTCTCTTTAACTTCAAAATTCCATACTAATTTATTAGGTTTGATTTCTATTAAAGTAAGTTCTTTTGATATAATGGTATCCCAACTGGGTTCATCTTCTTTATTATAAAATTCTATAGCTTCAATTAAATTATCGTATGCCTTGTCTACTTTAACGGCAACTTTCATTTGAGAAAAATACTTTCAAATAAAATATTATATAATGAAAAGAAATACAAATTTGGGAATCTCTCCTTTTATTTTTTTAAAACCCAAAATTAAAGCTCAGAAAGGTGAATTTAGTTTTTTTATTTACGCTTTTTGAGTGTTGTGTCTGTTCAAGAAAAAACTATATTTCAACCCTTTTTTTTCTTCTTCTAACCTTTTTTAAAACTTTTTTTTTCAATTAAATTTTACTAAAGCATGGTAGAAAAATCAAAAATTAATACCCAAGCTAATGAAATATTAAAAACACAAATTGATGCTTCTATTGGAATAGCAAGATCTGTTGTTCAATCTTGGCTACCAGATCCAAAACCTGGTGAAAAAATGGATGACGATGAAGATCAAGAGGTATTATTTAATAAATTTTCCACTGGTAGACCTGATCGGTAAGTTCAAAATTACTATTAAAATATAAAAATAGAAATAGAGAAAAAAAAATATAGTATTATCAAATATATAATATATATTTATTTAATATTAGATTGGGATTAGGAGCCAAATATTTATCACACAATGAAGCTATGAAATTAGGCAACGATGCCACTACTACTACAAAAGTACCAACAAAACAACAATTACAGTTAAAAAATAAGATATTAAATCAAAATCAACGTTTATCATCAAAAAGGCAAGAAGGACATAATGAATATAAGCGCTCAAGAGAAACTATTAATGATGAAGAGGAAGAAAGTAGTGACAATGAATATAATAAAAATGGTTCAATAAATAAAAAAAACAAGAAAAAGATTGGCAAACAAGGCGACTTTTTATCAATGTATTTAAATGAAAGATCCAATAAAAAGAAAAAATCAAAAGGAGAATAGTAATTCTAGTAAAAAAAAAAATTGTAAATATTGTATCATTTTTAATATAAAGATAAAAATTAATTTAATATATATTTATTACTATAATATATGTTGTTGTTATTTAGGGTTGTATGTAATATTTAACAAAATAGAAATATGATAGATGAATAAATAAAAAATTATGATTTAATTAATAAATTAAATGATGGTAGTAGCTGTATTAGTAGAGGTATTTGAAAAATGATTTTTTGGTGGCGGAGAAATCGTACTTATTCTTAAGCGATTACCAGTCCTGTTAGTAACCATAGAAGCTGCGGCAGTCATTAAAGCTTCCTCATCATCATCAGTTGTTACTGTATCAACATTAGAAATAACACTATTATCAGAATCAGATTGTTTTCTTTGAAATGTTATAGGAAAAGGAGAAGATATTTTAGTTGGAGAAAGAAGCGGAGAATTAGTCGATGATGATGATGTTGATGATGCTGTTGATATTATAGAATGATTTGATATAATACTATTTTTATCATTAAATCTAACATTTTTGCAATTATTTGATCTAGTAGGAGAAATTGGATTTATATCATCATGAAAATCCGCTTTTAAATTTTTAAGTGTATTTCTTATTGTTACTGGATCATCACATATCATATCACTTAATATGGGATCGCATTCATCTATTCTATCTCTATTGTCTATAACATTTTCATCTAATGTTATCGAAGGTGATGTAGATAATTTACTGCTTGTATGTAATTTGGATGAATTTTTAGAAGGCGAAATAGTTGAAAATGATGATGATCTATTTAATGTTGGTTTAAAAATATCATTATCATTAAGTTTTCCAGGATATACAGGTGATCCAATACTTGGTATAGGTTTAGTATTTTTTAGCTTTTTTTTTTCATTTTTTTTCTTTTTGGGTTCTATATTTTAACAATGATAGAAATAATGTTAGTGAACATTATATACATTAATTTACAGCTATTTACCACTTTCTATATTTGCCCATTCTGGATCTATAGCTGCTCTTAATAAGTCTTTTACTAAAGGTAATAATTCAATTGACTTTTAAAAAAAGTTAGTGATACCATATTTACAATTATGTCATTTTTGTATTACCTTCCAACTATAGTCTGATAATGAAAGTAAATCTCGTACCTATATTTAAAAGTATTTATTTCTATAAGTATGAAATATAAACACCAATAAAGTAGATAATATTAATAATAAGAATACAATCTTACAGTATATATTCTATTTTTATTTAAAATTTCAAGATCATTATTAATCTGTTCTTGAGTCCATGATCTTTCAAGACCAATCCTTCGTAACAATACTGAAGCACGCTACGGATATTTAACATTACACAAAAAAAATAATAATAATAGAAATAATAATAATTAACTTTCCTATTTTTTCTGGACCTTTTGATTTTTTTTGTTACTATTAAAGAGTTTATTTTCTTTTTCTTTTTCTTTTTCTTTTTTACCATAGTTGAAGGAAGCAGTATTGAGTTATATTTATCAATTGTTAAATCTTATATATTACCATTTATATTTGAAAAATATTAATGAAAGAATATAAATAAAATAAAGAAAATTTTAATACCAATCTTACAGATAATGAATAACTATTGTTTACCAGTGTTTATATTTAACGAAGGTTTTGTATGATCAAGAATAGGTGTGGAATTTGATCTTTGAATCATTATATTGTTATCTTTGATTTTTAAAAGAAAAAGATACAAATATAGATAGATTTATTTTAATATAATAATATAATAAGAGAAAGAAAAAGAAGAAAAAAGAAAAAAGAAAGAAAAGAAAAAAGTTAATCTTTTACTTTTGGATTAACGAAATGACCATCAAATTTTTTTTCATCGGTTTTTTAAATCCCGCAATGTGCACATTTACATGTACAACATGGTTTTATTTTTCTAAATATTCTTTTTTTAAAATTTACTAATATTATTACTATTATCATTAAAAACTTATTGCTTTTTTTAAAGGAGAGAGGTCAAGGATAGGTATATAAACAAAAAAAAAAAAACTCCAATAGTTCTGTGGATTATTAAAAAAGGAATGTCACGTGCTATCATTTGATCTCTTCACCCCTTTTATTTGTTTAAATTTAGTAATTTTCTTTTTCTTTTTATTGTATTAGTATAGTAAGCATGGGATATTGTAGATCATAAAATCAGAATACATGCTGAAACATATATTCCAAATTTGTTCATTAAAAAAAAACCTTATATAAAAAATAGAAAAATGGAAAAAGTGTACATGTTTATATTTATTAATTGATTGAAATGTAATTATTAATATATAAGTTCGTAAAAGAAATTAGCATTGAAAAAATGCATTTATATCTATGTATGGACTAGTATCAACACTAAAATGACAGGACAATTACTGGTTTACTAATGAAATATATTTATAACATGGCCTTTTTCTTTTGAAGTATTTTCCCAAATCTCTGTATATCTTCTGATAATAGTTTATCCGCTTCCAGTCCAGGAAAATGACCACCCTACAATTACCATATATCAATAAAATATATACTTATATAGTTAAATAATAGTTTCTTTTGTTATTATGTATTGATAATTACCGAAGCATGTTCACTATAATGCAAAAGGTTGGATGATGTTTCTAACCAGTCCTTTGGGATCTAAAAATAGATTATTTTTTTAACACCCCACATAAAAAAAATTAAATTAAAACCTCGATCAAATAATAATGCTTTTTTTATTTTACCTTTGCGATATCATGGGCAAAACTACTGACTGCTGTAGGAATGTTGGCTCTTGGTAAAACAACCTTTATCATTTCATAATGATGCAAACATTCATAATAAATACGAATAGAGGAGGACATAGAATTAGTCATCCAGTAAAGAGTAACTTGAGTTAAAAATTCATCCACAGTAATAGTAGGGGGTAAAATAGATTCTTTTTCAATTTTTGGATTTTCATGAAAAGTCCATTCATGATACTTTTCTAACATCCAAGCCATCATACCTAACGGACTGTCCGATAAACTATAGGCTAAAGTGTAAGGTCTTGTACCTTGAATAGCTCTATAACCACATCCATAATAAAGCTCTGCATTTGCAAAAGTTGCCCAATTTAATATTGTTTTATTTTTACCATACATTCTATCAAATCCAATGAGTAAACTAATGAAGAACTTAATAACTTTTAATGGATGAAAAATTAAATTACGTGGAGTTGGTATAGGTGGCAACATAAAAGGTAAACTTGTATGAAACGCTTTACAATTTTTGCTATGATGACTAGCTGTATACTTTCCTATAATAGCTCCCCAATCGCCACCATGCCAAACTGAAAAAAATAGAGTAGAAATTCATCAGTATTATACATACATATATATATATATATATATATATATATATATATAGTGCCAGTATTTCCTTGTTTTTACCATATTTCTTATACCCCAATTTGATCATAAGTTGATTCATCATATATGACATTTTTTCTACACCATAACCTTCTGATGCTGGTGGATCAGAAAATCCAAAGCCTGGTAAACTAGGTACAACCACGTGAAAAGGCTATTTATATTGGTTATTATTATTATTACTATTATTATTATTATTATTGTTGTTGTTGTTGTTGTTGTTACTGTTATATTGTATATATTTATATATTAAAAAAAAAATACTTTACCTGTTTCCCATTATCACCATCACGTAAGATATTAATAACCTTATGGAATTCATAAAAAGTAGATGGCCAACCATGGCACAATAAAATCGGAATAGCATTTTCATGTTTTGAAGGTTCATGGATAAAATGTATTTTTAAACCATCAATTAAAGTATGATAATGATGCCATTGATTTATTTCTTCTACAGCTTTATTAAAATCATACTCATTTTTCCATTTTTCTGCAATCGGTTTTACTGCCCAAGAAGGTGCACCTAAAAGAAGTAAATATATTGAAGTTAGTAAGAAAAAATAAATTAAAAAATGTACTTATTTTTGCTACTTGCCATACTCCCAACCAACATCAGTCTTTAGTTCATTAGGAAAAATAGACTGATTCAACTTTTCTTGTAACACATTTTTTTGTTCAATAGTTAGGTTTGGTACAATAAATGGAATAATATCCATATTGTTTAAAGTCATAATTTATTTATTTATTTAAAAGAAGAATTAAATTAAAATTAAAGCAGCTTCAGTTTATAAAGACTATTGCACGTGAATTTTATGGAACAAGATTGGTTGGGGAAAGGGTTATTTAAATGACGCGTATAACTACTTATGTTCAAAACAACTTTATGTCATACAGTTTATTGAATTGATTTTGCTTTGGCAAACTTCAATATCATGTATATTTTGCATTATAAAAAAATCATGACAAAAATAAATACATAGAACTACACATTAATCTGTCAATTTTGGAGTTTTGGTTCATCATATTTTTAGAAATAGCTTATTGCATATTCCAAATTTTATCTCTCGCATAATTTTATTTTTATATTTGTAACCATTGTCATTTTTTATTAAAAATCATTTATTTTTGTCTTTCTTTTGTTCCATGTTATCGGAAACGAAAGTATTAGTTAAGAAAATTGTCATTTAAAATTTTGTAGTTCAATTTGATTGGTAGAATATATATATAAGCATTGCTCTTTACTATAACAATATTAACTGAAGAACCAAAATGACTATATAATACTTATTATCAATTACCAAAAGTTTTTCATTTTTGGAATTATACTTCAATTTAAGAAAAATTAAGTATGAAATTATTATTATTAATCGAAGCAAATTTGTTTTTTAAAAAAATAGCATTGGAAAAATTAGAACTTAAATAGCTAATTATATATTTATATTTTGTATTTTTTTTGTTTTGTTTTTGTTTTTGTTTTTGTTTGTTTTTTTTTTCTTTTATTCACTTTTTTTATAAATATGCCTTCATCAGTAAAATAAAATAGAATATTAAACATACTTTATTGATCTAAACTTAAACTATTACTATTTTTTATATACTTTAGGCATTTGAACAAGCCGCTAAAGATGCAAAAAGTTTTACTAAATTACCTGAATCTGATGAACTTTTAAAATTATATGGCCTTTATAAGCAAGCTACTTTAGGTGACAATAATACTGGTAATACATAACAATGCATTAACAAATGGTAACAAAGTATAAACTAATGATAATTGCTTATAAAATCAATAAGATAAACCTTTAGTTGATATGAAAGGTCGTTATAAATGGGATGCTTGGAAAGAAAACGAAGGTAATATGATAAATATATATAACCTTATATTAATAACAAAAATAATAATAATAATAATAATAATAAAAAATTAATATTAGGTATGATACAAGTCGAAGCTGAAATTCAGTATATTGAATATGTAGAAGAATTAAAAAAAACATACAAATAAATATTTGTATTTATATTTTAATATGTTACTCAACGTCAATAAAATTTTTATTCAAATATATAATTAATGAAATATATCTATAACCATTTATTTTTCACTTTTATTTTTTTTTATTTTTTTTCTTTTCATTTTCATTAGATTTCATAATTAAATAGCCCATATCGACGTCTCATTGCAAAAGAGTGTAAGGCAAAGGACATCAGTGATTCAATGAGATAGCAAGCCAGAGCTCATTGAATCAGGCGCAAAAAAATTAGAATAACAACAGTGGTACTATGTACCACATTATAGTTGTTAAACTATAAAGAACAGATACTACACTTGATCTTAGCCAAAAGGCCTGAGAGGATAAGGTTTCATCAAATTTGCAAACTTTGGGGCCATTTTTATAGTTTTTTTATTTAACTCCGACAAAAAATTTTGTGACTGCTAAGTTTCCCGAGTCAAAAAAACACCAATAAAAATTAACTAAAAAAGGAGACATGATTTTTTACTGAGATAAAAATAACCTTTTTCTCTTGCATATATTTATATACATATACAAATATATAAACGTAAACATCTATGATATTAATAGATTATACTAATTTACCTCAATGTAAACCACATCATGATTCTTCTTCATTATTTATAAGTATATTTCTTTGTATTGGTTTAGTCATCTCTTACCTTCCTCAAGTAATTAGAAATATACAAATATATAATAAATAAGAAATTGTAATTTTTCTTACTCAATTATTTTTATATTTAAAGCATTATCGAATCATTGCTAATAGAACAAGTGAAGGTTTTAGTTCTTGGTTCTTGTTATTAGGTGTTGTTTCTTCAACCTCAAGTTTTCTTAATATTATTTTATTACAATGGCAAGCTATTCTATGCTGTCAGTCATTGGTATTATAAAATAAAGATAATGATACTATTTTTAATAAGAACATAAATAATAACAATTTATATCTATCTAGTCAACTGGCTCATGCCTTGAAAGTTTAATGGGAATATTTCAAATTGGACTACAATGGGCTATGTTTTCTTTAGTGTATTATGAAATAGTATAATAATGAAAGTAACACAAAAAAATGACAGTGCTAAATATATTTGTATACATTATTTATTTATAGATTCATATTGTATTTAATGTATTTCCCCGAAAACCGTAAACGTAAAGTTCATCGACCTAATGCATTACATTTAGAATTACCTTCTACTTTAACATCAACCATATCGGATGAATGGAAAATATCTTTAGTAATAGCAGCATTATGCATTGGACATTTAGCTTTTTCTTTTTTAATTTCAGTCATTCTACTTATTTGGAAAGGTGGTCCCGAGCAATCCCATGTAACTAATCTATGGGCAGGGTTTTTAGGAATTTTTAGTATGATTTTAGCTGCTATGCAATACTTCCCTCAAATATATAAAACATGGAAAAGAAAATCTGTTGGGGCACTTAGTATCCCAATGATGATGCTACAAACTCCTGGTAAGTACATAAATAATTAATAAATAATATTATTTATCTATTTATTTATTTATTTATTTATTTATTTATTTATAAATAAATATTTAAATATAATAGGGACAGCTTTATTTGTTTATTCATTAATTGTTAGACCAGGTACCAATTGGACAGCGTGGATTACTTATTTAGTTACTGGCATTTTGCAAGGTACATTGCTTATACTTTGTATTATCTGGCATTTTAGAAACAAACATTTAGGTATCAGCGATTTAGATGGAAGCTCTCCAAATGAACATACCGGATTATTAGCTCATAATGATCATTAAATATACTAATAAAAAGACTCATGTATTATAAAATCAATTATAAAGGCACATGATTTTTATTTTAATTAAATAATATATGTTATTATTGGGCTTTATTAAATGAAAATTAAGGATATAACTAATATAATAATAATAATAATAATAATAATAATAATAATATGTAGCATATAGAAAAGTGTAAAAAAGGATTAAAAGAGCTTAGTCGTTGTAAAATAAATATTTGAACTAAATGATATTATTTTTTGGGGAAAAGATATTATTTGATGTTATTAATAGTCACATACACATGTAGTAATTAGTTATCAAAACCAGTTTCAGTTCTATCTATATTGTAAAGAACTGCATTTATAAGAAAGTTGTCCAAAAATACGATAATAATCCTGGAAATACATTCACATTTTTATACCGTAAATGATTTATATATCATCTATATATGAAATATACTCTTAATTATGAATTCTGTTCATTTAAAATAAATCAAGATAACATGTTTAGTACATTAAAAGGTGATTTAAATTATTAAAATAGTAATGTAAATGATATATTAATATTACAAATTTATTTTGCATTAACAAACTAAAATTTTAAAAGGCAAATTTAATGTACATATACATACAATGTAATATTATCCTACGCTCTATAACTTTAACAGTTCTTCGCAATACATATATTTTCCATATATTGTTGAGCTAATTGGACCATATCATTACCTGAACAAATGGCACCAATATAATCATCAGGTCGAATAATAAATATAATTGGAGAGGTATTATTATCATATTCATATCCTCGGTGACATATTTGTTGATTTAGTTTATCAATGAAAAGATAATCCAATATTTCATTGCCTTCTTCTTTTAATTGATTGTTCCATTTTGATTTTATATCATCATTCATGACAGTTGTCACTACAATAAAGTTTAAATTATATGGATCCTTATTCAATTTATACCAATTATATACACTAGCTACATGTTGTATGGTTTCTTCAGGAGAATGCAATAATAAGTCATTGATTAATAACATAACTGTAAATGATAGCCAAGATGATTCATCAAAGAGTCTTACTTTTTTTCCATTAGATGCTTTGAATACTTTAGCATTTGGTGCCCGATGACCCAGTAATTTGAAATTCTTTGCTGGATTTTTCCCTTGCCATACGAGGAAATTATCATTTACATTATCATTTGGACGAGGGTAATAGATGCCAAAACCTGATGTAAATAATCTATTCTGCTCTACCGCTTGACAATATAATTCAGATTCGTGACTTGCTGCAGTTTTTGCAGCTATTTTGTCAATATGAATAACATGCTTTGCTACTGGTTTTCTTTCATAAGTATACGTTTTTAATATATCTCGCTTTAAAACACCTCGTTCCACCAGTACCAATTTCCATATCTATGTATATACAATATTTTAAAATACATTAATCAGCAGTAAATAAATATATAATAACAAATAAATAAATAATAATAGCAATAAATAAATAGTTTAGTGCATATTAATTTTTTAATGTGTATATACGCCGGCTTACCAAATTAAATACATCACCGAACCCAGTATTAACACCCTGACCCAAAGTTGGACTCTGACAATGTGCAGCATCACCTAATAAAAATACTCTTTGATTCATACCATCATAAGTGTTAGCTAATCGCTGGCCAACTATGTATGTAGACCAATATAATGTACCAAGAAATTCTATTCTATATGGCATTAATGCACGTTTCGCTTCACGTTGAATATCTTCTATTTGTATATTATTACGATTATGTTGTTCTTTTCTTAACTGATTTTCATTTTCATTAAAGTGAACAAATATACGAGTTAACCCATTTTCACGAGGGAAAAGGCTTACTGTTTTACAATTATCACCTTGAATTAAACTAATAAATATATATACGTTAGTTTAAATGATTTTTACTCTACAATATATTATTCTTACCAAACATCATTTTTTCCTGGAAAATTAGTTCTAATTAATGCATCCATAACTCCACCAGTTATTTCACTAGTATCACCTTCAAATAAAATATTCAATTGTTCGCGAATAGTACCGTGAGTACCATCACAGCCAAAAACATATTTACATTTTACTTCTTCAGTTGAGTTATCTTGCAAATTACAAATAGTGGCTAGTAATGGATATTCATCTTGAGACTCTTTTATACTTGTAACAGTGCAAGGCCTTTCTACTTGAACATCTAACCGACTTAGATGACTTTGTAAGCTTGATTCAGTGATATGCTGACCACAGCATAATAAAAATGGATATTTAGAATCCACTTGCTCGGGGACAAAAGGAGTTGACTGAATTAGCTTATTATTGTTAAAAGCATTAATTTTTTCTACTTTAACACCTGTTTTCAATAATTCACTTTGAACACCAGCTTTTTCTAGCAACTCTAAAGTACGTCCGTGAAGCCAGTCACCCCTACCCCAGTGGTTTGGTTCAAATTCAATATCTATATTATCATTATTACTATTACTATTACTATTATTATTAT
The DNA here is from genome assembly GCA_037043795.1 of Cunninghamella bertholletiae. Classification (NCBI taxonomy): domain Eukaryota; kingdom Fungi; phylum Mucoromycota; class Mucoromycetes; order Mucorales; family Cunninghamellaceae; genus Cunninghamella; species Cunninghamella bertholletiae. The sequence goes on from JAZGVP010000001.1 coordinate 5,282,823, forward strand.
AGTTGTTCACTTGTATTTATTATTACCGAGTATACGGACACTTAATTTTGCTTGCGAGAGTAAACAAGCGCAAAGTAGCCCGACAGGACCAGAGCCATTAATTATAACATCTACTTGCGAAGAAGGAGGAGAAGGTAAATCAATACTGGGCGTTTTATTATTAGGAGGCATTATTTTGTTAATATTGTAGAAAGAAAAATAAAATAAAATAAAATAAAATAATAAAAATAAATACTTTATATATATTTATTACTTTAAATTTGTTCCTGAAATTTTAAAAAATCATCCCACTTTTAGCTTAACTCCGACACTGCAATACTAATATTAGATTATTTATTTATGTTTATTTATATTAATAATATTTAACTGTGGTATGATATAATATAAAATAATATTACTTAAGTGATATTGGAAGTAATTAATAATGCTGGTAGTATAGAATGGCCATCAACTGAAGGAGTAGCATTAGAGAGTTTATTTAAAACCATTTCAACACCAAGAAAGAAAACACGGTATATTCTTAATATAAAAATTATGCATTTTCCAGTTATAGAATGGCTATTATAGTAATCACTAATACCGTTACAATGTTGCTCAAGATGAAGATGATCTGTAGCTGTTATAATTCCATTAAAAGCCTTTTTATTGGCAAATGATTCAGTTACTTCTGATATCAAATATGCGGCTTCGATAAGTCTTTTTGATATAAAAATAATACCATGTTGTATTTTTTGTACCCATGAAATTCCTTGTTTTTGTTGCTTGTGTACCGTAGATTGATTTTTATTATAATCATTATCAAATATATCTACAGAAGTAGTTTGATGATGTGAAGCTACATTTTCTTTTGATTTATACCAATTAATAAGGTTAGTAGTCATAATTAATTGATTATTGTTACATAATGATAAATCGTCATCGTCATCGTCATTTTCATCATTTTTATCATTTTCACCAATAAAAACAAGTATAGAAGAATTATCTGTTATCATCCAAGTATTCTCGTCTATAAAACTACTAACTTGTTGGTTACTATGGCCAATTGTTGATATAACACCAGAAGTAGTAAAACTAAAAACATCATCTTCATTATCTTCTTCCATCTCAATTAAATTCATTTCACCTTGATATAACTCAGATTGAGCAGGCAAAACGGGCGGTGGAGTGAACATGAAATCATCCATTGATAATATAACACACGGTTTAACATCATTAACGCCTAATAAAACTTTTTGTGATTTATTAAACATACTATGCAAATACCAGTTTTCTAAAAAGGAATAAAGCTGATTTTTTTTATTTTTATTCTTTTTATTCATGTATTCTCCCTGTTGCTTATCAATTTCTTTTTGTACATTTTCATTTTGTAATGTTAATTTAAGACAAGTTGAAGCGAACGTTCTGCTTGCCCATTGGTATTGTACCTTTTGTTCATCCTTTATCGTCCAGTTCATATGAACAGCCTCATCCCTTAATTTATATGTCATTATTTCCTTTAAGTATATTTATATATTAATATAAATATATATATATATATATGAGTATGTATAATAATAGATGGATAGATATAATATTTTGATAATATATATATATATATATTTGTAAATAAATAAAATAAGCTAAAAAACATATAGATATGAAAAAACTTTTGATAAACTGGTAATGCTGACTACTGTTTTCAAAGTCAGTCGGTCATTTTCACATGAAATTCTTTTGCATATGTAGAAAATTCAACGTTTAAATATTTACTAAAATTTTATTGGATGGTTTTTCGATTATTTAATTGGTCAATTTTTTAACTATTTTTTTTGTTGTGATCTTACTTCTCTTTCTCTGTTATATTTGAAATTGCATTTATAGACAATTTATTTAATTTAATAAAAGGATCATAAAAGGAAAGCAAATAATCATCATATTAGTGGCAAATTGGCAGGAAAAAAAATATCTACCTGATAATACTAATACAGGACAGCTAAAAGTTGCCAATGGAGAGCTAGCAGGTTTATGTATAAATAAAACTAAATAATACCATCCAAAAGAAAAATGAAAAATAAAGTATTATAAGTATAAATAAATATACATTATTTATACTATATACAATATGCTCTGTTATTATTTTTGACTAACATGTACAAAAACTTTACTGATAGATTAATAGAAAGATTTAAAAAATAAATTTTATTGGGTATGATACTCGACTTTATGTACCAGGTATGGAAATATATATTTATAAAAAGCACGAGAACTTCTCTACAAGTGTATATCAATTGGAAGCATAGATAGATGACGTGTTAGTCATAAATAACGTGGGCACAATAAATGAATTTAAATATCTTACCAATTTTTGATTACAGTTTGGCTCTACCATACATACATATAGGATATATCATCATTACAACATACTTCACCTGATATTGAAAATGAAGAAAACAGTTCAATGAAAAATAAACATTTAAAATGATAACATCAAACTCAATATTGGACCAAATATTTCTCCACATAAAAAATAAGAGTTAAATGCTTCATAAATATATGACCATAATTGTAATAACAACAATAACAAGCAATTTCATCATAAATTATTTTGTCTTAATATATATATATGCGCTTATATTATATATATAAAAAATGATACACTTGCCTACTGAATTAATTATAATTATATTTCAACATTTACCACAAAATAAATATCAATTGGTTCTACTATTTGTAAAGAGTGGCTCAGTATATTACTTATCCTTTATTTTATAAAACGATGAATATTCATTTCATTTGTCAAATAAATAAATGTATTAAAGTGGCAAATATTAGAATAATAGAAGATCAACATTTTGATTATTATATCGAAAAAATTCATTTTTATACTGATCGTGATATACCTAAACAGACAGTAATGAATATATAGGATACATTTGCTGACCTTTTTTGTATCCAAGGATTAAATAAATAACAACTATTTTCAAGTAAAATAGTTTATCCGCCACAAAATCAGCTTGACCACTTATTTTATTGGTATGAAGACTATATTATACAATGGATGAATACACTTGATAACAATCACCATGAAATAATATTATTTGAATTTAACATAAAAAAATAAATGTATTTGATGATGATTTTGAAAATGCTAATAATGGTAATTTTCAACATGAAATCTTTCAAATAGGTTGCACAAAAATTTTTAGGTGTTTCAATAGACTCAAAAGTTTATTTTTTATTAGGTGTAATACTATAAGAAAGGGAGTTAGCATATGATCGACTACTTTTAAATATTGGAAGTGAAAAAAATAAAAACAAAAAATAGTTAAGCTAGAAGTAAAATAAAATAAAATAAAATAAAGTGAAATAAAATGGTTGGTATATATGCCATAGTTTTTTGATGAGCGTCGCTGTAAGAGGATACATGTATTTTTGAACAGTAATATCGAGTATAATTTATCAATCATCTTTTGTAATAACACTATTCGTTGTATTTCGTTTTCATATGTTTTTGATTTCCTAACATATACTATGGTAGTCATGGCATTATGCTTCTTATATAATTTATGTGCTGCTTTAGGTAATAAATCTGTGAATAAAAGCCTTTGCTTATAATTAAAATCATTATGGTAACGATTAATAAGAACTTTCTTTTATTATTGTTGTTATTATTACTATATACAATTAGTTTTATATTTGATTTATTTACCGGTATAAATTTTCTGCATCTCATATAGAGTCATCTTCCTCCTATTCGCGATTCATATGTCCGAGATGTTGTTTTTATTTTCTTACCAAAATATGAGTCATTATTCACTCATTCAGCAATTTTTTTCCTGATTTATTAATATTACCAAAATGCTTCTTTAATACACTATGTTGAATGGAAGATAGTATAATTTTTTTTGTAAGGTTAATTACCACCAAAATTTCCAGAATTCGATCAAAGCATAATAGATTAGGTGCTTTTTTTATTCAGCTATCCTATGTACGATGTGACCTTCTTTTTTTTATTCATCGATAAGACGTATTAAAGGAATAACATCAGTTTTTTAATAATTATTTGTTTATGGATTAGTTCTTCCAGAAATATACCTTATTTTATATAATTTTTTATTGTTTTACTCACTTTTGTATCCCACAAATACAGAAAAGCGATGGCTTTTTGTTCAGACTCTAAATACATGAAAGGAGGTATAATAACTATTTTAATATATACAATCTATTTTATTTTAAATAAAAAAACACAAGAAAAATGATTATTCAAAAGATATATTAGTAACTAAATCAATAATATTAATGATTTTCATGCTTATCTTCAAAAAACCAATTTATTTATATATTACCAGCTGTATCTGATGAATCAGAAGCTAATGGTTGTGAAGAAGAATCGGAAATGACTTCATGTTATTGTTGTTGTTGGTTTAAACTTTTAGTGTTAGATCTATGATCTGGGTATTGATAATACTTTATTGGGTTTAAAGATACTTTATTTGGATTTTTTGCTAATATCAGATCATTATTATCAGGAATATAGCTACATACATTTACCAGAGTAATATTTGAAGGAATCTTAACTATATCAATTTCTGCAATATGGTCATAGTTTTTTAAAGTAAATATAATAGGTATATGATACAGAGTATTAAATAGCCATTCATCTTTGATAATCGGTTATGAGATCTTTTGTAGAGTATCTATTAGTTTCAATAAGTGAAATATTTTTTTTGTAAGACATTCTATAGGTTGTCGGTGATAAGAAAAAAATTACTATTGAAAAACTATTTGTATATAATTTTATAAAAAGAGTTGAAAATTTTTTAATGGCGTTAGTGCCATCGTTACGAAGAATTTTTTAGATAAAAACGTTTTTTTTTAAGACTAGGACTTTTGTTGTAATATTAATAACACTTGATCCGTCTTTACATTTTGGATTTTATTATTGGGTTTAGCTATTGTAAATAGTTGCTATTGCTGTCAGGGTATAAGGATCAGCACTATTAATACATGTAGGTTCCATTCCAATTTCATTCATTCTTAAGGTTACTATTTTTTTATTTTCTTCATTCATCATTCATCCAAGTACTAAACTTGAAGACTCTTCGTATATCTACAACATAAAAATCTTTTATCATAATTTCAAAATGAATTAAATAAGATAACAAAGACAGTTGAGTGACACTTTCTGCCCTGAATACACGAAGAAGATTTTTTACATCTTTGTCTTTATAAATAACATTAGTGGTTAATTCGATTCTTTTACCTAATATGTCTTTTTTATTCATTGGATCTGGTACTTTATATGTGATACTTTTTTCTAGTTTTTTAGTCCAAATCTCTGTAGTGAGGCTAATATGATTGTCATATTAGATTGCTTATCTTAGTTAATTACTGTTGAAAGCAAGGGAAAAAAAGTTTTAAAACGTGTAAGGTCGCACGAAAATTTAAAATTAGTTTTTCTTTATAAAGAGAAGAATTTACAACAGTATGTTAAAGCAGGCTTTTATTTTATTTATAAAAAGCATATCACTTGTACTCAAGTATTTTTATTCACATATACATTAGGAGAACATTATTGTGATTTTACATATGTATTTATACCTTTTTTTTTGTTCATACCACATCGAATAATCAGTCTATTATTTCTGATAATGCATCCAGGTATATTTATATTGGGAACACGATGATTTTATGATGGATGATTATACTCTTCAGGTGGATCAATATATATATTCCGATTATATTAAATAAATATTAATATTAACTAGTAATAATATTAATAATCTTACAGATATGTCATTTTCTGATCCTGTTGAAGAAAAGGCTTCTCTAACATAGTTTTCAAATAGTTGACAATAGTACGATGGAAGACTCTCGCTTAAAGTTAACTTTACTACTCGGATAATTTTTTAACCAATTAAATTTATTCATATTTACAATTAACAAGAAACACACTACTGAAACACACTACAAATATCAATAATAAAATAATTAAAGGTTACCTTTATACAATAGTTAATTTTTAATGATAAACGATAATAATTCGTATGAAGATGACGAGAATTACTTTCAGAAAAAATGGGCAGAAATAGTCAAAGCAAAAGATGGAGTCAATTTAAGAGTACCTAGAAAAATGAAAAAGTCAAACCTAACTGCTGACTCTTCTAAATACACAATTGTAGCCGTTTTCAGAGATAAGGATATGGAACATATTCTGAGAAAGTATTAATTTGAAGAAATAAAACAAACGTCCCTGGAAGAAGAAACGGTCCTTTTTGAAATTTCAAAAAAAGAAATTGACTTATTAAGTAATTTATATGATTCGATAAATGATCAAATAGGTACCATCACCAGAGTAACCCCTATTTCAAAATACATCAAAAATGATAAAGGCATATATATGCTAGAAGTTAATTTTGATGAAGATACGGATGCTATAAAAGCTATCGAAAAAGGAATAGTTATTAATAAAGTAACTTACAGAGCCACTCCTGTTATAGATAATGATTTAATCTCTCCACCTGAACTGAAACGCATAACATTAAACTTTGTACCAGGAAAAGCAGACATGAATGCTCTAATACAGGAATATATGTATCAATATTGGTTTACGGAAGAGTAATTAAAATTAAAAAAGATTACATAAAGGTAATTTCAATGGTCAAGTATCGGTGTTATTAGACATTAGTGAAGCTTATAAATATCTGAATTATGCACTATTACAAAAAATGGTATACTTACAGCACTGGGACAGATGTATCCCAGCAAGCTACAAAGAAGCTCAAGTAATTTGTTTTCAATGTCGAAAAGCAGGTCATATTGCCAAAGAATGCCCAACTATGGAAAACATCACCTCTTTAAGATGCTTAGAGAAAGGGCATATTACAAGATTCTGCCTGATGAAAGACGAAGACTTTAAAACAGCGATAAAATCTTATGAAAAACTAATAAAACATCAGCAAAATAACATAGAAAGAATTCAATCTTCACCTAAGATTAAAATTATGTCAAAAGAAGAAGAAATTACAACTAAAGAAGATATCAAAGAAGAAATCAAAGAGTCAATAATCCTTGAAACTATAAAACACAAAGACAACATAATAGTATCCGAACCGTCAGATACTGGATATTATGAAAACGAAGACGAAGAACACTATCATCAAAAAGAATATCAATAAGAACATCAACCACCACAAATAAGTACGAAAAACAAAACAGATTACAGAGATGGAGCATTAGTCTCAAAATACGCTCCAGTATCTAAACGAACAAACATGGACCTGGATGATGAAAACTCGCCCAAAATAGAAGATAAAAATAAAGATCCAATAAAAAAATTTTTCGAGGCATACTCAGTGAGAAACAGCATTATGCATAACCAAACTAGTCCTAGACCGAAACCCGCAATAGATAAAAATAAGAACAAATCGAACTCGTCATAATCCATTTCTTAGCAGTAGTAATTAATTTGATTTCTAATTTCTTTTTAAATATGATTTACTTTACTTTTTGAATAAATAAACGTTCCATATTAATACAAAAAAAGACAATAGTACGAAGAGGAAAAATAGCTGGATTATTCATTGATATACTAACTTTATGCATGGTTAACATTGGATATCTCTATCTAGTCATTAATTCTTACTGATTCTGTACATTCGTTAGCATCTAGATGAGTGATCAATATTAGTAGTTAGTGATACAATGGGTTAATGTTATAATCTAGTATTTTCCTGTTCATATTTTGGTCTTAAAAAAAAAAGATGATGGTTATTTTTTATTAGATATACCTATTTTTTTTTTGCATTATGTATTATATACTTATTTCCTTATATATATATATATTACGGAATCGGCATAGAACTTATTTAAACTCCGACAACAATACCATTTTAACATTAACCTACAAGATACGAGAAGTCGTATAAAAACAGCATTTTTTATAATTAGTATCAAACATGAAAATAGTATAAATATAGCTCCATTTTGAATATTTGAATAGAGATTCAAAGTTTAACAATGTTTTTTTTTCTTTTTTTTTCTTTTCTCGTTTTCATTTGATTTTATATTTTGATAAACTCAACATTTAGGTTATTTGTATAAATTTAACAATATAAAGAAATAGAAATCAATATAACGTTATTAAAGCGCTAATGAAATATTTCATCGTAATTATTCACTTTGGTATTAACATCATAGATTAATAATAAAATATCAGAAGTGTAAATTTGAAATGAACATTTTGGGTGTAAATTCGTATTTTAAATGCAATCACAGGTATCATTGGATAAGTTATATAACAAATAATAGATTTATTATGAGAAACTTCAATTTTTTTGCTTCAATAATATATTTTTTATCGTATTTAAATTGAAAAGGAAATACAAAGTATTTGATGATAGTATTAGCCATTTTTTTTCTTCATAATAAGGAAGAAGGAAGGAAGGTTTCATTTTTAACCAAAAATGGTACCTAACGCGTTTTTTATTTCCAGCTTGTATAGTTCCAACTGTAATGGATTCTATTCCAAATATGTAAGAAGAAATCAACTAATAAAATTAAATTAGCTTATTCTGGAAGTATACATGCATTAAGTCTCTTTAAGTTACTTTATACTATGGATTAATAATAATGATTACAAATCAATGCTTTCTTTTGAGATAGTTATAAAATTATACTAGCCAATGAGGATTTGTTATTTTAGGTGACCTGGGTTATAAAACTAAGTTTTGCTTCCCAAAAAAAAAAGCATTAGTCATTTTTTATTTGTCATTTTTTCTTTACAAAATGGTATCTGTTGTACTTAATACTTCACCTGCTCCAGATTCAGATTTCAAATATGGACTCGAGATTAAAAATACTGAATTAAAAGAACCTAAATCTAATGAGGCTATTATTAATATTCAAGCTGCTGCTTTAAATCATCGGTAAATGTAAATTATGAAAATGAACATATTCGTTTGCTAACTTGTGAATTGTGTAAAAATAGTGATGTGTGGATTCTTAAAGGATTATATCCAGGTATTACTCCAAATTCTATCATTGGTGCAGATGGTGTTGGTATCATTCAAAATATAACCGATGGTTCATTTAAGCCTGGAACTCGAGTACTTATTAATCCTGGTCGCGGCTGGATTAATGATCCACGCGGTCCTGAAGATGATTATTTCATTTTAGGTTTACTTCCCTGTATTGGTAAATTGAATAATAAAAATATATTTTATATCACCTTAACTATTTATATTTACTATTTAATACACAAATATTAATGTAGGTACCTTAACTGATACTGTTGTTGTTGAAACGGAAGAATTGGTTGAATGTCCAGTTCACCTTTCAACTGCTGAAGCTGCTGCACTTCCATTAGCTGGTTTAACAGCATATCGGTAAATGTTACAGGCAGAAAATATGAAAATAAAATGATTACTAATAAACTTTATTTTTCAGTGCCCTTTTCACAAAAGGTAAAATACAAAAAGGTGATCATGTACTGATCACTGGTATTGGTGGTGGTGTAGCATTATTTGCTTTGCAATTTGCCATTGCCGCTGGTGCCCATGTATATGTTACTTCTTCCAATCCTAAAAAAATACAACAAGCTATTCAGCTTGGAGCTATCGGAGGTGTTAATTATAAAGATGGTAAATATATACTATACGAGTATATGCATATTTATATATGATTAGTACCTAACTTTCATTTTGTATTTGTATTTTTATTAGCCAATTGTATTTCTGAGTTAAAAAAATTATTAAATGGGAACTTATTATCAGCAGTAATTGATGGAGCTGGTGGATCATTATATAATCAGTATGCTAAAGTAATGAAAAGAGGAGGTATTATATCCAACTATGGGCAAACAGCAGGTGGACCTGGCGTCAACTTTTCTATGGTAAATGTTTTAAAAAATATTGATCTTTGTGGTTCTACTATGGGTTCACGTCAAGAATTTAAAGAAATGGTTAATTTTGTTAGTCAGTATAAAATTAAACCTATTGTATCACATGTATGGCAAGGATTGACTGAAGATTCCATTCATGAGGCTATTAACACTATGAAGTAAGTTTATATATATATATATATATATATATAAGAATCTAATACAATTATAATTATTATTTAGAAATGGGGAACAGTTTGGTAAATTGGTATTGGAAATTAGTAATAGTCGCCCTGGAACTCCAAAACTTTAAGATGAAGTATTTGTACAACTAAAGTGTTTTTTTATTTATTTAAACATTGCTATTTGAAAATCAAAACAAACTGCGATCAAATATGCTGTTAAAAAAATGAAATAAAAAAATAATCTGACAAGTATAAGTAGAATTCTTAGAAATAAATAGTAAAAAATACTCGTGCTTTTTGTTATTACTATTTTTAATTTATGTATTTAATAATAAGTTTGCGCAGTTATTTTTTGTTCTAAGAATAAAAAATAATAATCCAAATAAGAGTTCATTGTAGCAAGGTATCTCTCTAACAAAACCTAGAGTGACTAACAAAAATATGTAGGCTATTTATTCTATGATAATTTTTATCCTCTATATATTAATTACATAGTAACAATATAAATTTATGTGTGTTAGATAAAAAAAAATGTATATTCTTTTTTTATTATTTTCATCCGATGAGACATGGTTACATCAGGTGTCTTTAATATTCAATATATATAATATCATGTCAAAATATGATAAATCTTAATATACCTTGTATAGTAGTAGGAATCATAATATTATGAATTTCTTGCATTACGTAAAATCCAGTAGAAAGAAGTACAGTAATGTAAAAATAAATTTTACAGCCTATATACAAATAGAAAATAACAATATCAAATAGATGGAATGAGAAGATGTAGCATATAGACACATGAATATATTTTATTTATCAATAACTTGGAAGTAAAAAAACTCTTTAAATTATTTGTATTTATATTAATTTTTGAAACCTTTACAAATTATATAGCTATCACATTCATTACTATGCTTAGCTTCACCATATCTTATATATCTCCTCTTCTTTTTTTTTTTTGCAGTATTAAGATTTTGTTAGGTATACATACGCGTAGAGGTGTAACTCGAAAGTTTATCTAGTTCTATGATTATATGAGATAATTGGAAATTAAGAGAAATATAAGTTGTATAGTTTAGAAACTTAATCAGTGACGATTAAACTAACTTGCAATGAAGAAATTAAACTGAATTAAAATATGAATATACTAATAAAGAATATATTAAAGAACCTTATGTTATTATTTCCTTTGGTTTTGATACTAGAATGGGGTTTAATGATAGAATGGAATTCATTATAGCAAAGTTGTTGAATTCTTCTTTTTCAAATATCTTCTTCCAATGATCTCGCCAGATACAGTATAATATTGTGAATATTATTATAAATAATCTATTTATTTCTTGGTATTTCTTCAGGGATCTTTATATATAAAAGAAGATCTTTTAACTTATCTTCCGTAAAGTAGAGCCTAGGTTAGTAGTGCATGAGAGCATTTGACCATATTTCCCATTTTGGATGACAACTGAATAGTAAATGTTCCAATGTTTCTACCTCTTTGTAGCATATCTTACAATTTGGTTCTTCAATTATTCTATTTTGATATAGATATAATCGTGTTGGTACCTTTTTCCAAATTACTTTATACCATATTGACCTGGCTTGTATATCCATTTTCATTTCCCATAATTTTATAATATTTTGTTTTCTTATTTTTTCATGGTTATTAAATATATCTGGTGTCCTAATGAATCTAAAGGTTTTCGATGTGATAGATCGCCATAGAGATGATGATGTAATCTGATTTGTTAATGATTGGTCTACTTTAGTTAAGTTAGATATTGGTATTCTGTTTTCTATATGTTTTTGAACTATAGTCATTGGTGTTAGTGTTTTTTCTCCAAATATTGCTTTACATATTCTTTTTGATACTCTAGTATGTTCTTTAAAGTCGTTAACATTTTTAAATTTTAGCTTCATATCATTTGTATCTAATTTGATTACATGATGCCCTTTTATATGAGAATATTTAGTCAGCCAGTTTTCTCCTTCCGTTGTTTGTAAAAGTTGATGTACTGGAAGTTGTAAGAGTATTTTTATATCTACTTCTTCATAATTAAAATCAATCAATAAATGATCGAAGGCTTTAAATATGATAGGCATTATTAATGGAAATTCGTTCATGTTGTGAGATTTTTTTGATTTGTCAAAGAAAGGAAGTAGGGGTAACCTTGATGAACCCATAATGATAGATAAGTTTTGAAGTAACATAAGGATATATACTGTCTTAATTTCATCCACAGCAAATAAATTGTATATCCATTTCATCTGTAACCATAGATATTGTTTAGAAGGATTAAGTATTCCTAAACCCCCCTTTTTAATCGGTGTATATAATTGATTGTGAGAGATAAGGAGTCTTTTCTTTTGCCAAATAAATACATAGCCCATTTTCTGAATGGAATTGAAGAATGGTTGTGTTGTGTTGAGTATTCTTACAATACCATACTTTGGAGAGTATCAGAATGTTCCATAGGGTGAATCTGCCTCTTAAAGACAGCCTTCTTTGACTAAATTTATATACTTGATCTTTTATATTTTTCATTAGTTTACTTTGGATTATGTCTCTATGATTTTTTGTATAACGCACATAGAATCCCAGGTAGCGAAATGGATTCTCTGAGAATTTATTATGGTAAGTTAAAACTTTATTTTCCATTAGTATGTTTTCCCACATTTCTATTTTGTTTCCACTTAGTGAAAAGGCTTCTGTTTTATGATTATTAAATTTAGTATTGGATATATTTGAATATCTCTGGAGGTGAGAATTTAATCTTTCAAAATCACTTGGGGAGTCTATTAGAATACATATATCATTGGCATAAACTATTAATTTAACTTGTATATTTTGATCCATGAAGATTTTTGTATATCCTATAAATTGATTATCTTGTATAATAATGTGTTTCTTGTTAATTGTTAAATATAAATAGGCTTATTTGATTAAAAGTTTATCCGGATAATAAAAGTTAACTTTTGGAACAGGTCAATTATTCCATCATAGAGCAATGTTTTCTAATGTGTCCTGAATGTCTGCATTGATAACAGACAGGTGGAGCACCTTTAAATGTGGCAGGGAGGTATCTATCCCAATATTCCATATACAACATACGTTGTAGAGGTTGATACTTGACCTCATTATCATCATTATTAATATCTAATAATACCAAGACTTGACCTTCGAAGAAGCCATCATAACATTTTTTTTATTTCACAAATTTTACCATAACGACGCATAGATTCGAATATATTACCTCTACTAGGGCTGCTTGCTTTTTTGGAATATAACCTAAGTGTACTCTTACCATTTTAGGAGCTGTGTCTAATTTGGTCAACTTGCTAGAGCTGGCCAGTAACTGATCCTTAAAAATAATACCTTCTTGAATGGCCTTACTATTATAGACATTGTCCTCAAAAGTAACTTCAATAAAAACATTATCTCTTAAATCAGTTCCAAAATCATTGAGAGCAGCCACACCGTCAATCTTTCCAATCTGTTTTTCAATGACTCTATACATTTCTAAAAATGTAGTAAATTCTTTTTTGAGGATTTCAAAATGACTGAATTGTCCTTCAAAGTTTGTTGAATGATCTGTTCAGATTTGAAAATACGCAAGTGGTCTTTCAAATGAGCGTCTTCGTAAATTATGATCGGTTGTAGGCCAATGATATCGCCCATAATGTCCTTTTGCATTATTGGGATGGGGACCTTAGCTTTCAGTATCTTTGCAACTTTCTCAGCCCGCGACTCCGTTGGTTCCATTTCAAATGTATTTCCCTTGAAAATTGTTGCCATTACAAGAAGATTTGACTTTATTTATTTCATTTTTTTTTGTTTATATTTGCAATGTATTTCTGTAATGCGTTTAATATAAGTAAAAATCAGTTAATATTTGATGATTTGGTTTTTATTTAAAAAAATGGTAATAATTTATCGTTCAATATCAATTGATTCACATCTCCTAGACGGTATTTTTCGAGTACTTGTTGTGAAGATAGATCGGATATTGTCATTGTCCCATATTCATCTATTTCAAATATACTAAATCCCATCCCACCATAATCTCCAAACACGTAATACTCCCCCTTGCTTAAATACCATGATGCTTACAATATTCGTTCCTGCTATGTACATTATGATATTCACAGCAAATTCGTTAATACCTATACTACCCTTTTTGCATATATCTATACATTCTACATATCTTAATATCGTTGATAGCATTCGGTTGGATTGGGTACCTATGAATGTACTGAATGCTGTCTTGTATTCTTCTACATCATATACTTCTTCTCCGCTTTACTTGTATCTATTGATGTTATCATAACTTATTACATACTCATGAAACATCTTTTCTTCCACTAGATGATAACTATCTAATAGTTCGAGTTGTTGTTCATCATCCATCACATCATCTTCGGTCGTGTAGATCACCATCGTATTGTCAAAGTCATGATTTAAGGTATGTATCTTTATCTCATTGGTGAGTCCGTACATTAAATCTATTCTACTCATAAACACAAAATTAATGTGAGCTGATAAACTTATTCTAGTCATCGTCTCTTCGGTCACTTCGGTAGATAGATCAAAAATGTTGAGCTGCTGACATTACGATTCCACAGTTTGTGATATATATATATATATATTGTGCTATTAATTCACAACATTCGTATGGTAATTGTTTAAAAATATTAGATATAATCTCGGCAAAGATGGGCGAACGTTTCAGAACTGGCCAGCGATTAAATGCTTGTACCTTCCTTCTGTTTAATACGCTCTTTAATTCGTTGATCATTCAGATGTTTTTGGTTGTTTTTGGTGTAAATAGTGTTTATTTATGTGTATATATATCGTGTAAACTTTTATCCGTGTACAAAAGTGTTCCTTAAGCGAAAGAGGAGTCTTTTTTTTTGTATTAAATAAGAGCTTTATTAATTAATTAGAAATTAATTATAAGTTATAATCGCATGATTTGATATATATATATATAAACTATTTCAATTAAATTTAATTTAAAGTTTGACAATAATAATTATATCTGATCTTTTTCCATGTTTTTACAGCATTGCCATTATTCCATTCGTTTTCACCGAGTTTGGCTGCCCAATGAACTGACCATATAGTCTCTAGAGCCGTACTTATTATGATCCTAGTTTTTTCATCTAATTTATCTTCAGTGTTATACGTGATATAATCCCAAATATATTTATATTTTTCTTGGGGGATATTTGTTGTATATAAGACTGTTCTCCAAAAGGCTTGCTTTTTCTGACACGTATAAAACATATGTTTTGTATCTTCATATATATTGCAAAAAGTACAGTTAGGAGAAAGATTAATCGTTGGTTGTTGACTATGTTTTAGGCTACTTGTAGATATTTTATCAATAAGTATGCGCCACCAAATTTCTATACCTTTATGATTCATTTTAGTTTTCCAAAAGGTATCCCATTCTTTTTTTGTCATTTGTATTCTCGGTATTTGCATCAGTGGAGGGTTTCTATGTTGATGTTTTGGTTCTTCAATCTTTCTCCAATATCTCCTTAGTTGGGATGGAGAGGCATCCAGGACATGGACATCTTTTTTCTTATAACATTGATCAGGAAAGCACCATTTGTCAATTGGATATTCAATATTTATTTCATTTGTTTTCACAAATGCTTTTTCACCTATTTCTGGTATCCACTTGATGGCATTAACCATATATGCTGATTCTATTTGACTGAGATTTCTAGATCTGTTAGATGACTTATAGTTAAACATATCTTTTACTAACTTGGTGTCATTGATATTTTCCAATAATGGCTCTGTTAATTTTATACCATTTTTTGTATTTTCTATTAAGGCTAGTTTCAACAGTATATTTTTTATATGTTGAGGATACCAGTCTTCTTCTATTTTCAACTTTGGTAACGATGACATCAGTTTTATCAGATGGTTGATATGAGGGAAGTTCCTTGCCTTAGTTTTGTAAGTATCTGTGTCAAGGAGGATCGGGATTAATGATGACGTTTTTGTATACTCTAATATTAGGTGATTAATATATGGCTGTATATAATTATTATTATCTTTTCTAAATAGTTTCTTTATATATGTCAAATGTAAAGCTTTGTATTGATGAAATACATTAATCATGTTGATACCACCTCTATTTCTTGGAGAACATAATAATAGATATGAAGTTTTAGGGTGGAAAGGTACCAAATATTGATATATTTTTCTTTTTAACTTTGATAACCATTCTTTGTCAATCATTGTCACTCTCATAATATGCCATAATCTAGATAGTATAAGTGAGTTTGTTACTATAGTTCTACCTCTAATTGATAGATGTCTTTGCTGTAGTATATTCAAGTTTATAGTTATCTCATTTTCAATCAAATGTAGAAAATTATTTTTCTGTTCTTCAGATGAATATAATGGATATCCTAGATACGTTATGGCTTGGGTGTTTGTATTATCATGCCAAGGTATTTCATGATCTTTAGCTATTTTTGTCCAGTTTACATGAGTTTTACCTGTCAGTGAGAGAATTGTAGTCTTTTGATAGTTTACTTTAGCATTGCTTGCCATACCATAATTCGACAGTAATTCTTCCATCCGTTCCCATTCCATAGTATCATTTAGGAATACCAATAGATCATCTGCATAGGCTAGACATTTTAGTGGAGGCAAATCGTCCCGAGGTTGAACTTTATTATTATTATTATTATTGTTATTGTTATCTAATATTATACCTTTTAATTGATCATTATTTATAATTGACAGTAACATAGGTTCAAAGGCAATATTAAATAGTAAAGGGGAAATTGGATCACCCTGTCGAAGCCCTCTATTTTGTTTAATTGGAGCAGCTAACCATCCGTTAATAGATAAGTGAATATTGGTTTCAAATAAAAGTGATATTATATTATTAGTCCATGCTTCAGGAAAACTAAATGCTTTCATAACTATCTTCAGATATTCTGGATGAACTCTATCATATGCTTTTTCTTGGTCCAATAAAACCCCTACAGTTGTATCTTCTGTTTCTTTTGAACTTAAGTGGTGCATTATAGTTTGAGTTGTCCACCCATGATCTTCTATTGACCTATTTGGTAAGAATCCTGTTTGGTGTGGATTGATGATCTTAATTAAGCATTTATTAAGACGTCTGGCCATTATTTTTGTAAATATTTTGGCATCCGTGTTAATTAAAGAAAATGGTCTCCAATTTTGTAGTAAGGATTTATCACCTTTCTTGTATAGTAATATCATCTTCGTTTTATTCCACGTGTTAGGATAGATGCCTTTCATTGCATCATCCATTATTTTTTTTTTTTTTTTTGTATGAAAATTAACTTTCTTTATTTAACAATTTTAACAATTTCACATTTTTCTTTAAAATTAAAGGATTTTCAACTAACTATCTAAATGTATGGTATTTTTTCATAAATATACTAAATATAGACTATAAATTACTATCAATCCAGATTAATATTATTATAATATTGGAAGACCTTCCAACTTGCTAAAGCAAAGTCTGTCCTCCATGTTGTTTCTTCAAAGAAATGATGCCAATGTTGTTGCCAAAGTATCAAAAGGATATGTCCTATCAGTACCAAAGTATTGTCATTAACTTTATTAGTACAATTAAAAGTTATAGATGGCCATATATTTTTAAATCTCTCCTGTGGTATATTTTTGGAATGGAGAAAGGCTTTCCAAAATTCCTTTTTCTTTTTGCAATGGAGGATGAAGTGTTGGTCATCTTCGAAGTCAGGACAGAAGAAACAGCGAGGAGTTTGAAACTTGGTTGGTATCATCTGATGTAATCTACAATTTGTTGGTAACTTGTGGATCAAAATTCTCCACCATATTTCTATGGCTTTATGAGGAATATTTAGTTGCCAAAAATTGGTCCAATCAGTCTTAGACATTAATGCACCTGGAATTTGTGACAGAGGAGGATGCTTGACAGGATAGATAGGTGAACCTTGGGAGAACCAATATCTACGCAAGGAACTCGGAGGAGCTTTATGCATAATTAATGGATTGGAAGAGGAGGACAATGAAAACTTCCATTCTTGGAAAATACTGGATTCAGAGTTATTGAAAATAACCTTATTACGTTGAAAGAACCTATTTTTAAGATAAGGGTGAATTTTCAGTTGGTCCAAAAATAGTGAGGATAATATGGCATCGTATTTTATTCGACTACGACTATTACTAGGAGGTATCTCCATAAGATCTTTGGCAAACCAGTTAGCCGGTATCAATCTTTTAATATCTAGAATAGGTTTAGATATCCTAGGTAATTTATTTAGTACTAAGACTCTCCTAAGAGGCAGATATTTAACTGCAGTCAGTGGCCAGTTTGATGTTATTTCTAATGGAGGCAAGAATGATAACATTTTGATCATATGTTTCATCTGCGGTAACTTTTTGAATTTTTTATTAAAATATTGTGGGTCAATAAGAACCGGAATGACAGAAGGTTGTTTAGTGTAATAGTTGATGAATTGTTGAAAGATATCATATAGAAAGTTGGTGTCATTTGGGGTGATCATCTTATTGATATATACCATATGAAGAGCTTTGAACTGATGGTTTATATCAGTTAGATTAATTCCACCTTGATTTTTCGGAGAGCATAGGAAATGGTATGACGGTTTCGGAAAGAAAGGCACAACATATTCATATACTTTTCTTCGAATTGATGATAACCATTTTTCAGGGACTATTGTGACACGTAGGATGTGCCATAAACGAGAAAGGATTAACGAATTAGCTACTATAGCTCTACCTCTAATTGATAAGGATCTTTGCCGTAGTATGTTAATATGATTGGCAAGTTTATTTTCAACTGACCATAAAAAGGTATTAAGCTGTTCTTTACTAGAGTATACTGGATAACCTAGGTAAGTGATGGCCGTTGGGTTTTGCTTGTCATGCCAAGATATTTGGTCTGCTTTAGCTATTTCTTTCCAGACAATATGAGATGCACCTGTTATTGAGAACATAACAGTTTTTTGAAAGTTGACTTTGGCATTGCTGGCTTCACTATACAGCTTTAGGATACCTTTAAGATAATACCACTCTTTTAAATCTCTAATGAATACCATAAGGTCATCTGCATAAGCTAATAACTTGATAGTAACTGGATACTGTTTATTTTCAATTATTTCTATCTTTTGATCAAGTATGGGCACGCCATTGATACTATTTTCACTTAAGATAATGCGTAATAAAGGTTCAAAGGCAATGTTGAACAGTAAAGGTGATATTGGGTCACCTTGACGTAAACCACGTTTTTGATATATTGGAGCAGCCAACCAACCATTTATGGATAAAGATATTTTCGTATTAAAGAAAAGATCAACTAAGCTATTTATCAGAGAGGATGGGAAGTGGAAACACTCTAACACTTTTTGAAGATATAATGGATGAATCCTGTCATATGCTTTTTCTTGGTCTAAAAGTAATCCTATTGAAGTATCTTCAGGATTCGTATTTACAGTATGCTGCATCAGAGTTTGTGTAATCCAGCCATTATCAGAGATCAAACGGTGCGGCATGAAACCAGTTTGATACGGGTTGATAATTTTTGGAAGACAGCAGTTTAATCTATTTGCTACCATTTTTGTAAATAATTTTGCATCGCAATTGATTAGAGACAGCGGACGCCAATTTTGTAAAAGAGTACGATCACCTTTTTTATATAAAAGTACCATTTTGGTTTCTCTCCAAGTAGTGGGTTGTAATCCATTTAAAGCATCATTCATGATCAGAGTAAGAAGCTCCAATAATTTGGGATGCATACTTAGGATGAGTTTGTAAAACTCAAAACCTAGACCATCCAAACCTGGGCTCTTATGAATAGGACTGTGTTTGATGATGTTTATTATATCCTCTTGTAAGATATCAGCAGTTAGAAGGTTTTGATCTTGAGAAGATAGTTTGTTATGATCAGAGATATTGCTGGTTAGGACATTAATGGCAGCAATATCAACATCTTCAGTATTATATAAATCCTTATAGTAACTTCTAGTTTCTTTAATAATGTTTCCTATATCAGTGTGGATAACATTGCTTACTGGATTTTGAATAGCTGTTAAAGTCATCCGTTTAGTTCTGGCTTTTAAGGTATTGAAAAAATATTTATTATTTCTTTCACCTTTATCCGACCAAATAGTGTTGGATCTAATTATTAACTGCTGTGTCTTAACTTTGTATAAATCGTCCAATTGGTGTTCTATTTTCAAAAGTTCTTCGTTGGAGACCGCATTTTGTCTTGCTTCTTGTAAATGTTCAATACTAGATTTATACTTTTTGTTCTTCTCAGAACTATAAAGGATGGTACATATCTTTACTTTTAATTTAATCTTGTCCCATAATAATTGTCTATTGATGGTCTGTAAGTCAATATTATTTACTAGATTATGAAGTGTCTCTGACAGGATGGATTGAAATTCAGTATCATCTAGAAATTGTGGATTAAATCTCCAAGTACCTGGTCCCATTTGAGTCGACTCACTAACATGTAATGACATAGTTAATAGGTGATGATCAGTCCATTCAGAAGGCAAGTAGGCTAGCAGAGTTTTTATTAAATCTCCTTTTATGTCAGGAGAGGCAAAGATATAATCAACAGTGGATCTAGTAGGACCTCTTTTAAAGGTTGACATGGGTTTGTACATACGACCAGAGTCATTAGCGTTAGTAGCAAAAGTATCTATAAAATTAGTTAATAGATGCTGTATCCATGGTTGATGGTCACAGTAGGTATAATGTCGATGGTCATATATATGTATATTGAAATCACCAAGCAATATGTGTTTGTTCGGTAAAGAAGGGGCTATCACCTGTGGATTATTAAGAATATTGTTATAGAAAGGTATTCTATGATCTCGATTTGCTGGAGCATAGATATTAGTTATATAACATAATTGTTGATTATCATCAGTAGAGACAATAGTACCAGCTGTGATTCTTTCATCAAGGCTGATACTTTGGTCTATAATAGTCAATTTAGGATTAAGGCATATAATTGCTGTATATTTAGAAATTAGGCAGCAAGTATTTGGAAAAAGAAACTGTAATGTTTGTATGTCAGATGGAGATAGATGATTATGTCTCGAAGAACCAGTTAATTCTTGTAGGCATAATACGTCAGTTTGAGGATGAATTTGTGAGTGTAAGAATCGAGAGTATTCTTTTTGTGTTTGAGGATGATTAGATTTGAGTACACTACGTGCATTCAAGGAAGATATATTGATTATGGATAATGTCATATTGTATATATATATTTTTTTTTTTTCTTTTTTTTTTTTTTTTTATATAAAATTATAAATATATATATATATATATGTATATTTGCAGTAGTAACAATTACTGAAGCTGATCTTTAGAAGAATCAGTTCCAGTAGAAGCAAGACGTGATTTTCTTCCAGAAGGACTATATCCTATTGTTCGATTAGTTAATGATGTACTTAATGTTGATGAATTTTTGCCTTTATTCATCTCAGAAAGTTTCATTACTAATGTATCATTAGTATTCTTTGACATATGTTGATCTTCGTCCAATTTTGGTTTTTGATCTACATCCATTGTGGTGCGAGAGGTGATTGGAGCATACTTTGAAGCCAAAGACCCACCAAAGATGCCTTGATCATTATCTTGATCATCATCCTCATCATTTATAACCCAATCCATTTTTGTCAAAATGTTCTCTGAAGTAGTTGTATCTTCAGATGGTGTTAATTTGTCAAAAGATTTAGTTTTGTTTTTTGATGAACTATCTTTATTTAAGCCATCTTCTGATTTTTCTTCCTTATCTAAAACCATTACGTTTGCTAATTTAGCGTCATCTACTTTTCCTTGTTTGTCTGTCTTTTTCTTTTCAACATTATTTTTAGTAGTACTTTGACCTTCTTTAACCTTTTCATATTGGCTCAATTCCTTTTGGAAATCAGCTTCTTTCATTTTACAGAATCTTGCTGTATGCCCCTTTTCAAGACATCTGGAACATGTTAATTGTTTCATCATAGGACAATGCTTCCTAATATGTCCTGACTGTCTGCATTGATAACAGACAGGTGGAGCACCTTTAAAGGAGGCAGGAAGGTATCTGTCCCAATACTCCATATACAACATACGTTGTAAAGGTTGATATTTGACCTCATTATCATCATCATTGATATCCAATAATACCGAGACTTGACCTTCGAAGAAACCATCATACAACATTTTTTTTATTTCACAAATTTTACCATAACGACGCATGGATTCGAATATTCCCTCTACTAGGGCTGCTTGCTTTTTTGGGACATAACTTAAATGTACTCTTACCATTTTAGGAGCTGTGTCTGATTTGGTCAACTTGCTAGGGCTGGCCTTGTAATTGACTTCCTTAAAAATAATACCTTCTTGGATAGCCTTACTATTATGGTCGTTGTCCATAAAAGTAACTTCAATAAAGATATTACCTCTCAAATTAGTTCCAAACTTATTGAGAGCAATCACACCGTCGATCTTTCCAATCTGTTTTTCAATGACTCTATACATTTCTGAAAATGTAGCAAATTCTTTTTTGGGGATTTCGAAAATGACTGAATTGTCCTCCAAAGTTTGTTGAATGATCTGTTCAGATTTGAAAATACGTAAATGATCTTTCAAATGAACGTCTTCATATATTACGACCGGTTGTAGGTCAATTCTATCACCCATGATGTCTTTCTGCATCATTGGGGTAGGAACCTTAGCTTTCAGTCCCTTTGCAACCTTCTGAGCCCATGACTCCGTTGGCTCCATTTCTAAAGCATTTCCCCTGGAAATTGTCATTTCAAGAGAATTTGACTTATTTACTTATATTTATGTTTTAATATGTTTCTATAACGTGTTTAATATAAGTAAAAGGTGTTTCTTCACTGTTAATGCTTTGTTGTTTGGTTGGTTATTGTGTTAGAAGTATTTATTTGAGTATGTCTATAACGCGTAAACTTTTATCCGAGTACAAAAGTATTCTTTAAACGAAAGAGAGTTTTGGGAGAACCAATATCTACGCAAGGAACTCGGAGGAGCTTTATGCATAATTAATGGATTGGAAGAGGAGGACAATGAAAACTTCCATTCTTGGAAAATACTGGATTCAGAGTTATTGAAAATAACCTTATTACGTTGAAAGAACCTATTTTTAAGATAAGGGTGAATTTTCAGTTGGTCCAAAAATAGTGAGGATAATATGGCATCGTATTTTATTCGACTACGACTATTACTAGGAGGTGTCTCCATAAGATCTTTGGCAAACCAGTTAGCCGGTATCAATCTTTTAATATCTAGAATAGGTTTAGATATCCTAGGTAATTCATTTAGTACTAAGGCTCTCCTAAGAGGCAGATATTTAACTGCAGTCAGTGGCCAGTTTGATGTTATTTCTAATGGAGGCAAGAATGATAACATTTTGATCATATGTTTCATCTGCGGTAACTTTTTGAATTTTTTATTAAAATATTGTGGGTCAATAAGAACCGGAATGACAGAAGGTTGTTTAGTGTAATAGTTGATGAATTGTTGAAAGATATCATATAGAAAGTTGGTGTCATTTGGGGTGATCATCTTATTGATATATACCATATGAAGAGCTTTGAACTGATGGTTTATATCAGTTAGATTAATTCCACCTTGATTTTTCGGAGAGCATAGGAAATGGTATGACGGTTTCGGAAAGAAAGGCACAACATTCTGAGGAACTTTAAATTGAGCCCCTCTGGCCACTTTCTGTGCCCATGTCATGGTTGTACCTCCATTACCAACATCCGTTGGTGGTTTGGCTATTTCCATTCGTAAATACTAATGTATTTCGGATAGAATAATAGAACTATTTGTATTGCTTGTTGGTTTTCTTTTTTTTTTTTAAAAAAAAAGATTTTACTTTTATGTAATTTAATGATATAATTCGCGTAAATATTTATCCGGTTTAGATAGTGGGCTTTAAGCGAAAGAGAGTGCTGCGAAAGAGAGTTTGAAAGAGAGTTTATTATTAAAATGGGATAATAAAAAAAAAATTAAAATATTATCTATTACATTTTTTTTAGAGATAAAAAATTTTGCTTAAGAAAATGTAATAACGTAATTAACAAATGAATATGAAAAGCAAAAATATGAAAAGCAAATAATCAAAAATGATAAAAATATAGGCAATTATGTAAATACATATTTGGAATATATATTCCTTATATAGAATACCTACATTCCATATACTATAAATGGATTTTGCTAATTTATATACAATTATTTATTTTTTTAAAAATATACTGATTCCTGATAAAATAAAAGCTAATAATAATTTTTTATTATTTTCAAAGTTCAATTACTAGAAATTACTCTTTATAGTAAGCAATATTTATGAATACTATATAAGGAATATATATTCCAAATATGTATTTACATAATTGCCTATATTTTTATCATTTTTGATTATTTGCTTTTTATATTTTCGCTTTTCATATTCATTTGTTAATTACGTTATTACATTTTCTTAAACAAAATTTTTTATTTTTAAAGAAAAAATGTAATAGATAATATTTTAAATTTTTTATTATCCTAATTTAATGCAAAAAAAAATTTTTTATTATCCGGATAATTGTTTAAGCAAATAAATCTAATAAAATACTCTCTTTCGCTTAAAGAATACTTTTGTACTCGGATAAAAGTTTACGCGTTATAGACTTACTCAAATAAATACTTCTAACACAATAACCAACCAAACAACAAAGCATTAACAGTGAAGAAACACTTTTTACTTATATTAAACACGTTATAGAAACATATTAAAACATAAAAATAAGTAAATAAGTCAAATTCTCTTGAAATGACAATTTCCAGGGGAAATGCTTTAGAAATGGAGCCAACGGAGTCATGGGCTCAGAAGGTTGCAAAGGGACTGAAAGCTAAGGTTCCTACCCCAATGATGCAGAAAGACATCATGGGTGATAGAATTGACCTACAACCGGTCGTAATATATGAAGACGTTCATTTGAAAGATCATTTACTTTTTTTTTTTGTATGAAAATTAGATTTTTATTTAGAGCTTGTAAAAGAAATTTAAAAAGAGAATTTTTTTTTTTTTTATCTATCTATAATGTTTTTATCATAAGATGATATTAAGAGATATAAACTAGATAATCCATGATCTGTACGCCATTGCTTGTCTTCAAATACTTTATTTCAATGTTGTCGCCATAAGATCTCCAGGATCATACCTATATTATTATAAGTTTTCAAATCCAGTTTGAAAGACTTAGACATTGTAATTATATCCCATACTTCCGTAGTGGATTGGATTTTTGACTTTATGGAAAATAGACTTGCTTGCCAAAATTCTTTTTTCTTTTTACAATTTAAAAGAAAGTGATAATCAGTTTCCACTTCCTCACAAAATTTGCATTTCAACTGGTTTCTTGGGGTTTTATATATCATATGCAAACGAGCCTTAGACGGTAGCTTACATATGAGGAATCTCCACCACATTTCAATTGCTTTATGAGGAATGTCAAGCTTCCAAAACATTTTCCATTGAGACTTATTTAGTTGTGACCCTATGCTTGGCATTAGAGGCACTCTATTTTCTTTATATGCTGGAGGTCCAATATATAATTGCCATTTTCTATATATTGCTGGTTTCAACTTATAAATATGGATCGATTTATTATCCTCTAAGGTAAGATGCCAGTCTTTAAGACCAATATAATCAGAATGTAACCTTTGACTAAAGTCTGCATTGTTTAACTTTGTAAGAGGCTCGAGCCAAGGTTGCCATTGATGTTTGGTTTGTTCAAAATTTAGCATATAGTCTATGAATTTTCCATCAATTTTACCTTTTTTCATTTGTGCACCTCGCCAATGGATTGTTAGGTGAGTGTTTATGGATTTATATTGCACTGCACTATATAATAAATATTGTTTCCATTTCGTATATTGTATAAAAGGTGTACTGCTCTTATTAGGGGCAATTGCAAGATTCAGAGGGACGTTTAAAAGTTGATCTATTGGCCATGAATTACTAATGGTAATGGTAGGTAACTTTGAAACTAGCTTTGTCAGTAGATACATGTGTGGTATTTTCTCTAGTTGCTTTTTATAATTTTCAGGCTGTAGGAAGAAAGGTATAGATGAAGAAATTTCAGCATAAAAAGAGAGATAGGAACTAAGGATATTACATATGTAGTCTGTTGAAGAAGAGTCTATCAGTTTACTAAAGAATATTAGCTGAAGAGCATCATACTGATGAAATATATTAATTAAATTGACACCACCTTTTGATTTAGGTTGACAGAGAAAATCATAAGATGGTTTTGGATTAAACGGGACAATATAATTATATATTTTAGATTTGATTTTCAATAACCATGAATGAGGAACAGGAGTTACACGCAGTATATGCCATAGTCGAGATAATATCAACGAATTGGCTACAAGAGCTCTTCCTCTAATGGACAGGTTTCTTACTTTCAATATGTTTATATGAGTATCAATCTTTTTTTCCAATGTTTCTAAAAAGAGATTTCGTTGTTTTGAAGAAGAATATAGAGGATAGCCAAGATAGGTAACTGACGATGATGAAGATTTATCATGCTAATTAATGCCATAGTCTTTAGCTATATCTATCCAATGTTCATGAGCTTGACCGGTAACTGAAAACATAACTGTCTTATTCAGATTAATCTTTGCATTACTAGCTTTATTATAAATTCCAAAAATTTCTAGGAGGTACTTCCACTCATGTTGATTTTTCACAAATACTAGAAGATCATCAGCATATGCAAGCAATACTAATCGTTCTCTATTTTCATTTATATCTAGTAGGTGCTGATGATGTGGTGATAATCCATGTAAGTATTTTTCTGATAATAATGTACGCAATAAAGGTTCAAATGCCAAGTTAAAAAGAAGAGGAGAAAGAGGGTCACCTTGTCTTAAGCCACGATTTTGCTTCAGAGGAGCTGATAGCCATCCATTAGCAGAAATGTGTATTTTCGTTTCAAAAAAGAGATCCACAATAACATTTATCCACGTTATAGGGAAACCAAATTTTTCCAAGACCTTTCTCAAATAGGTAGGATTGACACGATCATATGCCTTTTCTTGGTCAAGCAAAACACCAATAGAAGTATTATTGGGTTCACAGTTTGAGATATGGGACATAATGGTTTGAGTAGCCCAGCCATGATCTGATATCAATCTATTCGGTAGGAAGCCTACTTGATATGGATTGATTAGATTAGATATGAAAGAGTTTAGCCTGTTGGTCATTAACTTGGTAAATATTTTTGCATCAGCATTAATTAAGGATAAAGGTCTCCAGTTAGCTAATAATGATCGGTCACCTTTTTTATGTAATAATATCATTTTGGTTTCCTTCCATGACAAGGGGATTAAACCTTGAATGGCATCATTGATTATATCAAGAAGGAAATCTATGAATTTTGGATTATTATTTACTAAAAGTTTATATAATTCAAAACCTAATCCATCTAGACCTGGACTTTTGTTATTAGGACTGTGGTTAATAATATCTATCAGATCTTTGCGAGTAATACGTGAACACAGTTTTGTTTGATTTATGGAACTTACTGTAGCTGAATCAGGTATATTGGCTAATAGTCTATCTATCGCATTATCTTCTACCTTTTCATCTTTGTATAATTCAGAGTAGAAACTTCGAATTTCCTTGATGATATCATTATTGCTGGTATAGATATTATTATTAGCTGGATCTTTAATGATTGTGATATTATTTTTAACGGATCTTGTTTTAAGGATGTTGTAGAAATATTTGTTATTCCTTTCTCCATTTTCAACCCAATTGGTATTTGATCTAATTATTAATTGTCTGGTCTTGATATTGTACAATTCATCCAACTGATTTTCAATATTTATGACTTCATCCATATTTTTGCTATTGTTTCTTTTTTCTTGTAAACATTTTATGGTATCTTTAAACTGTTTATTCTTAATTGAAGTGTATTTACATGTGAACTGCTTGATTTTTATTTTTAGAGCGTCCCATTGTAATTGTTTATTCGATACTGCATCATCAATGTTGTCTATATGACGATTTATCAACTCGTTGACTAATTTAATATATCCTGAATCATTTACTAAAAGAGGATTGAATCTCCAAGTTCCAGGTCCAGTACTATTTGACTTATTTAGAGATATTGTGCATGATAACATGTAGTGATCTGTCCATTTATTAGGGATGTAACTGATCTGTTGGTTAGAGATGTTATCAATGTTTTCTGTAGTGAATATATAATCAATTGTGGAATATTTGTTACCTTGTTTAAAGGTGGGTTGAGGGGTATAAATATTTCCTACATTATGATCTTTATATTTGAAAATATCTTTATAAGCTGGATTGATAAAATCATGCCATTTAGCAAATTGATGATGAGAGAAGGAATTGTCATACATATGTAAGTTAAGATCTCCTAGTATGAAGTGTTTATCAGGGAGCGTAGGATTAGTTAACTGTGTATTAGTCATTATATTATCATAGAAATTAGGTTTTAGAGAATCAGTTGCTGGTCCATAAATGTTAGTAATAGAGCACACTGGTTGATCTGTGGTACTATCTATGACAGTGGCTGAAGTTATTCTTTCATCTATACTAATCGATTGATCCATTAATGTTAAATTTTTATTGATGCATATAATAGCTGTATGTTGAGAGTAAAGAGCGTTCATATTAGGAAATATATAATTTAAATGAGAGATATCAGAATCAGTAAGGTGAGGATTATTTGATTTTTGTAATTCTTGTAAGCATAAAACATCTATGTTAGGGTGTAAGTGGGATCGAAGGAAATATGGAAATTCTTTACGGGATTGGTTGTTGTTTGTTTTGAAAATGCTTCTAGCATTTAAGGTGGCGATATTGATGTGTGTAATAGTCATAATATTATATAGATTTTTTTTTTTTTTTTATAAAAATTATTATTTTATTTTAACCGAGATATACTCAGTTACAGGAGGATGATACGGCTGTATCCAGACGAGATTTTCTTGTCATTGTAGTGTTCTTCCGTAAAATGGAGGATGAAGAAGCGTTTATATTTTTCTTGGTAGATAAACCCATCATGGTTTTTGTATTAGAAATTATTTTTTCATTTTTTTTAATACTGGTTTCATTTTCAGGTTTATCTTCATCCATAGTTGTTCTTATTGAGGTTGGGGCATATTTGGAAGCCAAGGAACCGTCACGGAAATCAACTGGGTTCACTTTATCTTCATCAATTATATCTACCTCCATAGGGATATTAGCATCCATGATATTATTATCTTTGGTTTTATTAGTGCTGATAACTCCAATAATTATATCATTGGATATATCATCATTGTCATTAATAATCATATCTGAGTCCTTGGGTTTGCTTTGTACCCTTTCATTTTTTCCCTCAGTTTGATTTATTGTAAGAGAAGCACTTACTATTTTGTCTTCCTTACTTTCTTTTACCACCATAGTAGATTCCAAGCCTTTTTTGAAACTCATTTCTTTTTCTTTTCTTTTTTTTTCTTGTTCCTTCATTAACTTTTCATACTGGTTTAACGAATTGGCAAAATCTTCATCTTTCATTTTGCAATATCTAGCTGTATGTCCTTTTTCTGAACATCTTCTACATGTCATATTTTTAATGACTGGACAGTCCTTTTTAATATGACCAGTCTTTCTGCACTGGTAGCAGATTGCCTCTGCACCCTTATATTCTGCTGGAACATATCTATCCCAGGTATGAAGATAGAGCATGCGCTGAAGTGGCACATGCTTGTTTGTTTCCTCGTCATCATTAAGATCAAGGAGAGCAGAAATTTGACCTTCAAAGAAACCACCATGAAGTCTCTTTTTAATTTCATATACCTTCCCATATATACTGAGAGATGATACTAAGCCTGGCACAAGTTCATCATGAGTTACTCCAGGTACATAATTAAGGAAAATACGAGTCATCTTAGGTGGACAACTCGAATTATTAATATGTGCTGGTGTAGCCTTAAAATTCATTTCATTTACTATGATTCCTTCAGCAATAGCGACATTAGCATCTTCGTCTTTTTCAAAGGTTACTTCTACAAGGATGTTACCTTTTAAATTTCCAAATTGGGAGATTGGTACTACCCGAATAATGGGACCAATTTGAGTTTGAATTAATCTATACAAATTAGTTAACGAGGTGAATTCCCCTTTTGGGACTTCAAATAAAACAGAGTTGTCTTGAAGAGATGACTGAATAAGTTCTTCAGCCCTAGTGATTCTTAACTGCTCCTTTAATTGTTCATTTTAATAGATTGTCTCTATGATATAGACAATCTTTTCACCTGACGTATCCATGTTCTGCATACGATGAGGAATTTTGACATTTCTGCCACCTGCTACTTTAGATGCCCAAGATTCTGACATTTTATTCGAATTCAGGTTAATATTTTTGTTTGTAGATTCAGACATTACCTACTTTGAGAATGGTTAATGTCAATGAATTCTACTATTAATTAAGTGGTTTTAAGTTTTTTTCTTTATGCGATACAGTAGTGTATTAAGTAAGAAAAGAAAGTAAATTGGTTAAAAGTTTATCCGAAAATAAATAGTGATCTATATGCGGAAGATCTTATAAAGCTTGTTTGATTCATTGCCTCCTTTTTTCTGTAAATTTTATTTTTCTTAGCTAAATAAAGCTTGTACATTACAAAAAATAATAATAATACAGACAATCATGAAGTTAAGTAGATATGACGTCATCTTGTGGCTGCTTTTTGTTTAGAAAAATTATGGAAAGTTGTTGATTGGTTGTTACTATATGTGGCTTAATAATAAAAAAAATACAATTCTGGAATTTTATCTCTTTCTTTTGAATTTTATTAAATTTACCATGGTTAGGTATACATATAGTATATGTTACTATATTACTATTGATTTTGCTAAAGTTAGTCTTATTTAATTTTACTTGTTTTAGTTTTCAATGTGAGGGCTGTGGGGATATTATTAAAAAACCAAAATGTAAACAACATCAACAACGTTGCCACTCTCCTTTCACTTGTATTGATTGCCATCAAACCTTTCCAGGTAATTCTTTTCAACCTCATAATCAATGTATGACTGAAAGCGAGAAATATCAAAAGGGTTATAAACCACCTACAGTAAGTTTTAAAATGTTTCAAACATAATTTTTGACTGACATATTTATATTTTTATCTTTAGAATAAACGAAAACAAAACGCTAATGGGAACTTTACTAATAATAACAATGGGTCAGCAATACAAAAATTAACTGATTCTAATAAAATCCAACCAGTTAGCATTATAGAACAATTAAAACAAAAGCAATTAGAAAATAACAAACGTTCACACTATGATGATAAAGAAGAATTGTCGAATTCAGCAACACAACAGAAAAAGGTCAAAAAAGAAAAGAAGGAAAAAAATAAAAAAATTAAATTGTCTGAATGGTCAAATGAAGACTTAGACACTAATGAAGACAGACAAATTAAATTAGCTTTAGAGTATATACTGAAAAAGGAAAAGGTATTGGCAATGAATATTAACTTATAACATTATTGCTAATAATTTTTAATGATAAATTTACTTTATTCAATTAGAAATCCTGCTCAATTGAAACTTTACGTAATAATGTTGTATCTTTAATTGTATCTCACCCAAAATCATCCAAATCTTCTACTAGTTATTGCACAAGATTTGACCAGCTAGTAGGATTATCATTTAATTCCAAAAAAGACAAAATTACATTTTCTTATTTGAAGAACTAACTAAAATAAAATTAAATTTTAGAAAATATCATCTATATTCTATTTTATTATACTATTATATATATAGATGAGTTATTACCATTTCACTATCTATTATTATGTCTAATATTTTCAGATTGGTAGTAAAGATATACCATCCACTTCAAAACCTCTAACCATTCTGATTATATTATTTATAGCATATTATAGTTTGCTTTAACTTGTTAGCTGACTAAGATTATTTTAAACTTATTATGACTATGAATTAAGATCTTTAATATTTATATGTAAAACATTTTCTTAGTATGCATTTATTTTGTTTTCTATCCCCGCCCTCCTTTTATGTGACATAGAATATAAATTTTATTTTATATGTTTTCAAACAAATTTCCTTTCTTCTTTTTTTTTTTTTTTTTTTCAAAAAATAGTATAATTCTATTAGTTATGTCAAGCTTTCATTCAGATGACTTTGATAGTAATTGGAATGATGCTTCCTCTAGTTTTCAAGATCTACTTATGGAAAATGTTAATCAAATGGAATCCTCTTCTGTAATAATTATTATATATTGTATATTATTATTTTTTCTGACTTGACCTTAAACATATACTTATAATAATTTTAATGAATAGATAGTAGATACAAGGTATAAAAAAAAGCAAAAAAGATGCTTTAATCACGAAGGTTTTCAAATAC
Source organism: Cunninghamella bertholletiae (assembly GCA_037043795.1). NCBI lineage: Eukaryota > Fungi > Mucoromycota > Mucoromycetes > Mucorales > Cunninghamellaceae > Cunninghamella > Cunninghamella bertholletiae. The sequence continues at coordinate 5,315,342 of JAZGVP010000001.1, forward strand.
ATCATGATGAACTTACTTCACAATCAACATGTAATAATGAAACTATTGATTTTATACAAGGGTCATTATCAGACAGTACGAACCTTTTACACAATGATGATAAGTACAATATAGAAACTAAGAAAACAAATGTAAATTCTATTGTTAATGGTCATTATCAGAATGCACAGTCTACTCAATTAGTAACTGAACAATATGATGATGATATATGGCTGGAATTTGAAGACATAAACATACCTGAAGAATTAATAAAGGAGAATAAAAAAGAAACATGTGTAAGTATAAAAGAAAACAATGTAAAGGAACAAGTAAAAACCCAATTAAAAACATTGGAGTGGATTGATAATACTTTACAAAAATTTGGTGGATTTAAAACAGCCGGATCCAAAAAAGAAATTAAACCAAGTGATTCAGCTTTAAAGATTGCTAATGAAGACGCCTTTTGTTTATTATCATCTCAATCTTCCCAGCCTTTATCACCATTTACATCTATTTCACAAAATAAATTCCAGCAAAATATGAACTTCCCTTCTAAAACATATGGTTCTGGATTTACTACTGGTCGCGGTATTCACCTTAATGAACCAAGCAAAGAAGCAAAAAAAATGGCCAATGATTTATTTTTTTCCAATCCAATAGAGCTTTCACAACATCAACCAAGCACTGAAGTAAAGGAACCTATTAATGCAAAACAAACAAAGCAGACACACGTATATATTGATAGTGTTTTACCGTCATCAGAACTCACACTTTTACAGCATGATAATCTTATTGAAAAATATGGAGGGTTTTTTAAAGCTAATGGAAAAAAAAAAATACGTGTATCTGAAACAGCTAAGGCTAAGGCATTAGAGTCCTTTCATGTAAATACATCAGAAGAGTATATAAATAATAATAATGATATAACGACTACAAATTTATCCACCCATTGTCTTTATGAAAAAAAAGTTCCAAGCATAGCACTTGTATCAGAATTAAATAATCAAGAATCCCTAAATATTGTTACACAAAACAATAGTACACATGATAGTCTATTACTTCCAATATCTAACATAAATAATAAGCTATCTCAACAACAATGTAAAGATAGCATAGAAGACATTATTCCACCAAAAGTTTTAGACTCACCTTTTCAATTAACAACAACAAATCATTTACATCAGCAACGGAAAAGTCGTACTTCAACATGCCAATATAAAATAAAACCATTTAAATCTCCAGCAGTTGATTTAAACTTAATTAAGATAGGATTAGAAAAATCTAATAGAAATAACAAGAGTAATAAAGACATGAATTTGAATGAAATATGTCACAATGAATCTAAAAAACCTTCAGTGTTTGATATAAACCGTAATACAAATAATATTAATATTAGCTATTAGATTTAAACGAAATTATTATTGTTTATTTCATTACTAATAATGTTATTATTATGTTAGCTATTGGATGTAGACGACCATTACACACCTTAGGAGCATTAAAAAATTATACCAATACTGAATTAGTTTCTATGGGCATGTAAGTAGATAAGATGCATTTTATATTATATTATCATAGTTAATTCTATTTTTTTTAAAAAAGTCCTAGAGAAATAATATTTTCAACGCCTCTGACATCCCGATCATTATATATAGACACAAATTGGAATGTAACTAATGCCAAAGAAGAGATAATAAAAAGAGGTGCGCTAGCACATTTAATACCTAAAGGATGGGTCGAACACCATTACGGATGGATTGTATGGAAACTAACGAGAAGAATATGTATGTTTCCTCAGTTTATGAATGATTGGTGGCATCCCGATTATATTATTAATCAATTATTATATAGGTAATCTACATAATTTTTCAAAATCAAAATATTATATATTCATTATTATATACATTTCAACATTTAATGCATGATTATTTAGATACGAACGTGAAATTAATTTGGGACATCGACCTATTCTCAAGAAAATTATGGAGCAAGATGATGTTTCGACAAAACATATGGTATTGATGGTAGCAGACATTGTCTCTATGACTGATTCAAATGGGATCTCATCGAATTATAATCGTAATAAATTTTAATATTAATTATTATATTAATGGTCTATAAATCTGATCTATCTAATCTAATTTAATCTGATTTTTTTTAAAAAAAAATTAGCAAAACATAGATATCAGTTACTATTAACTGATGGATGGTACGCTATATCAACTTCAATGGATGTGCGAATGGAGAAAGCAATTAGAAAAGGAAAACTTTGTATTGGTCATAAGATATCAATAACTGGTGCTCAGGTATGTTATTTATTATAAGCTTCATAAAAGTTAATAAATAAAAATAGTTAAACACCAAAAAAAAAAAAGGGAGAGAAAGTGAAACTTTATTCAATATGCTAATTAAAATATCTTAGTTAATTGGTGATAAATCACCTTCGCAGCCATTAGATCTAACATTTATTGATTATGAGAATATGACTATCAGAACTTCAATAGGATTATTAATATCATCAAACAGCAGCTGCAAATGTCCTTGGTATACAAAATTAGGCTATCAACCTAATTACCGACGAAACAAACCCAAACGCAAATTAGAATCAATTCATGAAGATGGTGGACTTATTACTATGTTGGATTTTGTAATTTGTAAAAAATACCCTATGCTTTATATAGAAACATTAGACAATGGTATGGTTAGAGTACGTAATAGCCGTGAAGAGGAATCTATACGATGGAAAGTGCGATCATCTGAACAACGCCAAGTATCTAGTTATTTTCGACTTCGATTATGTGATCTTCCTAACCAAAATATGGCAATAAATCCTATGGTAACAGCAACACTTTTGGTTTCACAAGCTTCAGAAATAATGTATATGGATTTAATGGAAGGACAATATTATCGTGTATATTTTTTACAGCCTTATAAACCAAAAAATAATAAATACTATGGAAAACTTCATTTAAAGACTTCTTTCCAAACAAAATGGCAACTTTTGCCTCAGCTTCAGCCTTTAAATATGCTTACGTATCCTTTCCGTACCATAACTGCCTGTGCATCAATAATAAATAATAGTAACAATGACAAAAAGCTAATAGATATGGATATCGTTGTATATATTTTATGTAAGTTTATAAATTAACTTAATGACGATGGTGATGATTATTAAATAATGATAAAATATACTATATGAAATAGATGCACAACCTTTATTAAGTAGGAAGCAGTCTGATGGTAGTGTAATTTGGTGTCAAACAATTTTAGTAACAGATGCTTCAAAGCAACTATGCCAGATCACTTTACAGTCTCTTTTGAAACCTATACAGAGTTTTAAAGATCAAGTAAGATAAAAAAGTTTATTAATATTATGATTAATACAGATTAAACGAAATAGATTAAAAAAGCTGATGCTATTAATTTCATTAAATAAAGGTTATTGGCTTAGTGAATGTATGGTATGATATGTACGATGCAAAATTTGACGTTATCCATATGAAAACAAGTTATGAAACTGAAATATGTACTAAACCTACTGGAAGGTCTATGCTATATATGCAAACAGCAATAGAGGAATTGAAGCAATGGGCACAAAGGTAATATTATTCATATGATTATTAGTAAAACAGAAACTAATATATTATTTATTTATTAAATTAGTACACAAAATGAATTGATGGAACTACGTCAACAGGTAGATAAGCTGGTTAAGCATTAATGTACATATTTAAATATTAATAAAAGCTAATTCACGTTGCAATATTACAAATATCTGAACCTTGTAAATTTCTGAGTTTACTGAATTAAATAGTTTTAGTGATTTAAAAATGATTAGTGTATGTCTGTATAAAATAGTTTAAAGTCGACTTTCATCAACATACACTACCTGTCATACAGTAAACAGATGTCCATTAGTGTAGTTTTTATATTATTACAGTGAATAAAAAAAATTATTTTTATCTTATCATATATACTGAAAATCATATCATACTTAATATATGATACTACTAAACTCAGTTTTCTTTTTTTTATTTTATTTAAGTATTCTTTGTCAAAAAAGCTATAGTATTAGAAAAAAAATATTGGTAGGTAGTAATAATACGAGTAATATTTTATTCATATTGATATATAAGCAAATATATCCACTAGAGTAGATTTATTACTTTTTAAGCAATAATTTGCAATTCCTGTTTACGATCCTTTGCATAAATATTTTTGTATCTATCATATATCCCTATTAACTCTTTAATATATTCTTTTTGAACAGCCATGATTTGTTCTTTAGTTGGCGATAAATGTTTATTCTTCACTCGAGGCACTTTAACAGGATTTCCAACTATAATTCCATAATATTTATTAATAGTGATTTATGCACATATACCTTATTAAAATATTTACCTATACAATAAATCGGTTTTCTAAATGGTAATAATCCAATATCATCTAAATAAACAACCGATATTAATAATTCTGATATTATTAGTATGACCTTTTTTGTTTATTACTTACAGTTAAAAATCCCACGAGCATAAAAAAGTGGAAAAGTAAATCCAAACCATTTCTTTATATTCTTCTGTAAAGTAGACAACATGGTTGATTTAGTAGAATATTGCTGATATAAATCCGTTTCACCAAAGCAAAAAACAGGAACAAGATCGACTTGTTGTTCAATAGCTAGCTTTACAAAACCTAATCGCTTTTCCAATATAATATCATTTGTACCTGGAAAAGCACTCATAGCCTCTTGAGCCCCTCCTACAATTATTGTAATTGAATTACCTGGTACTGAAGTCAATACATACTCGCAAGATTTTTTTGATACAGAACAAAAACCCATTGATAATAATAAATCGCGATAAAGGGGGAGTTTAAATAAAGCAGGTAACACCATCAAATGTGGTGTAATGCCAGGAAAAAGACTTGAAAAACCACTTCCTTCAGTTGCGAACATTGATACAGCACCAAAAGATAAAATTCCATGCGGGTGATAACTATAAATAAATAAAAAATTATATATGAAACAACAAATAAACATTACTAAAATATATATTACATCAACAATTGGAATGTAATTTTATTACCCAAATATATATCTATTTTGAGGATTTAAGTTCGTTTCCTTAATAATTTGGATAGGGAAGTATTCCGACATGTATTTCCATAACGTCCAATTTCGTACCCAAAAGCTTCTTCTGCCACCTTTTTCATGTGTAGTATCAAAAAATACATATATAAGATAAATACTTATTATACTCCAAAAATAATATTGGCTACATAAGAATAAAAAAAAGCTTGCTGTAGAAAATATCATTGTTACCCATATTATTACTGATAACATTTGTAAACGTCGTCGTAAAGGTATATAAATTGAGGCAGTATTACTGTTGTTGTTATCATTATTAGTTGAAACGTTCATTTTTCTTATTTTTTACTATTAAAATACAATAATAACCAAAAGAGAGTTGAGAACATAGAGAATATTTTTTGCTTATGTTATGTTTATATAAACAAAAATATCATGAAACAAATTTATTGTTTTTTATGGAAAAAAAAAGGGGTAATTAATTTCCTAATTGGAGTTCGCTTTCGCATCTAAATTGATATTTTCATTGAAGTTTCCAAAAGTTTCAAATTTATTAACAATTATCGCACAAGTATTAATTTAATGGATATACACACTGATATTATTACCACTTTCATACTGAATATATTTGGTTTTTTCCAATAACTTCAACACTTCAAAATTACTATTAGTATTATGGATTCTAATCACTTATTATATTATTTTGTTTATATACTAATACTCCTTTATTAACTTGTAACTTAATTTACAAAATTTTACTCTTAGTTATGAGAAATGTGTACTATGTAATGATAATTAATATTATTTAATAGTATCATGTTATAAATGATTACCTAGTGGAAAAAAAAAGAAAAAAAATACATATAAAAAGTAGAATGAGAAGTCTATAAAAAAGAAAAAAAATGCAATGATCAATCAAGAGAATATATGCATTTATTTAGATGTAGTTTCATTCTTAGTTTCAGTAGCCTTATTTGCAGATGATAATTGCCATGCAGGAATACCGGGGCGAGTTGAGGTGTTGAAGGCAGCAGATAAACGAGGAGAAAGACCTTCAGTGTTAGGAACTGTAGAAGTTGAAGTAGGGCTGCTGGTAACAGTGGCAGTATTTCCATTAGTTGAAGGGGTAGCAGTGGCAGCACTAATATTATTATTATTATTATTTGATATTTGATCTATTAAAGAACTACCGGTTGAACGACGGCTTAATAAAAGTGATTTAAGTGATTTAATTTCATTTTGAAGATCGTTAAGTACTGCACTTTGAGCATCCTTATTACGATCCAACATCTAAGAAAACAATATAAACATCAATATCATATACTATTCTTAAATACCATTATTTTACCATTATTTACCTTTGGCACTAATTCTTTTAATGAATCAACTTCATCTTTAATTCCTTTGAACTCTTCTTCCCGTTGTTGATCGCTATCTTTTAAATCTTTTAATACAGTTTCTAAACTACCAAGGGATTCTTCAACTTTTTTGGATTGTTCAGATACTGAATTAAGAGCTTCGTTAGTTTGAGATTTAATTTCCTTGAGTGAATCTTCCACTATTTTTGAATATAAATATAATTTAATACTATTTCGTTAGCTTATATTATATTGCTTAATTTTTTTAAATACCATTATCAATACTTACCAGCTTGGAATTGTTCATCTAACTTTTCTTTATCTTCTTCTAGTTCCTTTTTAGTAGGCACTTTGAACCATGGGCCAAATACCCTCTATGTAAATTTTTCGATGACAAATAATTAATATAACCTATTATAATTATAATACTATGTATATTTCACTATTTTTAAAACCTTTCGTTATTACAATAAAATCATGCTATATTACCTTTGCCAATATCCATACTCCATAACTAACACCACCTGCAATAACAGCTGCAATAAATATATCACGCCAATCATATTTGGGACGAGCAGGAACAGGTGGAGGTGTAGAATGTAAAACGACACCATTAGGTTGCACATATTGTCCATTAGAAACAGCTGTTGATGTACTAGTAGAAGGTGCTTTACCACTAGCTCTTGCTAATGCTTCCTCGATTTCTTCTTTAGTCATACCTTTTGATTCTAAGAAGGAGACCTTTTTTGCAAGAGCAGCTGATTGCACTTTAGGATCATTTAAAAAGTTAATGGCAGATTGAATAAGCTCTTCACGCATGTTATTAAATTATATTTATAGTTGTGATAAAGATGAAAGTAAATGAAAAGAAAGAAAGAAAAAAAGGAAGAAGAAAGGAAAGAGAATATGAAAAATAAGAAATATATTGTGTGGGGAATATATGCTGACAAAAGTTATCTTCATATGGGAGATTATTTATTTGTTAACCAATAAAATTCCATTTTAGTTTGAAGTGGCTTTCGCTAATTAAAAATTATTTTCTTACTTTTGTTGGATGGTATATTTCTGGATTAACTTTTTTTTGGTTGTATTAATTTTTGAATTTCATTTTCATAAAGCATCATATTTACATAATATCAAAATTATATAAATATCAAAACTACTTTTATTTTATAACTAATATTTTTTCTTTAATTCATATATCATTATTCATTTTTATTTTTATTTCATTCAATACTACTTTAATGAAACTAAAATTATGATATTAGGATTAAATTAGAAAAAAAAAAATACTAACATAAAACTGGAACTGATTATATATTATAGGTTTTTTGTGTATAGAAACTCCGAGTGCCCACTAATTTGTATAGTAAAAAAAGACTCACGTACAAAAACGAAGTAAAAACCAATGAATGATAATAAAAGAATAAAAATATTAGAAGCAAGTAAAAAAAAAAAAAATACACTGTTTTTTAAAAAGTGCTAGCAAGTTTTCTACTATTAAAAGAAAAAAATCAGTGTTAATTCTTTCCTTATTAGGAAAGTTAAGCTCAACAAGTAGTTCATTTTAATAATCAGTATCTTTAATACTATATATTCTTTATCATTCCAAAATAAGTGATTGCTTTAATATAAATGTTTGTTTGCTTGTTTTATGAAATTTTCCCATTCAAATTTATCAAAGTTAATAATTTAATGATATTTATGATGTTTTTTATTGATTATCATTATTTAAATAAAAATAAGTAAGGAAAGAAGCGAAAAAAAATTATTGTACATAATTTTTTAATCCATTTAAGTAAATTTACGATGTTCATTTATAGTATCACTACCCTATTCTTTGGAAATAGTTATTATAAATATATCATTTTTGTGAAAGCATTTTAAATTATCGCCATAATAAGCTAAGGTCATTATCAAGAAAGATAAGAAAAATAAAGTTCTCAAATATAAAAATTGAATTTAAATTTTTCTTTCGCATTCTCTTTTTTCTTTTTTCCTTTTTTTTTAAAAAAATAAAAATAAAAATAGAGCAAGAATATTAGTATTATTGCTGTTGTTCTAACTAATCATGAATAAACATAGTTCTGTTGATAGTAACGAAGGAAAAAATGACGATTCTTCATTTGTTGGGATTCATACTACAAGATCAACAAAATATTGGTCTTTAAGCAATTTAAAAAACTATTTTCCTAGATATACGTTAAAACAACAAGGTAATAAAACTAAGTATAAGTACATGGCTCATAATAAAAACTAAAAGTTATTTAATAAATTTAAAAATTCAACAGGTGTTATTTACATTGAAGAAAGGCCACACATTTTTGAATGTATATTAATGGGTGTTCAACATGTTTTGGCCATGTTTGGATCAACAGTAATTGGTAAAAAAATTTTTTCATTTCATTTTTTTTCGGAGCTTCTAATAATTCATGTATTTTTCTTTTGTAGCACCAATGCTAATGGGATTGAACACAAATAGTAAATATCAATAATAGTTTTATTTTTCTTTATATTTATACATAATGTTTTCTAATTATTAACATTAATTAACCACAGCGGCATTGTTCTTTTCTGGTATTGGTACTATTGTATTTTATATTGCCACTGGTGGCCGTGTCCCAAGTTATGTTGGTTCATCATTTGCGTTTATAGGTGTAGTAGCATCTTCAACGGGATATGTTTATTCCTCAGGTTCTGGAATGAACCCTCACATAGACGTTGCTGCAGGTGGTATACTTATTTGTGGTATAGTTTATGCTTTCATATCACTGTTGGTTATTTTTTTAGGGTATAAATGGATAGAGTTCTTATTACCTCCAGGTATAATGATTATATATAAATAGTATATAATGGGATATAAGTGCTAATTTGTTATATATATATATATATATATATATATATATATATATATATATTTGTGTATATATATGTGTTCATATAAAGTTGTTACGGGCGCCGTAATTATGACAATTGGAATACATTTAGCAACCTCAGCCTATCAAACAGCTACTACAACTTCTTTTGATGGTTGGATGGCATTTACTACTGTGATGATTATTTCTCTTATTAGCATTTATGCACCCGGAATATTTAAACGAATTCCTATTCTTATCGGTATGATTATTAGTTATTTGATTTATATGGGATGTTCTTTCACTTCAGTTGGTCCAGAAATTGATTACACGGAAGTATACAATGCTCCTTGGTTTGCTGCTCCTTACTTTGTAAGACCTGTCTTTGAAGGTTCAGCAATAAGTATGATAGTTCCCGTATGCGTTGTTTTGGTAGCAGAAAACCTTGGCCATATAAAAGCAGTTAGTGTTATGGCCGATACCTCTTTGGATAAATACATGGGAAGAGCTTTGCTAGGCGACGCTATTGCTACTATTATATCTAGTGCTTGTGGGGGCTCTGGTGTTACTACGTATTCTGAGAATTTGGGAGTTATGGCTGTAACAAATGTCTTTTCTACTGTTATATTTCTTGTAGCAGCAGTTATTGCAATTTTACTTGGATTTATACAAAAATTTGGAGCTGGTAAAGAAGTATAAGTTTAAATTATTTAGATGGCATACTAATGTAAATTATTTATTTATATGGTTAGCTATCCATACTATCCCACCAGGTGTTTTTGGAGGGTTATCCATTATATTATTTAGTTTAATTACCATGTCTGGTGCAAGAATTTGGGTAGAAAATCAAGTTGATTTCAAAGACACACGCAATTTATTAGTAGCAGGCATTCCAGGTTTGTATATTCATAATACAATTATGCATATTTGTTTACTCTAATCTCATTTATTTTTCTGTTTTACAGTTGTTCTTGGAGCATCAATGCAAGGTACTTTAAAATGGGGTAATTTTCAACTTGATGGAATAGGTTTACCAACTTATCTTGCAATTTTACTATATCAAATTTTACGTGGATGGGATGGTTTTTTAGATCTCTATAAAAAATATCAGCATCGTAGATTAAAACAACAAAAAAAAGATGAGGCTTTAAAAAAAGAAGAGGAGCACATTTAATTTATTTAATTATATTATATTATATTATACTATACTTCCTACTTGTAATTTTAATAATTTATATTAATTTTTTAAAAAATAGTTTCTGCATTAGTAAAAATAAAATAAACATAAATCACATATAAAGGATAAATTAAAGGATAAATTATTATCTGAGAACTGAGATTTCCTAAATGGCTATTTTATGACATAAACTACTCATTGGTACTAGATAGGATATTTATGGACCTTTTAATAAGCTATATGAAAAATTATATATTTCTATATTGTATATTTAAACCATCTATAATCATGGTCTATGTAGAGCTTTAATATAAACTAACAAAATGCTATTTTAGTTGGTGATTTATATAATTTTATATATTTGCCCAAAATGGGGACCTTATGACCGTTAAAATTTATTTCGAAAATCGTGGCTCTGAGTGATGTATATCATCTATAATAAGCAATTTAGTTAACATCTATCAATTTGTACTCCAACTACTATGAAATATAATATAATTACTCCTTTATCGCTATAAACTTTTTTAATTATCACTATTAAACCATTTCTCTAATATACACATTTTAAGAGTAATTACTATGTGATTAATAATGTGCTCTGATGTAGTTATACATATACATATATTAACCTATATTAGTGTATTTAGACTATTTAATTCAATTTAAAGTTATAAAAGTTATTTTATCCAGTACGCATTTAAAGTTTTAAGTTTTTAATATATGTATAAATATTCATTTTTATTCCATAGAAGTATATTAGTGCTATAAGTCTAAATTTTCATTGACATTAAAATAAAGTAACCAATTGTCATAGTAAATAGAAATCCAAGAATAGATACAGAGTTTGTAATTTTTGGCTGTTGATTGAGAACTTGGAATGAATGGTATATTACCAGATTAGTGTTGTCAATTTGATCGGTTTCCGTTTGATTGGCCATTTGATATTCTTCTATATTAGATTGCTCATCATCACTTACTTCAACAAGTGGGTATCGCTGACGTGTAAGTTCCACATTTTGTACATTTCCAAAAAAATCAGTGACCTTAACCTTTTTTTTAAAAAATAAAAAAATAAAATTTCAGTCATTATCATTAGTAACATGATAATACCATCATGTGATATACCTTATCTAATGGTCGACGAAATAGGTCAGAACGGATGCCAGGATGTGAAGCAATTTTAACAGGATCGTAGGTTTGAAACTAAATAATAGCATTAATAAACAAACGTATTTCTGTAAATACTCAGATATGCAATATTTGTTTATATATATCTAATATACTTTACTAAATCGTTTAATGTTGCATTGCTAGTCATATCAATTTTTTCCAAGAAATCCAAGTTATAATAAGTAAAGCTATCAATGACAGCCACACCAATATCATAATCAATATGATGAGAATAAGAACTTTCACCAAGTTTACTACTCCCAGTTGCTAATATATTAGGAGAATCAATTTTTTCATACATAGTATTAGCTTGGCAAGTGTCAATCATAAAAAAAATTTCATTATATCTTATACAAAAAGAAAGTCAATAACTTTTATTATTATTGCCACTATTTTTTTTAAAAAACAATTTACCTTTTCTTTTCATACATTTGTTTGAAAGCATCTGCCAAATCATATGCACTTACTTCCTCTGCATCCTGAAATTTTAAAAATTCATCACCTCCATGTCCTGTCATATAAACAAAAATATTTGACCGATCATCAGATAATAGACGCTTAGATCTTGGTGTATCAGGGGAAACACGACCTATTTAATAAAATATTTTAAATGTTTATTACTAAAACAGTATTTTAAGGATGGGTAGTTATTTTACCTGTAAGCATTCGAATAAAATTTTCTACAGTTACTTCATATCCACGATAATCTACCTCAACATTATCACCATAGAGATCTAAAAAGCGAGCAGCATTGTTGTAAACAGTAGCAGGATAAGTATTGCGAGGATTACATGATACATCATCAGCAAGCATAAGAATAATGTTAGAATCAGGAATACCTAATCTTTTGACTGTACGATACATCGATAAAGTATTTGCTATATGTCGATAATTAAACCAAAATCGAGAAGTACATACCTAATGTTCATGTATATATGTATATACAAACATGTTTATATCATAAAATAGTTTTTAATAGAGTGTAATCTTTAATTATATCTATTTATTATTTGCAAAATTAATTAAACGAAGTAGCTATTTTAATAATAAATTTAATTACCAATACAGCCCAATTATTTGTATGGCCACTTTGACTAAAGAAGCCTTCAATTTGATCTTGTGCTGATTGGCATAGATATAATTGAAAATTTACTATTAATAAAAAGAAAAAAGAATGTAGCTTCATAAAATGTAATATTTGGTATATAATTGAATTAAAAATGAAAAGCTAGAAAAAAACTAATTGGAAAAAAAAGAGGAAAATTTATCGTAGTTTAAAAAATCCTGATGATAAAAATATAAAAAATGTAAAAGGAAACTGAGTAAATGTAAGCTGGATCAGAGCATATGTTTTTTCTTCGTTTATTGTTATTTTATTTATTAAAAATAGTACAATTCTATAATAATGATAGTTTTTAAAATCATTATTATTATTAAAAGTAAAAGTTATTTTATTTTTTTAAGTATAAATATTACCAGTATATCATATTTGTACCTTCTATAATTTCGCATTGATTTTGTAATTCAATCACAATAGATTCATTTTTGATATTACATATATTATAATTTTTTATATTATTTTCAGTGATAGTTAGTGCTACAGAAGACTTATTTATAGCTGAATAGGATCCATATAAAAAATCAGATTCAAAATAATCACGCATAAGTTTTAAGTGTTTTAATACAGGAAAGAGTAATATTAAATTTTCTATAAAAGCAAGCGGAGTATATTCTTTTATACCATATATGACTAATCGATTCACAATAGAAGGTGAGGTATAGGATACTGGTATCAGTGAGTTGATTTGATGTTGTTTATGTGTTTTTAAAAGATAGTCCATGGTTGGTACAGATAAAGTTAGATATTCTAAATTAGGTGCCATAATAATTAAATCATAAACTGTCTTCAATGGCTTCTTTATTTCAGTAGATGTGCTATATATAGAGGTTGTGCTTTGATCACTAGTTATCAAATCTTTATGCAACTGTTGGCATTGTGATATGTCCAAATATTTCCAAAATCTATTATCAAAATGCTGTAAAGTATTCTTAGAAACAGCTGTATAAGCTAGACCAAGCCAAGAAAGGTGAATACAATATTTGGCTAATACATTTAGACTAGTAGAAGTAATGTTTGGACACTGACTAATATCTAACTCAGAAACATGAATAGTACGGAATTTAGCTAAAGAAATCAGAGCTTCATCAATGATTTGAGTCTGTTTCAAAGATAAAGAGGAAAGATGATCGCAGTAATGGGTAAGTTGAGCTACTCCCATATTTACTTTAGTTGCATCTAAACGTATTAAGCATAGTTGAGGTAAATGAATGGCCAAATCTAATAGCAGCTGATCTGTCATATGCTCCATATAAGAAATATCCAACGAGGTAAGATGTTTCAATTGCCAATTTAGTTCTTTCTTTGGTAAAGAGTTTAAATTCATAAATTTTGTGTATGATAAATTCAGTGTTGTTAGTTTTGGAGTATACTTGACTATTTTATAAAAAAAATCTTTAGGTACTCTTTCATATAAAGATTCCTCAATAGACGAAAAGTCTAATTCTTGGATAACTTGACTTGTACTTTGCCGAAGGTGCGGTAATTGATCAAGGAATTTTCGAAGCATTGTTAATGAGTCATTGATTGAATGATTATGAAATAATGGTTTCTTCCATAAATAATTAACAATGAAGCTATCCATAGATTTGCATACACATTGCAGTTCTTGAAGCGTTGATTTATTTACATAAGGAACACAAAGTTGAAAGACTTTTATTATCGAATGTCTTTCAGAAATTATATAGGTCTTAAATGGATTAGTGGTTAATGGCTGGAAAAGTGTTGGCCAATTCGTGGAATTATTTGTTAACATATCGTAGTTATTATTAAAAAAAAAAAAAAAAAAAAAAAGGAGGAGAAAAGAAAGTAAATATAGTGTTTAAAGTTTAATTTTCTCCGCAGCTTTTTTTCCTTTGCTCCGGATCAGGTGCACAATGGTGTTTTTGTGTACCCAATGGCATTATCTACTTTTATAACCTGACATTTGCTTGAGTTTCTCGTAAGCAACATTAATTAAATGAAGTATTGCAATAACAAAAGAAATGCTTTTAAAAAAGCTTTCTACAATTAAATTTATTTTATTATAGTATATTAAATGTAGCTACATTATCAATTAGTAATTTAAGTTATGAATTAAACATTTTTACGTTAAATACGTTGTTTATATATTTTCAAAATCTTCATCGAATACTGGTACACCCCAATTTGGTCTAATATATCGCTTAGTATATACCTTAGATATATCATTGATGGTATTTACATCCTCATCTGTTAAATCAATAGTTTGAATATTAGATTGGATACGCTAACAAAAAAACAAAATAAATAAATAATTAATTAAAGTAGCGTCTTTTTTTTAATGTAAATGTTATATATATATAGTCAACTTACAGAAGGTGTAGAAGATTTAGGAATAGTTGACCCTCTCAATGCACCCCAAGATATTATAACTTGAGCTACAGAAACTTGATGTTTTTTAGCAATTTGAATAAGAATGGGATCTTGTAATAATTCACTATTGGATGATCCTAATGGACTATTAATATAGTAATAGAATAGTGCTTAATAAAATTAAAACAACAGTTTTTCATAGTAAATAAATAATCTAATTACCTATATTGTGTAATATGAATGTTTTTTGAAGCACAGTAATCTAGGAGTTTAAATTGGGGGAGATATGCTATATGAGTAGTAAAAAAAGGAAATAAAAGGAGATAAAAGGAAAAAAAAAAATTAGTCTTTTTTTTAGAAAAATAATGAGCATTATAAAATCTATAAAAACTTTACGATGACCCTCAATTTGATTAACAGCAGGAACTATCTTAGCTGAAGCAAGTAAACGTTCTAAATTGTGAATGGAAAAATTGCTTACACCTATCGCTTTAACTTTACCAGTTTCCATCAACTCTTCCATGGCAGCCCAAGTAAGTTCAAATCTACCATTAAGCTCTTCATCAATATCACGTGTACCATCAGGTCTAAGT
Organism: Cunninghamella bertholletiae; assembly: GCA_037043795.1. Classification (NCBI taxonomy): domain Eukaryota; kingdom Fungi; phylum Mucoromycota; class Mucoromycetes; order Mucorales; family Cunninghamellaceae; genus Cunninghamella; species Cunninghamella bertholletiae. The sequence goes on from JAZGVP010000001.1 coordinate 5,331,011, forward strand.
GGTATCAATTCTCCGGAGACAGGTGACAAAGCGACTGGCCAATGGAGCAAATAAAGATCAACGTATCCAATATCTAATAATTCTAATGATCGTTCAAATGCTGGCTTCACATTAACGGGGCGAGCGCTTATAGGAGCAAGCTTAGTTGTGACGAATATATCCTCTCTTTTTAAACCAGCTTCTTTCAATCCATCTCTAATTCCTCTCCCTACCTCACGCTCATTGGCATAACCAGAAGCTGTATCAATGTGACGGTAGCCTGATTTAATAGCTGTTTTGACAGCATTATATCCTGCTTGATCACCATCAGAAATTTGCCAAGTACCTAGTCCTATTGAAGGTATATACGCTCCTGTGTTTCTATTATCATAATCAAATAAATAAGCATAAGTAAATAAATAGCGTTAAAAATCAATTTTATTGACTATCGAAAGCTTACAATTGGTGTACTTTAGGAATAGTTGGCATCAGTATTTATCTTGTAAAGAAAGAAAATTATATAGTGTTTTTATTTGTTTGTCTGTATTATGATAATAAAAAATAAAAGAAAGATAAAAAATATTATTATTGACAACGATATTTATATAAATGAAACAATATACTTATTTAGTCATTTAATTATTTTCAATGCAGTTTTGCTTGTATTACAAATATGTATAAAAAATTTGTAATGAGTCATTTATTTGTATTGGATAAAAATCGTTTTAATTATAGACCGGAAAAAAAAAACGTAGAATAAAAAAAATCTATATCTATTAATTTAATAAGAGTTTTTGTACTACTTGTCCAACATCCCAATGAAATTCTTGTAGTAGTTTATAAGCTTGATCTAACGTACATTTTTCAAAGTCTGCGACATAGCTAGCCTTTTTTTCTTTAATAAAAGACTCTACAGTAATAAACCAATCTTTTTCAATTTTTTCTAATAAACGATCTCGTTTTAGGTCATCTCTTTTTTTAACTTGAATTTCATAAATGGCACTAATAGGACGATGATCTGACACTTTGACTTCATGTCTTCTATAGGTAAGAGATTTAGCTGCATTAGAACGACATAAAACACGATCGCACCAGGCTGGAACACGTTTTTTCTCAGAACTATCATATTGATTAGTGCCCCGATCGTATTTGTATGTAGGATCAAATTTGAGAGTAGGTTCAGAGAACCATAATAATTTAAATAATGGATTTTTAATATGCTGCTGTAATAATTGGTCTTTTGCTCGTAACTCCTTCCATGCATCTTCCTTGTTAGGCCATTTTAAACAATTGAGCACCTGTTTTCGATCCATATCTATACGATAATTAAGATCACCACTAAGGAAACTGTGTTCATGATCTATAATAAGGCTTCCATCACCACCATTAGTTGAAATATCAGCAGGATTAGTAAATACTGGAAAAGTTGCTGATTGAAGAATACCTTCGGCATCGGCGTTTCTATCTTGAGTATGTGATTGTCCAGCAGCAAGATGACAATTAACAAAACATAAAGAGGAATCATCAAAAAAGAAACGAATAGCAATGCCACCTTTATTACCGTGAATGCTTTTATTCATTACTTTTAATCCAGTTTTTACCACAGTAGCATCACAACAGGAAATACGTTGAAATTCGCTTCTTTTAACAAATATACAGCTAAACAACCCTACTAATTGATCTGTTTTGATTACTGTATAAGAATTAGGTCCAAAATTATTTTGAATTACATTTATTAAATAGTCATGCCAAAGCCTATATCTATGCGTTAATAATTCATCAGCTTCATTTAATGTTTCAATCTTTTTACGAGATGCAAAAAGTGATTCTAGAAAAGTAGAAATATATAAAAAAATTAATAAATTTGTGTGAAAAAAACTAATAAAAAATTATACATTACTTGCTGTCTGTTTCTTTGATTCTAAATCGACTATTTCTTGAATACCAACAACAATGACATCTGGTTTCTCTTCATTTTGTCCAAGCCATTCATGAACTAATAAGTTATCTTCACCTACTATTTTTTCAGGTTTATTGGCATCTATATTCCATGAACAAATTCTTACAACAGCTGGTTTATATGTGCAATAGTCTTTTTCTTGCTCTATTAATTGCTGATCTATAACAAACAAATTTATATAGTTAATACATGGATATTTTAACCAATAAATATACAAATACAAATGATACCTTTCCAATGATTCACCATCAGTCCATCCCAAATAGCAATATTTCCATGGGTATCAGCACTAACAACTTGTAATATTTTTTCATCATGAATAAAATTTTTATCATCTATGATAAGAGAAGCTATAGCACTATGATGAGCACGCCATGCTTTCACCACTAGCCATTTTTCAGGTCTAGTGTCAAATATATAAATCATTCCAGTGTTATAGGCGGTCCATAAATAATAAGACCCAACAGTAACCATTGTACATATACCATAGAGTGATACAGTGTAAACTTTTAATTTTTCCAATGTTTTTTTGTCCCACATACTAATTTTACCATCATCATGACTTACAAAAACTTTACCTGAATGGAAAGGGATAGTAACTAATTGAGTAATATTTCCTAAATCATTTGGAATTCGTTTTGTTAATGGTTGTACTCTACTTGGATTAGCATCTAGTAAATCTTGATATACATTTATTGTTCTTTCATTGGAACACCATAAATCACTATCTACTATCATGGCTGCTACTACTTTAGACATTACAAAATGCGTAATATGATGTTTTATATCAGATTGACGATTGATATTATTATTATTATTTGATGATGCTAGATAATGATTTAATAATGGCCAAATTGCTAATACACCTTCGTCATCTAGAGTCCATATTTCTTTATTTTTTCTTCTAAGTATAAAAGTAACTGGATTTGTATGAAATTTAATTTCTATAACTGGTACCTTATCATTTGTTGTATCCACTTGTAAAATATATCCACTTTGCATTCCTACCCAAACATACCTTCCTTCATCTGATGGTCTTAATGTAGGTATAAATGAAAGACTTCGTATACGTTCACTATCATTGGTGCCACTAAGCTCATTCGAGTAAATACATTTTTTACCTCCATTTGTTTCCCACACTTTCAGATGTTGGTGTCCTGTTGCTACACTTGATCCAGATGCCGCTAATGGTTGGATATGAGATCGATGTCCACCACTAATGCGATTTTCTAATCCATGCTCATCAACAGGTGCATTACGTGTGGCCTTACTAAAATCAGGATAATTACTTTTTGGTAATAAATTAGGCACTGTTGTAGTTGCATCTCGTTTACCTAATAAAAATGTTTGTGATCGTTTTAGATTCAAACCAGATTGCTGGTGGAAGTTTATTTCATTTGTATGCTCATACTCTTCGGTCAATTGTTTTAAGCGGCTCGTTTCATAGTCATGACTACTGAGTGTTTGAGAACGAGCAAGTGTTGATGTGGATGGTCTTGGTGGTAGCTGAGGTAATATATCTGTGGAATGGAGTGAAGAAACAGAAGGTCTAGGAGGCAAAACGGGTGGAGGAGATATGGTTGAATTATTTGAAAATGATGTGCCTGGACTTAATGATGATGTAGTGTCATAAGATGAAGGAGAAGGCGGTCTATGTGGTAATTCTGGCCAAGGTATATCAATAGGTACAGTAGTTGTTGTATGATCAATATGCTGACTAACAGATGGTCGACGAGTAGTAACAGTAGAACCATGGTATTTTTTACTTGGTGGAGGGGGTGGAGGTCTTTGTTTAGGTTTATCTGATGTTTCAGTAGTCGGAGGTAAATGTCTTTCCTCCACTACTGGCTGATCATTATACGGGATACGTATCTCTTGTACCTGTTTAATATATCTTTGAGTATTATCGACATCACTATCACTACAAGCATCTTCATCGGAATAGCAACTACTAAGGTCACTTGCTTCATCAAGAGAATCATCATAATCTTGCTCAGTATAATGTTGACGTGCTGCAGGTATTGCTAAATTAGAAGATACGTTCATTATACTTTGATTATTTGAAGTGTTTACGGATGATTTTAAAGTGTCAGAATTTGCACTATTACTCATATTGTTTGTAGCAGAAGCCGCTGTTGTTGCATTTTCAAAATTATTTGATATAGCTACGTTATTGTTAAACTGTTGAGTTAAATGGGAGACACTTTTTATTATAGGTGTGGATTCTGATAATTTATTACTATTCTGAGAGTAAGGAATGGATGATTGCTGTACATTTATAGAGGTTTTTGGAGGTAAGGTTGGTTTATTTGGATTTTGTAGAGCCTTTAATTTTGGTGAATTTGAAATAGCTGGTGGAGAAGATATATTATCATTATTTATTGTTATATTCGGCTTTGCCGGAAGAATTGGTTTTTTTGTTGTAGTATTTGATGCAGTGGAACCTATTGCTGCTAAATTTTTATCATCATTACTTTCCGAAGGACTTTTTGACATTGTTGTTACATTTGTTTCTTGTTGTGCCCAACGCTTTTTTAATTCTTGGAAGCTTATAGACTCCTCGTGTTCCATTTCTAATTTTAGTTTTATATAGATATTAAAATAATAAAAAGATATCAAAGAATGGTATTAATGAATCCAATCTCTATAAAAAGTAAGCAGTATATAATAAAAAGTAAATAAAAGTAGTATAAATAGTTAAGGTATATATATTCAAAAGAAGCAAATGCTTTTTAAAAGAAGGTAGAGAGAAGAGAGAAGAAAAAAAACTTTAATTTTTTAGACTAAAAGCTGAGCTCAAATTAACTATGCCTATTATTTTTGGTCATTATGAAAATAGAACAGTATTGTTATAATATTAATAAGCATATGGCATATTGTAACTGGTAAAACTACAACTTTCTATTATTTTTTTCTTTTATTCCTTTTCTTTTTTTAAAAATTAGAAAAAAAGAAAAGAAATGGTAATTGATAATAATAATATATAACTGCATTTTGTGTTACAAAGTGGAACAATTAAATATATACATTTGCTTGAACTATAAAAAAGGATATATCCAATATAAGCATGCGTATTTACTTGAATAAATAATAGTGATAAAAGTAGTAATAATAATATTAATAATATTTCTTTTTTTTTAAAAAATGAATATGTTAAAATAAATAACGAAGTTTATTTTTTCTAAATACACGTGTTAAGTTAAGGTTATGTTTAAATAAATTTTTAGCAACTCAACTGTGAAGTAGTTTTTCTACGGTATATATATCAGGCCCACCCTTAATATGACCTGGCCAGAAGACTGATTAATTAAAGGTTTCTGGCCAGAATTTTTGGCCAGATTAATTAAAGATTTCCTTTTTAAACGATATTTATATAAGGTTCCATATTTTTAATCTATCAATTTTTTCTCTCTTTCTTTCTCTATTTAACACATACAAAAAAATAATAATACTTTGTTCTCTCTTCTCTTTCTTCTTTTCCTTTCTTTTAAAATACCACTGTTATTTTTATATTTATATATAAGGCTCCTTTATTTTTTAAAAAGTAGTATTTTTTTATATACAAATATATTAAGCTGTCAAAATAAAATAAGTCAATTATATTATGTTTCATGTATTTGCCTGACCATTATAGAAGTACCAACAGAAACTGTCTTAACTATAAATGCAATGATAAAAGAGTAATCTTTTTTTTTATTGTTATTATATATTGCATGTATTGTCGTTATTTATTTAATTTACGAATTTTTTGTACTAATTTATTTTTATATGAGCTTTATAGGTCTAAACTGATCCAAATGTACTACTTTTAGTTTTAATAAATTAAAATTAATTGTGTCAATTTATTTAACAAGAGTATAGCGAGTCTGAATGACAGGAATGACCTTAGCCTGATGGCCTGATTAACTTACTTACCTCCAATAATAGTACATTAGTATGAGATATTTAAGAAAAACCACTAAATTGGGTTATATATGTATTAAAAAGGGTGTATTAATTTTGTTTAGTACTAATAATTTAATGAAAGAAGCGACAGACACAAACGACAGACCTAATTATGTAGCCGACATCTACAATACCTATGAGTATAATTTTACTAATGTAATTGGGGAAATAAAAACAAAAAATCGTCCTTCCCATTTGGTAGCCATAGGCTTTTATCATGTGGCGATTTTTTCTAAGATTGTTTTAGACCAGCATAAGTTAAACTAAGCATTAATATTCACAAACATATAAGGCCACATGTTTGAAAAAGCTACCAAGCGATTGTTAGACTCAAGAGCATTTATTCATGAGTGGAATGACTTTCTACGATTTCCTTCAAACGCCTCTGCCACTGATAGTTGCAGTTGGATGAGGTTTGATGAAGCAAGAAACTTCACTATTTGGTTTGGAGCACAGGAACGATCCAACGGTACATATATTATAAGACATTACGAAAAAGGCTCTTGACCACAAGATACACTATGAAAAAACGCTTGCAAACGTGCTACTGGATGCTTGCAAACACAATTGTGACCAATACGAAAGGATACTAGAAGCACTGCTTAGGTACTGAAATTACATTTTTTTATAATGGCCCTATTAAATGATTATCTACATACATTTTCAGAGTTTATACTGATTAATATGCCAACTAAAAAACTTGAAATTCTAAGTATTATTCACTACGTCGATTATATGTTTATGCTGGCTAAATTACATGGTGCATTCCTAATTACCGAACATAATAAGAGCATTTTACACTCTTTGACAATCTTCTTTAGTTATACGGGTTCTATGCAAATAATAATAATAATAATAATAATAATAATAATAATCCAAAGAAAAGAAATCCATCACTATCACATTTATCATGATTTCTCATTACATTATTTTATATCATCTCACTGGACTATCATAAATATAACATTTTAATTAACCTATATAATAACTACATAAACATATACAGTATATATTCACATGTAACAATGTAGGAACTATATTACTATTAATCCAGAAAATTAAGAACAATAAATTTCCTTTTAGGTCCCTACCAATTCAATTTTAAAGATATAGAAGAAATAGTAATTATGCTGTTGTCAAAGGTAATCAGATCAAAGGTAGAATAACGGAGTTTAAATACATATTATAAAAAGGAAGACAATGAAATTGCATAAATGTATTCAATATGTTTAAAATAATATGACATCATGTATATTGCTGGACATATATAACAAAATAACAAGTATAAATATATGTATTATTTATTATATGAATTGATGCCAAAAAAATATTAATTTGTTGTAATAAAAATATTGTGTAACTATTTAGTACTGATCTATAAAATACTCATTAAACCTTAGAGTGCCATTTATTAAAGATGGTTGTTTCTAAATAATAATAATAGTAATAATAGTAATGATGGTTGTTACTAAAAAGAGATTGTTTAAATAGTAAAATATGTATAAATTTATTCAAATAAATTTAATCTAATGATAATTATTATTTATAATCTTTTGTATCACACAAATAAGAAACTTTTAAGCCAGCCTCTAATTTTTTTTATATTCCTACCCCTTCTTTTTTAATATTGTATAACCTATTTTTCTTTCTTTTTTTTATTCTTTATATATAAATATATAAATATATAAATATATATATTTATAACCCATTACATTCGCTTATATACAATATATATATTATTTATCATAGTTGAATGGCTCAAACATATGCTGAACTGCAAAGCCATATTGACCAACTATGGAAAATTATTGAACAGCAAGAAAAACAAATTCAAGAATTAAAAAATGATAACCAAAATATATGCAGCGAACGAGATGAACTTCAAGAAAAATTACGTTTAATAACATCAAGAGATGTTACTACAGCAAGCGTTAGTTCACAAGTTGAAAAATCAATAGAAGTAGATACTATGGATATAGATAATAACAATAATAATAATAATAACAATGGCAATTTAGTTTCAAAACAAAGTAGTGTAGACTATGGCAATCCTGTTTTACCGACAAGATCGCCCTTCAGAGAAACTGATAGTAGTAATGTTAACAATAATTCATCTACAAAATTACCAGCAATAGGAACAATAACTTTGGATAACTCTACTACTACATCTTTATCAATATCTCCAGGACCTGTATCACCAAAAATAATCGAACATGATGCTAAATTATTTGCGCAATATCAATCTGCTGTATTAAAACGCGATATGGTTGATAATAAGACTCAAAAACAACATACACATCCTATTACTCTTGTTCCTAGTAAATCTTCTACTTTACCTTCTCAATCTCGTGATTCACGTATCGTTAGCCGTAAACAACATAATTCAATGGTATTTCCTTCTTCCATTATTATTCCAACTAATAATAAAAAGGAGGATATATCATCTACAACTCACCCTTTAGAACATTCTCCTCTTCATCGATCAAGATCTAATACTATTCATCAACATTCAACAGCTAGGTTAGTTCAACAACCCCCTAATGAATTAAATAGTATATCTGATGTTACTGTTAAAGTAGTTGGTTCAATGTTAAAATCAAATGAAAAAGGAAAAGACGTTGTTGCTTTTATTTTATCTGTTGGAAAACACCAAAATAATCGATATGAAGAACTTTGGAGAGTTGAAAAGCTTTATTCCGATTTTTTAGATCTGGACCTTAAGGTAGGAAAAAAAAAGCTCAAAAAATATATAACTGATGTGTATATAAATATTGAAATTTATTTTAGTTAAAAACCCAAATGCGTAGAAATAATGTATATAAAATGACACGGTTACCTGAAAAACAACTTTTTGCTACACGATCACCAAATAAATTAGATCAACGCAGGGTAATTATCATAAAAAAATAAAATAAATATATAAAAGCAAACTTTAAAAATAAAGTTAGTATTGTGTATCATGAAAATATTATTAATAATCTAAATACTTATCTTTATTTATTATTATAAATATATATATATATATATCATGGTATATATAATCATCACTTGGTGATATTTTATTTTGTATGGTACTTTAGATTGCGCTAGAGAAATATTTACAAAATGCTATTACATTGCCAATGGATGATATTGGTGATTTATGTGAATTTCTGAGTACTGATGTTGTTGAACAACCAAGTTACACAGTAAGAATAAATATAAATAAATAGTTTAAATTAAATAATTATTCACTTTATATTTATTTATTTATTTATTTTGAAAAAAAGAATGAAGGGAAAAAAGAAGGCTATTTAATAAAGCGTGGTAAAAATTTTGGTGGTTGGAAAACAAGATATTTTGTTATAAAGAAAAAACGCCTAGATTATTATGAAGCGGTAAATAAAGCAATGGATATTTCTTTCATAAAAAGAAAAAAAAATATGAAATATCAAAAGAAATATTTTTGACATACCATTTATGTGTAAAACTATATATAGAAAGATGGAAGTAAGCTTGGCTCTATTCAACTAGAAGGTGCTCAGATTGGTCGGCAAACTTCTCCTGATGCAATAGATGAAACTGAAAATATATATCGCCATGCATTTTTAATTGTAGAACCTAAGAAAACAGCTCTTGGGAATTTTACAAAGCATATTCTTTGTGCAAGTAATGATAATGAACGAGATGAATGGATTACAGCATTAATGGAAGTTATACATTATAGTAGCGAAAAAGATAATGCTCATTCTTCTAGTTCACTTATGTCTTCAATGCGAAATACAAGTAGTAGTACATCCCTTCCGTCTGAAAAGCAACGTAAAAAATCAGCCGATAAACGTAAACCTTCTAAAGGTGAAATTAGAACAGTAGCAGCGACACCTATTAGTCAATTACGTATTGATCCTTCTCAAGTAATTGATATGGAAAAATTAACTTCTGTACCTACAGTAATAAATAATAACTCTAAGGATGACTATTCCACAACAGTAGGTTCCACTTCAATTGAAACTTTGCCATCTGAAATGATTGATAATTCCTCTTCCATTCGTTCTAATTCTATATCATTATCATCTCCCCAATCATTAACTAGTGCGGATTCTCCCTTAACCCCTAATCAACATTATCAATTTAATAATTTTGGATATTCAGCAGATAAATTTGCTGTCGCTCCAAGCATTCAGCAGCAACTTGAACTTAATAATAGTACAGATGATGTAGCTAATATATCAAATACACTACGGCCAGATTCTCCTATTCCAACATCTCAATTAGATAGACGAGAAAGTGATGATTCTACCACCAATGAACAACAACAACAGCAACCACAACAACAAACAGATAAAAAAAACAAATCTAAAGCAGCCAATCGAATGACCTTATTGGGAAAGAAAATATTTGGAAATCAACAACGTTCTTCTGCAAATCAAATGGAAGGAAATGCAATAAATAACAGTAGTAATATTAATAACATGAATAATGGTAGATCTATCTCTCCCATTCCTAATTATTCGAGCACTTCCTATCATCCTTTAGCTACTATTGCTCAAGAGCAACAACAACAGCAACAAAAGGGTAGCACACAAAAATCGCTGCGTCATATTTTGTCTCGATCACAAAGTGAAAATTCAGATCTTACTTCAGCTAATCATCCATCAAATTCAAAACAAGTCTTTGGTGTTTCTTTAGAAGAAGCAGTACGTGTATCCCGTATATCAAAAAATTATCATTTACCTGCTATTGTCTTTAGATGTATCGAGTATTTGGATGCAAAAAATGCTGTACTTGAAGAAGGTCTGTACCGTCTTAGTGGTAGTAATATTGTTATACAAAATTTGAAAAAAAGATTTGATCAAGGTAATTATAATATATATATATATACATATATAATTTATCAAAATACTATATAACTTTCTCACTTTATATATGCATGTAAATATAGAGGGCGATATTCCTTTATTAAATAGTAAAGAAGAGTATGATGTACACGCTATTGCTGGTTTACTTAAAATGTGGCTGCGTGAATTACCTGTTAGTGTATTGACAAGGGAATTATGGCCAGAATTTATCAAAGTAATTGGTAATGACTTATTGCAAAAAAAAAAAAAATTAAAAAATTAAAAAATTAAAAAAAAAAATACAGCGCCATAATCTTATTTTTATATTTATAATTATCTTATGCTGTTACAGATTTATTAGAGAGAAAAGATCGCATCAGTGAATTAGGACGTCTTGTATCATTACTTCCTTTAGAAAATTATACCTTATTGCGTATATTAATTGCTCATTTAATTAGTGTAGTGAAGCATTCAGATACTAACAAAATGACTGTTAGAAATATAAGTATCGTCTTTTCACTTACTTTAGGTATTCCAGGAACTATTTTTAATTTGTTTTTGGGTGAATTTGAATATATATTTTGGACAACCGATGATGGTAATGCTACTCCGAGAAAAATGTCTAAAAACAATGATGATATTACGACTGATGAAAAGGTGGAAGACTCTCATTCTACAGAAGTATCTGTAAGTAACGTTAAAGTGGAAGAACATTCAGAATCACAAACTCCAAAAAATGATAAATCCTCAAACAGCAATGATATGGCACAGAAAAAACTATCAGAATTACAAAAAAATAATAATTCAGGTGAATTACTGCAACCTATTTCCTCTGTAGTTGTTCCAAGAAGACTTGCTAGAAAATTCGCTGTCAATGATGAAAATGGAAGAAATAATCGAAACAGTGTTTGTTATGAGATTGCTGCACCAACAGCAATCGTTAATTTAGAAAAACACAATGATGGAAAAGGTATAAAATACAATTTAAATAATAAATACGTTGTAAATGTAACTGATTATATATATATATTTAAATTATTAGGACCTCGGGTAACAGAAGATGATGATGAAGAAGTTGAAGAGTTTGCTATGGGTGTTGTAACTGAAGATGAAAGTCTGGAGGAATGATAGTGATAAAGAAATTTATATATACCATGCTCAGTATCTTATATATAATTCTATAATTTATTTATATCTATCTTTATATTTATACTAATGCCAATATGTTTAATATCCTATTATATTATTTTTTGCTTTGCAATTTTTATTACCACATTATATAATATATTTTTTTTTATTATTATTTATATTTTTGTATGTACTTTGTTTTATTTACTATATGTTTTTTACTAATTAATCCTATTATTTACAACCTATTTTATTTTTATTTTTATTTAATAAACATACACTATTTTTTTGTGTGTATTAAAGTAATATATTTTAATAAACTATACCATTGAAGGAAATTTGAATGTGAAAGTGTTTAAGTATTCGTATTTGACTTCAGCAATTTTAAAATATTGATAGCCATTTTCAGTTATTAAAAATTTGCAGTTAGCGATTATCAGTGATTGATAGCAAATATAAAGTAATAAATAACTAATACTAGTAATAAGATTCTTGTCATTCGTCACTGAAAATTTTTTAAGCGGTAAGTCATTAAATTTAGTGATAAATCACAACGAAAATCATATATAATTGATATTATTTACAAATTTCAGTTATTAATAATATCAAGGTATTAAATAATGGAAATCAGTGATTATTTTCTGTGATTTATGCTGAATTTCAATGATTAACACAAAAAAAAAAAGCTTCTAATTATTGAAAAAAGTAATCAATTTCGATTTTCAATGATTTGAAGCCACTTTTTATTAATTGATTTTGTAATTATTTACATACTTTTCGGTTGTTAATCATTAAAAATTATCATTTATAACTTTGGAAATTTCCCTTAGTGCTATAAATTAATCATGCAAATAATTATTAATAGAGTCCTCGTAATAAATACCTACATTCATTTATATGAATATTATATGAATATTATAATATAATAAGATAATAATCACTTATTAAAATAATAACCATATATATGTATATATATTTTAAGCAAACCTAGTCAAAAACTAAATTTATATTTTGTTTTGTTTTATTTATTTATTTTTTAAGCAAAAAGCATTAATTAGATTGATAAATAAATCTTTAAGCTTCAGCAGCACCAGTTACACGACGGTCATTAACAAACACGTGTAAAATATTTCGATCAGAACCAGTAAATAAGAATTTTTCCATGATTTGAGACTTTGTTTCTTGGCCGATTAAATCTACAGTACCTTGCGAAGTAGTAGGGTCGATCCAAAGAGCATCAAAATATTTACCCTTTACAAAATTTCCAATTTTATCCTGTAAATTTAATACTTGAGCACCACCCAAAGTTGCTAAATAAAATAATTCATTAGGTTGTAAATAAGCATAATCTTTGTTGTTATTATGATCACGTTCAAGCACCTTGATTGTTTTAGAAGCAAAGAAACTAGACCGAATAGCATCCAAAATAGAAGGAGAAAAACCACCGGCTACATCAGTTCCTAATCCTACTTTAACCCCTTTAGCTAAAAATCTTCTTACATCACATAATCCACTATGTAATGAAAAATTAGAATTAGCACAGTGAGCAATGCCAGTTTTACGAGTAGCTAATAAATCAATCTCTTCATCTGTCATATGTACACAATGAGCCATATAAGAATCAGGACCTAATAATCCATGATCATCATAAATACCGGTATAAGAAGCAGATTCAGGGAATAAGGAACATGTATATTCAATTTCATCAGGATTTTCACATAAATGAGTTTGGATAGGTACTTTATATTGCTTAGATAATACTGATAATCCATTCATTAAAGCTGAACTACATGTAATAGCAAAGCGAGGTGTAATCACAGGTGTAATCAAATCACCTGGTTTATTTTGTGTATATTCAATGAATGCTTTGGTGCGGTCTAAACTATCTTGTGTTTTTTCAATATAAAAATCGGGACTGTTTTGATCCATATTCACTTTGCCAACATAAGCACGTTGTCCTAAGGTTTCAATAACGTCTACTAATCTCTTACATGCTTCTAAATGAATTGTTGCAAACCAACTACATGTTGTGGTTCCATTACGTAAAAATCGACTAACTACTTTTGTATAGGTGTTAATAGCATGATTTTCATCCTTGAATGCAGATTCACAAGGAAATACAAATTTATCTAACCATTCTAAAAGCTGGAGTTCCATTCCTGATCCTGCAAACACAAACTGAGGTGCATGCTATGGATATTTTATAATGAATATTAATAGTTAATTATATTTGCATGGATTTAACATGATCTAGAAATATATTAATAGATATATAAACTTACAGCATGAGTATCTACAAATCCAGGGATAAGAAATTGACCTTTTTTTAATTGATGTAACTATTGTAATGTAATATCAGTAAATGAATTATTATTGCTATCATTTATTGCTATTATTATTATTATTATTATTATTATTTACTTTTTAATAAAGAATATAATTCACATTATTATACCATCAATATAATATAATAATAAAGTAAAGTATTTCTCTATACCTCTATTCACGTAATTATCTTTTATATCAATTTATTTATTTTTACCTTATAATTATCATATGGTAATGTTTTTAATAAAGCTTCAATATCTTTGACAGAATGTTCCACGTGTACAATTATACCATTTTCTACAACTATGACACCATCTTCAACAAATTCTAATTCATTTATTGATAAAGAATGAACAAAATCACCATGATATATATTAACAGTGTTAGTAGACATTGTTTTATTTTAAAAAATAAAAGTGATATAATAAAACAAAAGGTGTATATAAACAAAAAGAAAAAAGAAAGAAAATGGAGAAAATTAAGTGATTTTTATATTTGCTTTTTTAATCACCGACTCTTAAATACTATATTCAAAATACCAATGTATAATGAATATATTAAAACTTCACAAATAAATATACTTTACAATAAATTATACAACTGATTTATTTCAGGTCTATTTATTTATCTATATATTATACTAGTAAATAAGCAAAAATGAGAGAGAATATAATGATTATATGTACTTTTTCCCATTCCTTTTTTACTGAGTAAAACTGTAGGTAAGATTTTTTTTTTTTTAAGGGAATTATCATTTTAAGTGGTAGAATGAGATTATTATTTAGAATTATACATAATGTGTGTAAAATCATTATTTTTGCCTTTTTTAATTATTAGAATTTTGATTGTACAAGTAAATTTTACTTTCATAATTTAAACATAATATATTTAAGTATCGTCTTGTATCAGACTCCAACTATGTATTTTTTTTTTTTTATAATAATAATAATTTGTTTTAAAATATAATAATAATAATAATAATAATAATAATAAAAATAAAAATAAATATATAAATAAATAAATAAATAAATAAATTTAAAAAAAAAAGGATATACACAAAAGAATATATATATATATATATATAGGTAAATGAATATAGTTATAAAATGTTTTTCTTATTTGTTAATTTATGATAACAAATCATCAACAGTAGCGTTGCTACGTTGGTTTGACCAAGGGGACCAAGGTTGAGCTAATTGGTGATGGCTTAATTGGTGATTACTTGTATAATAAATTGATTGGTGAGCTTTATTTTGAATATGACTATTATCAAAATAATATTGATTAGATGGATGAAAATTGTTATTGGTAGCTGTATTATTATAAGAGAAATTCAATGGGTCAAAATCCTTCATAGTTAAAGGAACAGAAGGAGCATATTCTTGTTTTACTAATGTAGGTGGATTGATAGATGATGAATAATTCATGATAGATGAATCTACTATATTTAAATCTAATAATACACTATCTTCACTACTTGTTCTTCTTGTAGAGGATTGGGATGGACTGATATCAAAAGTATCATCTAAATTTAAAAGATTGTTTTCATTATTAAATGTTTCATCTTAAAAATAAAAAATAAAAAGTAATAATTAATATAACTCATCATCTAAAGAAAATCAATATATATATATATACCATCATTTGTAGGTGAAGCAAAATCGCCCCATGTATCATCTTCATCTTCATCTTCTGATTTATCATCTTCTTTCATAGTTATAGTAGTAGTAGTAGTAGCAACAACAGCAGTAGTAGAATCAAGTTTTGATGACTCCTTTTCTTCTTTCTTTTCTTCTACTGTTTCATTATTAGATTCTGTTTCTGAAGTTTGTTTTGATTTTGATGAAGAAAAGAAACCAGCAAAGCTAAAGCGAGATTTCGATTTTCTTTTTTTATCATCTTGTTCTTGGGGTTTATTTTGTTGATTATTTACTTTTTCTTCATTTTCGTTTTTTTTTTCTTGTTTTTCTTCTTGTTTTTCTTCTTCTTTTTCATCATCATCATCATTTATATCCATTTTTTTCTCTCTTTGATTTCTTTTTTTATTTTTTATCATCACCTTTTCACCATTCATAATCGCATGATTATCTTCTTCCAAATGATTAGGATCAATAAAATCTTCACGGAAGATAACATTATCTGCTTCATCATCAATAGTAGTAGAAGTTGTATTTTTTGTTACAGTAGTTACATTTAATGTAGCAGGGGAATTAGTATTATTATTATTATTATTATTATTATTATTATTATTGCTATTTTCATTGTTATCAGCGATAGTTGCATCTACATTTTCATTATTTTCTTTATTTGTTGTCGTTTCTGTTGATGGAGAAACAAAATCTGCCGAGCTAACACCAATAAATCTATCTTGAGAAAGTACAGCGTTACTACGGATTTTTTTAACTTCTTCAGGATCCATTACAAGGTCATAAATAGCCTTGGACCGAATTCGGACTAAAAATAAACAAATATAAACAAATAAGCTTTTTTTATTTATTTCTATTTTTATTTAATGTTTTATCATTTTACCATTAACACCTTTATCGTAACCTTTTTCATCAATGTATTCAAAAGTTTTTAAAGAATCAAACACTTTTACATTTGATTGTACATAGCCAAGTACTTGTTCATCACCATATTTGATTAGGTATTCTAATAATACAAGTGCCTAAAGAGAGAGTAAAAAAAAAAAAGACATATACCAAAAAAGGAAATTCTATATTTAGTTGTATTTTCTTTATTTCGTAAAGATTTTTTTGTAATCGTGTATATATATATATACCTTATAAACTTGTAACCATAATCTTGTTTCTTTAACAATAAATCTTCGATAAATAGCAGGCATAATAATGTTTAACTTTTCACTGAGTTAAAAATAAAAATAGTATATATATATATATATATATT
The DNA here is from genome assembly GCA_037043795.1 of Cunninghamella bertholletiae. Taxonomy (NCBI): domain Eukaryota; kingdom Fungi; phylum Mucoromycota; class Mucoromycetes; order Mucorales; family Cunninghamellaceae; genus Cunninghamella; species Cunninghamella bertholletiae. The sequence goes on from JAZGVP010000001.1 coordinate 5,348,075, forward strand.
TTAAAATGAGATAAATGATTGTGATAATGAATATTATATAGTTGACATATATGTATAAAAACAAGTTTTATATGCACATTTTTTTTTTTTTTTTAAAAATGTACGACTTACGTTTCTTTGGTTCCATCAGCTATTGATCTCATAAGTGAAGAAGGAGCTCCCCATGCATCCATATTGGTTGCTTGCAATACTTTTGATTCCATTTGATCATAATAATGAACAGCATGTTTCCTATAAAAAAAAAAAAAAAAACGAAAAAGACATTATATATAAATTTATATATATTAATTTAATATATATTTAAAATATATACAAATATATATAAATATGCTGTTCCCCTTTTTCTACCCTTTTTATTCTTTTATATATAGGGAAAAAAATTAGTTTATTTTACTTACATTCGATTAAAAACACCCTATCAAACATAATATAGAAATCAATTTTTAATAAAAAAATAAAAAATAAAAACCATGCATCTTAACCTTATTATATAAATCTTGCTTTTTTTGTAACTTACTTTGACTTGATAGTTGTTTTCGATAGCAGCCATATTACTTTTTTTGTTTTTATTTCTAAAAAGTTAAAATGAAAAAAAAAAAGAAAGAAAGAAAAGGATTAAAACTAAAAATCCTTTTTTTTTTTTTTTAATAAATATAATCCTAAACAGTTTCCCAGAAAGGGCTTTGTTTTTTCTTATAGTACTAGTAACTGTTCTTTTTTTATTTCATTATTTTTTTTTTATCTGAGCCACAAACATTAAAATAAATTTGAATAAGCCTGGATAAATCATCTTTTTGGGGGATATAATACAAATACAAAAAAAGCTGACTTTCAAAATTCACGTATAATGCTCCCCCCCCATTTATAAAAAAAATAGAACGTTTCCATGCATTTAAAACCAAGATTGATGAAAATAATGCGTTATATATCTATGTTTTTCATATAAAAATATCCCTTTTTTAAGAAATATATCTTTGTATTTAGAATTTACCATAGAAAAAAAAAAAAAAAAAAAAAAGCAGAAAATGATATTGGGTTTATCTTTATATTTTATTCACTTTTTATTTTATTTATACGTATAAAAATATTTATATCATTTTTATTACCATTATTATTGTTAGTTATTTTTAAATAAACATTAAATAACTTCTTATTTTGAATAACAATAAGAATATTCTTACGATCAAGTATATTAAAAATTACATATATATCAAAGTTTGACATCTATCAAATATTAATATCAGTTTGCTAAAATAAAAATCTTGTTTTTTTTTTTTATTTTTTTTTATTTTAAGGAGAAAGGTATTGACTGAGGTCAAATGAAAATGTTAGATCAAATGTCACTCCTGTGATCAACTTTTTTTTTATATCTGACTTTAATTCTCCTTGATTATTTATTTATTTATATATTTATATTTTTTTTTTCTATCAACGATGAGTAACAAACAATTTATGACTTATCATATTCATTATTAAGGAGATTTTGTCAATATTTGTCAAAGGAATGCCAATGAATAAAAATAAAGACCTTTCGTTTTTTAGGAATCACAAAAAAAAAGTTACGAATTACACCAAGATAGCTGAGGTTAAAAAAAGGAGATAAAATCCAAAAATTGACAAATAATAAAAGGGAGAGAGAGAGAGAGAGAGAAAGAGTGAAAGAAAGGGATTACCATTTTTAGCTTACTTTCCATATAAATGTAAAAAACTACTTTCATATAAATATCATCTTCATACATCTAGCATATTTATTATTTCAACTTTATTTTAGAAAAAACTTGTTTATAAATAAATAAATACCTTTTTATTTCTTTTATTTTCTCTTTTTTCTCTCTTTCTTTCTTTCTTTTCTCTTTCTCTCTCTCTCTCTCTTTTTTTTTTTTTTTCTCTAAAAAAAAAAACAATATTTAAATATAATAAATATATATATATATATATAACATATAAAATTCAGTAAATACAAGTATATATATATATAAATATATAATTATAAATATTAAAAAGATGACTAGTACAATATTACCATCACCAACCCTATCATCAACAACAACATTTAATACAACACCAGGTATTAAATTAGCACCTTTAATAAGACATGCTAATGTAGTATCTTATGAAAGACGACAAGGAAAAATGTGGTTTATTATTCACGTTGATCCTCAACAATTTAATAATATACCCTCTTATTTAAAAAGACATCCCTATACTATTGCAAGAAAATATGATGATTGTGTACAATTTTGTCAAAGACTTTATGATGCATTTCCTTGTTTAAATAATCCTCACCAACGTTCTCGCCAACAAAACAATAATATTTATTATGATTTACCAAAATTAAAATCACAAGGTATACTTAATAAAAAACAACCCAATGGTCAAAAAAGAGCTGAATTGGATCGTTTCGTACAAGCGTTATTTCGTTTACCACCTTCTATTACTCAATCATTAATTGTTTTGGAATTTTTTGGTTTACAAAAAGGTGATACAGAACAACAAGTATTACGTGATAAACAAAATTATATTCGTCAACAACAAGCCATCATCAATTCTACTACTTCTTATTCAGATTATTCCTTTTTTGAAGATCCTTATGATAATAATAATAATAATAATAATAGCAATATGAATGGTTATTCTTTAGAACCTTCTATATCTACTACTTCTTCTTCAAAATGGTCTTTTAAATCATTACGTGGTAGATCAGCTTCTTCAAATAGTTTATCTTCTTTCTGTTCTCAAGCTGCCCAACGTTTGCCTTGGACTTCTATATCTTCTTCATCTATTCCTTCTAACAACATGAGAAAGAAATCTTCTAATAGTTTATTAAATCAATATTATGAATATGATTATTTAAATCAATACCCAACTTCACCTATGTCTATACCATCTTCAGCTAATATACCAGGTTTAATTAGTTGTAGTAGTAGTACAACCAGTAATAATAGTGTTTCTTCTGTCAATGAAACAAGAAGAAATACTTCACCTTCTACAACAAGCATTCGTATGATTAAGTTAAAAGTCATTTATGATGTTGATAATATCGTAGTCATTCAAATCCCAAGATCTACCTCTTTATCTGCTTTACGTACAAGATTACATGATAAATTTTCTACTATGTTGGATCCTTCTTTAAAACCATTGGCTGATCAATTTGTTTTATTGTACAATGAAAGTGCTCGTACTTCTTCTACTTCTACTGTATCTAATGATGATCAACATCCTTTACCTACTTCTTCAGCTATTTTAGGTTCTTCTTCTATCACTTTAATTTCAAAAGAATCTCATTGGACTAAAGCCATGAAAAGTTGGGATAGTCTTGAAAAGGTGACTTTAAGATGTATTCATTAAAGTAATAATATTTCCTTTCTCTCTCTTTATATATATATATATATATATATACATACATACATACATTCATTCATACTTTCATTATATATATACCAATCATACATTCTATTTAAAAAAAAAATCATTCCCTTCGTTTTTTTTTTTTTTTTTATATATATACATTATATGATTTTCTTTCCCCTGATATATCTCATTACTCTCTTTTTACATTTTTTATACATTTCCATTTATATATTTAGATATATATTTATACACACGCGTATCACGCTATTATCATTCATTTTTATTTATTTATTTGTTTATACTTTTTTTTTTTTTGTTTATACTTCGGACTTTTTTGTCTATTTTATTCCCATTCCACTCTCTTTTGTTTCTATATGTTCCTTATTTTTTATTTATTTATTTTTTGTAAATTTTGTATTTTTAAATATTAATTTATACACACCCACACACTCACAAAAGCTAAACATACACACATATATATACAGCTCATACACATACATACTTTTTTCTTTATTAAATAAACATCTACTCTTTCCTTATTTAAACATTCCTTTCATAAATAAACGAACGTTTTATTATTATTATTATTATTATTTTTAGTAACAATGAGTAATATTAAAATACTATAAAAAGAGAATAATAAAATTGACAGACCAACTACTTGTCGATTGAGTATATCAAAAAAGAAAAAAAAAAATAATCTCCTGAACCTTTTTTTTTTCACGGGTTCTTTTATGACTTTAGTAATAATTATTTTGATTGTTCCGATAAATTTTTTACAAGTCATGTTTCTCCTTTATAGTCGTTTTTTTGTGTTACTATGCAATCTATATATTATCATCGGGTATCTTTTTTTTTTCTTTTTTTTCACAAACTCCTTAGTTTAGACTCTTTCTTCCCCTTATCTTTTTTTATTTTATTTCTTTGTTAATATTTGAGAATAAGGTTAATATTTTATTAAATGGTAGTAGAAATAAAAAGAGCTAGTCTATTGTTATTATTGCTAATTAATAATTCGTGTTCATTGTTTGTTATTTTTTTTCTCTTTTTTTTTCACACATCGAAGTTGTTTATTATTTTTTTGTAATCCTGGTCTTCTAATAGTAGAATTAACAGACAGCTTATAAACATGAACACCAGGGATAGTTGAAGATACAGATGGGGGTGGTGATACAGTAGATGAAGTGTTTTTTGTGGTAGATGAAGATGATAAAGAAGAGGAAAAGGTAGATGATGAAGATAATCCTTTTTGATATTGCTTTTTTAAATACTGATTTAATAACAAAGCAACTTCTTCTTCCTGAGTAAGGTGATCGGAAATTTCACCTTTTTTCTTTCTTTTTTTTCTTCTTGATAAATGAATAAGGATTTTTTCTAATAATTTTTCCTTTTGTTCTGCCTGTTTTAATTCTTGTAGCTGTTGAATAGAATGTAAAGTATTTTTGTAATAACTTGACATTGTTAAACCCATTTTTTCAAACTGTTGTTCAATTTTTTCAGCATAAGCACGCATTTGAAATACATCATTTACATAAGCCTGAGTGCTTTTTAATAAAATTAGATTCATTTGTAATTGTTCTTTCGCCCATTTTTGCCAAGTCGTTTTATACTGATAGATTCTTGCTGCTGTATTATGGATGGCAAAAAACATATGATGATAAGTGGACTGATCACACCCTTGACTAGCTAATTGCTGTAAAGATTGCAATAAATTTAAATTGGTTTCTAATCCATCCATTAACAAATGGTCATCTTGTGGTGGTTTTTCTTGACTTAAAAACTGATATAATACCACCAATCTCATGGCGTGATAGCATAAATGTAGATGTACTTGTAATCTTGATCGGTGTTGGTTATCCTCTTTAGTAGTTGTCGATGGAGAAGGTGAAGGAAAAGAATTTGGTAATGATAAATGATCGTACCATTGTTTTAATTCATCAGTGATTTTATAGTAGGTAAACGTTGGCCTTAATGTAATAGGATCTAATAATTGTTCATTTTGAATGGCTTGAATATACTTTCTCATAAATCTAGTCAATATTGTAAACTGAAATAAACTTTGATGTTCATAATTTAAGGTAGAATCATATTGTGCTTTCTGTATAGCGTTTAAAATATAAGTAGGTGGTTGGTCAGGCAATAAACATTCTCTTTGCAAGGTCAAAGATAACCATGCATCTATATAGTACCACCTACACCAACATAAAAGTATAGCCTGATTCATTGGTCTACATCCACTATTAGCATCATTTGTTTTTAATTGTAATGCAACTGAAGCTAATCCTCCCCAAGTGCGTTGTTGCTCATATAATCGCAACAAATTGCTAGTATAACTAAGACAAAAATAAGATTGAATAGTCATTGCTTTCTTTTTTTGTCGTATTTCTTCATGACGACGATCGTTATCAGAATTGTTGTTTTTCTTTTTATTAGAATGGTAGTAATGATTTTCATCATCATCTTCATCATCATTAAATATAAATGAATCAATTTTTTGTGTTGCTTGTTCATAAAAAGCCATTGCTGCATTTTTAACATAACCCTCTGTGGCTTGATGATCCATAATAGTCACTAAGGCAATCGAAGCAATACAATATATAATGGTTTCAGGGGCATTTCGCCAATTTTTGATCAAATCAATTGTAATAGGTGCTACTTTAAATCCAATACAACACCAATGTTTTCTTGCCTTCTCCATTACTAGATCTAAAAAACACGTGGAATCTATCGTATCGTTGATTTTAATAGGCAACATGGACTGTGTAAAATAGTCGATCATTTTTTTTATTTGATCCCATTTTTTATTTTTTGCTTTTTTCTTCTTGATATATTTATTACTGCTATTATTATTATTATTATTATTATTATTATTATTATTATTATTATTATTATTATTATTATTATTATTATTATTATTATTATTATTATTATTATTATTATTATTATTGTTATTATCTACTTTTATTAATCGAAAATTGGTATTACTATTTTTATTGTCATTGATTACGTTTAATGAAGTTGGTAATAAGTATGATGGATGTAAAGGTGATTTTTGTATGAATAAACTGTTAACAATGTTATAATGTTGCTGAAAAATTTCAAAAGATTCAATGTTGTTATTATTATTATTATCATTAATAGCAATGACATTATTATTAGTATTAACTGTGGTATTAGTATTAGCAGTAATAATATTAGGTATAAAGCTAATTTGATTATTATTTATATCATTATTATGATTAATATCAAATAATGGATGATTTAAATAGGAAATATTACTATTTGGTAATGAATGAAAAGATGTAAATAAATTATTTGTAGTATGATCATATTGATGAATATGATTAAATATAACAGTATTATCATTTAATGGTGTGTATTGAAGTAGGTCTATATTATCATTGTTATTAGTACAAATATCTCTATTATATAGCTGTTGCTGCGATTCTGGTTGTTGTTGTGATTGTTGTTGATGCTGGTGATATGTCTGTTGCTGTTGTTGCTGTTGTTGATCCAAATAATCATATAAAATATTTCCTTTAAATATACTTTTTTTCATGGGAATGATTAAATAAAAATAATAATGGAAGAAATTAATAAATTAGAAAAATCCTAAAAAAGAAGAGAGAGAGAAAGGGCAAAAAGGTGACAATATAAACAAGTTTCATTATGATAATAGGAGTTTACAAAATATGGCATGCAGCGCTGGTCATTTTTTTGGCCAATCAAAATACAGAGCTGATTTCTTGGTTTCTTGTTACACAGGAAAGAGGGACGCACAGTCGTTTTGATTATACCCAATTTAGTACAGCTCTATTGGTGATATTCATCACTTATTTTCTTTTATTTCATTTTCTTTTTTAAATTACAATTTGATTATCAAAGTGACTGATAGTATGATAACGTCTGATCACAGAGCTTCATTGATAATAAAAAATAAACTTTTGAATCTATATGATGAAATGATATTTACATGCAAATAAAATAATTTATAAACATATTTTAATAAATATCAAAATTCACCATTATTGTTATTTTCATACTTTCTATTTTATTTATTTATTTATTTTTATATAAAAAAAAAATATTAGAAAGGTAATTTTGTTTGTTATTCCTTTTAAAGAAGCCGCAATTATTTCATTCACATGTTTTTTTTTTCTATTTATTATCTGTTTAATAAATGCATTTTGCAAACTTTATAGTAAAATAAACAAATAAATATAACAATAGAATAGAATGTAGTAGATTAAAAAGTAGTTTTCATATAGATTGGTTTATTAATATATATTTAGCTATTAATTAAGGTATTATTATTATTATTATTATTATTATTATTATTATTATTATTATGGTTATTAATGACTAATAAGTAATACAAAAAAAAAATGCAAAATGTTAATAATTAGAAAAATGTTTATATATATAGGTAAGATTAAAGTTTGGCATTATCTTCCTTCATTTTCTTCAATAATTTTTGTTGATTAGGTGAAGCTTGTAAATTATCTTCACCAAGAAGATCAGCTAAACGTAACACTCTTGTGCTTACTATATACACAAATAAATATATTATTAGTATATTATTGTTATTATTGCTAATGTCATTGTTATTACTTATTTTTGATACTTACCAGTAGCATTATCACGACGATTTTTTCCTTCACGTCTGAACTTTCCTATTCTTTCAACCATTTCCCATAGATGACCATGAGGTGTTAAAACACCGTTAAGACGTTGTGGGATATAATCTTCATGTAATCGAATTTCTGACCATGGTTTAGGATGACTATGTTTTCTTTTAACAATAATTCCTTTTTCTTGATATCTTGTCAAAGCATTACTAAGAGTTTCCTTGTTTACAGCTTCCAAATAACTCTATGTAAATTAAAATACAAATTTAGAAAAATGCATATATACAAATATTATTATAATTATATATATATATATATATATTTACCAAATCTCCTTGGTAATATAAAGTCTTCCCCAACGCTTGAACACGTTTTTCGAATAATTTACTTTCAACCCAAACAGCATCATTTGATCTATTAGGATGAGCTAATGAGAATAAGCTAACACATCCCAACCAATAGGATTCAACAAATGGCCAGATTAAGAAACATAAGAAATCTGTAAATATAAAGGAATATATATTAATAAAAAAAATATAGTAACAATAAAAAAGAAAAAGAGTTTTTTTTTGAATTTATAAATGTGTTATTATTTTTTTTTACCATAATTTTCTCTACCGCATTGACGTTCCATATCGTGTAAACCAACCCAATTTTCTTCATCAATTTCAATGACTTTATTATCGACTAACCATTGAACAGTACGTTTTGTGTTATTTTCTACACCTCCAGGTTTATAAATCATGTCAAGCTTGAGAAGACTAGATAAAAATGAAATTTCTTCCAATAATTGATCATAAGGCATACGTTGAATTTTTTTTCCACCGCCCATTTTAACAACAGTATATAAAGCTGCACATACAATAGCTTCTTCAACGAATAAATGGATGACTTGGTTTCGATAGTAGGATAACTCAAATGGATCTATGCCATAGAATGTAGGTTCCAAGATATCTTTGCCTTTACGTTCTCCAATTAAATCTTTATGAATAGCTATTGTTCGATCAACAATATCTCCCGTTGACATTTCGTGGAATTCGGATACTTGTCCTCCTTTGGATTCTATAATACGTGTTAACCAATCTACTCTTCTAATTAATTCACTACGTCCAACACCACGTCCTCGTAATGTTAAAATAACTGTTCCAACTAAAGCTGATGGCATGACAACTGTTGTGTTATTCTAATAATAAATATAAATTAGAGTAATCAGAAATAAAAATATAGACATTTTCACTCTTTTTCTTCTTCTTCTATTGACTATAAATATATAATTACAATATCAGATAATACACGGTAACCAAGAGATTTCAAAAGAATAGCCTTTTGTTCTGGGTCATTCAAATCCATAGGACTAGTTTAAATATATATATATATATATATGTGTGTGTGTTAATAAAAATGTTACACGTAAATTAGATATAGCAACCTACCCTCTATGATTTAATTGATCTTCCAACCATCCACGTAAGGAATATGGTTTGCTTACTCGAACTATAAATTAATGTATAGATCAATATAAAATGAATCATCAACATAAATAATATGATTTTTTTCTAAAAAAAGAAAATGAAAGAAAATGCTTACCATCAACACGACCCCATTTCAATTGTAATAATCTTGTATTTGTAATAACACCCCATAAACTTTCTTTTTCTTTTGGATTTCCAAGAAGTTCATTAGCATAACTATCAAAAAATAAAGAAATAAATAAAAAAATAAATGAATGAATATATTGCATAATATTATATACAGTATATATGATATTACGATGATGTTTCAATGATCTTATCATAGCCAATAGAGATAGGAACAATGTAGCAATCAGAAAATCTATTTTTAATTAATGATTCCAAGATAATCTTAACAATGCCAAGTTTTGGTTGAAGTAATTTTCCTAATCTAGAACGAGTACCTTCTACAAAACATTCAAAATTCACTATAATAATAATATATAATATTTATAAAATGTGAATATGGTAAAATATATATCAGCCATCTATAATACATGTACATATATAAACATACTTCCTTCTTTTAATAAAGTAACAGTATATTCTTCTAAAACAGTTTTGTATAGAGTGTCACTTCCCCATTCACGACGAATATAAAAGGCGCCAGCATTTTTTAATAGAGAACCTACAACAGGCATATCTAAATTATCCCCTGCTACAATATGAGGTAATTGAAATCCTAATCTAAACATAAGATAAGAAACCACCAAATAATCAATATGAGATTTATGACATGGTAATAAAATTAATGATTGTTTCTTTTCTTGAGCAATTAAAGCAATTCTTTTCAACTAATAAAATAGATAAATAATAATTTAGTGATTTTTTTTTAAAAAAAATGCATTGAACACAAATAAATTATCTTCCGAGCTATTCCGAAATGTCAATTTTGTATTTGAAATAAAGTTTATTTTTAATAACAAGAAAATTACCTCCATCCATTCACTTTCTTTGATGTGAATACCTTGATGATATAATCGTACTAAAATATTATTCACTGTAAAAGCAAAGAATCTAATTTCAAAAATAATGTTAAAATAAAATAGTACTATTACTCTTTCTTTTTCTCTTTCATATACATATGTACCTTATGAATCTAATACTATCCAACTTAGCAACACTTTTTTCAGCGATTCCTTTTGCAACAGCTTGTAATTCTTTACGTAAAGCCTTTTTTTGTTTATGTAACATTTTAGATTTTTCTTTATCTGATAATTTTTGCCATTTAGACTGACTTGATAAGAGCGATATAGCTTGCTTTTCTGCTAGATCATCAATCGTCTTATTAACTAATAAATATATGAATAAAAAAAGAATGACTTAATAATACTCCATAATACCGATAATAATAATAATAATAATATATTACCAGCTTCAGATTCCAATACTTTCGCTCTCATATTAGCAGAAAATTGAGGATAAAAGATTTTATTACCAACATATTCTTGATAACCACGCCAACCCTATAGTAAATAATGGTAGTATTAATACAGAAAATAAAATATATTGTAAAAGTATAACTAAAACAACTTATTCTACTTACAGTTCCTTGATAATATAAACCCATATTTAATACAAATGCTACAGGGTCTTCGCGAATACGACGTGGTTCATGTTCACTACATTATTAATATAGAAATGAGTAAAATAAATCAATGTGTGAAAGGGTTAAAAAGTGTAATACCATATAGAAACCTTACACAACGTTACGATGCTCCTGATTTCCATTATGAGTAGCAGATGGACCTTCTACAGAATCTTTCACTTGCTTTTCAGGTTTTGTTGAATTTGTCATGAATACGATATTTTATATATGAATAAAAATTATGGTTAAAACTAAGAAAGGAAAAAAAGAGAAAAAAGAAAAAGAAAGAAATGGAAAAAAGAAAGAGTTCTTTTATTTTTTTTAAGTAACCGCCAAAAAAAAAAAAGGTGGGGATATTCAAAGTCCAAAAAAAATAGGTGGGGATCATAAAATATGAAAATAGTTGGTGTTTTTATATAAACAAAAATAATGAATAAAATAACAAAAGACAAATAAATAAATTAACAACAATGATATAATAATAAATAGATTCATATTCTATTTACATATTATTATTTATTACTGATTACTATTCTTTATTAAAAGATGTTATTCGTTTTTACTACCCCATTCTTTTTCTCTTCTTTGTGTCTTTTTTGCTTGTCTAATTTTTTTTTGTACAACAAATATTACAAATGATTAAGTTTGGAATTATTTATATTCTCTCTATATTATTATTCTTAAAATTATTAGTATATTACTTTTTTTTATATATAATTAATATATATATTTGAAAACTAAACGTTAATATGAAAATAGATTGATATGCATATAAAAAAAGATTATGATAATGTTAAATATAAATTTAAACTTCAAATTTATATGAATAATCCGATTAAAGATGAAATAAAATAACAACCAATTATTTTCTTGTTTTAGGTCATTAACAACTAGCATTTGTTTACAATAATTGGATAAGAAAAAAACCATCCATAAAAGATGGAAAAATAAAATAGCCTTAAGGTTGATTGTTAGAATATTTAAAAATATATGACTTTTCATTAGAAATAGGTTAGCTTTTTATTTTTAAAAAATAAGGATAAAGTCATGATTATAGCCTAGTGGATATTATCAATTTTAAAGTGGAAATTGAAATAATGTTATAATCTGAAGTTTACAATTTTTTTTTCTTTGAAAAATGTAAGTAGTTTAACTTAGAAATTAAGTGAAGAATCATAAGTAAAATGGTTTTTATATTAAAAATTTAGTATACCTTTAAGGTGTATTAAAATAGTTATTATGCTAGTTATGAATTGATCAGTTCTAATAGCAAATATATATGAATATTTCAATAATTGGATGGCAGGAGGTTTAACTTGAAAGCATCTATGTATTAGATAATCATAATAATGCAAATTTCCTGAAATAGGAAATAAATTATTTTAAAGAGTTAATCAATTTGCCTAATAAAGATATGTATATGTTTAAAAATCTTTAATAGTATTGATACATATATAGTATAGTATCATAATATATAGCGTAGTATCATAACATATAGTATATATTATATATATATATATGTATATATATTATCAATTTAAATAACAATTGATACATTGACCAATAATTTATTTGATTTAAAACGATTAATTTTTTTCACCTATATATAATCAATGATTGGATAAAAATTTACTGTTTATACTAAAGGAGTATTTGATGCTCTCTCGAAGGCTTTATTTTTAATTTTTTACCTGAATTTTTGATATGATAAAAACATTTTAAATCTCAGCTCTTTTTTATTATTTCCTTTTTTCTTTCTTTCTTTCTTTCATATTATAAAGTAACCTTTTTATATTTTAACCATCTATTTTTTTTTTTCTTTCCCTTCCTCTTTTCCTTCATATTTTCCATTTAAGCTTTTTTAAATAAAGGATTAATATGGCAACTAAAGCAGCAATTCGTCGTCTTACAAAAGAATATATGGAACTTCAAAAAAAGTAATTATATTTATATGTATATTTAAATCTATAAATTACCTATTAAGATTGATAAAAGTCAACTGCTTTACATATTAATTAAATTGTCTCTTCTTTTCTAAATAATTCATAATCAAAGTTTATTTAACCATTTATTTTTTATCTATTTAAATTGTATATATATAGTCCCCCTCCATATATTATCGCAAGACCAGTTGAAAACAATATACTCGAATGGTAAATATAAAAAAAGTACAGCTATAACAAAAACAAAGATGATCACCTAGTCCTTTATATATATATAATGTTTTCATTGATAAATATTAACTCTCTCTTTCTCCCTTTTATCTTTTTTATAATGATTGATAGGCATTATGTTATTCGAGGACCACCAGATACTCCATATCATGGAGGAGAATATTATGGTAGATTAACATTTCCGACTGAATACCCTTATAAACCACCTGCTATCCGTATGAGTACTCCTTCAGGCCGTTTTCAACCAGATACAAGATTATGTTTAACAATGAGTGATTTTCATCCTAGTTTATGGAATCCAAGTTGGTCTGTGGCAACAATTTTAAATGGTTTACTAAGTTTTATGGTAAATGACTATATAATAATAATAATCACATATATAATTTATTATTATTAATTCACATTAATACACACATACATACATAAATACATATATAGACAACTGATGAAAATACAACTGGTAGTATCAAAACAACAGATGCTGAAAAACGAATTTATGCTTTAAGATCACATCGTGCAAATCTAAAAATGGCTAAGTTTCGAGGTATATATATATATATATATAGAAATAGATATCTAAATATGCCTGTAACAATATTATGTTTATTATTTTAAACATATTAACTGATCATATTATTATTTAGATGTATTTCCTGATTTATGTACACCAGAATCAGATATTCAAGAAGAAGTTTTACGAAAAAGAACAGCACAACAACGACAACAACCAAATACTAATACAAATATCACTAATACCAATAATAACACTAATGATAATAATAGCAAAAATACACATATTAATCAACGTCATGAAGGAATAGAAAATAACACTACCATTTCTCGTACAGTATCCAGATGGAGAAGATGGGCTTTGGTATTGGTTGTATTTATTTATTTAATTTTATCAAAAATTGCATCTCGTTCTGCTCAAGCAAGTAGTAATTAAAAAAAAACAAAAATATAAAACAAAAAAAAAAATCAGAAAACTAAAAAAACTTTTAATATTACTGCAAATATATCTGTAATTAAGAAAACAATAATAATGCTTTTATTTTTTATTTATTTATCGCAAAAATAAAATAAAATAAATAAAAAATGAAATTAAATTATCATAAATCATTTATTTAATTCATTCCATTCAAAATACTTTCTTGTATATGGGTTTTTATACATACCTGAAATAAACCATGCACCTTTTTCTTCTCTACTAACTAAAAAGAAGACACTTTTCTATTTTAAAAATGTATTTTCTTTATATTATGCATAATATAAATAATTTAATTTAAAATATCGTACATCATGATAGTCTAATTTGCGGCTTTTTATTTTCTGTATTGGGTAGTTCTTATGTGTATCCGAATATAACGTATATTTAAATTTAAATTTTACATATATTGTTAATTTTTATAGTAAATATTCGATTAGTTCATTTACAATATCACTCAAAAAAAAAAGGATTTCCTATCAAATGATATTTCAAAAGGAGTATGAGATTTTTCTTTCATAATGGTTTATTTTAATTACTTATATGATCAAGCGTAATGAATTCTTTCCTTTTTCTTTTTCCACTTCCCCCTCTTATTTTTATATTCTACTTTCATAAAGGTTTTCATATACAAATCATCCTTACATTATAAATATAATAAGAATAAAAAAAAATTAAAAGATTGCGGTTCTTTTTAACCAATCATTTTTTGTTATTTCAATTTCCACTTAAACGCGATAACTTTTTGTTATTATTTTTCTCTTCTTCATTTTTTTTTATATATACGCAGTAAATAATAATAAGGAAAAAAAAATATGATACCAACAAAAAGAAGTTCACCATCCTATCGTGATTCACCTTCTTATTCACCACCTTACGAATCCGATTCCACTTATGCACGTAATAATCATAAACGTTCTAATTCTCGTCGATCAAGCGTAGGTCATTCAAGACAAGGATCTGTTGAAACTAATATAGATGAAGATCCATCTATAAGTAATCCTACCGCAGCTTCAACAACATCAGCAACAAATAATAGTTCAACTGATCTTGGTGCAGGTAATCAAGATAACACAGAAGCAAATGATAAAGATGATAATGATCCTGAAGAAGATGATAAAGATGAGCTCATAATGGATGACGATATGCAAGCACAAATGGAAAAAGCAAAGGAAAATATGAAGTATGTATAAATATTATATATATTTAATAGATAAAAATAGTTTTATCTTTATTTATTCATCTATTTATTCATATGTATATATATATATAAGGATATTATTAGAAAATTTTTCTGATGATCAATTACAAAGATATGAAGCATATCGTCGATCGGCATTAAATAGAAATAATGTGAAAAGGGTAAATATAATTATATATATATATATATATATATATATATGTATATGTATATAAATTGTTTAATATATCCATCTATTTACATTCTTTTATATATATAGTTAGTAAGTCAGGTGATGAATCAACAGTGTAGCCAAACAATGGCATTTGTTGTCGCAGGGTTTGCTAAAGTATACGTTGGTGAAATAATTGAAAAAGCAAGACAAGTTATGGAAGAAACAGGAGATATAGGACCTATTCGACCTGAGCATATACGTGAAGCTCATAGAAGATATAAGCTAGATCATTCATCTTCAAGTGGCGGAAATGTTGGCAAAAGATTATTAAGACGATAATAGTAATAATAATACTATCACTAATAATGTTAATAAACTTGTATATAGCTTTCATCTGTACTTCATAATAAAAATAATAAAACATGATTTTTTATTTTTTATTTTTATGCTTTGTTATTGTAAAATATATGTCATACATATTTATATTATTTCATTTAGTTACACAGCTATTTTTTTGAGGCATTATCTACTTCTCGGCTCGGGAGATAGATCAATCCATATATGGTATCTAGCTTTAAAAACATGGCTCCTTTTTAAGATGGTATCATCACAATGGCACTTTTTTAATATATAAAATAATAATCCTTTTTTATTATTATTACTGTCGTTATCTTTTTCTTTTCTTTTTCTCTCTATCTCTCTCTTCTATCTTCTGTTTATTTATTTATTTATATATACTTTTCTTTAAAAAAAGGTGAAAAGTAAAGTGATAATAAGATAATTTATACCCTTCTTTTTTATAAAAAGAAAAAAGAAAATAAAATGGAATTTAATACAGCAAAACCATACTCAAAAAGTCGATATGTGCATACAAACCATCAATCATTAAGAAAGTGTTGCGGATGCATTCATTTACGTGTTGGATCAGCTTTTGCAAGTTTAATATGGGCAGGGATTTCTTTATATTTCGCAGTAATATGCTTTCAACAACAAAACCGTAAGCAAATAATAAAATACATGAGGTTGATAATATTTATAATACTCAATATTAATATATATATCATTATGTTATAGCTTTCTTTTCATATTTACCATTTCAAGCTAATATAGTATTTGGTGTTATCAATTTATTATTCTTTATTATTACTTTAGGCGGTTTATTTACATTATTTTTGGTACACTTCAAATAAATTAAAACAGCAGTATATATATTAATTTTCTTTTCTTTTCTTAGGACTATGCACATGCTGTTCAAGTCTATTCACATACGTTGTGGGTATTCATAGCTTTAGTATTGATTGATGCATTTGCTAATTTAGTTGTCTTTGGTACAGATAAATCAAACTATTTCAATTGGTGTGTTAATACTGCTTTTAATTCTTTACCTCAAGATACACAATTAAGTAATGGTGTAGATTATTATAACTGTAATAAATTATGGCAAGATGAATTTAATTTTGGACTTGTTTGTGTCTTTTTAATGGTGACTGTTTATGTAATATATACATATATACTAAAAATATTCTATTTAACTAACTTATATATTTACATGTACATGCATAGTCATATTGGGCTACATGTATTTATTCTTATAGCCATAAATTAGCAGCTATACAATTATGGGAATCAGGTATGCTTACAGGACAAATTGAAGGAATTGCTCCCTTCTTTAGAGGAACTATGCCTTTACCACAAGATAGAAATGTTATTGTTTTGCAAAATGAAAAACCATCTAGTAAAACAAAAAATATACAACAACGTAGTGATGATACTGATAAAAATAAGAAATCATGGTACTTACCTACTACCCTTAGAAGCTTTAAAAAGAAGAGTAAAGTAAAGGATGGTATTGTTCCAATAAATGATTCTAATATGAATAATAAAAATTCAACATTACCAATATCTATGTCCCAAGAACTATCTTTAACAACTACTCCACCTAATTATCCATTAGATTTTAAACTTGGTGTTAATGGTAATGTCATTGAATTATCTTAGTGTATAAATTAAAAATGGTTAAGTATATGATCAAGTTTTAAATAGAAATAATAGTAATAATCAAAATAATAAAAAATCATAATATCCAATTATATTTGCTTCATTTTCATAATAAAATTAGTAAAATAGTGATAATCTATCTATACCAATATCCTAAACTTTTTAAAGAGTTCATTATTATTATTATTACTTTTTATTGAATTATATAGTCATTATAGTTAAAAATGTAAACTAATAATATTCACTTTTAAACAAAAATTTGATAAGCACAGTTCATATATTTATATTTTTAGCATGCACATTATAAACTTATTTTAGATACATTACTGTGTATCAATTACTTTATGATATGAAGTATGACTTACAAATGAGAAAGTAGTTTCGCAAAAAAAAAAAAACAGATCATTCTTCAATGGTGCAAGGGTATCAACCATTTTAATTAAATGTTATTTATAATAATAATTAGGTGTTGTTTATAATCAACTATTCCGTTATATTTTTTAAAGCAATTTCATTGCATGGTCCACATCATATTAGATTATAAATTCTAATTTATTAATATTATCAGAGTATCACTCATTTTAATTAAATATTTCTTATATCTAACAATTTCATTATACTTTTTTAATGTAGTTTCCATTGTATGGTTTATGTTATAATGGTACCTTAATTCCAATTTACTAACTTTTCCAAGATCTTTGTAAAAATATAATTTGATTTTTACTTGATATTTTGTTGCATATGCCTTGTCATTAAATAGTTTCTGTTTAATTTTTTTTCAAATGATTTTGAGTGTTAAGTAAAAAAAAAAATATGATACGAAATGTATAATTGAGGATCATATTTTTTTTTTATTGGCCATAACTATGGTAGTTAATACTAATTTAAAATTTCTTATGGTTAATTTCTTGTTGAAAATTTGGTAAAGTTTTTATTTAAATTACTTTTGATAATTATATTTGTTATGCTTTTTTTCTAGTATGAAGTTGTTCTTACAAAAAAAAACGAGACTGGCATTATCCTTATAAAAAGTTTACAGGAAACTGGAGGAGATTAAGGATGCCAAATATTATGAGAACGGATTTTAAATTGTGAAATTTGTAGTGTAAAAATATGGAGAAAAATGCCTCTTTTTGATTGGTGAATCATGCAGAATGAATCATCTTTAATAAACGCCAGTAGATTTTATCTCTTATCTTACTTTAAAATATAATTCAAACACATCGGTAATAATAAGTCATGATAAAAAAAAGGAAAAACTGAATAGAGAGAATACTTTACATATATACTTAAAAAAAGATATATGTAAATCAATTGTACATATTCTAAAAGACTACACGGACTTTCAACTGATAGTATATGTTTGTTATTCCAAATATCGTGGGAAAGTATTCGTTATATACAAACATTTCATAGAGTGAAATTTCTTGAATGAGTCACTAAGATCTCCGATAATATAAAAGGCACTCAATATTCCTTTTCCTTTTTTTTTTCCCTTTTTTCTTTCTTTTTTTCTTTCTATCTTTTTTATATAAATATAAATATATCATATTAACCACCCTTCTCTTATATATTGTAATATAATGTTATCTTCAAGGTTTTTACGCCAAACTTTTATTCAACAATCAAAACGATTCAATTCTTCCCTTGCTCGTCTTGACGTAAGTAACAACAGTAATAAATAGTAATAATAATAAGCGTGTTTTTTAAAGAAAAGGAAAGGGAAGGAAAAGCTGTTACTTATTCCTATCTCTACTTTATTTAGGCAAGCAAAGTTAAAGTAACTAAATCTGACGTTTTAAAGCCTTTGGTAGCAAATAAAGATCTTGTTTTTGGTCGTACTTTCACCGATCATATGTAAAAAAAAAAGAAAAAAGAAAAAATATTAAAGAAGAAAAGGATAAGTATAATTATATATTAATATATTAAAATGTATATAGGATCAATATCGATTGGAATGAAAATAAAGGTTGGGATGCACCTGAAATTCGTCCTTATGGTAATCTTGAATTAGCTCCTAGTGCTGTTGTTTTCCATTATGCTTCTGAGGTATATATATATATATATATATATATACAAAGAAAAAAGAGAAAGAGAGAGAGTAAATAAAAGGAAAGAAAATAATACAAAATAATTGAACCAATACATCATTTATTATTATTATTTTAGTGTTTTGAAGGATTAAAAGCTTATAAAGATAAAAAGGGTAACATTCGTCTTTTCCGACCTGATTTAAATATGGCACGTATGAACCGATCTACCGCTCGTATTGCTCTTCCCGTAAAGTTATATTATAAATTAAAAATATCACAATAAAAGGAAAAAATTGGAAAGTAAAAATAAAAAAGAAGTAAAAAAATACTTATAAATCTTTTATATAAACATATATTATATAGGATTTTGATGGTGAAGAATTAATTAAATTAATTGGACAATATCTTAAGTTGGATGAACGTTGGATTCCAAGTGAAAGAGGATATTCATTATACTTACGACCAACTGTTATTGGTACTCAAGAAGCCCTCGGTGTTAACCCACCTAGTGATGCTAAGTTGTTTGTCATTGGGTGTCCAGTAGGACCTTATTATAAGACTGGATTTGCTGCTGTTAAATTGAAGGCTACTACTGAATATGTACGTGCATGGCCTCGTGGTACTGGTGATGCTAAAATTGGTGCCAACTATGCACCTGGATTATTACCTCAACGTTTAGCTGCTAAAGAAGGTTATCAACAAAACTTATGGTTATTTGGTGAAGATCATCAATTAACTGAAGTAGGTACCATGAATTTGTTTGTCTTGTTAAAGAATGAATCTAATGAATTAGAATTGGTAACTCCTCCTTTAGATGGTTCTATCTTACCTGGTGTCACTCGTGATTCTATTTTATCTTTAGCTCGTCAATGGAACGAATTTAAGGTTTCTGAACGTAAACTTACCATGCCTGAAATCCGTGAATTAGTAAAACAAAATCGTATTGTAGAAATGTTTGGCGCTGGTACCGCCTGTATTGTTAGTCCTATTAAGACCATTGAATACCTTGGTGAAGATTTAACTATTCCTTTAGATCCTAATGATTCTACTTCTCAAGCCGGTCCTTATACTAAACGCTTCAATGATACTATCATGGATATCCAATATGGTGATCTTGAAAGTCCTTGGTCTATTGTTGTTTAAAAATATATCTAAATTAACTTGATAATTATTTATTTATCGATTTTATATTTTATTTATTTTCCTTTTTTTTAAAAAATGATTAGAATCAATAATAATAATAGTAGTAGTAATAGAAATATCATGATGACCCCTTTTTATATATAAACATTTGATCATAAATAAATTTATAAATAAATAAACAGCATATTAAATTAAAAAATCCATCTCTCTTCTTTTTCTTTCTCTTCCTTTTAATTATAATATATTTAGTAATGATCAACAAACCTTTCACTTCGTTACAATTTAAAACTTTTTGTCAGTCAAAACCTTTCCATCGTGGTAATGGATTCTTTTCACTTAGCTGGTTATTGATAGTTACTCTATTGCAAACTATTGCGACTATTATACTTGTTGGAATTTTTTTTATTCCTTATGATATAAGACTAATGTCATCATGTATTTTATCTTATACTCAAATGGGATTTGGCCAATATGATTTAATTCAATTGGGCTTATTGATTGCTGGACCTATTTATTTATGTGTTTTATGTTTAGAGGCACTTTTTCATCACCAACCTACTAATTTATACGCTATACTGTTATTTGGTATCTGATAGTGATAGTATAATAATAATAATAATAATATATATTTATATTCGTATATATATGAGCGTCATTTTCATCATTATTATTATCTTATAATTAATAGAATCTTGGATAATAGTATTTTCCTCTATTCAAGCCTATCAACATCCTTTCTTTATTCAAGAGCTTTCTGTATGTCGTGCTAATGATCAAAATAATATTCCAACCACAAATAACAATAGTGATAATAGTATGACGTTACCTTATGGTGTTATTGGAACTAGTTGTATTGGCTTTTTACTTTTATTAATCATCTCAATTTACCACCGTAAATCATTCCACCAATCAATGGATTCTCTTCGTGAAGCACTAATGAGTTTACTTAAATTAGACTCTTTTTTATTATTTGCCTATGTAATTGAAATAATGCCACTACCTATAGTGACTTTCTCATCTTCAGTAACTATAGAAGAAATCGTTCTTTTATATAGTTTTGGTTTTATCTTATTTTTATTATCATGGAGTACTGTTTTAGCCACATGGAAATCTTTACCTAGGTGGAGAGTTGCTCTTTATATGATTTTATTAAGCACTCTTTGTTTAGTTTGTATAGGCTATTTATGTTATCGATTGATCGAGTTTACTCTTGGTACTAACTCTTTCTTATTACTTACTCGGTATAGCCTTATTTTTGCTTGTTTGGCTCTTATGATTATCTTATTATTGACTACCGGTTTAGCAATGACTTTTGCTACCCATCAATGGAAATTAAGAAATCATCATCAGTCACAAGAGCATGGGCCTGGAAGAAAATTGAATTATAATGAAATGGATGACAGTGAGTTATTTTTAACACCTCAAGGTTCTCGATTTGCATGATATTTGACTTAATATATATATATATATATATTTGATAAACATATGAAAAATTAACTTGGTGAATATTTGATAAGTCATAAAAAAATTAATAAACTATTATGAATAGTATATCTCTTCAAATACCAAAAAAAGATAGAATATTGTTTAAATAAAACCAAGAATTAGTGGTAAAACTCATCATTCTTTTTTAAATACTTACTATTATAAGTAATTATTATTAGTACTGGTAATATATTTTAGTAGTCGTACGTTTTAAATTTTTCATGATTTCGATTCTAATTAT
Organism: Cunninghamella bertholletiae; assembly: GCA_037043795.1. Lineage (NCBI taxonomy): Eukaryota > Fungi > Mucoromycota > Mucoromycetes > Mucorales > Cunninghamellaceae > Cunninghamella > Cunninghamella bertholletiae. The sequence goes on from JAZGVP010000001.1 coordinate 5,370,567, forward strand.
ATTTTTTTAGCTCATGGTTATATCTATAAGTTTTATTTTAATTAAGAATAGCTATTTAATGGTGTATTATAAAAAAAATAATGATACTTTTAATAATCTTAAGCCTTTAAAGCATTATATACATATAGAGTTTGAATTTAAATAAAAATAATAAAAAAGAAGAATAAAAATAAATACATAAGAAGGTATATATGGAAAAAATCAAATCAAAGCCATAAATATAGATACATAAAAAAATAAATTAAATAAAGAATAAAATGAAATGAAATAAAAATAATAAAATAATAAAATAATAAAATAATAAAAATAAAAGTAAAATCATAAAAATCAGTAAGTAAATAAGTAAATAAAAAATAAATTAGAAAATCAGTGGAGCAGGAACTGAGGTACTTCGTTGCTGAGGTAAACTTAAGTTCTTATTTGGTATAATGTTTTTTTTAACATGATCAATACGATTATCTAAAGAAGTTGGAGGCATATCAGTGTTTGCAGCTGGTTTAGTCATAGTCATAGTCATAGAAGAAGGTGGGAATGTTGGTGAAGAGTTAGTTCTTGTTAAATCATGACTTTTTCGAAATGGCCAAAAAGAACGTTTTGATGTTGTTTGATTTTCTTCAAAACTAAACATTGTTGGGGTTCTTGGTGAATCTTCTAATTGTATTATACTATTACTTTCAGAAGATGAAGTCATACTATGCATACTATCGTGATGGTGACTAAAATGACTGTGACAGCTATTTGCTCTTTGAATAGAGAGAGGTGGCAAACTTTTTCGATTTGTAGATGGTTCCCGTAATGAACTTAATTCATCTATAATTTTTTCATTGACCCAAGTTCTCATTAATAAATAATGAGTAATTCTTTGCTGTTCAATTGAAATGTCATAATCTTGATCCATATCAATTGGTATAGAATCTTCCATAGGTGGTGAAATAGGTGACGATGGAAAAGAAGCAGACTTAGAAGAGACTAAAAATTGATGATATTGCTGTAAATTTATGGATTTGGTTGTAGAAGAGATAATACCTGAAGGTGAATAATTTTGTTTTGAAAAAAATCCATTCTTCTTTTTCATAAAATGATTAGGTGGTCGAAGAGGGTAAGCAGGAGTACGTTGAAATATCTTCATCCAATCTAAAATATTTTGTTTTCTCATATCATCCTCTACAGATGAGGTTGGTGAAGATTTGTTAACTGTTAATATATAAGTCATATCGTGTATAAGAACACCTAAAAATGGAACTATAGATAATTTAAGTGGTCGATGATAATTACAATGTGGAATTAAAATTCTAATGTGTTCTCGATATCTGCTGTAATTATCAGTTTCCGACATAAGTGACGTTAACATTTCTAATTTATTCATACGTTTTTTAGGTATACATTCCCATGTACGTTTTAATCTTTGAATAGGTGGAGTTCCTAATGCTGAAACAATAGCTTTTAAAGTTTGGTAATTATGGAGCGATAAGCATAATGATGCAATTTTTATCCATCGATGTACTACTTGAGCACGATGAGAAGCTTCTTGGGGTAATAAAATAGTATGTTCAATAGATCTTGTCAGATAATTAAAAAAATCTGTAGAAGCTACTATATTTGGATGTGGTATTTTAGATACACTACGATGTTGTTCTAAAGCTTCTGGAGGAATAGCTCTAAATATATTACTTTCAATCAACGTAAGCTGATAAGCAATTAGTTCTGGTGAGAATTCCATAATCGTTGATACTGTCATAGCACTCATATAAATGGTTCTTATATTCGTTAATACTTTTCGAATGTTTGCTATTTGTTGTTGTTGATCATTATTTTTTTCTTGTTGTAATAATTCATCTAGTTGCTGTTGCAATTCTTTATGTAAACCAAGTATTGGAGATGATGGTATTTTTGGAACATATAAATCAGTAGTACATGTAGGAGAAATGGGCAATGCCATACTTTCACCTGTATTGGTTTGAGCAGGTAAAAGATCATAAGGATCTATATGAAGAGTTTCCAAACAAGTTGAACTTGTAATCGTTGATGTTGATAAGGGTGATGGTGGTGATAAATCAGTATAATTAGTAATGCTGGGATTTTTTCGTCGTGGTGGTACTAAAATAATAAATATTGTAGAAAAAAAAATTATTACCTGAGAAAAATATATGCAGATACCAATTCCTTTTTTGGAATACTTACATGATGGTTTATTAATTGATGATGGTGTATTAAGTGTTGCTGATATAATTGTATCTTCATCATCGTCATCATCGTCATCATCATCATCCTCGTCGTCGTCATATTCTACTTCTGTTATTTTTCCTTTATTACTTAATAAAGCATTTGGTTTCGTAGATAAAGCTAAGTTTTGATTTTGTTTAATTGGAATATCAGTCGTAACAATAGCTAAAGGTGGGCGTACCGCTCTTTTAGAAAAAATAGATGATTTACTAACTACATTAAGTGGCGGTTTAGGTGGAACTGGTGGTTTACCTTTGATAAATGTAGTCTGTGATATAATATTTTCTAGCTGTGTAATACTTGATCGTATTGTTTCTAGTATTTGGTTATAATCATTTGGTGTTGCTACTAAAGCTATAGTTGTTTTAAAGTAATTAAATTAAAAAAAAAAAAAAACACATGTCAGTAAACCCAATTTAAAGAAACTTTATGTGTAAGTTCCCCTATCATCCCCTTATTTTTTTATTTTTGACATATCTCATAAATATATTTATAAATAAATAAATAAAAACAGAAAATTATATCTTATTTATTATTGCTTTTATTAGTATTACTTTGATGTACAAATTTAGCACTATGTAATTGTTGAGTAGATAGTTCAACGATGGATAAAAGTTTATTATATGCATCCTTTATATAGACGAAACAAGAAAGTTATTAGTTTACATAATTGGTTGGCTGTATTTTTTATTATAAAATACCTTTGTAAGACCATTATTTAGTAATTCCGAAGCTTCTTTATATAGAATTTGTGAAGTTTCCATTGTTTAATTCAGTATTATAAACATGTATAAAAATAAAAAATGAAAATAAAAAGCTAACACTATTTAAAAAAAGAAAAGAAGAAGAAGAAAGAAAGAGAAAAGAAAAAAAAAAAAGAAAAGAAAAGAAGGAAAGAAAGAAAGAAAGAAAAGAAAAGAAAAAGAAACAAAAAAATAGGTGGGGATTAAATTACCTGTTAAGGAACTTGACCTCTTTTTTTTCAAACGCAGCTTTAGTTGTCTGTTGTTTTCTTTTCTCTTTCTCTTATTTTTATTTTTACAACTCCTATTACGATTATTAAAAGAAAATGGAAACATTAACAATGGAAGTAGTAGCACAGTATATATCAGTTGGTGGCAGTATCATTGATCAAATTGGAAAAGAAGGAACACCCCCTAATTTACCCCAAAAATTTATTAATAATCGTAAGGAAAGAGATAAAACAGAGCATTTTCATATTACATTTGCCAATCATCTTGAATTAAAGGAACTATTTAATGAGAAACAGATTCCAAAAAAGAAAAGATATCATGAACTTAAAAAGTTAGTAGAAGAATTAATTAATGTTTATGGTAAACCTGATACTTGGGAAAAGCCTATTGACCTTGGATTAGGATATTTAAAGGAAAACCGAACAGAACGTAGTTATTTTAGAGTAATTTATTGGCCATTTGGACAGAAAATGAGAAAACACATTGGTCTAAATTTAACTAATTTCCATATAACTATTGGCTTTAATCCTAAAGATATTCACTCATATAAAGGCCCAGCTACTCTTGAAGGTTTAGTTAAAAGAAAAAACTCAATATCGCCCAAAAGATTACCTATGTTAGCCAATATAGCCAATGATTATACTCATGATATTGAATTTTTACAGCATTTACTTCGATTATGTAAATTAAATGATATGGAAATGCTAACAGGTAAACATTATTATTATTATTATTTTATGATGTTTGTTTATATTTATATTTTTTTTTTTGATAATGATAGATTCATGGCGTCATCATGTAAAAGAAGCTGATAAAAGGTTTACGAGTGTTAAGAAAAAGAGAAAAAGTAAATCTGATCAGTCTGATAATACAAAAGATATCAAAAAAAATAATAAATAAACAAATAAATATATATTTATATATATGATAGAAAAATAAGAAAGAAAATTGAAAAGAGAATATTTGATATAGAAGAGAAAATAATAAAAAATTAGGTTTCAAAACTTAAAAAAAATCCACTTAATAGGTTATGTCATCTCATCCAATAATATGATGCATAAACATTAAATAAAAGATAAACCATATAAAGTAAGTCAAAATATTTATTCTCAAAACAAAAATGATGTAACTATATTTTTTTTTACAAAACTCTTAAATACATGGACAATTTGTTTTTTTCGGATATCCTTTTTTTAGAAGATAAAACACTTTTATGAGAAGTAGATAGAAAGTACTTAATAGAATAGAAATGTATATTGGGGGTGAAATACTATATAAAAAACGTGTCATATACAAATATATTCTGCGAGTAAAAAAGAAAAAGAAAAACAATAAAAAAAAACGTGGTCAGTTGTTGTATATCATTGGTCCCCAACAAAATTACTTTTATTATACTTTCTCCTTTTGTATTTTGTTATCAGTTGTTATTATAGTTATCATTAAGTAATTGTGCACAATTGGGAAACATTTAAGATAAAAATCCATAAAAAGTAAAAAATATGTTTATTGGTAAATAATATATAAAAATAAAATTAAAAAAACTATATATATATAACTGTAAGAATATTACTTACGTCATAGAGAAAAAAAATGAAAAAATGTAAAAAAAAGAAAGTATTATGTTATGTACAAAGGATATATATCAGTATTATATAAATGTGCATGAAAAAAGAAAACAAAGAAAAAGATTATATATATATATATATATAAGCTAAGCCATTGAAGGTGGGTTTGATTTTTTGAAAGAGTCACGAACTTGATCATCACCGAAAAATTCATTCAGTAATTTACCGCTTTGTCCCGTAAGTGCTTCTAAATCTCTTGTAATTTCAAATTTTTGTTTTTTCTGTTGAAGTCCCCACATTTCTAATAAGAAACCAACATGATCTTCATTTCTAACACTATCATATAAAATTTGTCTTAAATTGGTAAGATCCATACGATTGACAGCATGATCTCGTTGTAAACCTGAAAACATTTGTTGACTAACTTCATGTAAAGTTAATAACTGAGGGCCAGTAATTTTATAGTCTTTGGTACGATGAGTAAAGATAGATGAATGAGCAACGTATCCTGTTGCACGTGCGATATCACTTATATTACAGGATTCAACAGTATAATCCAATTCTAATAATGGGAAAGCGTTATGTTCAGCAATATAGTCACGGAATACCATAAGATGTTGATGAAGAATACCAGGATATCTTAAAATAGTAATACGATTTTTATCCATTTGTTGTAATAAATAAGATTCAATACACATAAATTGATAATGGAAGGATGGCTTATATAAACATAAAGGATTTTGATCATTAGTAGTATCAATTGTTTCATCTTCATTCATAAAAGGAAACCTATCTTTTGGTGAGAAAGGTGTTAAAAAGATAACATGCTCTACATTAGCTTCCTTAGCTGCATCAATGAATCTATTAATATTAATAATAATAAGGAGTAAGTATTTATATATGTATTATATGTTTACACATAAGTTTCTTTTTTATCATTTACGTTTTTCCAAATTGAAGAATATTATTTCTTGTCATACGATCATTAAGAGGATCAATAAGTAAACATAACTTGGCAATACCTTGTAAAGCTTCAGTAGCTTTATGAGGGTCATTAAAGATATCAAAAGCAACTACATTAGCGCCCATTTCTTTTAAAGTTCGAGCTCTTTCTGTTTTGGCATCGGCTAATCCACCATAAACAGGAAATTGTGGTAAATGTTTATGCTGATTTGGTAATTGTAACAATTGTTGAACAATAGCCATTCCTTTATCACCATCAGCTCCAGTTACGAACATAGGACCCTTTCCAATATTTTTCGTAGTTGTTGTCATATTAATATAATATAAAGTGTTTTAGATAAAAAGTGTTTTATGTTTTTAAAATAAAAAAAAAGTAAAAAAAAAAAAGAAAGAAAAAAAAGGGAAAAAAAGAAATTGAAAAAAAAGGAACAAATAAATAAATGATCAAAAAGATAAAGATAAAGATAAAAAATTTGATTGGTTTATAGATATAAAGTGAAAAAAATTGACAAACTATTGTTATTCATTTTTGATTCGAGCTGAGTTTATTTTTTGTTTTCAGGCTTTTTATTATTTTTTACTTTTTGCTTTTTCCTTTAAATTTCTTTCCCCTACTTAGTATAAAATAAAAAAAATGGCATCTGAAAATAAAAAAGCTTTAGTATTTTCTATTTTGGAATTTTTACAAAAATCCTGTACTGATGGAACCATAAGTACCGATGACGTTGAAGGAATTGAAGGTAAATTTAACATATATATATATATATACTTTTTTTTTTTATTTAAAAAAGAATATATGTAATTATATAACTGAGGCTGTATGACGTGTGATAAGCTTTTAATTTAAGCTTTTTTTCTTTATCCATTTATATATAATAAATAGTTGCCATGCAATGTATCGGTGAAGCTTTTGGTGTTGATACTTCTGATGCTGCTCAACAAGAAGCTTATAATACAAAACCTGCTAATTTATTATCTATCTTTGATGTATATTTGAAAACAAAATCTAAATCAAAGGCACAAGTAAGAGAAAATATGAATAAACAAATACATACAAACGTATATATATTAGGTATTGAATTTTTTACTTCTATTATATATAGCCTTCATCTTTAAGTGCTCCTGCTAGCCAATGTAAGTTATAAATAAAGAAAATATATAGTGTTTTTTTTTGTATTATATATATGTTTGTAAGTGTTTACATCTTATATTAACATAAACTTTATTTTAAATTTTTTTTTTAGCTGTATGTTGGTGAAACAATATTATATATACATATATATATATATATATATATATATGAATGGCAAATATATAGTTTATTAATATAAATATTTTTATATAGAAAGAAGTTTCTGAAGAAGACAAGACAAAAGCTGAAGAATTGAAAGCCGCAGGTAATCGCCAAGTTGCAGAACGCAATTATCCTGAAGCTATCAAGTTATATACCGAAGCTATTGCTCTCAATGGTAGCCAAGCTGTTTATTATGCCAATCGGTAATTATAATTTAAATATAGTAATAGTAATAATAAATAATGATAGTTGATAAAATTGTTAATATAAATTGGGGAATATCATAGTGCTGCTGCTTATAGTCAACAAGGTGATCATCAAAAAGCTGTAGAAGATGCCAAGAAAGCTGTTGAAATTGACCCAAAGTATAGCAAGGCTTATAGTCGTATGGGGTAATGGAAAAGTTGTAACAATAGTAGTAATAATGATGATCATGATGATAGTAGTGATGATAGTAGTGATGATAGTAGTGATGAGAGTAAATGGACGCGTTTTTATAACTCTAATTTTTTTTCTCAACAATATATACATTATATAGTCATGCTTATTTCTGCTTAGATAAATTTGAAGAAGCTGTTACTGCTTATGAAAAAGGATTAGAATTAGATCCTAATAACGCAACACTTAAATCATCTTTAGCAACTGCTAAATCTAAAATTGAACGCCAAAGCGTAGATCGTTCAGCCAATAATAATACTAGAGGAATGCCTGGAGCTGGAGCTGGAGCTGGAGGTTTACCTGATCTTGGATCATTGTTAAACAATCCTGCTTTAATGAACATGGCCCAACAAATGATGCAATCTGGTGCTCTTGATCAATTTATGAATAACCCTAATATGGCAAGAATGTAAGTTATTATATTGCTATAGTTATAATTTTATTTTATCATCATACTCATTTAATTACTATTTGTATATTTTTAGGGCTCAACAAATGATGGGCGGAGGCGGCGGTGGCCTTGCTGATATGTTGAATAATCCTGAAATGATGGAAATGTGAGTATTATCTACATATATGGTTAAATCAATATTTGCTAACATGTTTTATTTGTATACGTTTAGGGCACGCAATATGATGGGTGGAGGTCAAAACAATCCTAGTAACAACAACAATAATAATAATGATAATTAATCTATTCTTTTTCTATTTTTTTTTTTTTTTTGTTTCTTCTTTAAATATATTTTGTTGTAATAAATATTTAATAATATGAAAGCATTTATTTATATCAAAAATATTATTGTAAACATCCTTTTTGTTTATTTTCACATGCACCAGCTGAGAGTAAAATGTAAATGAATAGAGTACCCAAAGTATTGAATAAATTAGCTTATTAATATTTTATATATCAGTAAAACTTCATTAAAGATAAAAATAACTTTATCATATCTAGTGACATATTAATTATATTATTATTATTGTTGTTGTTAAGAAAAGCTTATTTAATAAGTAATTTTAAAAACTTCAAATATCAAAAACGGACTTTAAAAAAGTGTGGGGAAAAAATATGAATATAGCTTTAGTAAAGGTTTTTTCTTTTTTCATTTCTTTTCGTTATTGTTTTTTTTTCCTTTCTTTCCTTTCCTTTCCATTTCTTTTTTGTATTATTATTTTTAATTTTCTTATTTATTCATTTACCATAATTAGCATACCCACTTCTTTTATACGATTAAAAAAATAAAAATGACTACATCACAATATAATATCGATGTACGCTTTTGCAGAGCATTAGCTGTTGTACAAACTTTACCTCTGAATGAAATGGAGTTACAACCTATACCAGCAGATAAGTTAAAGTTTTATGGACTATACAAACAAGCTACTCAAGGAGAGTGTAATATACCAAAACCTTCATCAAGAAAAGTAGTAGAGTATGCTAAATGGTAAATAAGATTTTTACTAATAAATAAGCAATATTTAATATTGATAAAAAAACAAAAACAAAATATACTCTAATGATAGATATTATTATAAATATATTTACACTATTATTTTTATGTGGTATATTTTTTTCTTTTTTAGGAAAGCGTGGTATCGTGTTAAACATTTGAGTTCTATGGAAGCAAAAAATCTTTATGTTAATGCACTAATAGAGCTTTTAGTGGAGGTAATATAATATAATATATATATTTATGAATAAATAAATAGATAATAATAATAATTTGTACTCATATATACTATTTAGTTTATTAATCGTTATCCAAACAGCGAATATTTAGAACTTGCTACAAAAGCGCTTGATAGTTTAGATGTAACACCAAATCACGATATGGAAACTTTAAACGGTCAAGGTATATATATAAACTCAATATATACTTTTTAATAATAGTTTATTTTAACGCTGCTATATATTTTTTTTCTTTATAAATATACAGATTTTTATATGGATAAAATAAATTACCCACCTGATCAATTCCAAGATTTATTAACACATATTGAACCACAAGAATTATCCTATTATACCCATGTTGTTACTTCACCAACAAATTCATACTTTTCACAACAGGCATCTATAGCCAATGAATCATTATATAGTACTACACCATCATTAAATGCATCTGTATCAACATATAATCAATATCAGCAACATAGTGAACCACGTACACCTTTATTATCTCCACAACAATACACTTATGGCCATTCTAAAAAACAAATGAATGCATATCCAACTTCAACAACTTCTTCTTCATCAGGCTCTTCTCAAAAAATTATAAGCAATAATGATATACTACTTACTAACTTATCATCATCTTTATCACTACCACCATCTTCTCATCAAAAGAAAAAAAACAAAATATCAGAAAAAGCATTAGAAAATTTACAAACTGAAGTAACAGCATTATCGGAACAAATAGATCGATTAACTAAAGACTGGAAAAAGAAAGAGTTAAGCAAAAAACGGTATAACCCTATTTTATGGTTGATGAAAGCAATGATAAAACATATTTTTACCAATTCTATCATTTTTGGTATCACTATTTCCATCTTATGGTACAGAGAATCACCTGTTGCAATTGCTTTTGTAAATTATATGAAGTATCAATTCAGATTATTAGTACAACAATTAGTTAGAAAAACAATGTTTTGGAAATTAACAGTATAATTTTTAATAATATATATATATTTATATATATTAAATGAAATATGTTTATTTATATTAATTTATTTATTATTTGTTTATTTATTTATATTGAATGAAAAATAAACAAAAAAAAAATCCTATATTATTTTACGAAATTCTACTATTTTTCTCCTTTTTTGTATAATCATCATGCACTAAATAATGTCACTCGCTTAAACTTAATAATATTTCTGTTAGGATATTTTTATGTTTTTTCTTTTCTTTTTTTTTTTATAATATGTATGATGTATTTATTTGTTTTTAAATTACGATAAAAATTTAACTTTAATAGATTATAAAAAATCGGATTATTTCCAAAAATATAGGAATGATACTATTATATACATAAATATTAGCTTGTTCTAATATATATATATATATACTGTTGTTATCATTGTCATCATTATTATAATTGTAATTGTAATTATTATTACTGTTATTATTGTTTTACTAGTATCATTGTCTTCACTTAACTTTTGGTCATGATACAAATTTGTATCCGTTCTTACAATGATAAAAAAAAAAAGCAAATGATCTAGCAATAAGCACTATTCCCCTGACTCTTTAAACTTATTCCCCTTTTTTTTATCTCCATTATATATATATATATCTTTTTTTTATTTTTCTTTTCTTTCTTTTTTCTTTCTTTTTTCTTTCTTTTTTGTTTTCTTTCTTTACATTATTTTTTCTTAAATTACCTTTTTACTTCATAGACATAAAAAAGTAAAATAAATGCCGTCTATTTCACCAAAATCGTGTCCAGACTATACAAAGTAATCAATTAGGAGGTTATTATCTATTACTAGTATATATAGTTATATACTTATTTTTGTTATTATTGCTGTTCAAAATTCAGGTACGCATCTGTTTTTCATGAGCCAGCAAGTCATGGCCCTCTTCATTTACCGTATCAAAGGCCACTAGAAGCATGTCGTACTTTTACAAGTAAAGTCATTGAACAAGTAGTGAATACAGTAACAAAAAGTGTAAGTAAATTTCAAATTTAATATTATTTTTTTAAATATATATAATCCATTTTATTTATACCCCTATTCATTATTATTATTATTATTATTATTATTATTATTATTATTATTATTATTATTTAAAAAAAACATATATATAAACATGATGATGTACCTATTTATCTTTTTTTTAAAAAAAAAGATTTCTAATTTAGATCTTGCACAGCTTTTTAAAAATACATATCCAAACACATTGGATACAACGATTAAAGAAACTGCATGTATAATGAATAATTCAACAAATTGTCATCCATTGACCTTTTTAGTCACGGGAGATATTAATGCCATGTGGTTAAGAGACTCTGCCAACCAAATAATGCCTTATTTAGATTATATCCCACAAGATCTCAGTTTAAAAAAAATGTTTTTAGGTACCATTTATATGCAAGCACATTTTATTTCCATAGAGCCTTATGCTAATGCTTTTCATCCACCAGATAACATCAATGATTGGTCATTAATGCATCAACCAAATCCATATCAACATCAACCTAGAATTACTGATAAATCTCCGACTGTTTATGAAGCAAAATGGGAAATTGATTCTTTAGCTTCATTTTTCAGCATTTCTTATAATTATTGGAAAACAACAAATGATTCATCATTTGTAGATTCTCCAATTTGGTTAAACGCTGTACAAGTAGTGTTAGATACTTTAGAAAATGAACAACATGGTACTTTTGATCATGTAACTGGTAAAATAAAAAATAAAATGAAGTTATTATCATTAGTGTTTTTTGTATTCATATATGTGTATGTATGTATGTATGTAACAATTGTAATTATTCATTAATAATAATATAGGAAAACCATTGCACGTTAATGAAGTTTTTTTTCAAAATACTGACAGACCAACAGAAACACAATTTTTAAATGGAAGAGGTCAACCGATTAAAGAAACAGGTATGATACGTACATTATTTAGACCTTCAGATGATGCATGTGTTTATCCATTTTTTGTACCTGGAAATGCTATGATGTCAGTTGAATTAGATCATATGAGCCAGCTTGTCCAATTTAAAAACAGTACACTTGCTAGTCGAGCAAAAAAATTATCGGATGATATTCGTAATGCAATTTATAAGTATGCTGTAATAGATTTACCTGATCATGGGAAGGTATTTGCCTGTAAGTTGCATTATTTAATTTTATTTATTTTTCTCATATAATAATGACCATCCTCATGGATATATACTTATTAGCTAATAATAATAATAATAATAATGATATTTTATATTTACTTTAGATGAAGTTGATGGTTATGGATCACAAATTATCATGGATGATGCCAATGTTCCATCGTTATTATCTTTGCCATTATTAGGATTTATTGATGCAAATGACCCTATATATATTAACACTCGTAAGTTAGTTCTTTCTAGAGATAATCCTTATTATTTCAAAGGTCCAAGGATGGAAGGTATTGGAGGTCCTCATGTTGGTTTAAATTATGCATGGCCAATGTCCCAAATAGTTAGGGTAAATATTTCTATTTTTTATTTATTAGCGTTTAGTAATTATTTACTTATTTGATTTTTAGATACTAACATCAAATGATGAAGAGGAAATTAAGGAATCATTGGATACTATTATTAAATCAACGGATGGTACCGGCTTAATACATGAATCTGTCAATGTATATAATGGTAAATAATAATTAATAAATAATAATGATGTACTCAACATATACTGAAGTTGCTTATATATATATACCTTTAGATAATAATCCTTATACTCGACCATGGTTTGCTTGGGCTAATGGATTATTTGGTCAAGCCATTTTAAAACTTTATAAGGAGAGACCTCATCTCCTTTCATCCTTTTAGAGTATTGTATATATAATGACTATATAATAATTGTGTAAATCGCACATTTTATCCCTATTTCTAAAATCTATTAATATCTATTAATTTATATATTCCTTATACTAATATTATTATTATCATTTTATTGCAATCTCTTTTTAAGTTTTGTACATAAAATTAAAAAGTGTTGGTCTTCTATCAACATTTTCTGAAAATATTTTGAAATTTTTATATGATAATTATAAATACATGGTTATTAACTTTCAGCCAAATACTCTATTTTACTTTTTTTTTTGCCAACTTTTATGAGAGATAACAGTTATTTCTATATATAAAGCTTATAATTATATGCAAAGTGTAATATTTTATTCTCTTAAGATTGATTCAGAATAATATCTATTTCAAGTGTAATGATTACATAATAAAGAATAACTTGAAGATGATTCAAATGTTATTTCATATAAGTATGTGTATATTTTTATTGGCATAATTTAGATATTTAAACCAATTTGCTAATTATATAGGAAAGTAAATGTTTTTAATATGTATTAGACATTAATAGGATGATAAGCTTATTTATTTTTTTTAATATAATGATTTACAAAAAAAAAAAAGGAGAATGAAAGAAAGAGAAGGAAAATAATGATAATTAAATAAGGTATAAAAAAATCTAGCTGAAATAGTAAAAAAATGTTCTTTTTAAACTATATCAATTACGTTTTCATCCTTAGTTTTCTTATATTCTGAAAAATAAGGAGGAGGAGGAGGAGTTGAAATAACTTCTTGCTTTTCCTGTTTTTTACTTGAAGGTTTTACATTACTTAAAACAATAACATTTTGTCTATTTGCATCCATTTGCATCATTGGTTCATTAGGATAAACACCAAAACCTCCAGGATTCATAGGATGTACCATGGAAGGATCCATAGGCATACCATTTGGTAATGCTTGTCGATAGGCAGATGGTTGAAAAGCATTAAGTGATTTTTTTACAGAATAGGAATAAAAACAAATAACCCAATATAACTAATATTTGTATAATTAGATAAAAATAAAAGTAATTAATTTATTATTATTATTATTATTATACATGTATATGTATTACTTACATAAAAAATAGCAATCATAGCTATAGATAATATACCAAATTTTAATTCATTTTCCCAAGTTCTTTGACAATTATAAAAATCAGTAGAATTAAAATCAATATTAGTTACATTGTTATTTAAAGCTTGTTCAACTCCACTTTGTAATGATCCAGCTGAAGATGTTGTACACCATGTGTAATAGTCGTTTTTAGTTGCTCCAAATATAATTACATTTGCTATACCATCTACTATAACCCCTAATGCTCCTAAAGTAATCCAAACAATTACATGACTAACGTAATACCAGTGATTCTTTTTTTAAAAAAAATTAAATATATACCTGTTAGTATTATTTTACTAATATATAGCATATATATATATATATATATATAACAATTTACATGAAAAACAGTAAATATGCCAAATGCTGATATACAAGCAAAAGCTAAATTAAATACACCAAATACTATAATAGGTGGGTCATTTAAATAAGAAAAAAAAGCTATTCAAATAAATAAAAATGAATAAGATAGAATAAAAGCCATTTCATTTTATTATTATTATTACTACAATTATATTTATTATTATATACTTACGACTTTTATGTTGAAAAGATATTGCAGCAAAATAAAGCGATAAACCCTAATAAGTATATAGATAATTAATTATTAACCATTGAATGCATATATATACATATTGTAATAGTTGTTATCAATTATTTACCACCCAGATTAAACAAGATATCATAGCTCCAGCTCTTAAATGAATACAGCCACAACATTTTCTTAAAGCTGATTTATCTGAATGTAAATACCGAACCCTATATTCAGGTTGTAGCATTTGTAAAAAAGATGGTGCCCACATTTTTTATATAACTATGTGCTTATATATTCTATTTAAACTTGTAGTGATTTTTATCCAAAAGGAATTTTTTTTTATTTTAAAAGAGAAAATTATAATAATAATAATAACAATAATAAATATAAAAGTAAAAGGATAAAAAAGAGAAATAATTCAATAACAAATGATTCTCTTTTTTTAAAAATAATAATTGATATAAAATGGGATAATGTTTTGATTATGATTTCTATATTTGGACCGAATAAAAAAAAGAAAAGGAAATCCAAAAAAGGAAAGCATCTCTTTTGAACTATTTTATATATAAAGATTTGCATAAATCTTTATCTAAAAAAAAGTAGTTTTAGAATGCGATTAAAACATAGTATGTTTATATCGATTTATAATCAACTATTAATGTATTATAATATATTTATTTGTATTTATTTATATAATAAAATTATATATATATATATATATATATTTACATGTTTTAAACGATTAATAGGTTAAAAATTGATTTATAGCTGAATTTAAATTTTCAATTTTTAATTACTCTTTTTTTTTTTTTTTCCCTTTAAATTAATTTCCACCTTTTTCCTTTTACTTTTTTTTTTATGTTGTCAAAATCTCTACCAATTCTTTTTGATAAAGCAACCATCTCTTTATTTGAAAAAAGATTATTAAAATCACCTAATTTTAAATTTAGATATCAACCTGATGCTAAAGATGCTGCAGTTTTATTACCTCTATGTATTGTAAATAAAAAACCTAGTATTTTATTTACTATTCGCAATCTTAACTTGAGAACTCACCGTGGGGAAATTAGGTAATGTATATATACGTATATATATGTATATATATATAATGAACTCTTTTATTTTATATCCTTTCTTTTTTAAAAAGAAAGTAATAATAATAATAATACATATATGCATATTTTATTCATGAAAAGAATACCATGATGTATTTTATCATTTTAGTTTCCCTGGTGGTAAAGCAGGTATATATTTATATAGCAATATATTATCATACTACAGTAGAAACTGGATATCTACTCACTGGATAACTGCTCATTGATTCATAAGTGCTTATCAGAAAATCAAATATAATTTTAATTTTAGATAAAAGTAAATTTTATTGACTACAATGGATTTAAGTTTAACTACTCTAATTTCCTAACTGCACAAAAGATACTTCAATTTGATGAGTAGTTATCCAGTTTCTACTGTATAATCATTATTAATTTCTACTTTTCTACTTCTTATATTTATATAGATCCTACAGATATTGATTTAAAATATACAGCTTTAAGAGAAACAACAGAAGAAATTGGTATTCCAGACACAGATATTGATATACTTGGTAGTTATTCAACAGTACCAAATAAGACAGGTTCACTTAAAGTACATCCTTATGTTGGCTTTATTCGTGATGAAATAGATCCTTCTAAACTTAATTTTAATCCTGATGAAGTTTCTTCAGTATTTAGTTTGCCTTTAGATTATTTAATACAACCATCAGTACGTGAATTAAAAACATTTAGAAATAGTCAACATAAATATACTGTATTTAAAATCCCAGACGATATGCCCGGTGAAGAGCGTGAAATATGGGGTTTAACTAGCTTTATTTTAGATGGTAATAATATAAGTATATAAATGAATACTTTTTGATTTAAAACTCTAAAATCCAACGATTGATTTTTTTTTATTGGTTTATTAGGAGTATTTCGAAGAATATTACAGGAGCATTATTATTAAATAACCATTGCATAATATTTAAATTTACAATAGAAATGAAAACAAGGAATATTTTAATAAAAAAAACCTAGTGTTTTTCTTTAATATCACTTTTTTTTAAAAAAAAGAAGCTTAATGATATTGGTATATACTTTTTTATTAAGAAAAAAAGAAGAAAAAAAGAAGAAGAAAAAAGGAAAAAAAAGTTATTAATAAATGATTCGGCGTGTGTATTTCTTAATTTCAGGATCATTAATAAATTCTTTGATTGAATCAGGATCCATTTGAAGTTGAACATCATACATAGCACCTTTATTACCATCATTTCTACCAAAAATCACTAAGCAACCATTGCCACCTGATGTAATATATCCTCTAGTTCGATCAGGTCTTCCATATCCAAAGTCTATTCTCCAAAAAGGTAACATCGACATATCATTTCCTGTTATTTGAGTATCTGAATTAGGTTGATACGAAAGATAATGAACTGTCATATCTTCATTGAGTGTATAAATTTTGCTAATACTATGAAGGAAAGATGGTTTTAATGACATTGATTGTTGTTGAAATGCAATTGCAGCTTCTACTAAAGATGTTGCTTTTGTTTGTTTTTTATTCATTGATACAGATCTAGTACTAGAAATTAAAATAAATAGATATTAGTTTCATTGATCCATCCTATTATTTATTTTAACGATTCTTCATTTCTTTATTTTAAACTTACACCATCAAATTTCCAAAATAAAAATCAATATTTTTGGTATTTTGCATTATGGTTCTACCATTAATACTAAATAGTAATTTAACAGCTTCATCTTCTGTCAAGTTTTTTTTGGATCGAATAATAGCTCTTAATAATAAGCCAAAAAGCGCATCCTTTGTTGATAATTTTTGATGATTTTTAATCATATCAATAGTATGTGCATCTCTTTTACATTCAAGTAATCCATCTGAATAAAATTCCAACACAATACTTTTTAATGGTAAAGGACCACTAGGTAATGTTTTTGCTGTATAATGACGATGATTATTGCTCTGATTTGTTTTTAAACGATAAGTTTGGTATGATATAGGTTTATGCTGTTCACGATAATATTTAATAGCTTCATCTGTTATGATTGTTTTATCTGGTATAGCTATGATGGATTTATTAAATATACTTTTACCATAAGATAAACCTCTTGATAATTTTGCCCATGAATCTAAAAATAGACACATTGAATAGGCATCAGCTATTTTATGTAACATCATTATTCCTAAAACAACGCCACCATCCAAAAATCTATTTAATTGTATAGCTAAAAGTGGATCTTGATATGATCTATAAAAGTGAATAGGAAGCATACGATGATAATCTAATTGATGTGGTAAATAGCCTTCTTCTTTAGCATTCTCCAATTTTTCTTGATAGCTAGCTTCCTAATATATTTATATAAATAAATTATAACTTTTGAGTATGCATATAAATGATTCAGTACTATTATATATATATATTCTATTATTTACTTGGAATAAAACGCCAGCATCATTACAATTTATTACATCACGACCATTTCCAATATCTGTCAACCGACCAGCAAGTGGATAAAATTCAACTAATACTTGACGCAAAGAATGAAGTAAAAATGAAGTTTCCATAAAATCAGTACTGTTATTTGTGTTTGGATAAAATAATAATAATGGTATATAAGATTTATACATAACTACATCCCAATCTGATAAAGGTAATTTTCTATTTTCTTTAGATGTTGATTTAGCTGGTTTAATCCATTCTTGTTTATAAATATGAATATGTGGTAGTGGAACCATTTTATATTATATTGTTTTATTTCTATAAGAAAGTAAAAGTAATAATAAAGAAATAACAATAATGATAATAATTATGATATTTTAAAATATTGTCCATATTTGTATTATTGGATTTATTTATCCGTAAGAAATAAATATTGAATAAAAAGAGAGAGAGATAAATCAAACAAATAATTTTTATATACAAAAAAAAAAGGAAACGGAGTATTAATTGCAGAGTTCATTTTTTAATGCTCTAATAACTAAACTTTATTGAAAGCATCTAATTTTAGCATTTATTATAGTTTGTTTTTGCATTTAATTCATTAATATAATATATAAAAAATAGAAATATTTTTAAGCTTTTTTTATCACTGTTATTAGTTATAATAAATGAACATAACTATATATTTATTTTATAATCGATGTCTCCAAGGAAGTCTATAAATATACTGAATGCTATGATTAATTAATTATTTAGTTTTGTGAAATCCCAAGAACTGTAAGGAAATTTAATAAATCTATTTTATAATATATATAGATATACTTTAACTAAATCTACAATATACTAGATATATTTGTACTTTATTATATTGTTCATAAAATATAATAGTATCATAAAAAACATGGCTTTAAGACTTATCTGAATGATGAAGCAGCGGGAACTTGAGTTGATTTTCATAGTCATTTAATTTTAAGTTTCTCCAGGCTGGTATTTCCATTTCGATATTATTAGGATGAATTTCTGGGTAGTTACGTTGAATAGTTTCCATGACCAAATCAAATAATACCTAATTAAATGATAGTGATAATAATAAATGTATTAGATATTTGTTATTTATATATATATATATATATATGCATGTATTCTCAATTTACCTTATATCCATTACCGTTAAGATGTAAACCATCAAATGAAAAATAACTAAGTCCTTCACTGTGTTCTTTAGCTTTTTCAGTGAGAACGTTCCAAATATTTACTACTGGTATACTATGTTCATTTCCAAATTCAATAACAGTTTCAGCGTATTGACGAGTATTATCTGAAGTTCGATCTAAAGGTGAACCATTTTCTTTACAACGTTCTAAATATTGGGATTCATTAAGTGGTGGTGGTGTAATAAGTAATAGTCGAAGATTGGGGTTATAATAAGGTGATGATGATGTTTTAATCATATCAACCATTGTTTTTAAATTAGATTTATATCTATCTAATGGTACATGTTGATGACTAAATGGTAATGCTGCATCATTAGCTCCAAAAAAAATGGTCATTAATTCAATACGTGCTGCTTCTCGATGTTGGTCTTCAACTTTTGGTAATATTTGTCGTAATATAGGTAGTGCCCAGTCAGTGTTGTATCCTATATGGATATAAGAGTATTGATAGATTATTCCAATGTGAAAAAAAATGTGTATAAGTTTAAATACCTGAAAATCCACGATTGTATACATCCATTTTACGTTGGTAAGCCTAGTAAATAAATTTAAAATAAAATAAATTCTATATTCCTTTTATATATTCACACACAAATACATACAAATACTTACACTTGCTATGTTGGCACCGAATCCAAAAAGTGCAGGATCAAAACTCATCTATTAAATATATGTATAGAAGGAAGTTTGTAACTATATTAACAAATGTATTAGAATAAAACATATACTATTTTGTACCTGAGTAATAGAGTCCTATATGCGTAATATAAAAATGCGCGTATTTTATATTAAATAATATAGAAATTTAGTATATTAGTTTTATTTTATTTCATTCATGCATTAATATGAAATTTATATATAATTTTATATTAACTTACACCAAATAAAACTATTTGATTATATGGATGGTTCATTATTAAGTGATTAGAAAATTTTAACAAATAAAAAAGAATGAAAGTCTTTTTTTGTAGAGCTGAAAAAAATATTGAGATATTTAAAACTCAGAAATCAATAAAATTTATGATTTTCTGGTTCTCCTGATTTTCTAATTTGAATAAAGAATAGTTTTGTCTCTGTTAAAAATAAAAGTCAAGTATCTTAATTTTTTTTATATTTGATATTAATTAATTCCAAATTGTGAAATTTAACAATAAATTTATAATGATTTTATTAATCCTATTATTATATTTCGTTTTGTAATAATTATCAAATATTTCTTGAGATACTTTGTGGCCATTGCTACACTTTTCAAATACAATTCTTCCATACTTATATAAAGTGAAATTATATATTAGCGAAATAAAGAAAATAATAATAATAATTTGCTTTATTAAGACCAACACGAGAAGATGCATATTACCTGGAGCCATCTATTTTTATTATCACTGCTAATACATCATTATTGGCAATAGTCCAAAAAAGGCAAGAAATAAGTATGATAATTGGCTGAAATGATCAAATTTGAATCACATTTTGATCAAGAGTTTAGAACTCTGATTGTGACTATATCTTAAAGCGGTGTTCAAAAATGGAAAAAAATACGCATTATTAGATGAGATGATGTTTCAATCCTATTAAATACACTTTCCTTTTTTTATTCATTTTATTTTTTCCTTCCTTTTCTTTATGTTCATTCTTTTTTTTTAACTTCTTTCGTTTTTATATATCAATATATGTAAATGGTTCAGTATTCAGGCCGACTCTTCTTCATATCTATATTACATAAGCAGTGTAGATATTCAATAAGACCATTTCATAAATTTAAGAGTGAGTAAAAAAAAAAAAAAATCCCACTTAAATGTTCCCAAATGTCAACTGAATGTTTTGGAACTATTCAATTTTTGTTATTTATATTGTTGTTGTTTTATTTTAAGGTACCAACCGAAATATACAACAGCCAATAAATATAGACTATCAAAAGGTAAATATTGATGAGTTTATATAAAATACAATATACTAAACAAAAAGCGGTACCTTTTTTTTTATATAAAATAAGAGAAACTTCCATGCTACAGGTAAAGCTTTATATTTGCATATACACTTTGATGTGACTTTTGTATTTTATTTTTTAATAACATCCTTTTTTTTCATCATTAATATTATTTATTTAGGATATATTTCTAGTCTTAAAAAAAACCCATATCAAATACTAGGTGTATCAAATACGGCCAATCAAAATGAAATTAAAAAAGCTTATTATTTGGTAACAAATTAATATACTTAAATGTTATTTATCATCAAATAAATTATATCTAATAATACTTTATAACATGTATTAGTTAGCAAAGAAATATCACCCAGATACAAATAAAGATGAAGATGCTTGCGAAAGATTTGCACAAATACAAGAAGCATATGAAATATTAACTGACCCAATGAAACGTTCTCAATATAATCAATCGGGATTTGGATTTAATGGTAAAATATAATATATCTATATATATATATATATATATATATGTGCATGTGTATTCATAGGCGAAGAGATAGAAAAGGTGATATAGCAATAAAGAAATTAAGTAATACATAAATATATTTAGGTTTTAAAACTAGTGAAAGATCAAATAATGGAAATGGATTTCAGGGATTTAATCAAAGAAATCATGGATTTCCAGGTGGTGTAAACCCAAATGATGTATATAATGAATTTTTTGGTGGTGGTGGAACTTATAAAACATATAATACAAGCGATTATACATCTGAGCCTTTATTTAGGCAAAGATCAGGGGAGAATATTCAGGTAAAATCATAATATTTAAAATAAAGGTAAAGTAAAGATCATATTTATTTAATTATATATATTAAAAAATAGGTACCTTTAACGATTACGTTTATAGAAGCAGCCAAAGGAACAGAAAAATATATATCTATTGAACCAGTTATATCTTGTTCAACTTGCAATGGGAGTGGATTAAAAAGAGGGGTCACTCGTGAAATTTGTAAAAAATGTTCAGGAACAGGTATTGAAAATACAACAAATCTTGGATTTCCAATGAAGGTAAAATGTGGTGGTTGTAATGGGACTGGTTATAGTATCCCTTATGGTAGTGAATGTTCTACATGTCATGGAATTGGTAAAGTGCGCGAAAAGACTTCTGTAAAAGTAGATATTCCTCCTGGTGTAGATAATCTCTCTCGTATTAAAGTTTCTGGCCAAGGTGATGCTCCAATGAAAGGTGATGGTCCCCGTGGTGATTTATTTGTTGTAATAAGTGTAAGTAAAATAAAAATAAAATAATAATAATAACGAAGAGGAATAAAAACGATAATGTATAATCATTCGTTCAATGTTATATTTATATACATTTAGATTGAACCTTCGACCACATTTCGTCGACAAGATAAAGATATTTTTATTGATGTTGAAATACCATTTTATATAGCTGTTCTTGGTGGATCAGTAAGTATACCTACAATTGATGGAAATATAGATTTATTTGTTCCAAAAGGATCCCAAGCAGAAGATAAAATTACATTACGTGGTCATGGTATTCATTCATTAACAGGTGATTCACGTGGTGATCAAATTATTACATTAAAAATACAATTACCAAGGTAAAGTGAATATTTACATAGTATGCACACAGATGCTATCCATCTAATATCAATAATTAATAATTTATCTATTTAAAAAAATAGAATATTATCTGACGAACAACTTAATCTGATGAAAAAACTAGCAAGTTTAATAGATCCTAATTTTAAATATAAGTCTGATTTAAAAAAATAAGTCAAAGGCAATGTTTTCTTTTTTTATTATTCACAAGTGAATGTACTTTTTATAATTTTAATTACTTTATTTTATTTTTAATTGCATATACACTATTTTTACTTTCAATTTTTATGTACTTAGAATATTTTTTTTTTCTGTATTATTTATTATTTATTTATTTTTAATTTAAACTATGTCACATTATATTACTTTCATTTTTTTCCCTTCAGAATAACAATTAACTAATAATCTTTTTATCACAATCATAACATAATTTCCAGATATAAACAAATTATCTTATATAATTTATAGACATGAAGCAATTATATTCATGCATTTGTTTTACATCAAAATAAAGAAATAAAAACGAATCTAAAAATGGCAATAAATAATAAAAGAAGCAGAGTACATGAATTTATTTTTTTTAATATATAGTGAGAAAAAAATCATTCGCTGACTAATCTAATTTCCATTAAAATAACAATATATGTACATATATATATATATATATTAAAGTAAAGATCTCTGCTGAGCAACAGTACCTGAATAAGTATTTTTAGCCAATTCTAATCCTTCAAAATGTTGATACCAAGCCCATAATTTTGGTGCCCATTGTTTAAAAGTAGTAGCTTCAGGTAAGGAATACAAATCTGCCATACAAGGATATAAGAACAAATCAGCCCAAGTTAACTGTTGACCACAAATAAAAGGACTACCATGAAGAGTTTTATCCAAAGTTTTAAAAATAGTTTCAGCCGTTTCCATTGATTTCTTTAAGCGAGCTTGAATAGCTTCTTCTGTTTCACCTCTTTTTTCCATGAATTCTCTTGGTTTAGCAATACCAAATATGAGGTTTTTAAATATATGATCACTTACAAGACTAATCCATAAATTAACTGTTAATTGATCTTCGAAATTTGAAGGAGTTAATGAAGGTAAAGATGATTTACTACCATAAACATGGTCAATATAGGTACGCATAACTAAAGTTTCAATCATGGGTTCTTGTCTTCCAGGAATAATTAAGACAGGTATTTTACCAAATGGTGTATATTGTTTTGCTTCTTCAGAATGAGGAAATGCTTGAATGTGCTCATAAGGTATCTTAAAATAATCTAAACTCATGCGAATAGTACGCGTAAAAGTTGACATGGAAGCGCCAACTACTCTTATACTTGCCATTTTTTTTTCTGGGTTAAACTCTTATTAAAGAAAAAAAGGAAAAGGAAAAGGAAAGGGAAAAGGTTATAAATATAAAATACAACCAATAAAACTTTCCATGTTGAATAGCATGGGATAAAAAATTATCCATATTTTTGGTAACTATTAAAAATGATCATTTACATAATTTATTTCGCGTTGTGGTATTTAATATTTTTTTCTAAATACAGAAGGGAGTAAATTATAAAATGGTAGATTTATTTTTTTGTCTGTAAACAACGAAAGAATATAGAATATTTATTCATGAATGAACGAAAAGTCTAGTAAAATAATAATAATAATAATAATAATAATAATAATAATAATAATAATAATAATAATAATAATAATAATAATAATAATAATAATAAAAAACAGATGCGTTTAAATAAATTTCCAAAAAAAATTATTCAGATTTATTTTTCTTTTGAGTTGGATATTTTGGTAATAAAGGAGAAGATAATAATATAAGAGCTAATAAAATATGACCAAAGAAATAAACCTGTTTATAAGCTATCCATGAAGATGATAAGGTTAATAAATCAAAACCAACACCAGCATAAACAAGTGTAGTTGTAGTTAAGAACCAAGCAAAAACAAATGACAATTTAGTAGATGCCATATTTGGGAAGAACAATTTTATCCACTTTCTCAAGATAGATTCAGCCACAAGATCTAAAAATTCCATCAAGAAAGTAACAAAATAACCTAAATGAAATCCATGCCATATAGCCAAAAAAGCCAAAGTTCCAATTTGTGAATAAGTTTTAGATCCCATCCATTTAAGTCTTTTAAATACGTAGTATTTTGACCAGTAATTAGTATTAATATTAAATCCTCCAATGATGTCGTTAATGGATGTTGCTAATTCATATTTGATTGGGTTTACATTGATTAATCCTGAAAAGATATGTTTTCCATCACTTGATACTCCTACATATCCGAGTCTAAATGAAGCAGTAGCGCCTATAATATATAAGATAGGTTAATCATTCATTTACCATAAATAATAATTTTTTTTCATCCATTTTTATATTATATTATTATAGATATATATTATTATTAGTAACGACTTACCTTCAGTTAAAAGCCATATACCTAAATATTTTGTAAAGACAAATTTACCAGACATCCAGAATATAAACAAACGTTTCATAAAAGGTAAACTTGCATATTCCTTTGTTAATAAGTATTGAGTAGAAAACTGAGAACCAAAGATCTGTTGTAATAATAAATAAACAATAGCTACAGTAAAGCACTTCAATACATAAAATCTTTGTTGGTTTGATTTTTCATTAGAATCATTAGCATTATAGTTGAATAATAACCATTGTCGATATAAGGAAAATGAAAATTGTGGTCCAACTAAGAAAGCAGTAGGGAAATAACAGTAAGCTGCTACCTCAAAAAGGGATGGTAAAGTACACAATGGTGTATGATCACTAAATGAAAAAGGTTTAATAGATGCTAATGTTGATGTTGCTGTTGCTTTTATATTTTCATGTAAGTGCTGAGTCTTATTTTCTTCTTTTTCTTCTTTTTCTTCTTGTCCATCCATAAAGTCTAAACTAAAACCCATTAATCTTAAGCATAAAATACATTGTGTCATAGTCCAAGATATATCATAATCATTAGCATCCATAAAAAAATATGCCACCAAAAGATAAATACTATTAAATATCCAAACGCCAGCCACTGCATAAACTCTTTTTTGTTGTGAAACAGCACATATTATATAACTTACTGCAATGGTAATCATAGAATGCAAACTATCCCGACCATTAAAAAACAACGATAATAGAAAGCCAGAAAGTAATATAACTGTATTACGAACTTGAATTGCTTTTTTTAGTTTTTCTTTAGCTTGATCATTATTTTCCTCTTTTATAAGATGATTTGCAGTATTGGAATGCACATAATGATAAATTATACTTGTTGGATATCCAAGCAATATGGTCATTAATAGTCTTAACGAAGGTTCTGGTACACCTGTAGCTTGTGATAAGTATACAGTTGGATGAAGCATTATACAATATATAGTGTATAAAAAGAAAATAAAGAAAAAAATGGAAAAAGAAAAAAAGAAAAAAAATGGCAACAAAAAAAGAGGAGGGGGTTCCTTTTTATATGATAACGATAACCTTAATAATAAAAAGTTAGCATAAATTTAGATAACCATGAAAACTCCTCTTTTTTTTTTTAACTCCTCATATTACTGACTGTATATACTAAAACACTAGACAAAAACAAAAAAAAATGCTTTTGAATAATTTTCAAATTATAATTACAATTGAATTATTTTTTTATTGTATTTTTTGCTTGGTTATTGTGAGAAGCTACATGTTCTAAAAGTTGGTTTTTTCTAAGGGTTAAAACATTATCACATTGATCACAATACCAATACATTTTAACACTTTCCGGAATTTTAAAGCTATCATCTTGATCTATGGGAATAGTAGCAGCACATGATGGAATTGATATACTATTATACCATAGGTGAGGGGTAACTTTTACGCCTTTCCTGATCACTTTTATGTAAAATAAATAAATAAATAAATGTATACGTTAATGCTTCAATCAATCAGTAACAAAAACAAAATCATCCTGCATTTTTTTAAAATAATAATAATAATACATTATTATTATTATTATTATCAATATTAATTAAGAATACCCTACCTTCTTTAGGGTCCCAACAACGCGGGATACTTTTCTCTGACTCAGGTCGTTCCTTGTACTGGGTGAACTGCAAAATATGAAATAAATACATAAGTAAATAAAACAAAATGCATAATACTTAATAACATATTTTTCAAAATTATTTTATTCATTAAATGTATGTATTTACCATTTTTAAAAATGATGAAGGTTTTCCTACTTCTAATGTTGCTGAAACTGACGATGATAAGAACTGGACCAACTTATCTATTAATATAATTAATATTATTATTAGTATTACATTAAATATTGATATATTGTTCCTTTTTTTTCTGTTTCTGCTGTTGTATGTTTCCCTTATTTTCCTTTTAACCATAAAACAATACCTAGCTCCTTGATTTACTATGTTTTTTTTTTATAAACTGTACCTGAAAGTGATCGGATATTTAATTGGAATTTTGCTTCAACAGAAGGTGTCCACATTACTGGACTATCTGATTTTTCTTCATACAAATCGAATATATCTTGTAATATTAATGGTAGATGACTTTTAACTGATGAAGTGATTAATGATATTTCATTTTCATCATTAATGGCATTATTATTATTTTTACCATCATCAATTATGCTCTATAATGATAAAAAAAATTATACGTTATAATTTTTTATTGTCCCTTGGTATCCTTAATTCCTCCGTATATGTTCATTATCCTTTTTTTTTTTTCTCATACATCCCCCTTTTTTTTCATACTACTTACTAAATCAGAACCAAGTCTTTGATTAAATAATTTTTCCCATTCATATCTCAGTTTAAATGCTTCAGCCAACATATATTGAGAAACCTGTTTAGTTTTAAATTTAATAACAAAATATGAATCTGCTACGATAATACTACAATCTTCATTGGTATCCACTAAAGTATATATGAAAAAAAGGAAAAAAAATTGAGAATAAAACCTATGTTATTTTTGTATTAATTTGGTATTTATAAGTAGATAATATATAAATTTACATTGCTTCGAAAATAATAGTAGAATATGAATTCCAGGAACACGCGTTAAGTTTAATAGATATGGTTTAGTTGTTTGTAATAGCTGTAAGTAACATAACAACTGATTTTGTATGGCTTGTTCTACTTGTACATCATCTAATTTATATTTAAAAAAAATAGACCATATATAAGCAAACATAATAGTTTTATTGTTGTCATATAAAAATATATACCTTTGCGAACGTTTTCTCCAAGATCTCTAATCCAATCGGGATGATGAGCTAAACAACTACTAGGGTGTAATGATAAGAAACCAGCCACTAATATAAGCAGGTAAAATTAAATGTCGCTATTAATATTATTATCATTATTATTAGCTATAGCGCTTTTATTATCTAATATACCTGGTGTATGGAAAATAATCTCATCGCTTTTTCTATAAGGGTTATGTTCATCGCCAATAGCAATTTGAGGATATAAAGATGAACATATAATTAACTTTAATAATTGAATGGTTCTGTCATCTGTAGTTGTTTCATTTGCTTTACGTTGTAAACGTTTTAAATTGTTTTTCAAAGAAAATTCCAAATCTTGAATATCAATTCGATCATCATCATCATTATCACCTGATTTATATAAATAAGTATATATAGTATTAAAATCATACATCTTTTTTTGTTTACATTTTAAAAATTATGATTGTTATTTACCATTATAATCTTGATCCGTGGACAATACACGACGCTTTTTATTAACATGTTGTTCATATTTTTGCCTTCGAAGTAAATCATGTGTTTGATATTTTGTTTGTTGATCCTATTTTTAATTATGGACTTATAAATTATGTATTCGCTTTTATTTATTTACTTATTTATTATTACCCTAGTATTATCATGTTCATTTTGCTCATTTATTTTTGTATTAAATTGGAAATAGCTAACTATTTTTTCAAATTGATCACGCATTTTTGCAACCTACATTGAAAACAAAAAAAAATTAATAAAAAACATTTAAGAAGTATATAAATGCTATCTATATAGTTTTTCTATTTCTCCCTTACTTCATATAACCTTTGTTCTTCAATACCATATCGCCTACACCATTGCCTTGATGACTGCTTATAAAGATAAATATTGATATAAGTCATATTTAATTTACATGAATATATTATGTTTACTTAATATATCTTACCTTGCGATCAGATTTAACATCTAGCCATGTTTTCCATATATTTAATAATGTAAACGGATCGCCATGATGTGAATCAAACGATCTTTGATTCTATTAAAATAATAGTACATATAGTGAGTATATTTTCATCTTACTTTGTATATATAGCATTGATATTCTATTAATTATTAATTTACCTTTGCAATATCTGAGGAAGATGAATTTGATGATATTCTAACAAAAGGAGATTGTACACTCATAAAAGCAATAGTAGTTAAAACGGGATCCAATATATTAAATATCTATGTTTTTTTTTTTTTAAAAAAAAAAAGAATAAATGACTGGAATCATATATTATATCTATTTTATAATTATATAGAAATAAATATTTAATTGATTAAAATTTACCACGCCTAATAGAATCATTTTGCCAACAATTACATCTACTGGAAGATTACTCAATACTAATTTTTAAATTAATACAATATTTGAATCAATTTGTAAATTGTTAGATTATCCTGATCTATTAATTTTTCATTTTCTAAAGTTCTTTGATGTCAATTTAATACCTTTCCCCAAATTTGTAATTTTTTCTTCGTTATCTAAAGCACCCAAATTTTGTAAAAAAAGTATTGATGAATCAATAGCATCCATAGAAGGCATCTACTTAAAATAATATTAGTAATGATAATATATAAATAATAAAACTTATTTATATAGTAATGAAAACAGTTTATACACACATACACACATACGTACATACATATATATATATTACCTCTAAAAAATCAAAAGTACGTGGATCACCTAAATTCAAAGCTTTAATATTCAAAATGACAGACTCCAAAGCACCTCTTTGAATTTCAGGGACTGAAAAATCATTTAAATGCGAGTATTCATTTTCTGAATAAAGTCTAAAGCATTCACCACAACCTGTTCTTCCAGCCCTACCTTTTCTTTGTTCTGCACTTGCTTTTGATATCCAAAACTCTGATAATTTCCTCATATTGGTAGTTGAATCGTGGATAGACTCTTTCACTTTACCTGAATCAATAATAAAACGAATACCATCAATAGTAACACTTGTTTCAGCACTAGAAAGTAAAAGTATAAATAAAATACTTATATTGATAAATATAATTTTTACTTTTTTTTAAATAATAATAATAATACTTACATATTAGAACTAATGATACATTTTCGGATGCCTTCAGGAGGTGAATCAAAAATTTTTTCCTGGTCATCAATTGCAACAGATGAATGTAATATTAGTATAATCCATTTTCTAAGGTACATAATAATATATGATGATGTTAATAAGAAAAATAATACAATTGCATCATAATGTATTTTAAAGATTTACCCAGTCTTTTCTGCATAAATTTGAAGCTGTTCTTCTAATGCCATAATCTATTACATTATCAATAAAAGAAGAATAATTAGTACTTAATCATATAGATAGAATATTCTATGATTATGTTTGTTTTATCAATAAATACTAGTGTTTTATACCTCATTAATGCCAGACATGAATATTAATAAATCGCCACGTTCATTTGTAGGAATATTAGAATCAATATGAGACATGATGTTTAAATAAGGGGCTAAGATGCAAATGAATATATCTTAGATTATAAAAAACAAAAATTATTAAATATAACACACACTTACCTGGATCTAAATGATCTGATTTACTTGGAATAGATTGCTTTATTACAGAGGCTTGTCGTTTTTTATACTCTTGTTCACTCACCAAGCGTTGATCATCACCATATTTATGATTTTGCCAATAATGAACTTTAACATCATACATTTTCCCAGGTACCTTTAAAGTAGGAGCATCAAAATAATTAGCAAACAATTCGGTATTGATAGTAGCACTCATTAATATGATATATAGATCATCCCGTACACTTTTTAGTTTTTTTAATATAGCAATTAAAAAATCACCCATCATATGTCTTTCATGAACTTCATCAGCAACTATGACATCATACATTGATAATGTATTGTCCATAGCATACTGACGTAACAATAATCCCTAAAAAATAAAAAATAAAAAATTAAAAGGTAGTTTAGATAACATATATGATAATCACTTGATATAGTTATTAATTATTTATTATACTTCAGTTAAAAATAAGACGCGTGTTCTATTAGTTTTAGTTGCTTCAAATCGAACTTGATATGCAATTTCTGATCCATATTCATTCATTGTTTCGTAGCTATATATATATGTTACAAAATTAATAAATTTTTATATACACACATATATATATACACATAATCATATATATTACCTAACACGTTTAGCTAATGAAGAGCACGCAATACGTCGAGGCTGAGTGCAGGCAATTTTTTTAAATCCAGCTTGCATAAGAATTTGAGGCACTTTTTTGATTTAAAAAAAGTTAATTCTTCATTTATATAGTAACATGGTTTCATATACTATTTTTTCTCTTACCTTGAGTACTTTTACCACACCCCGTTTCAGCTGCAATTAATAATATTCGATGTTGTTTTAAAGTATGAACAATAGCATTTGCAAACTGTGTAATAGGTAGATTTTCTCTATGCTAAAAATTATAAATACGTATTTGATTTAGTATAAGTAAAATAAATTTATATGTCTTAAAAATAATAATACAGTCCATTACTTGATCTAATTTCTTTTTTAAAGAAGTTTGTTTTTTTGATTGAAAATCATAAAATAGTACTAATAAATGTCTTATCATTGTGCCTTGTTCTTGTAATAATATTTCATTATTAATTTTCTTTTCCGATTGTTGATAAAGTGATTGTTGATGGGTAGATGATATCTGTTGAAGTAGTTTCTTAAAAAAATCTGAAAAGAAAAGCATATATAATTTGTTAATGCTATATATGCCAATTTGTTTATTTTTTCTTCTTCTTCTTCATTTTTTTACTTTCAAAATCATAGTAGATAGGTGAACCAGTCCAAATCCACCAAGATACCAACCCTCGTTTTCTCTTTGAAAAGAATATATCGTCTATTTCTTGAAGCCAAACAAGATCCCCATAATCATTATCAATATTCCATATATCAGTTAATGGCGTACCAAATGCAGCTTTTTGTTGTTTAATATATTCCTGAGCATTTTTAATAGCTTCAGTAAGTTTAGTAGAATCATTTATCTATACTTAAATGTAAATAATTAGTAAATATATGCGTTATGAAAATATATATCGCAAAAAAAAATAGACAATTACGATTGATTTAAAATCCCATTTTGTTTTTAAAGGTAGGTCTTTTAAAGACGATATTTGATACGATTCACCAGTAGGTAAATATCTTTCCCCTTCTTCTCTTATATTATTATAATAACGTCGATGTCTTTTTGACATATTTTTAAAGCACAAAAGATAAGAATAAGAGAAAGAGAATCAATTATTCATTTGTGATAAATTTCTCCAAATCACTGAGAAATAATTTTAATCACCGATCAAAAAAATAATAATCGCTTTACATATAAAAAATTACTCTTCCAAATTAGTCCTGGCTTTTATTATTCTACTCTATTTCATATATTAAAAAAAACTATTGATGCGTGGCCGTTTTATAGTTATTGAAGGGTGCGATCGCTCTGGTAAAACAACTCAATGTGAAAAATTAGTTCACGCTTTACAGCAAGAAAATGAAACTGTTCAGCTTTTTAAATTTCCTGGTAAAAATGAAAAAGCATGATTATTACTACTATTAAAAAAAAAGACAGTAAAGTTTAACAAATATTTTATAAAGATCGCACTACACAAACAGGAAAAATGATTGATGGTTATTTAAAACAGTCAATACAAATGGATGATCATGCTATTCATCTTTTATTTTCTGCTAATCGTTGGGAAGCCATGTAATAAGATAAAAAATAACAGTGATATATAATACAAATATTTTTTAATAGTGATATATTCATTTATTCGTGTTTTTGTCAATATTATTATTATTTATTTATTCATAGGAATAATATTAAAGAATTATTAGAAAAAGGTGTAACTATTATTGCGGATCGATATGCTTTTTCAGGTGTTGCTTTTTCTTCTGCCAAAGTAAAAAAAAAAAGATACATAAATATATCAGTTTATCATTATTCCATGTATTAATTTTTTTTCTTTTATAAGGGACTTGATTTTAATTGGTGTAAACAGCCTGATGTAGGGTTATTAGTACCTGATTTAGTGATGTTTTTAGATTTATCCATGGAAGAAACTGAAAAAAGAGGTGGTTTTGGTGAAGAAAGATATGAAAAGCGTGAATTACAATTAAAAGTAAGAAATGAATTTAATCAATTAATGGATGATTCTTGGAAGGTAAATATATGATATTCTATATATAATAATAATAATAATAATAGTAATAGTAATATATTAAAATTAATGATTATTATTTGTAACTTGTAATTATATAATAGATCATTGATGCATCACAGTCAATAGAAAAAGTTCATCAGGATATGTTAAATACTTTTAAATCTATTCAACCTTCTAATTTGAAACCTTTAGAATTTAATTTATGGAAATAATAATATACATAATCCCTTTTGTTTTTATTTATTTATTAAAAATGATTGATTATATGGCATGGATTAAGGAAGAAAGTGAAAAAAATCAAAAAGAAAAAAAAAATAGAAAAATAATAGTAAATGGAAATAATTTTAGAATAAAGAGTTAATTTATTTTTTTACTGATTGTAAAGTATCAATAGATGTAGTTAAAGTATTATTACTAGAATGAAAATTAGCTTGAGGTTTTTTACTAAGTAATGATTGAAAGAAATCGTTTAATAATTGATTAGAAGCCTTATCTTTTGATAGAGGTGTTGAAGATGTTGGTTTTGTAGTAGGTGGTGTGGAAGTAGTATGATATGAAGAAGATGCTGTTAATGGTATTGTTGAATTTTTTATATGGTTTATTTTTTCAATCATT
The DNA here is from genome assembly GCA_037043795.1 of Cunninghamella bertholletiae. Taxonomy (NCBI): domain Eukaryota; kingdom Fungi; phylum Mucoromycota; class Mucoromycetes; order Mucorales; family Cunninghamellaceae; genus Cunninghamella; species Cunninghamella bertholletiae. Next base: position 5,404,600 of record JAZGVP010000001.1, read on the forward strand.
ATATCCTAAATAAAATATTAGTATATATATATATATATATTAATAAAATCAAGAGATAAAATAAATGCGGTAATAAAAAATACATATTTTATATTACCTTTACATCTACAGCAGCATTATTATCATTATTACTATCCTTATTGTTACTATTATCATCCAAAATGTATGATGGTAAAGGTATATCTACAGTACCTATAACACTTTGATTACTAGTTTTTTGTTGGATTTTACTTCTTTGTAAAACATCATAATGTCTTTCTAATAAGACTTGTTCATCCTCACATATGATTTCTATTGGTGTTAATAAAGTATTATCAGCCTGTTTCTTATTTTCTAAATCCGGATCATTAATTATTTCTTGATATATATATTGCAAACCATCCGAAGTAGTAGGTTGTCTATCTTGTATTGATTCCATATCATTTTCCCATCCATCATAAATTTGTTGACAATTAAAATGGCTGTCTAATACATTGATTTTCCCCCATGAATCCCATCCTGATAAAACTCTTACTGTAAAATGATCAACAATCTGTGATTTTTCTTGAAATAGATAATATTTTGATTGATTTAGTGTACGATGTAAAATATATCTTTTTAAATAATGAAATGTATGTGAATAAGCTGTTGAAGTATAAAATAGAGAAGCACCATCTAAAAGATCATCCATAAATTTATATGATATTATTATTATTATTATTATTATTATTATTATTATATATAAATATATATACCTACATTTTAAACAGATAGTACGTAATGTTAGTTGAATAAAATCTAATTTTTCATCGTTATAATTTTTCAATTTTGTTTGATAGTCGCTCTATTTTATAGATAAAAATGTCTATGAATAAAAAATATTTTTTTTTCTCATTTCTTTCTCCAAATACTTACTTTACAACATACGACAGCAATAGGAATGCCATAATTTGTAGACAATTGGCCATTTATCAATGGAAGATTTACTTGATCTGAAGGTTTTATTAAAGTAGATGGTAGTCTATAATTCCCTTCATTAGATTCATTGTAATTTTGAATATAATCTCTTACTGATGAATATATAAATAGATAAATAAATTATTGAAGTGAAATGTATCATCTTTTTATTATTCATTATATATACATATATATATATATATATATATTACCATCATTAGATAATTGATCTAACAATATTTTATTATTTGGATGACTATTATATAATTGTAAAAAACCTTGATTAATAATGTTTATCCACTTCTCTAAACTAGATACAAATGACCATGGTTTAGACCAATCCAAAGTAATAATGATCATTAAATCTTTAATCATTTCTTCATTCATAATAAATTTTAATAATGATGAATATTCTGGTGATGATAGTTTATAAATTCCTAATTTAGCAATGACTATTTATAAATATAATTATTAGTTTAGTAGCTTAATAAAAATAAAATAACAAATATTTATATACATTACTTTCATTATCTTCATCATAAATATCAGTATATGTATAACCAAGAGCTAAATCTGATTTTTTCATTTCCGAACTGTTTTCATTAACTTGTAACTGATTATTATATGTATTTCCATAAACTTCCTCTTCATTATGATTGTTTTTTTTATTGGATGGTGGATCATTTTTAATATTTTGTATTAAAGTTTCTTTACCACTATTTTGATCACCTATATATATATATACACGATTAAAAATTCAAATGATTCGTTTTAGATTTTCTAAACTCTTTTTCTTTTTTTCTAATACATATATCTCCATATATAATATTTTACCTAATATGAGTATATTTTTTACGTGTACCATTTTTGAAGAAGCCACATTATTTAAAATGCTAGACCATATATTATTATTATTATTATTACAGTTATTTTTATTCATATTCGTCGTTACTGTTTATGAAAATGGATAAAAAAAAAAAGAAGGAAAGAAAGAGAGAAAGAAAGAAAAGAAGATAAATAAATAAATAAACTTGATTTTTTTTTTTTATCCACCTCCTTTTTTTAGGAGACAATTATAGTAAATGGTCCACTAAAGTAACCTATCAAAATAAAAAATTCATCCCCCTTTTAAAGTTTAAAAAAAGAATTCTTTAATATTTACTATTTTATATAATAAAATAAAGGTAAATGGATGAAAAATAAATAGAAAGTATAAAAAATGATATAAATCAATTTTTGCATGAATTGTAAATTTCAAATTTTCTACTAGAAAGAAAAAGAAAAGGAGTTTCAAAAAATAAGCCACCTTTTTTTATATACTATTTGAAAGATGATCCTGTAAAAAAAAGTTTTTTTTTTTTCTTTTCTTTTCTCTCTCTCTCATTTTAAGTATATCATCAGCCATGGCTCCTGTCAAGAAAACCAACTCTGTTGTCAAGAAGTCCAAGTTCGTCATCGACTGTTCTGCTCCTGCTAACGACAAGATCTTTGACGTTGCTGCTTTTGTAAATAAAATTGATAATAACAATAATAAATAAATACAAACAAGTAAAAAGTTGAACGTATCATTTTATTAATATTTATATTATGTTAATAATACAGGAAAAATACCTTCATGACCGTGTCAAGGTTGATGGTCGTACCAACAACTTAGGTGATGCTGTTACTATCACTCGTGCTGATACCAAGATCATCGTTGTTGCCAACATTGCTTTCTCCAAGCGTTATCTTAAGTACTTAACCAAGAAGTTCTTAAAGAAGAACCAAATCCGTGACTGGCTCCGTGTTATTGCTTCTGACAAGCAAACCTTCGAACTTCGTTACTTCAACATTTCTAATGATGAAGAAGAAGAAGCTGATGAAGAATAAATTCATTCATTATTTATTTAAACAACCACATAATATATATAAAAATATAACAATTATAATAAAAGAATAATATCTTTTTATTTTTGTTATTATCATTATTTATGAAAGAAAAAAATATGGATTATTTAAAAGAGGAAAATGAAAAATGCCATAATATGTAATTTTTTTATCATTTATTGAAATGGATATATAGATACACCAACCAATATTTCACCGTTATACCTATAAAATTGATTGAGCTCGAAAATAATTATTTCTATCAAAAGGAGGAAAAGAGAAAAAAAAGAATATAAACATAAGTTTTTATTATTTTAATATAGTAAAAGTTATAAATAGTACTATTAATTATATACACCTTCTTTGGTTGACGATCATTCTATATTAATTTACCTATTATAGGTTATTTTCGTTTCTATAAAAAGTACTAATGAATAATAAAACAAAATAAATAATTATACATTATAATGAATGAATTATAAGCAAGAAGAAATATATTAAAATATAACGTTTTTATATGAATAATTAAAAGCAAAATATATTCCACATATTTACACGCATTACACACACACAAAAAAAACTTACTAAATTAAATTAGAAATAAGTCACTTTTTTATTACACTAGTTATGTATGAATACTTGAATCATATTATTACGTAATTTTTAGTAAGTATGTCTAGTTTTTATTTTTTATTTTTTACAGTATAAATTCTCTTACAATAAGGGTTATCAAAATACTATTTCTTAGAGAGAAATGGTATGCTTTTTTTTTATTTATGATCAAAAATCGGATCATTAATATGTAGGTTTCAATTTTCCAGATATGGAAGCTTTGAAAAATATATATTTATATGTGACCTATTTTTTTAAACTCAATTAAACAACTTTTAATATTAGCCAACCATTAAAATAAAACATTTTTTTCTCATTTTTCTCGGTAAATCTAATTGATTCCTTTTTTTCTTCTTTTTTCTCTTTTATTTGTTTATCAAAAAAGTCCTTTTTTATTATTATTATTATTTAAATCTATATTTGTTTCGTCATCTTTTACATTTTATATATTATTATTTGAACACAATAATAATATCTCAATAAGGGGAACAATTATTTACTATTTATATAAATATAAGATACAAATATTTATAAACAAAGGAAAACAAAAAAAAAAAAAACCAGCCAAATGAAAAGGGCAATGCCATTGCTGGCATCTATATTATTTTTATTACTATTTAATTTAGTTCATGCATTAACTATACCAACAGCATATCATCCAGTCATTGATGAAAGAGGATTTTATAGCAATATGAATAATTCAATGGCTGACCATAAAAATGTCACTGCTCCTACTCCTACAAAAACAACTAGTGCATCCTCTACAGAGAAAACAATTATTATTATTGAAAGTAACGGACATACATATCATGAATTAGGTGGAGCTACAGAGCAGCCAACAGGAAGTTCAAATATTAATGATCCTAATGAATCAAATATGCAACAGCAAGTTAATCAAGATACAGCAATGTTACACCGTTTAATTACAATCACAACTGTTGTTGGTGGTGTTGGTATAGCTCTTTTAATCGCTGGTACAATTGTCTATATTCGATTAAGAGCAAAAAGAAAAAGAATGAAAGCAGAAATGAATTTATATCATCAAAATGGTTCTTTTACTTCTTATTTATCCAATATTACTGGTGTAAATAGAAGAAAAAGAAGAAGACAGCGATCACATCAGCATGAAAACAGTAATGATAATGATGATAATAACAGTAACAATGATCAAAATCATGATCACAATAATACTAATAATAATAATAATAATGACAGCAATCAACATTCATCAACTACAAATATAATTAGAACGTCAGATACATCCAATTTACCAAGCAACCCTTCTTTTCAAGAATCTATTGAAATGAATGTAATACCTTCTGCACCACCTGAACCTGTATTATTAAATGTACCAGTACGTAATCGACGACAAATATCCATGATATCTCAGCAGCAATCATTTGTAGAACCTATTTCACCAATTCCATCTTCTGTTACACCTTTACCTTCAGCTCCATCTGCAAAAGAATTAATGATGAATCAGCCATCATCATCATCATCATCACCATCTTCTCCTTCAACTAATTTATATCATCGAAGAAATACTTCATTAACATCTTCTGTTAATACTAATACTATATCTCCTCCTAGATTAATTGTAAATCATTATGATATATCTTCTACTTCCAACTCTAACCGTCATAATACTAATTTATCAAGGTCTACCTCATCTACTCAACAATATCAAAATAATTTCTTAAAACCTTCTACTATTAATGAAGATGAATTGCATGATAGATCTCCTGTCACTCCCGATATTCCTCCTCCTGCTTATACACCAAGCGCCCCTCCATTATTCATTTTACCTCCAAGTCGACGTAGGAGATCAGCAGATGAAGTATCTCTGGATAGATATCGACATTGATGTTTTTTTTTAATCAGTTAATTTTATACTATACTTTTCTTTATTCATTGTTATTCATTATTATTATTGTATGATAGTCATTTGTGTATTTTATTTTTTTATATCCTCAATTTATTTACTATATTGTGCATTTTTTTTCTTCTGTTTTTTCTTCTAATTTTTACTTTTTAACTTTTATTTTTCATTTTCATTTACTCTCTATTTCACTTATTAATTTTATATTGTTATTTTACAATTTTATCACATGTACTAGTTTACTTGATGTACAAAAAAACAAAAAACAAAAACAAACAAAAACAAACAAAATCAAAAAAACCAAACCAAGCCAACTTAATAAAAAAGTTCTATGTATTAATGTTACTATAATTTGTAAAAGTTCATATATATTATGAGTTGTTAAAGTTTAGTTTTCTTTTTTTTAATAAATTCCGTTTCTACTTTAAAAATGACTAGTGGAAATTCAAAAAAGCTGAGGAAAATTAAAGTACCGAAAAGAAGCCTTTTAAAAAACGTCATTGATTTTTTTTTTACGCGACTCTTTTCTTTTTCTTTTTCTTTTTATCTTTTTTTAAATATATCTATATATATATATAAAGTCAATAAATAAACATGCCTAAGATTAATGTTAATGTAAAATGGAATGGGAAAAAATTTGAAAATATTGAATTAGGTAAATATACTTTTTTTTAAAAAAATGAAAAAAAAAGAGAAAAGAAATATTACTATGCGGCGACTATTGAATTCTGGATATTATACTTATATATTGTACCTTTACTAATAATATAAACATATTGTTGTTTTTTTTATTTATTATATAGATACAGATGAATCTCCTGAATTATTCAAAACACAAATTTATTCCCAAACTGGCGTTCCACCTGAAAGACAAAAGATTATGATAAAAGGTGGTATGTTAAAAGAAACAACGGATTTGAATAAACTTAGTTTAAAAGAAGTAAGTATTTTGTATTTTAAAGAAGAACAAAGAATAAAGGTTCAATTTGTATATGTTGTTCTAATTAATATATGTTTATACATAAATAAGGGTCACACTTTTATGATGATGGGTACAGCTGGTGAAGTTGCTAAACCACCCCCAAAACCAGTTCAATTTATTGAAGATATGACTGATGCAGAAATGGCAGAAGCTGTAAGTTAATATATTATTATTATTGAAGATAGAATGGTTAAATCTAATTTATTTCTATTATTTAGTTGGATATTCCTGCTGGTTTGGAAAATTTAGGAAATACATGTTATATGGTAAGATTTGTTTTATTTCTTTTGCATATTATATATTTTATACCAAGCTTAGTAACCACACATTTTATTTTTATTTTTATTTTTATTTTACTTTCGTTTTTAATAGAATTCTACTTTACAATGTCTTAGGGTTATGCCTGAATTACATCAATCCTTAGAAAAGTACGTATTGAAGTTTTTAAAATACATATATATATATATTAACTTTTTTTTTTCTTTCTTTATTTATATATTATAAAAAGATATCAAGGTGGTATATCTGGAATGGATGATCGTGGTAATTTAACAGCAAGTCTTCGAGATTTATTTAATAACTTGAATAAAACTGGTGAAGGATTTCCTCCTTTAGTATTTTGGCGGGTATATATATATTATTAATAGGATAATCATATACACACTTTTATTAATGTAATTATTTATATATATAGATGCTTCGTCAAGCTTTTCCACAATTCTCTCAAACTGGACAAGGGGGTATTCCAATGCAACAAGATGCTGAAGAATGTTGGAGTGAAATTGTGTCAGTTCTTAGATCAAAATTACCTGCAGATGAATCTGAAAATAAAAACTTTGTGGAGCAATTTATGACAGGTCAAATGAGAACAGAGTAAATAAATCAAATAATCGGAATCATAATAATACAGATATATACAAATAAATATAAGTTTTTTTAATATATATATATATTTGCATATAATAGGTTAAAATGTGTTGAAGCACCTGAAGAAGAAAAACAAATTACCAGCGAACCATTTAATAAATTAGGATGTCATATTTCTATTAGTAAATCATAATATACAAATATATATAATAATATTTCATTTTTACTTAATTATTTTTCTTATTTTATCCTAGCTACTAACTATATGGTGAATGGTATTCTTGAGGTAAAAAGAATACTTTTTTAAAAAAAAATATTTATATGTAAGTTAATTTATCATTATTACCCTTATTATTTAGTCCTTGAAAGAAGAAATAGAAAAAAATTCACCAACTTTGGATCGTACTGCCAAATATGAACGTAATTCACGTATTGAAAGATTACCAAAATATTTGCCTATACAATTTATTCGTTTCTTTTGGAAACCTCAAGAAAGAATTCGAGCCAAGATTTTACGAAAAGTTAAATATCCATTAGAATTTGATGCTACAGAGTTATGTACTCCTGAACTTCAAGCTAAATTTACTAAGGCAAAAAGTAAATTGAAGGAATTAGAGGATGCAAAAATACAAAAAAAACGTGATGAAAAGAGACGTAAATTAAATTTAGACGAAGATCAACAACAACAAGCATCATCATCATCTTCTACAGCAGAAAATAATAATGATAAAAAGGAAAAGATTAATTGGGAAGATTATTTAGATCCAAGTTTAGTTAAAGATGTAGGTTGTAATCCTACTGGTCAGTATGAATTATGTGCTGTACTTACTCATGTTGGTAGATCCGCTGATTCTGGACATTACATTGGTTGGGTTAAAAAAGCAGATGATGAATGGTTTAAATTTGATGATGATAAAGTTTCTATGGTTCGTGATGCTGACATTGAAAAATTAGATGGTGGTGGTGATTGGCATACTGCTTATATTGTTTTATACAGAGCAAAACAATTGGAATAATTAAAGAGTATTTGCTTTTTTTCTTATTTTTTTTTTTCTTTTCATCTAATATTTAATCATTCTGATATAAAAATAAATATAAATTAATGAAAAAATGTCATTTAGATATTTTTTTTGTTCTATAAATATATATTACTAAAGCTAGTATATATATTATTGTAATGATGATAAATGAAAATATTATGTATATTAATAAAAAAAAAAGTAGAGCAGTCATAACGCTAAAACTAAATCTATCAGAAAATAAAATAAAAAGCAGACGAAAGAAAACACGTTATGAAGATATCGTGTCATTACTAAAGTATAAATTAATATGTATAAAATAAGTCAGTCGAAAGTTGAAAAAATGTGTTTTTATTAACCTCTCACTTATTCATTTGTAATGTTAATAACTAATCCAATTTGTTCAAGGCAATAATTGTTAAGCTTCCTACAAAAATAAAGAGTATTTACTAGAGAAAATGGCCTCAAAAATTCTTTAGCTTTTGAAGAATACCATTATCAAATGATACCAATACAAATATCGTTATAGTTTTTTTTTATATTTCTTTTTAATATACAACGTTTCAAATTTTCTTTATTCAAAAATATAAGTAAAATTAAAATTTAAAACGGTAAATTATAAAAAATTAGTATTTTTCAGAGTGCCACTCATTTTGTCATTAATCATTAATTATAATCCGTATCTATGATATTTCATCGTTTGATCTACAGCGTCCTCTTAATTTTGAATTATATAAACTGCAAATAGCTTCATTTATTAATGATACCCATATATCTTAGGATGTCGGTGGGAATATAATTTCATATTATGGTTTATTTTTTTATACGATAAAAAAGATTAAAAGTGAAAAATAAAATGGTACAAATTATGTACACCTTATACATATGAATGTATATATATATAATAATAATAAAAATGACTATAAGTGTAATGGGCAAACAGGAATTATATAGAGAGAGAAGGAAAGTGATAATAATGGTCAATATATAATAGTTCATTAAAATGTAACCTGAACAGCTTGATCAACTGAAGATTCTGATGGACAGTATGGGCATTTAAATCGCATTGCATTTCTATTATTTTGAAAAAAATATATATTAATAATCATAAGAAATGATATCATATATATATATATATATATATATATTTACCTTCCATAACGATTGTTTCTACTTAATCGAGTTAAGCTTTCCTTACAAATGACATGACCACAAGGCATCATCATAGGAGGATTATCGTTAGTAGCCTGTTCTTTACTAACAGGGCAGGCAAAAACTGAATGATATCTTAAATCATCTGTAATAGGTACTTCTACAGGTAATTCATCTTGTTGACTCCATTCTGTTCTTTTAGCTACCATGATTTTATGTAATTTCATAATAACAGGTAAAGCTGTTGTACCAACATAAACGCTTGCATAAAGTGGACTTTCTGCACTCATATTTAATAAAGTACAAAAATCACGTTGAAACTCATGTTGAATATCATCCCATAAATTTGGTGAGCATAAATATCGATAAGGCGATGTTTCAAGGTTATCATATATAGTACATGTCATTAGTCGTTTAATTTCTACGGAAAAGAATATATATATATATTTATATATATATTTATAGTAATAAGTATATATATTTAAAAGAAATAATCTTTTATGCTATTCCCCTCTTGTTCCATTATTATTATTAGTAATATTATTACTATACCTGAAAAGTGTTTATCACCAAATTGAGAAAAATGCTTTTTACCATATTGTAAAGCTTCTATTTTTTGTTTAGATAATATTAATTGAATAAACTGTAATCTATGTAGATTAAATTCAAGGCTACTAGAGAAACCATTTAATGCTTGTCTATTATTATTTGCCCATCTAATGATTATAATATAAATATTAATAATTTAATAGGGTATAATGATGATAAATGGGTTTTTTATATATACTATACATACTCTATAGCTTCGTCTAATCGATGTTCTTGACCAAGTTGTTTAATAATAGTATACATTCGTCGAAATTGATTTTTCAATTTTTCTACAGCTTCTAGTAGAGCTGGATCATTGACAGATATATCTACAGTATCAGGTATTGTACTAGATGAATTTGAAATTTCATTCATAAAGGTATCACACATATCAAATTGACCTTGTCGTATGAAGTGCATAGCTAAAGCTCTTTGTAATAATTGTTCTTTTCCACTAAATGAATCAGGCTGGTAAATTACCGATACATCATGTTTAAATTTCTATGTATATATGTATATATATAATTAAATATTATTACCATCATATATACGTTATATATATATATATATATATATATATTATTTATCTATTTACTCTATCAGTATCTTTGCCAAACTTTGATAAATTGGATTGAAAGTCTTTTTGTGTACGACTTATTTGTGATTTTAATTTTTTTGTTTTATCAGCTAAGTTTTTTAGTGTTGCTACGTTTTCTGAAGGTGCTATATATTACGATAAAAGTAAACGTGTGAAAGAATATTATGTATGAGAAAAAAAAAGTTAATTATATAAACACAAAAAAAACTAAAACCGAGTTGTTTTTAAATATACCAAGAGATATTCATTATTTACCGTTTGTAAAGTTAGCTTTAGCTTGCTCTAATAATTTAGTAAGTGAATCCAAGTTGGTACTTACAGTTTCTCTATATACTTTATGAGTTTGATCAAGTTCATTGCATTCATTTATTAAAGTATCCATTTATTATATTATATTTTTTGGTTATATATAAATATACACAAAAAAAAATGAAAGAGGAAAAGGAAATTTATTTTGCGTAAAAGCATTAAAGTAAAAAAAAGTGAAGCGGAGTTTTAAACCGTTTTTTTTGATATAGACAATTTGCACTTTTATTTAAAATAGAGAAATATTAATGCTTGTTTTTTTTTATAGTAATGAATAAAAATATATAAATTATAATCAAACAAAAAAGGGTAAATAAAAGATTAGTTTATGCATTTTTATTTCTCTAAAAAAAAGTGAGGAAGTTTAGAACTTAATTTTCTCATACTCTTTTTGGATAATAAAAGATGAACAAATTTTTGTCATTTGAAACTTTAATTAAAAACGATAAATAGAAACTACCATTTCTTTTTTTTTCCTTTCCCTTCCTTTTTTCTTTTCATTTTTTATTTTATTTCATTTTATATCATTTATAAAAAAAACTACTCTGATTATATTTAACAACAATGTCTAATAATATTATTGAAAGTGATCGCGCTTTAATGAATGGTAAAGTAGCTGTTGTTACTGGCGGTTCTAAAGGGATAGGGTTAGCACTTACCACAGCATTAGTTGAAAGAGGTGTAAAAGTGGTTATTGGTGATGTTTTAATGAAAGAAGGCGAAAATGCTGCATCTCAATTAAATAAAAAGTAAGGTTATATAATATAAATAAGTATGATGATATCAGTTATATATATATATATTCTTGTTGTCACTCATTATTATTTTTTAAAAAAATAATAAGAGTTGGTACCGAAGTAGTAGTATTTCAACATTGTGATGTTAGATTTTATAAGGACTTAAAAAAATTATTTCAAGTTGCAGAATCCCGTTTTGGTGGTGTAGATGTAATATGTTTAAAAATATATAATTTGGGATGATCGCCGATTTAAATATTAATAATACCCTTTTTTAATTTAGATTGCTTGTTTAAATGCAGGTATTGCAGTAAATCCTTGCGGTATGATGGCACCTTTAGAAGGTAAAAGATATATATATATATATATATATATTAATGCATTTGTTGGTTAATTATAAAACGTCATTTTATTAGATGAAAGTGAAAAGCTTATTCATGATGTAAATACACTTGGTGTTATTAAAGGCAATAAAGTAGCTGTCATGCATATGGTTAAAAGAGGTGGTGGAGTTATCATTAATACTGCTTCTGTTGCTGGTATTATAGGCTCACCGTAAGTATGATTATATTTATTATATATTATTACTATTCTTATTCTTTTTATTTTATTTTATATTTAATATGAATACTTTTTTTGATAATAATAATAATAATACTTTAGTGGAATATCATCTTATGCTGCTACTAAACATGCTGTAAATGGATGGACTAGAAGTTTAGAACACCTTTATCCAAGTGTCAATATTCGGGTGAATGCTGGTAAAAAAATAAAAAGAAAGAATAAGAAAAATCCCAAAAAAACTTCGTACGACGTGACTTTAATTATTATTATTTTTCGGCTGAATGTATTATTAGTATTGCCTTATTGGACAAAGACGGATATCATTGATATTCCAGCTGGAGAGGATGGGAAACCACACCCATTCACTGAAGTATTACATGCTTCTCCTTGGACTACCATGGAACATGTAATTGAAACATTTTTAGAATTAATTCGAAACGAAGAACATTGTGGTGATTGTTTAATCGTTGCTCCTGACGGTCATCACGATCATCCAAGAGCTGTTTTGCCTGGTAAATCATAATAACTCATGATAATAAAAAAATAACAATAATCATATATATTTATAACTTCTCATATTTATTATTATATTATAATTCTTTGTATCATCATTTTAATAGAATCTTGTATCAGTGAAAAAATGTTGGAAAAATTAGTTGAATTTCATCCACAATTAATAGAAAATACAAGAACTCAATTACAAGTAGCTTCAAAAAATTACTTTAGTAAACTTTAAAACCATATATTTTATTACTTTATTACTTTTTTTATTTTATTATATTTTAATTTTTTCAATCCAGTTGAAATAAAACGCGCTATATATAAATAATATATATACATATATATACTATTACTATTTACTAAGTATATAAGTAGCACTTACTTATAATTGATCACGTTCTTTAATTAATTCCTTGATATGATTACTAAGAGTAAATTGATTTAAAGTTTCTGTAGGTAAGTATTTAGCACCTTTTACAGTTTCAATGCATTTAGAAGAACCGCACCAACAACCAAAAGGTTGGGCCATATCCCATTCAGTAGATGGATAAAAGAAAGTCATTTCATCACCAGCTTTTACATCTTTTAAAGCAACAATAGCCATACGATCAACATCTAAATGCATAGTTGGGTCACAAGAGTGATTCATAAATACCAAGTCACTGTTTAATTCAACATGTTCAGTCTTTGATACTTGAACAGAAGAATATCTCTTAGGTCCAGGTGTTAAACCTTTCAAGTCAACTACAACAGATCCTTTGGAAAAATCTAATTGAATTTCAAGTTTACTTGAAAATTGTTCAGGTGTACCTTGACGTTTTACTTCAAATATGCCAGGATGTGTAGGTTTATCACCAGGTATATGAATGTGTTGGATATCAGTAGTTACTGCCATTATTTTATTTAATTAATTTTAAATTACAATATACTGTATATTAGAAAAGAAAAGGAAAGAAAAAAGAAAGGAAAGAAAAAATTAGAAAGAAGCTGAAATATAAAATGAAAAAAAAAAAAAGATGATTAAGAGTTTTTTATATATATATAAATTTCATCCGAGTATTCCGTGTTTTCATAATAATGCTTATAGATCAACAATTCCAAAAGTAGAAGACTTCAACAAATAAATATAAATAAATCAAGATATGGGGGGGATGGAGAATCCCTTTATTACATCACATAATACAAAAAAGAAAAGAGGGATTTTTTTTAAATATCCAATGATTGTCGCAATTTTAATACATTTGTACGACTTTTTTAAACATCACATATTTATATATATAACTATTTAAAACTCAATTTAATACCAATGGTTTGAATTTTTGATTATAAACAATAAGGAAAAAATGATCGAGAAAAAAGTAAAAAAACCAAAACTTTTAATAGTTTCTCCCCCGAAAAAGAAAAATAAATATATGTATAAAATTAGAGTATACGCGTTATTTATATTATTTTATATTACTTTTTATTATATTATTATCGATGGCGATCTTTTATTTATATATTAATATATAAAATAAAAGTTGTATAGAAAATTCTGCATTTTTTAGATTTGTTTTATTTACCTTTATTTTTTTTCTTGAGAAAATCAACAGCTAAGACAAAAAATAGAATGATTTATATAATAAAAATAAAATTGTTATCTTATAAAGATCTGTTAATAATTATTGGTTAATCATATAAGCACTATAAGAAAGAAAGAAAGGTGGACACGTTAGTCACCTTTTTTGGGGGGAGAGTGATGAAGAAGAATTAAAATGTAACAGTAAAAATAAGGAACCTTGAACTTTCATTGTGTGGGGGACTGATTTAAAATAATAGTCTAAAAACATCAATTGACTGATTTGATTCGCTACCATCTTGAGAATAATATTTCAAGTTTTATATATTTACATATATATATATATTTATATATGTATCTGTTGTGCTTATATTTTATACATACCATATCTTACATTAAAATAGCAAATGTTCCCATTATTTTTAATAATATATTAATCTAAAACAAAAGCCATCTTACATTTTATGTATGATTTTAATATTATAAATTAATTTTAGTCGTCTTTTTTTTTTCTCTCTTAAAATAAATAAATTTAAGTATCACGCTTTGATCATTAAATTCAAAAATGGGAAATTTATCTTTTCTGTAAGAATTTATAAACAAAATAGGCTGTTTTTTAAAAGTATGATAGTAATTATTCATATATTATAATATAAAAATAGGGGAATGCACTACCAAATATATAAATTTTCTTAATCAATTAGTAAATAATATAATGTGAAGTTATTTTAAATAAATAAATAAATAGATAAAAAGAATTGAAATAATACTTTCAGAAATTTCTCTACATGTATGGAAAGAATTTAGTCTAAATATTTTTTTCAGGCTGTTTAAAATAAAGTTGAAAACTGTAGCTTTCTTAACCTTGTGCTATGTAATAATGTTATAATACGAAATATACATTAAAGATATCCACGTCTAAATTTTTTTGCCTAATGTCTAATGTCAGTCAAATGTCAAAGTGAAAACATTTAAACTCAGATATCTCTATCTGAAAAAGTTTAAATGCGCTCGAAATTTTGCAAGTTACAGAAAATATTTTTAACCCCTTTTTTTTTTCGATTCTCTTTCTTTCACATAAACATTAACTATATACATTTTATAACTTTTTTAATAAATACTGCACCAAAACTTAATTACAGAATGTCATTATTTTCCCGAAAACCCTGTAATTGAAAATTCTTTCTCTTTTTCTATATAAAAATAATAACAAATAATAATAATAAATACGACCATAACAATGATTCCAACTGTTTATATAACAGCAAAAAATGAATGTAGAGAGGAAAGGAAAATGGTATTAATAATAATATTATGGAAAAGATTACGATGTTTATACATAAATTTCCAAATAGTATATGATTATAATAATGATATTGATTTAACATCATCTAAAAAAAAGAATTTCAAATAGTGAATACAAATGGTTGTCAACAATATAAGTGAGTGGTTATTTATTTAGTTTAGCTTTCTATTTTTTTTAATCAGCACAAAAATATTGCTTTTTTTTTAGTAAGATTAATAGATGGATAAAAAATAATATACAAAATTAACCAAGCCAATATATTTACAATTGATGATTGATTGAATAGTATCTTGATTATTGCTAATACTATAACTTTTTATAATTGAAACAGGAGTCATATAATGATCCCTTTCATAACAATTTATCTACTAAAACCACATTACAATCTTTAATTCTATATACCTTATTATATGGATTTATTAAATGATAATAAGACATGTACATGATGTCATAATCCTTATTTCACAACCAAGAAATCCATTATAGAAGATTGATATAAATAGTCTTTGTATTCTTTTTATAAAATAAAAAAATCTCATTATATTCTTTCTTGTCCTGTTATATTTTAATTCTTTTTATTCATTGCTAATATTTTAATTTATCTCTTATTTATTATTATATATATATATATATATTAATCTCACAAGTTGTCAGTTCTTTATTTTTACATTTCCTTTTCTTATAAATATATAATAGATTTCTCAAAATGTATAATTGTCAGTTCTTTTTTTTTATAAAAGTCCCCATAAAATTAAACTAAAATATAAATAGTTACAGCCAAAGCTGCTATTTTTTTTTGTTTCTTTCTTTCAATTTGTTACTTTTTTATTTTTTAAAAAAATATATCTATTCATAATTCATTTTGTAACATCTCTATTGTTAAAATGGAAAGATCCATCTATTTGTGATTAATGTGAAAAGGTTAGTGTGAGAAAGTCTTCATGTATCTATGATTAAAGTGAAAAAGGTTTATCTATTACGTATCATGCTGTAATTCAAGTTTTTTCTTATTTTGTGTATGATCAAAGCTACCTTTCTTCTTTGATTTTTATTTATTATTATAAATAGCTTTTATATTAGCAAATGGTGATTTATCATTAATATTGGAATATTACGTCCTTCATGAGTGGTTGGTAGGAGTGCGGGAAGGCATTTTATAATTAATTTCTTAGTCTCTTTCACCATCGTGGCATATAAATACGTTATCGTCGAATAGAGATTTCCAAGCTTGGGACTTGGAAAGAGTAAGTAAACAGTAATAGTTATAATTCATCTTCACAAATCATTTATTAACTTATTCTTTTATATATTGTTATTGTTATTATTATCATTATTATTATTGTTATTGTTGTTATTATTGTTATTTGTGATTTCTTTTTTTTCGTGCGTAAATAAAGTTGCCCTTTATCTTTAATTTTACAACTTAAAGTACTAATTTATAGAAATATAATATAGTAGAATAGTTTAATATTTATAAATAAGTTGCTGTTTTCTTTTTGTATTTATCTTTATTCTTTCAAAAAAAGGAAGAAAAGAAAATAGTTATTTTTAATCGCTGTTTAAATAATTTTTTAAATAAAGGTCAATCCTAATATGAAAAAAAAAAGCCTTATCTTTAATTTTTTGCCAATCCTATTGGACAGCTTTTTATTTTTACTTTTGATTATAAATATCTCTATTATTCCTCTTTCTTATTTTCTTTTCTTCTTTTAAAATATATTTAAGCTAAATTTAGTTATATATAATGTCTCCAAAAACTGAAGATATTCCTCAAGATGCTAATGAACATTGTCCAGTAAGTCATAATTATATTTATTTAATAATAACAATGATAATATAAATATAAAATTATATAGTTGATTTTTATATAGTAACATTATTTTATATTATTAATAATAATAAAGGGACCTGAAAGTCAGCAAGCAGGTAAGGACGATGCTTGTGCCGGATGTCCTAATCAACAAATATGTGCCACAACACCAAAAGGACCAGATCCAGGTATAATAAATAATAATTTTGATGATAGTTATGAAAAAAATAATAGAAAAAAAAGAAGGATAAAAAAAAGGATATATATTCATTATTTTGATTTGTAATAGATATTCCTGCCATCAATGAAAGAATGAAACAAGTAAAGCATAAAATATTAGTATTATCGGGTAAAGGAGGGGTAGGAAAATCTAGTTTTACATCACAATTGGCATTTGCATTATCACAAGACGAAGATCAACAAATAGGAGTGATGGATATTGATATTTGTGGACCATCAGTACCAACCATCATGGGTGTTGTAGGAGAACAAATTCATCAAAGTAATACAGGATGGCAGCCCGTTTATGTACAAGATAATTTAGCAGTAATGAGTATTGGATTTATGTTACCTGATAAAGATGATGCAATCATTTGGCGTGGTCCTAAAAAGAATGGATTGATTAAACAATTTTTAAGAGATGTCGAATGGGGTGAATTAGATTATTTAATTGTTGATACTCCACCTGGTACATCAGATGAACACTTATCAGTAAATACTTATTTAAAAGAAAGCGGTATAGATGGTGCTGTAATCATTACTACTCCTCAAGAAGTAGCCTTACAGGATGTTAGAAAAGAGATTGATTTTTGTAGAAAAGCAAAAATTCCTATTTTAGGTCTTGTAGAAAACATGTCTGGTTTTGTGTGTCCTAATTGTCATGGTGAATCTGTTATTTTCCCTCCCACTTCTGGTGGTGCAAAAGCTTTAGCTGATGAATTAAATATTGAATTATTGGGTAAAATTCCATTGGACCCTCGTGTTGCTAAAAGTTGTGATATGGGTGTTTCCTTTTTAGATGAATATCCTGAATCTCCTGCTTGTGCTGCGTTTGAATCTATTATTGACAGTAAGTTGACATATAAGAAAATAACACATTGTTGAATCTCAATACTAATTTTTATTTTATTTTATTGCAATCATTATTATTTAATATAGAATTGCATAAACTTTTAGATTAAATAGATATATATATATCAACTTGTGTGTGTATACGTTTTTTATTATTTTTCATTTTTATTTTTTTTCATTATATTTATGTATGATATTATAAACTTTTTATTTCTTTTATACAAAATTTACTAATAAATATTTGACATTGGTCTAAGTCCTTCATTTTATTTTATTTTTTTAATGTATGATTGATTGTATTAATAAGAATGTTACACTTAAGTAGTTTCATTTTGTAAAGTTCTTTTTTTTTTCTTTCCTTGTTGAGAGTTAATTTTAGAATTGGATGGTTTGTATATTCGATATAAATTAAGAGTTTCATCAAAATCAACATTACCCACTTTTTTTTGCCATTGAATGGGAGGAATTAATTCCACAATAAATACCTTTTTAGCTTCTTCCATGAAAGTATCTTGAGCAGCTTGATTACGAAGTTCACTTAAACAAACAATGATAGTATCGGGATCAGCTAACTTATCCATAGTAGCTACTAAATCAATAGCACTTGCTTCTGAATAAATACAATCACAAGCTAAAATATAATCAATCTTTCCATCTGATTTTATATGTTGTATAGCATCATCATCATTCCATAATAAAGGCTCTATTGTAACTCCTTTTGTTGCATCGGTTGTTTTATTTTCACGTCTTCCAGTAATAGAATGAACCAAGATATCATTAGCCTCCACATTTTTTTCCATAGTAGGTACCAATTCTTCAATATCTGTCATGGTAACATGCTCAACGCCAAGTTTATGAAGCATCAAACCAAGCAAACCTACTCCAGCACCTAGCTCTACCCATTTTTTATCATGATTGAGATGTATCCATTCATGACGATCACCACGTCGTTTATTAGCTATCGCATGGAGAGCATCAAGATAACTACAAAAAACAATGGAGCTGAGCCATACATATCCACCAAGATAATTGGAATGCGGATCTTGTACTAATATAATATCATGTTCCCCAATATGAATAGTAAGTTTATCAGCATTTTGAAGTTCCCAACGATCTAACTTGGTCAAATGTCTTTCATAGTGTTCTCCATCTTCCCAACCCTCTACGGTTGCAATAGGTTTCTCTTCAGTAATAATTGTTCCTTTTCCCATGCATAAATATTATTTGTATATACGCGAATGATAGATATATTAAATAAATGAATAAGTAAATAATAAACTAAAAGCTGTTTTATTACTATATAAAACTATAAAATATATAAAATCTTAATTGGTAGACTGATAGCAGTTAATTTAACAATAAAAGATAAAATAATATAATCTATTTCGATATTATTTAAGATAAAAAAAATATATAAGAAACAAAAGAAAAATAAAGCTTATTTATAAAAACAAAAATCAATATTCAAAGCCAGGTTAGCCTATCAAAAAGCATGAATCTGCGATTTAAAGTAAAAAAAGGGATCAAAAAAATTTTTCCTTCCCTTTATTTTTCATTTTTTTTTACTACCGATAAATATAGCCAAAAATATTTATATCAATGGCAACAGAAAACAATATCAATATTATCAAGTTAGATAACGCTAAAATAGAAACAGATGAAAATAGAATTGAAAGTCATATAAAAAGGGCAAAAGAAGCAATCAGTAATGACAATAAAGATGTACCAACATTTTGGGTGAATAAATATAAAAAGGAAGCAGCGAAGAATTGGGATATATTTTATAAGCGAAATACTACCAAATTTTTTAAAGATAGACACTGGACAGATCGAGAATTTAAAGAATTAGCATATGAATCAGGGCAAGATAATGGTGATCAACAAATAACTTGTTTAGAAATTGGGTGTGGTGTTGGTAATTTCTTGTTCCCTATTTTGGCTGAAAATAAAAATATGTTTATTTATGCTTGTGATTTTTCAAAACGTGCTGTAGAAATGGTGAAAGATAACGAACAATATAATGAACAACGTTGTAAAGCATTTGTGTGTGATATTACTGTAGACAATTTAACAGATAATGTACCAGAAAATGAATTGGATTTAGTATCAGCTATATTTGTATTATCAGCTATTCCACCTGAAAAATTGCAATTTGCTATAGAAAATATATTCAAAGTATTAAAACCTGGTGGGCAAGTTTTATTAAGGGATTATGGATTATATGATGAAGCTCAAATTAAATTCAGTTTGGCATCAGATAAAAAATTAGATGAAAATTTATATGTTAGACAAGATGGTACTTTGAGTTACTTTTTCTCTTTAGAAGATCTTCAATCAAGATTTGAAAAAGTAGGATTTAAAACAATTAAAAATGAATATGTTTATCGTGAAACTAAAAATAGAAAATTGGAAATGCAAGTAGATCGTATTTTTGTTCAAGCTAAGTTCCAAAAACCATAGAATTTTAAACCTTTATATATACATATATAATTTATATTTTTATTCATAATGAATAATATATCCCATTTTGTATAAAAACAATTTTTATTTTTTAACCCTAAAACAATAATGTAACAGACAATCACACATATATTTATTACATATTTTATTATTATTACTAATCACTTAATAAGAAAATAGTCCAATTTGCTATACTTTTTATTATTTTTATTTGTGTTACTGTTTATTTAAGGCGATTATTTTATATATATTACTTTTACGATAAAATAAAATTTATCATATCATATCTCATATATTATTTTTATTATCGTTATCATTATCATTACCATAATTTATATTTTTTAACTCTTAATACGATGTTATATATATATAAATACGCTTTTAAGTGTATAGTATAATTAAAAATGAAATGTAGAATTAATATATATTTAAAAAAAAAGAGTGAAAAAAAAAAGTAAATTTTGATCAAAAATTGATGATTTTTCAAGATCCCCTTGAAAAATTCGAAGAATACCATTTTTTCTCTTTTGCTTTATTTGATCCAAAATATATAATTAAAGAGTGTAAATCACTTAAAACCAATAAATTAGGTATTAAATTGGGTCGATTACTTATTATTTAATAAATTAATAAATAAAAGTCATGTTATGCTTTTTTCAATATGTACCTATGTATTACACTATAGCAAACTGAGAATTTTTTCTTTTATAAATGTTGAACTCAACTGTTAGTATGTAAATTTATTTTTATAACCTGATTTATTTTATTTTTTAATACAAGCATGGGAGCTTCATTAAATCAAATTTACTATATAATATATTACATTATTATTGCTATTATTATTATTATTATTATTATATAATTTTATTTTCAAATATATATATATATATTTACATTTTTTAATTAAAGCATAAAAAATAATATTATAATACATACATACATATACATATATATTCAAGATAAGGAAGAGGATTTGCTAATAACAACATGAAGTTCCCAACCCTTAAACCAAGGTAAACGAATTAAAGAATATGTTGGACTTTGTGAATTAAAAGTAACCAATCTGGGTTGTAATAATAATAATGTAACAACACAAATGAAACACAATAATACCACAATGATCCATAGTATAACGTTCCAATTTGATATAGCTATTATATTATTACTATTATTATCATATGTAGTGGAAGAGGCATTTATATTTAATGATGATATAGTAGGGTCATTATCATTAGGATTCTTTCCATCAAACGTACCAGTTCGTCTTCTATTTCTCTTTCTTTTTATTTCATTATTGTCGTTTGTATTTGTTTTAGCGCCATTGTTACTATCATCTCCATCACCATGTATTTCTTTTATATGATTTTTTCTCATATCAGCTGTATCTTGTATTGTTGTGTTATCATTTTCTATTGGTGATTTTGTTCTATTTTCTTGAGATGAAATATTTCTAGAAGGATTAAATGAATTTTGAAATGGAAACAACATTCTCATACGAAATCCCTATATAATTATGCATATATATATATATATATATATAAATTATTAAAAATCCTATATATTATTTTTTTATACATATTTTTTACTACCATTATTAAATTAACTTACATTGACCCCACCAAGAGCGGCAGCAAATACACCTTGATGAGGACTATTTGTTCTTGCAATAGTAGTTTCATCATCAGTGGAAGTAGAATAACAAGATGATACAGAAGAGTTATCATTAACATCGTTGCCTTCTTCAATCATATTTACTTTGTCGTTTTTCTGTTTTAACTGTAATTGCTGTAATAACAAAGACTTATTGTGATCAAGCATATTATTATTATCTTCATTAATATTAATAACATTATTATTATTAAGGGAAGGTGATGATGAAGACATGTGTAAATTTGACGTTGATAACGATGATGGATCTTGTTGTTGAATACGTGATATTTTAATATCTTCACCGTACTTTAAAACCTTTTTTCCATCTATATAAACATTTCCATGCCATTTATTAGCAATACCATCTTTTTTATCTTTATGGTTATTGTTATATTTAGAAAGAGTTTCTTTCAAAGAATTATCATTATCATCATCTTCATCATCTTCACCAAGAACACCTGACATGGTTAATCGATCACTAGCACTATTTATATAAGAATCATCAGATAATTGATCTATATTTTCATTTTTCTTCTTTTCTTGATCACGATGCTGTAATGAAATAGTCAAATTAAAAACATCTTTATCTTTAGGTTGAAAAACGGTTTGTGATAATGCTGAAGATATTAATTTAATTTGAATTAAATGTTTACCAGGAGGTGGTGTTTTATTACTACTGTCAGTGGCTAATAAAAGATAAGATGGTGTAGGAGTTAATTCAGAAACGTTAACGCATAATAATCCAGATAAATCTTTAATATTAGCATCATTGCTGTTATTATTATTGCTATTTATATCTAAATCATCATAATGTTGATAAAATTCAACCATAACATCATACCCTTTATGAAATGTTTGAAGATCAACAACAATCTCCACTAATATAGGATCAATAATCATATTATTAATCATATTGTGATAATTAATACTGCTATTGTTGTTATAGTTGATGTTGTGTTTCTTTTCATTTTCTATTTCAAGTTTTCTATGTCTTGCAGCTGCTACTGCAGCTGAAGCCAAAGATGAGGTAGTGGCTGTAGTTGATGTAATAGTTGAAGGCACTGTTGTTGATGATGTTGATGATGATAAAGTTGTTAAAGTGGATGAAGGTAATGAACCACGTCGCTGATTTGATATTGGATAAGCATACGATGTAGTACTGTGCCGTCTATCTATCCATGAAGCACTTTGTGAAGCACTAGGCTGAACTTGAAGGGTTGGCACGGCTGTCTGTGATGATGATGATGGTGGAATGATGGTAGGAGTTGATGATGAAACTAGAGGTGTAGTAGGTGTAGAAGGTGGTTTATATTGTTGATATTGGCATTGACACATCACTTTTAATAATGGATGTTGACCATAAATTGTTTGAATATCACGCCATTTCATTGTTGACATACGTGTTCCAGTAGTAATCATAGTAGTTTTTGATGCCATTGTTACTGTATTTGACGGCAGAGTTATACTATTACGTCTATTATCATTTATATCATTATTATTGTCATTATTTACATTATCATCTATATTTTCCTTAGTGGTAGTAATTATTTTATCGTCATTATTTCTATCATTATCCAATAATTGTATATCTATACATTTGTTCTTCTTTAATCCAACTGCTGGTAAAGGATATGTTAAATAAGGTAATGGTCCTTTTTCTTTTAAATAACGTTCCACCCATTGAATTTTTTTAGAAGCAATACCATTAGCTACCATATTACTGATATAGGATGGAATTGAAGTACCTAAATCAAGGGCAATTATATATGTGGCTCTCATTGATGGGATTGGATGATTTGTTGCTGTTGTATATGGATCAATAGGTTCTAAAAGCCAACCTGATACAAACATTTTTCCCCTTGGTAATTTACTGGATTTTAATACAGGTATATCTAAGGAACTTTCTACATATAAAATACGTCGTGAAGAAGGCGGACCACGGATATTTTCAACAGCTGTGCAAGAAACCATATATAAATCACGTGATCTAATATAATAATAATAAGTATATAGTTAATCAAGATTATTTTTTCCCTTATATTTATTATTTATATTTATATTTATATTTATATTTTACTTGAATGGGAAAATAGACTTAATTTCTTGTCGAATTATTTTGCATCCTCGTTGAATAGTTTTAATAGCTGTACAGTTTTCTATAGAAGAATCATAAGCAAGCCGGGTATCAGATATATTTGTTATAACAGAGGCAACTTCTTCCATAGAATATTTTTCAATCACTTTGGATGCTTTATAAATAACATATGGTTCTGGTACATCTAAATAATGATGATCCTTTAAGGAAGATGATGATGACGATGATGATGGTAATGATAGTTTTGATTCATTTTTTTCTTTAGTACTTGATACTTTAGATCCATTACGTTTATTAATTCTTAAGCCTTGTTTATCAGATATAACTGTCCAACCAAACTGTTCATCCATACGCTTTAAAAATATAAATGCTGCTTGAGCTTGCTCCATAGGTGTTATTGAAAGTTGTTGTATATACTGTGCAAGTAATTGATCATCTGATGTTATTGTTGAAGAAGTAGAAGGTGATATTTGTGTTGAAGAAAGTGGGGTTGAAGAATTTGGTGATATTAAAGGTGAAGGTGCAATGTTTGCTAAGGTGCCAGTGGATATTTCATTTTTGTCGACATCTAATGAATCTGATTCTTCATTCAATGTATTATTATCATCCTCTATAGGTTTCGATACACCATTAACAACTAAAAATACTTCTGTTTTTCTTTGTTTTTTAGGTACTTGTTGCTGTTGTTGTTGTTGTTGTTGTTGTTGTTGTTGTTGTTGTTGTTGTTTTTGCTTTGAAAATTGTTGAAGAGGTAAATTAGGTTTTATAAGAACTAAAATTTTAGCACGTATAGGAATAATAAAAGATTCATCATGTTCAATCATTAACCATACACCATAAGGATCATCCTTTCTAACTTGAGCAACCACAGATGATGGAGGAGGGTCGATAGTAACATTATAATGGCTACTATCAGTGCCATTACTATATTGCGATGAAAAATAAGCCCAACGACGTCTATCAAGTCGAACAGTTGATTTAGTAGGTCCTTCTTCACCAATAGTAATTGATCGAATATATTCTAACCGCCAATGTTTTCTTGTATGATCATAGCGTAACTGTTGCATTGTAGCCAATTCAAGTTCTTCTAAACTAGGTGGAGCACCATGTTTTTTGAAAAACTGATAAGCTGAAGTAGGCACATTAGGTGCTTGTGTAGTTAATTGATTTAATAAATACCAAGGTATCCAACCTTGAAAATGAGTTTGCAATACATATCGAACAGATACAGAGGTCTTTTTTACGTTATCAATATAATCCAATCGCCATCCTGAAAGATCCAATTTAGCCCGTACATAATCTGATGTTTCTTTAGGTAATGTGTAATATTCATAAGTATCACCAATACATGATGTTGAACAAATATCAATTCTTTGAGGTGATGTGTATTGAGATGTGAAGGCTACATAATCACGAGGACTAAAAATATGATTCAGGAATACAATAATATATATTAACAATATTATTAAATTTGAAATATACATATTATTACTTTACCTTGCTGGCCAAGCACCCTTTAGTTTACAATGCCATATAGAACATGAAGGTGTTATTGAACAAATAAATTCTCCCTTTTCAAACATTGGATCCCCTTTTAAAAATAATAATTATATGAATAAAAAATAATATTTTTTTTATTTTTATTTTTATAAATAAAAACTTACATATCTCTCTAGCCTCCGAACAATTTAATACAGCTTTAACGTCCCAAATACTACAATGATGCCAAGCACATTCACAAAAGAGAGCACCTGTAGGATGACCTTCTACATCCATTTTTTTTATAGTTGCGAATCCATTATTTTGCTCAGGTTTTTGAGTTATTTGCCAATTATCGCTATGCAATAAAGTGTCCATATATTGGTACGCCTTTGTTAATACCGGTGGATCTGCATGAGGGATAACAATTCTTTTTCCAGAAGAAAGAGGTCGTTTATAGTTTTTTTCTTTTTTTATTTCTATTGTCATTTGTTTTGATTTTTTGGTAGATCTTGATGCATTAGATATTTTATTTTTATCATTTTCTATTAAATTGTTCTTATTAATTTTACTATTATTATCATTGTCATCCAAAAATGTTAATGATGGTTTTGAAGTTGGTGTTGTATGTGACGACCTTGTTGTTGTCGAGGATGATTTTGTAAGTTCATTCACTTTAACAGAGGATGATTTCTTTAATATCGGAACTGTATCACTATGTGAAGGTTTTGCAGAAGGAGCTAATATATTTGGCATACTAGCTCTTGTTGAAAACATAGTAGGTGGATTCATTTGTTGCTTCGTTTTATTTAACTCATGAATATCTTCCATACTTGACATGAATGGATCATCAAGTTCTTGATCTTCTTCTACATTTTCTGGCATTGTCGTTGAATCTTTTCCATGCCCATCGTCATCATCATCAATATCAATATCACTATCATTAATAACGTCATCATTTTCTTTATTATTATTGACTGCTATATCCCAAGGCATAGAATCTCTTACTGGCCATTGTTTACCATTTAACAATAATTGAATTAATGGATCATTTTTATTACTATTACTGTTGCTATTACTACTATCCAAATGAATTGATTTATTTTCCAATTGTAATGATAATTGAATAGTAAGTATGGTGTCTTCCG
Organism: Cunninghamella bertholletiae; assembly: GCA_037043795.1. NCBI lineage: Eukaryota > Fungi > Mucoromycota > Mucoromycetes > Mucorales > Cunninghamellaceae > Cunninghamella > Cunninghamella bertholletiae. The sequence goes on from JAZGVP010000001.1 coordinate 5,431,784, forward strand.
AAAGATTTAAATCATCTATTAAAGTTGTAGGGTGTTGTAAAGCTAAAGTATACCGAGAAGTGAGTCCTGAATGTCTGAAGCATCTTAGACATAATTGTGCAAATTGGTTTATAACTAAAGGATCTATTTTTTCGCCATTCGCATAAAACAGTTGTAGTTGTAGATGAACAACTGAAGCATTAGATCCATCAAAATCGATATCTATTTCTTCTCCCTTTTTTGATGTATCCGAAGTTAATAATAATGGTGAAGATAAATAATTATTAGAAGAAGGAAATGATATCTTTCTTGAAAGTGTTGTTGTATTACGAGCATAACTTCCAGGTGAAGAAGGGTTTAGTCGCAGTGATGATGACATAAATTCATTTTTTCTTAAAGAAGAATGTAGTAAATATTCCTGCTGTCCCCACGATCTACTATGTAAAGGAGGTAATATGGGTCGTTGAATATCAATGGTAGGTGATTTTATCCTTGGATTTGTTATTGTATCATCTGAACTATTTGATTGATTCGGTTGATATTGATATTCTAAATTTAATGTTTTTGTTATAGTATCATAATTATTTAAACCTATATCAATACCAAGATCTTGTCGACTAATAAATGGAATTGAACCATGAGTATATAATATAGTTAGTGATCCTTTGATCATTGACAATGAATAATCTTCAAATAATGAGATAGGTATAGTACTCTGTGTTTCCATTTTCCATTGGTGGTAACATGTCACATGATAATATTGGCTGGTTTGATTGGTTCGACTTTGAATATCTAAACATACCATTTGTAAGAGATCATCTTGTTCCACTCCTACTGAATAGTATCGTAAATAATTTTTATGTTGTATTACATGTTCTATTACTATACGATCGCGGGATCTACAATCACTCAAAAATAAAAAATCGCTTTCTTAAAAAAGAGAGGAAAAAAAAATTGATTTTATGCATCTATTTTTATTTACCCTATTTCCCATTTATCTTTCATTTTTACTCTACAAACACTTGTATGTTTATCTAACCGTGTAATCACTTGTCTATTTCCTACCATCTGATACCCTAAAAATTATATATATACAATTTTTAAAAATTAAATAAATGAATACATATATCATATGATATCTATTTTGGTCCCTATTGTAATTCAATACTATTACAATCCCCTTTTTCTTTTTTCTTTTTTTTTTTTTTTTACTTATTTTATTTTTTATAGTAATAGTATAAATATTAATGGCTGGTATTATATATATATATATTTATATACATATATGTAACTTACAACCATAAGGACCATCAGTTTCAATTATACTACGCCAGTCCCATAAATCGAAAGGTTGATTTTCACTTAAAACGGTTTTCATAATATTATTAGACTTCCATAATGTTAATGAAGTGTTAGGCTTTGAAACAGTTTCTGATTTTATTAATAACCAATCAGCTTTATTAGATATATCTTTAAATCGATCTATAGCACTTTGTAAGCAATGGGTATATTCACTACCATCAAAATATATATATATATATATATATAAGTATATATATTTAATAAAATTGAATAAAAGTTAACTACAACTTTACATTTATATACTTTTTAACTATACTTACATTTTATTGGAAGCCATTATAATAACAATTAAAATAAAATAAGAGGAAGCTACCAAATAAAATAAAATAAAAAACACAAGAAAACTATGCAAAAATAAAAAGAAAGAGAGAACTTGAAAAAATAAAAAAATACGAAAAAAAAATACACTTTTAGACTCCGTTTCTCGCTTTCTTTTTTTTTAAACCACCCTTATTTGGAACATATAAACCTTTTTTATTCCATTAAATATTATTGTCGCTATAGTTATCATATGCATAAAAACAAAAGTACTCGATTTTTTATTGGATAATATAATAAATAATATCAACTCATTTTTAATAATACATTGCTATTTCTCATTAGATTTATATTTTAAATACAATTTTTTAAAATTGTATTTTTTAGTCAATAAAAATCATAACTTTATATATTATAAAAGTCAAAACCCTTAACTTAAATATTATAATTCAGAATTTATTATTATTATTTAATTATATAAAAATACTTCCTACTCATTTATAATTTGTTTTTATAGACTCTGATGCTTTTAAATATGAAGCATAAATTAAAAAAAATAAGTTTAAAAGGTAGTATTTATGAATATTGGCAAGTTATTAAATAATAAATGAAATGATTAAAGAGTATTATTGAAATAGTTCAAAGCTTATTATCATTTGTAATAAAATGGAAGAATTGAATATATTATATATTAACAAGCATGTTACAACAGAATATCTTTTTTCATGCAGAAATACACTAGTTGTTGCATTAACTTTTTAAAAGACCGATAAAAATTGGCTTATAGGCACCGCCTATTTTATTTTAATTAACTTTATGTTAATTAATTGTAAAAGAATTCCTGTTAAAGATATACTTCAATTAAATAAGCTATTTTTCTTTTTTGTAACATCTAAATAATTAAAAAAATGAAATAATAATATAGAGAAAAAACAAAGAACAAAAAATATAACTAGAGCACTTCTGACTTTAAACCACTTAAAAATTTGCTGATTAGATTATATAAGTTTTTTTTTTCTTCTTTTTTAAAAAATAAATTACATAAATAAACAAGCGTCGTAATTAATTTCTGGAGTTAATAATTATAGACTACTTTAATTTTTTAAATGATTCTTTTGATAAAGAAAAAATACAATTTAGGTTTGCCTGTCAAATACATTTACATTTTTATATATGACCAAATTTATCGATTCTTCACTCCACTAATTGATGACTATCTTCAACTCCTTCAAATTACTCACTCAAACTTTAATATTTTTTTCTATTAATTCTTTAGATATTGTTTTTGGTAAATTTGTTTTTGAATGGCGAATATGCTATTTGTCAGTGTATGAATAATACAAACCTTACTTGAATATATTAGTAGAGGTGTATATGTTATAATCAATATTGGAAATATTGTTTCATCTTTTACAATGGAATGGATTATTATACATAGCAATACCATAATTATTTCTACTATTTTTCTTTTTGATATGCTTCGGTTTTTTTTTTTAAATAATAATATGAGTGGAAATATGTATTCTTGTCAATTGAGAAATGAAATTCTCTTTTAATTAGTCTATTAAAATAAAATTACAAGCAGAAGAAAAAATTAAATAATTATCATCGGCTGTTTATATTAAAAGGTCATACTTACTATACCATTATAATGATTCATGTCATGTTAAAATATTTTTATTATATATTATATAATCATTTATAAGAAGTACTTTAGGTTAACTGTTGCTTTTTTTTTTCATAAAAAATAATAATAGTAAAAATCATGGTTTAAATAGGAAATCTTTTTTTGGAAAGATTCTAGAATAAGAGATGCTGAAACTTAATAAAAAAAACATATATGTTTAATATCTGAATTAATTTTAATTTATATTAGTACAAGTTTTGCTTTTTTGTTGAATAAATAAATTACTATTGTTGCTATTTAAGGGTAAGTAAAGAGTTTTACACAAAAAAATAAACTAAAACATAATAAAATAAAAATTGTTTTGATAAAATAAAATTGATAATTTTAAATTGTTTTTTTTATTTCAAAATTAAATATAATTTAAATTTAATAAAAAATAGATCCATCCTGTTCATATATATCAGCTTTATACAACCATGAGGACTTACTTAAAGATATAATTACTTCATCACAACCCTTGTTTTGTATTTCTTTTAATATTTTTTTGAAATATTCTTAATAAGAATAATCCATTTTGAACATAGTTTCCAATTCCTCATCGTTTGAAATTTATCTTTTAAAGGGTTTTATACCCTTATTTGAATCAGAGTAGTATTTTTTTTTGTAATATCCATACAAGTAAAACAATACAATCCAATTCATTCATTGCAAATATGTCTTTATGTAAAATAGACCTGCCAAAGTCATTTCTACTACTTAAAAGTTCTGCAATTTTTTTTTTCACTATATTCAAAATCATTTTTACATTACTTTTCAAATAATAGAAATATTTCCAAATTTTCATTTCTTACAGCTATATGAAGAGTACTATTACCATGATTATTAGTTATTTCCATGTTTACACCATTTTCTTATAGTATTTAAAGATATCAATATTATTTATGTATGCTATTATATATAAAATAGTTATTTCATCAATTATTGCATTAATATATACTGGTGTAAATAAATTTTTTAAGTTCTAAAACTATAGATCCATTTTTTTGCAATACCGTAATTTTTCTCGTTTGATCATATTCACTAACTTCTAAATCACTTAAAACAGACCTTCTATCTGATAAAATCTTATGCATTTTTTTTTAATATTTCATTATCATTTGGTACATTTGTAACTTCCATTTTATATTATATTCATTTTTTATTTAAAAAAGTGATCAATGTTAGAAAGAAGATATTTTAAAATTCAGTTTTAAAGCATCCAAATTAGTCACAAATTTTAAAATTTACTTTATAAATAACTCATTAAAACGACTATTTTTTATACCAAGTTTTATGCAGGAAAATTTATAATGATAAAGGAAAAGAAATAATGATCATATAAATGGATACTATTAATTACAATTAATATATGTATCAAAAATTACCCGAAAAACCAAATAAAAGAAATGGAACTCTTGATAAAAAAAAGTTTAAACAGATAATAAAAGCGAAAATAATATACATATAGATAGACCATACAAAAGATATATTATAAAATAAAAGGAGCACTTCTTTTTCTTTAGTTTACGAAAAACCTTATAGCATTAATTAAATTGCCTACAAAACAGAAATACCAGAAAATACTGTTAGAGTATGGTATAATAAAAATATAAAAGGTCCTTAAGTAGATGAAAATAAAAAGGTTGGAATATCAACAATTTTAAATAAAGATCATAATTTTTTTGATAAATTTGATCGATGAAAAACTATCAGTGAAACTTAATGGAATAATAGATGAATTAAAAAATAGTATTCTGATTTATACAATTTTATGACAGAAAAATATAGACTCTGTTTCAAAAAAGCTCACATATATTCAATTGCAAGAAATAACTCTGAATCAATTGAAAAATAAACACAATTGCATGAAAAAATAAGCTACTACAGATATGGATTATACAAGCAATTGTATATTTATGGATGAATCAGTTTTTCATATAAAAATGATATATGGTATGTTCAGAAAAAGGAACTTGGGATAAGGTTATTGTTTCAAAAACTAGTTTCAAATTTATAGCAATATTTGGTGTTGTATCTACTTATTGTATAATTAACATAAAGGCACGTTTACTAAGATACCCATTCAAAATAAAAAAAGAACCAATAGACGATGAAGGTAATTAAACACCCTTTAAAGAATTTGCTACTGCACATCATTTTAATTTCATAAGCTCTACATTAGATGTTATGGATTAGTAAGAATATTTAAGAGAAAGTTATTTAATAATGGATAATGAACCTATTCATAGCCTTAATGATATATAAAACTATATTGAAAATGGAGGACATGATTGCATATATGTATCACCTTATTTTTCTTAATTGAATCCTATAGTGTATTTTTGATTTGTATGTAAAAGCATACTTCAAAGAAAAGAATTATTAGAAGAAATTTAGTCTTAAAAAATAACTAATACAGTAAAATAAGTATCGATAATTGATCTTCAAAGGTTTTGTCGATATTCTGTTGCAAGGTATAAAGATTGCTTAAACAGAAAATCATTTTAATAATATTATTAATTATATGGCTATCATTATGCCTTTTTTTTTTTAGTTAGTATAAAATTCGGTTTCAAAATAAAAGTGAAATTCAAATTTTTAAACCTAATTTCTGGAAATAGTGTAATATTTACTAAATATTAGGTCAGAATTTTTTGTCTTACTTTTTCCCTTTCTCTTTTTTTTTTTTATCTTTCTCTCTCTTTTACTTACTCATATCTATTTTATTATACAAGTTAAAAATGGCATTAGCTCCTCAATTCATTGGTAATATTAATCATAATATTTAAAATAAAATAATAAAGACCTATAAATGTATTAAAACATTAATATATGGTTAGGTCATCGTATTGGTGCAAGGGACGCGCCCAATTTTCTTGAGGTTTACTTGGACTATGTGGTAATAAGATATTCTTTTTTTTTTTGTTTTTTAAATAATATTGATAACCTGTTATATATTCTAATATGACTGTTATTCTAGTGTCCGTTTTCTGCAAAGATTTATAAAAAGCTTCGCGCTGTAAGTTGATAAATAAATAAATAGATAAAAGGTGGAATATATAAGTTTTTTTTTTGTGTATGCGCGTATACTTCAAACTTTGGAGGAAATAATATGTGAAAAAGATTTTAATAACATTATGTACACACACTCACACACACACTCATATATATATAGGAAGTTCTTCCTTGGTTAGAAAGCACACATCCTGGAAAGGTGCAATTTATATTTAGACAACAAGTACAACCATGGCACTTTAGTTCCACAATAGTTCATGAAGCATCATTGGCAGTTGAAAAATTATCACCTACTGATTTCATTCCTTTTAGTGATCAACTCTTTGCTAATCAAAAGGATTATTTTGATGAAAGTGTAGAACTTAAGACAAGACGTCAATTGGTTGAACAACTAGCTGATCTAATCGTATCTACTACTTCTATTAAAAATAAGAAAGACGTATTGGATTTATTGGTGAATAATGCTGATGCTGCTCCAGAAAATAAAGGAAATAAAATCACTAATGATTTAAAACTTCAAATTCGTTTTGCCAGACAAAATGGTATTCACGTTAGTCCTACTGTCACTTGGAATGGTATTCGTGATGATTCTGTATCTTCTGGATGGGATTTGGACCAATGGAAGCAATACCTTCAATCTAAACTTTAAAAAGACAAGAGAAAAAAAAATCAAAAATATATAATATAATGAAATAATTCAAATATGCTTTGATTATATATTCTTTAAAACTTTATTTAAATATAAGAATTTATTATTAAGAAAAAAAAAATAAAATTAAAAATAAATTTGTTATATAAATGAATCAATGCTCATTTTATTTGTTTTTTTATTTATTTATTTTAAGCAAAAAGTTTAGAAAATGCTTGCTTTTGCTTTTGTTTCTTCAATTGAACCTTTTGTTTAAGAGATTGTAATTCACGTTTAATAGCTGCATCAGTAGCATCACGAGCAGCAGCCTTTTCTAAATCTTCAATAGCACCTTCTTCATCCTTGATCATAGCTTTAGCAAGACCACGACGGAAATAAGCTTTAGTGATATCAGCAGGTTTTAATAAACTTTCATCATATTCTAAAACAATAGTAGTAGCAGCAATAGAAGCTTTAGGTTGATTTAATTTGAGGCCACACATGGCTTTATTTAAATAACAAGGAATCTTGGCAGCAGTAAATTGAGCAGTCACTTCTTTAGGATCTTTACCTTCCATGTCTGATTTTTCATTAAGATAACGGATAGCTTTATCATATTTTTTGAAAGCCAAATCAAATTCACTCTTTTTGAAATAATCATTACCAATAGCTTTTAATTGAGTAGCAATTTCTAAAAGCTGATCATTATTAAGTTCATCAAGATTTTCATCTTCAGGGAAATCTTCATATTTATCTCCATCAGCAGGAATAGGGACACCATCATCTTCTCCTTCAGCAAGTTCACCGCAATTAGCAATGACAACATCTTCTAATGGTTTATCACCAGATGTAGGTTGATTTTCAATCATACGTACAACTCCTTTACCTTTTAATACTTTACCAAAAACAACATGTTTATTATCTAAATGAGGAGTTTTGACTGTAGTGATAAAGAATTGTGATCCATTAGTACCAGGCCCGGCATTGGCCATGGATAATAAGAATGGTTGATCATGTTTATATTCGAAATTTTCATCGTCAAATTTTTCTCCATAAACACTTTCTCCTCCAGTTCCATTTCCATTGGTAAAATCACCACCTTGGCACATGAAATTCTATATATAAAAAGGGAGAGATTGAGAAGAAGTATATATATATATTAATTATTTATAACTGCGTTTGTTATTATATTTGGATTAATTAGCTTCCATTTTATTATTTTTATTTTACCTTGATGACACGATGGAAGGTACATCCTTTATAGCTTAAAGGCTTACCAGATTTTCCAACACCCTTTTCACCTATAATTATTATATATATATTAAAATAAATACAGACGATATGATTATTATTTATATTGTTAAAAAAAAAGAGAAGAAGAAAAGAAACAATAGAATAATATAAAAACGCGATATGTTACTTTTTTACCTGTACATAAGGCACGGAAGTTTTCAGCAGTTTTAGGTACAACATCAGCAAACTATATATTATAAAAAAAGGTGAGAAAAACAAATATCTTAGTTACATATATTTTACTATATACATTACCAATTCAAATACAATGCGACCTTCAGGTTTACCACCAATGGTAATATCAAAATAACTAAAATATAACAAAAAAAAAAAGTGAGAAAACAGATATCAATCTTTATTCTATACATAAATACATATACTTTCAAATTGCTTACTTACACACGTGGATTAGGCATTATAAATAAGCTATTTTATAAAAAAAAGTATGAATAAATGAGTATATAAATTAAAGAATAAAGAAAAGAAAAGAAAGTAAAAAAAAAAAAACAAAAGCGGAAATAGGGGAAATTTATCTGAATTTGACAGAATATTCCAGATACATTTTAAGCGGAAATGAGAAGCCAATGAAAATAAAAAAAACGAAATTTTAAAAACAAAGATTTAATGCGCAAAAGAGAACTTAAAAATTTATATTGTATTTGATATAGAATAAATGAACAAATAAAAATTAAGCAGTAGTTGATCTTTTTTTTTAATTTTTTTATTATGTACAGATAAGTTACAAAGCTGAAGAGGAAAATGATGAAAAAAGAATAATAAAAACAGTATATAATAGTAGTAGTAGGAATAATAATAATGCTAATAAAAAAAAATGAATAAAAATAATAAACGAAAAAAAATAGTAATAGTAATAATAATCTTATCTAATTTAAAGTATATATATATAACGAGTATATTCTTTTCCTCATATTATAAATCTTTTTTTTCTTTTACCAAGCATCAGTATTATAAACATCGACTTCTTTATCGTCCAAGTCAGATTTAGCAACAACTTTACCAATAGTATAAACTTTTTCACCAACTTGTTCTAAAAGTTGGGTAACAGTAGCAGCATTTTCAGGTTCGACAACAAGGATCATACCAATACCACAGTTAAAAGTACGAGACATTTCGTAAGCAGATAATTGACCAGCTTGCTTAAGCCATTTAAAGATAGGAGGGAAAGGATAAGAAGAAGCATCTAAAGAAACAGCAAGATGTTCAGGCATGACACGAGGAATATTATCCAAGAAACCACCACCAGTAATATGTGCTAAACCTTTAACGAGATTTTTAGCAAGTACTGGTAATAATTGCTTAACATAAATACGAGTAGGAGTTAAAAGAGCTTCACCAAGAGTTTTAGTATTATCCCAAGGACAAGGAGTGAAATAAGTTAAACCTGGTTGAGATTCAACAATTTTACGAACTAAAGAGAAACCATTGGAGTGAACACCAGAAGAAGCTAAACCAAGAATAAGATCATTAGGTTTCATGTCTTGCATACGAGGTAAGATTTTACTACGTTCAACAGCACCAACAGTGAAACCAGCACCATCATAATCACCCAAAGCATATAATCCAGGCATTTCTGCTGTTTCGCCTCCAATCAAAGCACATCCGGATTGAATACAACCTTCAGCAACACCAGCAACAAAATCTTTACCAACATCTACTTCTAATTTACCACATGCAAAGTAATCTAAAAAGTATAAAGGTTCAGCACCTTGGACAACAAGATCATTGACATTCATGGCAACTAAATCAATACCGACAGTGTTGTGAATATTACATTCTTGAGCAATCTTGAGTTTAGTACCAATACCATCGGTAGCAGATACAAGAATAGGATCAACAAAGCCAGCGGCCTTAAGATCAAATAAACCACCAAAACCACCAATATCAGAATCAGCACCTACACGACGAGTAGCTTTAACAAGAGGTTTGATCTTTTGAACTAATAAATTACCAGCATCAATGTCTACACCAGCAGAAGCATAAGTGATACCGCCATTATTATTGTTTTTTTCATCAGCGTGTTTAAAGGCACGATGAGCAATATCGGTTCTGTAATACATTTGATCAAAGTGAATAGATTTAACACCTTTATAAGATAAGTCAACAGCTTCTCTTAAAGTAGAAGCAACAGCAGATACAGCAAGAACACGGCCACCAGAAGTAATTAAAGTTTGTTCATTGTTCAAAGAGGTACCAGCATGGAAGACGGAAATGTTAGGATCAGGTAAAACAGTAGGAATAGTAATAGGTAAACCTTTAGGATAAGAACCAGGATAACCACCAGAAGCAATAATAACTGTAGCAGCATAAGCTTGTTTCATAGTAATAGAAACAGCATCCAAACGACCTTCTACACAAGCTAACATAACTTCAGCTAAATCGGTATCATCAGAAAGTAAAGGTAAAACTACTTCAGTTTCAGGATCACCAAAACGAACATTATATTCTAATACTTTAGGACCAGAAGCAGTTAACATTATACCAGTGAAAAGCATACCAACGAAGGGAAAACCATCACGACGCATACCATCAATAGTAGGCTGTAAAATAGTACGTTTAACTTGGGCAACCAATTCTTTAGTACCAATAGGAGTAGGACAATAACAACCCATACCACCAGTATTAGGACCTAAATCACCATCTAATGCACGCTTATGATCTTGAGCAGGAGGTAAAGGAATAGTAGTATAACCATCAGAAAAGGCTAAAATGGATAATTCTTCACCTTCCAAATATTCTTCAATAACAACTTCATCACCAGCAGTACCAAATTCTTTATCTAACATGATAGATTTTAATCCGTCAATAGCTTCTTCTTTGGTGGTAGGTAACAAAACACCTTTACCAGCAGCCAATCCTGATGCTTTAAGTACAACTTGATGATCAACAGATTCAATATAGGCCTTAGCTTTTTCAAAATCAGTAAAGTTTTCATAAGCAGCAGTTGGAATATTATGTTTTTTCATAAAATCTTTAGAGAATGTTTTAGAACCTTCCATAAGAGCAGCTTTTTTTGATGGACCAAAGCATGGAATACCAATCTTTTTAAAGGTTTCATTAATACCTTCAACAATAGGTTGTTCAGGACCAGGTATAACGAGGTTAACCTAATTGATGATATATATTTATATGTGTTGGAAGAACATATTATAGGTATGTATTTATATATTGATATATGATTTTTTTTTTCTATCGCTCTTTTTTATATATATCAATGTAATAATTATATATGTTAAATAATGTATTTATATATTTACATTATGTTTAACTGCGAAATCGGTTAATTGAGCAAAATCACTAACACCAATAGATACGTTAGTTACTTTATCACCAAGTGCAGTACCTCCATTACCTATTTAAATATATATATAAGGTTCATTATTATTAATACTATTATTGTTTCGTTTCCTTTTTTTAAACATTACTACTTTATATTTTATTTTATTACCAGGAGCAACATAGATGTGATTTACTTTATCAGATAATGAAAGTCTCCAAGCAATAGCATGTTCACGACCACCAGAACCAACAAGTAAAATAGTAAGTTTATCTAAAATAAAAAATTGTATATATTTAGTTTGACAAGTTTCGCGTAAACCCATACATTTAATTAATATATATACTAACTATATATAAATGATAAACTATTGCTCTTTTTATATATATATATTTATTCCTTCAGTATTTTTTATCTTTATTTATTACTTACCAGTTGACATAATATAACTCTTTTTTTAGTTGAAGGAAAAAAAAAGAGGAAAGAAAGAAATTGAAAGGAAAGAAAAATGCAAAATAATTTTTTTGATTTTTAAGTTTGAGTCATTTTAAAAAATCTCAGCCACCCAAATCCATACAAAGTTTCCTTTTTCAATAACTGAGATAAAAATTATTTCTCAAAAATCTTATCTAATATTGATCAGATCGAGTATATAATATACATTGATCCGTAATTTGACGTATAACATCTTTTTTAATATATTTACATTATAAATAATAGTATATATGATTTTTTTACTTCATTTTTTTTAAATGCGATAGTAATATTTATACTATATAAATATAAGTAGTAATAAAAATAAGTAGCGATCATTTCAAGATATATAAAGTTCATTATTAAAAACGAACAACAAATGGGGAACGATTAGGACTATCTCTTACAGGATGACGACCTACAGGAGTTGAATGATCTTTTGCTTCAACCATTTCATTATTGCCGGCATAAATAGCAACATGAGTATTACATTTAGATTCATCAGTACCATAAAAGATTAAATCACCAGGTTGAGCTTGTTCGAAAGGATACTTTGTTCCTCTACCGTCATTAAATTGATCACAAGTATAATGCACTAAACTGATTTGTTTAATTTGATAAATAGCATATTTTGTTAATCCACTGCAATCAAACCCGGTAGTATTTCTATCATCATACCCACTTGGAGAACAACAAATACCTTTAGTAGGTCCATTATTATCACCTCCTCCCCATGAGTACTAAAAAAGAATAAGAAAAAAAGGATGAGTTTAAAAAATTAAAAATATCAGCATAACCTTATTATTATTATTAATATTATTAGTATTATTATTAGTTTACAAGTTGACCATTTTGAGTTTCAGCTTTAGTAACAATATCAGCATTGTTGCCAGTATGATAAACACCATCATTTTCTTTACATCTAGGTATAGAAGGTGAAAACCCTTCTACACCTGTTTTGATATAAGTATCAGGGAGGTAATATTTTCCATCAAAATCCCAGACAGGTGAACCACCAATATTTTCACCTGATACTTGACATAGGATTTTAATACAGTCCCCTTTTTTATAAACATCAGTTGTTCTTGTAGCATTATTACTTGGTATATTTCTTCCATCTAAATTATCTTTAGCTGTTGCACTACATGTGGAAGTATTAGTTGGAAGACCGTAAATACTATTCATCATAATAAAAGTCAATGAAAACTTTGCTATTTGTTTTATATTCACCATATCGTTTATTATTTATTTGTTTTTGTTAAAAAAAAGAATTATGTTTATTAAAAGATTTTTTTTGAAAAAGAAATAGATATGTATATATATATATATATATATATATATAAAAGTAAGAGAAAAAAGAAAAGAAAAAGGGGAAAAGGAAATCAGAAATATTAAAATTTTAATACCATTTATATATTAAATAAAACTCAGTCATCCTGTATTTTCTGCAAATTTAATTTACTTTTTATAGTTTACCTTCGTTTTCATTAATATTATTGCTATTATTATGCTCTTTGTGTATCTATAAAATTATATAATATATTATTCATGAATATATACGTTCTTTATAAATATATATTACTATCATTTATATTAAGAATAGTAGTAATAATAAAAAGTTGCCACCACAGCCACAAAAAAAAATATGATCAAGGTACCACATTAAATAAAATTACAATATATATTAAAATGATCCATTCCCTTTTTGATACTACTTTCAAATATTAAGGTTGATGAAAATTCTAGTTTTATTACATAAACCAAAATAATAATAATAATAATAATAATAGAAATTAAAGAACAAAAGATTATATAAAACTGCTTTTGTTTTCTCTCTTTCTTTTTTTAAAAAGTATGCTATTTTAAACATATAAATATTTTGATTTTGGTTTTTATATTTTATGTTTTCGTTTTTGAATTTAGAAAAAAATAAGGCGATTTCATTGTAATCATTATATGGTAACATGCTCGATCATTTTTATTATTTTCCAATAAACTTGTGTCATTCAAGTGATCATTATAATATATATTATAAACCCATCAATAAAAATGATTAGAGTAGTACATTTTCTTTTTTTTTTTTTTCCTTTTTCGAAGGGAAAGGAAAAAAAAAAAGGCTAATTCTAGAGGATCTACATTTAAGGACTGAATTTTATTTTTTAACACTTTATATAATACATGTCAAAAAGATTCCAGTACCAAAAGCTAAATTTTAACTCCGCAATTAAATTGATATTAGTATGGTTAATTCAATTTTTTATATATACTGACACCTCTATTATTGATGTTATTATTGCTATCATAAAAATAAAATACAGATGCTTTATTTTGTAATATTATATGTTTTTTTTTTTTTTTTTTTTTTTCATCGGATAGATAAAATATATACATGACAGATATATTTAGAGTTTTTTTCTTAATATAGTAATGACTGTATAAAATATTAATTTTTTATTATATTTGCAGTTACTATTACTATTAAATATTAAAAAAAAATAACGACTATATAATTTTCCACTCTTGTTCTAAAAGAGATTATTATTTCTTTCGAGAGAATTTACTATTTACATGATTTTTATTTTTTTCAACCCAATTTTCTACAGAACATACCCAAATACGTTCATGGGAGCCAAACCAACCAGTTCTCTTTGTAGATATCAATTTAAAACCATGACGTTTTTCTAAAATTTGTTCAGCAGCCATTTCCACTTCACTGGTAATAGCGTAAACATCGGTTAAACCAGATTCGCTGGCCCAAGTCATAGCACGGTGAATAAGTAAGGAAGATAAGCCGCATTGTTGGTATTCATTAATAACAGACCAACGCACAATAGTAGCTGTATGGGGAGGTTGAGAAGGAATAATTTCTTTTTTTAATTGATTATTAATATTATTATTATCAGATGATGATAAAGGTATACCAAGAGATATTAATACTTGCTTCCAAATAGGTAAAAGAGTTGGACGTTGATCATAAAGTGGTGTTTGAGAAGAAGGTGCTAAACCCAACATACCACAAATTTCATCCCCAGCTAATAATACCCAAAAATGACCGGGTGTTTGATCATCCAAAGTAGATTCTTTTTCTTGTTGTAAATAAATATCTTCAATATTTTGAAGATCGTTTTTTAACCCTTGTTCTACTTTATCCACCATTTCAAACCGTTCTGTCACAATAAACATGAAGGAAAACCCAATTACTGCCCAAAGAAAAGTAATTACCACTTTTATAACTCTTATCCAAGTACTATCTTCTTCTATCAAACTAAATTGATCTACTAACAAATATTGACTAAGTAACATTAAACCAGTATATCCTGCAAACCATATTACCCAAGTAGTAACACTCCATAATTTTCTACGAACACCTTCTGGTACTAAGGCAAACATGGTACTTGTATATATTGCTTGTACAGCTTCTATATCAGTAGGCCGAAAAGTTCGAAGCAAAATTTTAGGAGCATTATCACTTGCTTTTTTTTTATCTGAGGATCCAGTAGACATTTTTTTTTTTACTACTCCAATAAAAAAAAGAAGGATAAGAAAATTGTTTACTTCAAACAATTTAAAAAAATGGGCGGACTAAAAATATGAATTTATATATATTACACACGTGATCAATTTAAAGTTTACATTGAATGTTCTAATTATCATCTAGTTAACAATACAAAACATTGATTAAATAATAACAATGATATAAAGTAATACGTTTACTATTATATTAAAAGAAACTAACTATTGCTAATAATAATGATAGTAATAATAACTTCTGAATGAATATGAAAAATATTTATTTAAATAATGTATAAATTTATCGGAATAATGCTACAAGTACAAAAAATACAAAAATTAAAGCAATAACAATGCATACTGATTCTATAATTAAAAAAAAAGAAGTAGCAATAAAAAATGAATAACAAATTAGCTCTTTTTTCATTGTCATTGTTACTATAATTATATTAAATTAAAATAAAATCACTTACTGTTATCCTTCACTTTACGACCAACATAATCTAATTTCTTTTTTGCTCTTCTTAAACGTTCATCGGTACGTTCAGTTAACATTTCAGTTTCATCAATCAGTTCCATGTGATTATCTAATTCCTCACCAATTAATAAACCTAATTCTCTCTGTCTTCCAATAGCTATTGATAAATGATCTAAATTAGTATCTTGATCATCTATAATACGCTGTTGTAATTGTAAGATCTGTTCATTTTCTAATGATTCTGGATCAGCATCTTCATATCTTGATACATAATGCTTTTGATCTTTTCCTAATAATATATTTCTAGCCGTTTCATCTTTATTATCTCCCGACATCAATACATCTAACTTATCTACTTTTACTTGAAGTTGAATAAATCGGTCTTCATTTTTTTTGGTATTTCTAGGTGGGAACATATATATTATCAAAGAATGTTATTTTTTTCCTTTTTTTAACTTCACTTTAATAAAAATAACTTACGATGCACCTGATTGTTCTTCAGATGATAATTGTTGTTCCAATAGTTTAATCCCTTCATGTAATTGATCTAAATTCTTTTTTATATTCGATTCACTTTTTTCATAATTTAAACTAATAAATAATAGTAATAATAATAATAATATATTAGATATCTTTTTTTTATTCTTATTCTTGGCAAAAAAGGCAACTTTATATATACCCAAGATCTTTTAATCGGTTACGTTCAAATACAAGTGTTAAGGTATTGTCAGCAAGTAATTCTAATCTAGAAGCAATTTTGGTATCCATTCTTTAATATATGTATGAACTTATATATTATAGTTATCTATTTATTTAGTTTCAAAACAAATAGAAAAAGAGAAAAAAATGGATATTGAAAAAATCAAAACGGAAAAAATGGAAAAAAACGGAGTTTAAAATACATCACACACTGTTTAAAGATGATCAGATATATATACATATTACTTTCCTTTTTTATTTGCTATCCTTACCTCTCTCTCTACATTACTGTTACTCTTATTATTATTATATTTCTAGTTGATATTTCAGTATTTATTTTTTAAAACTAGTTATATTTATTTAAAACTTTTTATTGTTACTATTATTTTTATCTCGTTCGAACGATTTTATCTAATATTGCAAATCTGTTGGTTATTTTTTACAAAACATCAGCATACTTTTGAAAGCATTTCTATATATACTTAACCACTGAATATACCTTGATATAGAAAAAAAACAATAAAGCAGATGAAAAAAATTCCAATAGCTTTAAAATTATTATTTGTGGTAAATTCAAAATGAAAGTCTAAACTTCTGATTCTTGGAATTAGTTCTAAAATACAACTTTTATGACACAAAATGTGGCACAATGTAACCTTCTGAAGAGTTAATTAGAATATATTAAAATATATAAAAGAAATTTATAATCTAATTTGCCCAAGATATTCATGATTTAAGTGGTATAGCAGCAGTCATGGGCACAGATTTGTGTGAAAAACATGCTGAAATAGGACTATCTAAAAGTTATTGGTATCCTACTTCTTATAGTCTATTAATGTTTGGTATAATAGGATTATTAAAACAACTTATCAAAACATATTTATCGGATGGCATAATTAAAAATATAAGGTTGGATATAGGAAATAGTAATAAATATAAATTACTGAAACAAACTCAAGAATCATTTAAAAATATAGAAACAAACTATTTAGGATACACAGCTCTATATATTGAAGGAATAAAATCAGTATCTTGGATATACAAGCAGTTATTGCCTATTTTATATGTTCACTAGCTACTACTATCCTATATATAACTCATTGGTCGACATAAAAAAGTATAGATTACTTTCCATTGATGTTATTTATTTGTTGATTTACCAGATCATTAGTATGCATTATTGATCCTTATTTAGTTATATCAGGTTGTAATGATATATTTGGATGGTGTATAACTACTAAATATACTTATGGTTACCTTGAAGATGGTAAAAAGGGTAGTATAATTATAATGAGCATTTACTATTTCATAGGATTTTTATCTTCCATTGGTATTATTATAGTTTACATTGGATCATATTTAAACGTACAGTCGATGGCAAGTAAAAATACATATTGGTGGTTGACATTATAAATAGCATTATGTATAGCCTGAATATCTTTATAGCCTCTCGATTTTAAAGGTGATGAAAATGATTTATTTTATATAATGTACACTATAAATTATTGTAAACAGCAATTAAATCATATATATATATGTGACAATCCATATAAATGACTCGCCAGAATATAGACGAAATTTAGTCGAAAGATATAAAAGCGAACTCGAAAATGATAATGGTACTCTCTACTTTAAATTTAATTTTATAGATGCTTACATTCAAAGTACTGTTGTTTTTAATTCGTGCTATATGGACAACGAGTACTTTGGCTATTTACCACGTATTTGTAATGAAAATAATAAAATAGTTTGCTATATGAGATGGAAACAAAATTTTGATAGGTTTAGCATACTGAGCTTTTTATTTGTATATGTTGATAATATATATACAGATAAGAAACATTACGAGATTTTATGTCTACACACGAATTAAGTAATTTTATTGGAGAAAAATCTCTACCAAAAGAATGGCGGATGAATAAGAAACTATTAATAAATTTAGATGAAACCCAGTCAATTGACATTAATGATACTGAAAAGATGATCAAATTGGTAGATATGCCTTATTTATTGTTTGTATATGATATCGAAATAATTAGAAACTTGTATAACAAGTATATGTCACGTATTGATAAAATTTTGTCAGGATCGAAAATAGAGGATGTAAAGAGAGAAACAGCTCGTTGCACTTACGTATATGAAATAATAAACATATCAGAAAAAAATCATATCTGATCCCTTTTATCTTAACTCTTATAAATGGAATGAAAATAATAAACTTTTTTGTAATAATAGTTTATAATTTATTTTTAGCTATATACCATAAATAAAATAATAAAGATTTATATATGAATCTATACAGAAGTATTAGAAATAGCTTTGGCGAGTCTAAACTATTTTTGAATATTAACGAGTAAATAATTTTGAAAAATAATTGACCTGATCAAATTATTTGTTATTCATATAAAGGTTATAACTGTATCTTATCTTTATATAATGGAAAATTGTATAGAATATCAAAAAACAACGCATAAAAAAGATTATTGAAAAACCCTGTAAATATTAAAAAAATGTACTGAGTTTGAACTTGTATTTTTTCTTTCTTATTCTCATTAATTATTTGTTCCATATATAAAAACATAAATAATTGAACGTAATAAGTAATAATAATAATATATATATACTCACACAGATACATATATATATGCCCATGCGTATATATGCTATTACGATTATATTTAACTTTTTATAATATAATATATAGATTGATCATTTTAAATAGTTCATTTATGGTCATAATCATATACAATAACACGTAACTCACTAATATTTTTATTTTTACTTTCTTTTCTTTAGCATATTTTTGTACAATAGTTATCACTTAAAGATATATATATATATATATAAACATTTGTATTTATAATAGAAATTCACATATACAATGAGTTATTCTCGTGAACCAGAAGATTACAATCCAGAAGAAAATAATGATAATAGTTATTATTATGATGATGATGATGACTATACAGACTACTCATATGATGCTGAGGCAGAATGGGAAGAAACCAAACAACAAATGAATGCTTTATTCTCTTTAGTTATCTTTCCTTTTCTTGGTAAATGGTTAGGTAGAAAATGTAGTTTTTGGCGTAAGTTATTATATATTATTACTATTATTATCAAATAAAAACATAATTTATTTTAAAAAAGATTTCTAATCATCTCCTTTTATATGTATATGTAATATAGTTTGGTCTCGATGGACTCATTCACCACAAACAATAACCACTTCTAACTTTTTATCTATGCAATGGATAAATTCTTTAAAACGGATTAGTCAATAAAATAGAAAGAATAACTATCTAGTAAATTAATTTTCATTTAGTATTTATTAATTATCATTATTATATATATAATTTATAACGAAAATGAATCATATGTAGAATAAACATATATTTATTTTCTGTTTCTCTCTTATTTAATATAAAACTATGAGCATCTAATCTTTTGTTTCACAAATCTTAACCAATTCTAGGTATAAAACAGCCCTGTCGGAATTTTAAATTTCAAGTGTAAAAAGTTAAATTTTATCCGTCCCCATTTGTTTTCCTTCCTCTCTTCTTACTTTGTTTTATTAATAATTATTTAACTCTATTAAATAGTATAATATTAAATCTATATATATATATATATATATATAAATATACTTTTATAAATTATACTATACTATACTTATATTTATATTTTTTTGATACACTATATTTTATAATGCATTCTTGGAAATTACCTGGTACTAAAAGTAAGTACTTTTAAAATTGATTATTATTTTTTTAAACAAAAAAGGGTAGAAGCTTTCTTTTTTTATTTTACTTCTTTGTTGTTAGTATTTTTATATATGATATACATAAGAAAGTATTTTTATGTGAGAAGAAAGAAATAGAAAAGGAAAGAAAAAGGAAAAAGAGCAAGAGAGTGAAAATTATGTATAATATAAGCTTTTTTTTTTTAATTCTCAACATAGTAATTTACATTGTATATATTAAATTATTTTAGAAAAAGAAGCCAAGGAAGCCAAGGAATCAGTAACAGTTTCATCATTATCTTCTTTACCAATACCACCAGTTATATCAAAAGTTAATAATACAAATAATAACAGCAGTAGTAGTAGCAGCAGTAGTAGTAGCAATGGAAATAGTAAAAAGAATAAAATGGATAATGGCAGTAGTACAATTGTAAATAATAGTCTTAATACAAGTAATACTTTAATCTCATCATCAACTTTTTATTCATCATCATCTTCTACTTCAACTTCTTCAACGACAATTACTAAGCAAGAATCTCTAAGTGGTGTATTACTTATTAGAGTATGCGACGCACAGGGGATATCTATTCCCCCACAAGTCAAACTACCTAATCCACCTCCAACACAACCTTTGTTACCTCAACGTAATCGTGATTCAGTAAATAGAAAACAGCATTGGTGGCTACCTTATGTAGTATTAGAATTCGATAAAAATGAAGTATTAGTTGATGCATTAGCTGGTGATACCCAAAATCCTATTTATCAATATCGTGCTCATTTGTAAGAAAAAAAATGAAAATGAAAAGAGAAAAAAATGATATATAAATGATTATTTTATCTTTATATATTCGTATATAAATATATATAATTTAATATTTATTTAATATATGATAGTGATGTTTCTCGAAGTTCTGATATGTCGATTTCCATTTATTTAAGACCTCCCCCTGGTACAAACTCAAATGATTATTATTTAGGTGGTGTTAAATTACAACCAAATTTTGATTCAACAAGATTAGATGATCAAGTTTTACAAATATCTGGTGGAACTGGTATGATGCATATACAATTATGTTATAAACCTCAGCAAGTAAGTTAATTATTTAAAATAAATAAATAAATTATGAATATACGTATGTTAATAATAATAATTGTTATACTTTTTAGAAATCACAACCTATTGCATTTGATTCTTTCGATTTACTTCGAGTGATTGGAAGAGGTAGTTTTGGAAAAGTATATGTTGTACGTAAAAAAGATACCAATCGAATTTATGCTATGAAAGTACTACGAAAAACCAAGATTATATCAAGATCAGAAGTTACCCATACTATGGCAGAAAAAACGGTTTTAGCCAAGATTAGAAATCCATTTATTGTTCCATTAAAATTTGCATTCCAAAGTCCTGATAAACTTTATTTAGTCTTGGCTTTCATTAATGGTGGTGAATTATTTCATCATTTACAAAATGAAGGAAAATTTGATGAAAATAGATCTAAATTTTATACAGCAGAACTATTATGTGCTTTAGAATGTTTACATGATTTTAATGTGGTATATCGGTAATATAAAAATAGAAAAAAAAATGGATAAGGGAAAAAACAACAAAACATTATTTATTACATATATGTATATAAAATTTAATATATGCCTTTGTTTTCTTAAATACTTCTATTTTTAGTGATTTAAAACCTGAAAATATATTAATTGATTATAATGGACATATAGCTTTATGTGATTTTGGATTATGTAAATTAAATATGAAAGAAAATGAAAGAACAAATACATTTTGTGGAACACCAGAATATTTAGCACCAGAATTATTACTTGGTCAAGGTTATAGTAAAACTGTAGATTGGTGGACTTTGGGTGTTTTATTATATGAGATGTTAACAGGGCTACCCCCTTTTTATGATGAAAATACAAATGAAATGTATAGAAAAATTCTTCAAGAAGAATTAAGATTTCCTGATGATGTTTCTGAAGATGCCAGGTCTTTATTAACAGGTGTAAGTAATAGTTATAATAATAATAGTAAAATTAATAATTTATCTATCATCTATCATCTATCATCTATCATCTCTCTATCTAGAAAAATCATCTTAATTTTAATTTATTTATTTTTAAAAATAACACATTTCTTAAAAAAATAGTTATTAACAAGAGATCCTGAAGCTAGGCTTGGAAATAATGGAACATCAGAAATTAAAAACCATCCCTTTTTTTCATCTATTGATTGGCGTTTATTAATGCAAAAGAAACTACAACCTCCATTTAAACCAACCGTAGGAAATGCTTTTGATACTTCTAATTTTGATGACGAATTCACTTCCGAAGCTCCCTTAGAATCATTAGTGGATGAATCTCAAATTTCTAAAACAATGCAAGAGCAATTTGTTGGTTTTACTTATAATCCTGCTAATGATGGTGTATTAGGTGAAAGTTATATTAGTGGTAGTCAACATATTTAATAAAATACATATATATGTGAAAAAAGGATTAAAAATAAAATGAAAAAAAAAAGATCTTTTTGGGAATCAGAAAAAGAATAGATCATTTTATCCGGAAAAATAATTTATCCTGTAGTTTGTTTTTATTTGGATGCAGTATAAGAAAAAAAGATATTTTTATCACAACCCTTTCTTTACGTTTATATATACAAAAATTATGATAATTGCGATTACTGAATAAAATACATTAAGAATTATCAACTAAGAAAAAATCATTCTATCAATTTACTTTACATCGTATCTTTAAGAAAATCAATACTTAATTTTTTTATTTTCATTTTTTAGCATGGAATAGGGATAATGATGCAGGGTTCTTACGAAGTAATTATCCCAAGTTTTATGAAAATATAAAAGTATAAAAAAATAAAAATGAAACTATACTTCTTATTATTACTATTATATATATTTAAAAAAAAAGTATATATAAATATCTTTTTACTTTTGGTGATTAAAAGAATACTAAAATATAAAAATATAAAGTTAAGATTTTTAATAACTTTATTTTTTGTTATCTTGTTTACATTAAATATAGTCTAAATAAATTAATGTATTAACTTTATAAACTCTTTTTGTAAATAAATTATGTAATGAATAAGATATTCAAAATGCACAAATGATGCTATAAACTGATGGTAGTTAGTAAGTTGTAAAGACAATAAATCATTTTTAAAACAGCTAAAAAGTCAATAAAAGGTAATATTTAAAGTTTTTTTTTTCAACATTGATAAAAATGGTCTGACACAAATAATAATAATAAATATTTTTTTTAGAGCCACGTGCTGGTTAAAAAAAACCTTTTTTTCTTTCACCTCCTTCCATATTGGTGTAACTGCACACTAACGTGACCTTTTTTTTTCCCTTTCCAAAAAACCGTTTCTTTTTTTTCATCTTTTTTTTTTTTTCTCTTTTTTCTCTTCTTCCTTTTTTCTAATTCTTCCCTTTTTTATCCACCTTTTTTTTATTACAATTATTCTTTTTTTCATATTTTTATTATTATTTCTTTTCTTTATTATAATAATATTATATTGAAAAAAAAGAAAAGAAAGAAAGAAAGAAAAGAAAATTAAATAATCATATTTCTTTATTCAACCTTTTTTTTTTCTTTTTCTCTTTTTCTTTATTTCATATTGCTTTTTATAAAGTAGCGCCTTTTCTTTTCTTTTCTTTTTCACTCTCCTCTTCTCATTAACTTTGTTCTCCTTATCAGTCATATTATCATTTTTTTTTCTTAATACGCTTTTAAGTTAATATAAAATCATGGATTCTTCACAGTGCACCCTTGTAATATTATCACCAACCACTTATACAACTAGTATTCACTATCCATATATTGATATATTACGATCCGTTTTTGAACAAGGTATTTTAGTAGTAAAAATGAAGTATAAAAAAATCCCCAATTTCAGCCTTTTTTTTTAATATAACACAATTTTGATCTATGTCAAATATTTATTTGTTTATTTATTTAATTACTATTTATTTATTTATTTATATATTTATATATTTATTTATATAAAAGTGCTACTAGAAGAAGACACAACAATACAACAAAAATATCATCATAATACACTATTTCTTATGGATTTAGATATCATACATGATCATGACGATGGAACTTCTATAAGCTCATCTAACAGCTCATGCACTTCAACAATGGATCATCGATTAACTTGGATAAAAAAAATATCTCAACAATATATACATCATCCTGTAATAGGTAATTAATGACATAAAAAGTGTTTTTTTATTATTATTAACTTATCATATCATTTCGGGTATCATTACGGCATTTTTTTAATATAATTTTAATTTTCTAATTTTATATTATTATAAATTCTATATAAAAATATATATATAAAATATAAAAAATAGTAACATCATCCGAAACAAACGGTACATTTATGCTTGATTGCCTCCACGCAGGTGCTGCAGATTATTTAGTAAAACCATTATATTTACCCGTTATCCAAACATTATTCCTGGTAATAATAATAATAAAAATAATTTTTAATAATAATTATAATGATAAATCACTAAAAAAGAATATTGAACCTTTCGGACTTTTATTTATTTATTTTTTTTTACTCATCGAATGATTTTTGAATTCTTTTTTTTAAGAAATTGCATCGCCGACAAGTACCCGAATCAACACCATCAGCAACTACGAATAATTCTACTACTACTTTAGAAATTGCTACACCAAACAATGTATTACATGAAGATGATGTATTATTACCTACTACTATACAAGAAGATATGAATCATCGATTTAAAGAAATCGTAACTAAAGATATCCAGTAAATATTTAAATATTTATTTTTTCATTTATTTATTATTTATTTGTTTACATATATTTGTATATTTGTATATTTTTATATAACCAAATATATTAATCAAATGGTTTGCTTTTTTTTTTTTTTCTGATTTAGGTTAACTAAGGCAATGATGGATATATATGCTCCTCCATTACCATTTCCTGCTAAATATATACCACTTTCTAGGTAACTGAATATATATAAAAGGAATCATTACCGTAAGGATAAAAAATGAAAAAAAGTAATTAAAATCTTCATTTTTTTCTTTCCTTTTCCATATTTAGTCGCCAAGCTGATGAAATAAAACAAAAATTAGAACAATGGGATTTTTCACCTTTTGATTTTAATCACGATGAATTAATCCATTGTGTATATTTAATATTTGAAATGGCTTTATCACCACCTGAGTTATCTCACTTTACTGTTTCTCAAGGTACATATATTATTATTATGATTATTATTAATAATAATAAGAATGATAATAATAGAAAGAATGATATTTTTAAGGAGTAAAAAGTTAATTTCTATTTATTTATTTGTTTTTGTTTTTGTTTTGCAGATCAACTTTATGATTTTATTATTGATTTAGCCAACGCATATCATGATGATAATCCTTACCATAATTTCGCACATGCCGTAGATGTATTACAATGTATTTATTATTTTTTAAACCAGTTAGGCATTTTATCAACATCGTCATCATCAGCTTCAACAACAACGTCATCATCTTTCACTAAAACTAATAAAAATATATATCAAAAGATTTTAAAACCCAAACAAGCCTTTGCTTTATTAATATCAGCTATTGGTCATGATGCAGGTCATCCTGGGGTGAATAATATGTTTTTAATTAATTCAAGAACACCATTAGCAGTAATGTATAATGATCGATCAGTTTTGGAAAGTCTTCATTCTATGACATTATTTCAGTTAATAAAAAAACATGGGCTAGATCAATGGTGGTCAGAGAGTGATTATCAATGTTTTAGACAAACCATTATATCAAGCATATTAGCAACAGATATGGCACTAAATAATGATTATGTAGACAAGTTTAAACAACAAATTAAATTAATGAATGAAAACCATGATCATGAATTATCAGACCCAATATTATTATGTACAGCTTTAATTAAATGTGCCGATGTTAGTAATGTTACTCGACCTTTTAGAAGAGGCAAAGATTGGGCTAAATTATTAGTAGAAGAATTTGCATCACAAGGAGATTTAGAACGAGAATTGGGTATGCCAGTTCAAGCTACAAACGATAGAAATAAAATAGTTACAGAAGATTGTCAAATTGGATTCATTAAATTCGTTGCAATGGATTTGTTTACAACGGTCAGTGACTTATTACCTGAATTACAATTTACAATCCACCATCTACGTCAAAATTTACAACTATGGGAATTAGAAAAATTAAATCAACAACCTTTATCTTCTTTACATCATCATACATCAACTGAAACGTCTACGGCCGGTACAAAACGTCGTCTTTCTTATTGTTTGGAAGCTTCAACTCCGCCTTCTTTAAATTCAAATAATAGTAATAACGGTACTATTAATAGCAATAACAACAATAATAATAACAGTAACAATAACAATAACTCTCATTTTAATCATCATCATTATTTAAACCAATCTAAAAAACAAATGATGGAAAAATCATCAATGGATTCATCATCTTCAGCAGCATCAAATTCATTATCATCACATTGTATCATTCAATAAAGTTTTTTTTTTTTCTTTTTATTTATTTATTATCCCTCTTTATTTTTATTTATTATTATTCAATTTTATTTCTTTATCTCTCAATTTTTTTCTTTTTTTCACATTCACATTTTTTTTTCTAGCATATATTATTATTGTTATTATTTATCTTTTATTTATATTTATTTATCTTGTTTCATTTTTTTTTCTTGAAAAGAAAATGTAAAAGAAAAATATCATAATTTGTTTCTTTTATTGCATAATATATTTCTTTATTTTTTTACATTATATATATATATATATATATATATATATTCTATATATCATTTGTTATATTAAAAAATATTAAACTGAAAAAAAATGTATTTGGATCTTTTATATATACATGTTTATTTATTTTATTTTATTTTTTTTAAAAAAAAGGATTGACAAACGTCAAAGCCATGTGGCCAAAAGCATGTCTAAATTAGGAGTAAAGTTCATTATATAAAATGCCCAGAGTTGTAATACAATACTATTTTTGGATATTAGAAAAAAAAACGCTGGATTTGAATTTAGTGATTTTTTTTAAAGAATTTTTTTTAAAAGAAAGGCATAAAGTCTATCGGAAAATGTTATCGATAGCCACCTTACCATAATGAGTTCAAAATGATTTTCTTTATTCCCAATAAAAATGTATAAATATATAAATATATAAATATATATATATATATATAACTGAAAGGATCTTTTTTTCTTGGGGAAAAGATTAAGCGCAAAATAAAGGTCCTGGGAAAGAAAAAAATTTCATGGGATTGTTATTTTTTTCTTTTCTTTCGGTTAATGGCGGTGGTTATAAAAAAAAGTTACCCATATGTTTTTGGGATCACATTGGATAAAATTGAATAGGTGAATTTAATTTAACACTGCTTTTATGTTATGCCTGTTAGCCAACTAATAAAAAAATATTACATAACACCAACATGAAAGAAGTATAAACAAATCATCATCATGGATATCAAATGATATCATTTACTTTTATTGCAAATGGCTGTGGAAATCAAAGAGTACTTAAAAAAAATAGAAATTAAACAATGATAATCTGATTATCAATCATTATCAAATCAATTATGGTCATTTTTGAAAAAAAAAAAAAAAAAAAAAAAACTTTATTGTGTTCAAAAAAAGTGATAAGCTGTGTTTCAAAAAAAAAAAGGGATTTTGTTCCAGAAAGACACTTTATATATATCCTTATTATCACGATCTTTTAAACAATAAAAAAAAACGTAAAAAATTTTCACTATAACATATAACATACACATAATTTCTGAAAAGTTTAGTAGCCCTTGTGCTTATTTTTAAAATCCGCTTGATTTTTTTTCGATCTCCTTATATATTTTAGTGTTCTTTAACTACAAAATCAATAAAAATAGAAATAAATATTATCTGCTAGTTTTTTGATTTATGGGTAAATGATCCCAAAAAGTAATCAAGCTTACTTAATGCTTTAATTATTGTATTTAAGTATCTAACTTTCTTAAATTATTTAGTTTGTATCAAATTTAGTAGAATAGAAGATTTTGTCTTTCGAAATTTTCGAAGAGGATACCTCTCTTAGAAAATCATCAATTTTGATCTTCTCTCTCTCTCTCTTTTTTTTTAATAATATTGATTCAACTTAATGTCTTTAAGTATATCATATCTTTAAAAGTATTATATATATATATATAATACAGTATTAAAAACTAAAATAGCAAAAAAGAAAGATTCGTGATTTTTCGAATTTTTGCAAAGGGTGTATTTACTTTTGAAAATCATCGATTTTTGGCACATTTTCCAATTTTTTTTTCCTTCTCTTTTTTTTAATATATACCAGTTCTACTTATCATATTTAATTATATCATGCATTTAAAAGCACTTTTTTATATGAATATAACGTTATATTAAGAATTAAGAAAAATTATAAGTACATGTATCTATAAGTGGCATACACTTTTATTTTTATATTTTTATGATATATTTACACAAACATGTTTCTTATTTTCATACAAAGATGGATGAATCAAAAAGAAGCATGACCATAAGAAAATAAAAAACATTTGTTAGCAGCCTATTACATATGCATTTATAGACGAACTATATGTAAATTTCAAAACTTTTATAGATGATTTGTATCAATACGGGTCTTATTCTTGTCAGAATTAACAGAAATAAAGAAATAAAAAAAATATTAGTAACACAAGTTTATATAAGACACATTATATTGTATATTATAAAAAACTCACAGTCTGGAAAAAAAATCTTCATAGGTTGCCCATAATGTGTACCTGATAATCCCGAATCAAAAAAAAAAAAATCATTATATATATATGTATATAGATGATGGTAATAAGCAGATGGAATTTAATGGATAATAAACTCTTTTCTATTTAAAAATGAATAAATATAGTTAGTATCAATAATAAAGCATTATTTTTTTATAGTTGAAAATAAAATAAAACAACCTGTTGTTGAACTTAAAAAAAATCCTACCAATTATGCGCCTTTTTGATCTAAAAAAAATGAATGATGATGATGTCTTGTAATTTTAATATGCATCCAAGAATTATATTATATAAAATAAGGGTTAATCATTTTAATAATTAATAATAATTATTCACTAAAGTTATTGTTATAATAACAGTACCTATTATTATTATTATTTTTATTATTTTATTTCTTATTATTAATATTTCTAACTAGTTGGAAGAGGGTGATTATGTTCTAAAAACATACTAGTTAAAGTAAATTTTTTACTTTTACTTCTACGATTAAAAACAATACGGCAATTACAGCCTTTCCTTTTTGATCTTCTAATACGAGTTTTTTTCACTACTTTATTAGTATTTTCTTCTTTTTCTTCTTCAGCTGCTGGTACTTTTTTCTTTTTAGCATTACGATATTTTCGATGATATACACATTCCATTATTAAG
Source organism: Cunninghamella bertholletiae (assembly GCA_037043795.1). Taxonomy (NCBI): domain Eukaryota; kingdom Fungi; phylum Mucoromycota; class Mucoromycetes; order Mucorales; family Cunninghamellaceae; genus Cunninghamella; species Cunninghamella bertholletiae. Next base: position 5,461,669 of record JAZGVP010000001.1, read on the forward strand.
TATCCTTTTTTATGACTACTATTATGAGTAACTAATAAAAATCCATTTCGTTTTGAAAAATCTACACAAAACTGTCGACATTCCGTTAAAGTATCAAACTCCATCCCTGGTATAGGATCAAGTCTGGTTATTGATGTTGTGGTTTCTTCATTATTATTATTATTATTATTATTATCATTTTGTATATCCTCTTCTTCATTTACTTTTTCTCCTTCATCATTTGCTTTATTATTTTCTTTTCCTTTTTCTTGTTCTTCTTCTTCAATATTATGTTCTTTTTCTTTAGCTACTTTAGATTGTCGCTGTCGCTGCTGCTGTTGTTCTTCAGATTGATCTTCTTCAGTATGACTATTTACTTCCTTAGTAGACATATTTACATCTTTAGTCGAATTATCTTTTTCTTCATATTTACTTATGAATTCAATAGGTTTATTTTCCTGATTGAACACGGTATATATAAATTTTTTCATATTATAGGAAAAAGGATATAAGAAAGTAAAGAAAAAAAGAAAGCGAGAAATTAAAAAATAATCCACCAAATAGCTTTTTTTTACATAGGTAATTATGTACTCCGACTTATAAATTTTAATATATTTTTTTACTCTCTTCATTTGCATAATAAATTCATCATAATAAATAGAAATATATATACATGTTCTATATAAATATATATATATATGTATATTCACCATACTCAGTAAAAAAAAAAGGATCTTTTTTGTTTTATTTTGATTTCTGCTAATATAAATTACCATATTTATATAAAGAAAATAAGAAATCAACAAGTATAATCTTTTTTAATAATGTATGAGATTTTAACTCCTCAAAATGTTTACTAATTTTATATACAAAGGAAAAGTCAAAAATTATTTCAAACTTACTTAAAAAATGAATGAGTTAAAGCAAAAGCAATAAAAATTAAATATTTGAAAGTATTAATAAACAATTTGATTATTTATATAAAATTCAAACTTATTAAATTATAAATCAAACCATTGTTGGATAAAAAAAAAACTATAATTGGTATATATATTGAAAAATATGATAATAAAATGTATTGTGGTCTTTAAATATATATCTAAAATAGGAAAGTTAATCAAAGTAAAAATTATAGATACATAAATAGATAAATTCAAAAATTACTTTATAGAAAAGCATTTAGCTAACTCTACTTCCAAAACAATTTGATTTGGAAATATTATAAATGTTAGAAAAAAAAATAACTTTAAACGCACATATCGATTATTAATGATAGCAGTAAAAGTTTTAATTATGTCAAAAATATTACATGATTTCCAAATTTTTAAACTAATAACCGATTATAAGATGGATTTGATTGCCTTAAAATATCTCTTTATATATGTATATATATATTATATCATAATCCTGGTAAAATTTACTATTATATAATATTAAAATTAAAAATCAACAACTATATATATATCGCTTAATATAGTTAGTTTTATAAATATAATGAGATAATTTATATCAATTTTAAGGTCATTTTGTTTCAATAGTAAATATTAAAATAATCACACCTTTTTTTAAAATTAAAAAAAATATCATACTAAAAGTGTGATTTTATGACATGTTAAAAAAAGAGGTGGAGTTTTAACTATAAATACAACAATTTATTAAAAATATGATAGATGTTTCCTATCTTTAAAGAGTAAGATCCCATGAAAAAAGATATTTATTCTGTAAAGTATTTTCCCATTTCAATAATAATAATAATAATAATAATAATAATAATATTAATTATAATAGTGGTAATGATGATTTTGATGATAATGATGAGAATATATTTTTCTTATCATTCTGATATATATATACATGATGATAAGAATCATACCTTGCCACTCCATTTATATTTGTTATAAAGGAGTGGAATATATATATATAGCTTTTTTTTAAAAAAAAAAATAGGAGCTACATATATAGTATACTTTTTTAAAAAAAATCAATAAGGATAAAAAAAAATCAATATTTTAAGTCGATCTTAAGTCATATTGTAAAAAATAATGGAGGTAAAAAAAATATCCAGTTTTTTCCTTCTCTTCTTACAAAAATATAATTGACATGTTTTATGTTTTTATACATATTTTACTTAACTCTCCCCCTTTCTATTCTTCAATTTTTTTTATTATACTTTTTTTTTCTGCTTTTTTTTTTTTTTTTTTCATTCTTCAATAAAATGAATAATGACATATGAACATAATAAATAAAAAATTAATAATAATGATATGCAGCTTCCAAATAAGGCAATTTGTTTGTTGGGGTATACTACTAAATTTCATTGTTTTTTTTATAGTATAAATATGAAAAACAATAAATGTAAGTATATATCTCTTTATTCCCTCTTTTTTCTTCTCTCTATCCCTTTCGCCTTCCCTCGTGGAACTTATAGTTTTTAAAGTTCTTATTTTATTTTAAAAAAGGGATAAAATAAGATGGAGAAAAAAACTAACTAAAAGGGATTAAAAAAGTATTATAAGTTTTTTTTTGTGTTTCTTTTTAAGATTATGTATATGTATCTGAAATATAAATAAAAGTGAATATATATATATTTTTAAAAAAAAACGAGTTTTTTGTATTTCCGTCACTTTTAATGTCGTATAAAAAATAGGAGATGCATTATCTTTTTTATTGTATATAAAAAACACGATATTTTTTCATTTCCTTTCTCTTTATCATTCTATATTTTTTTATTCAATATTCTTTTCATAAAAAATGACACAAACCGAAACTCAGCAATCTACTGAACAACCTAGACGTAAATCTTTATTTAAAAATAATAAGTTTTTAAATAAATTTAAGGTATATAATTATAATACTAAAATGAATATAATTGATATGTATTATGTTTATAATTATTAATAAATAATTTTTTTTATTAATTATAGTCTAATTCCAAAGAGCAAGTAACTACTAATGAGCCAACCACATTATCCTCGGTAGAATTACCTCAAATTGAACAATTAAAACCTATTGATACAACCATAGCAAGTGAAAATAATGCAGAAACGAGCCAAGATCAACAACTTTCTTCTAATAAAGAAAAGGAAGATATAGAAGTTGGTAAAAAAGAAGAAAAAGACAAAGAACAAGTAAAAGATACCGAAAAAAAGGATAAGAAAGAAGAAGAAGAAAAAGAAGAAATAATAGTCAAAAATAATGTACAAGAAAATAAAAAAACTGATGAAATAAAAGATGAAAAAAAAGAAGAAGAAAAAGAAGAAGAAAAAGAAGAAGAAAAAGAAGAAGAAATCAAAAATGATCAAGTTGAGTTAGAAAATAAAGAAAATGATCAAATTAATAATGATATTCAAGAAAAAGAAGAAGAAGAAACAGTGAAAAAAGACGAAAAACCATCTGAAGAAAAAGATGCAACTAAAAAAGAAAATGAAAAATCTATTAAAAGAACTTCTTTAATTCAAAAATGGTTCAAAAAATCAAGTAAACCTACCATTGATACTTCTAAACAAGATGAAGAAAAAGAAGTAGAAAAAGAGGAAGAACAACAACAAGAAGAAGCAAAGGCTCAAAAAGGTAAAAATCATCATTGATTGTATATTTATAGTTACTTTATATGAAAACCAAGTATTAATTATTATATTTTATTATTATTATTATTATTATAATATAGGTGAAGAACAAAAAGTTACTAAACCATCATCACCACTTGGTCGTAAATTTAATGAATTTTTATCTCGATTACCAAACAAAAAAGATAAAAAACAAAATGCCACAGCAGCAAGTGAAAAAGTTCAAGTCAATGAATCTTCTGAAATCGTGGCTGCAGCATGATTTTTATTATATTTATTTATTTTAATATTATTTATCTATATAATGAATTTAATTCTTAATTTTTTTAAAAATAATATAACTAAAAAAACATCTAATCTTTTTATTTAATAAATAATTTTCTGCTTTCATTACAAAATGTGTTATTCAAATAAAAAAAAATAAGATAGATAAGAAAAAGCTAGCTTTTACATTCAGTTATAAGAAATATTAGATTTCAGCCAATCAACAATTTATTATTTTAAGTCTAATTGGGACAAGAAAAAATGCAGTGTCTTTTCGTCTTTCCTGGAGTTATAACCAGAGTTTTTAATACCAATTTTTGAACTCTGATGAAACTTTTCAAACCTCTTAAATAATAGAAATAACCGAATTTTATGATGAATATGTTCTTTAAAAACAATAAAATTCACTTACTTTTTTAAATTTATATTAAAAAAAAATTGTTTTTATAAGCTCTCAGATGGTTGGTTGGGAACTTATTTTACTTCGATTTCGGATTTTTGTTTTAGCAGTATATATGCTTTAACTTTTTAACTTTGTAACTTTAATTCCCAATTTTTTAATCCTTACTCTTTTTTTCTCTTTTTCTTTTCTTTTTCTATTTTTTTTTATTCTTCTAATTTTTTTATCCTTCCTTTTCTCTTTTTTTTTTATTTTATTTTCATCTTACTTTAATAAACATATCTTTTATTTTCCTTTCATTAATATTAGTTATATTAAGTTAATAAACATTTTCTTTTTATTAGGTAGACTCATTGTTTTTTTTAGATGTTAGAAAATAGTTTAAAGTTTTGATTTTATAACATTCTCATGTTGCTTTTATTCTATAGATATTTAATAAATACTCTTATCTAATATCATGTTTTTTTTTTCTTTTTCTTTTGTTTTGTTTTATTTTAAATTTATTATTTATTACTTTTATTTATTCCTGGTGCAAGTAATGTAGAAGCTGAGAAAATAGAAAATCTTATTAGACATACTTTAGATTTACTTGACGCGTTAAAATGTAAACATCCACAATCTTTTCGTTTCATTAATGCTCTACAAAATTAGCTTTACTATTATGTAATGTATATGTATATTATTTTGCTTTTATTTTGTTGTAGTTTATTTTATTATACTGCAGTTACTTATTCACTGCCCATTTAAAAGAAAGATGTGGTAAACGATTTCTATACGTACGTCTGAAACTATTGAATAATTAGTAGATATATTACTATTTAAAAAAAATGTGGACATTGAGATAATAAAAAGTGTAGGTTTTTGTATATAAGCTATTTGGTTCCATCACTGGTAAGGTATAATTAATGAAGGTGAATGAATACCTGATGTAATAGCAACGGCCTACAATACTAACCTATGGAAATGTAATCAAGTAGAATAGTTTAATACTTATAAGTAAGTCGTTGTTTTCCTTTTGTGCTCGTCTTTATTCTTTCAAAAAAAAAGAAGAAAAAAATAATAATATAATTGTAATCGCTGTTTAAATAATTATTAAAGTTCAATCCTACTAATACAAAAAAGTTCAACCATCTCAAACAAAAAGATACACCCTATTTTTTACTCCTTTCTTGTTTCTAAATTACTATCCCTTTTTTTTCTCTTTTTCTTTTCTTTTTTTCCTATTATTCTTATTAAATATAAATAATGTTAACAGCAGAAGAATATATACCTAATAGTTTAGATGCCTCTTGTCAACACGATTTAATTGACAATATAACAACTTCTTTTATCAATCACCATTATTTAGAGACAACTATTAAAAATATTAAAGAAACTACTCTTCCATGGCAGGTAAAAAAATAACTTATTCGCGTTTTATTTATTTATATTAATATATTATATTCTTCTATATATATACAGGATTATCAACGTAGCGGTTTATTAACAGAAGATGAAGTAGCTATGATTGAACACGTTGAACATGCTACTCCAGAAGAAATTGATATTGCTATGTCTGAAGTAATATTATATATATATATATATATATATAAGCTTTATTATTATTATAAATGATAATTATTAACACTTCTATTTATTATAATATAGCACGGGATTCATTATGCTGGATTATATTTGGATTTAATAAATAAATTAGCCAGAGTAGATGCTGTAAAAAAAGTATTAGTTCTTATTCAAGATATGTTAGATGGTCATGAACATAATGAAGAAAGAATCGCTTTATTCCACCAAGCAAGTAAAGGAAAACCTAAATATCCTTTTTCTCCTTTTCACAAGTAAACATTTATATAAATATAATCAAGAACTTTTCTTTCTCTTAAATACTATTATTAATGTTTATATTTATATATATAATTATTTTTAGAGTTTTATCTATTAATGATGAATTTATTGGTATCCAAGCAAGTAAAATTTTAACATTACTTATATGGTAATCATTTATTAAATATAAATATGAATGCATTAATATATACAATTTTCATTTAAAACTTAATTATATTTCTATATTATAATTATATTTATAATTAGTTCAACAGATAAAAGAGATGTTGATATTGAAGATTTATTTAGATGGATGACTTTTCAATTACAAAGTCAATCAAATCATGTTATTGAATTAAATGTTCAAATATTAAGTTATCTATTCCATATACCATCTTATAGAAAAGCATTTTGGAATACTTTACATGCCATGGATTTGTAAGTTTTTATTATTATTAAAAGATAAAAAAGAGAAAAAAAATGGCGATGAAAAATGAAAACATTTGCTGATTCATATATATATATATATTTATAATGCTGACTTTTATTTAATTTTAAAATACAATTAGGCTAATTACTATTCTTAAACAAGGCAATTCAGATCCTCAAAAAGTTTATGAAGTGTTATTTTGTATTTGGCTATTATCTTTTGATAAAGAAGTTGCTTCTCAAATAAATCCGTAAGTGCAAGATATATATAACACATAGCATTTATTTATTTATTAATTTATTTTGATCATCTCTATTTATGTTTCTAAATAGAAAATATGATATCATCTCTAAATTAGTTGATGTGGCTAAACATGCTGTTAAAGAAAAAATCGTTCGTATTACTGTCGCTATCTTCAGAGTAAATGATTTAATAAAAAGAAAGAATGAGGAGAAAAAAAGTAACTCATTATTAATAAATTTCTTATCTTATCTATATATTTATATATAGAATTTAATTGAAAGAGCACCCAAGAAAAACGTAGCTCCTATGTTAGTAGCAGATGTGTTATCTTTAGTTCAACACTTAAGTGGAAGAAAATGGGCTGATCAAGAACTAATGGAAGATCTTCAATTTATTCAAGAAGAATTAGAAACAAGTCAACAAAACTTGACCAAATTTGAATTATATGCTTCTGAAGTAGAAACTGGAAAATTAGAATGGTCACCACCTCATCAATCAGAAATATTTTGGAAAGAAAATGTGGAACGATTTAATGAGCATGATAATCAATTATTAAAACAATTAACAAGATTGTTATATTCTACCCAACAACCTAATATTCTTGCTATTGCTTTACATGATTTAGGTCAATATGTAAAATACGTTAAAAAGGATGGAAAAACACATTTAGAAGCTGTTGGTGCTAAACAAAAAATCATGGAATTTATGACTCATCCTGATCAACAAGTTCGTTACCAAGCTTTGGTAGCTACTCAGAAATATTTTGCTATGACATCCTAATATAATTATATATTAAGTTATATATTTTTATATTTAAAAAGAGAAACGAAAAAAATATTGAATATTAGTTGGTAATAAATAATGAATAATAGTAACTGTAATAATAATAATAATAAAAGGAAATGTAAAGTTTAAAAAAATAAATGACACTATATTTTTTTTATGCTTAAATTCATCATTTTTTAAAAATCCGAATATGTTTGATATTTCTTTTTGATAGAAATTAACTTTTTCGATACGATCTTTTTTATTTTCCAATATAGTTAATATTATGAATCAATATAAAAAAAGAATAAAAATATATAGAAAAAGGAAATAAAACGAAGAAAAAATAAGAAACATTAAAAAAAATTGAGTATCAAAAAATTGAGTCAAAGTTCACTTGGGTGTAACCCACATTTTATAATAAAAGCATGATGAAAATGTTGTACGAAAATAGTAATATTCATATATATGAATTTAGATACATGATGTATTTTATTATCCTATTTCTTTTATATAAATATTATTTATTTTCATATATAAAAGTATATGATTTTATATATCTAAATATAAATATTTTATATAATGTGACATTTTTTTTCCCTTCATTTTTTTTATTAAAATGGTTTAATAAATTGTAAACTGAACGAAAATTTTTTAAAAAAGAAAATTGTATCGGAGAATGAACTACATTTACTCATTTAAATACACCTGACTTGAATTTTTTTAAAGTTTGATTTTAGGCACACACATTTATTTTATAATGTATACACACATAAAGCGATGTCCAAAAAAAAAATTATATTTATTTATTTATCTTTACTTTTTCCTCTCTTTTTCTTTTTCTTTCTTTTTTTTCTTTTATTTCTCCTTTTATCTTTATCTTTATATTTTGTATATTTACTTTCTTGTAAATTTATTTATTTATATATTATAATAAAAATATGTTACGTGTTTATTCTATTTTACAACTCGAACCTCTTTGGTTAAAGCCTAAATTGGAATGCGGAATTCTTGTACAAGATGAAAATATTGAGCCAATTCAAGTTGTAGAACAAACTGAAGTATTAGGTAAAAAAAATAAGCAAGTAAAAATATTTTTTTTCTTCTTCTTTTCTTTAGTTATATATATAAAAGATATTTATTTATTTTTTTATAAATAAATAGTTGAAGAACCCGAATCTTTGGAAAGGGAAGTCGCTCAACCTGAATATCAAGAAATTATTGAAGAAGAACAAATAGTCATCCGTAAGGTTGATACCACTGTTAGCCAAGATTCCGTTCAAGTGATTGAATTAGAAGTAGATGACTTAGATAATAGCAACAATAATAATGATGATGATGAAGAAAAAAATAATGGTAATATTAGTAGTGGTAGTAGTAACAATGGTAGCAGTGAAGAAGATATTACTGAAGAAAAATACGTAAAAGAAAAAGTTGATCAAGACCAAAATAATAAGAAAGAAGTAACACCTATTACTACTACTGATTTAAAGAGTATTTCTGAAGAACCCAATGATTACTCTAATATCTCATCATCAAGTTCTTTATCACCCGAAACTCCTACTTCTGCTCAATCACCCAAACCTCGTACAAGACTTCGAAAAGATTCTAAATTTAATGAAAGGCGTAAAAGTATGACTAACAAATTGAAGAGAGCTTTCTCTAGTGCAAGTAGCTCAAGTAGTAAAAGAAACTCCATCATCTCTACCTAAAAAAAGTAACAATTTACATATATATTAAAAAATAAATAAATAACAAATATATATACATATATATATATATATATTTATACCCCTCTCCTTCTTCGAAATTCTCCCTATTTATTATTATTTTATACAACTTTTGAATATTACCCGAAAACATCAAAAATGAAAATAAAAAAAAAGATATTCCTATATATTATTTATATTTATTTTGTATTTCCCTTTCATTATATATTATTATTATTATTATTATTATTATTATTATTATTATTATTTATTATCATTTATCTTATATTTATTTATTATTATTTTATTCATATATATATTAATATTAAAATTAAAATAAAACAAACATATTTTATATGTACTTCAAAAAATAAATAAATAAATTTAGCCTCATGTACAATGATTTTATGGTTTATGTGCTACAGGTGATTTTCCTCGATCATGGGATGGAAAATGACTGTACATTTATTTATATCATTTGTTGTTTATTTTTTCACTTTTCCCTTTTTTATATTATCAATTTGAGGAGTATAAAAGATAGATCATAAGAATGAACGTATAGTTGTTATCATGCTTTTACTCTTCATTATCATTCTTTCTAACAAGATGAATAAAAAAAGTTGTCGTTCTTATAAAAATTTTTATGAAAAGAGTACAAAAAATGCGGAATTTAAAAAGTGGATTGATCTCTCTTTTTTTTCGAGAAATATCGTGTTATTAAATAGAAATATATATAATTAAAAGCTATCATTCCATTACTAACACTAAAAATATTAAAAGAAAAAAAGAAAGAAAGAAATAAAAATGAAAGGGATTAAATAATGAAAATTTAAGATAATAAAAAAAGGATAAAGAAATAAAATGGTGTACATATTGTAAAAGTGTATTTTTTATTCATATATAATAAAATAATCTAAATAATGATGAAAATCTCAACAATTAAATAAATAAATAAAAAAACAAGTATATTTGTAAAACATCAAAAAAAAAAAAAAAAACGGGTGGTAAAAAAAATTCCTGATCAATTTAACTTGACGAAATTTTGGAAATTACTACATAGGCATAAAATATGAATAAACTAACTAAATAAACTTCTTGAAAGTAAAAAATATATTCTGTTTTGTGATTATAAGAATAATCTTTGTTTTTTTTTAAAAAATATTTTAAAATGAACGTAAATAGTATCACTTCTTTTATTGTTATTATTGTAATTTCTTAATTCATTTCATATATGATAAGTAATAGTGATGATAATCAATATTTCCTAAAAGTGATATCTTTTACACTAAATAATATGATGACTATTTATATAATAGAATGTTATAAAGCCATCTAATTTTTTTAAAAAATAAAAAAGGATAAACAAAACAACTTTTTCAAATAGATTTATTATAGCATCATTAACTCTAAAATATCATCGTAGCACTTTTTTTTGGGATTGAAAAAAAAAAAGAGATCTGTCAAATAAAAAAAGTATGAGTTGATATTTATTACAACCAATGAAATAAAAAAAATTTTGAGACTAAAAAAAGTGGAATCCAGTTAACTCCGCACTTTGCCAACTAGAAGAAACAAGCAATGAAATATATGTATAAAATAGTTCATACACTTAATTTTATTTGTCTCATTTTAATAATTATTAACTCTCATATTCCAAAAGTAACCTGATTTCTATTAAATACATTCAAAAATAAAATAAAATATTTTTTGGTTTGTATAAATTTCAATAATTTGGAGTGATCCTGATCCGTTCAAAAATTTTCAAATCTTGATATAAAAATATAAATGATTTTTTTTACAGTTTTTCTATTGTTGTATTTTAAAAAATAGTATAAAATATAAAAAAAATTACGCTTTTTAGAAGAAAAAAAAATAAAGTTAAAGGATAGATGGTATTTTAAGTATATAATTATACTATATATATTTAATATGTATGCATATAAAATTTATATATATAAATATATTTATAATGTTTGTAAATTATCCTGGTTATTGGTTTGTTAAACAAATGTCAGCGATTTATAATTGTTACATATATAAGGAAATAATAAATTTTCAATAATGTTTTTTTTATCAAAAATTTTTTTTAATCGATAGCGATGAGTACTCATTACATCATTGATTTAATAGAATAAAAAGAATGTATAAATATACTTTTTTTTCAGAATAATCCTCAATCAAATAAAAAGTTTTCCCAAAAAGGGATATATATCACAGTGTATTAGAAAGAACAATGAATATAAATACATATTAAAATGGAGCTAATATTTCTTAATTCCCCCTTTATCTTTTTTGTCTATTTTCTTATATTTTCAATATGTATAATTAATAATTAATAAAAAAAAAATAGTGAAGAGATCAATGGATTTTCTAATCTGGGGAATACACTTCACTCTCCGAAACGGCGCATTAATGCGTTCATTTTTCTCTAATGGTCAATTTTTTTCGAAATTTTTTTCTTCTGGGTTACTAAAATAGTATATAAATATATATATGATCCAATAGTCTGACTTACCATTAACTTGAAAGAAAAAAAAACTAAAGAATTATTTTTCTAAATTGCTTGGCATTTTTTTTGTGATTCAATATACTGGGGGGATATTTCTCTCTATAGATAGTACAATCATTTTCTATAATATATATACTTTTAAAAACCTTATTATTAGGTTTATATATTTATAGCAATCCATCCGATATATTTTTTTAAATTATTATTATTTTAAAGAACAATCTATGCACGTTACTCATTTTCAGCTGAAAATTTTTAAAATGCATCTTTCCATTTTTATTATATTATAAAATTTTATATTATGTATATTCTATTGGTCAAAACCAGTAAAAACAATGGCACCACTGCAAGGTTCAGTTGGGAAAATAGCATCATTTAATTGATCTTCGGTTAATTCAGGGAATTTTTGATTATAGTATTCTTTTTTAATGGCTTGAATTAAAGTTGGCACCTTTTCTTTAGTAGTTAAAAAGACAGAGGCACCACCCCAACTATAAAACAAAAAAATCATGATTAATTTTATCGTTTATTATTATTAATCTTTTTCTTTTTAATTAATTTTAATTACTATTAATATTAGTGTTCTTTCTTTTTTTTTTCTTTCTTACCCAGCACCAGTTAATCTTGCACCAAATGCACCATTTTTTCTAGCAATATCACAAACTTGATTTAATTCTGGACAAGAGCAATCAAATTGATGAATGCATGAATCAAATGAAGCATTCATTAAATCACCTAATTTTTCAAGAACAGTAGGATCATCATCATTGTTAGATGATGATGATTTTTCACAAACATGAATAAATTCAATAACACGTCTAGCTTCAGAAAAGACATGAAGAGCGCGTTGGTATAAACGGAATAAGTCGGTTTCAACTGGGAAACGAGTCATATATTGTTTTTTGACATCTTCAACAGACATACCAGCAGCTTCAGCCATTTCTTCCAAAGTATAGCCAGTTTGATTTGTTAAATATTGTTGAACAAAATCCAACATGATAGTTAATTGATCAATAGGTGAAACATCCTTTTTATTATTTTCAAGGAAATAGGCATCAGTAATTTGTTTATAAGTATCTAATTGATCAGCATCTTTTAATTGTAAACATTTAGCTAAAACTTTGGCACCTAATTTAGTTTCTACTACACGTAAATTATAATTTCTTGGACCAGAAATAAATTTATCAGCAGTCACCAAGGTATGGGCAATGACAAAGGAAGCTTGGTCAGGTAATTTTACTAATGTAGTACTTAATTCAGGAACAAATTCAACATGAAGAGCATAGTTTTTTTCACTTAATACGGAAGCAGCTTGATCCATACCACCAGAATTCACACCTACATTACGTTCAGCAACAATAGCAATTTCAGTTAATTCCTTTTTATTAATAGGGTGATATTGATTAGCTTGCATAACAGCTAAAGCAGATGAACATACAAAAGCAGCAGATGATGATAATCCTGAACCTGGAGGAACAGTACCATCTACAAGAACATACATGCCTTTAGGTTGATCATGAGCATTTTTGATTTTCTTTTCTAAAATGCCTTTATAGCCACACTTGAAATAATTGGACCATTCTAAACTACTAGCATCAATAGTAATAATGGATTCTTTATTTTCATAAGAGAATTCTCGAGTTGGGTATTTAGATACAGTATTAGCTATACGGACTTTATTATCTTGACTAGTAGTGGCAACTGCTTGAATAACATCTCTTTCAATAGCCATTGGTAATACCCCGAAGCCACTATAATCAATATGTTCCCCAACAAGATTGACTCTGCCAGGAGATCTTACAATAAATTCAGGTGGTTGTTGATATACTTGTTTAAACTTTTCAATTAAAGCATTATATCTTTCACTATTATATATAAAAATATAAATATATGTATATATATATATATATATATAAATAAAATAGATATATAGATACTTATATCGTGTGAATTATTTTGGTTTTATTTTCTATTTTTTTAATACCCTTGCTTTAAAAGACTGGCAGAAGTATAAATTTCATCAAGTGATTGTACATTAGGAACTGACATGGCTTAATAAGTGAACAAATAAATAAATAAAATGAAATAAATAAAGAGAAAAGTAGTATTAAAACAAAAAATGAAATAAAAAATTGATATTAAATAAACTAAAGAATTGGGAAAAAATGAAAAATATTAAGTTTCCCGCCATTATTATTATGTTATCAATCTCCTCCGCGGAGACAAAGAGCCACCACTTTTTTTATTTTTGTTTTTTTTCATCTTTTGTTTTCTTTTCAGTCATTCCCCCTTTTTTTCGAGGTCGCGGGTTTTTAACAAGAAAGTTGCCATATTTGGGTTCATAAGAAAAGGACATTGAAAAAAAAATTAAGAAAGAAAAGTGTGATATTTAAACTCCGGGACCTGTTATATATATTTTTTCTTTGAAATTTTTTTTTCTCTTCTCTTTCCTTTTTTTCTTCCCCACTTTTTTTCTTTCTTTCTCTTATATATAGTCTTTTTTTTTTCTTTTCTTTTCTTTCTTTGTACAATTCTGTTTTATTTCATTTTTTATAACTTTGTATTTTTAATTAATTTATTATATCCATTATATATAAGTATATATAAATATTATACATGTATTCTACATCGGCACAATCACCTATTAAATATAGCGCTTCTATATCTTCACACCAATCTTATGAAAGTATAGGTAAATGCAAGGAAATATAAATCATAAAAATGTATTAATACTAATATCTAATCACTAAAATATTTTTTATTCTTCTTTTATTCTAGATCGCAGGCGATCACCTATAGAACAATCACAACAACACTTATGGATTCAACCTATGATACAACCACAAACGCAATCACAACAAGGTAAATAAGAATATATATATATATATATATTGTTTTTGTTGTTTATTTTTTTTTTTCTTTCTATTTTTAATATTAGATATGAATTATATGACACCACCCCCACCCCCACATAATTATGGAGTTACTCCAAGACCGACTACTATGTCCGCTATGCCTACCAATACTACACATCTTGCTAAACAGAATAGAGCTGTTATTCCATCAAAACGAGCTGCTCAAAATCGAGCAGCACAAAAAGCATTTAGACAACGTAGAGATCAATATGTAAAAGATTTAGAAAAAAAAGTAAAAGAAATGGATGATTGGAAACAAGAAATAGATATAATTAAAGATGAAAATAAACAATTAAAACAATTAGTACAACAATTACAAGCTCGTATAAGTTCATTAACTGGTGAATCTATACCTTCTCCTCCATCTTCTTCTAATAATACTTTACTACATTCTCCTACTCCTTCTAATTCGTCATTAAATCATCATTCTCAACAGCAACAGCAGCAACTATCACAATCACAGCAACAACCTATATCATCTCCTCCTCTTCCATCATCTTCATCATCTATACTTTCTTCATCTCCTACATCTCCTTTATCACATCCTATGAATAATAACAATAATATTAATAATAATAATACTTCTACAAATAATAAAAACAATACTAATAATAATAATAATAATATACCATTGACAAGATCACCATTATCACCAAAACAACAACAAAAAATATCATCATCATCACCTCAATCATCCCATTCATCTGTTGCTCCTGTACCACTAAGACCTCATTCTTTTATACCATCAAAAGAACACCAACAACCTATCATTTCATCTAGTTCTACTACATCTCCATTATCACAACCTATTATGATACCTTCACATCATCATCAGCAACAACAACAACAACAACAACACATGTATGAACTAGAATTAGATCCGTTTTTTGATGATGATTTTAATTTCCCTAGAATGGATGATACTTTGGATTTTGTTCATGGTCATAATAATACATCTAATAATATGAACAATAATAACAATGCTAGTGGTCAAGTCTTAGATGATTTATTTGCTATGTTACAAACTAGACAAAGACCTCAAATTCCTCTGCAACCTACTCATCAACAAGATATAACTTATTATAATAATATGATTGATACTATATTACCTTCTAACTCTATAAAATAAAATAAAAATTTATGCCTATTATAATTATTATCATTTCATTTCATTATTATTTTTATTATTATTCTATTTTGTCAATTAATATAAATTAAACTTTTTCATTATTATTTTATATTATTATTTTGGATTTTTGTAACCATGAAAAGAATAGGGTTACTTCAGTTTTATCTTTTTTATTTTTTCTTGTGTATGAGAAAAATTAGATATATATATATACTATATATATATTAAATGTTATAAAAAGAGAGGAATGATAAAGTCTAAAAGAGTAAAAAAAGAACTTTATTGGTAAATGTGTTCTTTTTTTTTGGATTCAAGATATGATATATCCTAAATTAGAAATTGATAAATCATGTTAAGGGTTTTTTAAGTAATCAGTAAATAAAAATAGGGAAGTAAGGGGTCATGTAGATAGTTAGAGCAACCTTCTATATTATTTTATTTAAAAAATTACAATCTTTATGTGAATGGTAGTGTTAATAATTATTCAAGCTAAACCCTTTTATTATTATTATTATCTAATTCGTTATCGAAGTAACACTTTTTTTTTTATTACGAAACAAAACCAATCCCTTTTTTCTCCTTACCCTTTTTTTTATTTTTATTTTTATATTTTTATTTTTATAGTAGTTTATTAAACTTTATGGTTTTAACACCTTTTTATTTATTTATTTATTCAGAGATCACTTGTACTCTCTCATACACCCACACTGATTGCCCCAAAAATTAAAAATAAGTAGTTTCTACTTCATTAAAAAAAATTGCGGAGAGATATATGATCAATGAAATCGAAATATGATCTTATATTTCATAATATGTAAAAAAATAAAATAAGATAATAAACAATTAATATTTATTTGGTAACACATGACTTGTATATCCGCGCCAAACATATTTCCATTCCCATGGATTAACTTTTTTTTTGTCTAACACAATAACTCACAGGGTTCTCTTTCCCTTAAAATTATATAATAGAATTTCCATTCATTATTTATTTATATTTTATTATTATTTATTATTATTTAATATTATTATTTTAATCCATTTTTTATGAAGTAAAAAAAAAAAAAGGGAAATGAAATAAAATGAAATGAAATGAAATAATGAAGAAATGAAAATAGAAATAAAATTTTCGATAAGCATATGCTAATTATTAAAAAATAACCCAAAGACCCAAAAAAAAAAAGATGAAGGTTTTGTTTCCGCACCACATTTTTCTCTCTATCACACACACTCTCACTTTTTTTCTACTTTTTTTTTTAAAAAAAAATAATATCAATGCATAACAGTTAGAAAAAAAATCTTCATCTTATATTACCATTTATTAAATATTAATAAAATTAAATTAACCTTAATCGTTTGATTTTACATCTTCCAATCAATCCCTTTTTAGATTCGGGCCGATTTTTTTTTGTTTCTTTTTTTTTGCTTTTTTTATTTTTATAACTTTAAGTTTATAAAATATAAAGCTTTCTGTTCGAAAATATAAAAAATAAAATTATGAATGAGAATAAATAAATAAATAAATCAATCATCAATTGATTAACTTATTTATTAGTTTAAATAGACTACATAAATATATAATTTATGTATTTTAAAAATAATATCGTATTTAGTATAAAAATAGAAAAATTAAATATATATGTATATAAATGGATAAAAAAACGTGGAATAAAAGCTTGATTTTGATCTCATTGTTAATTCTTTTTAATCCTAGTTTATTGTACGCGCACTTACGGGTAGGAGAAAGAGAACTTGATGATGAATCATTTACTTGTGTAACCACACTCCATTTCTTTTGATGGATACCAATTAAAAAAAAAATCTTGAAAAAAAAAATTGAAACTTAAAAAAAAAGAGCATTTCTTTTTTTTATTATTAGAGTTATGTTTATATAAATGGTTTTTTTATTGATTATTATTTTTTCATAGATCAAAATAAGTCGTAATAATAAAGGAAAGTAGGGTATATAATATAAATAAATAAATAAATAATAAACATAGATATATATATATATATATTTAAGTCATCATAGTATGTCTATAAGATTTTTTTGGATAACGAGGTCTTTTTTTAATAAAATCTCTTTCCAAATGGCTAAGATGATGTTTTCCATTGCAACAATCACGTAAATCTTCTAATCTTTCATCATCATCATCGTATTCATCCTCATCATGATGATGATGATGATGATGATGAGTATGACCAGTTGCCAAGTCATTTAAAGTGTACCTTTTATGGCTTGTTGTACTATTATTAAATAAACCACTAAGTATACTTGCTCTAGACCTTCTTGAAGAAATGGAAGGGTGGCTGGGCTTAATCATTCTTATAGACCCATTTACATCAGGTTGACGTGATAATACATATGACAATGACTATTATAAAAAAGTAAAAATAAAAATTAAAGTTAATATGTCAACTATATATATATATAATATTTATAAATTACCTCAACCCAAGTTTTATGTGTATCCATATCAGGTGCAGTTAATCTCATATCACCTTCTGAGGTAGATACATTAATACTAACTTTAGGTAAATCAATTTGGTTATGATTTGGTACTACAGTCATATCTTCAATATAAGCTGTCATAAATTATTAAAAAAAAAGATAAGGTGAGATTATATAATATGTATATAGATATGTATATCTTTTAAAATATTATTATCATTATTACCACTCTTTGTTTTTATATCTTTATTAGAAGTTCCAGGGGCTTGAGTACTCCAATATAATGTACGAGTATAAGGATGCATCCAAAAGAATCGTTGATGAGAAGGAGCATCATTATAAGAAGATTTTATTAAACGTTTATGTCTAGGATCTTTCCATAACCAATGACCCATCATTGTTTCTGAAATAAGTGATATAGTTGGTTCTACAGATGATGCTAATGTAGGTTGAGAAATAGTATTTAATGAAGAATCACGTTGTTGATTATCTGTTGTTGTTGATAAATCATGATGATGTTGATATAATGAATTTTTAGTAAAATCAGGATCTACTATTATCATTTTATTTTTATCCTTTTTATTATTTATATTAATATTATCATCATTACCATTATTATATGAAAGTCCATATTGACCTGGTGATGTGGATGTAGTTAAAATAGATCCATTATTCTGCATAGGACCTTTGCCTTTATTGTAACCATCAATATAGTGATTTAATGCACCAGTTTTAGCAAGTAAAGACGCAGGTGGAGGTGTCATAGGTCTACTAGGAGCTTCACTAAGAGTGGATGACTTTGTGGTAATAGTTCTGTCTGTAAGTACAGAACGTTTACTATCGCTACTATCTCTTGTTACTGTAACACCATTATTATTTTTAGGTTTTTGTTGATTATTATTATTAGAACTCATATCACAAGTATGACGTTTATTAATGTCATTTTCATTTTCATTTTCATTAATACTTTTGTCTTCCAAGGTAACACCATTAATGAAGCCAGCTTTATCAGTTGGTGAAGTAGGAGTTGGTAATTGATTATCATACTGCTTCCTTTGCTCTTCAAGTGCTTTAGCTACTGCTGCTGCAATCATATCATCTACTTCTTTTTGACTATGAAGTTTTTCATCTTTAGATGGTTCTACATTAGCAAGTAGTTGTTGTTGTTTATTATCAGCACCTTCAGCACTATTTTCGGTAACTTTATCTTCTGTGTCCTTGGTTAAGTTCTTGAGTTCTTCAACTTTATCTTTATTATCAGTAATGTTTTTAGCAACTTCAGCCTTGTCATCATGATGTTTCTTAACAGCAACGCCTGCAGCAATACCACCCAATATACCAGATATACCAGATATTATACTACCAACATTGTTATTATTACTAGGATGATCTTTTGTTGTTACTTCTTCTACTTCAGCTGACTCAGCGGTCATACCGCGATTACCAATAGCTAAAAGTGCATGATGGTCATTTTCTTCATCAAAACTGGTTTGAATACCAATTTCATTAGAAGCAGGTAATATAGATTGTACACCAATATCAAATTGAGAAATCTGTTCGGACTGAGTACTTTGATCTATTAATGATGATACAATGTCATATTGTGTTGTTGTATCACATGCTTTCACAAGATCATTTCGTGTTACTTGAGCCATTTGATTAATACCAACAGTTGGTGTGGTTTGAGTGAATACTTCTACAGGTGTAAAGGTGGTACTTTGAATCTCTTTATCTACAGATTCAGGAACTGGTAAAGGATCAGTTTGAATTTCCATTTCTGATTTTTCTACAGGTAAAGAGACAACCACATCTTCTGTTTGAATGTCCATATGAGTAGATTCTTTTGGTAATGAGACAACAACTTCATCGGTTTGAATATCCATTTCTTTCACATCATAAGGATCAGTTTGTAATTCTATATCAATGGATTCTTTAGGTAAAGTGACAACGACATCTTCTGTTTGCATATCAATGTGGTTGATTTCTTTAGGTAAAGATACAACAACATCTTCTGTTTGTACGTCCACTTCCTTGACATCGGAAGGATCAGTTTGTAATAATACATCAGCATATTCTTTTGGTAATGAGACAACAACATCATCAGTTTGAATATCAATTTCTCTCACATTAGAAACATCAGTTTGCAATTCTACATCTACAGATTCTTTAGGTGAAGAGACGACTACATCATCTGTTTGTAAATTCATTTCTACTGATTCCTTTGGTAAAGAGACAACGACTTCATCAGTTTGTAATTCCGTATCTATATAATCTTTAGGTAAAGAGACGACTACATCATCTGTTTGTAAATTCATATCAACAGATTCTTTTGGTAAAGTGACAACCACTTCTTCAGTTTGCATAGGAGAATCTTTCATAGTACCAGGTAAAAGTACAACAACATTATCAGTTTGAGTATTCATATCTACACCACGACGGTCAAGAGCTTGAGTAATTTTATCCATAAAACTATTACCAGCTTCTGTAAACCCAGCGGCCTTTAATAATTCTTGTAAATCTGCATTATTGTCTGCATCATTATCACCTGATCCATTTTCATTATTTTTAGCCTTACGGAAGGCGTCAGCAAGTGATAATTCATCCCCTATAGAACGATTAACTTTAGCATGTTCTGATGAAGTAGATTTGGATGGTTCAATATCGGGCTGTTGTTTTGATAACTGTTTAGAAAGTTCCATAGATAAAGACATTGGTCCAGCAGTTGATGTAGTTGATGTTGCTGTAGTCGAAGGTTTATTACTAAATCCACTAAGACTACTGAGAATACTTCCCTTTGGAGGTGAATTATTATTGGAAGAATTAGATTGTTGACTTCTGGATAATTCCATAGATAGTGATGTAAAACCACCAGGTAATGGTTGTTGTTTTTCTCTATTATTATGTATTTCCATATCTTCATCTTCTTCGCTGTCATCTCCGCTGTCATCTTCACTATCTTCTTCTTCACTGTCGTCTTCGCTGTCATCTTCATCGTCATCTTCAGATATATAAGAGGAAGCATCAGAAGATTGAATATTTTCGTCATCATCATCAATATCATCAAAAGTGACTTGAGTTTTACGGCGTTTATTGATAGCTCTTTGTAATTGTGAATGATCGGTTGCTGTATTTTGAATATCTTTAAGTTGATTACTACGACTTGCACCACTTAAACCAGTAGATATACGAGCACGTGACCTTCTTCTTGCACGTCTAGGACGCCTTGAACCAGTAGAGGTAGAATGATCAGGATGGGCTGAGGAAGAATTAGAAGGTGTTAAACCATGATGATTTGAAGAATTATTATTAGTAGTAGCATCTTCCCACATTCTTGGATCATTTTGATATTGTTCAATGGTTTCTTGAGATTCTAATAATAATTTTCTTAAATCCATTTTTTCCTTTTTTTCATTATGTAAATTGGATCTTAAAGTGGAGATCATACGATGTGCATGACTTAAAGAAGTTTTAAGTGTTTCTACTTCTAAAGCTTGTTGTCGAGCACTTGCAGTCATTGAAGAAGAGGATGGGCTAAGTGTGACAGATTTATTAGAAGTATCATTATTATTGGCATTTTCATCAAAAGCATCACCATTTTTAGAAAGATTGTTATCGTTAGCTGAACCTTTTTGATTAGAAAGATTACCATTACTATTCATTTCTGATAAATCTTGATGACTTTTTTTAGCAATACGAGTTTGAGCTTTAGCAATAGCTAATTCAGAAGATAAAAGTTCCATTTGTTTTGTTTGTTCTGCTTTTTCTCGTTGCATGGTTGCCATATGTCGTCTAACAGTTGCCATATCTTGTTCATGTCGCGTTTTTAATGTTTCAATAGCTGTTGTTAATTTATCTTCCCGAGCTCTCACTTGTTCTAATTCACTAGTAACATCTGCTAATTGTTTATGAAGTTTATTTTGTTCTGTATTAGCTTTACTAAGATGTTGCTGTAACTCTGTTACTGTCATTGTTAATTCTTGTTTTGCTAATTCTAAATTCCATGTTTCTTCTTTAAGTTGTTCTATATATGTAGTATAATAATAAAATGAAATAAAAGTAAATATAAATAAATAAATAGATAAATTAAAAAAAAAAAAAAAGATGAGTATCATCACATGTTAGGGAATAAATATCAATATAAATATATATTTAACTAATTTTTAATGGATGCATATTTATTTATTTACCTTCAGCTTCATCCTTTTGACGTAATAATTTTGTTAAAGCTTCCGCAGCACGTTCTAAATCTGCTTTTTGTATTTGTAAAGTTCTAAGTTGTTCTTCCTTTTCTTGTAATAAAGTTTGCATTTTACGTACTTCTAACAATAAACCTTGACCAATTTCAGTAGCAAATTCAATATCTGTATTTCTACGATCATTATTAGGAACTTTTGATCTTCTTTTTGTTGGAGTTGAACCAGCTGGTGGTGGAGGTAATGGTAAAAGTGAAGAGCTAGATGATTCTTGCATTGACGAACTTGATGGACTAGGTAAAGGATTTAAAGCATTAGATCTTTGATTTAATAACTAATATAATAATAAAATGAACCCCCCCCAAAAAGGAGAATTAAAAAAAAGTTTAGTTTTATTATATTTTAGGGGAAAAGAATGTTTTGATTTACATATATATATATATATATAATGATTATTATTGTGATCATTTACTTTTTCTTTTCTACTAACACCAGGTACTAAAGAACTACGATAAGTATTCAAGTCTCGTTCCAAAAATCTTAATTTTTCTAAAGTTTCAGGTGCTAATTGATCTTGGTCGCTACTACTATTAGAAGTACCGGTACTTGTAATACTACCAGTAGAAGTTGACATAGAAGGTTGTTGTTGTGGAGAGGTATAAAAAGAAGAGGATGCACCAATGTTTGATGGTAACATATTTGATGATGGTGATGATGATCTTTGTTGTTTAGTATCATTTAATTGTTGTATTTTATCTTTAATTTGTCGTATTTGTCTAGTCAACACGTTTTTTTCAATTCCGCCACTACATTCCTGCAGTTGTTTTTCCTTTTCAGCTAATTGATGTTCCAATTCCACGAGCTTTGTTGAAGGTACGGTTATTGTTGTTGGTGTGTTAGTCCGAACGGTGGTTGAACTAGAAGGTGTTGGTAATACAACATTAGATGAACTATCACGAGATGCTAAAGGTAATGAAGTTGATGTTTTTGGTGATGAGGTGGACATATTATATATAAATTAATGTATATAAATATATTAATAATAATAAATGGTTATATATGAAAGAAATATGGTATTATTATTTTTTTTGTTGTTTTGTGTGTTTTATATATAGATAAAATGAAATGAAGTAATAAAATAAAGATATAAATTAATATTAAATGAAAGGAGTGTATCAATGATTATGAATAAATAAGATGAAAGTAAAAAAAAATTTTCACACACACACTACAAAAAAAAAAGATTATATGTATATTTAGAAAAAAGAAATGATTAAATGAGATATAAGAAAACACATATAATCAACTTGTACCCCACACACAAGTTGAATAATGGTGTTTAATTATGAATTATAATGATAAATTAATATCAAAAAGAAAAAAGGAGGAAAAAGAGAAAAAAGAGAAAAAAGAGAAAAAAGAGAAAAAGAAAAAGAAAAAGAAAAAGAAAAAGAAAAGAAAAAAAAGAGAAAAAAGAAAAAGGTAATATAAATAAAAGATGAATAATAATAATAGAAAATAGAAATATGAACAATATAAATTTAGAGCACCAAAATTTCCCCTTGAAATTTTATAGCGGCATTTTAAAATAGTATATAATTTTTACACTTGTATTACACTTTGATTCTAATTTATTACTATAACACATGTTCATATATATTTTTAAAACTTCGCTATATAAATATATAAAAAGATAGTCAAAAAGTTTATTAACTATTTATTCCTGGTTATTAAACAAAAAAAAAGAAGATGTTTTTCTTATATCTAATTCCCCTTTCTAAACAAAACATTATTTATTATTTCAATTTAAATAAACAACAATTTAAGATACATAAAACATGTCAGAGCGGAGTAGTGTGCATAGAAAACAACTATGAAGGATGTAATGATATTTGATATATTATTAGTAGGAGTATCAGTTTTTTATGATCATTATTATTTTCGTCAAGGAATTCTCCTTTTTTTCTTAAATATATATATAAGTCATAAGAAAAAATATTAGATGATTTTCTTTCTTTCTTTTTGTTTTACATAAAATAGAAAAAATCACAACACTTTTTTTATTATTATTTTACTGTTTTAAAAAATATTGAAGAGTTTGATAAAATCTATTTAAACCTAATTGAACAAGATGCCATTCTAAAGTAAAAGTAAGTCTAAAATATCCAGGCTCTAGTGTATGAAAGGCATAACCAGGCATAATGTATACTTTTTTTTCTAATGCTAGTTCCCAGATATCTCTTTCTAATTTAAATGTTATTTCCTTTTGGTGTTTCTGAAATAAACACCTAGTATCTGCAATAATAAATAATCCCGCATCACAAGGTATAAAATCAATACCTAATTGTTTCATATATTCCGTAGTTTGTCCATAAATTAATTTTAATCGTTGCTTATTGGTTTCAATAAATGTATCTATCCATTTAGTATCTTTTAAAAGGTTGCATAATAATTTATCTTCCACTGATGACATATATCCAAACATTCTATACAAATATATATAGTAATGATTAAAAAAAACTAAAGTATTATTTTTCTTAATTAATATATAAATATACTTTACGATGTTAACTTAATATTGGCTATTGCTGATTCATTATATTGACTTATAACAAATCCAACTCTTAATCCATTGACAGAAAAATCTTTTGACATGCCATAAACAATATGAACAAATTGAGGATCAATGTAGTTTTCAAGATCTTTGATACTAAGGGCTGATATAAATGGATCTGATTGGTCGGTTCCAAGGTAACTGAATGTGGATAATCCATATACTTCATCAAATATAACATGTAATTCATTTTTAGATGCAAATTTTAATATATTTTTTAAGTCTTCCATGGAATAGCAGCTAGTTATATATATATATATATAGATAAATTAATAATAATTTATCATATTATTTTTTTTATTTTTATTTTTCATTTTTACCTTCCTTGGGGATTTCTAGGATTAGTAACTAATAATACTTTGGCTTTATGATGTATTTCATGCTTAGATGACCACTCTTTTTCTAGTAAATCCATATCAATTCCTGCATCAAGTGTCGGATGAGGATATAAAGGAACTAAATCAACACCAGTACCAACACATACGTCTAAATCAAAATTGCCATAGTAAGGTGCTAAAACTATAACACTATCACCTGGGTCTGTAAATGTATGAATAAATTGCCATACTGAAGCACCTGCTCCCTATTTCATTATCATATTAAAATAGGTTATACACACGTACATATATATATATATATATATATACATAAATATTATTCATTTACAGGTACAATTATACAGTGATTAAAATCTAGAATATTTGCAGGTTTAAAATGTCGGTTCATAAGCTCCGCTACTAATTTTCTTAAACAGCGCGATCCGTGAGGATCTCCATAATCAATCAACTAATTATTATTATTATTATTAACACGGTTAATAAATAAAGAAAAGACAAATATTGTATCATATGCTCCTATTCTTATTTACCGATGAATTAAATTCCAAGCATTGCCTAATCTAAGGAAGAAAAAAAAACAAAAAAAAAAACCAGTTACTAAATCTTTTTTTTTTTCTACTATTAAAAATGCTAATACTCTACTGATCTTTTTATTACTTTATCTACTAATTCTTGTCGCATTAAATCACTATGTGCTAAACCCATATTAATAACACCATCAGGATTATTAGTTGGATGATATAACAAAGGTATAGCTTTTATTAATAGTTCACGTAGAGGAACAGGTGTTGATAAATTTTGATATGCTCTATTTGAAAGCTTTCCCTTTTGGATATTCATTATGAAAAGATAAGAAAAAAGCAAAATATGGTTCAGTGCCCTATTTTTTTTTTTTTTTTCATATAAAAACCGGACTTTAAATTATTTTGGATTCAAAATAACCATTGCATCGAAAGTATATAAAAAAAAAATACTGATTATTTTTATAAATAAATAAATAAACAACAATAACAATAACAAGTATTATGAAATAAATTATAATGAAATAATGTTTACCATAAATATTATATTAAAACTAATATATGAAAAAAAAGATATTAAATTTGAAAGTGTATTTATAATAATATTAGTTTCATATTTTACATTAAATATATTATATGTAAAAATATAATTTAAAGATAAAAAATAGTTGCATTAATATATATTTTTACATAAATAAAGAAGTGGAAACTGACTATTAAGTTTGTGCTATTTTAAATTGCATGAATACTATTTTCCAGTATCATTTGAAAAAAAGAGCAAATCAATATATAAATAATAAAATAAGATATTAAAGTGATTAATCATTTAAGTAACTCTTTTTCACTTTCTTCCTCTAAATACTTTTAAGCTTTTATTTATTATTCTTATTAAGTTTCAGTTACCAAACATAAAAAAACAATATCTATGATCTTCGTCTGAGGGATCAGAGCTTTGTTTATATATTCAATTTATACTTTTATTTTATTTCTAAGATATTAATAAGGGAACATTTTAAGAGGTGATCAACTGGTTTAAATCAGTTATTCATTATATTAGAAAAGTAATAAACAGTAGTATCACAATTAGCAATAGATTGAGATAAATACCATTAAAAAAAATGTGGATGATTTTTTTTATTAAGATTAAAACTATAAATATGTGATTATATGTATATATAAAGAAAAAGATCGATTTTTTTGCTATTATGTTCATTATAATCATTAAGAATAAAGAATTCTGTTTTATTTTTGACACACATTAGATAGTATTTAATTTTAATAGTATAACCCATTTTGGGAATATTGAAACCTCAACACCGATTTTTATTTTATACCCAGCCTTTTTTTTCTCTCTCTCTTTTTTTGTTCCAACTTTTTGCTTTAAAAAAGGTTAGAAAGGAAGAATATATTATTTATCATGAATCCTATGGATATAAGCGAAGATACTTCATCTAGTTTACCAATAGTATCTTCTATAGAAAGTAATTCTGGTCTTTCCATATCAATGTAATTACTATGTTTTTATTTTCAAGGGAAAAAAATAAATAAAGGCATACCAATTAACGCGAAAAACAATAAAACTGAAATACATATAAACCCACTGATTGGTCATTCTTTTTTATTATTAAATAGTCATCCACTTGTTTTATTAAATATATCAGATCATTATACACGATCAAAATTACAAGATCCTACTATAAGTAAAAAAAAAAAACACTACTACTATTAATAATACTAATAATAGGTTCAAAAACGAAAAAAAGAAAAACAAAAACATATAAACGTAATAAAAATAACAATAATAAACTATTTATAGATGGTATATATGGTGCCATACTTGCTCAGCAATCAGGACGTGATATAGATATAATTAATTCTTTTGAATTACCTTTTGATGAAACAGAAAAAACTATTGACGAAAACTATCTGACAACTAAATTAGAACAACGTAATACACATATATGCATACATATATAAAAAGAAAAATAAAGAAAATAAAGAAAAATAAGGAAAATAAAGGAAAATAAAGGAAATAAAAAGAAGAGGAAACAAAAAAAAGAATGAAAATAAAAAGATCATACAATAATAATGACGATTTTTCATTTATTTATTTGGACAATATGATTTATTTTATTAGTTAGGCAAGTTTTTCCTCATTTAGATTTTATGGGATGGTATACTATTGGCACTGCACCTACAGAATTAGATTTAAAAATTCATGATCAGGTATATATATGTGATATATTGATAGAGTGGTAAAACAAAAAGAAGAAAAGAATATAAACGAGAAAAGGAAAAACAAAAATAATTGCCTTAGACTTTTGATTGGAGCAATATCTTTGATGCATAAAATAAAGATATAATAATTTTTTAATCAATGTTGCTTTTATTTATTTACCCTCTATGTATATAAAAAGTTATTAAATAGAAATGAATCAAGTTTATTTTTACAATTGGACCCACATGCATTATCAGGGAATGAACGCCATAGTTTACCAATCGGCATGTACGAATCCATATATGATACTCATCACGATATCCCTCGTTTAGTATTTGTCAAAACTTCTTATAAAATAGAAACCATTGAAGCCGAAAGAATCGCAGTAGATCATGTGGCAAAGCCTGATATATCTAGTACTCAATCTAGTCTGGGTAGCTCATGTAATGATAATAATAATAATATATATAAGATTAATGATATATATGTCATGTGCCTTTTTTTTTTCCTATCATTATTAAAAAAAAGCATTACATATATAGACGTCCTCATACATATATATGTATCTATCATCATTCTAACAATATGATTTTTTTATTTATTTTTGGATTAAAAAGTGGTATCATATTTAACCACTCAAAAAAATGCAGCTATCATGCTACATGCAAGACTCCAATTTTTATTACAATATTTACAAGATACTAAAAATGGAGTCATACCAATGGATCATGATATTATTAGACAAATTTCAAGTGTTTGTTTAAGATCACCTGTTACTGATCAAATTGCTTTTAATGATCAATATTCTCGGGTAATATATATAATATTGATTATCTTTTTTATTATTATTATATATGTATATATAATAATAATAATAATAATAATAATAATAATAATGAATATTATATGTTATTTATTATTTATTTAATTAATAGGAATATGATGATGTGTTATTAGTTGGATATTTAGCAAGTATTACAAAAGGAATTAATACAATAAATGACTTAGTAGATAAATTTAATTTAGTACATGGTATAACTAACTTACCAAAATCTCAACAAGGCACATCTAACAATTCCTCAACTCCAACCAATCGGAAAGGAAGGGTAAGATGCAATTTATTAAAAAAAAAAAAAAGAAAATCAAATTGACTGATTTGCTATTTTTATACTTTTCTGGAATTCACGTTATAAATAGCGCTCGCATGCTGATAGGTTAAAGTAAAATATTGAAGAAAAAAAAAAAATGCAGATAATTTCTTTTTTTGGTATAACATTATTGCCTTTCTCTCTTTACTCTCTCATTTTTTATATATATTAAACAATAAAATGGCAAAGTTAGTATTATATTTTAAAATTATATAGAAGTGCATTTATTATTGTATACAATATGATATGATAATTAAAAAAGAAAGAAAAAAAAGGAAAAATAACAAGGGTGGCGGAGAGGGAATAAAAAAAAATAAAGTTATCTTGCGAAGGGAATCAAAAAATTATTAAAATAGTACGTGTAAGGAAAAAAAGGGTATAAATATAAGGGAAAAAAAAAAATTGTTATCTACAGGTATAATAGTAAATATAAAAATAAAAAAAGGTAATGAGATATATCATTAAATAATAACAATAAAAAAAGTCTATGACTAATATATATATATATATGTCATCTAATCTTGAGATAAAACACTTGATACAGAAAGAACCATGACTATAAAACCCCAGAAGAATAAAACAACAGCAGCAATGTCTAAGAAAAGATTTGGTTTACCAATATAATCAGGATTAAGTTCAACATCAGATAAAGTATCATCAATACCACCATTTACTGTAGAAGCATCTTCTTCATCAAATAATGGAGTACGAGAGGAAGAAGCAACAGAAGCAGTATCCCAAATAAAATTAGTACTGCTATTATTATTATTATAATAAAGTTTATCTTCAACAATGCCGTTATTACTGTTGTTATTAATAATATAATGATTATAAAGGGTAGAAGCTTTAGTTAAAGTAGTTTCCATAGAAGAAGCAGAATTACGTCTAAAGAGATGTTGTTTTGTAGTCACTAAATAAGCAGCAGAAGGTAAAATGAAAGCCAAAGTAGTAGCAGAAATACCACCCACTAAACCATAGACTTTACCTAAAGATCTTACTGAAACACCAGCAAATAAAAGGACAAAGAATAAGACATAAGTAACAATCAAATGTTGCCATTTATTAGGTTGTTTATCATTGGTTTCAAATCCAAGCACCTTTTGAACGGCTTCTCTTGTAGGATAAAAGCCCAATGGGATAGTTAAAACCATGGTACAACCAAGAATAAAACGACCAATATTAATAATGAAATCATCGGTATGGAAATTCATGAATAAATTAGGTTGAACATTTTCACCAAAACAGAAAAAGCCCAAAAATGCAAAAATCATAGAAATAATCCA
The DNA here is from genome assembly GCA_037043795.1 of Cunninghamella bertholletiae. Taxonomy (NCBI): domain Eukaryota; kingdom Fungi; phylum Mucoromycota; class Mucoromycetes; order Mucorales; family Cunninghamellaceae; genus Cunninghamella; species Cunninghamella bertholletiae. The sequence goes on from JAZGVP010000001.1 coordinate 5,492,166, forward strand.
ACTCATGGAAGTAGAGATAGTGGTTGTTTGACCCCAACTACGTGATGATTGATCTTCTAAAGTTAAAAAGTTATTAAATGCAACTTGAGAACAGGTGAAAGCAAAGGCAAACACACCTAATGCTCCAAAGACATCATTACCAACCCATGTGACGGGGATGGGATCTTCAGGAATATAAGCAGGTGCTCGAATAACGATTGTACCTAATACAATGGGGAAAAGTAATACTGATAAAATCGACCATCTAGCTAAAGATCCAATAGATCGGTTTAAATTTAATGGTAAAATCTATATTTATAATAAATATAAACAAATAAATAAAATAAATAAAAAATTTAAATTTAGTAAATATAAATAAATAAAGATCATCAATATGTATTTTTTTTTTAAGTATATTTGTTTACACAACAAACGGCAATTACAACAACTACAAGAGTTCTAGTAGAGATCATTTCAAATTGAGGTAAATATGGTTCTAATAAAATTGGTACACTATCGCCCAATACTATATTAAAAATAAAAAAATGAATTTCATAATTAGTATTATTTTATAATAACTTATAAGGAGGAAGAAGAAATAAGAAAAGAAGAAAAAAAAAAGGGAGGTGGCAATAAAAAAAATAAACTTACAAATGAAATAACTAATACAAGCACCACCAGCTTGAATAATGATCATGGTATTTAAAAAATGATAACCAAATCTACCTAATAAATATTCAACCATAGGAGCAAATTTATAAATACCAACTGTTTGACCAGCTAAAACAATCATATAAAGACCTAATTGAGATAATGCAGCAACAAAGATGGATATAATAATACCGAGGAAAAAACCTGAATGAGCTATAGCAAAAGGTAATCCAATTACACCAGCTCCAATAGTTGCATTTACAAGATTAAAAGCTACTTCGATTTTACTTCTCGTTCCATATCCTGGTCGATCGGTTTGTAATAATTCTCTTTCTGTTTTTGTAAGATGATGAATTTTTTGTGTTGCTGGTATAGGTGGTGATGTGGGTGGGGATGATGAATTTATAGATCCGTAAAACTTCATTTAATTAAAAAAAAAAAGTTGAAAAGTTGTATTATATGTGAGTGATAATCTAGTGTTAATAATAATAATAATAGAAAAAAAAAAGAATGAAAATGAAAAATGAAAAATATTAAAATAATATATATAATCAATCAAAATATAATAATAATAATTATAATAAAAGTATCACAAAAAAATTAAATAAGTATTAAAAAAGATAAAAGAAGAAAGAAAAGAAGAAGAAAAAAAAAGGAAAAAACATTGAAATGTTTAAATCTTTATATAGAAATCAGATGCGGAGATTTAAAAAAATTGCGTGAGCTTCAAGCAAATTAAGGGGATGAAAAAAAAATGCAAAATGAGATTGAAATGACAATTTGAAAGATTCCGCTTTTATTACTAAATCATGTGAGCAATATAGTAAACGTTCTGTCTTCCCCACTTATCTATTTTAGAATATGAATTAGGTAAAAAGAAAAAAAGAAAAAAAATAATCTAAATGATAAAAAAAGCAATTTTCTTTATATAGATTTAAAAGAAAGTTAAAATATAAATTTATTTATTTATTACGTGTATTTATCATTAAACTCATAATTAAATTTATATATGTGGTAAAAAGGTAAGTATAAAGAAAAGGAAAAAAAAAAATAGGAGAAACTCGTATAATTTATATATATTATTAGTTGATATATAATTTAGTTATATGGGTTTCTTTTTTTCTTTTTTTTTTTTTTTAATAAAAAAATCCCCGTATATATTATATATATTAACAAAAAATATATACATATAATATATATACGTAGAGTCATTATGTGCGTACAAGGAAAGAGCCAATCATGTTAAAGTAAAGTCAGACTTGATAAACCAAGAATGGTAAAAAAAGGAACAATAAGTTAGAAGGGATTCCCTTTTTAGTCAACCCTCATTCTCATTTGAATACGCTTAGGATTCATTTATTACCCACCACCACTATAAAAATAAATAAATACTGAATTTGACCCTGAAATATAAGTATTATCGCTTATCTTTCTATATTACCGAATTGATAGAGACTTATAAATAGTTTTATATAAAATGGCATAATATTAATAAAAAAATATAATACATATATTTGTTATCTTTATTTTATTCTAAAACAAGGGAGATAAATGAAATGAAACACACAATTGACGTAATCTAACTCTTTAGATTACATGGAATGATGATAAAAAAAAATATAATAAAATAAAAATAAAAATATGAAGTTCCCAACAAGTATCCCGATTCTCATCTTTCTTGCTTTCTGTTTTTTTTTTTTTTTTTTTTTTTTTTTTTACCTTTTGATAACAAAATTTTCTCCTAAAATATAAATAAATAAGTAAACAAATAAATAAGTAAAACAATGTAATAATGAAAATCAATTGATTTTATTTCACCATATATATGTATTAACATATTTTAATATATGTATTATCTTTATTATTATTAATCGAAAATTTACAATTATACATGCTTATTCTTTAAAAGTTGATTTCTTTTTAAAAAGAAGTAATATCGCAAATCTTATAGTCACGTTTATAATATCAAAGGAGCCGACGGTTTTCCTTTTCTTATTTTTTTTTTCCTCACCTCTCCTTTCTATATTGTGACGGTAACCAATTATTGGGGTTTATTCAAATTACACTGCAGAATCTATTTAAAAAAGAAATTATTGTTGATATATATATATATATATATTATATCTTATTGAATATTGTAAATGGGCTAATGATTTTATTTATAGTGTAAAATAAAATATATATCATTAAATATATTTGATTATTTACTTTTCATTTGAAAAGTTTTTATTTTATATTTTTTTAGCATCAACTAACTAAAAGAGCATGATCAAGCACAAATCAAAAACCAATATATAAATATAAAAATGGAATGACCCAATGGCGTCAATATTCGGCTCTTGAAAAAAAAATTCTTATATGGTTTTGCATAGTTATTTTTTGTTTAGAATGTAGAATTTTATTATGTATTTCTAGTCAATTAAAACAAAATCTAAATTATAATGAATTTATAATGAATTTATAATGAATTTATAATGAATTTATAATGAATTTATATAGTTCTTAATTAATCATATTCTATTTATATAAGAAATGAATAAAAAGAAAAGAGAGTTTTATTTAAACCCAGTTTTTGATTTTCATTTTCTTTATATCGGGTTGCATAATTATATATATATATATATATATCTGAAATCATTTAATATAATCATTCTTTAAGTGTGCGCGTACCAATAATTTTTTTATAAATTCTTTTAATTAAAATAAATGTTTATGTATGGAAAAGAAATCTATGATATTGTATATTTCATATTTCTTAAAACAACCCAGTCAATGATGAAAAATATTGATATGATTTTGTTCATATAAAAAAAATTATTAATTATGGTAAATTACAAAATATAGACAACTGTACTGGTTGATTATTATAACAAATTAATGATGAGTACAAAGAAAAAAGTAGATGTTATTAGATCCATATAAATATTAATAATAATAATAATACTAATATATATAAGTCAATCTCTAATATTAATTTTTTTTTTCTTATTACTTTTTTTTTTTTTCTTTCTTCGTTTATTAGATTTATAATAAAAAATAAAATTGATGATTTAAAAAATTTTTATTCTTTGAAAAAAGTATATAAATAAATATATATTTAAAGCATACACATCAATATCTGATTTAAAAAGGCACAACGTTTACTAAGGTAATTTTGGATATAGTGAATCACATGTAAATACATATATATATATATATATATTATTGCACCAAGGTATATTTCATTTTATTTCATTTTAAACTTGGTCATCTTTATGTTATTTTAAATTTATTAAAGGGTGATAATATCAAAGTGAAAATACTCTTTTTAGATACTGATATTAAAGAAAGGAAATTTAATATATAAGACTTGGAAATTTATTGGCGGTAATATACATATTTACATCTCAATATTACAGTAATTTCATCTGAATAAGAATAAGAGAAGAGGCTCAGCAAATAAATATTTGTAGAATACATTTTAATGATAGTTTTACCTGTACACATTTGCTATTATCTTTATTTTGTGATTTGGTGATAACAATATTATGTATCCAAAGAATTTATAAGATCTTATGGATATTAAATACTATCATGCGATAGTTTAGATTGGTTATTTTTAAATTTCTACTTGCCTTAAATGTAAAAAGTAAAATATAAATGTGAAAATACTTTTTATATCTTTTAACATTACATATATTTATTTAAGCTTTTAATATCTTTTATTTAATAATAAAAGTTTGATTACTTGATTTATAAATTTGTTAAAACTCGATTAAAATATTATTTAGTTTAATTTTTTTGTAGAATAAAAAAAAATAATGTAATTCTTTTAAATATATATATATATATATCAAAAAAGATAGTGAAAATAATTAATATTATACAGTATGAATGATAGTGTATTCTTAAGTATATACGTATTTATTTCAAAAAATATAAATAAAAAGCAATGTAAATAACAATTTTCATTTTTATTAATTAATTTAATCAATTTCTTCCTTTTCAGTTATTTTAGATCAATAACATCATATGCAATTATATTTTTGAAGGTAAAAAAAAAATAAGCTTTAAAGAATTTAAATGTAGGTCTATTATGACATAATATGAACTTTAATTTTTAAATCACCGTACGTAATTTTTTTTTTTTTATGAAGCAGTCTTTCCACTTTTTTCTTCTCATTGTTTTCTCTCACCCTTTTCCTCTTTTTTTATATATTTGTACTTAAAGAAAAAAAGACACTCTTTTTTTTTCTCTCTTTCTTTCTCTCTCCCTCTTTATTATTATTAGCCATAATATTAATAAGAAGAAATAATATTAGAAAGAAAAGAACTATATCCTAAAAAGTTTTTTTCTTCTTCTATTCTTATTTTTCTTTTATATACTTATATGAAAAAAAACTGGTATCTTTTTGCCTCTTTTTTTTCTTAATAATATATATATATATTATATATATATATATATTTGTAACTTAAATCTCACCCTTCTCTCATTTTTATATATTCCTATTTAATTATTAATCATACAATAATTTATATATCATCTACTTTTTTTAATAACTATTTAAGACTTATTAATTGTATCATCTTATATATATCTTTATAATATTTATTTATTACTATTTAAATTCCCCTACTCTCCTTTTTATTATTACTTTTTTGTATATTATTATTAATACTACTACTATTTTTATTATCAAGTCTTGTTTTTTTAAAAAAAAACAAACAAAAACAAAGGAAACATAACAAACAATCAAGAAGACACCTTCTTTTATTTTATTTCTTTTTCTCTCTTTTATATATATATATATACATATATCTTTATCTTCATTTAAAAAAATATAATAACATATATACAATATGTCTTCAGAACGACAAGCACACGTTAGTTTTAGTAATATCAATACATATGATTCAGCTTATGATGAAGATGATAATATTAGGAATGGAAGACGGTCAGGTAGTTTTTCAAGATCTCCAGATATGAATGCAGATTATGATCATTATAATAATAATAACAATACTTATACAACCTCTGGCAATTATACTTCATCTTCAACTGGAATAACTTATGATCGATCAGGTTTAAATGATATCAATGATCAATCTTCATTACCTGATACAGAAAAAGTAGTTGAAGTTTCACCCGATGAAAGATATATTCGTCTTAATACTTTACTTGGTAAAGGTGCTTATAAAGCTGTTTATAAAGCGATTGACCGGGAAGAAGGTTATGAAGTAGCATGGAATTCTGTTCAAGTAAGTTTATTATATATATATTGTAAATATTATACAAAGGGATAAATTATAGTGATTATTGAAAAATGAAAACGAAAAAAAAAAGAAGGAATAAAGAAAAAGAAAAGAATGATTAATCATATATATATATATATATATATATATATATATATTTATATTATTATTTTACAATATGATAGGTAATGAGAACACCAAGTAATAAAGAATTAGATCATGAAATCCAAATTTTAAAATCAGTTAGACATCCAAATATTATTGCGTTACATGACGCATGGTATGAAGAAAATGAATTTGTATTTATCACTGAATTAATGACATCTGGTACACTTAGAGAATATATTCGTAAATTACAACCACTACCTAATCTAAAAATTGTAAAAAGATGGTCAAGACAAATATTAAAAGGATTAATGTATTTACATGATCATCATCCTCCTATCATCCATCGAGACATTAAATGTGATAATATATTTATTAATGGGGCACATGGGGAAGTCAAAATTGGTGATATGGGTACAGCCGAGATGAAGATGGGGAAAAAATATACTTTAATTGGTACACCTGAGTTCATGGCACCTGAAATGTATGAAGAAGAAGGTTATAGTGAAAAAGTAGATATTTATGCCTTTGGTATGTGTCTTTTAGAAATGGCTACTGGTGAATACCCTTATAGTGAATGTAGAAATGCAGCTCAAGTTTATAAAAAGGTATCTGCTGGTGTTAAACCTGCATGTTTATCTAAAGTCACCAATGAAGAAGTATTGAGTGTGATTGAAAATTGTATTGGTCCCGAAGAAGAACGTATGTCTGCACAAGAAATTTTAGAACACTCTTTATTAGCTGTAGAACCTGATGTGGTATTATTGGCTACTGACTTAAATCATGTTCACTTAACGTTACAAGTGGTGTTTAAAGGAATGGATAAATTATCTGTGAAATTTGATTTCACAGTTGGTGCTGATACTGCGGAACAAGTTGTACGTGAAATGATTGAGGAACAAGTGTTACCTGAAAGATATCAGCAGCATATTACAAAGGAAATTAATCGTATTCTTAGAGATATGGATAAAGTAGATGAATCTCAAAATATTAATCTTATTAGTGATCAAAATAATAATAGTAATAGTAATATTTGGCGACGTGAAAATGATATTCGTTCCGAATTAGAAAAGACAAAATTGGAACTAAATAAAGTCACTGAACATACTTTGGAAATGGAAGCTAGATGTGAAGAACTTGAGGCAAAAGCTAAATTAGCAGAATCAAAGTATTTAGAGGCAGTTCGAAGTTTACACGAGCGTCAACAAAAACAACAACAACATTCTTATCATCATCAATCTGAAGATGAATTAGAAAATCATCATACCTCTACTACTACATCTATTTTAGCTCATCCTATTCCTATCATTAGTTCTAATTCTTCTACAACTACTTCTTCACCTCCTTCTAATAATCCTCTTGCTCATTCCTTTGATCCTTCAGAATCTCATTCTTCTTTAGATGAAAAATCTAAAGATTTACATCAAGATGTTTCAGCAGCTCCTTCTAATGCTTTGGTGTCACATATTGTTGATGGTAATTATAATAATAATATTAAAAGAATAAGAAAAAAGAATAATAAATGAATGAATAATGATAAAAAAAGAAGAAAAAGAATATATATATATATATATATATATATATATATATATAAATGTAAGAAAGAGCGTATATAAATGCACATATATATATACATATATATATTCATATAGAATATGGAGATGATACAAACATTGAAGTATTTGTAAGAGATTGTGCTATGGCAGTTCATCGAAGTTTAGATAAAGCCAATGAATGGACGAAAAAGCTTCAAAATCAAGATATCATGACAGTAGGTGATTTACGTGATTTACATGATGAAGATTGGGCTGGTATTGGTTTAACTGTTTTTGCTTTACGTGCATTAAAAAACATGTTGAAAGGAAAACATATACAAGCTGCTCAGTCAGCAAATGCTAATCCAAATAATCCTTCCGCTAATTTTTCTTCCCCTGGTGCTTCTGTTCATTTATCACCTTCACCACCACCACAGTAAAATTTATTCATAAATGTAAAAAAAAAAAAAAAACGTTTTAAAAAAAATATATAATATATAAAATAGAGGAAAAAAATAAGAAATATATACATATAAAAAAAGCTAACGAAAAAAAATTGAAAAATAACAAAAAAAAAACCAAAAAAAAAAAAAAAAAAAAAAAAAAAATGAATAATCCACTTAAAAAAAAAAGAGGAACATATACTATTTTTTTAAGTTATTTATTCTTTCTTTTTAAATATCATTATTATCACATAAAGAATATTTATATTACTCCAACGTTTATGGCACTTTTGTTATTTTTATTTTATAGATTTATTTTTATTATTATATTATGAAACTCCCCCCCCTTTTTATTATTATTATTATTATTTTATTTAAGATGAGCATCCTTTTTTTTTATCATTTTAACTATTATTATTATTATTATTATAATTATTATTAATAATTGGCTCATAAACTTTATTTATGCATCTTATATAAATATTTATATATTTTATACCTTCATTCCACCTTTATTATTTTATTATATCATAACCTATCATATTATATAGTATAGTATATAGTATAGTATATATTTATAATATATACTTTTTCCTCTTTTTTAAAAAAAAGATTGTTTTCCCTTTTTATGAAATAAATAATAATTAGCTATTTATATTATTATTATATAGAATAAGAACTTTTCTGCTTTATATTTTTTACATGAAAAAAAAAATCTAACCAATAATATTTTATTATTTTAAATTCCGATTTTTTTATGTGTTGAAAACGCCCTTTTTTTCTTTTTATTCCTTTATAAATACTATTAATTAGAACAAAGAAAAGCGACACGAATAAAATGGATAATTTACCTAACGAAATCTTATTTAAAATATTTGAAATTTTAACACAAAGAAGCCATTTCATTTGTTCACGAGTATGTAAACGTTGGCATGAGTTAATCGTTCAACCTTCGCTTTATTTAAAAATAGAATTTCAGTCAAAGAATCAGTTTGAAAAGTTTCTTCAAGTTGCAAAAAATGAAACTCTTTATAATAAGCCTATTGGTCATTATGTTCAAGATATACACTTTACAAGTTTATGCATTTGTACCGATGAGAAAATAATTGAATTAATAAATGTACTTCCAAACATTCAATCTATTTCTAACTTGGATAAAAATAGCAATTATCCACCTCATATATCAACCATTGATTCTCTTCCTACACCTCAAGCACTTACTCATTTTTCACGCTTATATACAAAAAATAACAAAAATTGGATGACAATTTTACTAAATAATAACAATAAAAAAAGAATAAAATTACTTGAATTTGAAGTCTATAAAGAAATGACCCACTTTAACTCAAATCAACTCCAACCACCACCTATCCGTTTAGAGCCTTTTGGGAGAGTTAAACGATTACCTGCAAATATAAATAGTTTTATCTCTAGTACATCATATACACCGAAAATAATTATTTTACCTAGATTAATATCTTTGACTCATTTGGAAATTAAATTAGGAAATACTCTTAAGGCAATGACTAGAAGAAACATCTTTATATTTGATGAACATATGTTTGAACATATCCATCAATCATGCCCACGACTTAGATCATTATCATTAATCCATTTTATTATAAATATATCTGATGATTTTGAATCTTTAATCACTAATAATAAAAAGTTTATACCATCTAAAAGGTTAAAGGTGTTATATGTTGCGGGACAATTTTTTGATCGAAGATGTTTTACTTACTTATCAAAGAAATACCCTAAGTTAAGATCATTGAATTTATTCTTAAACTCAGCAACTATTCCAAGAGAAATAAATCAACCTTATAAACTAGCCATATATAATATGTTGACTAGTTTTCGCCAATTAAAATCGTTAAAAATTTTATTGAATGATATAATGGCTGATTTAAGAGAGCCTGTATGGGAACCTGTACCAATTATTAATAACAATATTAATGATAATGATAATGATAATAATAATGATAATAATAATGATAATAATGATGATAATATTAATAACATTGATGATCTTAATGATCTTATACGTGAAGAATATTGGCCAAATGAAGAATTTTTACAATGGATACTTCAGCATCCAAAACAGATAACTGATTTCACTTATAAAAATAATCTTATTGAACAGTTTAATATTGCAACTGAGCACTTTATTGTTCCAACTCCTTTACATACTACACAAGATATTTACTATGACCACATATATAATATAACTCTTCGAAGAGATTTTTTACATCATCTTTCCTATCTACATTTATCAGCAAAATGCATTACAGATGTTTTGTATATTTATCTTGTACAAAATGAAGCCACCATTATATTTTCTTATAATATTAATGAATTAGCCATTGTTGGGAGTCGTTACGAAGAGTTAGATCAATTATATATAACTGACTGGTTGGATACAATGCCTAATTTGATATCACTTCATATACGAAATAGTAAAATAATTTATAATGTCGATGATATAAATGATAACGATAATGATGATGATGATAATAATAATACACGATTACATGAATTGATAATGAAAAGAAAATCACACCAGCAACAGCAAGTAACATATATTATTAAACTTGATTCAATTTATAAATTAAAAAAGCTAATATTGCAAAATTGTGATATTTTTATGAAAAATGGATTAAATCTTTTATTTAATCAATTTAATCAATTGGAAGAGTTAGAACTACTTGATGTTAAGTATACATTCTTGGAACCATATATTGAAGCAACAACTAATTATTTTAGTTTATCTCATTTATATTTGGATGTTTTACAAATTAAATCTCTTCGTTATATACCATGGAACTCAAAAACTCTTACTAAACCTACCATTGTCACGAAATTAATTATTCATGAAACTATACCAAATGAATTATCAGCCATTGATATTGAAAATGCACCTTATTCTTTTGGTCTTGAAGACCATTTTCCTGCCAATTTATATTTGGCTACTAAATATATTGATAAAATTGTATTCAAGTCATATTAAAATTAATCAGTATGCATTTATAGTAATGAAAAAAAAAAAAAAAATACATATACACACAAAAAAAAAAAATGAATGTTCTCAATTATTTTATGATTATATATTTTAACATATTATATATTCTTTCTTTTTTCAAAAAGAGAAATTCACTATACATTACTTATTAGTAACTGATATGATAATTATAAATATGTTTTTTATATTTACTACTTGATAATAAAACGATGAAACTATGATATAGTTTAAATGATCCATAAAAATAAAGCATATTTAAAAGATATATGTTATTATATTTATGGAATTAAATTAAAACGTTTTAATAAATAGCTTTTTTCTTTATAAAATAAATAAATAAAATGAAATATACTTACTATCGCTTTATTTTTCTCACTTTCTATGAATTTTTAGTTACCTATTCATTTATTTTTATGTATAAATGATATTAGGCAAGATGATCTACAAAAGGAAATAATTTAAACTCAGACAAGCTTTTTTTATCCATCTTTTTAAACATCACCTCAGTTTTTTTTTCTTTTATAAATACTAAACAACTCATACATAAATGGATAGGTTACCTACTGAAATTTTAGTTCATATTTTTAAATATTTGCCACAAAGAACTCTTTTCATTAGTTCACTAGTATGTAAACAATGGTATGAATTAATCTCTCAGCCTCTTTTTTATTCAACTATTGAGTTACAAACAAAGGATCAGTTTAACAATTTTATTCAATTTGCAAAAAATAAAACTCTTCAGAATAAACCTATTGGTTATTATGTTGAAAATATAAACATTGGAATTTCATGTATTTGTAGGGATGTACAAGTAAATGATTTAATACAAACTTTTCCAAATCTTCATTTAATAGATAATTTAAATAAAGAAAGCAAATATCACCCATTTATATCAGCAAGGAACTATTTTAATCTACCTGAAAAGATGACTCATTTTTCATTTTGGATCACAAATGAAAATATGAGATGGATGTCAGCTTTAAACAATAAAGAAAAAATAATAAAATTGATTGAATTAGGCGTTTGTAAAGAAATGGTATATTTCAACTCACAAAATCCTCCACCTATCCATTTAAAACCTATTAGTCAACGAAAACCATTATCTCCAGATTTAACTCATGGTAGAACGGGAATGATGGTCATTAATCAAATATTAATCTTGCCAAAATTAAATCACTTGACACATTTAGATATAAATTTTTGTGGTTTTATGGAAATAGATGGATTTTTCGATTATTATTTTGATGAACGCGTACTTGAACAGATACACCAATCATGTCCACAGCTTGAATTGTTAACACTTGTATTCTTTCATATGAACATATCTGATGATTTTGATAAAATAATAATGTATAATGAATTGAAACCAGCTAATCAATTAAAAGTATTGGAATTATCAGGTCAATTTTTTGATTCAAGATGTTACACTTATTTATCAAAGAAACACCCTCAAATAGAATCATTAAAATTGACTTTGGCTGCAATGACTATGCCAAGAATGCGAAGTGAACCATATAAAAAATCCATATATAATATGTTGGGGAATTTTCATCTTTTAAAAAAGTTGAAAGTTTTATTATATGATGCATGTGAGTCGCACAGAAGTGATGATGAAAGGCTACATAGTATTAATAGAAGGGACGAAGAATTTTGGCCAAATGAAGAGTTTTTACAATGGCTATTAGATCATCCAAAACAGCTAACTCGTTTTGCTTATGACAATTCTTTAATTGAAAATTATGATGAATATACTGAACACTTTATCACTAATGATATAAATTTAACTACAGAAAATATTTATGAAGGCATTATAAATAATATAATACATAAAAATGACTTTTTAAATCATTTGACCTATTTAGCATTAACAGCAAAATTCAGTATAGATGTATTATACAATTATCTTTTACAAAATGATCAAACAATAATATTGTCATCTTCTATTAAAGAACTTGTAATCGATGAAAGTAGTTCTTATATAGCTGAGTATCCTATACATATATATGATTGGCTAGATGCATTACCAAATTTAACTTCATTAAAAATAAAAGCTAGTAAAGTTATAAATGATATAGATGATAATGATTTAGACAGGAACTATAAAAAAGGCAACAGAGATAGATACAAAAACGCAATTAAATTACTTGAATTGATAAAACGACGAAAACAACAGCAGCCAATATTATCTGATAGCAGCAACAAAATTTACAAACTAAAAAAATTAGTATTTAAAAATACTAGTATTTGTATGAAAAATGGATTAAATGACTTGTTTAAAAAATGTCCACATTTAAAAAGTTTAAAATTCCATCAAACCAATTATTTCTTATCAGAAAAGGAATCAAAAATAGGTATCTTTTTTGACTTATCACATTTATATTTGGATTATTTACATATTATGTCTTTTTGCTGTATGCCATGTGATTCAAGTTCTCTTGAAAATAAATGTATTGTGACTAAGTTGCTTATTAATGAAACTGCTCTTAATAAGGTATCAACAATGCAGACTGAAAATCTACCATATGATTTTCGCCTTCCAGTGAATATGAATTTAATTTGTAAATATATTGATAAGATTATATTTGAATCACATATGGACTATCCAATACTATGAAAAATAACTATAGCATCATGAAACTGAAAATAGTAATAATGATAGACATCTTTTTTATTTTTATTATTATTATTATTAACAGTATTATATTTTAGCTTCTTATATAATTTTTATTATTATTATTATTATTGATTAAATAGAATTAGCTCTTTCAAATATGCTTTCAAGTTTAATTTAAATTCCGCTTTTTTTTTGTCTTTCCAAAGTTCTCTTTTTCCTTTTTCCTTTTTTTATACTTTATTATATTATATATACTAATGAACAGCATATATATGTAAAAAATGTACGGCATACCTATTGAAGTCTTATCAATTATATTTAGATATTTAACACAAAGGACCCTCTTTACTAGCTCACAAGTATGTAAACAATGGTATAAATTAATTTTTCAACCTTTACTTTATTCAACTGTTGAAATTCAGTCAAAGAATCAGTTTGAAAAGTTTATTCAACTAGCAGAAAATAAAACTATTCATGATAAACATATTAGTTTTTATGTTCATCATATAAATTTTACATGTTCATACATTTTTGAGCCCGAACAATTAGTAACAATAATATTAAAAGTATTCCCAAATATTCAGTCAATAAACAACTTGGGTGAGCATAATACTTTTTCGCCACATATAACGGTAATTAGCTCTCTTCCCATACCTCACCAACTTAGTCATTTTTCGCGTTGGTACATAAATGATAATGAAAATTGGATGACAACATTATTTAATAATAATACTAAAAATCAAATCAAAATAAAATTACTTGATTTTGAAATTACTGCACAAATGATCAATTTCAACGACTACAGCAACCCACAACGACATTTACCATTACCACCAATACATCTAGAACAATGTATTGGTCAAAATGCTAAACAATTGAACCCACATTTAGATTTTTTTGCATCGGGAATGTCATATACAGCCAAAATGATCATTTTACCAGCTTTAAATTATTTAACACAATTGAAGATTGAAACTGGTGATATTTTTAGTTCAGTAGGTATAGAAAATTTGATTTTTGATGAACACATGTTTGAATATATTCATGAATCATGCCCACAGCTTAAATCTTTATCACTTGTATTTTTTCATATGAGTGGATCGGATGATCTAGATACAATGATAATGAATAATGAATATAAACCAGCTTATCAACTAAAGGAGTTGGATATCCAAGGCCTACTTTTTGATTACAAATGTTATACCTACTTATCATACAAATACCCTCAATTAGAAACATTAGATTTACACTTAAATTCAACACGTCTCTCGAGATCAATCAGTGAACCTTATAAATTGGCTATACATAATATGATGGATCGTTTTCAACTTTTAAAAAAATTAAAAATTAGATTGTTTAATCCAGATATTAATATAAGGGATTCTGATACTGGTGATTACGATAGTTCTGATGCTGATAATGATGATTATTCTAATGATGATTCTGAAAATAATAGTGATTATTGTAATGATAATGATCTTATAAACGAAGAGTATTGGCCAAATGATGAATTTTTACAATGGTTGCTACAACATCCAAGTCAATTAACTAGTCTACAATACGAAAATAAACTTATTGAAAATTTTAATAAGAATACTGAATGCTTTATTATTCAGACTACTAGCCGAACATCACAAGATATTTACAATGATATTATATACAATATAGTATACCCAAATGATATTTTAAGTCATTTATCCCAACTATCATTATCAGCAAAGTTCATTACAGATATTTTATATAATTATCTTTTATTAAATGAAGATACCATAGTATTATCATATACTATTAATGAATTAGAAATTGACGGTAATTCTTCTGGGTATTGTAATTTTTTATATATTGCTGATTGGTTGAATGCTGTACCCAACTTATTATCATTCAAAATACATAAAAGTAAAATCATTAACAATCTCAATGATATAATCAACGGTCCCATTCAAAATAATGATGATATTAATGACACCAATACGCATCGTTTACATGAGTTGATATTAAATAGAAAACAACAGCAGCAAAAAATGCCTCATAGTAACTCAGTGTGTAAATTGAAAAATCTATTTTTTCAAGAATGTGACATTTATATAAAAAAAAATAATGTGAATGATTTCTTTAAAAAATGCTGTCAATTGAGCAGCTTGCAAGTACTTGGAATGAAATATTTACTTTTGGAGTCTGATGTAGAGACAGTTAAACATTTTGATTTAACAAATTTATCTCTGGACCTTTTAAATATTAGTTCACTTCGTTTTATACCATCATGGAAATTAACAAGCAATCAAAACAAATCAGGTATTGTGACTAGGTTGGCCATTTATGAAATTATACCTAATAAAGAATCAACCATCCAAGTTGAAAATATGTTATTTGAAGATCATTCTTCAATTATCTTACGATTGGTTTGTAAATATATTGATAGACTTGTATTCGAGTAGTGATATATGTATTATTCAGTATATAATGAAATACTATAATATCATAAGTAACAATAATAAAAAATAGATGCTTTCATTATTTTTATAATTATATATCCTTAAATAAAATGAATATTTGATATTCAATAAGAGTTTTTTTTTTGCGTTTTTTTCTATTTTTTATATGTATAAAAAAGGTACCTTTGAATTTCGGCAAAATTATATTCCAGAAAAACCTTTTTATGAGACCTTTTAAATGTTGATGTTTAATATTTTTTGTTTTTGTAGGCTTTTTCAATACGATCCTTAAGTAAAAAATAATTGCAATAATATAAGATGTTAATATATATCAAATATTAAAAATAAATTCAAAAAATCTTTTCATTCAACATCGTGAAAATAATTAAATTTTATCTAAGATTAACTCCTCTTTGGAAATTTTTAAAAAATAGCAATTTTAAAAAAGTGGTTTTTTTTCCTTTATTTTTGAAGATAACAGAGAATAATGACGTAAATGTAAACAATGTTCATGATTCATTATGAAAATAGATATATAAATGCTTATATATATGTATATACATATTTATGATAGTAATAAATAAAGATCCGTATATAAGAGAGGAATTTTTTTCCTTCTCTTCCCTTTTATTTTCTTGCCATATTTTATAGGATATAAATAATATACATAATCAACATTATTATACTTATGATTTATTTTCTAAAAAATAAGATTCATGTTGAAACTTTAACACTTCTCTACCCCAGCTTACCCAGTTTGGTAACATACATCTAGCAAAAAGTTCTAAACACTTTGCATCTGATCTAAGGTACGGTGATAATACATCTAAAGACGGTAATATTAATAATAACAATAGTCATTAAGTACATTATAAATAAAAAAAATTATTTCCATTTCCTTTCTCTTTTCTTGTAAATATATATGTATATACCTTGTAGAGGAGGTTTTCTAGAATGTTGTTTTGAAGGAACACTTATAAGGGCATGATGATAAGGTAAAGATGATAATGATGAATTATTATTATTTGACTGAAGTTTACCAATAATTAATTGTTCATAAGTTTTACGATGAGTTGAATCTATAGGAATAGCTGTTTCTCCATGACTCGTAACTTTAATCCATAGCCATTCTGCCACTACAGTTATATTCCACGATTTAAATAGTTTATCAATAATGAATTTTTTAAATTTTGGTTTATTAGTAACCCAAATAGCAACTAATGATTGATCATGTATGAATGATGGTAATGGAATTTTATAAAATTCATAAATATCTTGAGTATCATATTTAAGTGATCGATGTACTTATTTATATAGTAATGGAAAATGAAAAATATAAATGAGTAAATAATATATATACATTTATATATATAACTTTTTACCACTTTTATTAGGCCATGGAGGATCTATTACAACTAGATCATAGCAATTTTTATTCATATCTATATATATAAACAATAGTAATAATAAAAATAAAAATGATATAAGTATATAACCTTTTTGATTATTTATAATATATATTTGTTATATACCATATAATAATAAATCATTTATATTATCAAGGTCACCCATAAAAAAAGCTGAATTTGGTGGTATGATGTAGTTTGCATTATTTAATTTGATTTTCCGACATACAGAGCTATCATTTTGTACCATTTGATAGAATATATTTAAAACATCAAATTCAATATCTATTAAAAAAATATATATGTATATCATTCAATACTGTTCCATATGGTTTATTATTATTATTATTACTATTATATAACCTTTATCAAGTAGTTTTATATGATTTTCCATTATTTGAAATCTACGAGCTGCCAAAGCCATGGAAATCCAATCAGGAAATTGGATCATGTCTTTTTCTTCATTATTATTTTTCTCCTTTTCTTTATAAAATGATTTTTGAAGTATATCAGGTTGCTCTATTAAAGTTTTAGAAAGATGATCTAGAGCTTTTATTAAAAAAGGTTTTAATTGACAATGTACTTCCTCTGTCAAGACATCAGTTACATTAATACGTCGTTTTTTCTTTTGTGGAGTTTCCTTATTATTATTGCTGTTGTTGTTGGTATAGTTATTGCTATCACTTTTAGGTTTTTTGACTTCAAGTGTAGATTGACGAAAATAAGGTTGGTCTAAAGTAAAATCATTTCCTTTTAATGTATACCAAGGTAATATCCCAAAGGATGAATGACAATCTATAATATCTATTAAATCGCTAGAATATACTATATTCATAAAATATTATCATTTATATGAAATAAACAAATAAAAAGAAAAAATGAAAGAAAAGGCTTACCAAAAAATGAAATATCATTTTAAATACGGAGAATGAAAAAAAAATTGTTCAATAATAGAAATTCCACTAACTATAGTTTAAAAAAGAAAAGTCTAATGTAATTAAATAGAAAAGTAATAGTAATAGTAATAATAGAAGGAAAATATATACTTATAAAATAAAGATAATTAAAAGTGAATGTTAAATATAAATTTATTATTTAAAAGATTAGTAAAAGTAAACTAAAATGGAAAATTGTACTTTTATATAATATATAAAATAACGTAGGTTCAAAGTGAGTAAACATATCCTTATTATATAAAACAGCTGACAAAAAAAAGAAATAAAAAGACAGTTTAAATATTTATATATAGATAAAATCATATGTATAAAAATATACTGATAAGTTTGACCAAAAAATAAAGAATAAAAGACAGATTAATAATTGAAATAATTAAAACGTCAATGATGAGATTTTTGAGATTTACAAGTAGTTGATTCTTGATATGATCCGTTACCTTTTTCACCAGAATCGTCAATGGTTTCAGAACGTTTTCTTTTTTGTTGCTGCTGTTGTTGATGACGACTATTAAGTGTAGTAGAACATCCTGAAGAAGAAGAAGAAGAAGAAGAAGAAGGTGTAGAATTTTTAGATTGGTATCTAGAAGAAAAAAATGAAGAATATTGATTATGAATGATTGCTAAACTTTCTTCAGATACGTAAGAATAATGATGAGGATCATGAAAGTGAACAAGTTTTTCTTGAACAAGCCTTTTAGAAAAATGTTCACTCTCCCAATCAATAGTGATATCATTATGTAAAGGGTGACTAATATCCATTATAAAATGATAGATTAAACAAAGAAACACACGATCAAATTGTTTTGGAATTATATCACGAGAAATACTTGTTATAAATGGTTCTTTATCATGATGATTTGAAGATATTGGTGATGCAGATGATGATTCTGTTGTTGTTTCTGTTGTTTTTGTTTCTGATGATGATAAGAATGTAGTTAATGCTGAGTTGATTAAAGGTGTCATTGTTGATGATACGGATGATGACGGTGGTAATGGAGGTGATATTAAATTTTGAGTTATCCAATTACCATTATTGTCAAGATAAGGTACAGGTGAAATGCTTTTACAAGTAACAGTCAAAGAAGTAATTGTAAAACCATCAATATGATCAACGTGAATAAGTTGATCACCTTTAATTTGCCAATGTGAATTCTTTTTAATATTTTCAATTGCAAAATAGATAAGAGATGGTTCAAAAATATTTACTGTTATACCAATTTTTCCACTGTATCCTTCCAGGGTTGCATAGCATTCTCCTTCTTTTTTCACACTTAATGTTACTGGTTCAATGATATTTAATGATATTGAACTAAATATTGTGCTTGTCATTGATAATGTTGAAGATATATACATATATATAAATATATAAAAGTAATTAAAAAGATAAAAGGTGAAATTAATAAGAAATAAGAAATAATAATAAAAAGGAATGATAATTAGAGTTTTTTCTCTTTATTTATCTTTTTTTTTCTAGAACATTAATATTTTATTTTATGATAAAACTATTTATCAATTTCATCATTTGATTTTATATATATATAACCAAACCATACTATTTTTAAATTATTTATTTAGTGAATCTAATATGTATAAATATATATATTTCTAACACAACTATTTATATATACATATATATATATATATATTATTTGTTTTGTAAAACAGATAAAAGAATACGTTCACATTCTTTAACATCCTTTTGTGTAGTTACTTGAGAAGTCATTAAATAAATAACATTGCCTAATGGTCTTGCAAAAAGATTAATATTTGTTCCAGATCGACCTAAAAATTCACCATGTCTTAATTGATCAATGATTGATGCTGATACTGAAGAACCATAACCTAAAAGAATTGTAAATAAATATATATGCATAAATTAAAAAGAAAGGAAAAATAATTATCACTCTATGATATATATATATATATTTACCTTTTCCTTGATCATCTTTTAAGGAAACAGCAAGTACAGAACCTAAAGCCATGACACTATCTACACTAGGAAGATGAGAAATTTGTTGAACAGTATCCCAATTCCACATTGACCAAATATTTGGACTGTTATTTTCATTTCTCTTCCAATCTTGTTGATAAGATGTCCATGTACCATCTGAAGCTAAAGTATCTAAAATTTCAATTGATTTTTTAGCTACAGCTGATCCCATTGGATGTGCTGTATAAGAATGGCCATGTAATAAACAATCTGGCTTATTATCAGATAAAAAGGTATTGAAAATAGATTCTTTAGTAACAGTTAATGCTAAAGGAATTAAACCACCAGTTAATGTTTTAGCATAAGCTGCAATATCAGGTTTCTATAATAAAATACAACAAAAAAGTAATATAAAATGGATTAAATATATTATCATCATTATTATTATTTTTTAAGAATAAAAATAATAATAGCACCTACCACACCAAGGAAATCAGAAGCGGAAGGACGACCTAATCTATACCAACCAGTAAATACTTCATCAAATACAATAGGTAATCCTTGCCAATTAGAAGAAGAAGAAGAAGATGATGATGATGATGTATAACCTAATAAAGATTGACCTTCATTACGAGCCATATCCACCAAAGTACGTTGGAATAAAGGATCAACAAAAATCATACCACCAGCACCCATGAGAACAGGTTCCATAAGTAAAGCACCAATATGACGACCTTGTTGTTTTAATTGAGTTAATTGTTGACGGATATATTCTTTATAAATATCAGATAAATTCTTATTAATATCATGACCAAGTTTATCTACATTATAAATAGAAGATACGCTATCATATTCTATAATATTATTATTTTTGTGACTTAATTTAGGATCAACAGATGCAAAATCTTTAGGTAATTGAACATAAGCCTTTCCTTTTGAAATATGTACAGTAGGAGGTTGTAACCAATGACCACGGGGTTTATACCATTGTACTTGTTCATTATAAACATTTGGAGAACAAGCATCCATTGTACCTATTGTGTCACCATGATAACTTCCATCAATGCCTAAAATATCTACAGGAACATGATTATCCCACCCATATCGTTTAGCTGCTGTTTTCATTGCCATCTTAAGAGCTACTTCCATAGCAGTACTGCCATTATCAGAGAAAAATACTCTTGAAGCCCAAGTATCTCTTTCTAATATTTTTTCAGATAATGCTAAAGCTGGTTCATTTGTACTTTCAGGGAACATCACATGGCCATATCTACCTGCCGCATAAGCTGCTGCTAATGTTAATGATGGATTACCATGACCTAATCCTTGAGTCCACCAACTAGCACAACTATCAAACATTTCTTTTGCCTTTTCTTCTTTCTTTCGTTGATTATTATTATTATTATTATTTACATTATCATAAGTTACAAAATGATCTTGATAAGCTGAATCCATGACTGTCACTTTTTTAACTAAATTATGTTGAGTAAAAGGCCACCAAAAAGTATTTCTTGATTTTTCAGCCATAGTAGATAATCTATCAAATCTTTCTTGGTGTTTTAAATCCAATCTTTCTACAACAGGTACTAAATATTCATCCAATTGTTCATAATATTTTTTCATAGCTTGTTGATCTAAAATAGAGTCTGCATTTGGAGAAGGTGGGGGAGGTACAGTTGTAATATCAGTCTTATTTTTATCTAATCGACGAGATAATAATTCATGATTTTTATACTTTTCATTATTAAATAATAAAACTTCTGGAATGTCATAACCACGAATATGTAATGATTCATAAGATGTTAGTGTTGTTGATATACCACCTAATTTACTATCACCAACTAATATAGTAGGGAATCTAAAAGGTCTATAAAAATCGACTTGTGATGTACCAGACATCACTGGACTATGAATACCTCCTGCTGTTTCCAAAAATAAATGTGCATGTTCTGTTTGTTGACTGTTCTTCATACATTCTAATATATATTGTTTTGTTTTAAGTAACACTTCTTCGTCTGAAGGTGGCTATTAACATATAATAAACATATATACATATATATTCAGTATATATATAACCCTTTTTTTTCTGTCTCTTTACTTTTATTTTTATTTATTTATTTATTTATTTTCTTACTTCAGTTGTAGCTATATGAGGACTAACTGGATCTTTATAGGCAAATAAGGTTTGCGATTGTAAACTTGAACCATTATACAATTTTACATGTCTAATTTTTTTAAAAAAATATATATAAAGCGTTAAGATATTATAAGCAGCCTTATAATACTTGTATTCCTATTTTTTTTTTAAAAAAAAAATGCACTGACCTTTCATCACTATCTTTAGGATAACCTGTTTGAACAGGTTTTATATAAAATAATGAATGGCTTTTTTTGGAAGCACCAACTAAAGCTGCTGCCCTGCATAAACCAGTAGCAAAAATGGTTTTACCAACATCAGTATTAGCTGCAAATACTTGATAAGCTTGGAATAATCTTGAAGGATGAATTGAGGTAGCCATTCTAATATATAAATATATATCTATTATATATATTTAAAACAAAAAAGAAGAAAAGAAAAAGAGGAAAAATTAAAATTCATATAAAAAAAATTATGTCAACGCGAGAAAAGTTGGGGTAAGAAAAAAAAAATTGAAAGACCGCTTTTTTTAAAAAAAATCTCAACTACAAAAAGTTACAAAAACAAGGTGGTTGGAAAATAAAAGAAGCATGAATTAATAATACTTAATATAAAATAGGAAATAAACTTTTTGCCATTTAATTTTTTTTAAGCTGACTAAATTTTTTTTCTAAAATAACTCAATTACAAGTAAAATACAGTTTTGATGTGTTTAAAAAGAGAAAAATAAATGAATTGATACTATATACAAAGTGATTCTAAGTAAATACTGATTAAATATACTGGACAATTGAAGTTAGTATTAAGAAATTGTTTTTTCCCCCGAATTAAACAGATCCCTTTGCACATCTCTTTTGATTGCTCTTCTATTTTTATTTTTTATCTTTATAATGTACACAACTTGTTTATTTTGAAAGTCTCTATGAATGATTGTATATTAATATCATGACTTATCAAATGTTATGAATAGAATAGCAATCGTATGTTATATTATATTTTGAGAGGTTTAGAATAGTATACGAAGAACTTTCAAAATTATCATTTAAACACATGAAATATAAATCTGCTTTTTTTTTTTTTTTTTTTTTTTTTTACCAATGTATATCTTATGGGATATTTTTTAAAACTAAATCATGATGGTATAGTTTATAATCATGATCAATATAATATTTTTCATTTTCAGGTTTTCCAAAAATAAATAAATACCGAATTCATTATAAACAAGTTTACCATCTATTGTACTAGCACACTAAAAGTAACAGGATAAGCAATAAAGAACTTTGTTACATTTGATCACAATTTGATTAGTGGACATTTTTCTCTATTTTTCCATGATTCAGTATTTTTTTTGGAGAAGAAAATACTTTTTTTTAGTTAAATAAATTTTAAAGCCAGAAAAAAAAGGGGATGGCAGAAAAAAAAACAGGTACAATAAACTTTTTAATATGTGGATATAAATGCCCTTATTGTATTACTTAATATTCGTTTATTTAATAGATAAATTTTTCAAATAATTATAATGATAACGATGATGATTTCTAGAATACATTGTTTATAGAAATCATTCATAGGTTAATAATAAGTAACATATCAAAACCAACAACAGATGATTAAGGTTAATATCATTATATAAATAAAACATTTTTCCTTATGTATATATAATGAAAAAGATTAATGTTATTATTAATATTCATAAAAAGGAGCTTAGATTTCCCTTGTAAATTTGACTTGTCGCTTTTTGAATTAACTTGTCGCATAATTTTATTTAACTTTTTTTCCTTTATACACTGCTATTTTATTATTATTATTAGAATTTATTTCTTTTACTTATTTAAAAAACACAAAAATACCACCATTAAAAGAGATTATGAAATAAGGTAATTAACAAATCATATTATAAGGAGAATAAAATGCAATCATCTTTAATTTCTTCTTTCTATTTTTTAAAAAAGTAGAATGACATCAGATCAATATAAAGAATGAAAGAACCCAACAAAAAAAATTTCAAAGTCTCTACACAAAGAGAAAAAACGAAGATTCAAAAAGCGACAAGTAAACATAACTTGATATGGAAGCACTGTATATTTTTTTGGGGTAGCATAAGATTCTTGCCAACGGCTAATCTATTTTGTTTTATCATTTTTATTGTTATACACATGTTTTTAAATACAATTAAATTTTCATAAAAGGTTTTTCTTTTTTAATAAGTAATAGTTTTACTTAATAATTAGTTTGTTATACTTTTTTGTAATAGTTTTTCTTTTTTTATTCTCATAATATTTTTTCGGTTATTCATGAAATTCATAATTTAATCTGTTTGAAGTACAATTGAAACTCCTCTCGAATTAAAACCTTTATTTTATTATTTTACCAAGATATATGATTATTATTACTATCATTATTTTTACCACTTGTTAATTAATAATTAATATAAAAATAAAAAAACTAAATTTAAACATAATATACGAGAAAATGATCATTATTCTCGATCGCTAATATTATTTTTGACATCAGAAAAAACGAACTATAAAACTTATCCAATGATATTTAATTTTTTTTTTCATTTTAGATAGTTTTTTTTTAAGACGTGTTCATATATAAATAATATTATATTAATACTCATTGTTTAATTATGATATTAAATAATGTAACATAATAAAAACCTTTCTAAAATTAAATTAAAAAAAGTAGATTTATTTAAAGCTTATTATTAATAGTAATATTTAATATTAAAAATATAAAACCAGTTATAGTAAAGTAATTAAGAAATGTACTTATAATTAAAGAAATAAAAATAAAAAAGATAGAAATTCATTATTTATGAAGGAAGATATTATATATAAAGGAGAGCGGGGGAAAGTAAAAAGGGACTCTAATGATATATATCTATTTTAAAAAGAATTGAAAGGGGAGGATTAAGTATATAATTTGACACATATTATATCACGTTCCTTTTATACAAAATCGAAAACTAGTTCAATAAATAAACTGATCAGGAGATTTTGTTACACACATAAAGCAGCGCCAAACAATATTTTTCATTTTCATTTTTTTTTTTTTGGTTTCATTTTTCTTTCTTTCTCTTTCTCTCTCATTCTTTTTTTCCTTTCACGTTTTTTTATTTCCTTTTAACGTATTTATACTCTTTCTATTTTCTCTTTCTTTTATTTGACTTATTCTCTCTTTTTCTCTTCATCATCATCTTTAAATATCAATGTAATAGAAATGTGACTTTTTTTTATATAGTATTATTCATTTAAGAAAAAAAAAATAGATGTATTAACTTTGAAAATATCTTTTTGTTTAATATATATGCTTATACAAAAACAAAAAGTTTTAATAGGGAATTAGCAATAGTATCTAAACTTTATATTTTACCTTCATTCTCAAGGTAATAATAGTGATAAGCAACTAGGAATATTTCAATATAGCAATAGCAATAAGAAAAAAAGAGAAACAACTATAGAATAATATTTACTATTATTAACCACATATATCGTATTTATATTATATGTTTTATTATTAAAATAGTCAGTAAATAAATATTAAAAAATGGGCCAATTATTATCAAACTTTCGTAGTAATGAAGCAACCGTACCAGACCTTGGATTTGATATTGAAAGTAAGTTAATAATAACAATATATGAAACAAATTGTATGATTATTTATTTATTTGTTTATATATTTATTATAAATATTATTGTTGTTATCATTATTACTATTATTGTTATTATTATTATTATTACTATTATTGTTAATATTATTTCTTTTATTATTATTATTATCATTATTTTAATAAATAAAGCATCAACACCATCAGCAGAGGACCGTGCGCTTTATGATGAATTATATCAAAGATTAGTATTAACTACACCAATTTTATTGGAGCAATTAAAAAGTTATGCACCATCTGATGCATTCAAAACGGCGATTGAAAATGCAACACCTGAAAATGAAGAAAAAGCCTGGCAAACCGTTTTACCAACTGTAGATATGTTAAGAGCTTTTCATCAATATGCTACTGAATTACGTAATTTATATATCGATAACTATAATAAATGGTTTTATATATTTATTCAATTTCTTTTTTTTAAAAAAAATAGAGGATGGACTTCCAAGATTATTAAGTGTATTATGTAAAGATAGTCAACACTTCGATCAACACCCAGGATTAACGAAATTAATGGCAGATATACTTGATTTTACTTTTGATTTTGATTATTGGAAAATGCGTACACCAACCTTATTAAATGATTTTGCTTATTATCGACGATTACTAGCTAGTGGAAAATTTCATCCATCACCTATTAATTGTCAACCACAAAACGATTCTAATAACATATCCGATTTAAGATCAGCGATGCAAGAAGATGACCATGCTCATAAAATAACAATGTTCTTAGCACCCCCTACACCAATGTTAACTGTTGTTATTAGCACCATTACAAATTACGTTAATAGAAATCAATTGCAATCTAATGTTGGTAATTGTCTCGTAGGTTTATGGGCTGCTTGTGTTCGTTATTTAACTGATAAAAAAAAGTAAAGCTTGTATATAATAAAAAAAAAATAGGATTAAGAAAGGATATATATGTATGCTTTTAATAAAAAAAAAATGAATATTAACTTCTTTTTCCTAAAAAAAATAGAGGTAACGACAGTAATGAAATACCATCAAGTTTAAAGGCTATGGTAACCTCAATTATATTATATGATCAAATCGATCCACAGGGTGCTTATGCTAAACAGTCTCGGATTAACGTAAGTTTTTTTTCGTCATATTAAATAGGTTATTTTTAATAAAAACATCAAGGTATTTATGGGTTCTATTTTTTTTTCTTGTTTTTTAGGTAAAAACATCTTTAAAATTAATTCAGACAACTCCCACTACAAATGAAGAAATACGTACTGAAGATTTATTATCTGCATTAAAATATAACTCTAAACACCTTAAAGATGATTCTACACCAAAAAGTATTAAAGCTATTTTAGCTTAACTCCTATTCCTTTTTTTTTTGTTACACACACGCTTACATATACATATCTATACAAAACATACCGCAAACTATTAACGCACATACCTATCTCCATCTCCTACTCTACATATATATATACACATATATATATATTAGAAAAACAAAGAAAAACAAAAAAAAAATTAATAATTACTGTTTATTACTATTTACAAAACAAAAAAAATTTTAATTGATTATTCTTTCTTTGGATATACCCTCTTATTTAATTTCTTTTATTTTTCTTTTTACTTTTCTTTTAATTTCTAATATTTTACTTTAAAATTATAATTTATTCCTCAATATCAAAATATTAATATAATTGCAATATAATAGTAATTTATATTTATCATGGATTTCTCCATCCCAACTAATAAAGAATAATTTTAACATTTTTAATGTTGCAGGTATTATTAATTTTTGTACGTTTCAATATTATACATATGCATACTAAATGATTGTGGATTTCAACAATTTCAATTATTAAGTTATGCTTTTTTTTTGAAATTAAAGAAATATGAAATCGTTAACATCCAAATATCGTTTATCATATGAACTAATTAACAATAATTAGCAAGATGATCAGAATAACGATTGTAAAAAAAGAAAAATATAGATGATATTTTTATATCATTAAAATCCAATCATCTATAGTAATTGATCATAAAATAGTATATATATAATATTAAAATTATTCAGAAAAGCTTAGTAAATTAATACTCTTTTTCTTAATTTTTTTTTAATCTTTTTTTTTTTTTTTGTTATAAATGAAAATTTTTCGATTTGGATGATTTTTTGATTTATCAATATTTTCCCCATATTGCTACTAATTACCATGTGGTTTAAATAATTATTTATAATGCTATTTTTTTTTTTTATCCAATTCATCAGTAAACGGACCTTTTTCTTTGTTTATTTGTCTGTTAAAAAATAAGAATCATGCGACAATCAAA
The DNA here is from genome assembly GCA_037043795.1 of Cunninghamella bertholletiae. Lineage (NCBI taxonomy): Eukaryota > Fungi > Mucoromycota > Mucoromycetes > Mucorales > Cunninghamellaceae > Cunninghamella > Cunninghamella bertholletiae. The sequence goes on from JAZGVP010000001.1 coordinate 5,520,570, forward strand.
AGTGATATATGATTTTCCTATTTTATCTATTTTTTATGCATTTCCAAAATTGATAAAGTGACGGTTTTTTTTGGTATTAACTTTGTTTCACTTAAAATAAACGCCAACTTTAAAAAAATCTTGACAACTTTCTTTTTTCTATTTATCCCCCTTTCTTCTTTACTTGTATTTTTTTCTTTGTTCTTTTCTTTTTCTTTTTCTTTTCTTTTACTTTTTTATTATCCTTATATATATTATTATATAAAAGATATACATATATATATATATTAAAAATGAGTCGACCCGCCACAAACTTCACCATGAATTATAATTCTAGCTATAACTCTAACAGTAAAGTTGAAAAGTATTAAAGTATATCTACTAATATTACCAAAATACTAATATTTCATTTTCAATATATATATGTATATATTTATGTCTTTTATATTTTATTATTTATTAAAGGTCAAATTGCTTCTGTAAATTCTTTACAATGTGTATTCTGTAAAATGGTAAATATATGTATAACAAGTGTGTAATTCATCTTAATGTGGGAATATATATATATATATATAGAAGGATTATATAATTATACCTTGCAACCTACTCTACAAATATAGGATAAACCTTTAGATGCTTTTTCAAAAACACAAATTGCTAAAGCCACTTTTAATCGTAAGTTTCCTTTTTTTTAATAAGTTATGCAGGTATATATAAAATAAAGAACAAAAAAGGGAATACTCACATTAATCATATTTTAGCCCACGCACCACCAAGTTATAACAATAAACCAAAATACGTCTCTTGTAAAAAATGTACAACTGGACAAAAGAAAGCAATGAATTGTATGGCTTGTGGTAAAACCATGGCTCTTGAACATTTTGCTAAGGTAAAAGATATAAAAAATAAATAAATAAATATAAATATAAATATAAATATAATCAATGAGTGAATATGTAATGTATATATATATATTTGATGTAAAAACGTGTTCACTTAAAGTATGTTACTCTCCTTGATTTTTTGTAGTCCCAACGTAAACATGCTGATCGTGCTAGATGCTTAAAGTGTATGAAAAAACGTGAAGAAGAAGACGTTTGGGCATCCGAGCCTGACTCTGATGATTCAGATAGCAATGGTAAGGGCAAGTGGGATGATTTTCTTTAAATTGTTGATATATTTAAATTTTTCTATTTTACTGGAATCGAAACCTTTATTCCCTTCATCATATTTCCCATTCTCCTTTTTAGTTTTATCTTTTTATTTATTTTATTTATATATATAAATATATATATATAGATATCCTTATTATCTTTTATCATTTACTAATATCAAAAAAGAAAAACAAAGAGAAAAAAAATCAAAAGAACCTCCATTTTTATTATTATAATAATAATATTGCTTAAAGGGTTTAAAATGTAATAAATAAATAAATAAATCATAGATATGTAAATATATATAAATATATATATATATATATATATTTTTGGGATTAAACTATTTTTAATATAAAAAAAATCTGATCAATTACTCTTTATAATCCATCTGAGTTTTAATATTTTTTTGTGTTACATTTTTCAATTATTTTGTTTTTCTTTTCTCTATTTCTATTCTCTTCTTTTCTTTTTTAGCTTTATTCAATATTTGCTTTACCATTTTTCTCTTAATTATATAACTTTATATATTATTATCTATAATAATAATATAATAATTTATATATATAAATATATATATTTATATATATTTTAATTAAATAATATATATATATAAATATATAATATATAAACGATGTCGGGAACAAGGTGGTCACCTTTAAATAAACTAGCACATGGAATTGCAATAGCACCTTTTACACCTACCAATGCAGTATCTTACCAACCACCTTCCTCACCTCATTCACGACCCATTACAGTTTATTCAAATATATATTCTCCAACCACTGAAGCTGCTATCACAAATAATCATCGTTTATCATCCTGTTCTGATAGTTCAAACTCTAATTCTAATGATTATGCATATATGGTTCCTTTAGAAGTTGGTGATGAATTATATATTTTTGAACAAAATACCCATTGGTATCGTGGTTATGTATTAAATACTTTAGAAGAAGGTCGTAAACCTAATAATGCACCTAATGGTATCTTTCCTAAATCTCATGTACAAATAAAGGAATATTTAGAAATAGATCCATATATTGATACTATTGACCTTTATTTAAATCAGAAACTGACAACAACAACTTCAACATCATCATCATCAGGATTATCTAACGAATTATTACCATTATCAACCACTCCTCCTAATTTACAAAGCCCTTCAATTTTGTCATCTTCAAATGGCTTATTGGCTTCTCAATCAGATTCTTTATTAAATAATAGACAACATTTAAATGATGATCATGTATCTGTTCCTGCAACACCTTCAATATCATCATTATCTCGACCTGGAAGTGGAGATTTTGAGTATCATTTAAATTTATTATCATCCTCTACTGATATTCACCATCAATTACGTGGAAAATTTGATAATAACAATATTAATAATATTAATGATCATTTACAACAACAACAACAAAGGAGACCTTTACCTCCTCCTTTACCCATGGCTCGTTTTGATCAATCCACAGTCACTGGCAATGATGAGCCTTTAGTAGATGAAATTGGTGCTTGTGTAAGTGAATGGAATTGTTTACTTTATACCTATTTAAAAGAAGGTCGTTATTCTGCGTTTAATGCTATACGTGATCATATCAATTATCTTTTTCAAGCAAGAAGACAGTTATTGGATCAAGCTTTATCTAAAGAAGAATTAGCAAGATTAAGAAAAGTAATTATTCAACGTATGGTCACCATGAATATATCTCAAAATCATGAAATGATTGTCCGTCATCCTGAAAGAGGTTATATTTTGGATATTAATAATACTTCAGCTGCTACATTATATTATATACACTGGAAATATACTATTTCTGAACAAGTGCCTATCACTTCACTTCCTTTTAATGATTTTTTATTGGATAAATTACAAAAAGATCATAAAAAAATAGCTTTAGAATATAATAGTACTTCTTCTTCATCATCATCATCGCCATCTCAACAGCAACAAAGTGGTCAACACCAACATCATACATTTTCTACAAATAATAATAATAAAAAGAAACATTCTTTTCAAAATAAAGGTGGAAAATTTCATCATTTATTTTTTGACCTTAAAGCTTGTGTTGCTCACATTTGCCAACCTGGAGAATGCTCTGAATTATATTTTTCTTTATATTCTGAAAGTCAAGGAAAATTTATTACTGAACAATTTGTTGTTAATCTTAATTATAATGGCATGCCTCGTGATGAAAGCAAAATTGGAAAATTGCAAACATTATTTGTGGATTTATCAACTCATGACTTGAATGATCAACTTTATTTAGTATGTTATATTTATCGATTGGGTGGTATGAAATTTATGGATAAAGAGAAAGATCATTTAGGTTCCTTTGGAAGTCATGCTTCATCTTTCTTTGGTAATAGTAGTCATAATCAACATAATACAGGTAACAAAAACATAATGTATATATATTTATATTTGGCTATTATTTATTTATTCTAAATATATACATTTAACTATTATTTATTTATTTACTTATTATATATATATATAACTTAGGATATTTCGATAGTGGTTCTAGGTATCTTCACTCTCATCAAAAAACATCACCTTCAGAAATAAACAGTCAATCTTCACATAATAATTTATTCCGTCGTCCATTTGCTTGTGCTGTATTAAACGTTGGTAAACTTTTACAACCTATTGAAGATGTTCCTATACCACAAACAATGCATGGAAAAGCATCTCGATCAGGATCTATCTTTTCAGATAGTGATTTAATAAGATCACCCACTTATGGACCTCAAACACCTACATTATCACCATCAATGACATCTGGAAGTAGTGGTAGCAACAGCAGCAGCAGTGGTAGTAGTATTACACATTATCAAATTACAACATTTGAACAAAATATGAGAATTTATATACCAGCATCAGAATCATCATTTGCTAATTTACATGAAGATATTATTAGAGAAAAAGGAAAAGAAATAAGTCAAAATGCTCGTGCTGAAATGATACATGTCTATTTACGTATGTTTTATGGTCAACAAGATGATGTTCTTAAAATCAATGCAGCTTTATTACAAGATATTCCTCGTACATTACGAATTGGATTCCCCGATGTTGTATTCCCTGATGATGAAAGAAATGAACTTTATATTAATTTGGTTTCTGGTGATTTTGCACAATTTGGTAGAACAAGAAATATTCAAGTCATTATTTGTGTCCGTGATAATCAAACTGGTGATATTATTGAAGATTCAGTAGCGGTTGGATCAGGTACTTCTATGATGTCTACTTGGGAAAGTGCTATTTATTACCATGAATTAAAACCTGTATGGAAAGAAATGGTAAAAGTGAAAATTAATGATATAAAGGTTTGGGAAAGATCGCATGTCTTTTTAATAGTTAAGCACAGAAGTAGTCAAAGTAGTGGTATTATGGGTTATCATAGTAATATTAATACTGCTAACACAACAAGTAACAACAACGGTAGTCATAGTAATAATAGTAGTAGACCCTCTTCACCTTTTGCAAGATTAATTTCTGAAGGAAGTTCATCATCATCTGATAAAATTCTTGCTATGGGTTATATACCATTATTTATTCCGCCTTTATCTCGTGATTTTGTAGCTGATGGTACACATAAGCTTTGTTTATACAAGTATGATCGGCAATTACTTCATCCAGCTAATTATTTTGGTATTGTTCCATGGTGTAATGAAACAACGGCTCCTTCTAATAAACAAAGTCAAGATTTAATGCTTTCCAATTGTAATCAAACCTATCGTCAAATTGGTCAACATTTTTCACGTAATACTAGTCAACCAAGTATTCGTAGTAATGCATCAACATCAACAACAACTAATAATAATAAAAATAATTTCTTCCAAAGCGGTAATATGAATTTATCTACTGTCACGTCACTTGTACATTATCAAAATTCTGAATCAACAACAACAAATACTACACCTATCTCTTCATCTTCTACTGCTAAACCTCATAGTACTCGTGATTTTGTTCATATAAATACCTTTTTATGTTCTACTCGATTTACTCAAAATACTGCTTTAGTACAATTAATGAAATGGAGAACACTTTTGGATGCCAATATTTCTTCTTTATCAACAGAAGAAGCTATTGATGAATTATTAGTCGTTTTAGATAAATTTACTTTTGTAGGTGAAATGGAAGTGGTTAAATTTTTAGCTGATATCTTTGATGCTCTTTTGGATATTTTATCTTTTAAAGTACCTAATTCACCACAAAAACAAGACTTATTACATGATCAAGCTATTGCTTCCATTATATGGATTCTTAGCATTGTACAAGATCGTCGATTTAGTAACTTTAGACCTGTTTTAGATGTTTATATTTATCAACGATTTAATTCAAATGATGATGAAAATGATGAAGGTAATAATTAATGAAGATAAATAAATAATAAGTGCAATAATAATAATAATAATAATTATAATATTTATCATTTATATAAATACAAACATTTACTTTATAAAGGAATCAAAGGTAGCCATGCTAAATTGAAAATGGTAAAGCCTGATGATACAACTTATAATCAACTTTTAAAGGGAATGATCCGATTATGTAGTAATCCTAGTGATCCTCGTAAAGCCAAACAATTACGTAGTAGTATTAAAGTATGGGAATATTTATTTAAATTTATTGTACGATCTCGTGAATTCCAAAGAAATAATGAAGAAATTGGTGAAAGTGAATTAAGAGAATTAATGTATAAGGAAGATTTACAACAATTTTTATCACTTCTTATTAATATCATGTCACCTGAACAACCTAGTGCCATGATTGGTACTCAAACATTAGTATTACAACACTTTAATGAAATGATGATTGAATTGAAGGATGTCTTTTCAGTAAGGGAAGTGGTGAATATGATTCAAGAATTTATTGATGGATGTTCCCATGTGACAGGAAAAATGGTAGGATACAAATTGTGTATGATTTTAGCTCTTGTAAAGGGCCCTGTCTTCAATAGTAATACTTGTAGTTATGGATTAGGAAAACATATTGTTCGATGGATATCCGTTTGGTTAAATACATATATGTCAGTAGCAAAGGATGTTATATTTTCTCGTACTGCGGAAAGTAGTAATAAAAAGGATCATGTAGATGATCATCAACAGACTCGATTACCTAGATCTCAATGGATTGAAAATTTACGTTTATCTATGACTATTGTTCATGAAGTATTAAATAAAATTCGTAAATCTCGTGGTTTATCCAACGCAATCTTATCTTCAACAGCTACAGGTGCTTCTTCTCCTATTGGTATGACTCCATCCACTACAATGACAGGTATTTCTACTTCTTCAACAACTCCTTCTTTAAATGCTATTAGTGAGCACGATGATGAAGATCCTTATATCAATGTAGATGATCACGATCATGATCATGAAACAACACCAACTAATCTAATTGATTCAGGTTTAGGCTCATTAACAGATCCATTGATTTCTTTATTACCTCAATTACTTCGTACATATAAAGATTTACAAAGATTAGCTAATCAATCTATTCAAGCAGCAACTGCTCCAACTTCTAATCACCCATTATCAAGTTCATCACCATCATTAAATCCTACTAATCCAAGATCTAGTTCAAGACATTCATTAACAGTTCTTCGTGAAAGAACTAATTCCATTTCTATTAGAGGATTACCAAATGTACAAGAAAATATCAATACTGATAATACAAATACACATATAAATAATAACAGTAGTACAGCATCCTTCAATCAGAGTAATATTGGACCTATGTCGCCATCATCACCTTCTGCTTCTTATGCTGGTACAGCTACCGCTACTTCTTCTGGTGTTCGTTCTTTCCCTGTTGTTTTACAAGCATTGGCAACATCTCCTGCAACACCATTCCCAAATACTTATCCTTTCCAAACAACATCAACAAATGCAATGAATCAAACTTTATCCACAGCAGGTCCTGATTTAGTAGCTTTAGTCACTTCAGGTGTATTAGATTTAACGGTGATCTTATTGGATTTATTCCATTTAACATCTACAGGACAATGGCTACAATATCTTCATAAAATGGTGATCAATGATGGTGTTGAAACAACATCTGATTTCTTGACTAATTTATGTTTTGTTTGTTTAGCTATATTATATGGTGATGATATACAAAAATTAGCAGATGTCTACGGTACAATGGAAATAGCCAACAATGATATTATAACAAATGACCCATTCAATGAAAGAAGAAAATGGCCTAGTAATTGGTTGAATTTAGATGTAGTAGCTCATAAAATTATTTTAGTAGATGTTTTATCACCAACTACAGCCATCCTTGATTTAAATGCATTCTCAATAACAAAGGAAGAGCAACAACAGCAACATACATCATCAAAAGATAAAAAAGAAGAAAATAGTAATAATAATAATAGTCAAATGAATGAAATAGATGCAAAATCAGCATCATCATCAACTGATATGATGACAAGATTATGGAGAATCATGTTTAATACTTTTGTACGGATTATAGCAAGTAAAAGTTTAGAAGTAGAAACCTTTTTACCTCAAGCTCAAAGAGCTGTTTGGAAATTAGCTGGTAATATTCGTGGGGAAGAAGGAACTCGTGCATTAAAACATTTATGGGACTTAGCTTTTCCAAGTTGTCATTCATTACTTTTAACTTCAAAATCGAATACACTTTCAATCACATCTAAACAACAACACAATGACTCACAGAAAAAACCTGAATTATTAGCTTACTTTGATAATCATGGTAAAAAGGGTAATCATTATAGCAATTCTACTTTGGATGGATCTTCTCTTCAACAACAAAATGATAATGATATTGTTGATGATGATAGTAGTAGTATCAATACAAACGAATTCCATGATGTCATTGCTTCTACCACAAACTATTTTGGTTTGAATAATAAATCATCGGGAACAATAACATCATTACCGGAAGATCAAAAACAACAAGATGTAAAGTCAAAAGAAGAACATCTTTATGAATCATTAACACCATCACTTGACACAATTCCACAATCACAAATAGATTACTTATCAGTACTTCTTAAACCATTATGTGATGCTAGTCTTACTATTCATGATAAGTTACGTTCCACCACTGTTGGTATGATTGCAGATATCATTACTATTTTATTAAGAAAGAATAATAGTATCAGCGAAATTCAAAATTTATTAATTGCCACTATTGATAAATTGATTATGACACATGAAAATCTTGATGATGAAATACGTACCAAATGGGTTAGTGAATTGTATCGAGCATTACATTTAAGACTAGCCGATGGTAAAGAGCGTGAATTTGGTAATACCATTGTTGATTCTTTGTCCAATTTGATAGAACTTTTATTACAAATAAGATCATTACCTCAAGATGATATTGAATTTACAGATGAAAGAATTAATGCAACTCTTAAATTAATGAAATTTGTACAAGTCTTTGAAAGGCAGGATATCTATGTGAAATATGTACATGAATTAGTTAACCTTCATTTGATAAGTAATAATTATGTAGAAGCAGCCCTTACATTAAGATTCCATGCAGATTTACTAGAATGGGATCCTTATGGAGAAGTCGAAGCCATACCGGAATTGGGTTTTGCAACTGAAAGTCCATTTTCAAGAAAACAATCCATTTATGAAACAATGATTAATTATTTAGATAAAGGTACGGCTTGGGAATTATGTATTGATTTATCTAAAGAATTGGCTCATCATTATGCAGTGACAGTAGTAGATTATCATAAATGCAGTAAAATCTTACAACGCATGGCTACTTTTACAGAAAATATTGTTAAAAAGGAAAGATTTTATTGTGAATATTTCCGTGTTGGATTCTATGGTCGTGGATTCCCTGCAAGTATTCGTAATCAGCAATTTATTTATCGTGGTTTGGCTTGGGAAAAAATGGCTTCCTTTAGTGAACGTATGCAAAACCGTCATCCTAATGCTCATATCTTATCATCTGGTAAATTATCATCCATATCAACCATCCCTGATGACCAATTACGTGAATTGGAAGCAGAATCAGATGGCCAATATATTCAAATCACTGCTGTTACTCCCGAATTAGATATGAATGCTAGTCCTATTTTATCAAATCCAATGACAGGTGAAAAAATTAAAAAATATTATGAATTTAATCAAGTACATCAATTCACTTACTCTAGACCAGTCACTAAAGAAGACGAAGGAGTTGATGATTATGACAATGATAGTAATAATAATATTGATGGTACTGATGAACAACAACAGCAAGAGGATAATGAAGAAAAACTCAATAATAATAATAATAATAATGATGAGGAAGATGACTCAACAATAGAACCTCCTGATTTTACAAAACAAGAATTAGACTTTTTAAATTTATGGACAGAACAAACCACATTTACAAGTCAAGAAGTTTTCCCCACCATTGCATTACGATCAAAAATCAAATTTATTCAAATTAAAGAAATTTCTCCTATTGAAAATGCTGTCAATGCTATGAATAACAAGACAAACGAATTAATATCTTTAGATAAAGTTTATGCTGAAAATATTGGACAATCTCAAGCTAATTTCAATTTAAACCCTTTCTCAATGGCTCTTAATGGTGCTGTAGATGCTCCTGTTAACGGTGGTGTTCCTTTATATAAAAAGGCTTTCTTATGTGCTTATTATCGTAAAAAACATCCTAGATTGATTCCATGGATTGATCAATTAAAAAAGGCTATTGATGAACAGGTAACAAACTAAAAACTAAAAAAAAAGAAGGAAAGAAAGAGGAATAATGCTTTATATGATACTAATAATAATAATCATTATTTATTTGAATTATTCTATAGGTTGTTGTAATTGATCGATGTTTAGTTACTCATAGTCAACTTGTTAGTAATGAAATGAAGCCTTTCCATAATAATTTAATAGAATGTAAGTTTTTAACAAAATCAATGATTAAAATAATAAATAAATAAATAAATAAAAAAGAAATAAGAATGATTTATTTTATTTATATATATGTTTATTTATTATAAATAGTGTTCAAGAAAAATTTCTCAGATGATATTCAAAGATTAAAAAGTAAAGAAACACCATTTAAATCACTTGGATCGGCTATCACTACTATTAACAACACCAGCAGTGCTAGCTCAGCTAGCAATACTCGACCCAATATGAATTCTACTCATTCTAATCCTAGCTTAGCGTCTATAACAACAAACCGACGTGGATCATCATTATTTAGAGATTTAGACAGACCTATTTTAATGAAATCAAGAACAAATTCTATTACTCATGGTACTACTAGTTCAACTAATGGTCATTCACCTCATTTAGTTTCACCTAAATCTCCAAGTTATTTTGCCATCCCAACTGTTTATGAAGAACACTCTTCTTCTAAATTGAAACTTCAACATACAGAAAGTAGCTCATCTCTTGAAAGTTCATCTTCCGTTCCTTCTGGTTATATTCATCCTAATGAAATTACACATACAACAACAAAATCCGATAATGGTTTATCAAAAAGTTTAAAATTAACTATTAGAAGAAAAACAACTCGAAAGTCATCCAATGCATCGTCTGGTTAAAAAAAATTAATGTCAAAATAGAACTTTTTTATTCTTTATATATATACTCTTTTAAAAAAAAAAGAAAAATTAACCAATTAATGTATATATATATATATATATACTCATTTATTTATTTAACAAAATATTATAATAACTAATAAGTATTAGTATAATACACCAAAATTAACATATCCCAATATATAATTTAATTACTGTTACTATTTATCAATCATTATTACTCTATGTATTTTTTTTTATTATTGTTAACCATTTTTAGTATTGACATTATTTTTCAAACATGTAGAATAAAACAATTCAAATTATTCCTTGATATAAAATTAAATATTTATACACAGTAAGGATGATATTATCATATAAGAACAAAAAGAAAGACAATAGAGAAAGTAAAATACATAATCAGGCATATATGCTATGATATGATAATACCAATTTCAAAAGAATGTAAAATAACACCTGAATTTAATAATGAACCAGAACTACAGAAATGCAATAATCATTAAAATTGAATATTACAATTTTAAGAAAGAACAAAAAACTCAATAATTTATTAGTTTTAGTTATATAGAAAAAAGGTGTGTATTGCATAAAATAATAGATTAATAATAGTAGTAATCATAGGATGATATAAATATAAATATATATATAATTAATAAAGAGTATTATGGTAACAATAATGTTTAAATATTTTACAGGCAGCTAAATAAATATCATAAACTTGAATGAGCTTACTTTTATATTAAACTATTTGTATTTTTTTTGAATTAAAGTCATTATGAATAGTGTTAAGATCAGCTTTTGCTTTAATCATTGACCTATTATTGTTAAAATCATCAAGTTCATTTGATGGTTTTCTTATATGGGCAATATGTAAGCAGTAAACAAATATACACTAAATAAATAAAACAGAACAAATTAATTATTTTTTCCTTTTTCTTTTTTCCAATCTTTTTTCTCTTTTTTTTTACATTTATAAAGAAAGAAATAACTGCAATAATAGAATTAGATATCATATGTATTTTCCAATCGTTTTGACATTCAAACCATTCAGGACAATCTTGATCTAACTGACAAGTATTCCATATTGATTCATCCTCAATTAAATTGCTCATACATTGACCAATAAAGGATTCTATACCAAATCCACTCATAGTTAGAAAACAGATATTATTAAGTACATCTAATATTGTAGTTGAATACATCATCCACCACATCATATAAGTAATTCTTTTGAATTTCTTTTAAAAAAAAAAAGATTAATCATTAACTCCATTATTACAATAATAAAACATTAACTTACGAATGAAACAGACCAACATGATATTAATGAAAGAAAAAGTAAAAAACTACTGATCGATAATGTTGAATAAACTGTGATTTTAGCTATAGGTTGTAAACTTTCTAATAAATGACAATAATCACATATAAAAATATCATTATTATTAATATAAAAAAAAAGGGTTTAAAATAAATTAATAAATTTATACATTACCAGGCCAGTTTCTACCGTGTATAGTGTTCCATATTACCCAACCTGCTCTTGTCTAAAATAAGATTATAAATTAATATTTAAGCTTATATGATTATTCAATAGCAAACTTACAGATTGTAATAATGTTAAAAAAAATATAAAGCGATTCACTTTAAATCCTCTACAAGGCATTACTTTATATAATTATAAAATAGTTTACAAAATAATACAAATATATAAATTAAAAATAATAAAAGTGAGAGAGAGAAGAAAATAAAAGGAAAGGTAATAATGATCAATAATAATGATAATTTAAATACTTTTATTTAAATGCTAACCAAATTAAACCATCGTAAAATTATTTATAATGTTTGCTTAATTTTCATATTTTTATTAACAAGATTTAAATAATTAGTTGCTTATAAAAATCCATTAAAGCATTTTTTTATTTTGTATATTTAATCATATCTTATTGTGCAAATTTGCTGAACCTGGCTACTATCTCTATTTATTTTATAATTTTTACTCAACTGTTAGGCACACAGTATGGAAGGGCTTCAGGTTCTCTACCTAGGAACTCCCAGAAAACCAAGCCAACCCAGAGCGAAGCGTAGAACATCCAAGCTAATATTTTTAAATTTTAACAAAAAAAAATAAAATAAAGAGAAACAACGAGAAAAAAAAATTTATACATATGTAACTTATTTTTTTATAACAAATAAACAAAAAATCTTTTAAAAAAAACATTTTGGTTAATGCTTAAAATTTAAAAAGAATGATATAATTTAAAAAGGAGTTTTAAATTAAAAAATAACAGAAAATGCATACATATTACTGCTACATTATTATTTATATTTATAAATTTGATAGTGCTATGTTTTAAATAGCTCTGATATAGTGTAAGGTAGTAACAATATTATAAACAATGAAGAAACATCAAGGATTATTATTTAATATGACTACTGTGACATATATTTTATTCTTTTTTGTTTTTTATAATGATAATAATAGTAGCAAAAGTTTGCTCATTTACGCGTTTTATTTAGCTTACTATATATCTATTTAGCCAAAAGTAACATTTGTTACTTTTTTATTATCATCAATATAAACGTTCATTCTAAAAGGTATATAATTTCTTGTTACAAGTTGACCAGGGGATATAATTCTTACTTCCCCTTCTAAGGTACTAGAACGTACAATATTTTTTTCGTCTACCTCATCAATAACTTCATCGAATCCAAGTAGGTATTTACCAATTAATTGATCTTTTGCTTGTTGTATTTCTTGTTCAGTAGGTTCTTTAAAATTAAGAGACATTTTATACCTTTTAGTTTTATTTATTTATTATAGAAAAAGAAAAAAAAAAAAAAAAGAAAAGGGAATGGTGAACAGAATTTAATTTTTTTCGTGCCTCGGAGTTTAAAAACCGGCGTCGATCACTTAAAAGGATATTTTTGGATTTTGGCTCTTTTTTTTGAATTTTTACAGAGTATGCCTTAAAAAAACATCAATTTTTGTCAAATTTTCCTTTATTCTATTTTTTTTTAAAAAAATTATTGATTTTACCAATCAATTTTAAGTACATTATGTCTTTAAAAGCATTTTCTTTTTTTTTACATATATATAACGTTGTATTTGCTTAATTTATCAATATAAATATAACATTTTAAAACAAAAACAAACTTTGTGAAACTTTTGATTTTGTTCTTTATTCAAACTTTCAAAAATAATGGTCATTCTACACCTTTCCAATACGGAGTTAAATCATAAAAGGAAATGAGAAAAGTTAGTGTTTGTATAATAAATATAAATAACGTGATATATATGGAAATAGGTATAAGTATAAAATATTATATGTATAATGTAAATATGGTTTATATATGATTATTTTAATGAGCTAATAACACTAATAATAATGAATATGGTAATATTATTTTAATCGATGTAGTGATGATTTTCTATAATCAAACTTCTTGATAGTTTAATCATTGTGGAGAAGAGAACGGCGTTCTAAAACTTCAATATGTGATTATGAATAACGACTATTTCTTTGATGTTTTATATAATCTGAAAAAACAAAAGAAAAAGGAATTCAGTTTAGTTTACTTTTGACCATTTATTCGATCATTTTATTATTATTATTATTACTTTAATATTTTTCATATATCTTCGGGATTTGTTGAAAGATTAGGATAGTCGACAATGCATAAACAACTTTTTTTTGGTACAAATGAAAATAAAATTAAACATTTCTATAATAATAGAAATGTACAAGTGAGTAACTATAAAAAAATTAGAATCATCTTCGCAGATTTTTTTTAAATCAATCACTTGTGTTGAGTGTTTCCATATCCTAATACCTCTGCTGTTTTACCATTATGATCGCGTGAAAGGATAGCAACTTTTGAATAGGAGTATGATAAAATAAATAGTTTCACAGAAGCATTTTCTTTTGACACAGTCCATCATCATTAATAATAACCTTTTTGATATATGCCGTCAGTTTATATACGATTATTTTCCATTATATAATTATTTTTGTTTTATTAGGGTACTATATTTCTATATGCAAAATGTATGTAAAAATACAATATCACTCCCTTTCTGATAGAAATAACCGATAAGAAACAGTAATGAAGAAATATTAATGATAAACTGTTATGAGAAGGTAAAAAAGAAAAGAAAAGAAAAAAAAGGGTTTTTTCCATTTTATCAGTATTTTAATTTTTTTTATAATCACAGAATTTAAAGTCTGAGGCTGATACTTTATTATGGGAACAATGAACTTCATATATGTTTATAGATGATTTGAAAAAAAAAGCACATAATCTTTCATTTTAAGCTATACACCTTTTAATATTATTATCATTTTAAAATAAAATAAATAAAACTAAATATAGTCATTATCATTATTTTTATTATATTAACATAATTTAATGAAGATCAAATATATCAACACCCCAGAAAGTATAAGGATCAACGATGCGTTTAGAATCGCCATTAAGGATATCATTTAAAGCATTGAAATCATCTTCAGTTAAATCAGCAATTTGAATATTATCAACGATACGATGAGTAGTAACGGATTTAGGAATAACAGAGGTACCACGTTTAACACCCCAAGATAAAATGATTTGAGCGGGGGATTTGTTGTATTTTTTAGCAATTTCAATAATTTTTTCATCCTTTAATAAAGGACTATCAGTAGATCCTAATGGAGAATAAGCAGTAATATGGATATTATGTTTTTTAGCAAATTCAAGTAATTCAGTTTGTGGAAGATAAGGATGTAATTCAACTTGATTAACAGCGGGTACTACATTGGCAGTCTTTAATAATTTTTCAAGCTTTTTAACATTGAAATTAGATACACCAATAGCACGTACTTTACTTTTATCTAATTTTTCAAGCGCCTATGTAATAATATAGAACATCCTAAAATTAGTTACTACTTTCTCTCTTTTTTTTAACATTAATAATAATATTATTATATATATGTTTTTTTTTTTTTTTTACTTACAGCATAAGTCTCAGTGAAATCGGTTTCATCGAAAAGAATTTTTCCTTCAGCATCTTTAGGAACGTTTTCTTCACCAGCTTTAAAAGCAACCGGCCTTGAAACAATAATAATGAGAAGAAGAAAAAGTAAATATAAAAATCAGGATAAACTATTTCACCGTATTATTATTATTTTTTGTACTATTCGTGTTACCAATGAATTAAGTATAAATCAATATAATCTAATTGTAAATTTTTGAGAGATTTTTCAAGAGCAACAGGAACATCTTCAGGACGATGGAAAGTATTCCATAATTTAGTAGTAACAAAGAGTTCTTCTCTTGCAATACCACTATCTTTGATAGCTTTACCTACTTCAGCTTCATTACCATAGATATAAGCACCATCAATATGACGATAACTAAAGTAATATATATATATATACTATTTTAGTATGTTCTTCCTTCTTTCACTATTATTTATTTTCTTTTCTATTTTATCATTATTACCCAGCCTTAATAGCGTCAAGAACAGCATTGTAAACTTCATTGGGCTTTGCTTGCCAAGTACCTAAACCAACAAGAGGGATTTCAGCACCAGTGTTTCTATATAATATATGGTATGAATTATTTAAGGTTAACTAAATTGCGCTTACTATTATTTATAAATAAAAACAAAACTTACAAAGTAGCTTTAGGGACGTTAGCCATGATATATGTTTATTTATTTGTTTTGTTTTTAATAAAAAGAAATTGATAGAAAATGAAAGAGAAAAAAACACGATCCATCTTTTTATAATTTGTGAAACTTTGTAATTTAAAAAAAAATCGGAGTGCAAATTTATACGGAAATTAAATGGTAGTGAGTTTTAAAAAAAGAAAACCAACCAATATTGCATTGCTGAATTACTAATCATGTAATCGTATTAATAAATTACTAAAATGATGATATTATATTGATAGGACTTATAAAATACATTAAAAGAATTATAATTTTTTTATACATAATACGTAATAATAATAATAAATGGCAGATAAAAATAAAACGATTAAAACGTACACTAAAGTTTAAAACTTTATTGAATGTCGTAATTTTGATTTCATTCGCGTGCTCAAAGAAAAAAAAAATCGAGAAAAAAAGAGAGTTTTTAATACATGAAAAAAAAAAAGTTACCATTAATTAATAAACTAACTATATTAACATCATAAAATTTGAAACTATTATCATAATTTCAGGGATTAGAATAAAATAAAAAATCATTTTCTTATATAGTATAATATTTTTTAAAAAGGAAAAAAGAAATAAATTTATTTGGTTAGGTCATTTTTGTGAAAGTGTTTATGTATAAAAATAAAAAACAGTTTACAAAATAAATATATAAATTAATAATATATAGAAAAATGAGATAAAATGCAACTTATTTTATTATTATTATTATTATTATTATTATTATTATTATTATTATTATTATTATTATTATTATTATTATTATTATTATTATTATTATTATTATTATTATTATTATTATTATTAAAAATATAATTAAACAGAAAAATGGAATGAAATAAAATGAAATAAAAATTCTAACCAGAGAATTTTATTTATATATAAATTTTATAATAAATTAATTTAAGATACTACAATAGGACCCGATTGCCATACTTCCCAATGATCAGGATTTTGAGGATCACCTAATAAACGTAAAGCTCTCACTCTTAAAGCATAAGTATAACCTAGAGGTACAAATGAAGTTGGTTGACCCAATCCTAGATTAGTTTGAACTTGTCCATCCCAAATAATTTCACGGTAATAGAGATCATTTTTTAATCGATTTCTTTCTAAATAAAGATATGGTGATCCTGGTAAATAGCCAACCCAATCTTCTTCATTATTGTAATCATTATTATTACTATTATTATTGTTGTTATTGTTAACATTATCGTTATTGTCATCATTATTATCATCATTATTATCATCGCTATTATAGTTACTATTTTGATATCTATTATTTATATCTCTTTTCTTTTTATTTTTATAGAATGATGATGATGATGGATAAAAGTCCTTTTCATTATATCTAATCACTTCTATTTGAATTTCAGGGCTTGCTGTTAATAAACGACATACAATATTTGGTAATATATTATTCATCAAAATACCATCGTTGTTATTATTATATTTTCTTAATCCACTTAATGATTTTTGAATACCATTATTATTATTGGCTTCTTGTATTGTTCTCATAAATGATGATAGTTTAAATTGAAAAGGATGATTGTTAATATAAACTTGAGTAGGATTATTCGATTGAGCCAAATAAGGAAACCCGTCATCAAAAGTAGGTAATTGATTGATGGCACCAAGAACACCAAAATAAGGAACATTTGCATGAATTGTTTTACCTTCATCTTTACTCTCATTACTAATATTTGATTCAATGAATTGAATATAACCACCATACATTTGATAAATATATTGAACATCTCTAGGTAATACGACTTTTAAGGTAACTTCTTTAGTTTCTCCAGGTTTTAATTCAATTTCAAGTTGATCAAAGGCCAAGTGAACTAAAATATCATTGTTTTTTTCAATGGGTTCTAATGGCGTAAAAGGATTGGTATTTTCATCAATGGTTATTTTATCATCTTCATTTACTTCTTGATCATCACTATTATTACTTCTTTTCATGGGTGGTGGAGTATAATAATAGTCGTTATTATAAACATATTTACCATTATTGTCATTATATTTGTAGTTGTAGTTGTAATTATTATTATTATTGTAATAATTGTAATTGATGAATTGTCCATAAGGATAAACTGTAATCGATGGAAGCTGTTCAATTTGAAGTGTAATTGTTCGATTTTGATCATAATTAGATACTTGAAGTGTATGTGTTTTATATTCTGTAAAGCTTGCTGTATCATTAAAACTAATTTGACTTGGCGATACATGAATTGGGTCAACAATGGTATCGAATGCTATTTTTTTTTAATAAAAATAATGATAATAATAATTTAGTATTTATTTTTTTAAAGTTACCTTTTCTTATTTATCTATTTATTTTTAATTTATTATTTTATAATTTTTATTATTTTCAAAAATATATAAATAAATACTTACGTTGGGCTAAACCAGCACCTTGTAAAATAGGATGATCAGGTACAGATAAAGAATCGTTTGCCATGATGATTTTAGCATGGTTTTGTAAATGTTCAATAATAAATTGACTATCAATTTTATTTTTTGTTCTTTCTCTATAAGATTGTAAAACCAATGCCAAAACACCAGAAATATGAGGTGAAGCCATTGAAGTACCACTTTTTACACCCCAACCTTTAGGAAATTGATTATACTCACCTGTTAAAGTATTATTTTGGTGTAAAGGAATGGTTGAAAACACTTTACCACCAATACCAGCAATATTAGGTTTTAATTCTAAGTCATAAGTGGGACCAGCACTTGAAAAAGAAGAAATTTTTAATGCTGAAGTTAAATTTTCATTTATTAAATCCTTTTCTACTTCCACTTGAATAGGCCAGCTGTCATTTCGATGAATTAATTTGTTAGCCACAATGGAATGAATAGCTACTATTGGAAATTTATTATTTTCAGTACCATCATCATTGGATTGAATTAAAAACAATGGATTTTCACGGTCCTGTTCTTGATCGTCATAAACCAATAATCCTTTGGCTCCTTTATTACTAGCTAATTTGGATTTGATGCCAAATGTACATTGACCACGTCGAACTAGAAGAATTCTTCCTTTCATAACGTCTTTGAAGTCTTCTTCATTACATCCTTGTGAAACAAGTTGTCTATCCTTAGAATCATAAATCACCTGTAATGGTCCACTTGGAAATTCATCAGTAGTTGTTGATGGTTGGTACACTATATAATAAATATATAGATTTAATATAAATATTTTTTATTTTATTTATTATATATATTATATACTAACCAAAGCTTTGTTCAGGGAATATATTAAAACGTAATGCTCTTGTAGGAATTTTAGCATTATCAATAGATGCAACAGATACTACATTTTTTGCTGTACCGGGAGTATTTTGAAGAAAAACACCATCATCACCTTGATTACCAGATACAGCCACAACTAAAAATAAAATAAAAAAATTTAATTCATTACTTTTATTTTTTTCGTTTTAAACTTGATATATATATATATATATATATATATATATATTACCTATTACGCCTTGTTGAGACAATCTTTCAGCAACAATAGCCATTACATCTTCCGACCAGGCATTTTGAAAACCTAAACTTAGATTGACAATATCACATCCTAATAATATATATAATAATAAATAAATAAAGATGTTTTACTTATAAATAATGAATAATAATGATCCTTTATTTTTATTTATATTTATTTTCAAGCATTCACCTGCTTTTTGTGCTAAATTTAAACCCTGGATGACGATATCCTCAGATTGTGCACGCTTACAGCCAAATATTCTCCACATTCCTAATTTGACACCTGGAGCAACTCCATTGAATTTCTAATAATAATAATAAATGATTGATAAGCAATTTTAATATATATAATAAAATATTCTTCTTCCTTATATATGTATATATTTACCATTTTATGATCAATACCAGCAATAATGCCAGCTACATGAGTTCCATGACCTTTAAGATATAAAGTAAAAATAAATACCAATTATTATATATTTCTATTTAATTATCAAAATTCATTTCAATTATTTATTTTTACCATTATCAGGACATGGATCAAAAGGATCATTTTTATCACGATGATAACCAACAGCTTCATCATCTTCTTTAGGATCTACTAAATTAGCACCATATTTTATTTTAAAATTAGGACCAAATCCACCACCTAAAGCTGGATGCGTATAATCCACACCAGAATCTAATAAGCATACGAACACATTTTTTCCATCATAGTTTAAATCATGGGATTCTTTAATTTGAGTAATAGGCATATCATAAGGTCTTATATTATCATTGCTATTATTACTATCTATATTATTTGGTGCTTTTGCTTCCTTCACTTCTTGATTAAGTACAGGTTGATCTACTTCATATATTGGATAAATATGTTTAATATAAGGATGATTTGCTAAACTTCTTTTTTGTAAAGAAAGAGATTGAAGAAAATGAAAAGGTAAGTCTAATAAATTAGATAAAACTGGAAAATGATCTTCACCATCGATTGGTAATTGAATAGAGATACCAGAAAAGATATTTGAATCATGATAAACTTGTCTAACCTGAAGAAGATGTTGAATAGGGTCTAATAATGACATGATTAAATTATAGTGCTCTTTATCGCTTTGTCTAGTATCAGCATATTCTAATATATAAGCATTTTGGATTTGTCTTCTTTCCTTTAATGGACTACTTTTTACACAATGAGTTGATAAAATGATTAAAATAAACAATATAAAATGTAGTTTCATTCTTTTAATATATATATATATATATATATATATATATTATGAAGATGATAAAAAAAAAGAATGAATGAAAAAAAATAAAAAATAAAAAAAGAGAGTTTCGAAAACAGTTGAAAACGATAAATTTATAATATTTTAAAATAGGGGTATAATAGACTAAATAATGGGCTATATTGTGCTAAGTGGTTGTCATTTATATATATATAAATATTTACGATCCCCTAAAAAATTGATTGCTTTTAAAAAATGTATAATTGTTTTTCTTATTATCTTTATTATATCCCTATTGTTTTTATTTTAAATGTAATCCATTAAATGCCTTTCATTAATTAATAGGTTTATTATCATTATTTTTATATAATCGTATAATAAACAATTATATATAAATAATATTAATATTTTTAATATATATAGAACAACTAACAATAAAATAAAATAGTAGTAATAATAATAATAAAGGAGATCATTATATACAAATATATAATATAATATTAAATATACTATTGTTGTATATTTTATTAAAAGAAAATAGTAAATGGTATAGAGTAAGAAAATCAAAAATAAAGTAAAAAATAAAGTAAAAAATAGAATAAGCTATGATCAGCCAGTAGCATAAATGCGGACTTTATTTTCTCCCTTTTACCTTACCTTTTTTTTAAAACCAATAATCTGTTTTTCTTTTTCCATTATATCATTTTTTTTTTATTATGGTTGCGGAAAATATTGAAATAGCTGAAAAAAGCAATTTGTTAACAGAAAAAAAATATAGAAAGGATGCTAAAATAGGTGAAGGTACCTATGCTGTTGTTTATAGAGGTAAAATGATAATAATAATAATAATAATAATAAAGAAAAAATATCAAAAAGTACTTTTTCTAGTTTTATATTTATCTTTGTTTTATTATGATTATTATTAATAAAAAGGTACACAAGCATCTACAGGAAGAAAAATAGCTATTAAAAAAATCAAAATGGGCCAATTTAAAGATGGTTTAGATTTAACTGCTATACGTGAAGTGAAATATTTACAAGAGCTAAGACATCCAAATATTATTGAAGTATGATCTTAAAAAAAACACGCTTATTCTATTATAAATATTTATCTTGCTTTTTTTCATTATTTATATACGTAGTTGATCGACGTCTTTTCACATAAAACCAACTTGAATCTTGTACTTGAATTTTTAGACTCTGATTTAGAACAACTTATTAAAAATAAAAGTGTATTATTTATGCCAGCAGATATTAAATCTTGGATGTTAATGATGTTAAGAGGTTTAGATCACTGCCATCGTCATTTTATTTTACATAGAGTAAAGTATATTTAAAAGAGAAGAGAAGAAAAGAAGAAGAAAGAAATAAAGAAGGAAGGAAAAAAAAGAAGGAAAAAAAAAATAAGAAAGAAAGAATAATAACAATAAATGCGTATATATATATGTAAATGGCATAAATAAGATCATTGATACTATTAATATTATTTATATAATATAGGATATGAAACCAAACAATTTGTTATTAACAGAAAATGGGGTATTAAAAATTGCAGATTTTGGTTTAGCAAGAGACTGGGGAGATCCAAATAAACAAATGACTTCTCAAGTAGTAACGAGGTAATATTAGTAATAATACTAATAATAATAATCAAAATAATATATATATATTCATAATGATTTATTCATTTATATATATATTAGATGGTATCGATCACCAGAATTATTATTTGGAGCAAAAGAATATTCTTATGCTATAGATATTTGGGCAGTCGGATGTATTTTTGCAGAATTAATGTTACGTACACCATTAGTAGCTGGTGATTCTGATATGGATCAACTAACAAAAATATTTCATGCTTTAGGAACACCAACAGAAAATGATTGGCCTGTAAAAATGAATAATAATATAAAAGACGATGATAATGATGATGATGATTAATCTAAATAGTAATAATATATTAATGATGTTCTTTGTATATTGTATTTTTAATTTTTAAAAATTATCATAGGGATTAACCTCATTACCGGATTATATTCAGTTTAAACCTTTTCCAAAAGTACCTTTACATCAATATCTTACAGCTGCTAGTGATGATGCAATTAGTTTATTAGAAAAAATGCTTGTATTTGATCCAAATCAAAGATGGACTGCTGAAGAGGTAAAATGATTATTAATGATATTAAAATTATTATTATCATCTAATTATTATTATTATTATTATTTATTTATTATTTCTCTTTTTGTAATATTTAGTGTCTCAATCATTCTTATTTTAGAAATATACCGTTAGCTACTTCTCCTGAAAAATTACCTCGTAATAGAATAGATCCAAATTAAATTAAAAAATTAAAATAATAATATGGATAAGAAAAAAAAATAAGTCATCAATTGTACATAGAATAAAAATTTGCAATAATAAGGATAATTAAAAAAAAAAAGACAATTAATTAGTATCTATTATGTTTATTTTTTCATTATGATAATTATTAATTTTTTTTCTCGTAGCTATATAGACAAATATAAACGAAATAAAGAAATGATATGAAATGAAAGGGGGGAAGGGTGTAGATATATATACTATATTTATATAAATATGAAAAAGAGATATATATATTGTAAAACTATGAATGTTATGTAATGAGAAGAGCAGGTGATATTAAGAGAAGATGGCATGAATATCTTTGATATAAACAGGAAATAAAAATAGAATATAATAAAATAAAAATAAATGAATTATATGTATCGAAATGAAAAAAAAATAGTAATTAAAACAATAATGATAGTAATATATATATAAAATAGCAATAATTATGTAAAAAAAAATTTAAAGTATACAAATGAAGAAATATATATCTTATTTATCAATTAGATTCATCTTTAACTAAATTTTTTCTTTTTCCCACTATTAAAAAAATATGAAAAATGAATTAGCATTAGTATATATATGTATGTATATTATAATAAAACTTACGTTGACTAGGAGTAGTAGGTGTTGATAAGTATGAAATATCAGTATTAGTATAAACTGGAGATGATGCTGAATTAAGCATAGCCATTTGTGGAGTCATAGCTCCAGGAGGGTATGATACATTTGTTTGTGGATATGGACTATGTGGAGGCATCTGTTGCATTTGTAATTGTTGCTGTCTAATTTGGAATATACGCTGTTGCTGTTGTTGTTGGTGTAATAATAAATTCTGTTGTTGCTGCTGCTGCTGCTGCTGTAACAATAACATTTCTTGATGTCGATTCATATTAATGGTGCTTTCATTATTATTATTATTATTATTATTATTATTATTATTATTATTATTATTATTATTATTATTATTTGGATTCATATTATTAATATAATTATTATTAATATTCATATTAGCCATATTATTCATACCATTCATGTTATTCATATTATTTATATTATTATTATTCATTGTAGGTGTAGATACAGCTATAGTATTATTAGCTACCATTGGAGATGATGAAGTTTGAATATCTTGTTGCTGCTGCTGTTGTTGTTGTTGTTGTTGTTGAACATTGCTTTGCTCTTTATTAGCAGCTACAGATTTTTTTCGTTTTGTCTGTTTTGGTTTCTTTTTTGAATTTACAGTAGGTGAACTTTCGGATTCTGATTTTACATTTGCATTATTCTTTACAGTTGGTGATTGAACAGATTCCGTTTTTATATTACCTGATTGAACAGATGGTGATGGTTGATTTGTTTCTTCTATATATAATTGCATATATTTATAATAAATAAAAAAGTGTTCATGTGTAAGCATTTGTTGTTTTTATTTGTTTACTTTATTTATTTATTTATTTATTTATTGCTATTTATATGTATATTTTTATTTTTATTTTAATTATGAATGGGACCTTTTTATTTATTTTTATTTATATTACTTTACGTATATATATACGTATATACTTAAAACTTTAATTTACCTTTAATATTCATTAATGCTGCTGATGATGATGATGAATTAAATGGATGAGATGGTATATTTGAAAATAATGATAAAAGAGCATCTTCACTATTTTTTGACATGACATGACACATAAATAATAATGCATAAACTCGATCAGGCAAACCCCAATCATTAACTACTGATGGAGGTACTTGTTTTCCTATAATGTTTTGTTGCTGTAATTGCTGTTGTTGTTTTGTTTTCTTTTTACTTAAAGTTGGTGTAGTAGGTGGAGGTAAATCTATTAAACTTGTTCTTGATACAAGTTCTTCCACATTATTACAGCTGAATGTCCATTGTTGTATTTTCCATTGATTTTGCGTTAAATCTTTTTCTAATATAACTGTAGTTCTACCTTTTAATATCACCATTGTTCCATTATTATAACGATAAATAAAACTTGACATAGGGCATTCTAAACACATTCCCCTAGGTACTATATATTCTATTGTTTGATCCATAGTTAATTGAATGGAAGTCACTTGACATTCATATTGTGTATGAAAAAATCTTGCTACTAATGATTGACAAATTTCTATTAAATATAAATATTTAAAAAAGAGTTAATCATTATTTTTTATTATATTATAAATACTATATACATATGAATGTTTATTTTTTTATTTTTTTACCGAATTGATTTTGTTCTTTTGTTTTTGAATTATACACTCCAAAAAGAAATTTCGAATCCTTAGTAAAAAAATCATTAACAAATCCATCCCAAAAAGTACGAAGGCATGCCTGGATATTTATGTATATATTATTTAAATAATAATAGAATAATAATAAAAATGTAAAAATAAATAAAATGTTAGTATATCAGATCCCTTTCTTTTACCTTTTCTTTCTTTTTTATTTACCAAAGATTCACCAGGAGTTAATAAATCACCCAATTCTAATAATCGTAATACAGCTTTGCCTTGCAAGTTTTCACTATGACTATTTTACAATAATAATAATAATATATATTAATATTAGTCATATATTTATATATATATATATTATTATTATTATTACTAATACTATTGTTTTATCGAAAGGAAAAAAAAAATTAACTATTACGTTGATATCATTTTTGCCATAGGTTTATTTTCTTGAAAACCTGTAGACATAGTTGGAGAGTGTTTATTTATTATGGGAGTAGGAGGAAAAGGATGTTGCTGTTGTTGTTGCTGTTGCTGTCTTTGCAGTTGTTCATTCTGCCATTGCTGATGCTGTTGTATTAAATGTAATTGTCTATTTCTAAGGTATTGATGAAGCTGTAACTGATACGTATGATCAGTTGTATTAGGTGGTCTTTGCTGGAAAGCAGAATTTGGTGGTGGAACCGACATACAAAAAAAATATTATTAGCTTATATATAAGTATATGAAAAAAAAAGTAAAGAAAAAGAAAGTGAAAGAAAAAAAGGTAGAGAGAAAAAAAGAATAAGTTGATATATAATTATCAGCTATATATATATATATATATATATTAAAAAATAATAAGAAGAAAAAGAAGAGAAAGAGAATGAAAAAAAAAATTGCTGAAAAGAAAGGTCTGGGTTTATAAATAATTTATAGGCATTTCCTAATTTGGTAAACTAAGTCACCTACTTTTTGTTTTTTCTTTTATATATTATCTTTCATTGAAATTTTATATTTTGCATAAAATTTAAGGGTGATATGTAATTTATATGTATTAAATCTAATTAATTACGTATATTTATTACTTACATTTCCAGTATAACAATTATTTTTTTAATTGATAAATATACTATTTAAAGTAAAAAAGAAAAAAAGAATAGTGTCGCTGAGTTATAATGAACCCAGAGTTTAATCATAATCCTGCGATAAGATAAATAAAATGAACCATTCATGTTCAAATTTCTTCTTTTTTATAACACAATTTATCCAAACCTATTTAATAAACATATGTACTCATAAAATGATACTAATAATGATAATAATGATAATAATAATGTGTATTTAAAAAGAAATCTATCATTCCTTTTTTTTTTATGATCAAAAATAAAATTTAAATGAAATTCATCAAGTGGGAAACCCATGATACTTTTCCCTTCATAAACCCATATATATATATATCTTAATAAAAAAAAAGGATAATGAAAAAAAACATCCATCAATTTTTTTATGTTCCTGATAACCAAGTATGTATACTTTTTTTTTCTTTCATTTTTTACGAATGATGAATGATCACGTTATATTTACTTTTTTTTTTCGACTGATCAAAAAATCATTTAAAATATAATTGTGATGTTTTATTATATTTTTACTTTTCCATTTTGACTCTTGTTAAATAAAAAAGGCATCTACAATTTGTTTAATAAAAAAATTGAGCTATTAAGGTGGTAAAAAATATGATTTGTGTGGTTGAAGTTGATAAATCAAAAAAAAAAAAAAACAATATATATATATCGAATGTATATTAACGAGTGATTATTGATAAGTTGCTATTTAATGGTTATAATAAATAAACAATAAGAGTTGTGAAAAAAAAAATCTAAACCTTTTCTTTTTAGAACATATAAAAATATAAAATAAAATGTTACGTTAATATAAAAAAATAGTCGAATAGATGAGTTTTATTATTTTATATATTTATATTACTTACAAACTATAATTTCTTTTTATTACTATAGTATATTATTATAATTTAATGATGTTTCTTGTCTTTAAGGAAAAAGTGTTCGTAAGTGCAATAGACAGCAAAGGCAACAGTAGCATATCCAAGACCAGGGAATAAAGTCTTAAAGTTGCTAGACTTGCTGAAAATAGGATGTTTTCTCCAAGCTTCTCTTTTAGCCCAAGGATCGTTATAAATAGGTCTACGAATTTGAGAATCAGTATGGAACTTCATGGTATTATATATAAAAAAAGAAAAACGGAGAAGAGAAAATAGTAAATAAAAAAAACAATCACTTATTTTTTTATTTCCCAGCCAGCCCATAAAAATTGACGTCGACAAAAAAAAATAAAAACAACTTCGGTAGTTAAATTAGCTTGTCCAACAATAAAAAAAGAAAAATAAGGTATACAATACTTTTTTATTTTTTTAATAATTTAGACTATTTAGATCTTTCCTTAAAATTTCATATACATACCTTTATTTTTTTTCTTTGGATATCTAAGCTTGCTTTCCTTTCTTGTAGACATACCCATAAAAAAAGACAGAATAATGTTATTAAATGGATATAATAAAAAATTGATAATTCATTTTTTTTTAATATTAGTTTAATCTAAAAATATAAATGAATAAAAATTCTGTCACTTACTATGAATAAATAAAAATAGTTTTGTCTATAATTTTTTGAAACTAAAATAATCTTATGATGAAAAAAGCACATGATGTAGTAATGAATAGGTTTCATTTTTATTGTTCAAAATGCCCTTATAAGTAAAAAATATAATATAAACTAATTCTATCATTATAATCACTTTTTAAAAAATGAAAGAAAGGTTTACATACAACTTAAAAAAAAAGAAAGAAAAGAAAACGTTCTTAAATAATTCTGCAATTCAATTATTTTAAGAAAAATAAATAAACCAAAATAATAATAACAAACTATGGTTAAATCGTGTATGTTAAAAGTTAAAAAGTATTTTATTGTAAAAAAGAGCACAATTTAATATAATATTTGCTCAGCTTCAACATACATCAATCAATAAATAGGTAAATCTTATCTGAAGGCTGTTTTTTTTTTTCTTTTTTTTTGAATTAAAACTTCTTGGCCAAATAGCAACAAAATAAAATTAAAACCCAATATATACTTTAACATATAACTGTGTTCATTTTTCTAAAAGTAGAGTTCCGTGGGTCTCCTTTTTATTTATTTGTATTTGTGTTAGTGTTAAACAGGAATACTTTTTCTTTTTCAAATGTAAAAGTAAATAAGGAAAAATACTAAGGTGCAACGAAAATGTATTATAGAATGTTTTTTTTTTACTTTATTTATTTATTTACAATAGTTGTATCTTTTTTTTTCTTTATATTACTGTTATTATTATTTGGTTTTTGGTTTTTTTTGGGTTAAGGTTTTACAGCATCATCAAATCTATTGGATAAAGTATATAAATATATATTTTTTTGATCGCCTTATCCGTTGGCTTAGCAGTTTGCTGGTTACACGAATGGATTCTAAGCTAAAAAGTATAAAAAAAAACATAAATAATTGAAAAAAAAGAAAATACCTGATCCATTTTTTCTTTCTTCTTTCATTTTTTTTTCTTTGTTTGTATCTGATAAGCAAATAAAATATTAAAAAATTACATATGCATTTTATTTTTGAAGCACTACATAAAAGGGTAAAATAAACATTAATTTCTTTTCTTTCTATTTCCTTCTCCTTTTTTTCACTAACAAAAAAAATAAAAATGTGACAAAATATTCACTTTATATGTATATATCTTTCTTAAAATTTAGCCATTAGAAAAAAGATCCCTCGCTGTCAGTCGAGGGCTTACAGCCATTTTGATGGGATTGGCTTTCCTAGCTTATGTAGGATATTTAATTTATCAAGTAAGTAAAGAAAGAAAGAAAGAAAGAAAGAGAGAAAATACTATCTATTTATTTGTATATTAAATATTATTATTAATGCTTTTTTTAATCTAAATTTAGGTATATAATGATCGAACTTTACTTATCTTATCATCTGTTGATATTCCTGAATCTGGATACCCAACACCAGATGTAGAAATATGTTTTAATGGAAATTGGACATTTGCTCATTGTGCTTTTCAATCAATGAATTGGGATTTAAATGAAAATCCTGGATGTGTAGGCCATTATCGTGATGGTAATTATGCTGGAGGTGAAATGTGTAAAGTTTTTCAAGCCAATTTTACAAATTTTGGTATTAGTTCATCTGAATCATCTGATCTTAATATTCGACGAATAGATATTTATTGGAGATTAGATAATATAACTGCTGCTTCATCTCAATATCTTGCTATCCCTTCTCTTGCTGTTTCTTTATATGATCAATCTTTTAGTACTTGGCGTCTTAATGATGACCAAATCAAAGCAATGATTCCAAAACAGGTATGGACTTTATTTTTATTTTTTAAGAAAGTTTTTTATTATATATACTTATTTTTTATTTTAAAATGAATATATTTTAGCGATTCTTATTTAATGCCTCATTTTTAGGAGCCTATAAAGGGATGACAATGCAAAATTATTCATCTGCTATTTATTTTTATCCTCAAGTTTATAGAGCTATTCGTCCTGGTGATGCTGCATCTTTATTTGGATTCGTATGTATATTTCTTTTTTAAAAATATACTTATACTTATACATATAGCTAATACTAATATTTTTTTTCATCTTCAATTTTTATTATTTTAGAATAATTCTTTAGTTGATATTAAAACTTTCAGAACTACACAACATGATTGGCCATTACATCCAAACGATAATCTTACGAGAGGGGTAATAATAATAATAATAATAATAAATATTAAAAACTGATATATATCGCATTTGTATAAATAGGATTATCACGGATTTTTCTCTGTGCAGCTTGCAGCTACAAATATAGAAATTCAAGTAAGTTATACAACTATTTGTTTTTAAAAAAAATATAAATTAGGAAACTCACGTTTTTCTTTTTTTTAGACTGAACAACGACAACATACAGTTTTGGCAGCTCTTGCTTTAATGGGGGGTAAGATTCCTTTTTTAAAAAAAGACTTAATCTCATTTTAAAAATAAAATCAAATAATAATGCTTTATTAATAAAAAATCTTTATTATTCACTATTTACTTTAAAAAGGTGCATACGGAGTGCTTACAACAATTTATATTGTTATATTTGGAACACCAAGACTTACACCATGGGGTTTCGTTCATAGATTCCCATTAGTGCTAAGTAAGGGAAAAAATAAATTAAGATTAAATAACGATGAATATGATCCAAATATCAATAATGCTCATCCTTTACAAAACACAGCAGCTACAGCTACATCAACATCCGTTAAATTACCTTTATTAAAAAGATGGAAACAAAAATTCACTTATACCCCAACTCATTTACGTGATGATACTAGCGATGAATATTTAAATCCAAACTATAAATCAGCAGATACTTTTGAAAGTATTGGTAATCATCCAACAAGAACAACAACAATAACACAGTCTTCATCTAATGATAATAATATTAATAACTATAGTGATGATGAACCAACAATAATGAAAAACGTAACAACTATAGAAGACGTGAACGATGCAAAAAATATTAATAACATGAATAGTAATAATAATAACAATGTTAATTATAATTCTTTAGAATATCGTATAGAAGAATTAGAAATGATTTTAAGAGAGTATTTCTTAAATGTTGAATATTTGGATGCATTAAGATTAAGATATCGACAACAACGTCAATTTTTGGATAGATCAGATTTACCACTTTATAATGATCCTATTCATCATCCATCATCTTTAACCCATCAGCATAATGATAATAATAATAATAACAATAATAACATTAATAATAACAATAATAATAGTACATTACTACGTCATTCTTTAACTCCTTTACCTCAAAAAGCATTTGTTTTACCCAATGATAATAATGAAAAACCAAGAAAATCATTTGCTAGTCAAAGAGAAAGAGCTGATGATGATATTATAAATAATAGTAGTAGAATTTCGATTCCTATGGATGATATTCACCAAGATAATCATAATAATAATACTTCATCTCAAAATCCTTAATTTTTTTTATACATATATATCTTACATTAAAATAATTACATACTAGTTAACTTATATATTTACTGCTTTACTTTATTTTACTTTTACTTTCTTTTACTTTTAGTTTATTTATTTATTTATTTATTTATCTTGTATATTTTAGCAACCATATTCCTAAATAATTGATATTAATAAAATGTTAAATATTAAAATACATATATATACATTCTAATCTATTACATAAAAAACATTTGCTTTTTACAATTTAAGAAGGGTTTTTTTTAGATTGCATTAGATTTATTTGGTGGTACACTTACACATGCATATATATATATATATATATATATATATAAACAGGATTTTGCCTTCATTTTTGGGTATCTGTTTATTATTTTTTACAATACAAAATCTACGTGATGCTGGAATTTGGATCAGCAAAAGTGGTCAAAGCTTTGTATTTTATTTACTTGCAACTATTCATTTTGTTATATTTGATACTTCAAAACCCACCATATAGCTGAGTCCTTCAGCTTTCACTAATGATCTCCAAAAAAGAACATGGCGCCAATGAACAACCACAAAAATTAGGTAATACCTCAACATTAGTTAGTTATTCTTATTTTTAAAAGATTAGGGCTGGGAATAAAACGGAAGCATATAATAATAATAATAATAATAATGCCATTAATAATGATAATAATAATATTGTAATTAATAATGATAATGTTGAAGAAAAAAAATATAATATATGAAAAATCGATAACATTCTTACAATTAGATAGCTATGATGATTCAATATTGAAATTGAATGAAAACATTTAGAATATCTATGAATGTAGCGAGGAAATAGAATTGATTTTAAAAGAATTTACTTTTAAATATAGATCATTATGATCGTTTAAAATAATAAAGTAAATTCAGAAAAAGGAAAGGGTTTCAAAATAATACCTTTTTACCAGTACGAGATGTTTTTTTTTATTCTTTTTCATATAATCAATAAACTATTAATAAATAAATTTTTACTGGTAGCCTTTTTTTTGAAGCTTTAAGAAAAAGAGCACAGTTCTTTTTTTTAAAAAAAAAATACATATAGCCAACCTACATGTACTATTTCTATTACTTATTTATTGTCTTTTTAGTATATTAATTTTTTTTAATAAATATATAGCCATTACTCTATTCAGAATATAGACATAAATATACCTAATTTTATTTTTTCTTTTTAAAATTTAAATTAAAAAAAAACCATAATTATATTTTATTTGCTTTATAAATTTATCTATGCTTTATTTTTATTTTTATATTTAATTAATCCACTAAATTCCAAGATTTTACCCATCTTCTCCCAGAATATTGACTAATAGGACCAGTCATGCCATAAACGACAGGAGAGAAATAAAGAAAAGTTATAATGATTAAAAACATAAAAGTACCAAAAACAATCCATTGGAATTTTGAAGAATAAGATCTAGTAAAATGATCCATTAAAAATGGAACTAAAAAGACACTAAAGTAAAGAGCTGGGAAATAATGATGTAAATAAGTGACTCGACCCATAATAAAGAAGGGAATATAATGAAGGAACCAACCAAGGAATAATGTTTTACCAACAAAAAAGAAATGATCCCATTGAGCTAAATATATATATTGAAAAAAAAGTTAATGATGAATTTTTTTTTAATTCATAGATTCTTCTTTTTAAAAAAGTTACCATTATTTAAATCAAATATTTTTCGTTGCATACGAATGATATAAAATAAAGTAGTAAAAACAAATATAATAACAGAAGCAAAGGAGGCCCACCAAACAATAGGATTTCCTAAAAGATAGAATTTAATTTGATCATCACCCCAACCACACATACGTAAACCAACACTAGCTAAAGGCCATTCTGATGGTTCAGAAGATAAAATATCATTTTTATCAGGGTCAGGGATTAAAGCATTATTAGAAGTCCACATGGCTACATTTAAATGCCAAAAATCATTTAAAAATTTAGATTTATAAGCATTTTTAGGTGCAGGAGGTAATTTATCATTATAATGTTCTTCAATATTCCACCAAGTATGTGGATCATCTACCCGATTTCTTTTATCACATACTACTTCAACTTGTTTGAAACCCCATTGTGGTAAAATTACGTTATTAGCCATTAATAAACAATTTAATTGAACATGTCTTAATCTAAATCGGGTAGTTAATGAACGGATATGATCTCTATTTTCCTTTGGATTGGTAATATCATCTACGATTTCAATTTTCCAATTATCCTTTTCATCTCCAATAGTATCATTTCCATATCCACTGACTTCCCATTGTCCTGTTGTAATAGGCGCATTAATATCATGACTATGTAAATTTCTACCTGTGGATGAATGTAATAATCTTATAATATCCCCATCTTTAACAAATCGAATATCATCATCTCTGTCAAATGCATCGGTATCTCCTTTTCGTGGTGATTTAACAATCCAGTGATTATTATCATCTTTATAATGATAACATGTCACTTGCTGTTGATGTGATCCCTCGGGATATGTTTGTATATGAGAATGAAGCAATCCTCCCCCATAACCATAATTTTTAATTGTTAATTTAGATCCATAAGCCAATTCTATATGTATAATAAATACATCATTAATATTAATCTTTTTTCTTTAATGTTCTAAATATTTATTTTTATCTCTACCTAAAGGATTTTTTTCAAATGAATTGCCTTGCAAATTAGCTTGGAATAAAGAACTCATTTGAGCGTCACCAGGACCACTTTTATACAAAATAGCAAAATGAAGAGCAAAACAAATCATATAAATAGAGATTGGTAAAATAATTAAAAAGACGATTCTTGCCAACCAATGTTTGGCATAAGTCATTTTTGGCATTTGAATATCACCAAGCATATCCCATAAGTCCTCAATGGTATATAATCCGACTAAAGCTACAGCAAATAATCCTACCCATTTAACACTAAATACATACACGTAAATATGATTATTAATATTACTATTTATTCTACCTACCTTTCATTGCTATTATTATTATAAATATATATTACCTTAAAACACACCCTAATGAAAATCCTGTTAAAGCTAACCATAACCACCATTCATCAGAAAATGGCCTATATTTTAAAAAAAGAAATGATTACTATTATTATTATTATTATTATTATTATTATTATTATTATTATTATTATTATTATTATTATTATTATTATTATACCATTGACGGAAATTATGAAATTTCGATAAAGAAAAAAGAGAAGTACAAGTAAAAAATAATAACATAGAATCCAATAAAATAAAACGACTAATGCATAAAAGAGCTGTATCGAAAAGAATCATAGTAGAAGCTAAAACGGAAGCTTTAATAGACATATGGAATTGCCTTGCTGTTAAATAAGCCAAAGGAACTAATAAAGCACCCCAAAAAGCGTTAAAAATCCGCATAATTCCATAATGCATTCCATCAGGATAAGTAGCTCCTGATTCAAATTCAAATGATCCATTATATCCTGCTAAAATTCCTGATAATCCTACTAACATTTTACCAAGTGGTGGATGAACATCAAAATAAAAATCATGTTTAATATAATGTGATCCAAACTATATACATATAAAGAAATGAAAATAGATGAGCATATAAAAAAAGGAAGTTGAGTTGAGAAATTAATTATCATTTTTATTTATTTATTATTTGTTGTACCTTTCCAAAGTGTGCCTAGTTCAAAAAAAAGTATCATAATAAATAAAGTAAGATAAAAAAAAATAATTCCTTTATATAAATATTCTATTTTATTTTTAATATATATCTTTATCACGCTATTTTTTTTTATTGCTTATGTGTATCTACGTATTATATTTATATTTACTTCATCCCAAACAACAATATTTGAAAAACTAATTGATTGAAACCGTGTCCAAAAAGAAAGTAAAGTCAAAATTATAGGAATAATGGTATCAGGGTGTTTTTGACAAAAAGCAATATACTATATATAAAAGAAATTATATACTATTAATATTATTATTATTGTTGTTGTTGTAATTACTATCTTTATAATAATAATAAAATACCTTATTAGATGAATATTGTATATTTAACCTTGGTTTTATAGTAGATGATTGTAAAGGTGTTGGTTTATATAATTTTTCATGTTCATTAGAATCATCCGTTATTAAAGGTTCATATATTTCAGAGGAACCTTGTTTATGTCTTCTTTTTAAATTGTCCATTATAGAAATAGAAAAAGAAACGAAGAAATAAAAAATAATAATAAGTTGGTAAAAGGGAATATAAAAAATATCGGTCTTTGAATTACATATATAAATATATAAATTTTTATATTGGGTTCTACTTTTTACCATTTTTTCTTTTTTCATGAACCCACTTGTCGCATGATTTTGATATCTTAAACTAGTTTTGTCATTATCTCTTTTGGTCTTATACAAATTTTTGATTATTTTACATCAAAATATTTCTTTATTCATAAAAATGTGGATAAATAAAAAAAAATAACTGTGATCATAAGAAAATAAAAGACTTATAATAGTAGGCTCTACGTATATATATGAGTGAAATGTATTTTAATCTCTAGATATTTATGGATCATCGACATTAACAGGCTACTTAATGCTGTATTAATACCCAGAAACAAAAAAAAAAAAAAATCAGAAGTCATATATTAAAATGGTTTTATAACAGTTGATTTAGTAATAAAATCAAACTGTCGTTATCTTTAGACATTTTATAGATTTTTGATTTCTTTACATCAAAACGTTTCTTATTTTCATAAGATGGATAAATGAAAAAACATGATCGTAAGAAAATATTTTCTTTTTAGTGATTAAATTATATAAGGCACGCATATACTTATTAAAAAAAAATTACACCATAAAATATTTATAATGTGTATCAGGCAACTCCCCAAATTAACAATTAAGATCAGTCATTACCATCTCTAGTAATATAAATGAGCTTTCAACATAAAACGATTTTAGAATTGCCAAGCTCCTGATTGAAAGCAAAATCTAATAATCAATCATAATCAGTTGATTTTTATTTTTTTATTTTTTGACAAGTTTGAATATCGATAAAAAAAAACTAAGATCCTTTAATTGAATATTTCGAACTTTATTATTGAAAAATGAATTTACATAAATAGAAAATTAAAAATATTAAAATAAAAAAATCACTAAATGTTAAACACTCTATATACCAAATATCAAAGCCATTATTAATCATATGACGAGTTTTAAAAAAACGATGGCAACTTATATAATCACGGGAAAAAGATATTATATGACACTAGAAATAAAGATTAACTTTTTTTAATACTCCGGTTTACATCTTCAAACTAAAATTGGAACTATTGGCATATATATATCTTTAGGAAAACAATCTAAAAATGAAAATAACCTTTATATACTATATCATTAATATTTAACATTAACATTAACGTAAAATGTAAAGCCATTGATGTTTTGTTTGTTTTGTTATGTTTTGCTCTAAAAAGAAAAAAGAAAAAAAGAACATACTCTATTTTAAATAGTCATATTAATAAATAAATAAATAAATAAATAAATAAATAAATAAATAAATAAATAATCCATCTATCCTCACAGCCTCGTGGTTTATAAAAGGAAACGCGCTTTAATACAGTTTAGATGATGAAATGAACTGAGATTAAATACTTGTCGTGATACATTTTTTTTTTTTTTGAATCTTGAAATAAACGATGTTTGTAACATTAATGCAAACTTATGATCTTTTTTTATTATTATTGTTATAGAAAATAGAATTACGCTATTTAACTGTTTCGAGTTTTTATCTTAAATAAATTTAAAGTTCTTTCTTTTTTTTTTTCTTTATTTTACTTTCTTTTTCTTTTATCATTTATTATATTTGGTGCCTTTAAAAAAAAGAATGATTACTATAAATGAAACATCCCCTTTACTCTCAAAAAAATCGTCTATGATTAAATCATCAATATGTTCACATATGCATTTATTACAAAATAATCAAAAAGAAGCATCAGCTACAAAAAAAAAGTTAATGTTTGCATGTTCACTTGCATTTTTATTTTTTATTACTGAAGTTACAGCTGGTTATTTAGCTAATTCTCTTGGTAAAATGAATATATAAAACGTATATAATTATTTCTCTCTTTCTCATGTATATATACTCTTAATATATTATCTCTTTTATTTTTATAGCTTTACTTAGTGATGGATTTCATTTATTATCTGACGTGGCTAGTTTTATTGTTGCTATAGTGGCTATTTATCTTGCCGAAAAGCCACCAACAAAAAGTACATACATATATATATATATATATATAAAGATTTTTCCATAATTATGAAACACATAAAAAAAATTCATTACCGAATTTCCCCTCCATTTTGTGTTTCCTTTTAACCCCAAATGATTTATCCTTTTTTTTTTAATTATTTATATTATTTGTTTATTTATTTAAGGGCATTCTTATGGGTTTCATAGAGCCGAAGTGATTGCTGCTATTATATCTATCTTTACTATTTGGATTTTAACTGGGTTTTTGGTAACAGAAGCTTTTCATCGAATCTCTCATCCTCAAAAAATAGATGCAAAAGTGGTAATTATAAAAAATTGTATAAAAAATTGTAATCCTTAAATATATAAAAAATATTAAAACTCAATTTTTTTTTTTTTTTAAAAAAAACAATCTATAGATGTGTATTACGGCAAGTATTGGTGTTTTGATCAATATTATGTAAAATAAAAATTATATTTATATATATATATATATATATATATATAAGAAGATAAAAAAAATAAAAAGAAATCTATTCATATTAAATGATTTTTATTATATATACTAATTTATAATATTTTTTTAATCTATATATAAATCTAGATTAGCTTATGTTTTAGGTGGACATCATCATCATCATCATCATCATGAAGATGAAGAAGATACAATTGATCGTTTATCAGTAGATGAACAATCCTCAAAAAAGGTAAATAAAAAAAAAATGAAAATAAAAACACACAAATATATAAATAAAAAATAAACAATAAAAATGTAAATAAAACAAGTTAAAACAAGTTAAAATAAAAACAAATAAAACAAATAAAAATTTTTATTCATTTATTTGTTTATTTATATTTATATACCAAAAATAGGCAATGAAAAATATCAATTTACAAGCAGCAGCTCTTCATGTTCTTGGTGATTTATTAGCCTCATTGGGTGTATTAATATCCTCCATTATTTTATGGATCAAACCTGAATATAGTTTTGTAGATCCTTTGTGTACCTTTTTATTTTCAATGATAGTTATGTATACTACTTACCATTTAATGAGAGATTCCATTATTATTTTAATGGAAGGGGTCCCTTTACATATTGATTTACAAGAGATTGAAACTACTTTATTATATCATTTTAAATCTTCTATTTATTCTATTCATGATTTGCATGTGTGGACTCTATCACCCGGGAAATTGGCTTTTACTTGTCATTTGGTAGTTCTTC
The DNA here is from genome assembly GCA_037043795.1 of Cunninghamella bertholletiae. Lineage (NCBI taxonomy): Eukaryota > Fungi > Mucoromycota > Mucoromycetes > Mucorales > Cunninghamellaceae > Cunninghamella > Cunninghamella bertholletiae. The sequence goes on from JAZGVP010000001.1 coordinate 5,559,835, forward strand.
AGCCTTCCACATCATCGTCGCCATTACCTTTACCACCTTCTCCTTCATCATCATCATCTTCTACTTCTATTACTTCAACATCCCTTACTATAAATGGTAATGTACCAAAAAAAACATCTACTATAGATTTATTAGATGAAAATGAGCTTTTATTACAAGTACAAACTTTATTATCGGATCATTTTCATATTCTTCATTCTACTATTCAAATTGAAAAAATTCCCTCCACTTCTTCTTCTTCTTCTTTACAGCATTTAATGAATAATGATAATGACTATTGTTATATAGCACAATCATTGTAATATAATATATAAAAAGTGATAAATATATAAAAGGGGTTTATTTTAATTTTTTTCCCGCATAAACTTTTTTTATCCAACTTATTTTAGCTTGTGAAAATATATAAAATAGAATATTAAAAAAAGTCCGATTGGGAAATGTAGTATAAAAATTAATCATATTATATTATGCAAGACAAAAAAAAAAAAGGAAAAAAAGGAAAGAAAAACTAACAAAATAATATATAAATAAAACATGTGATTCAAATTTCTATAATTTTAGGTTTTATAAATATAAAGGAAAAAGTTTTCTACATTTTCTAACAGAATTTTACATTTATATATATATATATATATACTTTAAAATTTGTACATAAAGTTACATGTAAAATATAAAAAAAAAGGTTGATCCTTTTTTTTTATATACAAATATATAAATATTTTATTTTTATTTGTGATAAAAATTACTATAATAGTATAGTCTTAGTTACATTTGAATTGAAATGTACCAATAATATAAATGGAAGAAATTTTTTTTTAAAATTCAGTATTCCGTGGAGCGTGGAGAAAAAATAAAGTGGGAAAATGATGAGTATATAAAAAAAAATCTTTTTTTTACATCTTTTCATTTCTTTTCTTTTTTCCTTTTTTCTTTTCTTTTCCTGTTTTTTTTTTTTTTTTTTTTTTTTATATAAACTTGTCTTTTTATATTTACACGACTTTTTCTTTTTTGTTATTTATTATTTACTATTATTTATTATTTTTTTAAAATAAGAAAAATACATATACACTCATATATATACATATACACTAAAACTCATTATTTTAATCCATAATGACAAAGTTAATTGGAGCTATTGATCAAGGAACTACATCATCACGTTTTGTTATTTTCGATGAACAAGGCAACTTGATTACGCATCATCAAATGGAGTTATTTTATCACTCTCCACAACCCGGATGGATGGAACACGATCCTTATGAAATCTTGGATTCAGTCAAAGTTTGTATGCAACATGCTTGCCATAAATTAAATTCCTCTCCAGTTAAATATTCCATTAAAGATATTCAATGTATTGGTATCACAAATCAAAGAGAAAGTATTGTGACTTGGGATAGTATTACTGGCGAACCTTTATCATCATGTATTTTATGGAATGATGCAAGAACTTCAGAAACCGTTCAACGATTATTATCTAAATATGATAACGATCCTCATATCATGGAATCTATTTCAGGATTACCTTTAACTACTTATTTCACTGCTGTTAAATTAAGATGGTTATTAGATAATTCTCCAAGCGTCAAAGAAGCTTATGAACAACAAAGATTATGTTTTGGTACCATTGATACTTGGTTAATTTATAATTTAACCGGCGGAGCTGAACATGATGGAATTTTAATGACCGATGTTACCAATGCTAGTCGAACCATGTTAATGGATATTCATACTTTACAATGGAGTGCTGAAGCATTATCTTTCTTTGGATTTGATCCTCAATTATTATTGCATCGTTTACCAAAAATTAAATCATCATCTGAAATTTATGGTCATGTTTATGATGGTGTATTAAAAGGTGTTGCCATTTCTGGCTGTTTAGGTGATCAACAAGCTGCTTTAGTAGGACAAAAATGCTTTTATGAAGGCGATGCAAAAAACACTTATGGAACTGGATGTTTCATGTTATTTAATACAGGGGAAACCAGGGTGATTTCTAAAAATGGATTATTATCTACAGTTGCTTATCAATTTGGACCTAATAATAAACCTTGTTATGCTTTAGAAGGAAGTGTAGCTGTTGCAGGTAGTTCCATTAATTGGTTAAGAGATAATTTAAAGGTTATTTCATCTGCTCAACAAGTCAATGAATTAGCAAGTAAAGTAGATGATACAGCTGGCACCTATTTTGTCACAGCCTTCAATGGATTATTTGCCCCTTATTGGCGTGAAGATGCAAGAGGTACTATTTGTGGATTAACTCAATTTACTCAATTAGAACATTTATGTAGAGCTACTTTGGAAGCCTCCTGTTATCAATCAAGAAGTATCTTGGATGCCATGAATAAAGATAGTGGAAAACCTTTAAGAAGTTTAAAAGTTGATGGTGGTATGTCTAACTCTGATGTTTGTATGCAAATTCAAGCAGATGTATTGGGCATTCAAGTAGATCGTCCTTTGATGCGTGAATCCACTGCTTTGGGGGCTGCTATCGCTGCTGGGTTAGGTTTTGGTGTATGGAAAAATATTGATGAATTAAAAAATGTAAATAATCAAGGTAGAACCCTTTTTGAACCTAAAATCTCTTTGGAAAAACGTAATCAAATGTACGAAGGTTGGTTAAAAGCAGTGGAAAGTTCTTATGGTTGGGCTCCCTCATCTTTAAAAAAGAAAAATCAACAAAATAATAATAATAAATCATCATCATCAAAGCATGAAAACAAGGTGAAATCATTTTTATCTTCTCCTGTCTCTTACTCTTGTATAGTCATTGCCTTATGTTACATTACTCATTATTGCATTTTCTAAAAAAAAAAAAACAAAAAAAAAAGCTTAATTTATTTTTATAATAATCATTTTATTTTTATATACTTGTACTATATTTACCATTCTTATTTATTACTATTAATATTATATATTAAAATCAGATAATTATACCATTTTTATTACTTTTTTTGAAAAAAATCAAATGAAATAAAAAACAATTCATAATTAATAAAAAAAATAGCCAAGATTTTTTATTTTTAACTTTTATTTTATCACTGATTATGGAAAATAAAAGAGACAGAAACAAAGAGAAAAAGAAAATCTTTCTTTCTTTAAAAAATTGAGGCCTAGATTCAATTTAAATTTTAAAAAAATGAAATGAAATGAAAAAAAGAAAGAAAGACATTCTATATTGCCATTTAAAAAATTATTTAATTATCCAAAAAATAACATTTTAATAAATATGCATAAGAAATAAAAAATCAAATCATTAATAACATTAACTCCCTTCTCCCTTCATCCTTTCTTATTCTCCCCTCCCATCCCTCTTACACTTTCCCGTTTTTTTTTTTTTTTTTTCCTTGTTCACGGAAAAACATTTATGAGAGAAAGAAAAGAGAAGGGGATAGAAAGAAAAAAGAAAGAGAACGAGATTAAAACACAGAACCAAAAAAAGTCCGTTTCAAGTTTCTATGGTTATAAAATTATGTAGTGTAACCCTCTCTACTGTGATAAAAATAGAAGACCCTGATTTTTAATTATTATTATATTCTTTTTTTTTTTTTTTTTGGTTTTTGACAACTTTATATCCACCATGTTAATAAAAAAATTATCCTATTTGACAACTTTTTTTTTTTATCTACGAATGAAAATATAAAATATAAGAATTAGTATAAGAATAAGAAAAAATTGAATATAAATTAATGAAAGTGAATAAAAAAGTAATTGGCTATATAATTTGGTTTTGTTTTAATTAATTGTAAATTAATTTTATAATAAAATAGAAAAAGAAAAAAAGAAAAAAAGAAAAAATGATGTTGATAATTATGATGATAATGATTACTACACCAGGAAAAATGGAACAATTTATATTTTAAATAATTTATTATAATTTTTAAATGATCTTATTATTGTTTAAAATCAGGTGAAACAAGTTAAAAAAATTGTCATACCTTGGTAATTTATTTTTTTATATAAATATTTTAGTTTTCTTATAAGATTAATTATAAATTATAATAAATACGAATGATACGTTAAAAAAAAAAAGTTGTTATGTTTATAACACTTTCACTCCCCCCCCTTTTTTTTAAGGATATAAATTATAATGAAACCAATTTTCTTTAAGAGGATGAATCGATGTATTAAATAAAATAGAATCTTTCTGGTTGTTTGTTGTTGTTTATTTTTTAATTTTTTTTTTGGGTCAATTATTATTCAATAACATTAACTAGTCCCGAGTTAAAAAAATTTTTTGATCGGGAAAGTATTTTTTTTTTTTATGCTTGGCATTTTTTTTTTTTATTTCACACACGTTTAAAAGATTTATAACAAAATGAACGTATATCTATCTTATTTTATTTATAAAAAAAATGATAGAATAGTCAAAAATATGAATTATAAATAAATATATATGTAAATCCCTTGATTTATTTTTGAATTATTATAAAATAGAAAAGGGGATGAACTTTTTTTAACATAAATATAATCAATTTCAAATCCATTGAAAAGGTATTTAAAAAAAAAAGGGGGGGAGTAAAAGAAAAAAAGAAAGAAAGAAATAAAAAGATTGAAAAGTGAGAGGAAGTGAGAGGGAGAGGAGTTAAAAGAAGAAAAAAAAAAAAAAAGGAGAATGAAGGTGAGAGAGGAAGAAAGAGAATTAAAAGAGTGTGTATAATATATATATATATATATATATATATATATATATATTTAAAATAATATAGAAAGTGATATGACAGCAAAATATTCTCAAATAAGTATGAAAGTGGGTTTTTATCGGGTTTTAACAGATGTAGTTATATTTCCAGTGGTTCCAGAACCAAAAAAAGGTATTAACTATTCTGAGTTTCGATCTTTTTTTTTTTTCAGTTGGTATGACAAAAAGAAAGTTTGAAGCGTGAGCAGCGATGTTTAAATTACCCAATTGTTAATGAATATGTAATAAATGTCTTTTTTCATCACCCGATTTTTATATATGTATATATTAGAGAAAATGAGAGAGAGAGAAGAAAAAAGAGACAATTTTATATATATATACATTTATATATATAAAAAAAAAAAAGATATAAATAGATTTTTTTTTTTACTAAAAGGTAAAAAAAAAAAATAAACCTTTTTTTTTTTCTCTTTTCTTTTCTATTTTATTCTTTTTTTCTTTCGTATCCTTTTTATTTTTCATACATATAAATATATATATAAATATATATATATATATATTATTTTGTTACTTTTTATATAAATATTTTTTTTAACTATACCTTTTTTTATATACTTTATTTAAATATAAATCATGGGAAGAAAGAAAATTAAAATTCAACCTATTGTAGATAATAGAAATAGACAAGTAATAATAATAGATACACACATATACAATAACAATTTTATCAGATTTTTTTTTTTTTTACTTAGTTAATAATAGTAAAAAAAAATAATAATTTTTAATTCTCTTTTTCTTTTTACTTTTTTAAGGTAACATTTTTAAAACGAAAACATGGTTTAATGAAAAAAGCATATGAATTATCAGTATTATGTAATTGTGAAGTTGCTTTAATTATCTTTAATCCAAAGGGTAAATTGGTTCAATACGCAAGCTCTGATATGGATCATATCTTGATGAAATACACAGAGGTAAGAAAAAAAGAAAGAAAAAAACATTCATCATTACCATTATAAAAAAAATTGACTCATTTTTTTTTTTTCTTTTAACATTAATAAATAGCATGGGGATCCTTATGAAAGCAAATCCAATAGTGATGTAAGCATATTAGATAAATAATAAATGATTTATTTTAATTAATCTTTTTATATATATAAACTAATTTATTTTATTTATTTTAATAGTTTAATCATTCTGATAACTTTAAATCTAATAATGGTATATCCAAAACAAATGATATAGATGATATAGACGATGATGATGATGATGATGATGACGACGACGTTAATCCTGCTTTTAATCATCAAACACTTTCCACTGCACCCCCTTCTCAACAGGTAAAAAAAAAAAAAAAAAAAAATGAAAAAATGATAAATATATATAAATGAGAAAGTGTGAGAGAAAAATAAAAGAAATGGAATGTATTGATTAAAACTTTATTTTTTTTTTTCTTTTATTCTTTTTATAATAGACAAATCGAACAAATCAATTTCTAGAAACAAATTCCTCTACTTTAAATCAGCAAACATTACAACCACCATCACAAAATAATAATCATTTAAATTTAAGCCCTCATCATCATAATCATGCTTCTCATCATCACCATCATAAACAACAAGCATCCATATCATCCATATCATCCACCAATTCTACCATTATGCCACCCGATGGTTCACCTTATCCATCATATGCTCATTTACCACCTAATCATACTATGTCAGCAGCAGCTCCTCCTCCTCCTTCCTTAATGACAAGTAGTGCATCATCATCTACTTCTACTTCTACTTCATTAACATCTAATCATCCTCCTCATCATCAACTTACTCATTCATCTCACAATAATACTAATAACAATAATAATATGATACCTAATACAACTGCAACATCGTCAACCAATAATATAACAACGACTGTACCATCACAAATGACCCCACCTCCATTACCAAGTCCTTGGGTTTATTACAATTCTTTTTATGATCATCAACCAGAATTGCCTAGTCCTTTAAATATTACTACTCAACAACAACAACAACAACAACAACAGCAACAGCATTTACCTCCCCCTCCTTCTCATCACCATTCCCATCCTTCTACAACTACAGCCTCTAATCCTATGAATCAATCTACTACTTTTCAATGGCCTCCTCCCCCACATGCTTCTATGAATCGTAATGATCCTTATGTAGAAAATATAAAACATGAATTCCCTACTTATGACTCTACTTTGACTAAAAAACCTCGTTTCTCTGCAACATAAAAAAAAACATATATATATAAACAAAGCAATATGCATATATATGACACACATTCTTTTAAGTATATATATATATATATAATAATTATAATATTTTCATTTTTATAATGTTTTTTTTTTTTATTACTATCACTCTTCATTTTTACTTTTTGTTATTTTTTTTTTTCTTACATTTTTTCTTTCTTTTTTATATATATACATATATATACATTTTTTATTTTATTTTATTTTTTGCAAATAATAATAAGCACAATGATAAATAATAATAAAATGACGATTTCTTTTTTTGAAAAAAAGAAAGAGTTTTTTTAAAATTAAAAAATGATTTTTTTTTTTTTGACATGACACGATTTCTATTCATAGATTTCTCTCTCTCTCACAAACACTTTCTTGAACAAATTGAACAATAATCATTGATACATAAGGAAAAAATTCATTTTTTATTATTATTATTAAAGTTTTGATAGGATTTGTCAATGATAAATGTTTTTATTTATTTATTCAAATAATAATAAAAGTCACCTTTTTCACCTCCCCCCCCCTTTCTTTTTTAAAAAGCATGCGTAGCAAAAAAAAAAAAAATACATTTCCGTTAAAGCGGTTTAAACCAAATTAGTCTTAGTTTGAAAAAAAACGTGGCAATTGAAAAAAAAAAAAGTTAAAAAAAAATAGAAAGCTCCGATACTCTGTGCAGATTTTTAAGATTCTTCTTTTTCAAGTCATTTCCAATTACTTTATTAAGATATTTCTTTATTATATAATAAAAATAAAACAAAGCAAAATAACTATAAGTAAATGATAAATACAATGAAAAATAAAAGGATGATATATACATTATTTTAGAGGATTTAGATGTATGTATATATATATGAATAAAAAATAAATTAGTAAATAAATAAAATAGCCATCATGTTTTTTTTTTTTTACTCCTTTCTCCTTTTTTACATCTAAGTAACCTTTTTTCTTCTTCTCCCCCCCCCCGCCCCCCTTTTCTCCCCGCCCCTCTTTCACTCACACTCTCACTTTTTTTCTTTTTTCACTCCCTTTTTCTTTATCTTCTGATTATTATTATTATTATTAAATATTAATTACAGCTTAAGGGTAAAAAATAATAAAGAAATATGGAAACAAAATGTTAACTATATATGGTAATAATATGTGCATTGAAATTAAATAAAATGAAAGAAATAAAAGAGTGAAATTTTCCATTTTCATTATTATTATTATTGTTTTCGGCTTTTGATCAATTATTTGAACTCAAAAACAATAATAACAATGAAAAACGGTGGTCGAGGCCAATTATAATTATATATAAGCTTTTTTTTCGACCTTTTTTCTTTAAAATATAGATATATGAGATAATAAATGATACTAAATTAGTTTACAACGTATTATATAAATGCATGTCATTATATACGTTTATCAATTTCAATATTTTTTCTTTACCCTTTTTCTTATATATATATATTTATATACATACATTCAAACTCAATATACATATATATATATATAAATGTTTCTCTTTTTTTAAATGAATACATTTCCTTTTCCTTTCTTTCTCATTTTTCTTGAGCCATTATCCCTTCCTCTAATCCTTTCTCCCCCCCCCTTTCTTTCATTTTCTTAATCCGGCACTTTTTTTTCTCCTCTCTCTTCCCCCCCAAAAAAAAAACCTTTCTTTTTTTATTTCACTTTTTTGAAGTAGCGGAATATTTCTTTTTTTTGCATGTTGTTTATATAATCCATTTCATTATGATATGATCATTTTCATATTTTTTAGACAATTGCTGCATAAAAATTAAAAATGATTATTTTTTTAAAAAAAAATAAAAAACCTAAAAAATCATTTCTTAATAAAGACCGATTCATCCATTTTACTAAAACTAAACTAAAAATTAATAGATTCTTTTTTTTATTTGCTTACTATAAAATAATACATACTATGAATTATATGATTAAAGAAAGAAAAAAAAAGAGAGGGAAATAATAATAATAATAATAATAATAATGAAAGTATGTATATATATATATATATATATAAATGTATGTGTAAATTGATATGATGATTATGATTAATAATAATAATGATAATGATGATTAATGTAAAAAAAAAAAAAAGTAAAAGAAAAAGAAAAAAGAAAAAATGATATCTATTTATATATATATATATATATATATAATATATTTAAAAGTATTGAAATATATTAAATTCTTCTTGCTTTGGCCAAGAAATATTATTGGAAGGTGGTTGTTGTGATTGATGTTGTGATGGTTGCTGATGATAAATATCATCAAAAGAAAATGAAAATGGTTGTTGTTGTAAATTTAATAAAGGAGATTGAGTTGAAGATGATACAGATGAAGTTGGAGAGGTAGATAAAAATCTTTGTTGTTGTGGATCTATATGGCTATGATTAGATGGTTGAAATGCAAGATTATTAATTTTATGAGTTAAATGATGAATATGTGGTGAGGCAATAGGTGAGAAATCTCTATTTTGTTGAGAAGGAACAACCATAGGTGCGGTAGTAGTAGTTGTAGTTGTAGTTGTAGAATGATAATGTTGTGGTGATAAGGAAGCTGATTTTTGATTTCTTCTTTTATTTTCTACTTCTTCTTTTTCTTTTTCTTCTTCTGCTTTTCCTTTTTCTTCACTATCATTATCTTCCTTCTTTTTTAATTGCATTAAAGAAATTCGTTGTTTTTCTTTATATAATCTATTAGCTAATTCCGCCTTTCTACCGGCTACTGATAAATTTCTTTCTCTTAAATATTCTTTTAATTCTGCTACGGTTACATCATTAAAATTTAATCTTAATAATTTTTCATCTAATTGTTGTTGATTTAATGGAGCTGATATGGACTGTTTAAGAGGAGGGGATTTTCTTTGAATTTTGATAGGTAATAATTTTTTCATATGATTATTATTATTATTGTTGTTGTTGTTTAAAGGATCTTGGTGATGATGATGATTATGATGAAGTGGATGAGGATGTTGTGGATAATAAACCATATAAGGTTGTGCACTATTATTATTTGTATTACTAGAAGGAAGAGGTGGTGGTGGTGCTGGTGGAAGAGAGGATAACGAGGCAGATGTTGATTGTTGTGGTTGAGGTAAAGGAGGAACATAGATAGGATCTTGATTTGTATCATATACAGGTGACATTGGTATATGTTTTTTAATACTATGAAATAAGGATGGGACAGAAGATGATCTTCTACGACGATGTCCTTTCATTGGAATCATTTTATCTTGATGATCATGGATTGGTATGTTATTATTTTTAATAATATTATTATTATTATTATTATTATTATTACTATCTTGAATATCTATTATAGGATTCATAGATTGTAAATTATCTAATGGTGAAACCATAGATGACATTTCTGATTGTGGTGAATAATTATGTGTTAATGGGGGTGGTGGTATCTAATATATATAAAATATATGATTTTTTAGTATTATTAATAATATAAAAAAAATAAAAAAAAACTTTATTGTAAAATTAAATTACCGATGATAATGGCATTGAATTTGGAGATAAAGTAGAATCAATATTATTATTGTTATTATTATTATTATTTGTAGAAAATAAATCCATATCATCTTGTTGTGAAGGAAAAGTAAGCCATTCATTTTCATCAATTAATGGATTAGGATTAGTAGAATTAGGAGGAAGAGAAGATGAAAAATGATGATCATCTATAAAAGTTGGATTAAAAGAACTCGTTAATAAGGAATATCCATGATCTACAGTTGGTAAAGAACTTGAATAAGGATATTCTTCTTCTTCTAAACGACGTTCATAAGGTTGACTAATAAACATGAATGTATATATATAATTTAATATATAGATATATAAAATAAATAAATAAATAAAACGTATGAGAAAAAAAAACAAAGAAAAATACAAATACAAAAGTAAAAAAAGAAAAATGGAAAAAAAAAATAGTTTTTATAATAAAAAAAAAAAAAAGAAAAAAAGAACAAGCGGAATTTGAATTTCCTTATTTTTCTTTCTCTCTTTCCTTCCTAATCGGAGGTACTCGCCTTTTATTGTGCCGAGAGATTATGCTATATACGTATATATGAAAAAAAGATTTTCTTTATATATAAAAAACGGAGTTAATATATCCCACAAAAAAAAAAAACGAAACCTTTGTATTAGTTTCAAATAATGATGCCAACAAAAAAATAATAATAATATAAGAATAAAACCCTTTTTTTTTAATATAAGATAAAGCTTAATATCAAAAAAAGAATATCACTGTTTTCAAAATTATTTTTTTATTAATAATAATATTATTAATACAATTATGATTATTAAATCATGAAATGAAAACGCATTAAGAAAAAAAAAAAAACGGAGTTCCAAAAGCTAATCCATGCAAAAAAAATAAATAAAAAATAGAGTGATCTTAGTATTGTGCGCTAAAAAAAGATCCGAATCTTTATTTTTTATAGCAAACATAATACAAATATACACACTCTCTCACACTAATAACATGTACAAACATAACAAAAACCTTATATAGAAAGTGTGGCTAAATAAATATCTATACAATAACTCACGTGATATAAACATAAATAAATAGATATTTTTTTTTCCAAAAAGTTTTTTTTTTTCTTTGTCAATCATTGGTTCCACCAAGTGAGTTTAACTATTCCAAAAAGGAAACTAAATGAAATAATAATAAAATATATAGCAACATTTTATTATTATTCAAAAATACTAAATGATTTATTCGTCTTTTCAAAAAAAAAAAAAAAAAAAAAATCAGGAGATATGTAGAATAGTAAGAAAACTAGGCTTTAAATATACCTATTCCATTTTTCCCTTAAAAATATGACATAATAATATTTAAAAAAGTTTAAATTTTATATGATCTGTGCTTTTTTTTATTTATATTATATAATCTTTTTATTTTTATAATTACGCATTATGATATAATGATGTCAATCAAATATCATAAAAGTAATAATCGAATAAGATAATAATAAAGATAAAAAAATGACTCATCAAACTTGCTAGTTTCATTTTTTCATTTTTTTTGTTTAAGAAAAATGAATTTACATATATACATATAATTTGAAATATATATATATATATATTTATATATAGAAAGATGAATATGACACCTAGACCATTTCCTAAAAATAAATACAATTATTTGAGGCAATTTATGTATATATTTATAATGTAATAAATTCTATATATATACATATAGATGTATATGTATAAATACTATCACCATTGTAATAAATTATAAAATTATTTACATGTACTTCTTGGAAATTAAATCGATTTTCTTACCCAAAAATATGGAAAAAGACTCGGAGTTTTTAAATAATGATTGATCAATGTTATTTTTTTTCTATTTTCTATCTTCTGTTTTCTATTTTTCTTTTTTTTCTTGGAACATATAAGATAAATGGAGATATATAAAAATCAATTGTAGTCTTTTTTTTTTTTATTTGTTATTTTCTTTATTTAGACCTTAAATCCGGGAAACTCTTTTTTATTAAAAAAAAAATGATATCATCTTATATACTATATATATTAATGAATGAGGTCATTAAGTTAACAACAAAAATAAATAAATAAATAAAAAATGATCTAGAAAATGTTTTTCCATAATAAGAAAAAGACTAGAAAAAAAACATTTATATATTATATATCATATTTTTATTATTTCATATACAAAAGTAAACAAAAATAAAGAACCTAAACATAATACTTATGCTTCAACAGCAAGTTTAGCCATTTCATAAGCACCTTGACGACTTTTATTTCCACCAATAAATCTATTATTAAAGATAAAATAAAATAAATAGAAAAAGAATAAATACTTATTTTTCATATTTCCTTCCTTTTTACATAATTGTATGATCGAACATTCATATGTATATAAAACTTACCCAGCAGCATGAACAAAAATACATCCATCAATGTTAGAGATCTTACTTAATTCATCATCTCTAAAACCTCTCCAACTATATATATATGTAAAAATGAAATGATTAGGTAAATATATAAATACATATAATTATATTATACATATATATATATATATTGACTTACCTTTCAGGTAAACCTTTGCGATTTTCAAAACCTTCAGGGCGTGTAGGAACACATTGAATTCTCCAGTTACCATCAACAGAATTTTCAGGATATAAAACATATAAAATAGGTTTTTCCTTAAGATGTTGCTCAATTTCTAAATCCATTAAATGCTCTTTCCAAGGACAACTACGTTCTAAAGCTATGACTTGACCGGAAGGATGAACATCTAATCTTTTATCTAAAGCTTCTACTACTAATGTACGTGCTGGAATCCATGATTTTACCAAGTTTCTAATATATCCTGCTAATTCAGTTCCTGCCATATCAGATGCTTCTACAAATCTAGCCTATATATTTAATAGTATAAGTTTAATAAAATAAATAAATAAATAATGATTATTTAATATATTTATATATAATAGATATGATTGGATTAACGATATTGAAAAGATATCTTTTTTTTTTTTTTTTTTTTTTACAATTGTTAATCTGAAAACATACTATAACGTTATTATTATTATTATTATTATTTTACATCAATTTCAGCATCTGTTAAATCTTCATTCCAATCAGGATTTTTTTGTCCAACACGAGATGGTAAACTAGTAGGGCTTTCCTTAAATAAAGGTGTTAAATTATTAGGATAAGCACTAATACCATTGTCATGAGCATCTAATGATTCAATAAAACCCTATTTATAAAAGATGGTTTTTTTTTAATGATTAAATATATATACGATAATTATATATAATATTTATATAAAACTTACATTATAAGTCTTTTGGAAAATAGTTTCCAAGTGTTTAGTTTCCCCTACAATGCTTTGAATGACTTCACGACCAAAATGTCTATTTTTGAATAATATGCATATTAATAAAAAAAAAGGAAAATTAGCTCGCTTTTTTTTTTTCGGCTCCCCTTATACGTATGTATATTGCTGTTTCTTTTATATATATATATATATATATATATCGACCTTTTTTTTTTCTTACTTATAAACTAAACCGGCAGAACTTAATTTGGTTTCATGTTTATCATCAAAAGTTTCAAAGAATCCACGCTATATTGAAAAAAAAGAAAAAAAAAAGAAAAGAAATTTGTCAATTTTATATGAACATAAAAACTATTTGCATAAACATTTTTTTTAAAAAAAAAAAAACCTTACTTGATGGTGATCATAACGATGTTGAGAAGGATCATAAACACCACCTACATCAACAACAACTGAACATTCAGCTAACTTGTTAGCATCACGAGTACGGATTAATTTAGCTTGATTAAATAAAGAAGTTTGTTTCAACATCCACACAGCTAAAGCTTCGTCACTATATTTTGTAATCGATCCACAAAAAATTAATATACATTTGTGTTTAAAATACAAAAAAGAAAAAAGCTCTATCTATTTATATAAATTACCAATGAAAGTGACCACTATGAGTTCCAATAATTTTTGTTACAGCTGACATGATCCTTGACATACAATGTAAGATTTATATATATATATAAAGAAAGGAAAAAAGAAGGATAAAGAAAAAGAGAAAATAATAACAAAGAAAAAAGCCATAAATTATTATTATTAAAACTCCGTACAGCGCGGAAACTTACATAGTAAGGTTCATTTTATTTTATTAATTTGTAATAATAAAGAAGTAATAGTAATAATAATAATAATAATAATAATAATAAATATTAATAAAAAAAAAAAAAAAGTGGTAGAGAGAGAGAAAAGAAAATGAAAAAAAGGAAGTGAGGAATATGTAAAAAGTAGAAAAATTCGAATTAATAACAAGAAAAAGAAGAAAAAGAAATTAAAATTATATATGCACAAAATAAAATAAATAAAATACTAACTTTTTTTTATAATACCAATAATAAATAGATAAATAAAATAATATATTATATTTATCTTGGAGAAAAACCACAATAACACTGATTATCATAACAAACACTTAAAACGATTTTACCAATATTTTCTTTTTCACATCTATCTTGACAATTTCCATCCGGGCATGTAAGACCGCATTTATCTCGATTTGCTTGGAGATCATCTCGGCGTAATAAAGTAGATGATCTTTTGGGTAATGTTCTTTTTATGGCAGTTACTTCACTAGTAATAAGTAATAATAATCCAAAAGTAATTAAAACTGATTTCATTTCAACGTTCTTTTATATTTATATATATGAATAATTAGTAATATTTTTTATAAAAGTAATAGTAATAGTAACAATAATAACAATAATAAAATTAAAATCAAATAAAATTAAAATGATTGAAGAAAAAAAAGAGAAAAATAAATAAAGATGTTTTTCTTTTTATATGGAAAAGTTTTTTTTATTTGATCGTGTTAATACTATTTAGGAGAGAGAGATAGAGAGAGAAACTTTCATGTAAGAAAAAAGGAAAAGTACATTCACTTTCTTTTAATTGATGGGAAAAGAACAAGTTAATATAACAGGAGCAAGTTTATTATTATTATTATTATTATTATCCTAATCTTTGATGTCAAAAAAACTGGTAAATCATATAAAAGAAAAAGGAGATGATTTTAACCGCCCATATTTGTATTACAAAAAGATGGTCTTTCTATCTTTTCACTCTTCTTATTCTCCTTTAATGTAATAGATATCAAAACGTTTTTTTTTTTTTTTACCTTCTACATTTCTTTACTTTAATATCAAAAAGGGGTTTTTCTTATAAGAAAAAAAAAGAGTCACATACATAATATTAAATAGGAGGCTATACTTTTTTTTATGATGAATTTTGTAGATACTTTATTAAAATTGGCAAACTATTATATATAAACTTTATTTAAAATTATAAAACAATGACTCCAATTTAATTGACAATTTCTGAAAGAAAAATAAAATAATAAAAAATGAGGATACTTTTCTCTTCTTCTTTTAACTATACATAAATAAATAATAACAAGACTATCGTTAATAAAAAAAAAAAAGAGAAAAAAAAATTACTCCTTAACATTGATTTACAACGTAGAAGAAATTATCAAAACTAGTAAATATTAATAAAAAAAACAACCATAAAAAAAAAACTCGTGTCAAAATATTGATGGAGATTTACAATTGATTTATGCAAAAAAGAAGACCTATTTTTAGTTTTATTTATTTTATGTGTGGTCATATTAAAAGTAGTAGGTTCTTGTTTTATTTATAAAGATGTTTGTTTAATTTATTGTTATTCTTTTTTTTATTGTTAGATTATTAAATATTAGTATTTATTATATAAAGGTATAAACATAAAAAAAGTTATATAAAAGCTGTCTATTTTTTAATAAAAGTAAAGAAATAAAGTATATGAATTAAATATTAAATACTGGTATATATATATATATATAATATAGTAAAAAAGTAGTTCAACATATATAAATAAGGAGTTTTCGTTGTTTTAAAAATACATATAATAGTAAAAGTAAAAAAAATAAAAATAAAAAAATAGTCTATATAGGAGAATATGTTCAAAATAAAAAAAAGAGGAAAAATAAAATGAAAGAAAGGGGAATACACAATATATATATATATATTCATTTTTTTAAGAAGAATAAGCAGGAGGAGCACCAAATTCATGAGGTATATTATTCTTATTACTATTATTACTATTGTTATTTTTATATTTCATTTTTTGTTTAAGCTGTAGTTGTTTTTCTTGTTGTTCACGTTCTTGAGATTGTTTAATTTGACAAGGACAAGGTCTTCTACAAGTTCCCCATTGAGCCATAGTAGTAATCGATTCTCTTTGAGCCCAAAAAGTACTCGATTGAAGAATATTAGAATGATCATGATCATAACTTGGAGGTGGTGGTAAAATGGTTTGTCTTTCATCATCAGAAACTAATCTACAATCCAACATATGCATAGGGGATGATAAAGCAATTTCAAATAATTGACCATCTTGTTCTAATACAACCACCATTCTTAACCAATGTTGGATTTTAATATTATCATGATCTATTGATGCATGTAAAAGGCCACCACAGGGTGGTACTGGTAAAACGAATCTTCCTTCAAAATAATCACCTAATTCAATTGGATGATCTAAAACTTTTAAATTTAATAATTTGCCTTCAGAGGGTGATGATGATGATGACGATGATGATGATGATGATGATGCTGTTGTTATTGTTGCTTCTTTAGTTGAAAAAGCTGATATGGATGATATCATGGTTGCAAAATCATTTTTACCTAATAATGTAGAATTATTTCTTTTTCTATTGATATTATTATTATTATCATTAATATTACTAGACGATGATGAGTGTTGCTGTTGAATAGAAAAAGGTTGATCTAATTGCCTTAAAGTTTTACAATGTTTAACTTGATGAGAATAAGCACTTCCTAAAATGGTTTGATTTTTTTTTGTTTCACCAACCATTTGAAGTCCATCATAAGGATATTTAAGACAATGACCATTGCTTTCACTATCTTCATCAATAGGAATAGGGTAAGCATAAGCCCATTTTAATAGCATTTTTTTATTTTCAGTATATTTTCTTGTTTCAAAAGGACGATCTTGGTGTTGTTGACGAGGAATTTTCATTTTATAATGGCGAGATTCTTCTATAGTTAAATAAACGGATTTAATTTTGGTTTTCTTTTGAGTAGGTTGTAAGACGACTTCTAACCCAACGCTTGTTCCTAAAGCAATGGCTGTTCTATCAACACTTAGTTTATATCTCACTCCTTTTTCTTTGATTAAATCATTTAATGGTTTTGATAAATTATCTGCCGTTCTACCTCCAAAAGAATAGACTAATTGTTCATGTTGTTCATCAATAGATAATCTTCCATTATATTGGGACCATAAATCTTGATATTGATCTGAATTTGGTGATGATGAAGATGACGATGATACCAATGATGTTACTGATGACGATAAAGTTGAAGATGATGATGGTAATATAAAAGCAGGTGCTGCAGGAGTACCTTCTATAGCACGAACTAATCTTAAATAGGAAACATCGATTAATTTTCTTTTACTAATGGATTGTTTTGCCCAATCTACTAAATTATAGTAATGAGGTTGTTGTTGTGATTTTTTTAATGTTGCTGTTAATTTATAAAAAATAGTTAATCGATTTTCAATACTGATGGTTGGTGGTAATGTTGGTGGAATAGGAAATTCAAAAGGAAATCGATGAATTCCTGCAGGTATTACACCTTGACTATTTGGTGGTAATAATGAAAGTTCGATGACTTGAAGTTTAGTTTGGATAGGATTGACTAGTGACCGATCGCCCATGATTTCTACATATATAAAGTAGATAGAAAATGGAAGAAAATAAAAGAAAAATGTGAGTTTCAAATACATTTTAAAATTCCGCATAACAGCGGTAACAGATCAGATAAATATTAATATATATTTTTAAATAATTACCTTCCCAAGGATAATAAATTTGTATAGCTTCAAAAACAATTTCAATTGGACCTTGTATATGAGTTTCATGAGACATATTTGCAATTACTTCACCACGTACCATAGCAGGTTTATCTTCTACAAATAAAACAGGTTCATCAAGAACTAATCTAAAAGGTTTTTTACTTTTTTTAAACGTGGATGATGGTGCAGTTGGTATTGTTGTATTTTGTTGATTCATTATATCTGATAATGTCATCTTATATATAGATATATATATAGATATATATGTTTATATATATTATTATAATTATATAAATATAAGTATATTATGTACAATAGAAAAGATAAGAGAAGAAAAAGGAAAAAGAAGAGGAAAGAATAAATAAATAATGGATCAGATGAAAAAATCTATTTAAATGAAAATTATTTATATAAATCAAAAGAGTCACATATGATCACCATCATGAATTACTAATTATATGCCATAAAAAAAATGATAGATAGATAGATCCATCTATTTTTTTTATTATTATTATTAATAACTGCGCCTTCAACATAAAATATATCCATTAGTAAATAAAACAAAATGCCCTGGTGACACAAGCGTATAAAGTTACTAATGACTCACGAAATCCGGCATTTCGCTGATTAGAAGAAAACTATATTTTATTTAATATAAGTAAAAATTTTTATCAAATCTTAAAAAAGAACTTATAACCATATGATTTACATTTTTCTTTTATTTTTCTTTTTTAGATTATAAAGTTTTTAATGGATCCATTCAACTTATTTTATTTTTGTATACTTTTTTAAAAAAAAAAAAATGTTAAAACCGATTCATCGGAGCCCCGCTACACGTGGAAAATTTGGATATAAGAGTTTTAAACTTAAAAAAATAACATTACTAATCATTCAACCTACTGACAACCCAATCCATTCCACAGAAATGATTCATGCAAATTTTTCATAATTTTGATCTAATCGCTTCTAATATATACATTATTATTCATGATCATTATTCATCAATCTTATCTTTAATTTTATTATCATTCATTTTCTTATTTAATTTTATTATCATTACTATTATACATGTATAAATGTATTCAACATTCAAATATTCATTTTTTTAATATTTATTTATACATATATAAATATATCAATAATACTAGTTAAAATAGCTTTTTGGTAAAATTTATTTATTTAGGAAAGGATTAAAAAAAAATTTGATTCTCCACAAATTTTTATCAGTATAAAATATTTATCCCTCCTCATTTAAATATCCGCTTTTTTTTGTGTACCTGTGGATAACTTTGTTTTTATATGTCTATATATATATAGACATATTTATATAAATATAAATTTTCTATATATAACAGAATAAAAATAATAAAATAATGGAATAAAATATTATTGGTCGTTTTTGAATCATGATTTTTTCTATTTATATGGAGTCATCCATCAATTCTAGATGTATTGATCTCTTTCCTTTTTTAACTTTATGTTCCCTTTTCTTTTTATATATGAAAAATATTATTTATGATCATTAGTATAAAATGAAAAATGATTATATTCAATATATATAATTTTATTTTTCGATTATAATAATAAAAATAAAGATAATAAAAATAAAAACTTTTAACTATCATGTACTTTTTTGTGAGATTGGAAAAAAAAAAAAAAAAAAAAAAAAAAAAGTTGCTTCACTGCATATTCTTTACAATATTCAAATGAAATTCTCATCTGCTTTTTTTTTTTTTTTTTTTGCAATGAGTCAATAGATATTAACTTACTTATATATATATTTATGTGTACATTTGAAACGTATTCATTTTCTATATGATTATGATTAAAAATAATATTACTCATTACTTTTTTCATTTATAAAATAAATCGTTTTATTATACTAGAACTTCAATATATTATTTTATATATTCAACTATCATCATGTATATATACATACATATATATGAAATTTGTTTATCATATTTATCACCCCATACCTATATTCAAGAAACGCCTTAAAATTGTTCAATATAAATTAAAATATTCTTTACTTGATATTTCGATGAGTTGAAACATTTTGTAATATCATTGTTATTATAAAAATAAAATAAAGAAGTAAATTATAATTTATAAAAGTTTATCGATATTCCATATTATTTTATTATTATGACTATTACTATTATTCCTTTCTTTTATTTTGTTTTTCCTTAATTATTTTTTTTTACCTTTATGTGTTTTTTCAGAACTATAATCAATACAGCTAGCATAGAGAAGTATTAAATTTCGAATTCTTTTTTTTTTTTTCCCTTCAACATCATCAGAATCTTTCTTTAATAGTTAATCAAATCTGACTTGATAATTTTATATGGTTTTTCAACTTTTCCTGTTTTGGAAATTGACTGGGCTTCATTATCATAATTATACGCAAAATCATTGATTACTTTGCAGATATAGTATTTTTATTTTAAAATTTGATGTTTTTCATAAAATAAACTATTAGATATAAACTTATTTTTAAAATATTGACTCATTTAAATAAAGAGATCTTATTTAAAAAATAAAATTGTTTGAATAAATTTAATAATAAATACGATGAGAAAAAAAAAAAAGAAAAAGATTAAAATTACAAATGCATAGAAGTTCATTTGATTTAGTTAAAAACATTTTTATATAAATAGGTTCGATTATTCCTTTATTTTCGCTTCCTTCAGTTTTAAGTATTCCATCAATATAAATTAATAAATAATATTTATCATAAAACACAATCTTTAAATTATTTTATCTTTGAATAATCATATTTTTAGTTGATCATAATTCAATTTTAATTAATTTACTTTTATATTTTCATGTATCATTTTAAATACTTTTTTTATTTTATTTAATATAAATTAAGTTGTATCTACTTATAAAATAAGATACTAGTTTCTCATTGCTAAACTAAATCTAAACAATTATTCTATTCTTTAAATCCTAAAAAAGAAAAGTCTTATAAAACATTAAACAAACCAAAAAAAAAAAAAAAAAAAAAAATATCACAACACAGTAAATTATATTATTATTTTGATTACAAAAATTGTATATTTTTTATTTATTTATATCATTTATAAGTATTATTGCCCATTGGATTACTTGTTATAAAAAGATACTGATGCTCACTACTTACACTTATTTTATCTTATTAAATTAAATTTCTTTATTAAATCCTAAAAAGGAGAATCTCTTACACATAAAAGTAAAAAATCCACAACACATAAATATGAGTGTTGGATTTTATGCATAACCAAAGGATTGCCTCTTAACATTTAGTATAAATATGAAATTTTGAAACATATATTACTTCAACAAATGCCTAAACTGTTTAACCTTATTTATAGAGGTGAGGCAAAAAAATAAGCTTGCTCACTACAGGGGTCGAACCTGTGACCTTGGCGTTATTAGCACCACGCTCTAACCAACTGAGCTAAGCGAGCTTCTTATTGACCGTAATAAGAATGGATTTATATGAATCTAAAAGTAAATTATGTATTGATACGTGTTTTATTTTATATAAAGGGTGAATGTGAATAAAAGGGGAAATAGAGTATAGGTTAAAATAAAGTATCAAGTTGGAAGAACAACTAGAATTAACTCAGTTTAAATTAAAAGAAAATTTAAATAAAATCTAATTTAAATTTCCAAACAAAATAAAATAAATAAAAGAAAGAAATAAATAGAAAACTAAACTAAAATCAAATCAATCAACAACCTAACTTGATAACAGTAATTTCAATCAATTAAATTTTCGCTATAAATTTTAAAGTGACTAATATCAGAAAAAGATATTTTGATTTTAAAAATGGATCATCGTCTCACTATAGTTTTTTTTTTTTTTTTTTTTTTGGAAAATTCAACTGTTATTATTATTAAGTTCATAAGTTTAATCTAAATAATAATAACAATAATATTAAAATATACTTATATTTGGGAAATGAAATGGCGATGGAACATTTTTAAAGTTCATAAAGTATTTAAATCTAGACTTTTAAATGTCTTTGTTTATCGATGATGATAGGAAGTATTTAACAAAATCTAATTTAAATTTAATTAAATAAATAAATAATTGAGTTGATTAATTTTATTTTTTATTTTTCTCCTTACCATCATCCATCACTTTTATATGATACCTCGTTTTCTTGTACCTGTTCTATTTTATATTTGCTCATATTTCGTTCATCTTTTTTTTATTTTTTTATTCCAAAGATAAAATGGTTATTAATTGTTTATGATCTATTGCCCATTCATAAATAGGACCATATTTTTGAAGTAATAAATTTGATTCAAAATGATTTTGATGACCGATTTCGGCAGGAACATAAGTAATAGGGACCTTATTTTCAAAAGCATAAGTTATTTCTTGAAAAGCAATATTCCCACCACCAAAAGAAACTATACAATTTAATAAAACATTTGATGATGAAGATGAAGATTTGATTAATTCATCACTTAAATAAACTCTTGTAGCACCAACTAGATGACCTTGATAAAGTCCACCATAAAGAATTTGATTGTTTTGGTCTTTTTCTAACTTTATATAGTGAACCAAATTGATTTTCTTTTTTTTATTTGGATGATTTGGTTTTTTCTCTTTTTCTTTTTCATCATCATGATCATCATTATCATTATCATCTTGAATAGGAAGTGCAGTTGGATAACCGTTTATTATCTTACCCAAAGGTATTTGATGATGATAATTTAAATAACCCATTAAATAACCTATATCTGGATTTTCTTCGCCTTGATCTTCATCTCCTCCATAAATGGCTATCCAATGTTGGTTAAATTTTTTATTATATTCCTCTACAATACTATCGAGTTTTTTTTTGAGTTGATTCAATTGTTCTTGTTTATATTGGTTTTTACTTCCATGTCCAATAAATAAGATTATACCGTTATACTTTTTAAGTTCTTCAATAAATATTTTTTTAGTTAAACATATTTTATTGTCTGTCATATTTTTTTATTTTTATTTATTTACTAGTGCTTATTTGTTATTACTATAATATATAATAAATAGTAAGTACTATAACAAAGAAAAAGAAAAAGAAAAAGAAAAAGATTCGGAGTTTTAAAAAATGAAATAATTGTTTATTAGCAATAGTATTTTTAGATAGGCTTAGTTGTTATGTTTAGTTTTGTTTGATTTAATCAAAAATTCTTGATATATTTATAATTCATGAAAATGTACATTATTATTATTATTATTATTATTATTATTAGTATTAAAAAAAAAGGGGAAAAATATGTGTATATATGTTGAGTGTATAATGAAAATGGTTTTTTATATTAATATTTATGTTTTCATTTTTTTTTAAAAGTTCATTTTGAATTCGAATGGACCGTTGCCAAAACCAGCGCCACCAAAAGGAAAGCCTTGAAAACCAGCAAAAGGATGGCCACCAGCACTACCATGATGGAAAGGATGACCTCCGCCTTGTTGAGCTTCAGGATCTAAAGGGTCAAAACCATTATCATATTGCTGACGTTTATCATCATCACTCAAGACTTCATAAGCTTGATTAAGTTCAGCCATTTTTTTTTGAGCTTCTTCACCAGGATTACGATCAGGATGATGTTCCATAGCTAATTGACGATAAGCCTTTTTAATTTGACGAGCATCAGCATCTCTTGGTACACCTAATATCTTGTAATAATCTCTTTTTTTACTTTGTTTTAATAAACGTTGAGCACTTTGTAAATCTTGCATAATAGCATGATCTTGACCTTGTGTTAATTCTTGAGCTTTTTCTAAATCATGAACAGCCTTTTCAAATTCATTTTTATTTAAATAGGCTTTCCCACGATTCTTTAATGCTTCAACATTATCTTCTTGGAATGAAAGAGTAGTACTACACCATTCGATGACTTGATCATCATCTTTTTTTAATTGTACTTGTAATTTACATGCTAATTCATAACATTGGGTTAAAAGTCGTTGTGGAATGGTATATTTGATATTATCCTTATCTAATTCTAAGTCCTTCTTAATTTGTTCAAATTGTTCTTTAATTTGATCTATAAGCCCTTGTCTTGTTGCTGTACCAATTAATTGATTACTCGAAGTGGAATATTTCTTTTTATCATAATTTTCCATAATTAATTTTAATGATTTATTGAATTTTTTAATTTGTCTAAATAAATTTTTGCATTGTTTTTGTTCTGGATCATAATGTAAACATTGTTTTAAATTAGCTGTTGCTCCTTCCGGTTCATTTAATAAAAAGAAGTTAATTTTTGCAAGTTGAAGTTGTAATTCATGATCAGATGGAGTGATATGTACTGCTTTACTATTTATATTAAGAAAATATTCAAATAAATAAATTTACGATTTTATTTAGTTCATTATTTAATAAATTCATTCATGTTCATATTTCCTACTTACGATAAATCACCAACGGCTAAATCAAATTCTCCTTTTCCTGTATGACATTGAGCACTAATTCTACGTAAACTTCCCATATTTGGAGCTATTCTAATAGCAGAAGATATATGTTCAATACATTCATCAAAAGATTCTGAATTTAAATTTTGTTTTGCCTTTTTTATATTTGCAGTTGCTTCTTCAATATCATTCAACTATAGAAAATAAATATATAATATATAATATTAATATAAAATACAATAATCACTTGCTTCTTTTTTTATCTTTCTACTTTTAATATATCTGCGTTATTTATTACCAATCTTGAAGCTTCATTATCATTTTTATGATTTTTTAAATATTGTTTTAAATCTTTTTTAGCTAAAATAAATTCACCATCTTGAATATAAATTTTTGCCCGTTGAAATAAAGCCTTATCAAAATCAGGTTTTAAAGAAAGAATTTTTGTAAAATCCTCAGCAGCTGCTTGAGTTCTACCTAAAGATAAGTATGCGGTTGCTCGTTTATAATATGAAATATAATTAGATGGATCTTGAGCTATTATATATACATATATAAGAGATAGAATAAAATATAAAATGAAGAGAATGAGTTAATAAAAAAAAGTAATACCATTTATTATTAATATTTTCCTTTATCTTTATATATATATATATATATATATATGTATACATATTATTTCATATTTTTTTCCTTTTTTAATGCTAAAAATAAAATTGAAAAAAAAAAAAAAACTTACAAATAGCAGCATCATAGCTAATTAAAGCATCTTGAAATTTACCACTAGCAAGAAACTCGCTACCATCAGCAAGATGTTGTTGTGTAGTTTTTTGTGCAAAAGTTGTAATAGGGAATAAAAATGGTAATACACAGGCAATCAATACACGTTGATGTTTCATTGCTTTAAACTAAAAAAAAATATCTATATATAAAGGAAAGACAAACAAAGATATTAGGTTTATATATAATACTAATAATGAAAAACAAAAAAATAAGAAAGAAGAAAAAAGAGGTAAGAAATAGAAAAAAGCAATTACAGTATTTAAATTTTTTAAAAAGCGCCAGCTAAAAAATGTGGTTTAAAATCATTGGTTGAAGCGAACAATTTGATTGGTTAAAGTTAGAAAGAAAGTTTGACTGAAGGAATGGCTTTTTCTTTTTCATTATACATTTGTTATTTTTACCATTAAGATAAAAACATTTAGACAATACAAATAAAAATATCTATAAATAAATAAATAATATACAAAGTAGTAGACAGACATAATAATACATAGAAATATATAAACCTGATGACTCTTTCAAAGGACGAAGTTGTTAAAAGTATATTATCAAAACTACCACAAACACAGCCAAAAACTGCTTCCTTTTTAGAGGAACAAGTACTTCATTCTATAGAGTTTTTTGAAGCTGTAAATAAATTTATATTAATACTTTTATTTTATATTTTAAATAAAAATACTGATAATATTAATACAATAATATAAATAATGATAATAACAATAATAGCAATAATAGTAACAACAATTACAGTACCAATAATAATAATAATATATTTTAATAATAGATTGACTGGTCACAAAAATGGATAATAGGGCTTGTAATATTTCATATTATATGTTTTCTTTTAGTTATCTTACTTCGTAATAGACATACAGTTTTATCATGTTATTTATTTATACTATGTAAGTGAAAATAAGAAAAGAGAACGAAAGTAGAAGAGAAGAGATCTATTTTATTTTAGATTTATTATTATTTATTGATTATGATTATTTATACATGTATATAAATATAGTAGGATTAGCAGCATTAACACAAGTATTAAACCAATATGGAAGTATTTATTGGAGATCATTTGCTTCAGCTAATTATTTTGATGAATCTGGTTTATTTATTGTATCTTTAT
Organism: Cunninghamella bertholletiae; assembly: GCA_037043795.1. Lineage (NCBI taxonomy): Eukaryota > Fungi > Mucoromycota > Mucoromycetes > Mucorales > Cunninghamellaceae > Cunninghamella > Cunninghamella bertholletiae. The sequence continues at coordinate 5,586,497 of JAZGVP010000001.1, forward strand.
ATACATTTCCTTTAATATTTAACGTATTTTGTACTCTGGTATTTTTTTTTAAAAAAAAAAAAAAAAAAAAAAAAAAAAAAAAAAAAACGTGGAAAAAAAAATGTCATATAGGATTATAATATATAATTAATGATGTAAATATTTTTTCTTTTAAATAGATGTTTATATTCAAAGCGTCATTTGATTTAATGATAGAAATGAAAAGCCGACAATTAATGAAGAAAAAGTCAGATCTTCGTAAAACTAAAAAAGATTAATAAACTTAATATTAATAAATAAATAATAAAGTGAGATTAAATTTTGTCTTATTTACATGGAATGAAGGTGGTTTGATTTTATTATTATTATTCTTTTTATCTTTATATATATATATATTGATTTGTACAACATTTTCATATATTATTTATTTAAATTTTATATTGTTCATTAATATTAACTATTTTATACCTCAATAAAAAAAATGGGAAAAAGACTCTCGAACTTTAAAAAAAATATGGTTACACGCCTTATTATTTTTTTCATCAAAAAGGAAAAAGAATTGTCTAGAAATCATGCCATCTTTAACACAAATTTTTTTTAAAAGGTATAAATATGTCAAATAATCTTTTTTTTCTTTTTCTTTTTCATTAGTTTATTTAATTATTAAAATCAAACAATTCCCTTCCTTTCCTTTTATATATAAACAAAAAAGAATAAGATGAAATTAACTACTGGTTTAGTATTGACTTTACTTGGATCAAGTTTAATGGTAAATGCTGGTAATTTACCTGAAGGTGCCGTTCATCAAGATCATGGTAAACACCTTGGTTCTAGTGCTCATCAAAATGGTACTCATACTGATCATGGTAAACATCTCGGTCAACTTAAAAACGGTACTCATATTGATAATGGTAAACATTTAGGTCATCATAAAAATGGTACTCATATAGATCATGGTGAACATCTCGGCCAACTTAAAAACGGTACTCATATAGATCATGGAAAACATCTTGCTAAAGGTCATGAAAAGCGTGGTGAAGTTCATCAGGATCATGGTAAGCATTTTGGATCCAATACTCATCAAAATGGTACTCATGTAGATCATGGAAAACATCTTGGTCATGGTAAAGGTCATGGTCGTCGTTATCATCATAAAAAGAGACCTAATCATAAAAAGAAGAAACCTACTCCTACTTCTACCACTTCTGCTGCCAGTGCTACATCTACTTCTACTTCTTCATCTGCTTCATCAACACCCACTTCTAATCAATCTTCCACTGGAGGTTCTCTTTCATCAAGTGAAATCAATCATATTTTAGAATTACACAATACTCGTCGTGCTAAATACTCTGCCCCTCCTTTAACATGGAATGAAGAAGCTGCTGTTTTTGCTAGTTCTTGGGTAGCAAGATGCCAATTTGCTCATAGTCAAAACAATAAATATGGTGAAAACATTGCCATGGGCCAATCTAGTTTTGATCAAGTCATGAAGAATTGGGCTGATGATGAAGCACCTTTTTATGATTATAACAATCCTGGATTCTCTATGAAAACCGGTCATTTCACTCAAGTCGTATGGAAATCTACTTCTTCTGTAGGTTGTGCTGTTCATAATTGCCCTGGTGGTAAATTCTATAGCTGTAACTATGTAGCTCCTGGTAATTATCTTGGTGAATTTGAACAAAATGTTGCTCGTCCTAAAAACTAAATATATATATTTATATATTAAATAGCAAAACAAAAAAATTGAAATGATTATTACTTTTTTTTTCTTTTTCTTTTTTCATCTTATTATTTTTTCCATTGTAACATGATATTAACATATTTAATTGCTACTTTACTTATTAAATATGTAAAATAATAAAATAGCTAAAATAAATAATTCATTTTAGATTATTAAAAAATGATGATGGTTGATATTTTTTAAATTAATTATGAAAAAACATTGCCAATAGTAACATTTCTGAAATTAAATTTTTTTTTACCCCAACTGAAAAGAAAAGAAAAAAGTTTATTTACTATGATCTTTAATTAAATGTATATATATACTGTATTCATTCACGAAGATAATTAAAATACTGCTACGAATAATGAAAAAAAAATTCATTGTTTTTAAAGCACTATTATATTAATTTAATACCAGTCTTATTCTCTATTATTTTGCCAAATATAGTCAAATTTAATCTAATGATAATGGGGTACAAATAAATAGATAAATAAACAAAAATATATATAGTGTTTTTATTTTTATATGTTTATATTTATTTTATTTATTTATAATTTTCAAAAAAAGAAAGTTTTAATTATAAAACTAGTGTTTTAATTTTATTTTTTTTAATACTGTAAAATGATGATGTAAATATATAAAAGTCTGGTATTCACTCTATATGTATAAAGAATACCGAAAAATACTTCCAAAACAATGATTAGTTTCTCTAATGTACTGAAAAGGTCCATTTTTTATACAAAAATTTGATTAAAAAAATACAAATATGGTATTTTATCATTCTACCAGATACATCTAGTTCTACCCTGGAAATATTCTCATTTATAAGTTTGCTATTAAGTTTGTTATTAAGTTTGTATTTTGAATGACAAAAAAAAAACAAACATATTATAAAACTGCATGAATTTTTTTAAAATAGATAAGAAAGAAAATAAAACAATATCTCATTTAATCACACTTCAAAAATAAAATAAAATAAACGAAACAATAGTGTTGCTATATGTAAAATTTTATAGTTGATGATAGAAATATCATTCAATTAAACAATAGTTGTCATTGTCGGGTTTTTAACTTTCCAATAAACTTTAATAATTAGTTAATTAAGAGTGAAAATAAATGAACGAGTATTTATAATATAAAAAAATTTTAAGAACTCATAAACTGAGTTCTAATGGAACCAAGAGAGAAAAAAAAATCCTATATACATTTCATATATGTATAATGAACATCATGTCATAAATAATAATAATTATAATTATTATTCTTTAAAAATTATAAGGGAATGGGTCATATATATGTGCTAAAGAATTCCTAGATCCAATAAAAACATAATAATGAAGAATATATTAGTAGGTGTAACCATATAAATTATTTATGTGAACTTTATTTAAACCTTTTTTTTTTGTCTATATATTTGGCTGAATTTTTGTTTTCTTTTATTTCTTTATTTTTTACTTTTAATTTTTCTAATATTTTAATTTTAATATATATATATATATAATAAAAGATGAATAAATTATTTATATTAGTCATTGGTGTTTTGGTATTGATTCAAATCAATTTAGTCACTGCCATCTCTAAGAAAGATATTAACACTATTTTAAAAGTTCATAATAAATATCGAAGCAAGCACCGTGCCCCAGCATTAACATGGGATAAATCAATGGCTAGTTTTGCTCAACAACATACTAAAAATTGTGTTTTCCAACATAGTGGTAAACAAGGCTATGGTGAAAATATTGCCATGGGTTACCGTAATTGGAATGATGTTATTAAAGCTTGGTACGATGAAGTAAAGGATTATGATTATAGTAAGCCTGGTTTTTCTATGAAGACTGGTCATTTTACTCAAGTTGTATGGAAGGGAACTAAAAAAATCGGTTGTGGTGTAACTAATTGTAATGGTAGCAAATATTATAGTTGTAATTATAAAGCTCCCGGTAACTATCTTGGTGAATTTGACAGTAAGTATATATATATTTATATATTATTTAATTATAATATACTCAATTCTTACTAATTTTTATTTTTATAATAGAAAATGTATTCCCACCCAAGAAATAAATTCAATTCACATTTTTATAATAAATATATATATATATATATTTTACTTTGATAGTAAAAAGAGCAGACGTTTTAGTAAAAGAAATAAAACCATATAATTTTAGTACATGATAGCAATGCAATCTATAAATTCTATTTCTTCCTTTTTTATTTATTTATTTATTAATGATCATTATTTAAAAGGTTATAAACAAAAAACATCATACAATGTTAAATACGAATATATTTTTTAAAAAAACACAGCATAAAGCTATGCCAATAAAAGAAATGATGATTATAGCCAATAATATCTCTTTGCTATTGTAAAATTTTTTTTTTCTACACTTCATTTTAATGTTATAAAAAAAAAAAAATGATTGTAATCACTCTATATTGAATATATAAAGTATCATTGTAATGAATTAAATTATTCAATATATAAAAAATTAATCTTGATTATTAAAACCAGAAAATTGGTTTGCTGTTATTATTATTATTTTTGTTATTATTGTTTAACACTTATGTTAATTTATTGTTATTCATTATTATGCCAATTTTTTTACTTATAATTTATGATTTAATTTCAATAATCATATATCTAGTAAAGTTCAAATGAAAAATAAAAAGGAATTAAAGAAGAAACAGTTTCATTAAATGGATGCATTTCGTATGACTCTTTAGCCCGCTTTGACCATAACTATTTATTTATTTATTCCCACAAATACTGCAGGCATATTAATACATATTCCACTATATATATTATTGTTATTACAAACATTACATATGAATAATTTTATACTTGAACAATGTTAGGTAAGAAAATAGATAAATAATATTGTTGTAATTTATTAATAATATTAAATTGATGTTTTTATAGTATATTAATGAGTACTTTCTGTATGGCGTGCTCTTGTTAAACTATGACTACACTTTTGATATATATAGGATCATCATATATAATTAATGAAAAAGAAATTCAGATCACAGCAAAACTTATGGAGATAATACTATAATAAAATGAGATGATTTACATCAAATGAAAATATTTATAAATACACAGTTTTGTACAACATTTCTGTACATTATATATATTGCTCTTTTATTGTTCTTTTTTTTAATCATTCAATTAATTATATAAAAAAGGAAAAAATACCTCTTAAAAAAACAAGTAATGGTTACACCAATTTGTTTTGATCAAAAAAGGATATCATGCTGTTTTTTAAAACAATTAAAAAAAAGGTATAAATATGCCAAAAAATCTATTTTTTTATTTTTCTCTTTCATTAATTTATTATCATTATTATTATTTTTTTTAAAAAATAACACATCACTTTCCTTTTTATATATAAAATAAAATAAGCAAAATAACAAAATGAAGTTTACCACTACTGGTTTTGTATTGACTATTCTTGGTGCCTGTTTAATGGCAAATGCTGGTAATTTACCTGAACAAGGTACTCAAGATCACGGTAAACATCTTGCTAAAGGTCATGGTGAACATCATGGTAAACATCATGGTCAACATCATGGTCATAAAAATGGTACTCATGTAGATCATGGTAAACATCTTGCTAAAGGTCATGAAAAGCGTGGTGAAGTTCACCAAGATCATGGTAAACACCTTGGTTCTCATCAAAACGGTACTCATGTTGATCATGGTAATCATAAAGGCAAGGGTCATGGAAAGCATCAACCTGGTAATGGCCATGGTAAACATCATCCTGGTAAAGGTCACGGTCATCAAAAGCGTGCTAAGGTTACTGGAAAAGGTCATAAAAAGCCTCATGGTAAAGGTCATAAAAAGCCTCACGGTAAAGGTCATAAAAAGCCTGGTAACGGAAAGCGTGAAGTAGAAGTAAATCTCGATTAAAGTTTTCTGTTGATCATCTTGGTGAATATTGAATAAAATGTTTATCTTTTATTTAGTTTCTTTTTTTTTTACTTTTTACTTAAATAAATAAATAAATAAAATTGATATGATTATTAACTTTTCTTTTTCCTTTTATCCGTATTATTTATTTAAAAATTATTTTATTTTTTAAGATATTGAACATTTATTAAATTAGCTAAAAATAAACAAATCCTTTGATTTATTTTATATAAAAAAGGAAAAATAATAATATGGTATTGGTTTTTCATTTTTTTTTTTTAAAAAGAAATCAATTTAAAATATTAAGTGCAATATAAAATAATATATATATATATATATAAATAGAATATAAAGAATTCAATATGAAATAACGTATGTATATAAAGAAATAATATATATGATATTAGCTATGATGATGATGATAATCTTTTTTTTTCATCATTCATAAAAAACCACAACCAATAGTGGTATTGCTGGACTTTAAAAAAAATTATGCCAAGAGAAAAGAAAAAACTTTATTTATGATGTGGATCTTTAGAAGTCATTACTTATGATTACTTTTAATGTAACATCATTCTATATTTAATTAATTCTCCAGATATAGTTAAATTTACTGCAGTGGTAACAGTGTACAAGTAAAAATAAATAAACAAGTTTGAATATACTTACTTTAATATGCCGCTGCAATGAAAAATGTATTGAAACTGATTTGAAAGTAGTGAGTTTTATCCAAAATAGGCATTTAAAAGCCTCGATTTTTATTTTTTCTTTTGTGTAATAAAGTTTTAAGACTGTACATTTAAAAAAGAAATTAGTGTTTCTGATCTAATTTATGGATGAGAACTGGGAACCTGAAAACAAAGAAGATAATAAAAAAAGAGGTGGAAAAAAATAAAAACCATTTGATAAAATAGAAAATATATGAAAAAATTTGTATAAACAATTGGCTATAGATGCACTTCATTCAATACAACTTAATAATAATAATAAACACACGATCATAGAAGGATATCAGGAAAGAAGATATGGAAAGAACGACATCAGCAATGTATGAAAATGATGAGCGAAGGAATTTTTCTTTTTTTCAAGATTCCCTGACCAATGGGCTACAAAATATTTATTAAGAACATTTAACAGTAAATCTTTCTATCATAAAAATAAATTATTTTTTGGTAAAAAAAAAAAAAAAAAAAAGAGAAAAAAAAAGAAAAAACACTGACACTCTCATTAAAACAGTCACTAATTACATTACTGATACTATTACCAAAGTTGATATTACTCCTGAAGATAGCAAAAATAACAATGAAAAAGAAAAAGAAAAAGGAACACAAATACTTTTCAAAATAACACGATCCTTAAACAAAATCTCAGTCAACAATATATGAATTTATGTTTACATACTTTCTTTTTCTCTTTCTTTCTCTTATATGTATATTTACTTTTTTTAATGAAGTAAATAAAATAAGTATATTAAATAATACAGATATTTGTTTTTACTGTAAGTGCTGTAAATATTTAAAGAGTATAATCAAAATATTATTTATTAATATATTTTATTAGTTTATTCTTTAGCTAAATCATGTACTGCAATTTACGTTCTTTAATAATACATCTTAGATCAAATTGAGCAAAAAAAATATATTTTAAAAATTCCTTTTTTTGAATTTTTCCAAGTGGTGTATGTATATCTTAAAAAATTATCAATTTTTGTTCCTTTTTTTAAAGAAAGTATTGATTCTACATATCATTTTTAGGTATACCGTACGTTTAAAAGTGTATCTTTTTCATACATAACATTTCATTAAAAGATTAAAAAAAGCACATATACAGATACCTATTAGTTAGGTATGCTTTAACCTTTATATTTTGATGGTGAATTGATATTAATATGTTTTTATTGTTGTAAGGATCTGTAATAACAAAAAACAAAAAAATATATATGAAGAGTCATATAATAAAAATATTTTTATAACTGCAGTTCTAATTATAAAACAAAAATATTATTATCTTTTTAAATCTTTTATCGATTTTTGATTTATTAAATTATTGATATGTTTCTTATTTTACAAAGAAGATAGATGAATAAAAAAAAAAAAAAAATGAAACTATCACAATAGAACAAGTATATATATTATTAGTCTGTATATAAGGAATGTATATTTTAACTTTTAGGCTTTTGTAGATGATATACATCAACAAAGTTCTTCTTTTTTAAAAAAACAAAAAACAAAAAAATACCTTACATAATTGCTCATAATGTGCGCTTAATAATTTTCAATAAATTAATCAAACATCATAAAACTTTGAAAAAAATAAAAATAAATAATAAATAATACATGAATATAAATATAGATAAGTACATTCACATATAAAAGTATATATAAGTATTATAAAGACTATAAATATATAAATTTATTTACTTATTTTTAATTCATGTTAAGATAATTATATTCAAATCTATTTATCTATTTTTATTTGTATATTGTTAACTTTGAATTTAATCCAACTATATTTGGAAATTTATTAAATATAAATTGACATTACATTAGAAACAAACATAAACGATAACTTGTAAGTAAATATAAATATTTAATTAAAGATCCACATAATAAATAAAGTTTTTCTTTTCTCTTGGCATAATTTTTTTAAATTTCAGCGATACTGCTATTGGTAATATTATTTTTAATAAACTTGATAAAAAAAATAGATTATCATTAACATCAAAAATAATATCATATATATTTTATTTAGAAACTATTAGCGAATACAAAAAAATTGCAAATTGTAAATTTCAAATTCGTTATTTTTTCATTTTTCGAATTAATAAACCCTATTATTGAGCATTCATTAATAATAAAGTAAGAGTAAATAATATGATCAATAATCAATAGTGGAATAGCATTACTTTATATATTTATAGGATTGATATAAATTATATGTGAATTTTTTTAAAAAATACTATATAATAAATTTCATTGATGTGAATTTGATAGTAACGAATTTGGAAATGTAGTTCCAGCGAATTTTTTTTTTATCTACAAATAGTTTCGTATATTATTAGTTTATAATGATTACATATCCATATAAAATAGTACATGTACGATATAAAGTTCCTGGTAAATTGCTTTGGTGAATTTGTTAATAAATATATATATTATTAATTGTTTAATACTCAACTCTTCGCTCTTTTTTATTTTTATAGCACAAAATGTATTCCCACCTAAGAAATAAATTTTATCATTATTTTGATAATAAAAATAGACCTTTTTTGTTCTTTTTTACTTTGATATTATATTAAATAAAATCGCACAATTTAGGCTACGATAACAATGCAATCGGTAATTTATTTTTCTTACTTTTTTTAATATTCGTTATTAAAGGTTATAATCAAAAAATGCCATAGGATGTCATATATAGAAAATTAAAAAAGTATATATATAGGCATTTTTGAAAGTATATATATAGATATTTTAAAAAGTACATGAAAAAAAAATCAGCATAAAGCTATACCAGTAAAGGAAATGTTGATTATAGCTAAAAATACATCTTTGCTCTAGTATAATTTTTTTCAATATCTTATAAGTTCATTTTAATATTATAAAAAATAAAATGGTTGCAATCACTATACATTGAATATGTAGATTATCATTATAATGAATCAAATTATTCAATATAAAAAATTAACTTCGATTATTATAACCAGAAATTGGTTTGTCATTATTATTATTACTGTTTAATGCTTATACTTATTTATCATTTTTCATTATTAAATCTTTTTTTTTTTTTCACTAAAAAATTCATGATTTAATTTCAATAATTATATCTCTAGTAAAATTAAAATAAAAAATAAAAAGGAAAATGAGAAAAAGCAACTTTCTTCAAACATATGCTTTTCATATGTTGTTTTAACCCACTTTAAGCAACACCTTTTTTTTTTTAACAAAATCTACAGGTATAATAACCCTTACTCTTTTATAAATAATTGTCGTATAATCAATATTTGAAAAAAAAAAAAAACGACAATTAAAAATCACGTACAGTATGTATATATATATAATCAATTTGAGATATCTCCATTAGATATATATATATATATATATATAAATAGAATCATCATATATAATTAATAAGAAAAATTCAGATCACAGTAAAACTAAAGAGGATTAATACTGATTTACATTAAATGAAAGTATAATGTATTATTTTGTGCAACATTTCTATATAGCATTCCCATTTTTCTTTTTTTTTTTTTGTTCTTTTTTAATCTATCAAATAATTATACAAAAAAAAAAATAAGATTTGAACTTAAAAAAAGCAATGGTTACACTAATTCATTTTTCTCAAAAAAGAATATCATGCTGTCAGTAAAACAATTAAAAAAAAGTATAAATATGTCAAAAGAATTTACGATCTTTTCTTTTTTTTTTATTAATTTATTTAAATTTATAAAATAAGCAAAGTAAAAAAATGAAGATTACGACTACTGGTTTGGTATTAACTATCCTTGGAACAAGTTTAATGGTAAATGCTGGTAATAATTTACCTGAACAAGGTAATAATTTACCTCATTCTGGTGAAGTTCTTGGTAAACCTCATCCTAGTGGTGTTCCTCCTAAATATTACACTAGCGGTGTTCCTCCTAAACCTCATCCTAGTGAAGTTCCTGCTCATGGAAAGCGTGGTGAACCTCATCCTAGTGAAGTTCTTGGTAAACCTCATCCTAGTGGTGTTCCTCATGTTGAAGTTCCTGAACATCAAAAACGTAGTGAACCTCATCATGGAAAAGCTCCTAAAAAACCCCACGGAAAAGCTCCTGCTAAACCTCATCCTAGTGAAATTCCTGGTAAGTCAAAACCTCAAGGTAAGGAAGGTTCTGATCACCAAAAGCGTGATGAAGTTTCTGGAAAAGATCCCAAGGAAACCCAAGGTAAGGATCCCAAGGAACCTCAAGGTAAGGATCCCAAAAAACCTGATGGTAAAGCTCCTGCTAAACCTCATGCTACTGAAGTTCCTGGTAAACCTAAACAACAACCTAAGGAAGGTTCTGATCACCAAAAGCGTGATGAAGTTTCTGGAAAAGATCCCAAGGAAACCCAAGGTAAGGATCCCAAGGAACCTCAAGGTAAGGATCCCAAAAAACCTGATGGTAAAGCTCCTGCTAAACCTCATGCTACTGAAGTTCCTCCTAAACCTCATGCTACTGAAGTTCCTGGTAAACCTAAACAACAACCTAAGGAAGTTCCTGGTCATCAAAAACGTGGTAGAATTCCTCCAAAGGCTCATAAAAAACCTCACGGTAAAGTTCATAAAAAACCTGCTCATGGAAAGCGTGAAGTAGAAGTAGATCTTGATTAAACTATACTGTTGACCATCTAGTTCACTATTGAATAAAATTACTTATCTTTTATTTAGCTTAGTTTATTTTCTTTTATTTTTTTTTATCTAAATAAATAAATAAATAAATAAATAAATAAATAAATAAATAAATAAATAAATAAAATTGATTTGGCCATTAATTTTTCTTTTTCCTTTTATTTGTATTATTTATTTAAATATTATTTTTATAAATATCTTGAACATTTATTAAAATAGCTAAAAATAAAAAAACTATTTGGGGATTTTTTTTACAAAAAAATAAAATAATAAAATAATAAAATAATAAAAAAACATAGTAATGCGATGTTAGTATTTCTTATTTTTTTTTAAAAGAAATCAATTTAAAATATTATGTGCAGTATAAAATAATATATATATATATATATATGTACATAGAATATAAAGAAATCGATATTAGATAGCAAATGTAGGATATAAAGAAATAATTTAAATGGTATTAATTGTAGTGATGATGATAACCTTTTTTTTATGAAGTTCTTTAAAAAAAACTAACAATAGTAGCATTGCTAAATTCTTAAAAAGTCCATGCCAAGAGAAAAGAAAAAAAAAACTTTATTTATGATGTGGATCTTTAATTGAATATTTATATATACTTTTATATGTGAATGTACTTATCTATATTTATATTCATGTATTATTTATTATTTATTTTTATTTTTTTCAAAGTTTTATGATGTTTGATTAATTTATTGAAAATTATTAAGCGCACATTATGAGCAATTATGTAAGGTATTTTTTTGTTTTTTGTTTTTTTAAAAAAGAAGAACTTTGTTGATGTATATCATCTACAAAAGCCTAAAAGTTAAAATATACATTCCTTATATACAGACTAATAATATATATACTTGTTCTATTGTGATAGTTTCATTTTTTTTTTTTTTTTATTCATCTATCTTCTTTGTAAAATAAGAAACATATCAATAATTTAATAAATCAAAAATCGATAAAAGATTTAAAAAGATAATAATATTTTTGTTTTATAATTAGAACTGCAGTTATAAAAATATTTTTATTATATGACTCTTCATATATATTTTTTTGTTTTTTGTTATTACAGATCCTTACAACAATAAAAACATATTAATATCAATTCACCATCAAAATATAAAGGTTAAAGCATACCTAACTTATACAAATGATAAATTATTTTAATTTTGAATCTAAGAATGAACATCTAGAGTTTTCCTTTTTCTTTTTTTTTGAAAATTATTTAGGAATCATATTTTTAGTAGTAATTACATTATATATATTTATATTTATATTTATAATGTATATGTGAATTTAAAGAAATAAATTTCTTACCATTTAATAATTTCAAAATGGTAGCAGTGTCTAATCTTTCCTAAAAAAAGTATTCTAGTGAACTGAGTATTAAATGTTATCAATTTTATTATTTTTATTACTACTGTTTTAATACTATTTTTTTTTAACTATAATGAGATACATTTAATTTATATTATATGAAATGATAATAAAAGAAAAGAAAAAAATCATTAAATATATATTAATGAAGTTCATACAAATTATTTGATTATCTTTACTTTTAAAAGTAAAATATATAATGATGAAATTCAATATATATAAACAAAGATAGATAATTTATTTATATTAGCAATTGGTGTCTCAGAATTGACTCGAATCAATTTAGTATTGGCCATTTTCAAAAAAGGCATTAATCCTATTTTAAAAGTACATAATCAACACCGAAAGAAGCATAGATTATCAAATTTAAAATCAGATAAAAAAAAAAAAAGTAACTAAATTTGCCTGAAACCATATGAATAAATAAATGTGTATTTAAACATAGTAAAGGTTCTGGTTATGGTGAAAATATTGCCAAGAGATAATCTAATTGAAACCAAATGATTAAAGTTTAATATGATGATGAAAAGGTTTATGATTAGAATAATCTAGATTTTTTTATTGAAATTAATCATTTCACTCAAGTTGTATGAAAGGAAACTAAAAAGGAAAAAAAAAAACAGTTTTGGTGTAACTAATTGTAATGGTCGTGAATATTATAGTTGTAATTATAAAAATGCTGGTAATATCTTCTGTGAATATGATGGTAAGTATATTTTTATATATTCTTTTATTATTATTATTATTATTATTATTATTATTATTGTTTTCAGGTTTTTTAAAACTATTTAATACTCACCTTATCTCTCTCCCTATCACTTTTTCTTATTTATTTATTAATAAAAAATGTATTCCCACTCAAGTAATATACCCAAATCATACATATAGAATTGGTTTTTTGTGTTTTGTTTCTGATTAATTAAAAAGTCTTTTTTTTTTTTTAGAGGAATGAATAAAAGAACGGATAAATTAATTTCCATGTAGTGCTTTACTCTACTTTAAAATAATTAATAATAGTAGTAATATAATTTATAGATTTTCTTCTTTTTAAGAGGAATAGAAGTATCCCTTTTTTTTTTTTGTATATATATAATATTTTTTGAATATCTTTTAATGTTATGCACATTTTAAACAATGATTGCTTAGCAAAAAAAAATAAATAATGAAATTGTATCGGCGTTTTAACATTGGTCTCACTTTTATCCTTTTTTTTTTTTACAATGGACGATTCAATATAACAGTCTCCTTTTTTTTGTCTGCTCTTTTTTATTTTTATTTTTCTCGGTTAAAATAATGGTAGTATTATTATAGGAAAAAAAAAAAAAGTAATAGCTACGATCTTATTAAAAATAAAATAAGTATAAGATTAATCTGTTTTTAATTAAATTAAGGGAATTAAATTTATTATATATATATATAACTATATATATATATATATATATATATATATATATATAATCTACTTTCACATACAAATAAAACACTTTTTCTTTTAGTTAAAAATAAATAAATCATTATACTATTTTGTTAAAAGAATTGTAGTTAATTATAGTAAAAACATACTCAAAAAGATATATAACCATGTTAAATGAACAAATCAGGTATCTTTGTTGCACAAACAATGAATATTTTACTCTCTTGCATTAATAAATAACTCGACATTTATTTCTCTCTTTCTTTTTTTTTGACGGAGATTTAAAATTACAGTCATCAATAAGCTAAACGTGTAATGTCAAATTTTTTTTTTTATATATATAAACTCCCCTTTTTTTTTATATATATATTATTATTATTATTATTATTGTAATTATAATTATTTTATTTTCTCTCCTTTCTTTCTTTTTTCTTTCTTCTTTTTACTTTTTCCTTCTTATATTAAAAAAAAAGAAAAAACAGAAAAAAATAATAATAATAACAACCTTCTTATATACATTTAACTCTTTCCATTCCTTTCAATTCTACACTCTTTCTTTCTTTTTCTTCTTCTTCTTCTTCTTCTTTCTCTATATACAATCCATTGTTTTTTAAATTCAACAACATAAATAAATAATACTTAAATTCTATTTTTAATACAAATAATAATAAATAAATATTTATTTATTTATTTATATAAATATATAAATACATATAGTTTAAACAATGGTAAATAAAATAAAATAAAATAAATAAATAAATAAATACCATTATTAAAAGAATTATAATTATGTATATAAATATAGTAACTAATTAATAATTATTGTTAATAAAAAGTGTGGAACAAGTAGATGGAAACGTGAACAAGTGAGAGAACATAAATTTGATTATATAGATATAGAAGAATTTCATGATTCATCTTGTTTACCAAGGCTTGGTTATTCGACTATTTTTTTTATGGTATTAAAATCATTTTTAGTATATGTAGCGGATTTATGGTCAGGAGGTAATAAATAATAATCAATAAATAAATAAATTATAACTAATAATATCAATAATGTTTATATATATGTATATATTATATAGTATCCTTATTGGTTGTTGGACAAACATCAGATAATGAACATGCAGCCATTCCGCCAAATACATCCAAATGGATTTTCTTGGGAGCCATTATGGTATCGTTTTTATTATTATTTTGGGATATAAGGAAAGCAAGAGTGGTCATTGCATCAAGAGATATTTCATGGGCATTTACCAATCAAATAGCTAGTCGTTATTATAGTTTAAAGGATTATAATTACTATTGTTTATTTTGGAAAATTAATAATTCGAGGAAATTTGTGGATAGTATAGCCTTTTTTGTTTTTTTCACATTAAAAGGATGGAAGAGACTTCTGCTGGCAGAAGCACCTAGACAAGTGATTAATGTGGTGACTTTAAAAGTATTAATTCCTCAATGGATTCAATTAAGACAAGATGATGGGTTAACTTTATCTTTAGATAATTCAGCTTTAGGGAAAACTTTGGTTCAAAAAATCATGACGGGTACTATGGCTTTCTCTTTTGTTATTTTTGCTTTCTCTTTTATTTCTGTAGTCATTGCCACTTTTTTATATATTCCTTTATTATGTTATATTCAAGGAAATTTAAAAGAATATTGTTGTCATAAAGTTGATAAACGGTAATAATTATAATAATAACATAAAAAAAAAAAAAAAAAAAGGGAAAAAGAAAATTATAAGAGTGAATAAAAAAAAAAAAAAAAAAAGGGTTTCTATATTTAAATTTTTCTTTTTTATAAAAAAAGAAAGAGAAACAAAAACCTTAACTTTAATTTTATTATTATTTTTAGAATCCATTATTTACTTCAAAAACAAGTTGCAAAAAGAAAAAGAAATCATAAAAAAAACCATCATCATCATCATCATCATCATAATAATAAAAAAGATGATATTGAAATGAAATCTTTTCCTCAACCTACTTTACCTCAATTAAATAATAATAGTAATAATCGAAGGTATAGTGGATCATCTTATAATAGCCATGATCAAATAGCTTTAACGTCGAACATTCAAACTCAGCCTTGGTCGGCTCATCCTCAATATCATACTCCACCACCTCCACATTATCCAAATCAGCAATTGCAACCACAACAAGAAGATTATCTATATCCATATCAATTAGGTCCTCAAGTATCTGTTTCATCTATACCTTATTATTCACAATCAGCCTCATTACAACAACAACAACCTTATTCATATCAACAACAACAACCTTATCAACATCATCATCCTTATTAAAAAATAAAAATAAATAAATAATAAATAATAAATAATATTAATATTTGTATAGACTTTTTTTTTTTTCTTTTATTCTATTTTATATCTTACTATTATATGTTTAATTATTTCTTTTTTTTTTTTTTTTTTTTCCATTATTTACTTTTATATATATAATAATAATTTCAATTTCATATACCAAACTTACCAAACTTTTAATAAAAAAATTATGTCATTTTTTTTTCATAAATGTTACATATTTTTGTTTATAGAAAAAATCTGGTGGATAATAAGCCAGTGGATTTTCACAACCTAAAAAAAAAAAAAGAATTACTTAATATATACAAAAGTGATGGACAGTGGATGGATACAAAAAGAGCTAAGGATGAGCGGACGTAGTAAAAAAAAGAGAGTTGTACAAGACTTTTTTTTTTTAGGCTTAGATGAAAAAGTAAATAGTAAACAAAAAAAAATCATAATAATAACAATAAATATCAATCTTTACAGTCAATCTTTTTTTTTGGACTTCTTACAATGGATATAATTATTATGCATATTTATTTGAATTACATAAATCATTGTCTTTTTTAACTTTTTAGTTCTATTAAAATAAAAATAAATCAAGAATAAATATAAGAATGATTTTAATTAAAACAATAAGAATAAAAAATAATAATAATAAAACAGATATATATACATAAAAAAAAAAACTTAATATTATTTTAAAACGAAGTGGAGTTTATATCTAGATTCGTCATTTTTTCTATTTTATTTTTATTTTTTCTTTTTTACCTTGAAAGGTAATGTTTTTGTACAACTTTTTTTTTTTTTTTTTTTTTTTTTTTTTACTTTTTATATTATCAAACAAAACAAAAGAAAAGATCTCTTTTTTTTTTTTTGTCTTTGTCTTATATATATATATGTATACTACACTAAAATAACAGATAAAATAAAACTCAATAAAACAAATAGATAAAGTTCATTTTCTTTTAATTGTTTTATATTTTATTTATTTACATATATATATTATATAATATTTCTTTATATTTTATTTTTTTTTGTGATAATTTTTGATTTTCATCATTACATTAAAATCTTGCTAAAATAAGCCACTTAGGGAAAGAGAGAGAAACAGATAAAATTGTGGCTAGTTTTGACAATGGATGAAAATCTATTTATAAAAAAAAAAAAAAGGGGAACAGGTTTATATAAATATATATATATATATATATATATATAACTTTTTATGTGTATGCGTTTTGTGTGTGATATCCAGCTATTTTTTAGAACATATGATCACATTTTTTAAAAAAAGCATAAACAAAAAAACTAAAAATAAATTTTTGAACTGGGATTTAAAATAAGCTTCATTTCATGCTCTATCTAAAAAAAAAAAAAAGTCAGAATTAGATTTCTATATAAACATCTTTTATTCTTCTTTTTTTTTTCATTTCTTTTTCCTTTATTATTATTATTATTTTCTTTTGACTTTTCTTTTCTTATATATATATATATATATATTTATTTATTTATTTCTATCTATTATTATTATTATATAAAATGATGATGATGAATACAATGATTGAAAGTTATCCATCTCCTCAATGGGAAGAACAATTACCATCACAACAACAACCATATACTGATTTATTAACATCAAGTTATTATTATCCAAGCCCAAATGGATCACCCTGTTTAAGTGATTATTCTTCAATGATGAGTCAAATGAGTAGTCCTTCATTGTTAGATATGTATTCTACTTTCCCTAATACTACTGGTTCTTCTACTACTGCTACTGGTGGTGCTGTTGCCTATCATGATATGATGATTCCCCCTTTAGATCAAGATTCTTGTATTTTACCACCTATGGATTATTTAGATCAATTTATTCAACATCATGAAGAATTATTAACTATCCCAATGATCCCTACTTTATCTTCATCTTCTTCAAATACAAATCCTACTACATTAAAAGCAAATACTTCAAATAAAAAAGTTAAAAAGACTACTGTAAAAAAGAAAACTCCAAAGAAATCAAAATTAGATCATTTACCTATTCAATATAATTGTCAACATACAGGATGTGGTAAATCATTTAATCGTCCTTATAATTTACAATCCCATATGAAAACTCATACAACTGAACGTCCTTATGCTTGTTCTAGTTGTGGTCGTCGTTTTGCTCGTCAACATGATCGTAATCGTCATGAAAAATTACATTGGGGTATTAAACCTTATAGTTGTTCTAAATGTAAAAAATCTTTTGCTAGAATGGATGCTTTAAATCGTCATCTTAAAGTTGAAAATGGCTGTGGTTCTTGTTAAATAATTTATTATTATATATATTTTTATTTATATTTATTTGTTTATATTATATCTTATCTCTTATATATATTTTTTCTTTCTATACCCCATTTTTTTTTCCTTCTATTTATATATATATTTTGGCCATTATGTTTATTATGCATTTTTTCATTTTCTCTTCTCTTTTTATTCCCAAAGTATATATATATACATATATATATATATATATATATATATATATGTATATATATTCTTTATTTTTTACATTTTTATTTATACATTTTTATATATATTACTCATTTAGTTTCTTTTTCTTTTACATATGTCATATTACATAGTATATATTTATTTTTATATATATATATTTCTAAAAAAAAAATAATATTATCGTTTTTATAAATAAACAAAAAAAAAAAATAACATGAAACAAACTTTATTTATTGAAAATTGAGTGGGCAAATCTTTTTATTTTTATCTATCTGTATTTTTTTTTTAGTTGAAACACATGATCAGAAAATTTTTTTTCTTTGTTATACCATTTTCTATGTTCTCCGATCATTATTTTTTTTTTTGTTACAAAAAAGAATGACGAAATAAGGAAATTAACATTTTTCTCTAAAAATCCGAGATTAGTCTTCTTTCATTTCTTTTTTTTTTCTTTTTTTCTTCTTTTTTTCCAACCAATATTAAAAAATAATGACATTAAAAAAAGTTTCCTTTTTTCTATACATAGATTTTTTTTTGTCCAGTTATTTTTTTACATAAAAAAAAAAACAATGATGATGGAAAAGCGCGAATATCCTAAAAGGAATTTTTTTTTCAGCCCAATTTTTTTTAATGTATTTGTAAGTTACGTGTAGAAAGGTCTTTTTTTTTTTACAATTGTGTGTGCGTTTTAAGTTTAATAAGGTATACATATACATATACATATACATATACATATATATATATATATATATATATATATATATATGTTAAGAATAAGGAAAGTTGAAATGTTTATTAATATCATCCTTTGTTATTATTATTATTATTATTATTATTATCTATTTTAATGTTTTTTTCACTTTGCTATTTTGTTTTGCAATTTTTTTTAGCTTTTTTTTTTTTTGTCAATAAGAATAAAATGAGATATAATGATATAAATAAAAAATAAAAATAAAAAAGAGTCTATATATATATATATATATATATTTAAGATGATGATGGAGGTAATTTTTTAGCGGCATAAGCATACCAAGTAATAGATGAATTATTATTTACACATTGAGCTACAACCATTTCTACTCGATTACGATAATCTTCTTTGGATAATCCCATAGCTGGTGCTAAAACAGGTGCCATGACATCAAATCTTCTTAAAGATACCGCAGTAAACGCTTCACTTAATTTTCCATCTGATCCTGTTGTTATTTTAAAAGTTTTTTTTTTTTTTTTTTTTTTTTTTAAAAAAAAAGGGGATGATGAGTGATAAAAGTAAATTTAATATCTTTTTCCTCTTTTGTTCTTTTATCATTTTTTCATTGTTTTTATTTACCAAAATGAACTTTTTTTGATAGTGATTGAATCACCTGAAAGCCAAAGCTTGAAAGTTGAGGTCCGAATTTTTTAGCACGCTCTGTATCTCGATTCAATGAAGTCATAATACCTTGAACTAAAAATAAAATAATAATAATAACAACAACATTCGATTTATTTTTAATTCATTCTATTACTTTTCCTTTTTTTATTATTTCCTTTTTTAATTAATTTACCTGTTCCAACAAATGATTCTATAAAAACTGTACCTTTTGGCTAAATTAAGAAAAGAAAATGCCATTTATAAATATATATATAAATATAAACAAAATAAAAAAAAAATCATTATATATATAAATATAAATATATATATGTTTATATGTGTGCGTGCGTGTGCGTTTATCTTACCTTATAACAATAATCTACTATATGAAGCATTCCACCAATTTTTAATACGCGATGAGCTTCTACAAAAAACCGGTGCCAATCATCATGATCCATAAATCCATTTTGTGCTCTTATATTAATAACATCTACCGATTCATCCTCTAAAGGTAATTGAGGTGTTTCTTTTGTAATAGATGCTAATTCAAACTGTACATTAGGTAATGGCGGTAATCCATCTGGTAATTTTTCTATGCTATCATCAAAACCAATAAATCTACATTCAGGAAATTGTGTTGCCATATCCTAAAAATATAGTCATATTAAATTTTTATTTATTTATTTATTTATTAGTATTATTATTACACGCTTTTTTTTTTA
This sequence comes from Cunninghamella bertholletiae, assembly GCA_037043795.1. Lineage (NCBI taxonomy): Eukaryota > Fungi > Mucoromycota > Mucoromycetes > Mucorales > Cunninghamellaceae > Cunninghamella > Cunninghamella bertholletiae. The sequence goes on from JAZGVP010000001.1 coordinate 5,607,156, forward strand.
ATTCCATTTTCTTCTGAAAATCTCTTTTTTTTTTTTAAATTACCAAGATCCATGTCCCACAACCACATCCAATTTCTATAATACGTGCTCTTGCTATAAATTTAGGCAATACTAGCGACAATATGTTTCTACTTGAAAATTATTTTCGATGTTATTGCTTTTAATTAATATAAATGATTTATATGTATGTTCAATAATTATTCAAAACTTACGAGGCAAATAGTTGTTTTAAAGCATAGTGTAACTAATAATAACAATAATAATAATAATAATAAAGTAAATACAAATATATTTTCAATAATTATTATTTTTAAAAACCTTACACCATGTTCTTCATCTTCAGCTTGCCAATCTTTTGGTAAAAAGAAACTATTAGATTGAACACCAGCAAATATAGTTGGGCGAGTAGGAGGTATACTAATTTCATTACTTGATATTGAAGGTTGCTGCTAAATATAAAATATTATATACGTATTAGTTATTATTATTATTATTATTATTATTGTTATTTTTTTTTTTTTTAAAAAAATAAAGGATGAATAAAATAAAAAATTACATTTGTTGATCTGGTTGTTGTTGAACTATTACTACTCATAGTCGGCACAATAGATCGTCTATTTGTATTATCTTTGCTACGTTTTGAATGACTTGCACCCATAGTATTATTATTATTTCTTATAAATATATATATTTTATTAAATAATATTGAAATAGATGTTGATTTGAATTATTAATTATTATATATGTAGTTATAATTATTTATTAAGTGTGCGTGTATATATACAAAATACGTTGATATTTTCTTTTTTTTGTTAAAAAAAAAAGGAAAGTGAAGAAAAGAAAAAAAATAAATAAGGAAGGTTGTTCTGAATATATATATATATATTTCTATTATATATGTTTATACATATATATGTATTTTTTCTTTTTTATTCTTATTATATGATTAATGAAGATGATGATGAAGTATATTGAAAATAATACAAATATAAAAAAATTTATTATACCAAGGAAAAAGGAAAGAAAGAAGAAAAAAGGAAAATCAAAAAATTTAACTACGAGTGTTTTAAAAAAAAAGAAGATTTAAACACCGCTCTTAATTATTATAGTGCTTTCCAACTTTATTTGTTTAAAATTAAATTTTTTTAGTATTACCTTTATATATATATATATTAGTATATATCTCCCACTATTTCCCATTGATGATCTTTTTTTTTTCCTATTCTGTTCAATTCTTTACTTTTCTTTTATTATTAATAACATTAATATTATTATTATTATTATTATTTTTAAATGTTATTTATAAAGATGATTATAATTATTAATATAGTATATTATATTATATGCCTTTTTTTTCCCTCATTTTATATTGATTAAGTTTCAATTTGAGGGGAAAACCTATTTTCTTTTTTTATACTTAATTTCGGTTTCAAATAAATAAAAAGTAAAAAAAAAAAGTGAACCGTATACCCTTCGGCGATAAATGTATAAGAATCGCTAAAATAAAAAACATGCATCAAACTTTAATATCATTTGTTGGGTGGGTGTATTTTATCATCAACCAAAATTTTAACTTTTTTGACTTTTATGACTGAATATGGTAAAATTTTAATCTACCTATCATTTTACTTTTATTTTTATTCTTTTTTTTATTATGTATTTTTATTTTATTATGGGGGAAAAAAAAATAAAGTTAAAAAAATGCCATATACAAATTATACTATATTATATAGTATTAAGAGAAACGTACAAATGGATAAAAATAAAAACAAAATAATAATAAAAATAAAAAAAAGGTAATGATGGGGAAATAAAAATAAATATATATATAATTAATATATATATATATATATATATATATATTATATATATTATAAACGTATGTGGAAAGCGTGAGAGAGTAAGGGAGATATATAAAGTAAGAGGGTCCGTGTGTAAAAAAGTTATAGTATTATAAATGATAAATCAAATTTTGCTTTATAAAAAAAAATAGATCTAGAATTATATATAGATGATTGTGATTTTTTTTAAGGGACAGTAGAGGAGATCAAAATGAATTTTTTTTTAGATTTCATCAATATCAAAGTCAAATTCAATTTCATCATCTTCTTCACCACCAAAGTTATTGTTTTCATTTTCATTGATCTTAGTGGTATCAGGTAATTCACCATATGATTTCAATTGACGAGCTTCTTCAGGTGTATATTTTTGAATAACATCAGCCTTATCATCTTGATATTCACGTAATGATAATAAAATAATATCTCCTTGATTAATCCATACTTTCTTTCTCATTTTACCACGAATGTGTGCTAATCGTTTAACACCATCGAAACATTGAGCTTCTAAACGTCCATTACCGAGCATTTTAACTACTTGGGCATATTCTATTTAAAAATTAAAATTAAAAAGGAAACAAAATAGATGTAAGTATATACATAGTTTAAGATGGATTATTAATGCAAATAATAAACAATAAAACAGCATCTCTTATAATTCGTAAATGCCTTTTTTTTTCTTTATCCCTATTATTATTTTTTCTCTTTTTAATATCCGTTATTTATTTATTTAAAAAGGACTTACCTTGACCTTCTTCTTTAAAGTCAAGTTCACGTTTATTATCTTCGTTTTCGTTCTTTCCTCTTCTTCTGTTTTTACCACCCTATAAATGAATAATAATAAAATTAATAATGATTTATATAAGATGTGTGAGTTACATAATGTTTTATTTTTTATTTATTTATAAATTTTCAAAAATTGATATTTATTTGTATACTACTATTTCTTTTTTATCTCTTTATATCTAAAAAAGTGAAAAAATAAACAGCATATACTAATAATAATAATGATAAATAAAATAAATACATACTTTTCCTTTATTCTTAGGCATGATGAATAATTTATTTAATGAAGGAAAAAAAAAAAGAGAAAAAGAAGAGAGGAAAAACAAATAACAAAGAAAAAATTATATATACAATTTTTAGTGCCTACGTACTGCGGGGTCGGAGATTGTAATTTTTTTCAAGTCAAAAGCTAATGAAATAAGCCACACAACCTTTTTTTTCTATAACTATATATAGAATAAGAATATATATTATAATGATATATATATATATATATATATATATACATATATATACGTGCTCTAATAATAATAATATATGTTACTACTCTTTTATAATTTATATCTATAGAAATAAAAAAGGAAAGTGAATTTTTCCTATAAGCTTTGTCATTACCTTTTTTGTAACTTAGTCTCAAAAATCGATTTTTATCAAGTCACACCTAACCTTCTTTTTTTTTCTCTCCTCATTTTCCTTTTTTTATAGACTTATGCAGGCTCCATTTTTTTTTTCTTTCTTTTTTCACTTAATTATTAATAATATAAAATAAGAAAAAAAAAATAAGAGTATGTCCTATGCAAAAATATATAATCCATTACAAGTTGGTACTATTACTGGTGATACTCATCAAGTTATTCCTCATGATAATGCTATAGCTAGAGCTCAATATGCAAAGTGTAATTTCATATATATATATATATATATTTTCCAAGATATCTCATATATCATTATTATTTTCTTATTAAAAAAAGGTATATATAGTTCATCCACCTTCTAAACGTGTTGTTTCTACAAATCCTTTAAAAACTCTTTTTGTAGGAAGATTAAACTATAATACAACAGAAGGTAAAATAGATAAAAAAAAAAGAAAGAAAATCCGTTTTTTATTTATTTGTCCTTTTTATTTATGCATAAAATAGATTCCTTGATAAATTTTTTTCAAACGTATGGTAAAATAGCCAAAGCTGTTATTATCCGTAATTTTGGTAAATCACCATTATTAACATTATTATTACTACTACTAATATATTGTTTACATATATATTATATATTATAGTGACAGGATTATCGGAAGGATATGGATTTGTTACTTTTGAAAGAACATACGCACGTGAGGATGCTTATAAAAAAGCAAATGAATGTATCATAGATAATCATCGTATATTAGTAGATTATGATCTTGGAAGAACAATGAAAGGTTGGATCCCAAGAAGATTAGGTGGTGGATTTTCTGGTATTAAAAAGAGTGGTCAATTAAGGTTTGGTGGAAGGGAAAAACCTTTTCGGTCAGGGTAATATATAGAATGATAAAAAAGAAAAGAAAAGAAAAGAAAAGAAAAGAAAAGAAAAAGAAAACCATCTTATTCATTATTGTTATTATTATTTTTCTTCTTAAAAAAAAGATCAATATATTCTAAAAAAAGCAATATATTAAAATCATCATCACCATCATCAACAACAGCATCATCATATAAAAATGACAAAAAAAGTGATTCTTCTTCAAGGTATAATAATAAAGATAAATATGATAAAGAAAGATCATCAAGGTATAATAATGATAAACCATCCTCTTCAAGCCATCATCATCATCATCGCGATAATAATGATAAAGATCATCGTAAACATAAATCATCATCGTCATCTTATTCGCGTAAATACCATTCTCATCATTAAAGTATGAATACCATTAAAAATATAAACCTTTTTTTTTCTTTCCTTTTTAATAACATTGAATAAACAAACAAATAATATATAAATCATTTTTTTTAATCAATCATTGTGTTTTTGTATGTTTAAAAATTTCGGTAATTAAAATTTAATGATGGCTGCTTATTGGAATAAAAAAATTTTCAGGTCTGTCAAAAAAAAAAACCTGAAACTCTTTTTCCTACTTCTCTTTCTTTCTTTCTTTCTTTCTTTATCTTTATTATTATTACTACTACTACTTTATATATAAAAAAATAAACATGGGCAAAGATACAACAAAGGCAAAAAATCGTTCTCAAAGACATGATCCTTTACACGTTGAATTAGCTGATCACCCTGAACGTGGCATGCGTAAAGCTCCTAGACAAAAGTTTGTTGATCGTAACAATAAAGAAGATCAAGTTGAAGTAAAATATAAATAATTAAACATATTATATGAATACATAAATAATATAAATAATAAGATTATGTATGTTTAATATCTATTTATGTTTGTCTTTTTTTCTCTTTTTCAATGACAATGATAATAATAGGAATATTTAGATCCTAAACTCTCTAAAAAGATTTTAAAGATTGCTCAAAAACAACAAGAACAAATAGAACAAAATAGAGAAGAAGACGATGAAATGTAAAGTGTATATAATAATAATAATAATAATAATAATAAAAGGAAGAAGGAATATATTGGTATTAAAATAAAAATGGGAGTAAGAAATAATAATAAAAAAAGGCTAATGAAATTATATATATGTTTGTATTTTATTTTTAATATATATATATATATATATAGACCAAAGAAGTCAAATAAAAGTTTTCCCTTAGGATTTGATCCAAGCGATGATGAATTAGATGAAGTTGATATGGGAGCTGATTATGAAGAAATAGAAATTGAAGAAGAAGATGCTGGAGTATTAGAAAAATTCTTACCTAGTGCACCAAAAGAAAGACGTACTTTAGCTGATATTATTATGGAAAAAATCAATGAAAAACAAGCTAATGGTGAACAAGTCATAAACGAAGAAGGTAAAAAGAGAAAAATTCAGAGATGATAGAATTAAATAAAAAAAAAAAGAAATGAATATTGATCTATCTATCAATTTTTTTTCTATTTTATTATTATTACTATTATTAGCTGAAGATGATAATACCTTATCACCTTATATGAATCCTAAAGTAGTAGAAGTTTATAAAAAGTAAAAAAGAAGAAAAAATAATAATTATAAATGATATGAAATTGTATATATATATATATATATAAATATATCAATATGTCAATATTTCAATATATCAATATATCAATAATACTTATTCCTTATATCTCTCTCTTTTTTATTATTATTTTATTTTGCTATTATTATATGTGTTATATAGAGTTGGTCAATTATTAAGTAGATATAAATCTGGTAAATTACCTAAAGCATTCAAGATTATTCCATCCTTGAACAACTGGGAAGAAATCATTTATTTAACTAATCCTGAAGCCTGGACACCACATGCTACTTATGAAGCTACACGTATTTTCGTATCCAACTTAAAAGCGCAGCAAGCTCAACGATTCTTTAATTTAGTTTTATTAGACCGCGTACGCGAAGATATTGAAGAAAATAAGAAATTAAATTACCATTTATTCTTAGCATTAAAAAAGGCTCTTTATAAACCTGCTGCCTTTTTTAAAGGTGTTTTATTCCCATTATGTGAATCTGGTACTTGTACTTTAAAAGAAGCTTCTATTCTTGGTTCCGTTTTAACTCGTGTTTCTATCCCCGTCTTACATTCTTCTGCCGCTTTACTTCGTTTGGCTGATATGGATTATACTGGTCCTAATAGTTTATTTATTCGTATCTTATTGGATAAAAAATATGCTTTGCCTTATAAGGTCGTTGATGCTTTGGTATCTCATTTCGCCCGTTTCCAAAATGATGAACGTGCCATGCCTGTCTTATGGCATCAATCTTTACTTGTCTTTTGTCAAAGGTAATTAATTAATTATTTATTCGTGTATATATATAGATGATTCAAAATGTAAATAATATGTTATATAATAATAATCATTTTTTTTATTATGATTATTGATATATATATATATATATATAACTAGATATAAACAAGATATGGTACCAGAACAAAAAGAAATTTTACTTGCTGTAGTTAAAAATCAATTCCATAATGGTATTAGTCCTGAAGTTCGTCGTGAACTTGTTCATTCTACTACACGTGATGAAGTTATGGATGACGTTATGATGATTGATTAAAGATAAAAAAAAAAAGGGGAATTATTGTTATATAACATTCATGATCATTTAGTTTATTATTATTATTTTATATTTTATTACTTTTAGCATTTTTCTTTTTTTTTTTTCTCATATATATACTTTTTTTTTATTTTTTCTTTTCCGGTTATTTTTCTATTACTATTATTATTTTTTAACTATGTAACATACATACAACTATTTTTTTCAGTTTTTTTATATATTCTTTACCTTTTTCATATCAGTAAGTATAAATATATAATAATAAAATTTTATATATACATATATAAAAATTATAATAAACCAAAAAATTCATGCAAAATGCACAATGAAGTTGTAGATTAAATATAATTTAATTTTTTACTTTTTTTTCATTCTTATTTAACTTTTAATTCATGAAAAAAAAGTCAAAAATTAATGGAAATCGATGATTATATAAAGTTTAGCCCTTTAAAAAGTTCCAAAAAATACGAATTATTCTTTTTCGCTATTTTACCTTTTAATAATATATTATATATATATAAACAATTATAAAGATATGGTAAATCCAATAATGATAGGTAGAATTAGTATCATTTGAAAAAAGAAAAAAAAAAAAAGAAAAGTTCATAAATATTGAAGATTTTCCGAGAAGTATGCTACAAAAATTCAAAAAAATTCGATTTTTTTTTTTTTTGCTAAATTTAATCGAAAATGTATAATTAAAGTATATAATGTATTTAAAAATTATAAAGCTTCCTGATTACTTTTTTTTTTTTTTTGTTATAATATATTAAATAAATAAATAAAAGGAGTTTCTATTTTTTTCAAAACATCTTCAGCATTTATCAATATATTACGTTATACCAAATTGTGAATTCTTTTATAAATACATAACATCGTCATAATAAATTAGCATATAATAAAATTTTATTGTTAAAATTGAATGGTATATACTAATGATAGATATGATGATTAAAGATTATTAGTAGAATATATATACATATACAATATGACAAATTGTAATAATAAAATACATTGATAATAAAATAGTAATAAATGGAATTTATATACTATGAAAATGATGGTAACGGTATTGATGATTATAAAATAAATGTATAAATAAATGTATAAATGAATGAAAATATAGATGAATAGATGGATAAAGAAAGATGATGCTGTGAAAAATAATTCCATGGTTTTATAGTGACTTTATAATAATTTTATTTTGATTTTAGATTAACGATTATATATGTAATTACAAATATAAACATATTCTATTTTTTTCTTTTTATAAATAAAATTAATTGAATTCCAGAAAAACAATATATAACTGAAATGTGTTTTGAAGTATTGATATAATATGTTTGAACTTTACCTTTTGTAAATTTATTCTATGATTTGTTTTACTGCTGACGAATATAAATATGATAATCAAGTCCCATTTGCTTCATTTTTTTTTTGTTAGATTTCTTTTCAATTTTATATTGACGTTTGTTCTTGTTGATGTCTATTTTAGCATTGATAGAATAATATAAATCTATTTATATAGAAGATTTCTATCTTAATCACCTTTTGGAAACGGGAATGCTTGACTATTTTTTTTCTTTTTCTTTTTCTTTTTTTATTAATATCATGGTAGAGATTTAGATCATCATTTAGATTACATCACAAAGAGTTGAATCTACCAATTTTTCATTCTATCCCTTGCCATTTGCAAATATGAATAATAGTATTAGATCGTTGTTGTTATTGTTGTTGTATCTTAATAATAATTTCAAGATTATTTTTAAATGTTTTTTAGTAGTTGTTGAAAGTCGTTACTCACGGTTTAATTGAATAGTAATAAAAGAAATAGATTAATAATTTTAAGTTAAAGAAGATAATCCATTGAATTACTAATTATCTTTATCTATTGTTCCATCGTCATTATTATACATTGATCCATTCATTGTTCAAAAGTTTGGAAAAACTTCATTGATTTTTCAATAGTTTCCATAGAAGATCACGTGAAATGTATTTTTTTTTTTTTTGAGTTTTGAGCATGATAGAGACCAATCTACTTTTTCGTAGATGGTTTTTAATTTGAATGATTATTGTTAATAGTGAAATAGAAGAAAGGTTGAAATATTGCTTTATTTATGAGTAATGTGTTGCAACAGATTTTAGTGATAAATAGTATGTTTTGTATTATTTCATTAGGTAAAAATTTCATTATTATTTATATATGTTTAATTATTAAAAAAAGTAGTTTATATAAAACTAAAGACAAATATGTAAGGATATAATTATAATAAAAGTAAAAGGAGAGAGAAAAATGAAAATCAATAAAAAGGCACTGCGGAAGCGCGCTAAAAATTTCAAAGTCAGAACAATCATCATGTTTTTATTTTGTAAAACATGATGATTTTGATAATTATGCATTTTATATTTTAATTTAAAAAATCTACTTTATTGCTTTATCTATTAAAAAAAAGATCATTTTCATATTTATTTGTTTATTTATTTAATTTCATAATATTTAAATATTACACAAACCATTTCTTTTTTTTATAAATCTATGATACAATCATACCATTTATCAGGACCATGAACAACAGCACTAACACCTAATTCAATAAATCCAACAGAAGTATATAATGGTAATAAAGAAGGACGACTCATAATAGCAATTCTATCAAATTGTTTGCGCTGTTTATGCAAATCAATCCAATAATTTAACATTTTAGTGGCAATGCCTTGATGTCGATACTTTGGAGATACACATACACTATGTAAACAAATAGTACGACCTTGAGGTTCATTCATGGATAATGATTCATCAGTTACTAAAGGTGATGTAGATATAGTAGAGCATAAATATCCTACAATTTCATCATCATCACCGTCAGATGATACTGATGAAGAACGTGCAACTAAAAATAATAATGGAGGTTCACTCATATCTTGTGAATATCCTATACGTGCTTTTAATTGTTCTCTACTAGCCGCTTCATCAGGATGATAAGACTCTTTTTCTAATTCGTATAAATTATCTAAATCTGAAATGGTTGCACCAGTGTATTCTAGTTTAATCATTTTTTTTATAAAGAAAAATTTATGCGAAAAAAGAAAAAAGAAGAAAGAGAAGAAAAGAAATATATAACCCAGTGTTTTTTATTTTTATTTTTTATTTTTCTCCGGAATTTAAAATAGATAATCTATAAGAAGAGAAGATCTAAATAAAAAAGAAAATAGCCAATCAAAGCAAAGAATAGACTACTAGAAAAATCTCTACTATTTTATAAGTTTTGTATGATAATAAAAGCCATTCTACAAGTTACAGTTACCAACAAATTACTATTAATCCTTTATTTTGTGAAAATAAATATGTAAAAGGAAAAAAAATTAACAATTAAATTTTGTTTATATATAAATTCATTTTTCAATTTTGGCTTTGCTTAATTTTATTTATTTATTTATAATATATTAAATTTAAGGATTAAATACTAATCCATCAATAAATTTACATTTCAAAAATAGAGTGCATGACCTATAAGGAGATCTATTTTTGATAGTTTCAATTGTATAGAAATCTTTGAAACTTTCAATAGTACGTTTATGATCAGATACAGATTCGTATATAATTAATTTATTTACATAGTGTTTATCAATAAAATCACTTCCTGAAATTAGTAAGAGATTTTTGATATAAAGTAATTCCAAATACAGATTCGATAAATCAAAGTGAATATGGTTAATAGTACACGTTTTCTCTTTTGAAGGGGAAGGTGGTAATGATGATGATGATAATGATGATGATGGCGATGATAATGTTAATGATAAATTATCCGATGAGATTCCATTTTCTGCAGGAATGAATATCCTATTATTTTTTAAAACTAGACTTTTTAATTGCTGGCAATTTCTTAAAAAGAAATCAAAACCATTATTGTTATTGAAATAAATATGACTTTCGCTTATTTCCAAATATTCCAATTTATAAAATATAGAATTTTTACTCTCCAAGATATCATATTGTTGTTGTTTAATCAATTGATGTAATTCAATGCTTTCTTGATTATCATGATTTGTATCTCTGAAATGGTTATTATCATTATTGATGTTGTTTATATCATCATCATCATATATATATAACATATGATTCAGTTTAAGTGATATCAAGTTGGGAAAAATGATTAACCAATCATAAATAAACAAACCACTATTATTGGGATTAGAATAAAAGCTGGATATAGTTAACTCTTTCAAATTAGTTGATACTATTGGTAATGAGGTACTGTTTATATTTTGTAAAAGATAATTTAATACAAGATGAATGGCATTATCAGTGCGAAGTGATAGACTTGTTAAATTGTTTAAATAAGAATGATGATATTGTAGTTGTTGTAACATGATCTTATTATTTATTTCGCGTGTTGTTGTACTGAAATCATTTCCAGTAAGATCAAAAGGGTAATCCAAGTGAATGAGTTGATTAGGATGCTGATTTAACCATTCTATAAATAAAAGATGAGGCCAATGGATATAATAACCGTCTCTAATATTATTTTGAGTTGAATTTGGTCCTATATGATGGAAAGTTTGACAAGTGATGCTTTTCAATAATGAGAATCCATGAATCATTTGATAAATAGATCGGCTAAATTTTTCAGAATTGTAGTTGTTATCATTAATTCTAGAAACAATTTCCGGTATATATAAGAAGAGTGATTCAAGATGGGTATATTTGGTGGATAAATAAGTATAGCATAACGGGTCAGTTAAATCACCATTGATATTAATATGTTTCAAACAAACAGCTGGTAATATAGATTTTTTATTATTTTTATAATTATTATGATATTCATCAGATATAGTCATAATAAAGTCATTAAGTATTAATGATTCAAGTTGTGGACAAGATTGATGTATATTTTCTATTGTACGTTCATCAATATTATAAAAACATACTACTAACCTGTTTGTGTGAGTGCAAAAATCTATTTTTAACTTTGTCAAGCTTGTTAATGTTGGTAACATTAATATTTTAGTAGGAATATCTTCTTCTGTTACCGTATTTATCATTCCATCATTTTTCATCGTGTCATTCGTTAATTGCAAATGAATAATAGTATTATCAGATTGTGGAATCAAATGAAATAATTGCTGTGTAATACTAATTTCAAGTGATTTTAAAATATCTTTCCTGTCATTAAATGCTGTTATCCATGGTTGAATAGAATACCAATAAAAAAAATGATTCAGTTGTTTAAGGTAAAGATATATTGAGGCATTTTTATCTATTTCATCGTCCAATAGCCCATTGATTGTTTGTAGGTTTGGAAAAACAGTTGCAAAATGCTTAATTCCTTTTTTATGTTTCAACATATGCCATAATGAACCCATAAAATGGAACCTCAATTGTTTAACATAAAAGCCAATATGTTTTTTATTGATAGTTTTTATTGTTGCCATTTGAATAACTTTTTTTAGTTGTTGTTCAGAATAAATATGAATAGTAAAATAAAAAGCAGGTTGAAAAACTACTTTATTCCATTTTTTACATACTATTGAACAATTAGTTGCAATATACTTTTGTGATAATTGAGAGAATATGTTTTGTAATATTTCATTAGGTAAGAAATCCATACTTTTCCTTTTTTTCTTTTATATAATATATATATGTATATATATTTACTTATAGTTAACATAAAACAACAATAATAATACACAATATCATAAGTAATAGTAGAATATATAAGTAAGGGAAGAATTGAAAAAAGAGGGAGGAAGATAAAGATTAAAAAAAATGGAGTTTAAATTTCTATCACATGCCAATTTTCATTAGACTCCCCACAATATTACGATATCTGAATTTTGAATTTCTAATATTAAAAGTCAAATTTCATAATTTTTTTTCTAGAAGGGAAGAGCATTTTTTTAACAATGAAAGTACATATATGCTTTAATATTACCAGAATTAATATATATTTAAATATGACTTACGTAAAAAAAATAATTATAATGTCTATTTTAAAAATATCAAATTATATAAATTAAAAATACCATATTTCCTTTTATTATAAAATATAGCAAAAATTTATGTATTTTATTAATTCCAATTATTAAATAACAAACCATCTACATAATTACATTTTAACGATAAATAAAAGTGATTATAAGAACAATGAGGTTTTGGATAATCGAGTGTAGTGTATTTATTAAGTGATGTTTCATGCAAGTCTAGTTTAGTAATAATATAAGGTTTGTTTTTTGTTTTTATACTATAGCTAAAGTGAAAATTTTTAATAAAAAGGTACTCTAAATAGTGATGAGATAAATCAAGATGTAATGTTTTCGTTGGTAGGAATAATGATAATGATGATATACTGTTGATTGTTGTCATCTCTTCTACTAAATGTAAATAATGAACATTATCTAATGTTATATTTTTTAAATATTGGCATCGTTTAAAAAGTTGATTGATTCCTTTTTTGAGATAAAGAGTACAGTTTACAATAGATAAATGATTTAATTTATAGTAATAAACGGTTTTATTTGATATACCCTTGAATTCTTGTTTTCTTTGTTTTAATAGCATATGTAATTCTCTACTATCCCAATGACTATTTGTATTCTTATCCATTATCATAGAAGAATAATGTTTATAATTTTCATCATAATCATCATAGTCTTTTATAGTTTTGAACTTTGTTAGATTTAATGATTTTAAATTAGGAAATAAATCAAGCCAATCGTAAATATTCAGATAGTTGGAAACAGGATTATATGAATTTCCTTCAAGATGTAATGTCTTTATAGAAGATGATACTATCATTTGATTTTCATTTTGAAGAAGGTAACTGGATACAAGGCCAATTGCATTAGTCATTTGGATTGATAAAGTGGTTAAATGATTTAAAAATGGATGTTGATGATGATCAATGAACTTCATTAAATCATTATATTTACTATCATTTGAAAAATAATGTTGAAATAAGAGATCATCAAGTTGAGTAGGATGTTCTTGTAACCATTTTAAGAATTCATAATGTCCACAAAATGGTTCTAGCTCCTCAGAATTATTGTTGTTATTATGAGGTGAAAATTCTTGACTGTGGTAAAATTGAGTTGATAATTTTTTTAATAATTTAAATTGGGACATCATATTTTGTATAGCTGAAGCAAAGAGTAAATTTCTTTCTTTAGATATATAAGTCCATCTTACATTTAATTCTAATGATTCTAATTGAGAGTATTTAATTGATAAAAAAGTATAGCATTTTGGATCAGTGATTTTACCAAAAAGTTTAATATGTTTCAAAGAATGAACTGCTACTAATGATGGTGGTGGTACCATTTTCTGATGATGATCTTGAGCATCATAAAAAAAATCGCTAGAGTAGAATTCTTCAGATGTATACATAATAAAATTTATAAGGGTTAAAGATTCGAGTTTTGGACATGATTGATGTATAGATTCAAAAGTATATTCATTAATATCAGATTTAATTATTGATTCCCTTGATAATATTGATTGATCAAAATAAAAATAAATAATTAATTTAGTCAAGTAGTTTAATGATGTTGTTGGTAAATTTAATATTATACTATTTTTACCAAAAATAGATATATATTGTATTGGTACCGTTGATGAGTTAAAATCATCATCCTTAATTTGAAATTCAAGCGATTTCGTCTTATATTCATTATTATCATTATTATTATTATTATTAATCAAAGTTAACATCCATTCTTTATTTGATAATGTGTACCATAATGAAAAATGAGTAAGTTTATCAAGCGAAGAGTAGTAGTTGTCAATAGGTGGATTATTTGCAGTTGTAATTAAGTCTAATCCATTAATAGACTGAATATTTGGAAAGGTTTGTAATAAATCAATAGCTATATCTTTTGATAAAGTTTTAATATGGAGTTTCAAATGTTGGATATAAAAACCAAAAGGTTCATTATTTATCATTTTTTCTTTAGCCATTTTTATACACTTATTTAGATTACTAAGAGTGAATATTTCAATAGTGGTATAAAACAAAGGTTGTGAAATTATTTCATTCCATCGTTTACATACACGTGAAATAGTTGCAACATTTCTTTGTGATAATTGTATAAATATATTTTCAAGTATTTCAGTAGGTAAATTGTCCATTTTTTATAAGTAATCTGAAAGAAAAAAAGCTGAGGGAAGAAAAAGATGCAAGAAAAAAGTGCTGTGCTTTGTTCTGAATTTAAAATTTTACTTCTGAAATTCTAGCCAATCAGAATTTTTTATATTCTAAAATTTCACTATAAACGCCTTTCTTTTTTCCCTCTTTTTTTTGATATATAAAAAAATAAGCGCTCTCTTTTTAAATAAATACATTATATTTATACTATCTATTCATATTCATATCTTTTATTTTTTATTATTACTACCTTTAATTTATTTATTTCTTTTTTATTAAGAAAAAAAAAAGTAACACCTTATTAATTTTAGAATATAGAACTTAAAAAATATGGATGCTAATCTTATTAGAACAGGTACACGTTTAAAATTATTGGACAGCTTTATTTGATATCACTACTGTTAATTATTATATAAATAACAACAATAAATAATATAAAAAAGAAAGCGTATCTTGTATATTCTATCATCTGCATATGCTTATTTAATAATAATAATAACCTCCTTTCCTTTTTTTTCTTCCCACTTATCTTAACTTTTTAAAAAAGTCAATAAACTTCAAGATGCTTTTGCAACCGTTGGTGTTCATAATCCCGTTGACTTACCTCAAATAGTAGTCATCGGCTCCCAAAGTAGTGGTAAAAGTTCAGTTTTAGAAAATATTGTTGGTCATGAATGTTTACCAAGAGGAACTGGTATTGTTACAAGAAGACCTTTGGTAATATACATATGATTTTAGGAAGGAAACTTAAATTAGTAGATGGCGTGTTTATATATATATATATATATATGTGTGTGTGTTTGTGTATAAAATATTTACATAAAAATAATAATAATAAGAATTACTAATACTTTAAAATATTAAAAATAGATTTTGCAACTTATTAATAGACCAGCTGATCAAGTTAATGGCAAAGATGATAAACCTGATGGTGTTGAAAATCCAAACGAATGGGGAGAATTTTTACACCTCCCAGGTCAAAAATTTTATGATTTTGATAAAATTCGTGACGAAATTGTAAGAGATACAGAGCTTAAAACAGGCAAAAATCTTGGTAAGCCAAATGAAATAAATATATAAAGATAATATTTAAAAACTAAAAACTTAAGTATAAATCAAATAATAATAATCTTATTCTATTATGATGATGTATTTTTTTAGGAATATCTCCTCAACCTATCAACTTACGTGTATTTTCTCCTAATGTTTTAACATTAACCATGGTGGATTTACCTGGTCTTACTAAAGTAATGATATATTTATAATAATATTTTATGGATATATATATATATGCATGTTATTTTTTTAATAACATATATTTTAATTTTATGAAATAGGTACCAGTTGGTGATCAACCTAAAGATATTGAAAAACAAATTCGTGAAATGATTCTTAAATATATTACTAAACCTAATGCTATTATTTTAGCTGTAACAGCCGCCAATTCTGATTTAGCCAATTCAGATGGATTAAAATTAGCAAGAGAAGTGGATCCTGAAGGTTTAAGAACTATAGGTGTACTTACTAAAGTAGATTTGATGGATCAAGGTACTGATGTTATTGATATTTTAGCTGGCCGTGTTATTCCTTTACGTTTAGGTAAATAAAAATGAAAAATGAAAATAAATATATAAAAAACCATATTCATTTTTTTAATATTATTTATTATTTATATATTGATCAATGTATATATATTCACTTTTTTAGGTTATGTTCCTGTTGTTAATCGTGGCCAACGTGACATTGAATCAAAAAAATCTATTAAAAGAGCTTTGGAGTCTGAAAAAGAGTTCTTTGAAAATCATTCTTCCTACAAGAGTAAAGCCCAATATTGTGGTACACCATTTTTAGCAAGAAAATTAAACATGGTAATATATATTATTAAATGATAGAAAAAAAAAAAACTACGTAATCAAATTATTTTTTATCTAAATATCATTATCATTATTATTTTACTAGATTTTAATGCATCATATTAGAGCAACTTTACCTGAAATCAAGGCTAAAATTCAAGCAGCATTACTTAAATATCAACAAGAACTTCTTCAATTAGGTGATCCTTTAGGTGATGGTAAAGGAGGTCAAGCCAATCTAGTATTAAACATTATTACTGAATTTTGTACTGAATTCCGAACCATTATTGATGGTAACTCTAATGATTTATCTAGCTTTGAACTTTCTGGCGGTGCTCGTATTAGTTTTGTTTTCCATGAACTTTATGCAAATGGTGTGAAATCAATTGATCCATTAGATCAAACTAAGGATTCTGATATTCGTACTATTTTATATAATTCATCTGGTTCTTCTCCTGCTTTGTTTGTTGCTACAACTGCTTTTGAAGTTATTATTAAACAACAAATTAAACGTTTAGAAGATCCCAGTGTTAAATGTATTAATATGGTTTATGATGAACTTGTTAGGATTTTGGGTCAATTATTAAATAAACAGGTAAAATAATAATAATAATAATATAGATAATGACTAGATTAAAGGAATAATAATAATATGGTAATTGGTCAGGGTAATGTATATATTTATATTCATATTTCTCTTTTTCTCTATTTTTTTTTTTTTAATTTTAATTTTAATATTAGTTTTTCAAACGTTTCCCTGCTATGAAAGAAAAATTCTATCAAGTCGTCTTAGCATTCTTTAAAAAAGCAGTTACACCTACTACAAAATTAGTCACAGATTTAGTCTCGTAAGTCATACATATATATGTACACCAATTAAAATAATAATATAATATTTTTATGATGATCTTAAATTAGAATGGAAGCATGCTATATTAATACTGCCCACCCTGATTTCTTGAATGGGCATCAAGCTATTGCTATTGTTAATGAACGTTTACACCCTAAACCTCAACCAACTGCGAATGGAACAAATGGAACTGCAGATCATGGTAGTAAACCATCTAGTCGTAATGCTGCTCAACAATCATCTGTTTTATCTACTAATAGCAATCAAGCTAACTTGGACAATAATGCAGATGGTAATTCCTTCTTTGGTAGTTTCTTTGCTGGAAATAAAAAAAATAAGAAATCTGGTAGTGCATTAATGGATTCATCTGTTTTTGATACTGTAAGTTTATTATCATTATTTATTCATTTGTTTTTTATATTCTTGTTTTATTATATATATATATATATATATATTTATTTATTTATTTATTTTAATATATATTACATTAGCCTCCTGCTTCTCTTAAAGCTACTGGTGCATTATCTGAACGTGAACTTATGGAAACTGAAGTTATCAGTAAGTTATTTTAATATAAATAATGTATATATGTATATTAACTTTTTTAATTATTATTATTATTATTATTTATATAGAATTATTAATTCAATCTTATTACAATATCGTCAAAAGAACAATGATTGATATGGTTCCTAAAGCTGTTATGCTAAATCTTGTAAATAGAGCTAAAGAAGAATTACAACGTGAATTATTAACTGAATTATACAAAACAGATGTATTAGATGAACTTTTACAAGAATCTGAGTTCACTCAACAAAGAAGAAAAGAATGCAAAAAGATGATTGAGGTAAAGAAAAAAAAAAGGCATATATATATATTAAATCTTGCATGTATTAATATATATATATACAAATATATATTATTAGGCACTTCAAAAAGCAGATGATATTGTTCAATCAGTCTAAAAGTAATATTATTTCTCATCTAAAGTACTTTATTACTTTTGAAAATTCATATCCAACAAATTCCCTTTTATACTACAAAGAAAAGATAAAGAAAATGAAGTTAAATATCATTAGTTTTAAATTATTTATAATAAATAAATATTATTATTTTTGCATAAATTCAGTAAAAATGAAAGTCAGCTTTTTTTTTTTAATTATAAGCATTTCTATGGACAAAGGAAAAAAAAAGAGGAAGATTATTTTTATAACAGTTTTATACAAGTAACTAGTCAATTAAATATAGCATGTAAATATATCTATTCGTAGATTATCATATAAAAAGATACGATTTCTCTTCCTTTATTATAAGTATTATTAATTTCTATTTTTATTATTATTATTATATTACTATTATTATTGTTATTATTATTAATAATTATTTTTATTTACTCCAGAAGAAAAAGAAAAATCAAAAAGAAAAAAAAAGAAAATCCTATATTTCATTAGAATCGTGTAGCATCTTAAGAATCTTGAGGACCAGGTGATCTAGGAGAAAGGCTACGATCTCTTACTGGGGAACGATCATTAGAGGAACGACGTGATCTTCTAGGACTAGGTGATCTTGATCTGCGAGGAGAAACGGATCTACGTGGAGAAGCTGATCTACGAGGAGAAGCAGATCTTGAATAGGATCTGCGACGACGACGAGGTGGTGTGCGAGAACGTGAACGGTATCTTCTTGAGCGATCACCATTATCTGTACCACGGGATCTAAATAAATAAAAATAAATAAACAAATAAAAGATACAGTTTCATTTCATTTTATAAGTACTTACGGACAATCTTGAGCTTTATGGCCAGTTTCACCACAATTACTGAAAAAAGAAAGAAAGAAATAAAATTAATATAAATACTCATTAACACTACATATTTAATCATTTATAATATAATTACTTACAAACAACGATTTTCAGAGAATCTTTGAGCACGCTCACCACTGCCTTGCTTTAAAGAGCTATTTTGTTTTTATATATACATATGATAAAAAATAGAAATAAAAACATGTTAAAACATAGCCCTTTTTTTTTTATAATGTATAATTATTATTATTGATTTTTGAAAAACAATAAAGTAACTTACCATTCACGAGCACTTTCGAGTTCCATATAAATGTACATAAAAAAAACCAATAAACATGATATTAATTAGTATAAATTCCATCCTCTTTTTATAATAGATAAATTAATTAGTTCACTTACATATGACCTATTTCACCACAGTTGTAACAACGATCACTTCCAGGTTGTGCACGACCGCGATCTCTATCACGATCATTATCACGACCACGACCACGATCACGCTCAGATCTTTTACCTTTAGCATATTCAACTTGTATACGGTCTCCTTCTAATCTATATCCATCCAATTTACGAAGAGCATCTTCAGCATCTATTTTATAAATGATATTACAAGTGGAAGAAAAAGGAAATATAAACAGATAGTTAAATATCATAGAATTATATATTGCTTTATATTTTTTTGAAGTGACTGAAAGAAAGAAAAAAGTGAAGAGTTTTAATACTTACCACGAGAGTCCTAAAGTAAATATGAAACCAATAGAATAAATATTAATATCGTGGCTAGGGAAAGAGTTTATGTAATTATATATATATATATATATGTATAAAAACAGTGCGTATCCATATTATTATTATTATATAAAATAGACTTACTTCATATTCAACAAAACCAAAGTTATCCTATTTATAAATAGTATATAGTAATAAAATATTAGTTATATATTTATGTTTTTCCATATATTTATTATGATTAAATACCATTAAATCAAGACTTCTGATACGACCATAACGAGCAAAAAGATCTTTTACATCACCATAACGAGCACGACGACTAACTTTGCCTATATTATATTGAGAAGAAAAGAAGGTAAAAAAAGTAAAAATCAATCTATAAACATTATTATTATAAATATAAATATATGTTTATGAGTAATAAAAAAAAAGATAAATAGAATAATAAATAAGGTTATCTATTTTGGCCTATTTATTTCTTTACCTATATATAATTTACAACGGTTTGGTCCTCTATCCCTATCACGTTCTCTATCGTAATATGGCATTATTACTTTTTATTATTTATTATATTTATAAAAAGAAGGAGATATATAGAAAAAACAAAAAGTGAGATGAAGATGAGAAAAAAAAGAGAGAAATTGCGAAGAGAGAGAGAAAAGGAATAAGGAAAAAAAAAAAACTGTTGCGTTAAAAAATAAACAAAGACCGATTTTTTTTTATACTCCTTCGATTATAAAATGATCAGCAATTTAAAACATTTCTAAGCTTTTACCAATAGGACTTGAATATAAAGTATATTAATATACAGCAATATTTATATTTATATTGTACTTGCATTTTATATTAAATTTATATGTATTGACTAATTTTTTTTATTTTATTTTTTTATTTTTATTTTTTTTTGTGTTTAATAGTTATTCCACAATAATAAAATTGTTCTTTTCTTCTTATCACTTGCTATATATGGCACAGCTGATCAACATTAATTTTATATACATATATATATACATATATATATATATATATATTGGTGTTTTACTATACTATCATTGCGCATACATATAAATAAATAAGTAATTCATAAAAAAATATTTAAAATAATAAAAGTTTATATCAATTAATTCATTAATTTCTATATATGAATTTCCGTTCAATTTATCCAACTTTTTTTTCCTTATTAAGACAATTATTGAAGATCAACTAATAAGTAAGACCTGTGGATATTAAATAAAAGTAACCATTTCAATTAGTGAATAAAATAGGTTTTCCATAACATAATTTCATTTCTTTTCATTTTTAAGCCTAAAACATATTTGTTTTTATTTATTTATATTAATGAAGTAAACTAATTATTAAGAAGCCCAATCAAAAAAAAAACAAACAAACACAAAAAAATTAAAGCCAGAATCAATTTCTTTTTTTGGATTTTGTTCCTTTTTTTTTCTCTTTCTTTTTTTTTCTGGTTCTCTTTCCTTTACTATTTTCCTGTCCTACTTTCTTCTTTTCTTCTTTTTCACTCTTTCTCTCTCTTTTTTTTATTGCATTTTTTTTTCTTTAAAAAAAGATAAGTACTAAAACAAATGACACGTGTATTTAAACACCATCGTGGTGAACAACATTTTGAAGAAATAAAAAACCTCAGTAAAGAATGCCTTCAAACTTTACAAGATGAAAAGAATGAAAAAAAGGGCTGGCTACCAAACATAGTATCAAAGGCAGGAAGGTGGCGAAGACATAAAACCATATTAATTCCAGGTCGTTATTTTTCTCAACCATATCTTCATTATGCTTTAAGTATGACTAAAAATTTAATATTGACGTTTTATTTTAATTGGACCATGATATTTTATGCACCTTTAAGTGCTTTGGCAACTATCATTGTTTATCCTAGTTGTATGGGTATTCTTTTAATTTTAGAATTAATCCTAAAGTTATCTTTAGAAGTATTGGGTGGAAATAGTTATTTAGTTTATTTAAGTAATCGATATGGAAAAGGTAATTAATATTTAAAAAGTAATAATGATAATAATAATTAATATCGCTTAAACCATTCATCTTTAATTTTTCTCTTATCTCTTTTTTTTTTTTTTTTTTTTTTTTTTTTTTTTTTTTTTTTTTTTAAAAAAAAAAAAGGACTTAGTATGGTCAATTGGGGAAGTCCTGAATTTTTACTTTCAAAAAATTCAGCACATCAAGTTAAAAAAACCTTAAGAAAACTTAGTTCCAGTTTAACACCTGAAGAACAAAAATATAGAACATTTAATATATCTATTGCTCAAACCATGACTTTATTATCAGCTGTTATTTATGAAAGAAATGATGAATTAGTTAGAAAAGCCTACGAAACTCTTGTTACTACTGATTATGAACTAATCAATAATGACGATGATATTGAAACTCCAATTGAAAAGTCTATGCGTCAATTATTATGGAAATCTGAAGCAAAAATTCGATTAATAGCTAAGCAATGGGGTTTACGATTTGAAGGTATGACAAAGAAAGAAAATTTTTTTTAAGTAAAATCATATGCAAAACAAAATTTCATTTTTATTTTTATTTTTAGGTATAACTGAACTTAAATCAATGGCTGGTCCTTTATGTGGTTTATTCTGGTCGGAGGTACATCCAGTAGCCATAGTATGTTTTAAAGGAACTACGCCAACCAATTATGAAGAATTTCTTGTAGATTGTTCCATTCAAAGAGTAGATGCAAGACCTTATTTATTTGGTGCTGCTCATCAAGGATTTTATGATTCCGTATTTCCTACAACTGATTTTGGTGATATGGATAAAAGGGATCCTTATCAAGCCATTTTAAACTCAATTCATGAAAAAGCTCAACAATATCACCAAGGTAAAAAAACTCAAGTATGGATTTGTGGTCATAGGTAAATATATATACAAATATATATAGCTATCATTTATTTTACTTTTTTTTCATTTTTAATTTTAAATCGTTATTTATATTTATTATTTTTTAAATATAATAGTTTAGGAGCAGCAGCTAGCTGTTTATTATTTGCAAGATGGATTAAGTCACCACAAGATTTAAAAGATTCTATGGTTTTAAGAGATTCATATGTGATAGGTAGTCCAGCAGTTGGAGATAATGATTTTGCAGCAGAATTTGCTAGTTACAGTAATAATCCAGTGGATCGACAATCTACATTATGGAGAATAGTGAATCAATTTGATATTATTCCAAGAATACCACCAGGTTATAATAATCGTATTTTTGGTCGTTTTATATCAAAATGGGATTTTTTTAATTATACTCATATTGGTCATGAAGTGAAAATTCCTATTAATCATACTCATCCTTTAAAAATGAAGCCTTCAAGTTTTCAATCTCCTGCAAAAATTAGAATCATTAGAGGTGATGAAGAAGATGGTGATGATATTGAATATATAGATGATAAATCTCTATTTTCTTCTGCTTCTTCTTATGTCACTCGCCATTTATATAATCATAATAAAAGAAATAATGAAAATGATAATACTGATAATGATAGTGTAACTAATTCTTTAGAAATTGAATCACTTGGTATAAAATCAGCAAATGACAACGGCAACAATAATAATGATGACAGCGACGACAATGATTCAGATAATGATGGCATTGATCTTTATTTGAATAATACATATAATAATCATAATGATGAATTAATAGAAAAATCTCAACTTTTTAAGTTGATAAAACAAATTCACAAAAAAGCTCATCAAATAAATGAACAATTACCTCTATTGAATAAATCTGGTAGTGGAGGACCATCATCCTTTGTTAACCCTATTCAAGTTTTAGAATATTTTTATCCTAGATTAATTCATGATCATTTACCTTATGAATATTATCATGGATTAGAACGCGCAAAAGAATTTTATTAGAAAAAAATAATAATAAAGAAAAAAGCTAGTTATTTGTCTATAATTAAAGTAACAATACAACCTATTATATATATGCATATATAGATTTAAAATATGAATACTATTAAAAAATAAATAAATTATGATTATATATTTATTTAAATATATAAATAAAGAGGAGAGAAATAAACAAATATAAATAAAAAAGTAATTAAAAATGATATTTTAATAGATGAAATGAAATAGGAATAATGTGGAAAAGGTAAAATAAATAAGAAAAGAAATTAAATAAATTAATAAACTAAATTGTAAAAGTTTTATGCACTGAATCTGCTGCCATTTCTACTTGTTTCTGCAACCAAAGATTGTTATTAATACCATGAGCTAATTCAGGTAATGGTACATTATCTAATAAATGAATTAAAACTTTGGAAGAAAAACCAGGTACTTTTTTATTCTATTAAATAAAAAAATAAAAATTAGAATGTATATATATAATTTATTATTATTGTATATGAATGCGTAAATACTTTACCTTTGCCAATGGTCTCGCTAATGGTTTTACATGACTCCACATAATTTCACCTAATTGATGTTTTTGGGTATGTAAAGGTAAACTTGAAATAGAATCTAAAAATGTATCAATTTCTTCTGAAGTCATTGTATTAGACTTTGGTTCAGAGCTGTTTGATGTAGGCGGTGTAACTGGTAATTGATTATTGTTTGCATTACTATGGTTTGATTTTGATGTATCATTAGAATTAGTTTGTGATATATTAGTAGTAGTAGTAGGGGCTACAATTGGGATTGCTTTGGAAACTCGACGTAATGAAGAAATATTATTTGGTGCACTAAATGAATTAGAAGTTGGTATAAATGTAGATGTTTGAGTTGGTGAACTAGAGAGAAATAACAAATAAAAATAAAAATACAATAAATAAATGAGTGAATATCTTATAATGATATATACTTTTTCTTTTTTTTATGATTATGTACATATATATATATATTTAACCTACTTTTTCTTTTGTTCAAGGTAACTTTGTTGGTGATATTGCTGATTTTGTAAATATTTATGAGTAATTTCATTTGATCCTTTTAACTTTTCATTATAATGAATGTCATTTTCTATTACATTATCATCCTCATCATCATCAAAAGTATTCAATGCATCAAGTGCAGCTTCAATTTTTTCTTTTAAAAAGTCGACATTAAAAAGGCATAATGATCGTTCTTTACGCTTTAATGTTAAAAGTAAATCTACTATACTTGTCACTCGAACTGCGTCAAAATTACCACATCGATTGACTGCATCCATAAGTTTTTGTCGTTGTAAAGAAGCACTACTATCAGTCATAATCGATGCAATTGATTCAATAGATCCTCTACGTCTTAAAGTGCCATGTCCATAATTTTGATTATTGTTATTATTATATTGTTTATGGTCAGAGAAATTATAACGTGGCTGTGGTGATTGCTCTAAATGTACTGGTGGTTTTTGAATACTTAGTCCAGTTGCTAATGATGCTAAAGATGGTGTATTAACAGTATTATTTGATGGAGATCCATGAAAGACAGGTGATGGTGTTTTTGTAATTGATGTATTGTCTTGATTATTCTATTTTATTAAAAAGAAAAACAATAATAATAATTTTTATTAGTAAATTATACAATAATATATTACTTATTTTTAATTTATTTATTTAACTTACATAATTTTTACTCTGAGGCAACTTAATAGTGGCAGTATTTTTGTAGGGATTCATTTCTTCAATCATTGCTGTAGATGCTAATAAAATAAATATTTAAATAAATAATAAAGTTAATAAACAAAACAAGGCAAATAAAATAAAGTAAGAGTAATAATTACTTACGATGAACATATTCATTATTAGGCTCTGGGTTACGTTTACGAGGTAAATTCACAATGGGTGATACAGTTTGTTGATATTGTTGTTGATGAGAAGGAGAAGCAGCCATTGATAGTCTGTTAAAATCAGATTCTATATTGTTGTTGATTGATGAAGAGGGGTCAGGGTTACTTACATTAGAGTAAACACTATTATTACTTTTAATTATGTTGTCAGTATTATTGTTACTTTTATAATTATAATTATTATTGTTGTTATTATTAACATTATTTTGATTTTTATTGTTATTGTTATCATTTCGGCCCTTTTTCGGTTCATGGTAAGAAATATATAATGGTTTAGAAAAGACTATTTGTCCATCCATTTCATTTAAAGCACGAGCTGCTTCTTCTTCAGTTGAATAACTAACAAACCCATAACCTCTTGATTGTTTTGTAACAGGATTACTTATAACTCTTGCTGATATAATTTTTCCAAATTTCTCAAAAAGTGCAATTAAATGATCATTAGTAATCAATGGATCCATATTTTTAACATACAAATTTAAATAATCAACATACGGTTTGGATGTATTTTTCAGTGTTTGTTGTTGTTGTTGATATTGCTGATGTTGCTGATATTGCTGTTCTTGTAGTTCTTGTTTTTCTTGTAGTTCTTGTTGTTCTTGTTGTTCTTGTTGTTCTTGTTGTTCTTGTTGTTCTTGTTGTTGTAAGGTATCCTTAGGTGATAAAGGTGGTGGCGATAAAGATGGTGGTGTCATGCCAGGTGTATTTGGATCTTTGTCAATAGGCTGTGGAGTGATTTTACTAGTTAAATTAAAATAATAATAATAATAATAATAATAATAATAATAATAATAATAATAATAATATTAATATTAACAACCCAATGGGAAAAAAAAATTCACAAAAATTAACATGCACATTTTTTTTTAAATATATATATAATTTTAATCATCTTACATTTTAGAATCATATAAAGTAGCACCATCCTATAAATATAGATGCATTTATATATTAAAAAATAGAAAAAAAGGAACATTAGGTTATATTAAAGGATTATTATCACCAGTGATAATAATAGTAATATATATATTATTACCATTTCAGCCATTGCTTCTTCAGAATCAGATATATTAAAATATTGAATCATAGCAGTTCCTTCACCAGTGGATATACAGAGTTGTAAAGGACCAAATGGTCTAAATATATCATAAAGTCGATGAATATCATCCATTTCTGGAGCTATATTAGAAATTTCTAGAATATCACCTTCGGCTTCCGGATCTAAACTGGCATCCCGGTACATTCTAAGGTGAAGTGTAGCACCGTTTGTAAACTTGAAACCATGATATAAAGTGTATGCACGATCAGCATAACGAGGACTACTAAACCTTAAATAACTATCTTCATTATCTTCATCCCCTTCACGTTTAATATACATTCTAATTAATATAGATGAATTTTATATATATATATATATTTATATAAGTAAATGATATTAATAAGTTGCTATTGTTTTTTTTTTTCTTTTGTAAAACATAAACACTTATCAATATATATATAACTTACTCTAAAGGCATACAGTGTTGTAATAAAGTTCGGATATCTGTTTCACGAATAGAGTTTGGGAGACTACCAACAAATAAAGTGTCAGATACTAAAAAGTTATCAATTTTATTTCTAATAGGTGTACCATTATTGATAGAATCTTTTCGAGAAACATTTTTATTTGGAATACGAATGACTGGTTGGTATGAATAAGAATCCGTCATATTTTCAATAAAAGAAATGAAAAAAGGATATTAACGCAAAATGAATAAATGGCTATTATTTATACTCTTTTTTTTATCTTCTTAAACTATATGATATTTAAATAATAATAAAAAGAAAGTCAAGATGAGAAGAAAGGGAGTCAAAAAAAAGTGAGAGAGAAAAAAAAAGTGAAAGAAAAAAGGAAAAAAGGGATTTTGAATGCTGAAAATGAATTTTATATAAAAAAAGGTACAGTTCGAAACGGAATATCAAATAGATAAAGTAAAATAAACCAAAAAAAGAAATAATAAATAATTGCTTAGATATTTGTTTCAATCTTATTTATTATGATCAAAAAATCATATAATATTAAAAACAAATATTATATTCAGTTTTATGTTTTCATTTATTTACTACAGGCTTTTTATTTATTTACTTTTTCTCATGTATAAAAATTTAAGTTTACCACACAAATCCGGAGTTTAAAAATTAATTTAAGTTTTAAGTGTAATTGTTCGAATTAGATTTTTGCTTTCTCTTTCATTTTTTTCTCTTGAGGAAAAAAAAAGTTGCTTAAATGTCGTCTGATCCAATTCGTTTGGCTATTACAGCAAGTTTATTTACACCAGATGCTGGCGGTAAAATAGACATTAATAACAACAACAATAATAATAATAGATTTATTTATATTTAATATTATCCATTTTATTTTTATTATTATAAAGAATTGTGTCGTTAATATTTTTTTCGTATTTTTAATCATCTTTTTTTTTAGGTGTAGCTGAAAAGTTACTTGTCCATTTAAAAGTATTTGAAGATCTCAAACAAGGTGATGCAAATAATGGAGCTGGAATTATGGGAAAACCGCGATATCTCTGTTTAACACGTAAATAATACTTTTTTTTTATGCAAACCCACGCATATATAATAATAAAAGTTTAATCCATCTATCTATCTTTTTTGTTAACTTTATGTATAGAAAAAAGAAACAAATGTAGATTATATAAAACAAAACGAAATCAAAATGGTACTTTTACTATTAGCAAACAATGGCCACTTGAAGATATTAGACAAATTGAAGTTATAGATGTAAGTTTTATGATATGTTTATATATTGGTGTTTATATATTTATATTTATTTTCATTTATAGAAAAATCAATTCTCAGTAATTTTAAGCAAGCAGTATGTATGGTCTGTGGAAAAACCTGCTGAAAAAATGTTATTTTTGGCTTTTATAGTTGATGTAAGTCGTTTTTTTATAATAATAGAAGGGGAAAAAATCAGGATCATTATTTAATTTGCCTTTCTCTTTCCCTTTTTTTCTTTTTTTATTTTCCTTTCCCTTTTTCTTTTTTTATTGAATATATTTATATATATGAAGACTTCTCAACGATTCATTAATAGGGTACCGAAATTAATTAATGTTGATGAAAGTCATTTATTAAGACGTAAGTTATAATATTAAATAAAATAATAGCAATGTCATTAAAAGAGAAATAACCTTTTTTAAATATATATAATAGTCTTAACTAATAAGTCAGCTCAACATGTATTACCATCAACACAAACATCTAATAGTAATCAACATCTTCCACCTTCCTCATCTTCTTCACGAAACAATATACCTGATATAAATATCCAACCAAAAAATACGCATAGCTTACAATCCGTTCCTTCTTCTAGTATAGCTCCTTCTCCTTCTTCTCCTTCAGCAAGCTCGGGACAACTTAATAGAAGACCTTCTAATAATCGCTCAGCCATAATAAATGAAGATTATAAACCTCCTACAACTCCTTCAGTATCTACATTTGGTACATGAAATATTTTTTTAGTATATACACATATTATCATTTTATAAAAAAAACTGATATGTTTATTAAATATATATATATATATATACAGATCATTCAATGCGAACTCCTAGCCATTCTTCTATTAATCAAGATAAATCATACGATGAAAGAAGGGAAAGAGAAAAATTAAGGGAACAACGCCGTGAAAGGGAAAGAAGAGAAAGAGAAGTTCAAGAAGAGCAAAGTATATGTTAAATATATAGTAATAGAGATGATTGAAATCAACATATACAATTTTATTGACTATTTTTTCTTAAAAAATTAATTTGTTTAAATTAGTTAAACAGAAAAAGGCTTTAGAGTTGCAAGATAAAATTACAGAAGAAGAATCACTTATGAATGTTGAAGAAATATTGACAGATTTCAATTGGAAAACAAGTGGTAATGCAGCAGTATTAGAAAATCGATTACTTGGCGAATTACATGCGTTGGAAGCAGTATGTACAAAATAAATACATAGTAGCAATGATAATAATGATAGCAATATTACATGATTTTGTTATATTTATATATGATTATATATTATTAGGCAAATGTTCACGCAATTATTCAATCAGATGAACGTGTGCAGTCAGTCGTGGAGCGTATCGATAAAGCATTAAGTGATTTAGATAATATGGATAGTTGGTTATCATTATATGCTGCAGAGCTTAATGTAAGTAAATATAAAAATATATAATATTTATTTATTGATATTTATTATTAATCTTATATATATTGTTATGTTGGTATAGAGTATGGGTGATGATATCCGTGAAATTGAATCTCAAAACAGAGGCTTACAAATATTAACAGCAAATCAAAACAATCTTATCAGAGAGTTAGATAATGTCTTGGTAAGTAATAAAATATATTTGTAAAATAAAAAAGGAAAATCATTGATGAAAAAATATTAATTCTAATATATACACAAAAATTATTATCATTATTTAAATTTAATATGTAGAGTGCTATATCAATACCACGCGAATCTTTAGATAAATTAAAATATGAGCCTATGGATGCAACAGATGATATTATTCAAATTCAGGATTGCGCAGAAAATTTACAAAGAGTATTAAAGATCAAGTTAGATGATAATTTACATGAACTTAGAGCTGTACAAGAAATGTTGGAAACTTATAATGCTTATAATAATGAATTTAGCTCTAGAATACATGAATATCTAAAATCTAAATTTGATAACCTTGTAAAGTATTAAATAACAATAATAAGGTTATCTTTATTTTATTTTTTTTAATTTATATATATTATTTTTTTAGGCTCGTTCATTTTTGGAAAGCAAAACACCACCTCAAAGAAAATTACCAAAAGCAAATCCTCACGATCAAATAGAAGATGCATTAATCCGGTATCAAGGATTGGCCTTATGGCAAAAGGAAATGGAACCTCGTGCCTATAATGAACTTCAACGGGTAAAATTTATTAATAAATATATATTAATAATGAAAGTAACTCACATTACATATATCCTTATTTCTTCCAATTAGCATTATGCAACAGCAATGGCACCAACTTATGAAAGAGATATAAGAGAAATGGTAGAAGTTACTCGTCCGTACTTTACTAATTTACGTGGCAGGTCAATAGATGATGTTGATTACTGTAATTATATATAAATATACATTTGTTTTTATTAATTATTAAATAATAATAATAATAATCATTTCTATTACTTTCAAATATAGTATTTAGAAATGATGAATCCCGTTCTGCAAAAGCATTGGCATATGGTGCAAAATTAGGAACAGTTGCTACAGGTGTATCAAATGGTGGTATGCTTCGTGGTTCTGTAGATGGTCATGGAGGGCGCAGTAGTATGGATGAGGATGAGAAAGCTACTAGTGAGGTATATATATATATATATAATATATAGAAAAATAAATATTTATTATTAATGATATCTAAATATTTATATAATATTAGGCTTTTTCACAATTGATAGATCAGTGTGCAAAACAAGTATGTAGAGCACAAAACTTTCTTTGTGATTTATTCGAACAATCTCCTTATGCTCCCAAATCATTTTTAGAACGTGGTCCTGTTTATTCAACTATTCCTGATAAACCTCGTTTATATAGTAGAAGAGAAAAAATTCGTGATGTTAAAGTTTCGAAAAAAGTGCAGTAAGTTATTTACTTTTTTAAAAATAAATAATTATATAATGATAATAATAATTGAAATTAACTAATATCATTTTTATAATACTAGAAATTTGATGGAAACTATTTTTGAATCTTTAGAACCAAGTATTATTCCTCTTGTAGAATATGGTATCAAACATGATCCTACACAAGCTGTTAGTATACTTGCTGCTGTAGAATTTCAATTAGAAAAATGGAAAGGCTCAGATCAAGAATTTATATTCAACTTTTTTGACTCCTTATTATTACGAATGTTACGTGCATTTAATCAATTTATTGTAAGTGACATCGTGATGATCTACATATATAAATATATGGTCATAAAAGAAAAAAAAATGAAATAAATAACAATTCAATATTCTTACTTTCATTTAAATAGACTGATCAAATAAAACTTATTGATGATGCAAAAGTCAGTTCAAAAAAGAGACGAGGTATCCTTCCAACCTTCAGAACTTTTCCTGTAAGTACATAAAATATTTTTTACATTTTATTAGAATTATTATCATTAGTTTATCAAAAATGTTTTTTTTTAATTTTCTTTCTTTTTTTTTTATAGTTATTTGTTCAACGATTAGAATTACTTGCTAATGGTGTTGAAAGTGAATCACAAACACGTACTACGATAAGTTCTTCTTATGATAAAATCATCACTAGTATGATGAGTAGTTTGGATACAATTGCAAAAGAAAGTGATGAAACAGGTGATGATAAAGAGCAACTTAATGCTAATATTATGTATATAGGTATGTTTTTTTTTCTTTTCTTTTTTCTTTTTAATGATATATTATTTTTTATTTAATTTTTGTTTATTTTATTATATAGAAAATATGCATCACTTTTATCATGCTTTAAGAAGTAAAAAATTGTCTGTATTAGATACTTGGGTCAAAGAAGCAAAATCTAAATATGAAAATAATTTAAGTGCTTATATTAAAGTAGTTATTAGACGGCCATTAGGAAAATTATTGGTAAAGAAAAAAAAAATGAAGTGATTAAATGACCTAAAAAAATATCTACAAATCTTACAGTATATTTACTTTTTTATTCTTATTTTGCTGAAAAAAAATAGGAATTTTTTGATGGTGTAGATGCTTTATTAAGAACAAGTAAACCTGAAGAAATAGCATTCCATGTTAATTATAATAAAACTCAATTAAGAAGAGTCATTTCTATATATCCTCCAAAAGAAGTTCGTAAAGCATTAGAAGTATTATATAAACGTGTAGATAAACATTTTTCAGAAGAAGAAGGTTTACTACAAGTTGTATGGCGTGGTATTCAAGAAGAGCTTATCGCACAACATGGTCGTATAGAAGGGTTAATTGAAAAATGTTACCCTGATGCTGGTGTTCATTTAGAATTTAGTATTCAAGACCTTTTGGCTAAGGTTGGTGATCAAGTTAGATAGTTTTCGTTGCTTTAATTCTATTCAAATCAATTTTTATATTATTTTCATTCTATTATTTTATTATTATTATTATTGTTATTTTAATTAGCCAATAACATATATATATTTATTACAATTATACGATATCCATCTTTTTTAATACAATTTTAATAAATCATTATGGGAAAAAAAAAATAACTCATATTTACTAAATATATATTCAACGGCATGGATTTCATTTTATTTCTTATTGCAATATATATCAAATCATATATGTTCATCCACCATGAAACAAACGATCGCATATTAAAACGAATATAAGAAATATATACCATGAATACAGGATTTATTAAAACATTTTACGAAAAAGATTAGAAATAATTCATATTTATATACATGTAAATATTTTTCTGGTGGATTTGTTGTTAAGTAAAAATATATCCTATATAGTATAGTATTTATAAATATATTTTTCTTATTTTATGTTCTTATGTTTAAGTAATCAATTCATTTTATATTTTTTTTAATAAATCCTTATGATTTATCTATTTTATATATTGTTACAATATAGTTTTTATTTTCTTTTCTGATCTAAAATATAAAATATTACTTTTTGTACAAATAGCTATTGTTTTTTTTATATATTATTATTATTATTACACTGATAATGGTCTTAATATTTAAATGCATTATTATATGATATTATTATCACTAACATTATTATCATTATTATTATTATTGTTAATGATAATAACAATAAAAATAACAATAAAAAATAATAATAGTAATGAAAGACAATGTAAATATGGTAGAGTAAAGCTATACACTTGAAATTGCGGCCATTTTGGTAAGAGTATTAATCATATCTTGCACATTTGGAATATTCCATGAAGCAGTTGTTTTTCTATCTTTTGGACCAATAAATATAGAGAATTTATTACTATTATTTTGAATGGTAGCAAGTTGTAAATATTTA
This sequence comes from Cunninghamella bertholletiae, assembly GCA_037043795.1. Taxonomy (NCBI): domain Eukaryota; kingdom Fungi; phylum Mucoromycota; class Mucoromycetes; order Mucorales; family Cunninghamellaceae; genus Cunninghamella; species Cunninghamella bertholletiae. The sequence continues at coordinate 5,641,194 of JAZGVP010000001.1, forward strand.
TACATATCTTCATCTGTTGAATCATCCCCACAAGCAAGTGTAAAATCAAAACAAGAAACGTTATTATTGTTTGATAACGATGTAGATGATGACAATAGAAGACGTTTCACGATTTCTCCTTTGTTGATTAATTTAGGACGTACTTCTAAATTCTTTTTTCCAGCTAAAACTTCTACGGGTAATTTTGATAAAGCTGTTTCCAAATGATTTTGACATTCTTTTGCTTGGAATGCGCCATATTCAGGATCTGCTAATCGATAATGCCATGTTAATGCACAACGCTTATGTTCAATAAAACTACCAGCTGTTCTTTCAGTATAATAAGTGAATATTTCTAATACATCATTTTTCCAACTCATATCAATATGCTCAGTCAAGTTAACCCATTTATCTGAGTTTGGATATTTCATAAATGATCCATGTTCTGCTGATAATCCTAATCCTTTAATATGTCCTAACCAATTATCTAATGCATGTTCATCTCGACCTGATATTACCCATACTACATTATTTGGATCTTTACAAAGAATTTCTAAAGCTTTAAGTGTATCAGGTGGAGGTACAGCTGCTCCTGGTGTTTGGCAAATAGGTGTTAATGTGCCCTAAAAGATAAAATATGAAAATAAAAAATACGTGAATAGATAAATAAATAAAATGGTTAAAAAATATAATGATATTATTAGTTATATGTATCACTTACATCATAATCAAAGCATAATAATCTTTTTTTTGATGCTGAATATCTCTCAATTAAAAGATTCAAATCTAATAGAGGTGTATTACTACTTTGTTCAGTTAAACTGTAAGCGTGATATAATTCTTTGATAAATGAGTGAGCCCAAAATGAAGCTGTGTGGACTTTAACATGATTCAATAATTGCTATTTAAAATATATAAGTTATTAATAAAACAAAATACATATAATAATATGATTATATTTTTTTATAAGAAAAAAAAAAAAGAAAACTTACAGCATGACGAGTATATTTTTCTTCAGGAGACATACATAAAGCATCATTAATAGCTTTTGCAACACCTGCATAATCCCAAGGATTGACCATCAAAGCAGAACTCATAGAACTAGCAGTTCCAGTTAATTCAGATAAAATTAAAGGGCCATGCTTTCCTTGTTGACACATAATATATTCTAAAGAAACAGTACTCATACCGTCACGATTGGCAGTGACTAAAGCTGCGTCTGCAATAGATAAAAGAGCATAATATTCATCAGGTTGGATTTGATGATGATAATGATGTACAGGTGTAAATTCCAATGATCCAAAAGTACCATTAATACGAGCTACCATTTCAGATACTTTATGTTCTATTGCTTTTTTATTACTTGAATCATCATGACTATCTTCATCTGTAACTTGAATCAACACCACCTTATTTCGCCATTCGGGATAATCCGTTAAAAATTTTTCAAAAGCTGCCAACTTTTGTAATACCCCTTTCAATAAATCTAATTTATCTCTACCTACTAAAATCTTTTTTCCAGCATACATTTCTGCAATTGCATTAATCTTAGGCTGTACACCAGGTTGCTTTCTTTTAGCTTCAACATCATCCACATCTATACCAATTGGAAATGTTGCTACTTTGCAAATATGTCCATCCCATTTCACACCATTAGGCGTTGATTCAAATCCAAGAATACGAGTACAATTTGATATAAAATGTCGTGAGTTTGCATAAGTCTATATATATATATATATATGGTATAATTATAATAATAATCGATTAGTACGCATAATCATTAATGTATTCCTATTTTGTTATTATCAAATATATAAAAAAAATAAAAGCAATAATGATGATGAAGCTACTAATAATAGAAACTACTTACTTGAAATCCAACTAAACTGGCACCTAGCATACCTTTTAAAATTTCTTCACGTTCTAATTTATATATATATAAAGATAAAGATTGAATTATATATATTCTATACTTAATTTTGGTTGCTTATCATTTTTTGATAACGATAATGATGTTTATATAAAATACTTTTTATCAATTACTTGGACAAACTCTAAAGATTTCAGAACTAGGAAATGATGCATGAACAAAAAGACCAATTCTTGCCTTTGGAAGCTTTTCACGGACCATAGCAGGTACAAGTAATAAATGATAATCATGAATCCAAACTAATATTTATGTATATATTATATTATATTAAATTCATAGTAATAAAATTAAATTCTCTTTTTCTTTTTTTTTTTTGTTATTAATAATAATAATAATAATAATAATAATAATAATAATAAATCCAAGATATGTACCTGTATCACCATCTTTGTAATAACTAATTACAATATCAGCATATTTTTGATTTACTGATTTATAAATTTCCCACTGTTTTCTCTCAATTCTGCCATCAGTAGCATCACTCCAAAGTATATAATTAAATAATGGCCATAACACTTTTTTTAAATAAATAGATAAAGAGAATTATAAATAAAATATTCTATATTTATGCTATTTTATTTACACTTACTAGTTTTACAGTATCCATAATAGTGGCCATCTACACTTTCATTATCTAAAAACAAAGGTAAACATTTATATTGATGAAAAAGTTGTTGTACTAAATCATACTTTTCTTCCTCAGTGAACTGATCTAAACCATTATCATTATTATTAACACCATTACTGGTAATATTAGTAGTTGTCGTTGTAGAGGAATATAAATCAGAAGACGAAGATAGATCCTGTGTGAAGTCATTCAAGTGTTTATAATCAATAGATCCAGTCCAACCAATTCTAAGTGTTTCAAACTTGGAAGTTAAAGACTCCATACCAGCATACATAGCAGAATGACCATGTCTAGGTGAAAAAGTCCATATAAGACCTTCTTCTGTACGATATGGTGTTATTTCATATGGAATTTGATGGGTTACTTGAATTAAACGCCCAGAATTTTCTTTATTTTCGGCTTCAATAAATGATGAAAAAGACATAGATGTATGATAATAAACTATTTATACATATAGAATATAGTATATGTATATTTATACTATTTTTTAGAAAAAAGAAAAAGGGAAAGAAAAAAAAAGAAAATAAAAGAAAAGAAAAAAAATATCAACTGCCATTTAAAAATTGATTCGCTTTTAAAATGAAAATTTGAAGCCAATCAAAATGATTGGTGGAATCTACCTTATCCTTATCTTTTTGTAAGCATCATCTTTAATCTATAAAATCAGCAAAATTTAGATCAAGGATTTAAAGCTTTTTAAAATAGATATATTTTATACTTGGATTTTCTTTTCTAAAATAAAGTTTCAATGATCTTGAAAAGAAGAAAGTGAGTTTATTCATTATTATTTTTTTTCTTATGATAACAGTTGATTTTTTTAGTCTATTATTTTCGTATGATGATAAGGATCATGTTAGTGTAAATGATCCATAATAATATAAAGATTAAAGCATATTTCACTTATAAATATGTTTACATACATATACCATTAGAAAGGTTTTTTTTTTGTTTTATTTTCTTACAATCATGCTTAATTTTTTATTCATCGATCTTCCTATGAATATAAAAATCATTTTGATGTAAAGATATAAAAATCTATAAAAAATCTAAGGAGATAATGTCAAACTCATAATATAATTAAAACTGCCAAAACAAAAGTATATTATAATTTGAATTTTCAATTTCTTCATTCATCCATCTTCTTATGATAATAAAAAATATATTGATATAAATAGTACATAAGTATACGTATAAAAATGACTATTAATAAATTTTTTTTTATACAGATACAACTTTATATACGAATAAAAAAAAAAAGTGCTGTTAAAGGTTTGATAAACCTAAAACCAGTATATAGAATTAATATATAGTAAAAAAAAAAAAAGGCAAATTGACAAAAATTGGTGATATTTGAAGGTATACCTCTTGGAAAAGAACCAAATAAATACGATATTTTTTTTTCTACTAAATTTGATCCAGAATGTATAAATAAAGAGCATAAATTACTTAAAATAATAAATCAGATATTAAATTAACTTTATTACTTATTTTTCTAAATAAATATTTAAAAAGCCATTCTTAAGATTATCTATATATCACGTTATACTAAATTACGAATTTTATTTCTTAATATGTAGGCGAAGTTTCTCTTTATATATAAGTGGTTTACTTTATACTTATTTTATTTTATTTCAGCTTTTTAATCTTATAGATCAATCATTATTTTTATCTATTTTTAAAAAATTCAAATAAGCATAATTACTCCTAAATAATTAATGGAAGTAAATATAATGGTAATCACATATTTACAAACTAATTTCTGCCTGTTTTAATTTCCAGTTTCAATTTATTTATTTTTTGCAAGGTTATAATGATAGATATGATATTTAAAAAATTGAAGACACGGTAAAAAACGGTGTTAAAGAAAATTATGTTGTAAAAAAAAATGTAAGAAAAAAAGCTATATGTAATAAATAATTGGCTTCTAAAGTTCATCCTTAGGAAATCTGTAATTATCTAAAAATGTGTCTAAGTTGTTTGATTCAGATGATACTGTTGTCTTAGTATTGGGTCAATCATCACAATAATTCAAATGAGCACGATAAGCAAAATAATCTGCATAATATATAAATAAGAATACAGATACAGAACGAGTATCTCGACAAAATGAATAGCATAGATTATACGAAAAGAGAGTTTTTACCATCATAAAGAACATTTATATTATGAAGAAAACTTTTACTCACAGTTTCTTCAAATGTATGAAAGAGTTTATGAGACAAAACAGTTGATATTCTATCCAAGTTTTCTTGTTTATCTGATTTGAATATTATGTGTAAATGATGAATATCTTTTTTTGGAAAATTTGCATTTCATAAAAATTACTGCCTACTTGTATAGCTTTTCTTGCTTCACCAGGTTCAGATACTAATATTAGTTTAATTATATTCAAAGACATGATTTAAATTTCCAAGTGTCAATATTTAAAAAAAATAAAGAGAAAAAAATAAAAAAATAAAAACAATGGAGAGTAAATAAATGATAAGAGTGTATGAATAAGATAATATTGGAGTTCAAGTAATTAATATTTGCATAAATTTTTTAAAATAAATTGTATCATTTGACATTTATGGTATATTATGGAAAGGATCACGATGTTTATATATAAATTTTCAAATAGTTTATGAATATAATAATGACAATGATTTATCATCACCTAAAAAAAGCATCTCAAACAGTGAATATAAATGGTTAAAAACAATGCAAATAAGCAGTTTTTATTTAGTCATGATACTTTTTTTTTAATCAGCACAAAAATATTGTTTTTTTAAAAAGATTACTAGAAGAATAAGAACTATTATATAAAATTAATTAAGTCAATATATTTACAATTGATGATTAATTGAATAGTATCTTGATCCTTGCTAATAACATAACTTTCTATAATTGAAATATGATGATGATTTATATAATAACCTTTTTCATAACAATTTATCTACTAAAGCCATATTAGAATCATTAGTTTCATATAACTTATTTTATGAATTTATTAAATGTTAATCAAATATATATATATATGATATTATAGTTAATCATTATTTCATATTCAAAAAACCCATTATTAGAAGATTGATATAAATAGACTATGTTATTTTTTTTATAAAATAAATTTATCCTATAAAGGAATCTCATTATATTCTTGTCTCGTTATGTTTAATCTCTTTTTATTCATTGTTAATATTTTAATTTGTATCTCCTTATTTATTACTATATATATACATATATTAATCTCACAAGTTGTCAGTACTTTATTTTTATATTTCCTTTTTTTATAAATAAATAGAAAACTTTTCAAAATGTTTAGTTGTCAGTTCTTTTTTTTATAAGATAGTAGGCCCATAAAAATATAAATAAAAGCCAAAGCAACTATTTTTTTCTTTCTTTCTTTCAGTTTATTACTGTTTTATTTTTTTTAAAAAAATGTATATCTATTCATAATTCACTTTGTAAAGTCTATTGTTAAAATAAAAAGGTCCGTCTATTTATGATTAATGTGAAAAGGTCTTTATCTATGATCAATGTGAGAATTTTAATGTGAAAAGCTCTTCATCTATCTATGTTTAAAATGAAAAAGACTTATCTATTATGTATCGTGATGTAATTCGTGTTATTTCTTATTTTGTGTGTGATCAGTACTATCTTGTTTCTTTGATATACCTTTGTTTATAATAATAATAATAATAGTAATAATAATAATGATGGTGATGATGGTTATGATAATAATAACAACGATAAGATATATAAAAGAATATATTTGTAAATGATTTATAAAGGTGTTATAACTATTGTTATCTACTAACACTTTCCAAATTCCGAGTTTGGAAATCTCTACTAAATAATACCGTAATGACAACCATGATGATAAAAGAAATAGGAATAAAATATAAAAAACTATCCCCCCCACTCTTACCAACCATCCACATGAAGGACGTAATATGTAAATGTTAACAATTAATCACCATTAGCCAATATAAATTATTCATAATTATTATTATTATTATTATTATTATTATTACTATTATTTGTGACTTGCTTTTTTTCGTGCGTAAATAAAGTTGCCCTTATTGACTGCTATTTAAAGCGATCTTATTTTATTTTTTTTCGCTCTGCATTTTTCCATTTTTTTTAATTTCGCTTTTTTTTTTCTTTTTTAATATCAACTAATATTTGTTAAATAAATTGTCAATTTAAATAACTCCAAGGTTAGTTAAAAATATTCTATTCTTTTTGTTTTTTTAAAAAAAACAGAAAAGTAACTGAAGTTAAGTCAATTTAATATAATATGGGCTATGTGTTAAAATATTTTGAAAGTTATTAAGCTTATTATTGTTATTATTATCTATTTAACTTAATATAGAAGGACTATCAAATTGTAAATAGAAATTTTATATTGCGCATTAATACTATATATAAATATATATATTGATTTATATATATATATATAAAGGAAAAGAAAGAAAGAAAATGGATTCAGCTACAGGAACATCTCAACAACCAACCACAGAATTAAACCAAAACGAAAAAAGATCACTTTCAACTGATAATGAATCAAATACTGAACATACTGATAAAGCACAAAAAACAGCTCCAGCTAATGAAACTAATGGAGAAGGTGTACTACCAGCATCACAACCAGCTCCAGCTGTGCAACCAGCTCCACCTAAACCTGAAGTACGTAAACCTCAGTATGAACTTAAATATTCTTTAGTCGGTCATCGTATGTCAGTATCTTCTGTTAAGTTTTCCCCTGATGGTAAATGGTTGGCAAGTTGCTGTAAGTAAAGATTATTTAATATAATAATAACAAATATAATAATAAAAATAATAATGATAAATTATATTCATTATTTAATTATTTACTATAGCTGCTGATAAAACAATTAAAATATGGCATGCATTGGATGGAAAATATGAAGCTACTTTAGAAGGTCATTCTCAAGGTATATCTGATGTTGCTTGGGCTTCTGATTCTCAGAATTTATGTTCAGCATCTGACGATCGTACGATCCGTATCTGGAATTTAGGAACAGTAAGAATGCTATCTTATTATAAAAGCATATAATAATAATAATAATAATAATTAAAATTCATAAAATCAATAATGATAAATTATTATATATACTTATATAAACTTTTTTTTTGTTTATTTCTATTTCTATTTTAATAACTAGAGGGATACAGTTAAAGTATTGAAAGGTCATTCAAATTATGTGTTTTGTGTAAACTATAATCCTCAATCCAATTTAATTGTATCTGGATCATTTGATGAAAGTATTAAGATTTGGGATGTCAAAAAAGGAAAATGCATGAAAACTTTACCAGCTCACTCAGATCCCGTTTCAGCTGTGCATTTCAACAGAGATGGTACAATGATTGTTTCATGTAGTCATGATGGTTTAATGTAAATATTATTTATTATTAGTTCTTAAAATATGCATACATAAATTAATAATTAATTAATTAAAAAATGTATGTAATCTAATTTTTTTACCTTCTCTTTTAGTCGTATTTGGGATACTGCTAGTGGGCAATGCTTGAAAACTTTAGTAGATGATGATAATCCTCCAGTGTAAGTATATATATATATATTTAAATATTGAATTTAACTTAAAAAGAAAAATATGTAATCTTAAAATTTTCTTTTACTTATAAAAATACATTTTTTAATAATTAGATCATTTGTTAAATTTTCACCAAATGGGAAATATATTTTAGCTTCAACATTGGATAATACACTTCGATTATGGAATTATCATACTGGAAAATGTTTAAAAACATATAGAGGACATGAAAATAATAAATACTGCATTTTTGCTAGTTTCAGCGTAACAGGTGGTAAATGGATTGTAAGTGGAAGTGAAGATCACAATATTTATATTTGGAATTTACAAAGCAAAGAAATCGTTCAAAAATTAGAAGGTCATTCTGGTAAGTTTGGATTATATATATAATGAAAATGAAAATTATTAATGATTTTCTTAAATATGCATGTGTATGTGTATAGATGTCGTACTTTGTATTGCTTGTCATCCTACAATGAATATCATTGCTTCTGGATCCATTGATAAAGATAAATCTGTAAAATTATGGTTTGATAAAAATTAATATCAAAAAAAAAAAAAATAATTCTTTTAGTATATTCATAAGATGATAATTATATATCATAAATATACATTTACTTAAATATTGTCATTATTACTACTATTATTATTATATATTATATATACTCTTTTATATCTTTTTTGTTTCTTAACTATTTACTGAAACATTTCATTCTTCTTTTTTTTTCGTTTTGATTACTCTTTATTCATGAAACACGCGTATCATTATTATTATTATTATTATTATTATTACTTTTTTCCTTTTTCCTTTTTTACTATTATTTATTTTTCTAGTTTAGCATATTTTTTTTATTGTCATTGATATATCTTAAAATAAAATAAAAAATAAAAAAAAATAAAAATAAGAAAAGCATAATATTATTAATGATCCCTTTTGTTAAATGATTTTGGTTATCTTTTTAATTGATAAATTACATATTTAAAAGGATAAGTTACAATTCATTTTATTTAAATATAAATATTTACGGGGTATGTGTACATATACACATATACATACACACAAAAAAAGGGTAAAAACAAAAAGGGGAACAAAATAAAAAGAAAAAAAAAACTATATATATATATATATAATAAAAAGGAATTGCAATAAAAAGTGTCTGATCTACAGAGTTTAGAAACTATATTTACTATAATCTTTTCAAAAAAAAAAGGAAATATAAAATGCTATAAACAACATCAATAATAAATAAGGTATATTGCTTATTATTATTATTATTTACATATACTATAAAATAATAATAATCATAACCACAAAAAATAGCAATAGTAATAATAATAATAAAATATACATGATATATATATATATATTATTTTTTGGACCAATTACCCACCCAACGAGAAAAGAAACCTTTACGTTGTTGAGATGATTGATCATAATCATATTCATCTTCTTCAAAATTCATATCTACAGCATCACCAGAAGGATTTTCATTTTTATTATTCCAATGAGATGAAAGACCATCAAAGCTAGGTCTAAAATCAAGGGATGGACGATGGTTAGATTGTTGATCAAATTGATGAGGATGATTTATGTGATGATGTTGTTGATTATGGCGATGAAAAGTAGCTGCATCCATTGATTTTCTGCCGCCAAAAGCACTCCACCATGCTTTTTTCATTTCTTTTTCTTCAATTTGTCTTAATGCTTCTAATGAACGATCATCTGTTGCTATTGAACGTCTAGGTAAAGGTTCATTTATTTGATGGTGTTGCATATAATCATTTGATAATGATGGATATTTACCAGTAGGAAGAGTAGAAGTAGAAGTATTCTTACTAATATTACTATTAATATTTAAATTTGATATATCTGGTAATGCTGGTATTTGTTCCGTATCACTATTATTATTATTATTATTATTATTTATGATAGGAGAATTTGATTTTTTAACAGACATAGCATTTCTTAAAGCAGTTGCACGTAAAAAACCTCCATCTGAACTACATCGTTTTAATCTTGGACGATTAGATGATAAAGGTGATGATGGTGATAATTGATTATTATGAACAGATGAAGAAGCTGAATCCGCATAAGTATCTAAAGATAATCTACTTGGACGTACTTGATCTAAGGATTGTCTTGTAGGATAATCATCTAAACCATATGCTCTTCTTTCTAATGATGTTAAATAATTTTCTTCTCCATCAAAATTTAATACACCATAACTATATCCATCATGTTTATTACTTTTGGTTGATGTAATTGAATAAGAAGAAGTTGTAGTAGATGATGATTCTCCATTATTATTATTATTAATAGTATATTTATTATTGTTATTGTTTTGCAAAGAAGAAGGTAAAGGAGGAGTACCAATAACTGAATCATCTGATGATTTTGAATAAGCTAAATCAGGTATTTTATAACTATTATAACGAGATGGCCGTCTATGTTGTTGAATATCAATTGAGCCTGAACCATTTATGTAACCCGAACTATCTTGATCTAGAGATAAACGAGAAGAAGTAGACATATTTTTACGTTGGAGAGGAGTAGGAGGTAATGTAGATAAAGGGGGAATATCTAAAGAGGGTGAAGTGATTTTTCTTTTACTACTACTGGATTTTCCTTCAAATACAGATGGTAAACTTGGTCGTCTCATTCTTTCGGCTCTATCATCTATTGAATTCATTTGATTTTTTTTAGATGAATAAATAACATCCATTGATCGTCTTCCATCATCATATTGTTGTTGATCAGCTTCCCTACTTTTTTGAAGCGCTCCAAACGTTTCTAAAAGTTTAACTATTTCTACATGGTGTTTAGCAGCAGCAATATCCAAAGGTCGTGATCCATATTTATCTTTAACATCTACTTTAGCATCATTTCTTAATAATAGTTCTACAATTTTAGTACATCCATTAGCACAAGCTACATGTAAAGCTGTTGAGCCAATAGCACCGGCTACAGCTTGGGATTTATCAGCACTATGTTTCTTTGGCCATCTATAAAATAAATATTTGTTTGTTTTTTTAATTATATAATTATTTTAGTTGACCAAAAGAATAAATATATATCATCAGCACGTGTATTATAGCCATATTAAGGCGGAAATAAAACATTTATGTCAAAAAGTAAAATAAAAATTATAGGAGAGAATAAGGGAAATTATTGTTATATATTTACTACCTTTGGGCATTCACCTGAGCACCTCTATCTATTAAATATTGAACTACAGCTATGTTGTTATCACTAATACAGGCTAACTGTAAGGGCATAAAACCGTTAACTACAGAATCTATAGGTGCTCCATGATCTAAAGCAAACTTTACGAGACCTAAATAATAAATAATAGTTATTTAGTTAAACAACAATAATAACAATTAACTATTCTTATTATTATTACTATTAGTATTATTATTATTATTATTATTATCTTTTATATCACTTAAAAAGATAAAGACTACTTTACCAACATTTCCAGTAGTTGCAGCCCAATGTAAACCAAGAAGATAATCTTTTGCTTTATCATTTTTTTTATCGTGCATTGTAACAATATATATATATATATTATGTATAATAAATAAATGTATATGATATTTACTGGAAGATGTTTTTAATAAAAGATTACAAAGTGGTACAATAAAATGAAAGGAGAGGAGAGTGAAATAATATTAAATAAATAGAAAAAAAGGAATTACAAACAAGAAAGGAAAAATATAGGGAATAGCAAAAAATAAAAAAGAATGAATGAAATATGCTATTCTATGATAAAATAGAAAGAAAGAAAGTAAAAAGAAAAAGAGAAATCTAGTAAAAAAAAAATAATGAGAAAATTAATATATATTTAGAAAGAGGAGTGAGAGAGAGAAGTGAGAAAAAAAAAAGGGAGACAAGAAAAAAGCGGCTATTCAAATTAAACTTTGCCTCTTTTGAGAACCAATCCATATTACCATTATAAATATCCCTTCATTCATTTTAATAATAGTAATAAAAAAATTAATGATGATTTATATCATAATACATATATTTATTATATATTAATGATGATAATTTATATTACATATATATATACATATATATATATATACATATATATATAAATATACATTCTTTTTTATTATTATTGTTTATATTATTTATATTAATACAAATATATATTGCATATTAATATATATTTTATATACTAAAAATGAAATAAAACTAAAATAAACATATATATATATATACTATTCAACAAATTTAAAGGAATTTAGAAAGAAGAGCAGCAGCACCACTGGGTTTCTTCTTTTCTTCAGATTCACCACCAGCTCCACCAAGGAAACTACCAAGAAGGTTAGTGACCATTTCAGCTTGACCACCACCACTGCCTCCACCTGAACCCTTTGATTGATAAAGTTTAAATGCCATAGCAGCAGCAGATTTTAACATTTCGGATTGATCAGCACCGCCAGAGCTGCCACCTTTACTATTATAGAGTTTCATGGCTTCTCCCATAGCTAAACCAATTAATTCATTGCTGCTACCTCCCTTGCTTCCTCCACCGGAGAACATCTTGAAGGCTTGAAGAGCTGCTGCTGAACCTAAATCACGAGAAGAAGCTTCAGAAGTAGCACCTTGATTATAGATACGATCATGGGCTTCGGTAGCTTTATTTATTGTTTCTTCTTTAATAGGCTTCTTTTTGTTAACTAAATCGTCATCGTCATCATCGTCATCATCTCTATCTAAGAAATTGTTTAATACGGAAGACATTAAACCGTGGCTTTCTATTAAAAATCATATATAAATATAATAAACATATAAATAGCAGCAACAAGAAAGGAAGCAAAAAAAGAAAAAGACGTATTATTATCCAGTTTTATTTTATTTTGTTTTCTTATTCGTTATTTTTTTTAAAATTCAATATTATATTTTCTTTTTCTTTTTTTACCTTCACCACTGTGTTGAGCAGCATAGCGAGCAGTTTCTTGTACATCAGGCTTTTCATAAGGATTTGTGTAGGGGTTAGTATAACCACCTTTTATTTATGATAAAAAATAAATAAAAACAAATAAATAAAACACGTTTATATGTTTTATTTTCTATTTCCCACTCTTTCAATATTTATCAATAAATTATTATTATTACCTTGGGATTGTTGATCACCACCTTGATAAGAACTGGCTTGACCACCTTGATATGAATTAGCTTCACCGGACATCTTTAAAATATTTATTTATATTTAATATTAAATATGAAAAAGAGAAAAGAGAAAAAGAAGCGAAAAAAAGAAATGGAAAAAAACAAACATTAAAAGAATTGAAACGTGAGCGTATTTAGAAATAGTATTTTTAAAATTTCTAAACTTGAATTACTTGCAGCAACTAGCCAATCATAATATGCTCGTGTAACGTTTTGGTAACTACTAAATTATGAAGCTTTTCCGTTATACTTTTTATTTTTTTAAAGCGGCAGAAAACCTTTTTTATTATTTAAAATGCTAAAATAACCTTACTCTTCCTTTTTTTTTTTATCTCTCTCTTAAAAAAACGCCAGGCTAATTTTTGCTTTTTTTTTTTAAAGAAAAAACCTCACCGGTTTTTATCGTATTTTTACTTTTTTTAGAAAAAATAAAGCTGTGTACCTTAGTGCTTTTAAGAGCGGAAATTTAAAATCTGGGCAACCAAAAAAGGGAAGACTTCGGACGTAATTGATGAATATTGAATTTTTATCTCTTTTTTTTTTATCTTAGTAGATAATCATTAAATTTTATTGGAAAGAAACTTTAATGGATGTACTGATCATATGTATATATTTGAAAATTAAGAAAAAAAGAAAAACATATTCTTTTTTTAAGACGAATTATTAGGTCTATTTTACTTACAAATCAAAGGTATGATTTTTTAGTGAAGCGAAAATATTTTTACTTAATAAACATAAAAGTCTATACAAAAAGCAATATATACAATAGGTTTATATATATTAATGTAAATGGTTCATATATATCTAAAATTTAAAGCACATTTCACTTATAAATATGTATGCATTTAGAATACTAGTAAAATTTTTCTATTTTCTCATGATCATGCTTATTTTTTTTTACCCCATTGTATTCTTATAAGAATAAGAAACATGCTGATATAAATGATCCATAAAAATCTAAAAGTTGAAACACTTGCTATATAAATATACTTATAACCATAAAATGCTCAAAAAATGTTCAATTTTCTTAAGATCGTGTTTATTTTTTATTCAATCATCTTCTTATGATAGTAAGAAATATTTTGATGTAAAGAAATCAAAAATGTGCAAAAGATATAAAGAGATAATGACTTATTCATTTTATATTTAAAACTGTTATTATAAAAATATTTTATAATACAACTTTTTTTTTTTTTGTTACCACATATTCTTATCACAATAAGAAACATGTGCGTGTTAACAATTCATAAAAATATAAAGTTTATAGCATATTTCACTTATAGAAGTATAAAAATACACATGTTACTAATAAAAGTTTTTTATTTTTTATGATCATGCTTATTTTTATATATCATTATCTTGTTATGATAATAAGAAACATTCAAATGTAAATAGTCTATGAAAATCTAGAGATTAAAGTAACTTAACTTAAAAATAAATTTATATATATTACTAATAAAAGTCTTTTATTTTTTTATGACCATGCTTATATTTTTTTAATTCATCCATCGACTTATAAAATTGGGAATTTTGATGTAAAGAAATTATAAATCATTAAAAACCTAGCCAGAAAAATGGCAGATTCAATTTTTTTTTATCTATCCATAATTAAAGCTAATAAAAAATGAAAAATGATATATATATACGTTTATCTTAAAAAGTGACAATTATTTATGTTTCATATTTTTTTTAATCAATAAATGAAAAGTTATATAGTTAAAAATATATTTATAAATTCTTTGTAAGATGCATGTAGCAAACTCGTTAAAAAAACCGTTTTTGGAAAAGTGCGGAGTTTAAAGGTATCATTAAAGTATTGAGAGAAAAAATTTTTTTACCTCTCATTCTTTCATTTTTTTTTTTAATATAGATCTATATATATGTTTCAATAAAATAGAATAATAATAAAAATGCCTAAATTTCAACCACGGATTGTTCCAAAAAATATAACCTTACATAATACTAATAAAAAACAACATATCAGTTTTGATAATGATGATAGCGATAAAGAAGAATCAGTAACAAAGCAAGTTGTATCAGATCATAAAAAAATACAAGATCCTTCACTTCAAAATAATAAAAGATCTCTATCAGATCCAGATCAAAAACAAGTTAAAAAAATAAAGAAAGAAAGCAACAACAATAATAATGATACTAATACTAATAAAAATGGTAAAGTGAAGAAAGGTAACTCTATAAGTCTTCCTAATTTAAAAGAAGTCAAACCATCTTTCAAAAAACCCAAATCAGCTTCAAAACAATTAACCAAAGAAGAATTAGAAGCCTTAAAAGAACAACGTGGTTTAGCTAGAAGAGAAGCTAATAGAAAAAAAAAGAAAGAAAAAAAGAAAGCCAAACAGTTAGCTAAAGTAGTTGATGGAGTTGCCATAAAAAGAGCACTTTTGCATTTGACACCTGAAGTCTTGAAAGACAAAAAAAAATATCCATCCATTACTGATATTCGACAATTTGCTTTATATTGTTTAATTGATGATCAACCTCCTTTGTTTTGTCATATCACAAATCGATCCTTGGTGGAGCGTGTTATTATTATTTATGCAACTGGATTAGATATTGTTTATTTTGGTGCACCTCTCAATCGTGAAAATATACCTTATTCCATTGATTTATCTACTGTGACATCTAAAGATGCAATTGGTAAAGGGAACATGCCTTTCTTAACTTCTTCTACTTTTCGTCATATGTTCATTACTAAAATCGGTGGTACAAAAGGATTTCATCTTAATCCTACCTCTCAGTTATTACAATCTCAAGTGACTCAATCTCGAAAACTACAATTACATTCAGAAAGAAAGCAATGTAAGTCATATTTATATAATGATCGCATGATTTTTTTTTAATAAAAAAACTTATATGTATATATTTAATATTATCATTATGTATATAGTGTTGGAAAAAGAAAATGTAGATAAAAATACACTCTTTACACTTGATTTGGAAGATTTAAGAGGTTATGGATATCCTATACCTCCATTTTTGGATGAATCAGTAACATTACCTGAAGGATGGAAAGAAACAAGACCTGCTTTTGAACCTACAGATAAAAAGAAATTAATTGCTATAGATTGTGAAATGGTGTTGACTGAAAAAGGAAGAGCACTTGCTCGTGTATCTTTAGTAGATGAAGGTATTGTATTAAATATAAGGAATATAAATATTATAAATAAATACGTATATGAGGATTAATTTCTTTTTTTTTTATATAGATGGAAATTTATTATTGGATGAATATGTTAGACCTGATGAACCAATTATAGATTATTTGACAGAATATTCAGGTATAACACCATCTATAATGGCGGAAACAAACTGTTCCTTACGCCGAGCACAAAAACATGTTCGTAAAATAGTAGATCACAATGTTATATTAATTGGACACAGTATAGATTCAGATTTAAATGCATTACAACTAGCTCATCCTTATTGTGCAGATACATCTTTATTATATGATAGTCCTCGAGGACCACCATATAAACCATCCTTAAGAGCATTAGCAGCTGTTCATTTAAAAAGAAAAATTCAAGTTACAAGTAAGGAGAAACAAGGGCATAATTCAGCAGAAGATGCTTTAGCCACTATGGACCTTTTTAAATTAAAAGTAGCAAAAGGATTTAAGTTTGGACGTAATAAAAATGATTTGGAATTAATTTTTGATAGATTTCATCGTAATCGACAACCAAGAAAAGGGATGATTTTAGAATGTAATAGTACTGGTAAACAAACTTTCCAAGCTAGTAGAGGTGTTCAATATGGAAGTTTATCTACTGATGAATTATTAACAAATGAAGTGATTAAACAAATATCCAACAATAATAGTATTTCAGATGGTGATGATGGTGGTAATAGTGATCATGTAAACTTTATTCTTGCTAAATATGACAGTTTGAAATTTAAAGATATGATGGATGATGATGATATTCCTCCTGTAGTTACTTCTAGTACTACTATTGTGGATCGTGAAAAAGCGGTAAAATTGGCCGTTTTTGATCAACATTTAAAAAGAATATATGATGAAGCGCCAAAAAACACAGCCATTGTTGTTTTGGGTGGTTTAGGACATGTACCTAAATATATAAGGTAAACATATATACATATATACATTTATTTATTTCATAAATGAATAAAAAGCAGTACAACGATATTATCGTTATCTTCATTTATTCATTTTATTTTATTTTTTTATTAGATTATTGAAAAAGCATAGCAAATATAAGGAATATATGCATATGTATAAAACTGGTGAAGAAGATGATATAGAAGAAATCACTTGGACTAGTGAAGATCAAAAAGAATTTGAATTAGAAAGTAAAAAAGCTAAATTAACTTGTACATTCGTGACAGTAAAATAAAATTTATTTATAATATATTATCATAATAAACTATAAATATATATATAACTCCTTAATATTATTAATAATAAAGCAGCCAAAGTTGAAAAAAAAGTAAATATAGTTGATTTTAATTACTGGATTATATAGTTTGTTTTTGCAAATCATTGCTTGTTTTTTATGTTTTTTATTATAGCCGCTTCTCCTTAATTTTAACAAAACCTCCTAGAGGAGAGTTGTCAATTCAAAATCCTAAAAAAAAGCAAATAATAAAAAAAAAGATAATAAAAAAAATTGCTCCTTAGTTAAAAAGATAAAACTTTTTAGTTATTCTTTCAACTTGGTCCTATTTTTTTTTGTTTTCTTCCTCTCTTTTTTCATTTATTTATATTTATCCCTCCTTTGCTTTTAATTAAAAAGAAAAAAAAATGTTTGATAAGGATTATCGTTTTAAGAAAATGTTACTACCAAATAAATTATGGAAAAAACCAATCAAAGAAGAAAGTGTTAATAAAAAAAAAGAAAATAAAAAAATGATTCGTGATCAAAAGAAATATACAACAAAATCAAGAGATCAAGTCTCTTTAATGGAATCTAATTTTAGTAATTTAACTTATATATCAGAAAATCAATGGGACGATGAATTGGAACGTGTTTATAATCATGGTAAAGATTTATCTGATAGTTGGTATCTATTATTAAATAAATTAAGTATTACTTTAGATAAATTGGTAATGTATATTATTATTATATTAATGCAAAAAAAGAAAAAATGTCGGAAATCCAAAAAATTACATATTATAGATTTAAATATCATGAATTAATTTCTTTTTCCATCTTTCTTTTATTGTTTATAAGACATCGCCTTTTCAAAATACTGATCGTGCTTCATTACATCAAACTCAAAAATTTATTGAACATATCTTAAATGATAGAAAAACTTATGGTCACGAAAAAACATATTTGGAAAAGCTACAAGGTGCTATTGAAAAGTATTCCGTAAGTTTATATATAAGTAATATTTGTAATAATAATAATAATAGTAATGATAAACTAAAACTAATACAAATATATATATAATAGGATTCTATTGAACTAAGAGAATGCGCTCAGCAGATTTACTATTTGGAAAAAGATCTTAATACTTATCGTGATACTTTAGATTTACAGTTAACCTTTTTATGGAATACTAAACAAAAGGACCAAAGTATTGGTTTGTGGAAAAAATATATTAATCAATATCATACATCCATAAAACAAATGGAAACTAAATTTATTGTAAGTGACAATAAATAATAAATAATAAATAATGATATTAATGCTAATAATGATAAAGAGAGAGAGGGTGAGTATGTGTGTGAAAAAAAAGGAGGAACATAAATGATCTTTTTTTTTGCTTATAATTATCGTTATATTATCAATTTTTTTATAATTATAATAGAGCTTATTAGAAAAATCTACTCCTAATCCGGATGAATATACTTGTTCCATTTGTTTCTCAGTTTTTACAAACCCAGTAACCATCCATCCATGTTTACATACTTTTTGTAGGGGTTGTTTACAAAAATTATATTGCCAATGTACTATTAGAGATTGTAAATCCTCTTGTCATGATACACATCCTATTTCTAAAAAACTATCAACCATTGAAAATGATCATGGTTATATTCAAGTTCCTAATTATACAGCAAATATTTATCCATCAAGACGTCCATCTACTGCAAGTTCATTATTGTTTTCATCATCATCACCATTGGATAACAATAATAATAGTAATAACAACATAATTGCCAATGCAAGTAACATCAGTAATAATAATAATAATAATAATAACAATAATAATAAAGAAAATCATCATCCTCCTTCTTCTCCTCCTCAACCACAACAAAGACGTAGATCATCGTTTCAACGATTATCATTCATGCCTCATTTTAAAAATAATCATCATGGAACTAGTTTATTAAAATGTGATTGCCTTTATCATTGGCAAATACCCACTCACTGTAAATGTCCACGTTGTCAATATTCATTTGGTCCTGAAGATTGTACTTTTGCTACAGGATTAGATAATTTAATTCGATTATATTTCCCACGTCAAGATCATGTTTATCATAAATATGAAGTTCGTCAAAAACAACTGAAACGAAGATCCATTTTAAATACTCTCTCTTTAAAACTAATTCCTTCTTCCTCAACACCTCATCCACGTCAACCTCGACTTCAACAACAAAACCAATTCGTTTCATCCTCTTCTTGTCAACAATCTGTTTTATCATCTCTTTCTTCATCAAAAGAATCTACTTCCAGATCATAGTACTGGGGAAAAAAATAAAAATAAAAATAGAGAAAAAAATGATAGATTCATTTTTTTATTATTATTTGCGTGCAAATGATATTAAAATGCTCTTTTTTTTTTGTTATCTTTGATTACTATCATTTTATTATCCATATTATTTATTTTCTTACATTTTTTTATATATTATTACTTTAAACTTTAAATTAGTAAATAGTTACATCCTATATTATTTTTAACTTTAATATATATATATATATATATATATATATATATATATATATATATTTATAATAAATTTTGTTTTCGTATATTTCTTTATCACTTGAAAATAATAATTAATTGTGTTTTAAATGTCATTGTGAAACTTAATATATAATACTCACTTCCCAAAGGTCCATTGTTACAATTATAAATTTAAATAAATAAATTAAAATGAAACCATATGAAATCAATACCAAAGTATATATGTTATTAAAAAAACCAATAATACATATTAATAATGCTATTTTATTATTATTTTTTCTAAAAATATGTTTTTTTTAAAGATAAGTATATATATAATAATAATAAGGATAAGGATAAAAATAAAAAGGAAAGAAAAATTATGATATCATTTTTTAAAAACATTTTTTTTAGAAAAAAAACATTCTTATGTAAAATGAAATAGATAAAAAAAAATAGGGGGGATATGGAGATAAATATAATTAAAAAATTGTATTAAAAAAAAAAAGAGAGATAGGAAGAAAAATCAATACAATAGTATTATTCTGGCAAAATGAATACTAAACAAAGATATGTATAATATATATATATATGTATAAAAAATAGTATAATAATAATAGTAAAGGATAATAGTATAATGATAAGATAAAAAATAAAAATAAAAATAAAAAATATTAATTAGTAAAAATAAAAATAGAAGGAAAAAAGTCTATGGTATAAAATGAAAGGAGGGATTATTAGTTTTCTTTTTTTTTTTGTTTAAAAAAATAGATAATAGATTAGAGTATAAAAAAACAAAAATGAATGAATGCAAATAAAAATAAACAAGTAAATAAAAATAAAAATAAAAGGATCAATAAAAACACAGAAAAAAAACGTATTTTATGTCTTATTCTTCTTCTTCTTCTTCTTCAATGATAGCTCTATTATTTGCCATTAAACCACGATCATTCATACCATAAACGCTAAGTCTTGAACGAGGAGCAAATTCAAATCTTCTATTTCCTGAAGCTAAATTAGACATAGGTGATGATTTAATGGTACTGTTATTATTAATATTATTATTATTATTAGAAGCTAATAATGCAGGTGATGAACGAGATGAAAGTGGTTTTACAAGATTATTATTTAGTAATGCTGAAGAAGAATGAATGGATTTAGAAGATAAAGAAGGAATGGGTGAGGCATCAAGCTTTTTTGCTGTTATTGGTAATTTTTCATTATTGTTATTATTATTTTCTTTTTCAACCAAAGTTGAAGTGGTTGATATTGTAGGTGTTGGTACAGTATTATTATTGTTAATATCATCATTATGAATCATCATATCATTTTCCTTATTTGATGATGATAATAAATCACCAAGTTCAACTGGATTATTTGAAGGAGGTGTTAATGATAATGCTGAATTAGTTGTTATTTTCTTTGCTGTTGGTATAGGAGAAGGGACTGGGGAAGAGTATGAGGGTTTAAATGATGAAATGTCGTTATTATTATTACTGTTGTTGTTTTTGGATGAATACGTAGTAAGAGTATTAGTTTTTGTTATTTTAGAAGGAATTTCTTTTGACATTGGTTTTGTATCAGGAGGAGATGGGGGTGGAGAAGGTTGTTGTTGAGGTACACGATGCGGAGTGGATTGTTGAATGGGTATTCTGGGTAAACATTGATTTTGATAACATTGTCTATTATTACTATTTTTACTACTATTAGTATAACTTGGAGCAGGAGGAGCAGGAGGAGGTAAAGGTTGATGGTATAAT
The DNA here is from genome assembly GCA_037043795.1 of Cunninghamella bertholletiae. Taxonomy (NCBI): domain Eukaryota; kingdom Fungi; phylum Mucoromycota; class Mucoromycetes; order Mucorales; family Cunninghamellaceae; genus Cunninghamella; species Cunninghamella bertholletiae. Next base: position 5,663,101 of record JAZGVP010000001.1, read on the forward strand.
GGATTTCTTTCTTCACAAATATCCACTTCTTTTACTTGGCTAGGAAGTGCTGTACCACCAACATATTTAGGAGTTGTAATAATAGATAATCCATCTGCTACTGGTCGTGAATACATGCTAGCTGTAGGTGGAGGTAATGATACTAATGGATTCATACTTTTATTTCTATTATCATTATAATTATTATTATCAATATAGGATGATAATGGTTGTTGTTGTTGTTGTTGTTGTTGTTGCTGTTGCTGTTGCTGTGGTTGATGTTGTTCATAAGGATTTACTTCATTACCAGGTAACATATGTCTTCTATATTTTAATGTACCAGAACGATAAATAGGAGGTGTTAATTGACCTTGGTTATTTTCTGATACATGAACCGTTGTTGTAGAAGGTTGATAAACATCGAAATCTCTATAACTAACAGGTCGTCGTGTTGACATATCTTGTTTTGTTGAACTTCCACCAAACCATGTTTTAACAGATGAAAACCAACCAGCTTTATTTTCATTATTAGATGAAGTAGAATTATTTGAAGAAATGGATCGAATAGAAGATTTAGCTGTAAGAGATGTAGAATTATAATTTTTAAGTGATGAACATGAATTCTTAGAACTTAAAGATGGATAAGATATTTGGGAGGATGCATCAATTTCAATTGGTTTAGAATTTATTGTTGTTTTTGATGATGATGATGATGTTGCATATTTAACTTGATCAACATTATTATTATTATTTACACTATTATTTGTTGTAATAATAATATCAGTAGTTGGTGAATAAGTTAAATTTGTTTGGCATGATGAATCTATCGATGTTGAAATAGTTTGAGATGATAAGCGATTAGGTGTAGTAGATATAAGTGCAGACCATCTTTCATTTGCATGCAATATTTTTGAATGATCAGCAGTTGGCGAATCAGGTGATATGGTATTTGGTATATCCAACTGGTGTTGTTGTTGCTGTTGTTGTTTTTCCATTAACATATTCCAAAGTGTATTAGCTGCACTACAAGTATTAGAACGCATTGATTGTACAATATATTCATCAAAACCAGCTGATAGTAAAGCATTTGAAAGTCTTTGTTCAGTAGGTGTCATGGGTATATTATCAATAGAAGAAGTTGATGAAATAGATGAAGGTCGAATAGATTCACGATTGGTTGGTAACGATAATGGTAATGAAGATCTACACGGTAATTGTGAAATAGCAGAAGTAGGTCTGTTATTAATACTAACTGTAGGTGCAGAAAATCTTGGTGAACGAGATGATGTTGAATATCTAGCTTTTTCTTCAGGTCGCATCATACCGAGACTATATCTGACTTGCGGTGAAAATTTTGAAGTATCATTATAATTAGCAACTGCATTATTACCAACACTACGACGATATTGCTGTTGTTGCATTAAATCACCAGATTTTCCATTATTGTTATTATTATCAAGAAAATGGATATAACTATCATGACTAGAAATTTCTGTCATTAAATCATCATCGTCATCATGTTTAAATCTAGGACTTGAAAAAATGGAATCAATATCTGAGCGACTAGAATTGCGAGTGGAAGAAGAGCTATCATCATCATCATCCATTCCAATTTCTTCTTCATCATCATCAACAACATGTTTTTCATCATTTTCCTCAAATCTAGCTAACATCCAAGGATGACTTAATATTTGATCTATTGTAAGACGTTCTTTTGGATCATGTCTCAAAATTTTACTGATTAAATCTTGTAATTCAGATGAAAAATAGGTTGGTAATTCATAATCAACATTAACAATTTTTCGTTGCATCATAATTTCTGAATCATCATCAAATGGTAATTCTCCAGCTATTAATGTATATAATATTACACCCAATGACCATATATCAGTTTCTATTTTAAAAAGTGAAGTAAAAGGAAGGAAAAAAAAAAAAAAAAAAAAGGAATGAGTACACCATTATTTTCGATTGTAATTGTTATTATTTATTTATTTTTCTTTTAGTCATACCTGGTCCAGTATATTTTTGACGCATGATCACCTCTATATATATATATATATATATATATATAATGAAATAAAATAAAATAAAAAGGTATATATTAGTATAAATAATATTTGTGTCACCATTCATTAAAAAAAAATTTCCCATTGTTCTAATAAAATAATTAAATATTATTATCATGATTTTTATATTTATAATTACCAGGAGCAGAATAAGCTAAACTTCCACAAAAGGTTTCCAGTAATTGTTTATTATCAGCATAACGAGCAAAGCCAAAATCACAAATTTTACAGTTATCATTGATATCCAATAAAATATTTTCCAGTTTAAGATCACGATGAACAATTCCTTGGCGATGGCATTCTTTTATAGCATTTGATAATTGATGAAACCAACGTTGAGCACGATATTCTGAAAATCTACCAGTATCAGCTAAAAGATCAAATAATTCACCATTTGGACAATGTTCAGATATAATATGAATAGCTGATTCAGTTGATATAATTTCATATATTTTAACAATATTCGGATGATCTAATTGTCGATGATGATGTATTTCTCGAGCAATAATAGAAGCATGTTGTTTACTGATTTTTTTTATAGCTACTTGTTTTCCAGTTAATTGATGAGTACCTAATTTAACTTTTCCATAGGTCCCCTAAAAATAAAATAAAATTAAATATTAAATTATTATATGAATATATATATTTATAGATGGATAATTTAGATAAAGGATAATATTAAAATTTTCATATAAATAGTAATCGCATTAACAACAAAAAATAAAAATAGAATAATTAATAAAAGTAATGTTTAATTATAATAATGTTAATGTTAATGATAATAATAATAAATATAATAATAAATATAATAATAAATATAATAATAAATATAATAATAAATATAATAATACATAAAACAATAAAAGATAATGATAATTTATAAAAAAGGAGTAATATAAATATATATTTAAATATATTTGTCACTTACCTCGCCTATTGTTTCTCCTATTGTATAACAACCAACAGAAGTCATTTCATGAGAAGAGAGTTCTTTTAAAAGATTATTATAATCAGCCGCCAACTATTTTTAATATAAGGTATATATGTATAAATATATATTAATAACTTATCATATTATTTGTATGCATGTAGGTATGTATATATGTATGTATGTATATATATATATATTTATATGAAAAAAAAGAAATTGAATAATACCTTGGCTTTTTGATTACGAATAGTTGAACGTGAGTAAGACATTTATATAAGTGATAAATAATAAGTTTATATATATTATGAAAGGAATGGGAAGGGAGATTTTACACGTTTACTAAAACGAGAGATCGACTTTATAAAAGGTTGATTATTTTTTTTTTTTCTTGTTTTAATAATATATGTATAGATTAATGCTCAATTTCTATTTTTTATATAAAATAATACTATATAAATCTTAGTCGTATTTTTGATAATAAAAAAAAGAAAGTGAGAGTGTATTTTTGTTGATAAGTTGTTGTTTTTATATAGAAGGTTCAGACATTAATATATAAGATGGAAAATAAATATATTTATATATATATATAAAAGAAAGGAATGCAAAAAAAGGTAGAAAAAAAGAAATATAATATAAAAAGGGGAATAAGAAAAAATAGATAATGAAAACGAATAAAAAAGAAGAAAAAAGGAAGGATAATGAAGGAGAAAGAAGTGGAAAAAAAGAGTAAAGAGAAAGAGAAAAGAAAGAGAAAGAGAAAAAAAAGAGAAAAAAGAGAAAAAAAGAGAGAAAAACAAAATACACAAAAAAAGGAAATGAAAAAAAAAATGGGCTTTTAAAAAATTATTGGGTAAGGAGGAAATACAAAACTAATTTTATATGGTGATCGTTGGCTAATTTAGGAAATAGCAAATTTTTATGTGTTACCTTTTTATTTAAGCTTGACTTTTCGTTCTCTTAAAAAACATAATAATTATCATCATATTTATTTGATACTTGAAAATACAACTGAAAAAAAGAAAAGTATAAAACTAAAAATAAGAACCAACGTTATTTTGTAAATGAAATGAATAATTTGTCAATTGGGGAAAAATAATAAATAAATTTATATTCTATTTTCTTTCTTCTCGTAAGTATATAAAGTTTATATTTAATAATAATTGAATTTGATCTAAACATAATGTATTAAATTATTGTTTTAACCGATTCGTTACACAATATATAAAAAACATCTTCATATTTTATATATATTATCGATTTTTAGTTTTTATTTTTTATATTTTACTATATGATGATATGAAAGTTTTTAATATAAGAGCAATATTAAATAAAAACGAACTATACATTAGTTTCTTAAATTTAAATGAATATCATTGGTACAATATAAAACTTATAAAATCAAAGTTTATATATCCCAGTAATAAAAAAAAATAACCCCATTTTTTTTTCTTTCTTTTTAATATCGATCATCATCACCATGTGGTAAATAGATGAATCAATTATTTAATTTATATAAATATACATAAAATAATATTAAATGTAGAAAACTGCAGTTTATAAAAATGAATGATATATAAGCCTAGTTTACTAAATTGAGATTGAAATAATATCTTTCTTAAAATATAAAAAAAGAGAACCTTTTGATAATGTATTAAATTCCATATTGACAAAATCAATAATTTAATTTATAAAATGCCACCGAAGGATTTACCGTATTTAATATATGTTTATCTTGGTACCAGAGATCTTCCTATTAAATGTTGATCATCCATTTTATATATAAGATAGACATAAAAAATAAATAAAACCCTATACTTCATTATTATTATTATTATTATTACTATTATTATTTTACATAATTAACTCTTTGGTATTTATTCATCTTTTAACTTTTAGTTTATTTTAAAATAAAAGAAAAAAAGATATTTTCATATCTATTAATTATTAGTTTTACTCCATAATAACAAAAAAAAACTTGTTTAGCTAATATAACAAATAATAATAATAATAGTTTTTATTAATAGTAATAATTGTGTGTATATAACTTTACAAATATATTATAGGTTAAGTTTTGGAAATTCGATTTTTATTTCACTCTATGGTGTTTTAAACTCCGTTCTTTGATTTTTTTATATTTTGAACTTTCATTGTTTTTCACTATCCCCCTTTTTTTTTTCATAAGTTAGAAAATAAAGTATTTAGTAAAATACCATTACTATATATATATATATATAGACAGATATATATATAGATACAATATTTATATTTATATGTTAATATGACGACATTACTATATCGGATTGGGAGGTCATTACCTACCACAAAAAGATTAATTCATACTAGCAGATATGTTTTAACAGCTAAACCTGCTGCTCTTGATAATGACGACACTTCTACTACTCAAAATAGTCAAATAGATCCAACTCGATCAACTATCACAAAAGGCCGTAAACAAACCCGTAAATCAAAGCGTCAACTTTCTTCTATACCAAGTAATATAAAACATTAATAATATATAATGAATAATATATAATATATATAATACTCTGTTCTATTCTATATACTAATATATATATATATATATATATATATTTATATAGATTCCTTTTTGTACAATAATATAATTAAACATTCTACTATTACTGCGGAAGAGATTGATCCAGTATACCAGTTTCCTGATTCTATATGGAAAGAATTACAGTATAGTATACAAGCTGGCTTATCTCCAAAAGATATACTTAGTGCTTTTGATCATTCTGATCATATTTTACTTAATATTCCAAAAAAGGGGGCTACTTTTTTACAAGATAAAATTGCAAAACGTTTGGCATACATATCAAAAGCTGATTTAATTATTTTAGATCCTCAAGATTTTTTATTATTAGCTCATGAAAATTCTAGAAGTGGTAATTCTACATATATATAATCCCTTTTTTCTGTTTTCTTTTTTAAATTAACTTTATATATATACATATATACATATATATATATATATATATATATATATAGTGATGACATTGATGCCAACTTTAATGAATGGAAATGGTGATGATCCTGCTATTTTAGCTATATTACCTGAATCTGGAAGAATAATGACAACAATAGATAATATGGATATGATGGATGATGGGAAGGATTATCAACATAATAATAATAATATAAAACCAGAAGTTTGGACAGTACGTGTAGGTGATAATACTTCATCATTAACTCAATCTACACAAACTTTAAATGATAAAGAAATTTTAACTTTAAAAGGGATTAATAATATTATTGAACGATTTAGTACTATATTTAAAAAAATGATTCAAATGAAGGATATATATACAACAACAACAACAACAACAACAACAACAACAACATCATCATCATCATCATCATCATCATCATCATCAAATACCAATAATAAAATCGTATATTTACGTGATTTTGGAGATATGCATGGTGTATTTGGATCACTTATGCTTAAATCATTAATGATGGCAGTAGAAGATTTAAGAGAAAATGGACAGCGAATAGTTATATTTGGTGGATATTCGCCTTCCTTAAAAGAATCATCATCTATAAAATCATCAAATGATAATGACACAAATGAAGATATAAATAATAACCATAATAATAATAATAAAAATTTAGGGGGAGAAGGAGGAAGAAGAGGAAATTATTATATACAAGCACTTCAATCTGATAAAATACCATTACTGACAGGAATGAAATGTATACATGTAACACCCCCTATATCATCACCTTTAGAAAATGGACTTACCGCTTGGGAAACACAATTAGATGCCGATGCAGCTAGACGGATCGGAGAAATAAATGCAAGACAATTAATCTCAGTATATCAACATAAAAGAATGATTCAAATTAAACCTTTTAAAGAAGACGATCATCAACATATAGAGCAGCTTATTAAACAAATAGGTGAAAAATTAGATAATATACAAAATGAATTATGGTCTACTGAAGATATTGATAGAAGAGTTACTGTAGCTATAGGTCATGCATTACAAGAAAATAAAGAGTCTGTTGACATAGATGATTTTATAAAAGCTAATCGGATAGTGGGTGAAGGCACTTCTATCTATCATCAAGCAACTAAATTATTAAGTTCACATCGTAATAAAATAAAAATAGATAAAGATGGTTCAATTGATCTCGCTCTATTGAAAAAGGAATGTAATTCCTATGAACATCGAATTATTAGTAGAATTGTTGACCCAGGTAATAAACATTTATATGGGTAGATGGAATAAGAAAAAAATAACAATTAATTGTTTTTATTGCTATTATTAACTTTTATATATATTTACTCACTCTTAGCAAAAGTATCATGTACATTTAAAGACGTTCGAGCACCACAATCTACAATAGATACTTTACAAACACTCATTTCATTACCTTTAAAACGACCTGACTTATTTCAACATGGTATTCTTAAGCGTAATTTCATCTCTGGTGTATTATTATTTGGACCTCCTGGTACTGGTAAAACAATGCTGGCCAAAGCTGTAGCAAAAGAAAGTGGTAGTCGTATGCTTGAAATACAAGCTAGTGATATGTAAGCATTTTTTTTTTCTTCATGATTAAATTTATTTTTATTCATATGCTTATATATAATTATTAATATTGATATATATATGAAATAATAAGATAAAAATAAAAAATAAAAAGCAGCTGACAATTTATTTTTTTACTCTTTCAATAGTTATGATATGTATGTAGGTGAAGGTGAAAAAAATGTGAAGGTAAATTTATATTTATAATATTAAAATAAGGTTTACATTAATGATATAATTACTAATTATAAATTGATTATTGCATATTAGGCAATATTTTCATTAGCTAGAATGCTTTCCCCTTGTGTGATTTTTATTGACGAAGTAGATAGCTTAATGATTAAAAGACAATCTGAAGCTACTACGAATGCACATCGGGAAATCATTAATCAATTTATGGTAGAATGGGATGGATTATCAAGTAATAATAAAGGTGTTATGGTGATGGCGGCAACAAATCGTCCATTTGATTTAGATGATGCAGTACTTCGAAGAATGCCACGCAGAATATTAGGTAAGGAGTTTAGTTTTAAAAATATGAAATAAATTGAAAAAAAAAAAAAAATTAGATAAATAATGCATATTTTCTTTTATTTATATATATTCAATTACTACTACTTTTCAGTGGATTTACCGAATGAAGAAGATAGAGAATATATATTGAAAATGCTTTTACAAGATGAAGAATATGAAGTTTCATTAAATGAATTAGCACGAGCTACTCAACATTATTCTGGGTCTGATTTAAAAAATTTATGTGTTACAGCAGCTTTAAAATGCATTCAACAATCAATGCTAAGTGGACAATCAAATAGAGTACTTTTAAAATCACACTTTGATGAAGCATTAAAAATGATTTCCCCAAGTTCAAGTGAAGATATGGGATCATTAACTGAACTTCGTAAATGGAATCAAAAGTATGGGGATACGCATAAAAAGAAAAAGCATTCTACTTTTGGATTTTCTTAAAGTAAAAAAGTAATAATAAAAAAACTAATTACCATTTGTATTTTCATATGTAAAATTGTACCACCAAAAAAAAGTGTGTGTAGTCGGTATTTTTATTTTATTTTTTAATTTGGTCCCTCTTTTTATTATTTATTCCTCTTTCTTTTACCTCTTTTTTTCCATTCCTCTACTCCTTATTTTTTGTGATATTTTATTGTTTTATTTCTTTATCTAACATCATCTCCTGTAATCGATCAGCCCATTCAACTTCCTTTTATAAAACTTCAACTATTTATTACTTTAATTCTATTTTTTTCTTTTTTCAGCTATGGTAAACTAATATTTTTTATAGAAAAGATAACTTGTGCAAATATAATATTCTTATTTTAATTTTCTCTCTCTTTTCTTCCTCTTTTTTTTTCTTTTTCTTCTATTACTGCAATCCTTATTAATACTTTATTTATATATATTCTCAGAACACACCACCGCCTGATTCAGAATTTATTAAACCAGAACCTTTATCTTCTATGTCTACCCCAGCTTTACCACCATTACAAATTACAATACCTACTTCGACAAATAGACCTAGACGACATACTATAACACGACCAGATAGTGCACTTGCTTTATTATCAGATTCTGATGATGGAGATAATAATAATGGAGATCAAACATTAGATAGAATATCAGATATATTGTCAAATCTTCTTCAAGAAGCTAATGAAGCTGTTCAAAACAACTGTACTTCTTCTTTTTATACTCATGCTCGTCAACAACAACAACAACAACAACAAAGACGTCCAAGATCAGCTTTTATAAGTACTTCTCAGTCAACAACAACTTTTCAAAGAAATAATAATAATACTATTTCTATTAGGCCAAAATCAAGTGTATCCATATCTAGATTACCTAGACCAGCTAGGCAATTTAATAGACGTGTTTATCATCATGAAAGAAATTCTAGTAGCTCTTCAGTAGCTTCTTCAGCTTCATTATTTTCACCTATACCAAATGTAGATTCACCTATTACTGCTTCATCTATGGATAATTTAGTATTACAACCACATCAACATCAACTACAATTAGATGACCATCCTTTTAAAAAATCATCATCCTCTTTAACGTCTTCATCAAATTCTGTTCATTTAAATAATAATAATATTCATGAAAATGAAAATGATAATAGTGATGATGATGATAATATAAATGATTATGACAATGATGACAATCATCATCCTCAACAAAAATATAATAATGAACTTTTAAAATCATTCTCAGATAAACTTGATGATCCTTTATTAGAATCATTTCGACGATTAGATTCATCAATGGCAATGGTAGAATCACTTTCCCGTGATTTAGAAGAAGAGTTTGAACATAATAATAACAGCAACACAACTTTAAATAATAATAATAATAATAATAATAATAATAATAATAATAACAATAATTCTTTTATTAATACATCTACATCTACATCTAAATTAACTTTATTACTCTTACCTTTATTACATATTCCACATGCTATTTTAACAACTGTATTCGATCATTTAACATCTAATAATAATAATATGCCAACAACGTCTAATTTAATTATTACACCTTCATCATCTAATATGAATACTACTTTGGATCCTTCCTCTACTTTTTCTGGTATGTTAGCGTGGGCTTTTTTTTTCGCAATGGCAAATATGGTAATTACTTGGTCAGGTGCTAATGTTCCCCGATGGTTTTTAAATAACCAACATCAGCGAGGAGTAATAGAAAAAGAAAAGGAAGAAGAATGTATTAGATCTAGAAGACTCTCATTACCTGGTAGTTATCAAAAAGAATTAGATGATGATTTTACTTCTTTTTATACTTCCTCATCATCTACATCAAATTATCCTTTTTATAATAATAATGGAAGAATGATGGTAAGATCTAGACGACCTACACCTATTAATACAAATTTAACAATAAAAAAATCTTCACCTTTATCTACAAGACGAACACCTATTAAAAGATCTCATCCATCTTCTTCATCATCACGAAGGAGAACAACAAGTCATTCTAATCATTATCATCATCACCTTCATCATAATTATAATAATAAAATAGCAACTCCTTTATCAAATGAAAAATCATATACAATGGCTATTCAACAATCAAGAAAATATTTTCAGTTATTACAGAAACAACAACAATTAGACAATAATACCAAGACACTCGGTATTTTAAGACGCCGATGTTCAATATAAAATACATTTTTTATTGGTTGGCAATAATTATGAAAATAGAAAACCTTATTCTCCCCACCACCTTTTATTGTTTTATATATATATATATATAAATACCCCAAAGTAGTTTTTTTTCCTAATACTATTACATGTATACACCTATTTCCTATTTACTTATTTTTTATACTTTATATATTTTTATATCTCACTCTATATAATAAAATAATTGATCTGCATATTCTATTATATATATATATATATATACTTTTATTTGTATTTGTTTTATAATTATTTATTATTTTCCCACTATTTATTCTATTTATATGTAAACTTTGAAATAATAATAATATACATATACATATATACATACATATGTATATATAGAAAATTAAATTAAAATAAAAAATGTTTAGATATATCAAAATATATTTTCTAGAAAATATGAATTAATAAAAAACTTCTTTTTTTCTTTTTTGTAACAATTATATACCAATCAATCAATATATTATTTTAAAGCTTCTTGATATTAATAATATTATTGTAGTTGGTTTTAAAAAAAATAAAATCATATATTTCTTCTTTTTAAGAAATAAGGAAAAAGTAAATAAATAAATAAAAACAAAGTTTCAAACAGATTGTCGATCAAGTTTAAAAAAACTAAACTTTAACTTTTTAGAATTTTTGCAGCCTTTTAGATTTCCTTTTTATTAAAAATTAGAAGTACGATCTTATTAGTAGTCTTTAAAAAAAATGAATGGGGTGATAATAAGGAGAGAGAAAAAGAAAGAAACAGAAAAAAAATAAAATGATCATTTAACAGAATATACTATTCTGCTATTTTATTTGTAAATATATATATATAGAAAGAAAAGAAAAAAAATATACAGTAAGAAAGTAAAGAGAAAGAAAAAAAAGTAAGAACAAATAATGTAAGAAAATATGTATATATATATGTATGTATGTATGTATGTATAAATATATTTACTATTAACAATACTATACATGAACGATGATGATGATTTTTTTTTCGCATTAATGAATATCCTTATATAGTTAAGGCTGTTCTTCTTGTACCACATGTAAAACCATATTAGAAGATTGGGAAGACATACCTAATTCATCACATTTTTCTATATTTTCTAATGGCGAAGATGACGAAAATGATGCCGATCCCAAGTCTTGGCCATGATGATTATTCAATTGTTGTTGTTGTTTACACCATCTTCTTATACTTTTTGATGTTCTACCCACTTGTTCACGAACCATATCTAAAGAATCACCTCTTTTCGTTAACCATTGAGAAAGAGAATTAGAAGAATGTCTTTGATTTTCATCATCATTATTATTATTTTGATAATTATTATCATCATGATCATCATTAATGGTTAGCCAACTTTCTTTTCTATAATTATAATAAGAAGATGAATGATTGGTACGTACAGTAGATGAAGAAGTACGTGGTGGTGGTAAGGTAGAATATCTTTTCGATGATCTAGATGAATGTAAAATAGCTTGTGGAGGATGTTGAGGTTGATTAGTGATTAAATCTTCTTGTCTATAAATAATAATATCTTCTGATTCATTATCATCTTCTTCATCTTCTGATTCATTGGCCTCTACTACTCTCCAAGGAATAGCATCTTCCATTTCATAACAAATAGGAGCTAGAATTTTAGGAGAGGTAGGTGATACAGCGATCGTTGTAGCTTGAGATGATAATGAATTGGATGTAATATCTATCATTAATCCTTGGGGTAATGAGTTGATGATTGGAGGACCAGTTTTTGCAAATATATCAACTAAATCCGCTTCTTCAACTCGAAGTGAAGTAGGTGGTAATTTCAATAAATCATCTTTTTTAATTGATTGATTTTTATTATTACCAATTTCTATAAGAGTATGAATACTTGATTTTGAAGATTTTTTAGATAATAATAATAATTTATCATTATTATTATTATTATTATGCTGATGATAATGATGATTTTTATTTGTAGATGAAGATGATTCTGATTGATAAAGGGTTATTTCAGGTTGATGTTGGTGATGATAACAATGGTTTAATGTGATATCAGATTTACTATTTATATCTGATTCATCATCATCTTTTCTATTAAATTTTTTTGATGTCCAAAAAAGTAAACTCATTTTATTATTTCTTTTCCATCTTCTAATATTCACCCATAAAAGAGGACCCGCAAAAAATAAAATCAACATAAATATCCCTGTTAGCCCATTTGAAATTAACGCATACCAAGTTAATGATTCATTCCAACTATTTTTATTTTTTTAATAAGTAAAATGAGAGATTAACGATTAATATAGTAAGTTTCTCTTCTCCTTTTTTTTTCTTTTTCAATTTTTTTTATTTACCTCAAACGAGCATAAAAACAAATTTGACATATAATACCACCAAGTTGAGAGAAAAAAGGTATTAACGGATATAAAATAAATGATATAGGTACTTGATTTGTTATATTTGATTTTGTACACATAATATAAATTAAAGTACCTATATTAAATAAAATACATAAAAGCTGAGGTACAATAAATAGTGCTATAGATGCTATAAAATCCTTTGGTACATATGAATCTATTTATATATTATCAAGTAAAATTAAAAGGATTAGAGCTGTAACACATGTTTTATTATTATTATTATTATTGTAATATGTTTATTTATAAAAATAAAAAATAAATTTACCGTTAGTGTACCAACATTCATTTTCAGTAGCATTATAAGGATCAAAAATAATGGAAATAATACCAGAAACAAGAGCTAAAAAAATTGGGATTAAACTAAAATAATGATAATATATAAATAAATAAAAGAATTATTTTTAATATATTGGTAGTAGAATTACCTATAGTATAAAGAAGGATTGAAACTCCGGAACAATAAAAATATGGAGATGGTAGTAGCAAGAAAAGTAGATTGATTATATAGCCAAATAATTATAAAATCACTAATTTTGCAAGGGATTAATATGTAACTTTGTAATAAAAATAAGATGGATAAAAAGATATATGTTGATACAATTGTTAAAAGAATATAAAATATTGTACGATAATTTAACCATTTAGCTCGTCTATTTAATTTAAATCTTAATAAGAGTAAGATGATCGCCAATACAATTGTTGAAAAAAGCGATATTGAGTTTAATACAACATTTAATGTTTTAAAATCTGTATCATCATAATCTTGTATATCATTATCATATTGATTATTGCCTTCCATTTAAAATGAATAGTATGTTTTATAATAATAAAATAAAATAAAGAAAAAGAAAAAAATAGAAAGAAGGAAAAAAAAGAAGAAAAAGATAGATCTGATAGTATGTGTTTATATATCCTTTTTTTTTTATTATTATTACCATTATTATTTTTATTATTATTATAAGATAAATTGATCTACAAATTTTATTTTATTTTTTATATAAAATAAGTTAGATCACGATCTTCGGGTTAAAAAAAAAAAAAAAAATAGATAAACTAAGTGGAGTCCCTTTTTTTATAGTTATATTTTATATAAATTTATCATAGAGAAATGTGTTTCAAGTTTTCCTTAATGGTTTCAAGATCTACACATATAATAATAAGAAAATCTCCTTCGTATAAAAAAAAAGAAGAAGATTTATTATCTCTACTACTTTTTTTTTTCACTCCCTACCCCTTATTTATGTATATACATAATACATTTACCATCTCATGCACATCCGCCTTTTTTAGACAATTTTTATTTTTAAAAACGAAAAAAAAAGCTTGCATGTAAATAAAAGATGAAGCATTTAAACCAAGCCTTCATGCTTTTAAATAGATCACTTTGCCACTTTATTATTATAATTATCATTATTATTATCCTTACTCTCATTTAAAAAAATCTATAGAGGGATATTTTTTTCTATAGAAAATTTAATGCATTAAAAAGACGGTAAAAATAATAATACATTAAAAATCATTTTTCCCAATATTTTAGCCTAGAGTCAAAAGTCTTTTTTTTTTTTGGAAAATTAGGTTCCGAAAGATTTTTTTTATTAATGCCGAGAAAAAAAAATATTATCCCATCCTGACCACATAAACAATACAAAAAAATCATCATTGATTGGTTCCGGTTGAATGTTTTTTGTATTTACGTTGAAAAAAGAGCCCTTTGTATTGGCTCTTTTATAAAGTCTTTATATTACCTTTTACAGTAGCAGTATTATCTGATTTCAAAATTGAAAAAAATTTTCCTCCTCCCTCCTTCTCACCCTCCCTTTTTTATTTTTCCCCATTATATGGAAATCTACACTGCTTCTTTTGCTTTCATGGGTTTATCTCTTTTTGAGTTTATTTTCCTTATTTAAGTAATCATTAAAAAAAAATTAATTCTTGTTTTTCTCTTTCTTTCTTTCTTTTTCTTTTCACTTTTTTTTTTTCAAAAAAACAAAATTATATATATATTTAGTTAATTTATTTTTACTTCATTTTATATTATAATCACCATAATCACCATGTCAATTATTATTCATAAAGCTTTACTTACCAATTCTTGTTCTATATCATTAAACATGCCTCATAGTCATCAACACCATTATCATCATCATGAACCTTTAAGAAAGAATCCTAGTTTACAAAATACCTCTTATACATTCTGTGATAGCTGTGGTGTCGACATATCTATATATTCCCATGAAGATCATTGTCCTAAGGCCAGGGGAAACTGAAATACTATAATAACACATGTAAATTAAACAACTATTACCCAATTTAAAATAATAATTTAACCATTTTGCCGAACTTTATTATTTTCATTTTTTTTTAAAAAACAAACCCAAACAACAAACAAAAAAATTTCAATGATAACTGTTATATATTTTGCATTTTACCACATTTATACTTTTTTTTAATATATAATTTCATATTCATTCCTTTTAATATATATACAATATTAATTAGATTCCATTTTTTATATACATAATATTTCTTTTATATAATAATTATAATAAATAAATAATTTTATTTTTTGATAGTTCATTAATATTTTTCTTTTTTCGATTTTCGATTTTCGATTTTCGTGTTTTTACGGTTTTATTTTTTTTTTTTTTTCGTTATCAATGAAAAAAAATATTTGTTATTGTTGAGATGAATATTCCAGATGGTGCGACCTTAATCCTTTTAAAAAAAACGGAGCTATTGGTTCTTTGACACATATTTTAATTTCAGTTGCCTTCATATATTTTCCATTTATAGTACCCGATATTTCTTTTTTTTTATTTTTATTGTTTTTATCATTTTATTTTTTTACAAATTTGACATATAATTTTCGTGTTTTTTATTATTATTATTATTATTATTTCTTAATATGATTGAAAATTAGTGATTTTAGAATGCAATCTTTTTTTTTTTTCATTTATCCATAAAAATTTTTTCAATTACTTTCCATTTGTTTCTTCGATCTTCTATTGTACAAATGCAATTTATAATCAATTGTACATTTCTTTATATTTTTAATTTTATAATTATGTATTATTTTAAATATAAATTCACTGTTTTGTTTCAGTTAAGTAAACAAGAGTATAGATAGCTTTTATTCTTGTTTATTTATATTTTACTTTTATTTGTTTGTTTGTTATATTTATATACTTTTTGTCTCACATGCTTTAAAAGTTTATACAAGTTTATCTCTTTTTTTTTTGTTTGTTTACTTCTTTATTTATTTATTTAATAATAAATAACAACTATAGTGATTGATGTGGTGGTGGAGGTGGTGGTGGTGTAAAAATGCCTAATTCTTTACGTAATTCATTTAATGGGGTGAAAAACTTTTGTTCATAATAAACATTCATTAAAGGTTCACAAGAAGCTCCACATTGAAGTGCCCATGGTACATAATGAGTATATAAACGATATCGTTCTGCCCAATTTAATTGTAAAGGTCCAAAAATAGAAGATAACATGGTCATTGGTAAACCAGTCTGTACCCATTCAAACCATTTTAATGCAATTTCTTCTTCTACTGTTACTCCAAGTCCTGTTAATGTATGAAAAAAATCATGAATTTCTCTATATCGTTTCATCACATATGCTAATTCTTCATCATCCACAAAATGTACCTAATAATAATTATATATAAATATATTACTATTATGATGATCATTATAGTTATTGTTATTGCCATTATTATTATTTTATATTAAGATCATTATATATATTTTACAGGTGATCGTGTATCAGGAGTTACTTGTTGTTCATCTAACCATGTTATATATGCATATCCAAAAGTTTCAGGTCCACATTCTTTTCTTAATTTATCAAAATCAATTGTTGTTGTGTTTATACTAGGTCGCTCTTTAAGAATCTGTCTTCCATTTTTTGATGTCAGCATACCATCTCTCATTCTTTTTAAAAATAATGAACCTGTTGTTTCACCTAACGTTGCAACCATATCTATATTTATAATGATAATATATATATATATGGTTGGAAAACTTGTAATCCTCTATTATATCTTATAATTTAATATTATCATGATTTTTTATTTTTCTCTTTTTTTTTTCTTTCCTAACCTCCACGATAAGGATCCTTTAAAGCTGTAATTGCTGAGCCTACTGCTAATACTGATCTTTCAATGCCTGAAATGGGTATATGGCTATCATATAATTTATTTTGTTTTTGATATTCGAATTCTATATAGAAATAAAAAAAAGGTAAATAAAAAAATAAGAGTGTTTGAAATTATAGGTATTATTTTTTGTAGTTTGTTTACTTTTTTTTATGTAAAATAATAAATACTTACGTTCAGTAGTATGACTTTGTGATATTGTTGACAGTCTTTGTTTACATAATGGATTGAATAAACGAGGTAGTATACGTCGATTTGAAATGGTTGATATTAATGCCCTCATAGCTGAATATGTTTATATATATATCTATTTTTTGAAAATGGAAAAGAGGAAGAAGAAAAAATAAATAAACAGAATTAGGAATGAAGTTAAAATCAACCTTTTTGTATGCATTTTCCCTTTTAAAACACCGATTTTTTTCTTTTCTTTAACTAAAGAATTAATAAAATGATAATCATCATTCTTATAAAATAAGCAATAATAAGGTTTAATATAAAGCTTATAAGATCTAATATTATATTTCATTTATTTGAATAAACATATTTATGTATTGTTTTTTTTTTTAGGTTAATACTTCCAAGTATGGAAGGAAAGTAAAATATACTTTTTATTATTTATCATTTATCCATTATTATAATACTAGTTTATATTTGTATATTTTTATATTTATATTATACACATCTATTTATTTATTAAATAATAATAATAACAATGATATGTTAGGGAATAATGGAGAAAAGCTAACTTAAATAATATATATATATATATAAAGAAAAAAAAAGATTATTTTAAAGTTCTGACGTCGAATAAAAATTGAAAAAATTAATAGAATTGACCGTCACAAATCACTCTGAATTTTTAGCTGTGATTTTTTTTTGCTCTCATTTTTTTAAGGCCCTGGCGGAGAGAAATTTTGCAGGGAAAAAAATTCCAATAACAAAATAATATAGTCATATTTTTCTTTTTTCTCTTTCCTCTTTTTTTTTTATATACACAGCTTCGATTCATTTATATAATCATGAACGCCATGTCCACCGTTTTACGTCGTGCTTACAGCACCAAGTCTCTTGTCCCTCCTAACATTGCTGCTGCCACTAAAGTTGGTACTGGTGCTGCTAAAGATGGTCAATTAACTGACTTAGTTGCTTTCTACAAGGTAAGTAAAAATAATTATAATAATAATACTAATTGAGTTATAAAATACACTTTTCTTGTTTATTTAAACATTATATTAGAAAAATAGGATTATAATATTAAAAAAAATATGAAAAAATAGAAAAGAGAAGAAGAAAAAAAAAAATGAAAATATAAATAAGGCAAGATATTAATATATATATATACATATATATGTATATAATTTTTTTTAAATAATTAGAGATTACCCAAGGGTGCTGCTGAAGTTGCTAAACCTTCTGGTCCTTGGGGTCGTTACAAGGCTCGTTACATTGATGGTGAAAATGCCTCTATCACTCCTTTCCTTCATCTTCTTGGTGGTCTCTTTGTTATTGGTTATTCTATCGATTACCACTTCCACTTAAGTAAGTTATATAATAATAATATATATAGATTTTCCGTTTTTTTAAAAAAGTAATAGGTTATTTATTCATTGTTCTTTATTATTCTTCATTATTTATTTATAATAGAACACCACAAGAACGTTGAACACCATTAGATTATTTTATCATTAATTTTATATTTCTTAAATCGATAAAAAAAGAGACATATCCATCAACACAACCACTTTTTATTTTAGTTTACTTCAATGTATAAACATTTAAAAAGATAATAAATTACAATATAAAAAATTTCGATTTTTGTTTCATCAAAACATGTTATATATATTACTATTTTATTTTATATACAAATCTATGCTTTTTTTTAAAAAAAAAAAGATAGATAAAATATACATTTTCTATATTATAAATATACTCGCCTATATAAATAGCATTAAATAAAATTTGAAGTAGCATTAGATAAAAAATAAATCAGTAATTAATGGATGAAATAATGGAAAATTAAGTAAATATATTTATATATTTATATGAATATAGTTAAAAGGGGAATATTTGATTAGCTATCTTCTTCATCAACATTATCATCGTTATCAATTAGTAAATACATTTGATTTTCTTTGGATCTTTTATCATTATAATGAATGGATGAATAGATTTCATTACCAAAAACATCATTATCACCATCTTCTTCATCATTACTAGATCCAGACGAAATATTTAAAATACTAATTATCATCGATTAAATCCAAATCGTCTATATCATCTGTTAAAGGGTGTAAATAACTTCCAGCTTCAGAACTTTTTGCCATAATTTGTTTTGCTTCATTATCAATATTAGGATCATCTGGTTTACTTTTCCCATCGTTAATTAAATCTTCACGAATTAACCTATAACCAACCTCTGGCACAAGAACTTGTTGTATGTATTCCATTGGTAATTGTGGTGATGTTAATTCTTTATTTAATATCCCTTTATGAAGATACATTTTTACTAATAAATTTTGTATGATATAAGACCCTTTTGCACCATAATATCCAGGCTATATATATTGAAAAAGAAGAAGAAGAATGAATAATAGACATAAAGTTTATTTTAAATTTTTGATATCAACTTTTATTATTAGTTACCATAGTTTCCTCAAATCGAGTTAACATTCCCATTGTACTACGAGCTTTATGTTTTCCCATTTCTTGATAAGCTTTTAATGCTAATGTGCGATAGTAACTATTCATCTTTCGATATATAATTTTATCTAAATCACCTTTAAACGCATATATACGTTCTTCTAATTCATTAAACAAAATAGTAATGGGCCATCCTTGTTCAATACAATAAGGTTTAATATTTAATTCAGAAGTATGAAGTCTACAAAAATCGTATAATTCCATATTTGACATAGATAGTTTGGTAGATTTAGTTAATAAAAAATTATTATGAGCATCATCATCATCATCATCATCATAGTCATCATTATTTTTATGATTGATTGATTTTGAATCATTTTTTATATTTTTGATTTTTTCATACGCTTCTGTTATAATGTTTGAATCATCTAGGTTGATAAATACATGGCAATAAGGACATTCCACTATTATATAATTATTCATTACAAATTGCATTAAAAAAAAAGAAAAATTAAAATTGTAATTTATTTCTTTCTTTTCTTTTTACTTTTATTTTTATTTTTATTAATTTACCTGATTTTTTATAATTCGTCTGTGATTTTTCGTGTTGGAAAGGATCAGAGAATTTTGGTAAAGGGGTAAGTAAGAATGCATTTTTCTTTGGCCGTTTTTCAGGAAGAACAAAATTTTCTTTAGCAGCATTAGTTTTATCTTTTTTATTAATTTTATTATATTCTTTTTCTGAATTATCTTCAGTAGTATTATCACTATTACTAGTTGTACTATCTCTCTTATTATAGGATATTAATGGATGTTGTTTGTTTGTGTCATAATTATTTTTTCTAGTATAAAAAATTGAATTTTTCTTCCCATTTACTTCATTAAATGGTAATGATAGTGAATATTCTTTTTTATATTTTGTATTACTATTTGGCAAAACATTTGATGATGATGATGATGATGATGATAGTTTTAAATTTTTATTTTTTATATCATATGATTTCTTAATATTATTATTATCGCTATCATTATCAGAATCATCAACTAATATTTTACTATATTTTCTGTTCCTGGTATTATTATGTTTCGTTTTTGCATTTACTTTTCCTTTTTCTTTTTTTTTAGTAACTTTTGACTGATTGTTAATATATGATTGTATTTCTTGAAAGTCATTGTCATTTTGATCTAAAATAGATTTTTTTAGTTCTGGCTTAGTATGTTGATATTTTGGCTTTTTATTATAATAATTATTATTATTGCTTTTATCATTATTGTAAGAAATGGGATTTGATCTAGTAAAAGATCTATTTCTTTCAGATCTTTTTTGTTTTGTAATATATCTGGTTTTCTTAAATAAGTCGTCTTCGTTGTTTATTAATTCAGTTTCATACGGTATAATAGGTGTTGCTTTTTTTTTTTTATTCAATTTATTTACGCTATTTTCTTTTAATGGTGATCCTTCTGGGTATTTCATTATCATTCACCTTTTATATATTTAATAATAAAGAGAATAGAAAAAAATAATAGTAAAAGCATAGATGGAAGAAAAAAATAACTGCTTAAATTAAAATTCCGACGATTTTTACTGTAATTTTTTTTTGCGCATAGAAACTCCGAAAATGTATCTTTTGTATTGTAAAAAAAATTCTTTTTGCGATACCCAAAAACAAAATAAAAAACTTGTATGAAGATATGACAAGCAAATATTAAATAATACTTATTTTTTAATTAAATATAAATGGCTATTATTTAGAATATTTCAGTTACCGAAAATTGTTTTAATATAAAAAGAAGGTTTATTGCTTTAGTAATGATTATTAATAAAAGCTTATAATCTTATAAATGATAGATCAAATATAATATAACATTGATAATGTGAAATCCAATTAAATTCATGATAAAAAGATATTCCTTTTTTAAATGTTGGGGGCAATTGTTTCTTTATAAAAACAAATCTGAACTTTAAAAGAGTGTACAAGAGTAATTTTATTTCTAATATGATTAAATAATAATATTAGTACTAATTAAATAATATAAATAAAACAAAACATAAAAATAAAACTAAAAGGTTTGAATATACAAATGATTTAACATAATTAACATATAATAATATAATAATAATAAAATAATAATAACAATAATAATAATAATAAAACCAATATGGTTATGATATAAAACATGAAATATAACAAGGCATGTATTTAAAAAAATAATGATTATAACTAAAAATAAATAAGTAAACATAAAAGTAAATAATAAATAAATAAAAAACAACTTAGTATTCGATAGTTTCTTTTTTAATTTCTTTAAGACTACTATCATCAATATCTTCTTTTTCTTTATCATTGCTGTCATTTTTTTGATGATCATCGTCGTTATCATCATCCTTAACATTGCCATCTTCATTAATTTGCTGTGGTTGATCTTTCATTAATAAAGATCGATGAGCTTCAGCCAGTTGTTCTTCTAATTTTTCTACCCTTTCACGTTGCTGAGCTTCTTTAAGTTTAGCATTATCACGTTCTGTTTCGGATATGATAACTTGTAATCGAAGTTGTTCATTACTTTTTTCTAATTCTGCTACTCGTCTTTCTAATGATTCCATTTTTAATACTTTTCTTAAGCGAGATCTTCTAGCTGCATCTGTATTTTTTTGTCTTTTTAATACAATAGGATCTATTATACTTTCATTTTGATTTGTTGTTGTAGACTTTTCTATTTCTTCTTCTCGAGCTCGCTTTTTAATGTTATTATTAGTATTATTATTTATGGAATTAGGTGTATTATTATTAATATTATTAGTAGAGCTTTTTGCTATTATATTTGGTATAATGGGTTTTGTTGTTGATGATGAACGTGTTGGAGTTGGTGTTATTGGGATTGGTGTTTTTTTTGTAACTTCTAATGGATTAATCACACTGGGTAATATTGTAGACAATGGTGAAATGGTTGTATTTGAGCTAGCATTATTTTTATCATTAATTATGGATGACTGCCCTTGTTGATGTAAACTTGTTAATATAGCTATTGCTTTAAGAAAAGGTGTAATATCTGTTGGTAATAATAAATTATTATTATTATTGCTATTATTTTTATTATCCGAGCTACTATTACTTTTGCTGTTAGTAATATCTCCTCCTTTTGTAATAAAGTCAGAATCATTAACAACTGTAGTATTATCATCAGATCCATCAACAGACGATTGACGTTCCCATTTATTATTATTATTTATCATTAATGAGAAATCGTAAGATTCACATTTGATGTTTTCATCCTTATTGTCAGATGGTAATATACCAGATTGTCGTAGATCACTTTCCAACCAGTCATCCAAAGTATCTGCACTAATACCACAAGAATTGAATTCTACCTTGACATCCATTGTAAATAATTAAATAGTAAAGAATATATATAATCAATATATATATGTATGTAAGAGTATGTATAAGTATATGTACAATTAAAAAAAAAAGGTATATAAGAGAAAGAAAGAGAGAAAAATGAATGTGAAAAAATAAAATAAAAATAAATGTCGTCCAAAAATGGGAATAAAAAACTATAAGAGCGGTGATCAAAAAGATTATCAATTAGAAAGAATCCAGTTCCGTAATTGGACGATAAGAATCATAACCATCTGAAATATAATTTTGTTTGTTCCACACATACCAATACAATTTTTTTTTCTGTCAAACAATGTTACCAAGGTAATATGTAATGATTCGATGAAGCTTTTCTAAAACATCTAATTCTTCATATGATGATATTGATGATGTTTGACTATCTTGTTCCTGATTTTGTTGATATTGTTGTTTTAGTTCATTTATATCTTGTAAACATCCATTATCAGTTACTAATAAATCCGTTGTTGTATTTGTTGAAATGTCAAACGGTTGCTCCCATGTTTCACGTGCTGAAGTGCTGAAATATACACAGGTTTCCGTCAACAAAGCCAATATACCCGCTAATTCATCAAACCTATTTTATTTTTATAAAAATCAATAAATAAATGGTAGTAATGATTTTAATAATTATCTATTAACATTACTATTATTTTATTTTATTTTATTTTATTTTATTTATGGTAAGCCATTTAAAATTACTTCATATTAACATGGCTAAAATGTCCCCAATTTTTTTTCTTATATCTATTATTTTTAAATAGATAACTATTTAAATATTACCTTATATAAAGATATTTAGCATCCTGAGGAATATTTCCGTTTGGACCATAGGTTAATAACAATTCCAATAAATTAATTACTACAATCATAATTGGAGGTTGACCTTGCTTTTCTTTCATCATCCAAGTTAATAAATCATCATTGTCATTATCTATTTTCCTTTTTTTGTTACTATTATTAATTTCATTTACTGGTTTTAAATGAATACAAGATAACATAATTTTTAATTCATTAAGGTTTTTCACTACGCTATATTTTTTTTGTTTATATTTTTATAAAAAGAAAGTTATTAAAAAGAAAGTTTATCTATTGTTTTCCTATTCGATAAACTTAAAACTCAGCGATGACTCTTTTTTTTCCAAAAGCATATGCTTACCATAAACGTAAGGCTTCAAGCCATTTTTTATTTGACTGCAAATTAAGATCATCGCGTTCATTTGTTAATCCTTTAGATATAGCTACTTTTATAGGATCTATATTTGAACAAAATATTAATACCCAAGGCCTTGTTGAAAAAGAAACAGCTTCTCCATAACCTTCAATTCCTTTTCTATTTTGTAAATAATCTATTATATATTCCAAGATGGTACTATATATTCATTTTTATATATAAAAACAAAAAGTCAATAATAAAAATAGTAAGTAACATAATAAAAGATAAAAATAAAAATGCATAGTATATACTGTACCTTGAATTATTAATATCATCATTATTCATTTTAAAAAAGCAGCTATTTATTTCCATTATTTAATAATACAGTTTATTTATATATAATACTACTAATAACAATAAACTACATAAAAGAAAGAAAAAAGAAAAAAAATATGGAATAAAAAGTGAATTTTAACCAAAGGATAGAGCGTGGATTCAAAGTCCGCAGCTATGCTTTTTTATTAATGCTTAATCCTTGATCATGTTCTATTTTATTATGTTTTTATTTTTATATAAACGCTAATCAAATAACTATACTATGTAAATGTTATTAAATGGGATATCATGACAAATATTTATATATTTAGTTGTATAAATATTAAACATATATATATATAACATATAGCTAAACATATAAAATGAAAATATCAATGATATAAAAATATACTAATAAAAATGAAAAGAATATATTATTATTATTATTATTTGTATATTTTTGTTAAAATAGGCTATCGAGAATGGATTTAATAATAAACCCCACTCCTATATTTTTTAATATTAAATTCTACATAATAGAGTAAAAGTTCATTGAAAAAATGTATTTTATACAAAAAAGGAGATCCAATGAAATTAGAACAGCACCAGAAATTTAAATTCCGATATTTGCCTTTTATTTTTTATCCACGTATAATTTTTTATTGAAAAAATATTTCCTTCTTTTTTTATCATTCATCTTGCTCCTAATCTAATCTTTTAGGTATATTTATATTTGTATATTTGTAACAATTTATCATTTTAAAAAGCTAACCTTTTATTTATTTTAAAAATATCAACACGACTATTTTAGATTCACTAATAGTGGATATAGAGTGTATATTAAGTAACAACAACAAAAAAAGGAGCTGATAGTATATAAATAATATATATTTAATATATAATACATCATGCCTAAAAAACTTAATGAAATTCAACGGACAGCCTCTTTTGCTTGGAGTCCAGGTCAACAAATTCCTCTTGTTGCTGCCGGTACAGCTGCCGGTGCTTTAGATGATTCTTTTTCTAACGCGTCTGAACTTGAACTCTTTCAACTTGATTTATCTAGTTCAAAATCTGATGGTATTCAAATGCAACACGGTCTTTCTCCTGTTGGTAAAGTTAGTAGTGCTTCAAGGTAAAAAGAAAAGAAAATAATAAATAGTACTATTTAATATATATAATAATTTATTTTTATTACTACTATATAATATATATAAACTAAATGCTATTTTTTTCATCTAGATTTAATAAACTAGCTTGGGGGTATAATACACCTGAAAAACCATATGGCGTGCTTGCTGGTGGTATGGAAAACGGTGAGCTTATTCTTTGGGATCCATCTGCTATTCTTAATAATAGAGGGTAAAATAATATATATATATATACATAAATGTATATATCTCAAATATAAAAAAATGATAAAAGTCAATACTTAACTAATATATAAAAATATGCATCTTTTAATATATATAAAGGGAAGAATCATTAATATTAAGAAATTCTACACATTCTGGGGCAATACGGGGACTTGATTTCAACTTATTCCAATCAAATCTTTTAGCTTCTGCTGGTAGTAATAGTCAGGTAATATATATGCATTATTTATATCAATTTAAAAAAAAAATTATTATCTTCATTTAGTATTGTGATCATTTAAATATATTTTGCTTATTTACTTATTTATTTGATTATTTATATGTGCTAGGTTTATATTTGGGATCTTGTTAATCCTGATAAACCATTTACTCCTGGTTCGCGTTCAATGAATATGGATGATATTACTAATGTTGGATGGAATGGTCAAGTTTCACATATTTTAGCAACTACATCTAATTCTGGACATACAGTTGTTTGGGATCTTCGTAATAAAAAAGAAGTAATGACTTTAACATATTCAGGACAAAATTTGGGTGGCATTAGTGCTGGTAATAGACGTGGTATCACTACTTTAGCTTGGCACCCTGATGTTGTAAGTTTATATTATGTTATATATATATATATATTAAAAAAAAAATTAACAATTTCCATTTTTTAATATACTAAATAGGCTACTCAACTTGTTACTGGTGCAGAAGATGACAATAATCCAATTATCACACTTTGGGATCTTCGTCATGCTCATTCACCTGAAAAGGTATTAACTGGCCATCAAAAAGGTATTTTGAATGTATCATGGTGTAGACAAGATTCAGATTTATTATTGTCTTGTGGTAAAGACTGTCGTACTTTAATCTGGAATCCTCAATCTGGTGAATTACTTGGTCAAGCATCTCAAAACTCTAATTGGACTTTCCAAGCTGATTGGTGTCCAAGAAACCCAGACCTTTTTGCAACAGCTTCATTTGACGGCCAGGTAATATATGTTGATATATACTAGTAATAATAAAATGAATCATCCAATTAATTTAACTAATAATAAATATTTATAGGTTAATGTATTTTCGCTTCAAGGTACTGGCGACAACCAAGTTTCTGAAAATCAAAATAAATCGACTCATGCTGACGATCCATTCTCAGCAGCTATGCTTCAAGCAGTTCCTCAAACGCCATCATTTGTATTAAAACATCCTCCTAAATGGCTTCGTCGACCTGTAGGTGCATCATTTAGTTTTGGCGGAAAATTAGTCACCTTCAATAATAAAGCTGGACAAGCAGCCATCCAAGCAGCAGCAGCATTACCACCAGGAACCACACCAGCTCTTCAAAATGTTCCTCGTAATGTATCAATTGCAAATGTAGTTTGTGACCCAGAAATTGCAAAACAAGCTGATGAATTAGAAGCTGCTTTAGAATATAAAAATTTACAACAACTTATTGATGAACGTCGATTACAATCTATTAATAATCAAAATAAAGATGAACAAGAAAGTTGGGAAGTGTTGCGTACATTATACGATGAAAATGCTAGAAATCAATTATTAAAACATCTTGGATTTAGTAAAGATGATGTTATTACAACCGTTAATAAATTAGCAGTAGGAAAAACAACAGTTTCTAATGGTCCTTCTACAATCACTGATTCTTCTTCAGCAGTAACATCAGCTGTTGATAATAATAACAATAATGATGATTTACAAAGTGGATTTGATTCAAATAATAAGAATGGTGTAGATGATATTTTTGGAAATGGAGCTGAAAATGATTTCTTTGCTAATCAACAACAACAACAACTAATTGGACAATCAACTCAAGTAAATGATGCAGTAGTACCAACCACAATTTTACCTCCTGTTAATCAAAAGCCTCTTGAATTATATCCTTCTACAAGTTCTGAAATTGATCGTTTAATTACTCGTGCTGTTGTATTAGGTGATTTTGAATCTGCAGTCAATGCCTGTCTTGCTTCTGAAAGATGGTCAGATGCTTTAATGTTTGCTATTTGTGGTGGTGAAGATCTTTTAGCACGTACTCGTTTAATTTATTTTGAAAAACAAGCTTCATCTACTTCTTATTTACGACTTTTAGAAAGTGTTATTAATAGCGATTTATTAACTATTGTACGCAATACTGAATTAAAAGAATGGGATTCTATCATTGCTGTTTTATGTACTTTTGCTAGATCTGAAGATTTTGGTTCACTTAGTGAAGTTTTAGGTGCACGTTTAGAAGATGCTTGGGCTACATGTAAGGATATCAATCAAGGCCGTGAATATCGTCGTCAAGCTACATTCTGTTATCTTGCTGCAGGTAATTTAGAAAAAGTAACAGGTATTTGGATCGTTGAACAAGAAGAAGAAGAAAAACTTGAAAATGACAAGAATCGTGGTGCTAGTTTACAACACTTTGTAGAAAAGGTCACTGTTTTCAGAAATGCTATTGGATATGAAGATACTTATTTAAATGATAGTACCATCACTCATTTCCCATTGGGCCCTTTGTATTATAAATATTGTCAATATGCTGAATTATTAGCTACTCAAGGTAAACTAGCTACAGCTCTCAAGTATCTTTCTTTAACACCATCTACTTATCAACCTCCTACAAGCACAAATTCTTTACCAATTATTCGTGATCGTATTTATCGTGCTTGTGGTCAAAAACGCGGAGCTAATCAATATCCTGAACCAGTTTTTCCTTTTGAAATGACTTCTATAGTAGGTGAATATAATCAAACTGCCTTCTCTGGAGCTAATCAACAACAACAACAACAACAAAATAATTATGCACCTCTTAATAATAATAATAATTATAATGCTAATACTTATCAACCTTACACTAATCAACAAACTAATTTATCGTCAAATCAAGCATCTACTAATTATGCACCTGTTACAAATCCATTAAGTTCTGGAAATAATACTTATCAACCACAAACAAATCAATATGGTGTTAATCAACAAACAACTTATGGTGGAAATTATAATCAAACTTTATCAGGATATAATAATAATAACAATAGTGGTTACGGTGCTAGTTCTTATGGAAATACTTATACTAGTGTTTATGATCAACCTCAACAAACAAACACTGTTCCACCACCACCACCTATGGCAGGTCCCCCTAGACAAGGATCAGCTGTATCTTCACCAAGCCGTTCTGGAACGCCTAATTTGAAAAATTCAACTGGTGCCTGGAATGATCCCCCAATGCTTCCCAATCCTAATGTTACAAAGAGTCCACGTGTAGCAGCTGCTACCGGAGCAACTAAGCGTGTCACTTCACCATTCCCTAATGCACCTCCAACAGCAGCTTTTGTTCCTACACCTCAACAACCATTTATGCAATCTGGTCCACCTCAAGGAAATATGGGTATGGTTCCTCCTCCTCCTCAAAATACAATGGTACCTCCTCCACAACAGCAGCAACAACCTATTCCTCCTCCTCCTATGAATGCCATGGCACCTACACCATTAGCTAAACAACCACCTCCACCTCCACCAACTCAACAACAACAACAACAGCAACAACAATTACCACAAGGCATGTTCAATCCAAATGCTCATGGATATGCTGCCAGTCCTACACCTCCACCAATGAATGTACCTCCACCACAACATTCACCTAACGTAGCAAGACCACCTCCACCTCCCCAACAAAATCAATATACGCCTAATCCTATGAATAATAATAATAATAATTATGCTCCTAATCCATATGCTCCATCTCCTCGATTACAACAGCAACCACCATTCTCTCAAGGTCCTCCTCCTCAACGTCCACCTCCTCAACATTCATTCCAACAACCACCACAACAACAACAACCTTATTCACCTCATCAACAAAACATCCAACATCCTCCCCCACCTCCTAATTCACAGCCATCATTTCAACAACAACAACAATCTTTATCGCAACCACCTATGAATGTTAATCCATCTTCTCCTTCTCCAGCAGCTGCTAAACCTGCTGCTCCTGCTATACCTGAAAAGAAACGACATCGTAAGTCTATATATAATCAATATTATAATTATATTAGCATATAAACACTATAAAAAATCACTCCGAGTATTTGTGAATCATCACCAAAAATCGAGTTTTTTCACAAAACTCGAATATGATTTCGGGATTTATTCCAAACTTGAGTTTTTTTTCTATAGCGAAATATATTGAATTTTTATTTTTATTTTATTTATATGTATATAGCTAAAGATGATAGAAGCCATATTCCTCCTCAACAACGTCCTATTTTTGAAATCCTCTTTGGTGAATTACAAAACCAAAGACAAAGATCATCTGTAAATTATAAAAAAAGAAACATTTTTAATTTTATATATATACTAATGGGCTTTTATTTTATTTTTATTTTATAGCCTGCCCAAAAGAGAATATTAGATGACACTGAAAAAAGATTAAATGGTTTATTTGATAATATGAACAATGAAGAATTATCGGATGATGTAGTACAATCCATGTTAAAATTAGCACAAGGTAAATATCCATAGTATTACAAGTTTATTATATACAAGTATATAAACGTATACATGTATTTATTTTATTTTATTTATTTGTTTTTAGCTGTACAAAATCGTGATTATAATCAAGCTCACCGTTTACAAGTAGAATTAGTAACAACTAGATATGCAGAATGTGGGGCTTGGTTAGTTGGTGTAAAGCGATTAATTGAAAATGCACAAAAACAAAACATGTAGAACAGCTTCATATAAAAAAAGATTTTAAAATCATCAATATATATATATATATATTATATCTGCATTTTTCTATTTTTTCCTTTTTATTATTAATTATTTTATTATTATTTTTGATTTCTTACAATTATTATTATTTTACCATTTATATTATTAGTAAAAAAAAAAAAAAAAAAAAAAAATATTTATCATTATATATACTTTGCACCTTCCCTTTTTTTTTCGTTTCTTTTTTTTTATTACTTTTTCCTTTGCATCGTTCTAACTAAGTTAAAGATTAATCCTTAATAAATAAATAAAAATGAATGGTATATATATAAAGTAACAATGTAATAACGATTGTACTTTATACAATAAATAAAATGATCCATTTTAAATGGAAAATTTTTTTCTTTCTCTGATAATCATTTATATAATATATTTTTATGGTTAATAGTTTAACAAACTTCAACGATTTTTTTTAAAAAAAAAGAAATAATCGACTATTTCTCCTCAAATTAGTACATATAGTTCTACGAAACATCCTTTTTTCCTACTTTATATCCCTTCAAAAATATGAACTTTCCATTAAGAAAGAATGAAAAAATAAGTGTAAATCATTTTCATACATCCGATTCCTCGGGTATAGAAATTATTCATATAGATATAATCCATGTAATCCAATATATATATCTATATATTTATTTACTCCTCTTTACTTGATCGATGTCTTGCTTCTATTCCCGCACTCCTGTAACCTGAATTATCATCCTTATATATAAATGATGATCACGTAAATTTGTATGATTAAATTTATTTAAACGATTTATTATCAAAACAAAGAATAAATGTGATAATACAATTCATGTATTGTTTATAAATAAAATAAAATTTTTAAAAAAGAGTGTTTAATAGAAAGTCTGAATTAGAATCATGCAAGTATTAGTTATAAGTGGAATTCTTTTTTTTATTATTATTATTTATGGGCATTTTTTTTCTTTTAAAAAAATTTCTTTTTGGTTTAGTTTAAATAATAGACAATTGATCAAACATTTATACTTATAATGGTATTACAAGGAATTAAGGATTAGATATGGTATTAATTGTATTTGCATTTTTCTTTATTTTTATAATAATTATAATATTTTTCATGTATGTTTCCATTTAGATTATTTGAGCCATTTATTTTATTATTATTAGTAGTATTAGTATTGTTATTATTTAGGGAGAATATTAACTCGGAAACATATAAACTTTATAATATTTTTTATATATTTTATATTTTTGTTTCACTAAGCTGTATAATAAGTCTTTTTGAAAGTAAAATGAGAATTATTACAACGTTCCGGAGTTAGAATTTTATATTCTTGAAATAAGCATGCTTATTCTCATGATTAGTGACCACATCATTTATAAAAATGGAAATGATAACGATAAGTGTGTTTATGTTTATTTTATCATAAATATATATTGTCTATTTTTATTTTTATACTTTAAAAAATTAAAAGAAATATAAAATAAGGGTTATTTGTATAAAACATTTATCATATTTGTGTAATATATATTATATTTCCCTATGCAATAAAAAAAAAACTCCCTTTTTTTAAAAAAAATATACCCAAACAGGATAAGAGATAATATTTGTATTATTTTAAGTATAATCTTAGACATATCTACTGATAAGGCATGTTCTAAATATGGAAAGTTGTAGATAAGAAAAAATGATCATCATTATTCTTTTTTTAAAATGAAATCAAATAGTTTCCGCCTGATTATTATTATTTATTTTTTATATATAAATCATATATAAACCATTTCTTTTTCTTTTTTTCCTTTTATCTTTTCTTTTTTCCTTTTTATCTTTTTTATTTATTTAATCATTCTTACATTTATATATATATATAAAAATGGCCGTCGTATCTAACTCTACTATTTTAGACAAGTATTTAAAATTGGATCAAAAGAATAAGGTCCAAGTAGAATATGTATGGATTGATGCTAAAGGTAACTTACGTAGTAAAACCAAGACAGTAGATACAGTACCTCAATCAGCATCTGAATTACCAGAATGGAATTTTGATGGTTCATCTACTGGTCAAGCTGAAGGTCATGATTCTGATGTCTTGATGCAACCCGTTGCTCTTTACAATGATCCTTTCAGAGGCGGTGATAATAAATTTGCTATCTGTGAATTATTTAACCCTGATGGTACTCCTCATAAGACCAATCATCGTCATAAATGTGCTAAAATCATGACTTTACATGCTGACGCTAAACCTTGGTTTGGTATTGAACAAGAATATATGTTGTTTGATCCTGAAACTAGTAAGCCTTATGGTTGGCCCAAGCACGGTTTCCCTGAACCTCAAGTAAGCAACGATCTATTAATAATAATAAATAGAAAAGAAAATAATAATAATAATAATAATAACTAGGAAATGACCATTTATATATGTCTTTATAAATAATAATAATTACTTATTTATTTTATTCTACTTATTAAAAAAAAATAGGGTAAATACTATTGTGGTGTAGGTGCTGGTAAGATATACGGTCGTGATATTGTAGAAGCTCATTACCGTGCCTGTTTATATGCTGGTATCAACATTTCTGGTGTTAATGCTGAAGTTGCTCCTGGTCAATTTGAATTCCAAGTTGGTCCTTGTGAAGGTATTGCTATGGGTGATGAATTATGGGCTGCTCGTTATCTTTTAAATCGTGTTGCTGAAGATTTCGGTATTATCGTTAACATTCATCCTAAACCAATTGTCGACGGTGATTGGAATGGTAAGTTTGATTATTATTTTTCTTTTATATAAAACAAACACAAACAAAAGGATGGTTCATTTATAATTAACGTATTTTACTTTTATTTTAAATAATAATAAAAAAAAATAGGTGCTGGATGCCACACTAATGTATCCACTTTAGCCATGCGTCAAGAAGGAGGTTTAGCAGAAATTGAAAAAGCCATTAAAAAGATGTCTAAACGTCACTTTGAACATATTGAAGTTTATGGTGAAGATAATGATAAACGTTTAACAGGTCTTCATGAAACTGGTCACATCAGTAATTTCAGTTACGGTGTAGCTAACCGTGGTGCTTCTATTCGTATTCCTCGTCATGTTGGTAAAGAAGGCAAAGGTTACTTTGAAGATCGTCGTCCAGCTTCCAATATTGATCCTTATCAAGTCACTGGTATCATTGTTGAATCTATCTTCTTACCTGAATAAGCAAATCGATAAACTAATTTATAAAAAACCCATATATATATATATATAAATATATTATAATTTGATTCCCCCCCATCTTCTCCCTTTTGTTTTTATTTTATTAATACATTATATACTTTTTTATTTATCACTCAATCATATATATAGTACTTTTTATATATATTCATATCTCCCCTTTTTAACTCATTTTCTCCTTTTTTTTTTGATCATTAAAAATAATAAAAACAACAAAAAAAATTTCGCTTTTTTGAACATAACATTTTTTTTGTGATGTAAATGAATATTATTAATTATTAATCTATGAAACCAATTGTAAAAGATAAATATAATATATAAATAAGCTGTATAATAATATTTAAAAAAAGTAAAGCAGTTTGATAATGAGAACCAGATTTTTTTTTTGAAATGAAAAAAAGAAAGAAAGATGTTTAAAGAGGATAATTAGTTTTTGAAGTGAAAAGAAAGAAAGTGAAAGAGAGAAAATAAAGCAAATTAAAAATAAATAATTTTGATTGGCGGAAAAATTAAACTCAACATATAAAAAAACGCGCTTTTGGCGTCTTTTTTTTCTTCTTCCTTCTTTTTCCCACTCAGTTTATTTTTTTTTCTTGTGTAATTATATATTAAGGGATGGAAGACGATGAATATTATGATATAGATTCTATTCTTGCTGAACATACTGTAAAATAATAACAATAAAAAAAGATCTCAATATATATATATATATATAAAGAATAATTATTATAAAAACAAAATAATATATAAATCATATCACCTTTTAATAATATTATTATTGCAATACCATTTCAACCATTTTAGAGAATACCTTGTGTGCTTCAACATCATATTGATGCAGAAGCTAATTTATCAGGGGATGGAGCAGATGTAAATTAATAATATTAATAATAATAATATATATATTTATATATAAGGTCAATAATATATATAGTTTGTACAAATATATATGATTTAGTTGCCTTCAGGATCAAGAGTAGAACTTCCTTTTTGGTTATCGAAAGCTTTAGCTCAGTTAACGTAAGTCTTATATCTATAGAAAAACTTATAATATAAAATAATAAAACTGAGTATTAATATCAATTGTTTATATTAATAGTTTAGAAAATAACGAGTAAAAAAAAAGAAAAATGAAAAAGAAATCGTATAAAATATAAAATACAGCATTTTATATAATCATATTCATATATTCATTTTCTTTCTACCTTTATATATTTATTATTTTTTATTAACTAATGCAATTATATGGATGATATATATATATATATATATATATGTATATATAAAGAACAATAATATCAATAGAATTACCGAAGGCATTTGGGGTACGAGTTAGAAATGCACTGGATGCAAGCCCAACGTCAGTTGATTATAGATTATTATGTCCTTTTTATTATATTTTTGGGCATAAATTATTAGATTTGTTGGTAGTACCAGAACTAGCACCAGTATTAGAAAATGTAAGCAGTGTTATATACATCTTTATATTTCTAAAAAAATTATTAATCTATATATATACATATATATTTGTAAATGAATGGATTAGGCTTTTAAACATAGATTAAGAGCTATCATGGATTATTCCCAGTCTGGTGTAAATAGTATGGGTCAAGAATTTTTGCAAAAATTGGATGAAACTGAAAAGGAATGTAAGTGTTTACTTCATAAAGTTTATATTTAATATGGTTTTCATATTTATCAATATTGTTATTTTATTAGTGTTTAAATCAAGTCTAGATAGTGCCACACAATTAAGGCATTGGTATAATAAAAAAGTTTTTAGATTAGATTATAAACCGATTAAATAACAAGGATAACAAAAAAATAGGTATTGCATTAATTGTATATATGGAATAAAAAACCAAAAAAATAGATGGACTTTAAAATATGGAAACTTTTTTTAAAATCACGTTTTGTGTTTTTTTTTCTCTTTTTTCCCTCTTTCTTTTACTTTTCCTATCTTTATTTTTTAATACATATACATCTTTTTTTCTTCTTTTTTTAACTTGTTAAAAAAAGATTCATCATGTCTTCTTCCTCACAACCGCAATCACACTTAACTCTTCGGTCATATAAACCAACCGATTATGAACAAGTGGATTATATATTTTATAGTACATATTTTTCATTAGTACCAGAAGGTGTAAAACAAAAGTTAAAGTCACCACTCATATGGATAGTCTGGCTTATTGTTTATGGTTATTTACTTAGTATAGCACCAGTGGTTGTGATGGGTATGACTTTACCAAGTTGGGTACCTTTTGCCTTACAAATCTTTTTAACGTTTGCGTGGACCATCGTATCCTTTGCTGGTATATTTGTTCTTACAGATAGATTAGATACAGTAGAATATATTGAAAAAGTTAGACAAAATGATCTTCGTGATCCAGAAGTATATTATATGAATATGACAAAGGAAGAAAGAATAGTTTCTGATGAAGATAATGATGATGATAGTAATGATAGCAATGATAGCAATGATAATAACGAAAATATCGAAATTAACGAAAATAACGATAATAATGATAATAATCATAAGAGTATTTCTCAAAGAAAAAAGAAAAGAGTCACCTTTGATAAAGATACAAAACCAGCAACAGAATTAATACGTACGTTAAAGCCAATAGATCAACAAACAAAATCACATTTTTGGGTACTTCAAATGGATAATCATATATGTGGGATGATAGGATTAATACAATATAATGAAATTCAATATGATCAACGACCTCTTTTACCACCTGGATGGAAAAAAATTGGGCAATTATTATGTGAAAGATATCATTTATCTATTCCTTCCTTTTTACAATTTGACCCAGAACAACAAGATAAAAAAAAAATCTTGGCTCAACCTCATTCATCAAATACTCATGCTACTTTACAAAGATTAGCTGTTAAACAAGAATTTCAAAGTTGTGGATTAAGTACTTTATTAATCAATCGTTGCTTAACTTGGGCTTATGAACAAGGGATTACTCAAGTCTTCGCTGTCACTAATGAAATGCAATCTAAAGCTGCTCAAATTCTTCAAAAAAATCATCAATTCACTTTGGTTAAAAAGGAAAAGAAAAATTGGTTAGGTAAATATGAATGTACTTGGGTATGCGATGTACAGCAATGGCATAATACTCATCGTGAAGCTTCTAATATGTTTAAAAATAATTAAAAAAAAAAAGATGAAGAAGAATGAATATATATATATATATTATTTATTTATAAATGCTTTATTACGTATGTAATATTTCATATATATATTATAAAATAAAAATTTAAAATTAATGATCTAGTTGTAAGTATATCATTTTAATAAAAAAAAAAAAAAAAAAAGTAACCAATTCTAATTGACTTTATTATTAAAAAAAAAAGCAATTTAAATTTTCATATCTATGTGAAGGTTTCAATATATATAAATACATCAATAATTTTATTAATATTTTAAAAGAATAAAAGTTGAAGCAATTTGTTATCATATGCTTTTCATCAACCTTTTTTTATGTTTATATGAAACTTTTGTTTTATTTTTATTAGTATCTTTAGAATAATTAGGATAATAATAATAAATAAAACAGGCTCTTTTTCTTTTATTCTTATAAAAAATGCATCACACATTTTACAATCAAAAATACCAATCCTTTACTTTGGTAATGAATATATTCGATAAGTTTTAAATAATAATCATATATATATATATAAAAACACTGCTTGATATCAGGTTCTTTACATACATCGGAGAACATAGTTTATAAATCCAGGCGTAGTTTGGCTGTTTCAGGACACCAGGGTGTTTGGGCACCCTTCCTAGTTTTACCAAATCGTAACCTAAATGGTTAAAATACAGAAATCATAAAATATATATAACCTCATTATGAATAACTATGAATATTAGACTATGTTTAAAATAGTTGCAAAAAAATTGGTCTTTATGACATAAAAAGGTTGTCGTTACATGACCAGATAATATCAAATAAATATCCAGTATTCAATACAATTATTAACAATTTTGCTTGTACATATTGTAAATAAAAGATAAACTCGAGATAAAATATATATCTTTTCTTTATACAAGTTTATAATAATTATGATATTATATACATATACTCTTTTTTATTTTATTTTTATTGATGGTTTGAATAAGCTCTATAAGAATGTTTATTATCAAATAATTTATAAAATGAGAGAGGAACAGAGAGAGAGAGAGAATATGAAATGATTACGAATGATGAATAGAAAGTAAAAAAGAAAAAGAAAAGTATGAATCAAATAATAAAATTAAAAAAAAAAAAGATTAATCTAAATAATGCAAATAAATAACATAACAATAATAAAATAAATAAATAGATATATATAAGTATGATAGGGTAAAAAAAAAATAGGAATGACTATTAAACAATGTTATATGTATATGTAAATTAAAAATATATAATTTTTTTTTCCTTTTTCTTCCTTTTTATACGCTACTTAACATCCAAAAAGGAGATACACTAGGACGACCTTTAGATTGATCATCTAAAATAACTTGCATAATTTCATTCATCACAGGATCTTGTTGATGATAATTAAGATGTTGAGGTTCATGCTTCATATCATAAATTTTACCAAATAATTCTTGTCGAACTGCTTGCTCAATCCATTTTTTATCAGCGTCAGTACGATCTTTATATTGTAATTGTAATTGTTGTTGTTGCTGTAATTGCTGTTGTTGCTGATTATATATATTTTTATTATCATTATTATTGTCATTAGAATGAGGGGAAGCATTTGTGGAATGTTGAAAAGCAGCATTAGCCATGATTAATAAAGGTTGTAATCTTTGTTGAGCCCAAGCTCTATCTTCAGTATTCCATTCAGATATATGTTGTGCATATTTTTGTAAATGTTTAGTAACTGAATGAGAAATAGATGCTCCATTTTTTGCAGTATAATACCATATATCTTTTGAAATGCCTATATTTTGAATCCCACGAGCAAGTGATGTCCAATATTGTAAATTTAAACTTTCATAATGTAGCAATGCATACCAATTAGATGATGATGGTGATAATAATGCATCGATATGTTGTTCTGTTTTTTCTTCTTCTTCATTATTATTATTATTATTATTATTATTATTTAATTGATTTCCAGGAGGTGAAATAATAGATTGTAAACGTAAATGTTGGAAAGGTTGATCTCCATGTTCAGTAAATTGTTTTCCAATACGCATTCTACATCTATTAGATACTCTTAAAAATAATCGAACATCATCTGTAAAGGCAGCCAATGAAGTAACTTGTAAATCATATAAAACACCACGATGATCAGCCATTTGAGCTAAATGAATACCAGCAGGTGAAGTGACTAAATATTCCAAGAAATCAGCCGCCAAAGCTTGCATATAGATATATTCTTTATGAGATAAAATTTGCATACGGCGTAATAATCGAACACAATCCAAAAGTGATGATAAATCTGTTTTTGTAAGATCAGAAGTATTTAATAATTTATTACTACTACGTCTTGCATAATTATTTCCTGATGACGAAGCGGATGTAAAAGAAGCATGATGATTTTTTGGTGATGATCCAACCGATAAACGATTTAAACTAGGAAATGAATAGCCTTGATCTGATAAGAAATCTAATAAATGACTATCATCTGGTATAAGTTTGGCTGAGCTATATTGATCTTCATCTGCTATTGCTTTTTCTTCTAATAAATGTACCCGAATCATATTTCCTGCAATTTTACCATAATATTCATTACCAATAAAATAATGAGCTAATGTTAATATTGTCACATTTTGAGAAAGAGGTCCTAATAAACGTTCTGGTATGGTTGATGAAGAAGAATAAGTTGATGATGATGATGATGTGCTGTCGCTACTAGTATCACGATGATCATTATCATTAATATCATTATTATTAATATTGCTATCGTTATTATTATTTCCATCATCATTATCAAAATTTTCATATACTACTTCATTTTGTTCTGATTGTTGCTGTGGTTGATCCTGATCTGGCTGTTGATTTTCAACCACTTTATTTTCTTTAATACTATTTTCATTATCATCGCCATCATTTACATTAAAATCACCAATAATAGAAGGGTAATATTTTTTTAAATCTTCTACTATTAAATCAGCCCGTTTAATTAGATTATCGACTACTGAAGTGATCCCTTCATCTTTATTCCAATAACCATATCTAATATTAGCCATGTGTTTTTCATTGTATAAGAATAGATTATCAGGTCTAAATTTTCGTCTAGCTATACTTTCATCCAAACTGTCCAATGAAGATTGAATAGCCAATAATCGATTAAATGCTCTAATAGATGATGCTTCCTTTTTATTTTCTTCTTGTTGAGGATTTCCACTGAAGAGTCTAAATACCCATCCAATACTTCGAAAATTACCTTTATCAACACTATAAGGTCTTTCTACAGGTTCCCATGGTACTGTTGGTTTGCTAAGCCTTCTATTTTCTAACGCGCCAAGAGTCCACAAAAGTTCAAGCTAGAATCAGAAGAAAATAAAAACGAAAATAATTAATAAATAAACAAACAAATAAATAAAATAATAAGAGTAAAAAGAATAATAAGAATAATAGTAAATAAATAGATAAATATAGATAAATATAGATATAATATATATAGATAAAACATATAAATATATAAATAAATTTATAAATATGTAAAAAAGGAAAAAAAAATGGATGTGTGTTACCTTACTACGTCTTCCGTAACGCATATTTAAATTATAAATTTCAGTACCATCATACCTAAATATAATTTGAGGTTCTTCAGGAGCTTTGGGTCTTTCATCCAAATCATTTAATAAGACTGAATTATCCAATAATCTTGTCATAGGAACAATGAAATATTTTGTAGTTTCACCATAGTTTTCTAATTGAGTTATGATTTCATGAAAACCATTATTACTGAGATAACAATTTCCATCAAAAGGCATGATCCATTTTGCATTTTTAATTGATTTTCCATGTTCAATAGCCATATTTCTACCTCCATTCTAGTAATCATAATAATAAGAATAATAATAATAAGAATAAGCACACATACACATATATATTAATGTATATATATACTTTATTTATCCATTTTATATATCTTATTTCTTCATTTTTTTTATTTTATATATATATATGATCTTTTTACTTACATTATTCATTGCATATAAATTTTTATCATGATAAGTATAATCTAAAGCTCTTAATTTAGCTACTTTACTATATCTTCTATAATCATCCGAGTGTAAAAAATCAGGTTCAGTAAAATCTTCTAATCTGAAATCCAACTGAGAATAAACTTCTTCTTCAAACGGAATCCGTACATATTCTTTATTATATCTATCTAATAAACGAATAATAGAAGCTTCATTGGCAGCATTAGATATACGATTTAATAAAAAGATTTTTCTAGTATTTGGAAATTCAGGTTCATGTTCTAAAATAAATTGTAAGTTGGATAAAGTTTGACCTTCTTTGTGCCTAGGGGGTAAATCGTTACCAATAATACGATAAAGAATAATTTGATCACGTATCGTATCAGGGTATGTAGAAATTTTATGATGATTATTATGATTATTTGTTATTATTGTAGAAGAAGTTGGTATATTTGATATAGGTACATCTTTTACAAACTTAAAAAAAGGTACATAAGTAAATAATAAAAATAAACCAAATAATATAATTAATGATTTCACCCATCTTGGTTGTTGTTGATATTTTCTTAAGGTACGTATTGGTAAAAAATTAAATCTTGAACGTGGTTTGTCTTTAAAATATTTTTTATTCATATTATGATTTATATTTGTCCCTAACTCTACTGAGATCATTTCTGAAGTAGATGTATTGTGTCTACGAAAAGTCCTAGAATCTATAGATGGTGGTATAGGTGTGGAAGGTGATATAGGCGATGATGATGATGATGAAGATGATGTATGTTGGTTATCGTATGTTATAAAAGGCGGCATCATTCATATGAAAAAAAAGAAAGTAAGAAAGAAAGAAAGAAAGAAAGAAAGAAAAAGAAAAAGAAAAAAAATAGGTAAAAAAGAGATAGGATAAAAATTGAAGAAAAAAAAAAAAGAAAGAAAGAAAACGAACACAGATAAAAATTTACTACCTTTCTTAAGAAAAAAAATAGCGGTTCCTAAAAATACTTTTTAGCTTTTTTAGATTGACAAAATAAAAATCAAAAATAAAATGAGCCACTTTTTATAAAAGGTACAATTTTTAACTGTTTTTTTTGTTTTTTTTTTTGTTTTTTTTTTTTTGTTTTCTACTCTTATTAATATAATCAATAAATACAAATATTATACATATAATTATTTATATAAAAGAAAAAATATTTACATATATTTTTACTATTACGCTATCTCCTTTTAATCATTATTTTTATGTAATCCCCTAAAACAGCCAGCTTAGGATTTACAGTCAACCAGTTAAAATGCAATATGTTAATGAATGGGTAGTAATATAAAACTTGGGAACAAATAGATTTGAAGAAAGATCGGAATTTTAAATTTGGTTGGTTATAGGGTCCAGAACCCTATAATAGGAATATTAATTATTTTTTTTTAATATTCATATATAAATGTATATATTTATATTATATAACACTATACTACTATAGTCAATTGATTATACATTTACATAATAATATCAAATAATTTATAAGGAGAGTTTATATATATATATATATATATATATCGATTATTTTTTTTAGTTTGTAAAAAAAAAAAAAAAAAAAAAAATATACACAGCCTCCTTTTTAATACCATTGACTATTTTTAAAATACAATATTCTTTAAATTAATAAGTAATAATAGTCATTGTTAATTACATTAATAATATATATAAAAGATTAACTTGTAGTACATATAGAATTCTATTAAAATGGTATTTTAAAGCCCAGATGATTTACTAAAATATTATTTTACCAGGTAAATAAAGAAAATCATTCATGATCATATACAGAAATTTCTATAAATATATTTATAATATATACTTTTTTATATAAATATATATTTATAAGTTTAACTAAGTGTAACCTTTTTTTTAAAACTTTATATTTTCAGCCAAAAATAAATAAATAAAAAAAGTTATAACGAAATATATTATAACGCGTATATCATTTATTTATTCACATCATCTTCTTTTTGTATATGCATCGTTTCAGATAAAAAAAAACAATTATTTGATATTTCCTTTAAATAATTATAATAATATTATATATTCTAAACGTATAATCGAAGTTATGCAATATTAATAAGTGCGTGATCCTGAATATTTACTGTCTTTTATTCGATGGATTGAATTATTTTTATTGATAAGTCTTCCATTACATAATAATATTTGTTATTAATATATAGTTCTATTTCTATTATTTAATTTTTAAGAAAGTAAATATAACCCTCCCTCTCCTTTTTTAAAAAAAATATATATTCACTATGAACTTACCTTATTAATTGGTTATAAAATTATTATTTTTTTGCGTAATTTTTAAAGATTAAAGCATACCTCACTTATATGATCAACTAAAATATCATCAACTTGCTTATTATTGCGCTTCTTTTTTCTACCCATCTATCTTCTTATAAATATAAGAAATATTTTGATGTAATAAAAACAAAAAAAATATATATAATGTAACTAGAAAAACTAATGCCATATTCATTTTATTACTAAATCAACCTTTATAAAAATATTTTGTCATGACCTTTCATGTTTTTTATTAATCCATATTCGCATGATAATAAGTAACACACTGATGCAAACGATTTATAAAATCTAAAGGTTAGCATACATTTAATTTAAAGATATACATATAAACATATACCATCAATAGAAGTCTTTTAAATTGTTATGGTCTTGTTTATTTTTATATACTGGTATATACTTATGATAATAAGAAACATTTTGTTATAAAGAAATTAAAAATATATAAAGT
Source organism: Cunninghamella bertholletiae (assembly GCA_037043795.1). Classification (NCBI taxonomy): domain Eukaryota; kingdom Fungi; phylum Mucoromycota; class Mucoromycetes; order Mucorales; family Cunninghamellaceae; genus Cunninghamella; species Cunninghamella bertholletiae. The sequence goes on from JAZGVP010000001.1 coordinate 5,707,180, forward strand.
ATCTAGGGAGATAATGTCATATTCACTTAATAACAAAAACCGTTATTATGAGCATATTTTTAATATATGACTCTACTTTTTTTATTTCTGAAATGTCTTACAAAGTCTAAAATTTCATCTTCATTAATATAACACTAAGTGATTAGGCGTTAGCATATGATCGGCTATTTTGAGGAATTTAGGAATATGTAAAATAAAATAAAAACTGGAATTATGCCAGAAAAAAATAAAAATAAAATGATAGGAAGTGGAATAGAAATAAATATGTATATTAATTTTTAGTTGTAGAAAAAAAGAAAGGAAAGGAAAAAAGAATATATATATATATTATATTGATAATAATATTACTGTTTTGAAAAGAGCTCTGCACCATGATTAGGTCCATCCTCCATTATAGGTTGTGGATTTGATAGCTGTTCTATTTTATAAATAATTTTAAGCATCAATGGCCATATGTATTTCCAATGACACTTGTGCATTTGTTTAGATGCTTACGGAATGCTATTTATAAAGAGATCAATAACTGTAAATGGAAGAATTAGTTGGGTGAATACTGGTAGATAATTTTTAATAGTATAATCTACATATTCAAGATCATCTATTAATAAATTACACAATGTGAAGTAATAATAAATGTGTGTTGACTGATTGCCACATTTATATCCAAATAATGACGAGAATGTGAATGGTATCTTGCCAAGACGCCATTTGATTAATCGAATACGTTCTTTATGTGAACAAGGAAAAAAGAGGAGTGGGCAGGCTTAGGATATTTGTCATTACGCAACCTTTTTATGGTTTTTTTGTTTGGAGTTTGTTATCGAAGAGGACGCTATTCTTCTTTATATGTTTGGATGTATTGATCTATATCTGAGTCTTTGTCTTGCAACAATAAGAAATATGTTGAAGTGAATGATCCATAAAAATCTAAAGATTAAAGTGCAACTTACTAATAAATATATGAAAATACAATTTGTACTGACAAAAGTATTTTTATTTTCTTATTACTTAATTGTTTGTTCTATTTTATTTTGATAATAAAAATACTTTGATGTAAAAAAATCATTTTTTTAAATTTTAGAAAGGATTTTTATTTTTATTTTACTTTCAATTATAATATAATTAATAAAAAAACAATAAGATTAGAAAAAAAAAAAAAAAAAAATAACTGATTTGGTAATTTACTTAAAAAGAAATATAATTCTTAAAAAGGAAAAATGGTTTACTAATCTACAAGACACACTTAAAAAAATGGTAAAATTTTATTGGCTTTCAAACATTGCCAAGTTATTTCAATTATTTAATATAAATATATATAAATATAGTCTTTTTATTGTTATAATACAAGTATTAAAAAATTGAATATTAATCTATTTACAAATTAGCAATATTAAATTAAACTGGATAGTGATTTTTTTTTTCTTTTTGAACTTTAAATATTTACAATAAATGTATATATTTGCTTTTTTTTTATGCAGCAATTAAATCTTCAATGGCAGACTTAGATCCGAAAATTCTATTATAAAGTATAAAAATAAATTGTAGGAGATTTGATTAGTATGTTTAGCTTTCATTATTTATTTATTTATTTATTTATTTATTTATATTAAGATTATAAACTTACAATCCAACTAAACCAAGAAGAACAATCAAACCACACCAAAGAAGTTCATAGAAAGGTTTATTACGGATACCAGTTAATTTGAAATAGAAGGCAACAGGGAAAACAAAGATTAATAAACAATTAGCAAAAGCACCAATAAGAGACATTAAAGCACTGAAAAGAGGGACAGAGCAAGCAATAACACCAACAACTACCATGACGATGATACGGAAAGTAGCACGAATAGCAAATTCACCGAATTTACCAAAACGTTCAACAGTAACATTAGCCATTTCTTCACAATCTAAAGAGAAAGAAGTAAGTAAAATGGGGGAGGCCATGATAACGTGAATAGTCATTAAAACAATAGCAACAATCTTAGGAACACCAGCAGTAATACTATCATAAATAGGAGATTTAACAGTGGAACCGTAGATATAATAGCCAGGGACAGCAGTAAGGAAGTATAAAAGAGCACAAGTACCTAAACCAGCAGCACAAACCTTGGGCCAGTCTTTAGGCTTCTTCATGGAGGCTTCAACATGAGGATAAACAATATTGCCACCGAAACTGAAAGAAATAGTAGCTAAAGCAACAGGGAATTGATTCCAGATAACACTGTTATGTTCAATTTTAGCAATTTGTTCAGCAGTGAAATTGGATTGATCAACACATGAAACTGCTAAAACAATAATAACAACTACAGCAGTAGCAACAGCACCAAAAGCAGACATAAAAGCAACTTCTTTCATGTTTTTAACAATAATGAAAGGAACAGCTACAATGGCACAAGAAATAATTCTCCATCTAATAGCATCTAATTCACCAACAGTACCTAAACATAATTGATGTAAATTGTCACCAGAAAGTACCATATATAAAATGGGAGCACCAAGAGTAATCCATGCATTAAAGAAGAAACTAATCCATCCACCAATAGCACCAAATGATGCTGTAGCGACATCTTTATAATTTAATAATCTTTTATTGCCTACTACATATAAACACTTGATTAAAATAATGGCTGTATATGTTGACATAAACCATGCAAGGAAAAGAATAAATAATCCAAACCATCCACCTTGTTTTAATGCATAAGGAAGACCAAGAGTACCAGTACCAGCCTATATATAAATATATAAAAATAAGAATTAATAAGAAAAAAATATATGATTATATATATATATTTAAAAAAAATACATACAATAACACAAACAATATTAAAATAAGCTAAAAATGAGGAACCAGCCTTAGAACGATCAACGTCAATAAATTCACCATTATCAAAAGATTCTGAGTAATGTTCTTCAACAATTGAACCTTCGTAAGCAATGGGTTCTTTTTTTTCTGAGAATGACATTTTTTAAATATTTGATGGGTAAAATAAAAATAAGAAGAAAAAAAAAGAGAGGAAGGAAAAATAAAATTACAAGTCTATAATAATAGTAATAATAATAATAATACGAATAATAATAGTATACTAATTAAAATATATTATTACTATTGTTATTATTATAATAAATAAATAAATAAAAGTAAATAAATAAATAAAAGAAAAAAAGAAAGAAAAAAAAAAAAAAAAAACGGCTTTTAAATTAAAAAAAAAGCGTATCTGGGATACAAAGGATATTTCCTATTTTGAATGAACCAACCCAATCGAGTTTTGTAACACTCTATTTCATTGATTTTTATTGGATGGTGCTTTTGACTCATCATGTGGCTCTTTAAAAAAAAGTGGTCTTTTTTTATTAATTGTTTAAATTGTATCTATCTAATTTATATTTATTTATTTTTCAAGATAAAGTTCTTCTCACAGTATTTTTTTTACTTATGGATCTTGATTTTTTCAAAACTAAATCGAAAAATATCTAAATAAAAAAAAGCTTATCTTATAATTCTCACAGTTCTTTCTAAAACATTACATATATATAAATTAACTTCATATATTTATATATATAGAAGTATAGAAAGATAAAATATACACTAAAAAAAACTTTTTTTATTGTTTTAATTGCCTGCTGCCTAGTTTTTTTTAACTCGTCTTTTAATTTTTCTTTTTATTCTTCTTTTTATAAAATCCATAACAAAGGAAAAGTTTTATTGGTTCCATAGATCTTCATTGGATAAGCGGACATATAATTTTTCTTTTTTTTTTTTGTAGTTGTCTTTAAAAAAAAATATCTCCGCGTTTTATTTTCTATAATTACTTCTTTTGAACATTTTGCTAAAAGAATTATTGGTGGGGTCACATGTACTGAGAAAAATATTTTAATATATTCTTATGGTATAATATGACGATATTACCTATCTCCATAGTTACACATTCATTACGTAGTTATTAAGTGATAACGACAAATAAATATATAAATGGGATATATATTTATTTATTTGATCTCGTTTCCAAATTGCCTTTTTTACGATTAATTAAAGTTTATTTACTCTTCTTCTTTTTTTCTTTTTTGACTTTTTTAAAACTGGAACTATCTTCTTCTACCTCTTTCTACTTCATTTCTTAATACCACGATTTCATATTTTTTTTCTTCTATTTGGTACTTTAGTAATAATATATTTCTAGGTTTGTAGGAGAAACCTATCATTATTTCCATTTCTACCATAAAAGTATACTTCCTTTAAAAAAAACATCAGGTTTTCATTTTCTTCTTTTTTTTTCAGTAACCATTATTTTTATCAATAATAAGAATTGGTTATTCTTTTTAAAAGTCAGTGTTTTTTTTTATTTCCTTTTTTTTTAAACTTCTTGTACCATTTGAAACAATCCTTGAGAAAAAGTTTTTTTTTATCAAATGAAATTGGGGGGAGGGTTTTCGTGTTTGTTCTCCTGATGTTCTAACAATAATCTTGGTTGCTTTTTTTTAAAAAAAAAGTTAGCTTCAGATTAGCTAATTTAATTACTATGCAATATAATTAAAATATAACAAACAAGCTAAATTGTTAAAAGTTGTAAAAAAATAAAAAGCTAGAATGTATTCTTTATAGTTTTATATGTTTAGTTAAGGTGTTTCATTTTATATTATTACATAAAATGGAATACGGGCTTTTAAATGTCAGTAGTAATATTATTACTACCCATCATTTTTTTTATTACATATAAATTTTGTCATTTTTTTTTTCGACATACAAAGTCTAAAAAAAACTGGCATTATTAGGTTTTTTATTTATTATAATTTCTTTCTTTCTTTTAATTTTTTTTTTCTTACTATTATAAATAATATTAAAATTGTTCTTATTTTTAGTTGGAATGCAGCTGCGAATTTTTAATGATGCTCAGCAATATTAATAATGATTTTTTTTTCTTTTTCCTTCATAAATATATAAATGGAGTATATTAATTAATTATTGTCATATTTAATGTAAAGTCATTAAAAATAATGTAAGTGTAACCGTGGGTATCATAAAATAAAAAATAAAGATGAAACATATAATATAATATCCTGTTATATTTTATCAGATCATATAAAATGAAAAATGATGCGTATTTTATCGATAAAAATAACATCATGTTATCCTCCAATGTGATGTAATAAAATATATTGTTATTTTTTGAAAGCTGTTTAATTAAAAAAATTTATTTTATTAAAATAAACACTAGTGATATTTTTAGTCTTTCATATAATCTACTTATTAATGGTAGAATTAATATATCATGAATTTTTTTTAAATATTACTATTATTATCGTTCAAAAAGTATACTTGTTATAACGTTATAAATTTGAACTTTCTAATAAAGACAATATAAATACAAATACTAATAATAATAATATTACTATTACTATTACTACTACTACTACTACTACTACATTAAATGAATAAATAAATTAAATATATACATATATCATAGTATTGTTATTATTAAGTTTTGTTTTTGTAAAACAATCTAATTGCAAAACTATTGATTTTCAATAACTATTTGTAAACGCAAATAAACTTGATAGCAATTAATAAGCGTACATATTACTTTTTATCCTTTTTATTTTTTATTTTTTATTTTTTATTTTTTATTTTTTATTTTTTGTTTTAGTAGATGAAAGTATTAATAATAATACTAAGAACAATGAATATATATATATATTTATATAAAATCAGTGTACTATGTAAAGAAAAGAGCAAGAGTTAAATGTAGTAATTATAACTTTAAACTCAGATTTTAATTCAGGAAATTTTGAAGTGACTGGTAAATATAGAAGGTGGATTATTAAAGCGAAAATTTAGTCGCAGTTCTTTCATTTTTCTTTTAGAATATATATTTTATATACATACGTATATCATTTATATATATTAATAAATAAATAAAATGACCGAAAACACTGTATTGGTAACCAAATCAGAAAATAGTAATGAACCATCCTCTTCAACAAAAGATAAACAAAAGCTTTTGGCTGAAAAAAAGAAAAAAAGAAGAGAACGTAAAAGAAAGAAAAGTAAAAAACAAAAGAAAATGGAACCAAAAACAAAAGTGGTTATCAGACGCTTACCTCCCAATTTACCTGAAGATATTTTTATGAATACTGTAAAACAATGGATTACTGATGACTTGGTTGATTATAAAATTTATATTCCTGGAAAACTATCTACAAAGTGTGTATATAAAAATAGGATGAACCTTTTTTTATTATTATTATTATCAAATATTCACTTATATCTAAATATCTTTTTATTAATATAATAACTATTCTTATTTATTTATTAAAAATATGTATATATAGTAAGTCTAAAGAAAGTGTATTTTCTCGTGCTTATTTTCATATGAAAACTATTGAAGCCGTTATTTCTTTTCACCAAGGTTTTGATGGTCATATTTTTATGGATAGTAAAGGTAAAAGGAAATGAAAAATAAATAAATAGAAAACCGAATGTTTACAATATGTTGATAGCTTATAAAAAAATAATCATCTTTTATACTTTTATATAAATAGGTAATGAAAGCCGTGCTGTAGTAGAATTTGCTCCCTATCAAAGTATTCCTAAAGAGCATAAAGTAGCCGATGCTCGTCAAGGAACTATTGAGGATGGTAATGTTTTATTTTTTTTAGGAAAGAAAAAAGAATAAAAGAAGTTAGATAAAGGTTATTATATATTTTCAACTTTTTTAATTGGTAAATCCTTTATATATATATATGTATATATATATATATATATAATAGATCCTGATTATCAAAGATTTTTGGATTCACTTAAAGCGGAAGAAAACAAACCAACAAATGAACCTGAAGTAGTAGAAGGTGCTTCACAAATTGAACGTTTAGAAAATAGAATTGCAATGATATCTGGTACGATAAGAGAAATTGGATTTTTAATATATATATATATATATATAAAGTTATTATTTTTCTAATCTTATTCTTTATATACATATAACTAAATAAAATAGCTCAAACACTTGCAACTGAACAAGCTAATAAACCAAAGACAACACCATTATTAGATCATCTTCGTGCTCAAAAAGCAGCTAAAGCAGCCGCAAAAGCTAAAAAGAAACAATCATCATCATCATCAGCTAAGGCTATATTGAAAAAGAGCTCACCATCATCATCACCATCACCATCACCAAAACAAGAAGTTCAAGAAAAGGAAGCAAATGATAAATCTAAAAAACCTTCTCGTCGAAGTAAAAAGAAATTTGATAAAGAAAAGGAAAGAGGAGGAGGAGGAGGAAAAAATGGAGAAAGTAGTAATAAAGAAAACAATAATCCTGATAATAAAAAACATGATGATAAACCATCAAAGAAATTTAACAAATCATCAACATCATCATCTTCACCTGCAAATGGAAACAGTGGTGGTAGAGGATCATCGTCATCGTCATCGAAAAAGGATGGATCCAATTCCAAACCTAAGCGTTCCCGTGATTATAAAGATAAAAAACCAAAAGCTGAAGGTAAAGGTTCTGATAATAATAATAAACCTCCTCCTGTTATCAAGATTTTAGGTCGTCAAGATAATTCAAGTTCAAAAACATCCTGATGGTTATTTTATTTTTATTTTTATCTTTAAAAATAACAATAACATTATGAATGGATGATGAAATTGGAGTACTTAATGATAATAATCATTTGCTTAAGTTCTTCCTCTTTTCACTCTCTACTTCCTTTTTTTTTTTTTGTTTATCGAAAAAAGAAAATGTAATAATCTTGGTTCATTCTGATTCTTACACTCATGTTATATAATCAACTTTCTCTATATCTCCTTACTATTCTCTTTCTTTATATATGTGTATATATTTGTATATATATACATGTATGTATTTATATGTATTCTTCTTCTTTTTTTTTTTAAGAAAAGGTATTAATAAATATATTTTTAGTAAATATAATATAGATATATATAAATATCTTATTAATTTTCATTGTTTATTTTATTTTAAGGTTATCCTTGTAAAATAAAAATAATGCATATTTAATAACAATGAAAATTCATATATTGGCATAAAAAATGAATATGATCATTTTCAGACTCCGCCTATTTTATCTTATATTTTCTCAGCAATAGTTTTAATTTTTTTCGTTTCTTTCTTTTTTTCTCATTTTAATATTATTGCTATTATATATTTATTTATTTATCTTATTGCTATTATTATATTTTTATTTTAAACTAATAATCAAATAAAATATATAAATTATGCCACCAGATCATAAGCGAATATCTAATGACAATTTACCAGATTTAAAAAGATTCGCATATGGAATCAATAATACACCTTCACGATTTTTGAATACTTCATTAAAGTCATTACCTAGTGCCTCTAATAATAATAATAGTAGTAATAATCCTAACCAAGACGGATGTTTTGAATCACTTATACCATCGTTTAGAAAAGTGAATAATTCCTTTAATACTATGAAAGATCAATATAAACAGTTACAGGAAATAGATAAATCTTTATCCAAGTTTAATGATTCTTTTGGTGCTTTTTTATTAGGTATGTCAGTTAATGGTATGGCGGTTGATTGGTTAAAGGTAAATAAAATATTTATAATAATAATAATAATAATAATAATAATAATAATAATATATTAGGAAATAACTAATTCATTATAAATATGTATACTATATATATTAACTAGGCACCAGATAAAGAAATAATAGAAAAATATAAAAAACAGCTAAATAAAGGTATTGATCATGGATATGTTTTTTATCCTACTTTTAAATATAGATGCGTATATGAATGAGTTTTTTTTAATAATCATGCATTTATACATTTTTAGAAGATAATAATAAACCTTCAGTCTCAAAATCGGAGGACACCAATCATAAAAATAAACAAAAATCAACACCTACGAATACAAAAGAATCAAATTCACCTGTTGTAAATAAGAAGAGTAAATTTGCTACAAAGGTATTAATAAATTATAATATGATATGTACATATATAAAAGGATTAGTCATTTTAATTTATTAATTCAATTTATTATATACACATATATATATATGTTTATTAGGTCAATATTCAAAAAATCATCGATCATCTACCATTGAAATATAGAGAACAAACGGTAACTTTTATTATATATATATATATATAATGATTTTATTAATTATACTAACGTACTTATATATATATAGGAGCATATGAAGAATATGCAAATTATTTTGAAAATTTTAAGGTCAAATCCTGATGGAATGTAAGAATTATAATTAATCATCATAACAACATTACATATATTTCTATTTTTCCCTCAAAGTAATGAATTTATTTATCATTTTATCATTTAGGAACATGGCTACCATGGTTAAAATATCTAATTTACCGAAATATCGCGTAACAGATTGTTTAAATGCATTGGTTCATAGTAAACATGTTGTCAAGCATAATCCACAGGTAATTTTTTTTTATATAGAACGAAAAATAACATGAAGGAAAGTAAAAGAGAAAAAGTTTAACTTATATTATCAAATTTAATATTTATATATAGGGACAACTTGCAAACTATAAACTTGATCCTGTGAGGTATCCATCGAGTTAATTAATAAAAATTTAATCATATACATACTTTTTATTTTTTAATTTTTATGTATTATTGATATCATTCATTATTCATTATAATTCATTATTTTTTATTTGTATATATATAAATATATTTAATTTTAACTTTTTAATTTTATTATCATTTCATTCTTTTATTACTTTTTACTATTATTTTTATGAAAATAAATAAATAATTAAACTTAGATAATTAATACAAATACATACATACATATATATATATATATATATATATATATATACGTTTATTCTATTTGCTCTATTATAGTTAAAATATATCGATACTCTGGTATATCGTTTAATTCAGTAGCTGACATTTTACTACCACGATTAATTGCATCTAGAGCTAATTGAGCTGCTTCTTTTTGAGTCTGTACATTTATCCATTTCATATATTCTTCACGAGATAAATCATATACAGTATGTGGAAGAGGAAGTGGATGAGCGGTTGATTGTGATCGAACGATAAGATGATGAATTAATGCTATTGGTGGTAAACCTGCAGAATGGTGTGCTGCCGTTAATTGAGCTGAATCCAAGAACAATAACGGTCTTTTTAAAGCAAAATAAAAAAAAAATATAAAGAAATAGTATATTTTGATTATTATAGCTCTCTTTTTTTTCAATGTATGTTTATATATATATACATAATATTTTATGTAAATTATTACCTGAAAGCACGTAATCCTTTATATTCAATACCAATATCTTCAAGACGACTACCATATTCACTTATAAACTGACTAGTAGTAAATTCAATTTCTGCCATATCACCAGCTAATTTAAGTTTTCCAGCTTCACTTAATGGTCTTACTAAACTTGCTTGAAATACAAATACATTTAAAATATGTTTTGCAATTTGTTTTGACCTAAGATAACAAAAGAAAAAAAAATTAGATAACCTTACATATATTTATATATTACTATTATTCATTTAATTACCAATTTTTTGGTTCAGTGCCACATGATAATCTAGATAAAATTTGGCTATGATAATATCTTATACGTCTGGCAAGTTCTTTGGTATATTGACTTGATGATTCTTCATCATCAGGATCCATACTTCTTCTCAATTGACCAGAAAAATCTTCTTGATGGATTCTTAATAATACTCTGGTGATATCTAATTCAATAGATTCCATTAATTGTTGACCAATTGTTTTCATCAAACGTTTGCAATCCTTATAAAAAAAATTGAAATTAGTATGGTTATTATTATATTTAATAAAGAATATTATATATATATAAATTACCTCTACTCCTTGTTTAATAATATCCACTGTTTTTTCTGGATATTCTTCAAGAATTTTCCAAATGGATTGATACATATAATATAATACATTAGCAAGTTCGATATTCATGTTCAAGTAATTTAATATAGTATTATTTGGTGTTGTTGAGTAAATAGATTGAACACTTGGAACAATCTATAAAATTAAAAAAGAAAAAAATCAATTATGTAAGAATAAGATCTACTTTTTTTAAAAAAAATATACTCTTACCAAAGCTTCGCATTTCACACAAAACATATTCAAGGTCTTGACTGCATTTTTTGCAACAGATTGCAATAAATGAGGTTCAAATACTGCCACTTCTAATTCTCTATATATATAAATCAATTTAGTATATATATATATGTATATATATATATATAATAATCCCTATCCAGCTGTACTATATATTTATGTACTTACTTTTCAATAGTACGTGTAATTGTAAGTACATTTGATTTTCCAGGAGGTGTACGTGCAAGTCCACCATAGGAAGGAAATGTTGCATTAACCGTTTCATGCATTCTTGTTAATGAACGAGCTAAATATCCATTTTCAAATGTACTAAAACTTCTTAGCATAATGATATATTCAGGACTATTTTAAAAATAAATGAATAAATTAAATGAATATGCATATATATATTTGAATTATATTTTTATGATTATTATTATTTTTAATTTTATTTACCTTTGTGAATAATCAGAGATAGATGATCCTTTATGAAGAGCTATTTGAGAAAAAAATCCATGCAATGAACGTAATAATTTAGGATATTCTCCAATAAAAGTGTTTTGAAGAAATGTTGATGCTAATATTTATATATATATATAAGTTATCATTAAAGTTGATCATTTATTATACGTATTTCTTCTTTTTCTTTTTCTCTTTTTAAATAAGGGAAAAAAATTAATCATACTTACATTTTGTCGCATCCTTTAATTCTTTTTCAAAAGTTGCTGATAATATTCTCCAAAAATGATTTACCAAACTTGAAGTATCTAGCGACTAAAAAATAAAATAATTAAAGAGTTAATTAACACTCATCCTTTTCTTCTTCTTTTTTTTATCATTGGTATTTACTTTTTTTTTTTTATTTATTTTACTTACCTTAATAACTTCATCCAAATATGATACATGAGTATATGAATCCTTCTTGAGTTCTAAAACTTTTTCTAAATTATAAATCTATGAAAATAATAATAATAATTGTGAATACACATTTTGATGCACTCATTATATATATAATTTTCCTTTTTTTCTTTTCCATTTTTTTTTGATATATTTATATGATTTTTTTTACATTACTTTTATAAAGCTTTCACTCATAAGTTTCATTAAATCGTCCATCTTTGACCATAAAGCTTTGACCCAAGGACTTTGATTTCCAAAAGTTGGTTCATTATTTACTCTTCTTACAGCAGGTCCAGAAGTATTACCTTTCATTTCCTTTTGTAAAGTTTGCATATCTACTACATATTTAATTTTTTGAGTCACTTCATCTAACATAACATTTGTTATTGATTCAACTGTAGGCACCATCATTTTCATATTATAAAATATTTGTAAACCAGCTGCCATTTTTGCTTGAGATTGTGTATGAATTCCTTGTTGTAATAATTTTTCAGCTTCTAATTCAATATAATCACGGCATTCTTGAATCATTTCCAATTCATTAGTCACTATGTCAATACCATCAAAATCAGATTCATCTATGATCACTCCTAATTCATATACAGTTGCTGCAGCTGCTGAAATATCACGATCTAATGTTGAAGATAATGCTGATAAGGATGATGAAGATGATGATGATGATGTAATTGTTTCATTATTTTTATTATTATTATTATCACGTTGATCTTCATTCTCTTTATCATTATTATTATTATTGTATAACTCTGGTGGAAGTTGAATATTTAATCTTTTAGATAATACTATGAATCTATATAATCTTCGTAATAAATCAGATACTTTTTGTAGATTCCTTAATTGTATTGTATAAGTTTGAAGTTGGTTATAAGGTGTTCTAATTTTTGTCGATAGTCTATATAAAGAACAATTATAAATTATAAAACTAAACTAAACATTTTTTATTTTTATTTTTATTTTGGATCATATATTAATTTATTAATACAAGTACCGTGATATAGAGTCGTTCAATGCTGTGATGTTTTTTTCTACTGTAGAAAGTACTAAATCCAATTCCTTAATACCGTTAACTTGATTTAAAAGAGTTTCATAGTTTGCTGTAACCTACATCAATATTTTTTTTAATATATATATATTTATACACGTTTGTTTATATATTTAAGCTTTCAAAATGTTTTAATACTATGTGCATATGTATTTTATACTGAAAGAAGGCCTTATTATATTTTTACCTGCCCTTGAATTTGCTTATTTAAACTATCTATGCTAAATGATAGTTTTGATAATGCTGTTGCAATTTCTGTCCCATCCCCTGTATCTGATTCATTTATAATATCATAAGCATAATTATTGGAATCAAAATCTTCTGATAAAAAGGTATCATAGTCTATTATTACACGTATTTATACGTAAAGAAGAAAAAAGGATATATAAAAAATAGTATTTGAAAGATGAAAAGAAAAGATGTTAATATATAAATAAGTTGATATTATATATAAAAAAGGATAGTGAATGGAAAAATATTAATAGAAAGACAGCATATATATTTTATTTTTACCAATATATGCATCTGCCTCTTGTAAGGCAAAATGAGTATTTGACATTTAAAAGGATTTATATAAATATAAAAGTAAAATAAAGAACGAAAAGAGGATGTAAAGGAAATTCAATATTTATTGAGCTTGGAAAATTACAAATTAAAACTCCGGCGCATTTTTTTTTAAAGTGGAAGTACAAGTGTACATATAATTATTTTTTTCTCTTTCTTTACTATTCTTTTTTCTTTATTACTCTTTGCTTCTTTTTTTTTTTCTTCTTTCCTTATTCATTTTTACTTCATCTTATTTGTACTAGTATTGTTATTGCTATATAGTCGTAAAAAAAAAAAATAGTATAAAGTTACTTGAATTTATTTTCTTCTTTTAGTAGAATACACTCTGTTTTATTTTTATTCTTAACTTCTTTTTATTGTTATTAAATAATAATACTTCCTTTTGCTTATAATAAAAATAAAAATAAAACAACAACTACAAAAATAAGTAATACTTTTAAGTAGTAGTTCAACTCAAACTAGGCCATATGGTTTTATCACTTCATTGATTAGCACCAATATAAATACCATTCTTTATATCTGTTTTCTACTTTTTTTTAACAACTTTATTAATATTACTAACTTACCCTTAGTAAACTAATATTGATATTATTTTTTTTAGTCGGAAATTAACTTGAAAAATAATGTTGTATACCTGATAACAGTAAAAAAAAATTAACTATCAATAATATTATTTCTTATTTTTTTTGTATATCTTTGCACTCAAAGAGGATCCGATCGGAGTACTAAACCCTTCACACGCTCATTGCATAATAAATCTCATAGTATACTCTGATAAAAATAAGTTTGTTTATAATTGTAACAAAAAAATACTAATTATTTATTTTAGATATTAATAATTCATTATTATAGTTTTGCATGTGAATTTTTTCGTTAGTTCATGGTGAAAGTTTCTCTAATCGGTGCGATATGTACATCATTGGGAAAGTTGATGATAATCCATCAGAAAGGTTTAATAATCTTGCAAGTAGTAATGATATACTTTCACCAGAAAAAGGTGTAAAAAAAAATTTATTTCCGTTTATTTTTCCTTCTTCCTCTTTTTTCCTGTTAGTATCATTTAATTTAATCGTTTGTTGATATCACCAATGCTATATATATATGTATATTTAATATTCTAATTTTATTTATTAATACATTTAACTAAGAATAAATACTGTATTATATATATATATATATATATATATTAAATAATCGAAGATAACTAAATTTTTTAAATTATATTTACAAAAACAAAAACAAAAGGTTGGTATACTATGCTTATTTGGTACCGTTGAAGTCCTTAATTAAATCTTCAATGGCAGACTTGGATCCAAAAATGAGACCAACAACGCCAAGGATGACAATTAGCAAACAAACGATTAATTCATACCAAGGCTTATTTCGAACACCAGTAAGACGAAGGTAAAAAGCGACAGGGAAAATCAAAACCAAAGCACAATTAGAAAAAGCACCTAATAAACTAAGGAAATCACCGAAAAAGGGGACGAAAATAGCAATGACAGCAATAACAACAACCATAATGGCACGAAGAATCACACGTAATGTGAATTCAGTGTATTTTGAATGATGGAAGGATGTAATTCTAAATAATTTTTCTAAATCTAATGATAAGGATGTTAATAAAATGGGTGCAGCGAAAAGAACATGAAGTGTGATGATGACTTGAGCAGCAATCTTGGCAGGTCCATCAGGAATACTGTCATAGGCAGGTGATTTGACATCAATACCATAAATGTAATATCCAGGTACGGCAATTAATAAATACATAACGAAGCAAGTGAAAAGTCCAAAGGACACAACTTTTGGCCATTCTCTTGGATTTTTCATACCAGCTTCAACATGTGCATAAACTGGATTACCACCTATTTTTTTTTTATTATGGAATAAAAAATAACTTAGTCAATGATACTTTTTTTTTCTTTTTTAAAAAAAACCTTAAATAAATTTACCAAATGAGAATACAATAGAACTAAGGGCAATAGGAAATTGATCCCAAATAACAGGGTCATGATGTACATTAGTTTGATTCTTTTCATCTTTAATGGATTCAGCCAATACAATCAAAATAGTAACCACTGTAGATAATGCACCAAAAGCACTCAAAAATCCGACTTCTTTCATTGATCTGAAAAATACAAAAGGAACAGCTACAATAGCACAACAAATAATAGTCCATATAGGTTGAGTCATTTCAGCTTTTGTACCAATACTAATTCCATGTAAATTAGCACCAGCTAACATCATGAAAAGCACAGGTACACCAATTAAAATAATAAAAGTGAAAAAGAAGGAAATCCATCCACCTACACTTCCAAATGCATCATAAGCTATTTCTTGATAGGATGATAATCTAGTTTTTCCATTATGGTAAAGACATCGGATTAAAATAATACCAGTATCTAATATATATATATATATATATATAATTAAAGTTTAATATCAATATATATTTTAAAAAAAATTTTCGTAAAAAAAAGTTTTATATTCTATATATTCTTACATGAGGAAAGCAACCAAGATAATCCAAGAATAAAAAGACCTGAGTTTAAATGAATTGAATTATATAAATATATATTTAATAAAAAAAAAATCACATTAATTTTTTATTATAGTAAATGACTCATCTTCCTAAAAAGAGCTTTTTTCACTACTATTATAATTGGTTATTGTTTTTTTTTTCTTTGTTTTTCTTTTTTGTATTTTATTATTACCAATCCATCCACCTTGACTTAATGCGTATGGAAGTGAAAGAGCACCAGTACCAGCAACTAAACAAGCAATAATAATAAGTAATAGAAATAATATTAGAAATTTCATATTAGAAATTTCATATTAGAAATGCATATTAATATTAAAAATTGATAACAATAAGATAAAAGATAAAAAAAAAAGCAATCATCCTTACCAACACATACTACATTGAAATAAGCTAAAAGACTTGAGCCTTGATTTTCTCTTTCAATACCATGATTAAATTTTACTGATAAATTATCATCTACAACTATATTTAGGAAATAAACAAAAAAGTTTTTTTTTCAGATAAATAAAAACTTAATCTAATAAAAATGATGTGTGGGATCCTAACTTTCTTAAAAAGGAGATTGTGTGTATTTTTATTTTACCATCATCTTCTGTGATATATTCTTTTATGGATGTGACTGTTGGTGTCTTTTTTTCTTTAGAACCAAACATATGCTGATTTTTTTATATTGTTTTCTTATATTCAAGAAAACAAATTGATCTATTATTTAAAAAATATATATAAATATAATTATATATATATATATAAAAGTATGTGTATCTAAATAAGTAAATAAATAAATAAAAAATGAGAGAGAGAGAGAGAAAGAAAGAAGAAATAAAAAAAACGAATTAAAATATGTATATATATATAATATCCCAAAAGAACGTCGGGAATAAAAAAAAAGGTTTTTTTATGGTATCGCTGAGGTTGAAAATAAACTCACTTAAATATACTTCCATTAAAGAAATCCAATCATTTCTATTTTTTAAAACAACAAAAAAAAAAACGATAATAAAATATGATCACCATTTTTTTTTTTTTTTTTTTCATATATAAAAATATTAAGCGAAGAAATATACCTTTCTTTTTTTTCTTTTTTCTTTTCTATGTTTTTTAGTAATTTGCATTTAATAATAGTGATACAATATTATTAAATAGTGTATACTGTATTCAATAGTTATAATATCATATTATATTGATATTTGCATTTATTTTTGTTTTAAGTTAATATCATTATTCAAAATCGTTGATCAATTGATTTTTTCAATGTATAATGATTGTTTTTAATTGATGAAATATGTAAAACTATGTTAATGATACTGTTTAATACTATGTAATATGTCCATTATACTATTATCAATATCATTATTAT
Organism: Cunninghamella bertholletiae; assembly: GCA_037043795.1. NCBI lineage: Eukaryota > Fungi > Mucoromycota > Mucoromycetes > Mucorales > Cunninghamellaceae > Cunninghamella > Cunninghamella bertholletiae. The sequence goes on from JAZGVP010000001.1 coordinate 5,724,719, forward strand.
TATCATTATAATTCAGTTATATACTATCCAACTTAAAGCTACTTTAACAGTAAAAAAGTATAAACTAAACTCTATAATTATTTCTATATAGCATCGTTTATTTATTTATTTATTTTTTTAACTAGGTGAATACTATCTTATTTTTATTTCTAAAATCATCCATTATATTTCTATTTCTATTTTATTAATAATAAAGAAAAAGGAAAAAAAGGAAATGAAAAAATAACGGATTCAGGATTTAAGGAAAAAATTCAATGCCAGATGAATAAAATTAAATCCCCGAATTTGGAAGTTGGATTTTGAGAAAGCCACCTTACCAAAGACCCTGTCACAATTCTCAGCTGTGATTTTTTGAATTATCCTTTTTCTTTCTCTTTTTTTTTTTAGCCCTCTTATATTTTTATTTTCTAAATACTTGATATATATATATAATATGTTACGTTTTACCAGCAAACCATTAACCCGTATGAATGGTAAATATATATTCATATATGCACACGTTTATTTTATTCTATTTTACTTTTAGTTCAAACAAAAGTGTATATATATATAAATAAGATAGACTGACAAAAAAAAACGTTATTATTTTATTTATTGTTATTATAAAGTACGTTTTATGAGTACCTTTAATGCGGAAGCAGCTTCTACAAAGTTACAACTTAAAACACCAGGTATTTTACAACAAGCTTTAACACACCGTTCTTATTTACAAGGTGTAGAACCTACCAATGATCGTTTACAAATATTAGGAGCACAAATATTAAAATTAACAGTAGCTGAATCAGCTGTCAAATCACTAGGCATCAATGCTCATAGAGATGAAGTATCTAACTATATTTCAAAATTTACAAATAGTAATCATTTAGCACAACAATTTGATACTCTTGATTTAGCCAACGGTTTAAGATACACTGCACAAAAGGTACGGAATATATATATATGTATATTACATTTTATATCTTAAAAGAAGAAAGAGAGTAAGAGAAAAAAATAGAAAAAAGTTAAGTTTTATATACTAAATATAATTATATACATAAAATAGAGTTCTGATAGTATACCATTACGTATTAAGGCCAAAGCTTTTGAATCTGTTGTTGGAGCTATTTGTCATGACAAAGTAAAATATAATTACATATATATATATATATATAATGGTTAAATAAAGAAAAGAAGAGAGAGTAAAACTTTTATTTACTTGTTTTTTCTTTTATATAGGGTACTAAGGCTGCACAAGAATTTGTATCTTCTCATTTACTCAAATAGATGTAAATATATATAATGTAAACTTTTTCACTTCAATCTTTTTTCCCTAGTCCTTTATTATTATTATTGTTATATACATGTTCATTAGATCATTCTATTTTTTTTTTTTTTACCATTAATAAATTTATTTATAAACAATATATTCACCTGTTACAGTTATTACAATTTTGATGATTGGTATTATTTTATGATAGATCAATACTAGTTGATCCAAATATATATATATATATATATATATAATCATATTGGATTTATAATAATTTATTACTATTTAATTTAAAAACATCTAAATCATTATTATTATTATCATTGCAATTTATTTTGATTCAAGATGATGCTTTTTTTTTTCTTTTGATACCAAAGTAAAAAGAAAATTATATTTACCAAATTAGGAAAGTTAAACAACGTTTACAGCATGATAATAGGATATTTATTAAAATTATGTGTACATGTATGGATTTTTTTTAATTTTAAAAGATTAATAAATAATTATTAATGATGGTTTTAAATACAAAATGCTGAAAAGTCATGATAAACTTAATTGATTGAAAAAGATCATATAAGAATATAGAGTTTAAACTTGAAAAAAAAAAAGCAATGTAGTAGAACATCATATGATAAAAACTGGTTTGTTATTTATTTCTAAATTTGTATATACTTTGTAAATAATTTCAATTATACATAATATATAAATAAATAAGTAAAACGATACTTTCTTGTAACGATAATACATATATACATATATATATATATATATATATATAATATTAACTAATAAAAGGTATAATATATAATAAACAATCATGAAAAATAATAAAAAAAGGTACCCTTCTATTTTTGGTTTTTTCTAAGGGTCGGAATTTAAATCGAATTCAACCCTCATTAAGGTTTTTATTGTGGAAAAATATTTTTTTCACATTTATTTTTATTCCTTTTTCACTTTTCTTTTTTATTCTCTCATATATATAATTCTCCTGATGCTGATAAACGGCAAAAAAGTAGCTTGTGGTAAATAAATATATTTATATATTTTATTTTTAACATTCTTTTTATATTAATATATTATTTTCTTATTTATTTATTTATTTAATAGCTACTTGTATTAAGGTAAATTATATAATGAAGAAAAAAGAAAATTGAAGCTAAAATAAACTAAATGAAATAATAATATAGGGACATAGAGCAACTCATTGTAATCATAAAGATCGACCTATGGTTGAAATAAAGAAAAAAGGAAGACCATCTACACAGTGTAAACGTTGTCGAGAACTTAGAATTGTAAGACAACTTCATGTTAAATGTAATTGTAATAAAGAAAGGGACTCAAAACGAATAAAATTATCAACAAGTTCAGGTAAAATATATACATACTCATGTGTTAATTTATTTATATACTTACTTAGTTAATCTTTTACATATATATTAAAAATAAATAAATAGATCAAAAATCAATGAAAAATGAACAATTTGATCATATTACAAAAAAATTAAATTTACGTGCCATTGCACCTAAAAACCAAAATATAGCAACAGTATCATCATCATCATCATTTGAAATTTTAACAAATGAAACAAATAATATATTTTCACCTACTTTTCATCATATTCCATCCTCACCGTCATCATCAGTAGCCTCGTCGCCATCAACAACATTAGAAAATAATGATCCATTATCTTCAATATCTACTGCATCAACTACAAAAACATTTTCTCCTATTATAATTCAATCATCTACTTCATCTTCATTACCATTACCATCGTCATTACCATCATCATCATCTTGTTGTACTTCTAATAATACTCCCATTACATCAAAACCTTTATCAACATTAACCACACGTCCTTGTTGTTCGAGTAATAAATGTAAATGCCATCAAAATAATAATAATAATAATAACCCTGGAAAAGGTTGTTGTTCATCAACATCATTTTCATCAATGGTATCTAGTTTAAATCCAGTAAAAAGTTGTTGTAATTCGAATTTTAATTCTAATAATACTAATACTAATACTAATGATAGCATTAATAGCAATAATAATACATCTAGTGAATCTTCATCACTATTATTTTTATCAGATTTAAATCCACCTAAAAGATGCTGTGCTTCAAATAATAATTTAAATAATAATGTTAACAACAATCATAACAATCCACCCAATGATTCCTCATCACTGTTACTTTCACCAGATTCATATCCACCTAAAAGTTGTTGTACTTCAACTAATAATTTAAATAATAATAATAATAATAACAATTTAATAGAATATAATCCTTCTGCATCATCTATATCATCTAATGAATATACAAATAATAATAATAATAATAATAATAATAATAATTTAACTAATAATAATAATAATAATATTACCACTACTCAATCAAATATACCATTAAATAATAATAATAATAATAAGAATATTGCAGTAATGTGTGAAGATGGACTTGGAAAATCATCATGTTGTTCATCCAAACAAAAGAATGCTTTTGGAGAAATCATTCGATTAGTAACATGTAGATGTGGTGATTCATGTGCTTGTATAGGATGTGATGCTCATCCTTCTAGAGTTATGAAATCTAATCAACAAGATCCTTATGCTGGTTACACGGAAATTTCTGATAAAAGAAGATTATCCATATCTGCTATTTGTACTCCTCAACATGTATCTTCATCTACTTCTTCTTCATCATCATCATCATCATCATCAGATTCATCGGCCATTTCTTCACCAGCTAGTGACACTTTTACTTCTATATCATCATCATTACCACTTGATCCATTAAATAATAATGATAATAATACGAACAATGACAACAACAGCAACAATAACAACAGCAATAACAACAGCAATAATAATAGTATATTACCAACTTCTATTTTAACTGAAAATAGTTCTTTAAATTGTGGGTGTGGATGTAATGAGCAATTTCAAGAATTATATAATGGTAAATAATAATGATATATTTATAAAAAATAAATAATTAATACTTTGGGAATTAAACGTATTTATTTTTTATTGTACTTTAGATTATTTTGCTTAGATGGGTTAAAGTATATTTAATATGATTTGTAGTCATATTATTTACTATTTTTATATTGTAATTATAATTTATTATTTAACTATAAATATATATATATAAATAAATAGAAAAGTAAATGATAATAATATTAATAAGATTCTATTCCTTTTAGGTAAATGTATATAAATAAATAAATAATCAATTTTATTTTTCTTTTCTTGATATAGAGTAGATCAGTATATATAAATCAAGGGTGAAAAAAAAAAGTTTAGTAGTACAATTATTAAAAACTTGTTAAAAGTCAATCAAATTCTAGATTTTTAATACATCCTTATTTTATTTTTATTTATTTATTTATTTTGTGATATGAAGAAAAAATGATATATAAATGTAAAAATAGAAAAAAAAAAGGTGATAAAAAATTATTATTAAATTAATAATTAGGAATATAATAAAAAGTATAAAAATGAAAACAGAAAATAGAAAGAAAGTATTAAAAAAAAACACAGAAAAAAAAAAAAAAGAACAAAGAAATTGATGATAATGAATTCAATAATGAAACATTTAAAATTAAAAAGCAATTAACAAATGAAAAAAAAAAAAAAAAAAAGGGGGATGAAAAAAATATAATTTGTGATTTTCGTCATAATCATAACAAAATGAAATATATATATATATATAATGTAAAAATGTGAGTGTTTTTTTTTTTCTCTATAAAAATTAAATTGATTATTGTCTATTCATACTTAAAGAACTAGTAGATCTAGGAATATGTTGAGGTTGTTGATAAAAACCTTGTTGTGGTTGCGGTTGTGGTTGTTGTAAATAAACATTAGGATAAGGTAAACCATACATACTATTAGTATTACTATTATTATTTAATAATTGATTTGAAGTAGAAGGTCTTGGAGTAGGAGAAGGAGATCTTCTTTGATGATGATGATGATGATGACGAGGTTGTTGTAAATGTTGTTGTTGTTGATAAATTTGTTGAAAACTAATATTATGAGCACCAGGTTCAGGTAAATTAGCTAATAAACCTTCAATTCTAACATTAGAAGAATTCATTTTTGGTTTTTGTCTTTTTGCTTCAGCTTTTTCTTTTTCTAATTGAGTCATTAGTTCAATACCAGATAATCCTTGATGTTGATGAAATGTATTTCTTAATTGTGTAGATGATGAATAAGATTTCATTGGATGTGGTGATTGGAATTGTTGAAATTGTTGCATTTGTTGATATTGCATTTGTTGATGTTGTTGTTGTTGTTGTTGTTGTTGTTGTTGTTGAAATTGCATCATTTGTAATTGATGATATTGCTGCATTTGTTGATATTGTTGTAATTGGCTACCATCAGTTAAAAAAACAGAAGATGCAGAATGGTTTTTATTTTTCATCACCATATTATTTTTTTGATCTATTAAAACACAATCATCATCATCATCATCATCGTCATCATAATTATTTAATAATGGTGAATTTATTATAGGTAATTGTTGTTGATGTTGTTGTTGTTGTTGTTGAGACATTAATGTATTTGATGATGATTCACCAGCTGAATGTCTTTGTGATTGAATAAGAGTTGGTTTACTATTATTAGGTGAGGCAGAATAAAAGTTACCTAATTGACTAGTAGATTGAACTCCATTTAATCTATAAATTCCACTTTGTTGTTGTTTATTACTACTAAAAAGACCTTCATCATCTATATATATAGAAAAAGAGATGATTGTTATTTATTTTAATTAATTTATATATATACATATATATATATATATATATTATGTTTTATTACCATCAGAATGATCATCTTCACTTTCTTCGTCTTCTTCTTCATCATCACTTGGTAAAGGTTGAACTTTTTTATTCTTACTTGAAGTAGATAAAGTAGAAGTAGAAGGGTTTAACTTTAAATTAAATAAAGTAGCAGTAGGTTTATTATTATTTTTTATATCTTGTTCTTCATCTTCATCTTCATCTGAAGAAATGTCATTGTCCTCATCGTCATCTTCATCATCACTTGGAATGTATTGACGGTTTCTTGTTTTACGTGAGGTTGGTGGTAATGGTTGTGATACTTCTATATAAAGAAATTTAATATGATTGATTTAGTAAAATAGAATGTTTATTTTTATAATATCCGATAGAAAAATAAAAGAGAAAGAAAAAAAATTGATATATTCTGGGTATTAAAAAAATAACATTTAATCCCCTTTTATGGGAACCCATTTAATCATTTTTTATATACCAATGAAGGACAGATTAAATATATATATTTATATATATATTTATTTTTAAACATTATGATCTTTTATTATTATTTTTTTCATTCTTTTATATATATATATATATATATATATATAAATAAAAAAGAACTTAGAGTTTTTAATTTACCCTTTGTTAAAGTAATAGAAGGTGGAGTATCATGGATTGATAAATTTGATAATGTTAATTGTTCTACGTTTGTCATTATTTTTATACTTCTATTTTATATATAAATAATACAAATTGGTGTAAAAAAATATATATCTATATGACAAAAAAAAAAAAGAAAAATAGAATAGAAAAGGAGAGAATAAGAAGAAAAAAGAAAAAAAAAAAGAAAAGAAGAAAAGAAAGAGAGAAAGAGAAAAAAAGAAATAAAAGCTATTTATTTATTTTAGAAAGAGAGAGAGAGAGAAAAAAATTTGACATTTAACCTACTTAATCAATGGTCGGATAAAGATCCTTTTCCCCTTTTACTATATAAAAAAAAAAGATTTAAAAATAGTAAACTACATATTGATTTAAATAGGAATCTATAGAGTGGCGTATTAAATGGTTATTTTTTATTTTTTATAACTCAGGAGCATATATAATAATAATAATAATAAAATAGTATGAGTCCAGAACTTTATGCACAAATGAATCAATCTTCTTCCCCTCTTATCCTTTTTATGTTGATAATCCTCGTTTTTTTAACCATTTTGATTGTTATTAATAGCTTTTTCTTTCTCTCTCTCTCTCTCTCTCTCTCTCTCTCTTTCTTTCTTTTTATTGCTCTTTGTTTTACTTTCTTTATTTATATTTTAAAAATAATCAAAAATAGATAAATAAAATTTATTTATAATTATTATTTTGATTATATCTATTTTAAATACATTCAACATCCATTATAAAATAAAATATAAAAATCATATACATGTATAAAAAAAAAACTAAAAAGAAAAAATGGAATTTACATTTATTATTTTAGGTGATTTTGATTTTTTTTATAATATATATATAAAAGAGTCTTCTTTATGATATTTTATATTCTTATTATTAATAATAATAATAATTAATTAGTTTCTTTTTTAATTGCAAAGAGCATCACCACCAGAAGCCTTGGTATTCAAAATCAAAGCAACAATAAGACCATAAAGACCCAAAACTTCAGCGAAAATTAAAATTAAAATCTAATATCATGATGAAATAAAAATAAAATAAACTAATTTAGTAAAAAGGTATCATCATCATCTTAAAAATAGGAATTATTTTTATATTTAGAAATAATAGGGAAGTAATAAAAAAAAAAAAAAGCCTTACCATGCCGACAAACATTCTAGGTTGTTGAGCAGTAGCACGTACACCAGCATCACCAGTAATACCAATAGCAATACCAGCAGCCAACTATCATAAAAGAATAATAATTAATTAGTTTTACATATATATTATAGCATATATATATATATATATATATATATATGTATAATACTTACACATGAAAGACCAACACTTAAACCAGCACCAAATTGAATGAAACCACTATACAAAGTTTGCTTAGCAGCCACTAATTATATTAAATAAAAAATAAAAATAAAAAGAATCAGTATAATTAAAATGATCAGGGAATTTTTTTTTCCTTTATAGTTATTTATTTTTTAAAGAGAGAAAAAGAAAAAAAAAATGAATACTTACAACCACTAGATAATAAGACAGATACTACTACACCATAAATACCCAAGATACCAGCCATAACTACGGGAACAATACACTTCAATACAAGATCAGGACGGAGAACACCCATAGCGGAAAGACCTACACCGGATTTAGCAGTACCATAAGCGGCACCAAGACCTATTATTTAAATGATTTAATGGATAAAGTAAAGTAGAATAAATAATAATAATGATAAAATGATAATAGTAATAGAGTGATAATAATAATAATAATAATAAAAGATTAAAAAGTGTATATAAAAAGAAAAGAATAGTAAGATTAAAAAAAAAAGTTTAGTATCAATTCGTACCACCAATGATTTTTCTTTTTTACGCCCTTTTATTATTATTATTTTTTTTTTTTGCCCCTGTGACGTTTCCGCATACACTCGAAACGTAACAAAAAAAATTTAAACACCCAAAAAAAAAATAACAAATATATATGAATATACATTGGTCTTTTTTAATTAGGTTTTCAATTATCAAACATTTTCTTCCCCTTTTTTTCGCGTTATATTACTTCATAAAAGTCCTAGTTTTTCTTTTTCTGTTTTTTTCTTTTTTCCTTTAAGTGTTTTATATATATATACACGCAAGCCCACACACATATATTTAATATTATAAAATGGAGAATAAAAGGTAGAAATGATAGGATAATGATAAAAAAAACGCGTTTCCTTTTTTTTCTTTTAAATAGAGAGAATAAATAAAAAAAAAAAAGTAAAAAAAAAAAACAAAGGATTGTATTTGAAACACTTACAACTGAATACGATGGCAGCAGTGCAACCCATGGAGCCAAAGAAAGGAGCATAAACAGGACTATTTAATATAAGAAAAAGAGAAAGAGAGTATAAATTAATATAATGATAATAAAAGTAAATAGAAAATAGAAAAAAAGAAAAGGAATAAAAAATTTAAAAAGAAAAAAGGAAAACGTAAAGAAAAAAGAACGTTTTTATCTTTTATAAAAACATGATATAAAGACAGTAAAAGAACAAATAATAATAAAGAAATAGTACTTACCAGTAGTCAGCCATTATTAAACTATATTATTATTAAATAATAATAATAATAAAGAAAGAAAAGAATATAGAAAGTTAATGAAACCGTTATTTTATATATATTAAGAATTTATAAATAACGTAATAAAAATGATGAGAATAAACCATTTTTAAAAAAAGCAAAAAGAAATACAATAATAAAGTATAAAGTAACCTTCTTTTACTATATTATTTCATAACAATAATATTATTATTATTTATTCGTTTACTTACATTTATATATGTTTGTAGGATTTATAAAAAAAAGGTAAAAGAAATGTATAGAAGAAAAAAGTAAAAGGTGGAAAAAAAAGAGAGAAGAAAAAAAGGAAAAGAGGAAGAGGAAAAATAAATAAAAAATTAGCGCCAACCTACGAAAGACTGTTCCAAAAACTGGCGGACATTAAAATTATAAGCAAAAGGTTTTTTTTTTCATCTTTTTCTTTAACCAAGTTCAAACAAAAAAGGGTGGAAAACTTTTTTATTGTATCTGTGTAACGAAGAAAAAAAAAAGAAAGAGAGAAGGTAGTAGATATAATACTGTATCTACATTTTTTTAAGATAATGATATAATAAAGAAGAAAAAGAAAACTAATACTACAAATTAATAATTATGAAATAATAATAGAATAAATAAAAATATATAATAGTGATAATAATAATAATAATAATAATGATGGCTGATTGATTGATAATGATAATAGTAATAATAATAATAATAATAATAAATAAAGGAAATTTTGGTGTGTTATTATTATTATTATTATTCATTCAAACACTTGGATTTCAAGCTATCCAAAAAAAGGAAAAGAATTACATATGTTTTTAAGTCTCAGCATTATATAAATAAATGTTATTTTTTACTTTCTTTTTTCGAACTTACAAATAGAAAAGCGGTTTTAACAGGATTGCATATTAATAACTGTTGTTTTTGGTATACTTGTTTATTTTCGTTATCAATAAACTCTAATAACTTGTGAATAGTCTATTTATATTAAAATATAATAGTCATATATAAAAATACAAAATGGAGTTATTTCTTTTTGCTCTATTTTCTAATTCTATTTCCTTTTTTCCCTTTATATATATATATATTTGATAATAATACCTTTTGATAATGAGATGAGAAGAAAATAGGCCATAAATAGATAGTTAATATTTCCATCATATTATAAAAAAAAGCTGACCAAGATAAGCGCTCAGCACTATATAACAATTGATTAATAGTATTTACAGTATGTCGAAATTGTTCCAAGGTAATCTTCCAAAGGAAAAAAAAAATTGATTTAGTACCACTTATCAAACTATCTATCTATATTTATTTACTTATTTTACCTTTCCCTCTAAAGATAATGGATATTCAGTTGAAAATTGAGTAATACCATCACCTTTTGAATAATCACGTTCTATACGAATAGCTTTTAAAGGTACTTGTTGTCGAATATCTATTTTAACATGAGAATTATTAACTATTGCTGAAGACTTTGTTGCCATGGCATACTGATTATTATTTTCACTAGGACAAATTGTCACGTCTACCGTTGAATCTATGTTACTAGATTCTATATAATATAATAATTTTTGTTTAAATATATATATATATATATATATATATATATAATATTTATATATATAGAAGTAAAGAAAAGAAAAGAGGAAGAAAAAAAATTAAAAAAAAAAAAAAAAAAGGAAGAGAGAAAAAAAGAAAGAAGCAAATAAAAATAGAAGGAAATTAAAAATAATTATTAATTCAAAACAGGTAATCAAATGGATGTTATATAAGAAAAAAAAAAATAAGGGGATATATAAAAAAGTCACCACCATAAAAAAAATCCTTTATATTTTATTCTTAATGCTTAACCATTATATATTAAAAAAAAACAATTAAGCATAAAAAATTAAATATACATCGAAATAAAGAACAATGGTAATAATGAAAAAACTTACCATCCTGTAACGATACTTTATCTTCTATCATACTATGACGTTTTTGATCATTTAATTTAAAAGTGGAGGATGATAATTTTGTATCTAATGATAATCGTCTATATTGATGATTTTCTTCTGTTAAAGGTAGTGAACAAGAAAATCGACTCCTTGCTGCTGTAAATAGAGGGGTAGGAGGAGTTATACAAGTATCAGTATATCTTCTTTGATGTGATTTTGCCATATATATAATTTATTTATATATATAATTATTTATATATACTCTATATATATATATCTATATTTTTTATATAAATATATATAGTAGAATATAAATAATATATATATATATATAAATCAAATAATGATTATAAAAAAAAAAAGGAATAAATAAAGAAATAAAAAGTAAGAAAAAAGAAAGAAAGAAAGAAAGAAAAAAAGAAAGAAGAAAAATGAAAAATATAAGATTCCCAAAAAAAAATATTTTCGGATGGGTTGTACGAAGTACATCAATTTGATTTATATTTAAAAGTATATATATAAATCGTTTAAAACTCAACATCTTTAAATACAATAATAATATTTACTTCAATATTATAATATAACATATAAACCAAATTTTATGTAAATCATTCATTTTTAATTTAAAATTCTTAATACAGCAAATATCTAAATTTTAATTGGTCAATGATTTTCCCATCAAGTTTTTTTTTCCTCTCTATAATAGATAATCCGGATTAACGATTTTGAAAAGGTATCATTTCTTTTTTTTTTAATTGTTAAATCTGATCATTTAGCTAAATATTTTAATGTAATTATCAGATATTATACTGAGAACTTAACAATAACAATAGTAGTATATTCTTGATTCAGTCAATGAAAATGAAAAAAAAAAGTATATAATACATATGATGATGATGATGATGAGTGTCATTAATATAAGAATGAAATTGATTTAACAAAATCATCATTATATTATATTTAATATTGTTTTAATATTCAATATATATATATCCCGTAGTTTTATAATAATACTTTTTTATTAGTTAAAAACATATAGAAATAATTTAGTTCATTTTTACGTATTATATTAAAATAATAGCAATAATAAAAAAAATGTCATTATATTGATATATACAAATATATAATATGTAAGAATTATTTACTTTTTGCATATATAATTTTATTAACACACATCACACTCCTCGAAAAAAAAAAAGGAAAATACAAAAAACATTAAATCGGCGATTAAAATATAAAAAAATCGAGGTCTGGCTTTTCTCTTTATATAAAAAAACAAAAATAATAGGTAGTCTATTCCTTCCTCCTTTTTTGTCAAGGTAAGGTAATGCATCCATCCATCAACTTGAACAATATAATAATAATACTTGGATCATCTATTTGGATTGAATCTATTTAATCATAAAACTAATAAAATGGATATGGATTTGGATTTTTAATAATCATATTTTTTTTTTACTATATCTTTTTTATTAAAAAAAATTTATTAGTTTAACGATGCAAATCTTCGTAAAGACCCTCACTGGCAAGACCATCACTCTCGAAGTTGAGAGGTAATATATTTTTTTGAATACAAAATACAAAAAGAATAGAAGACAATAAATAGTTGAAAGAAAGAAACAAAGATATATACATTTATATAAAACAGTATAAATAATATTTTATCAACAGTATATATTTAAATGTTTATGTATGTATCAATTTTTTTTTATTAATATGTAAATTATCATTCTATTTTTTTTCATTAGCTCCGACTCCATTGACAATGTCAAGCAAAAGATTCAAGATAAGGAAGGTATTCCTCCTGATCAACAACGTTTAATTTTTGCTGGTAAGCAATTGGAAGATGGTCGTACTTTGTCTGATTACAACATCCAAAAGGAATCTACTCTCCACTTAGTCTTACGTCTTCGTGGTGGTGTTATTGAACCTTCCTTAAAGGTTTTAGCTTCCAAATACAACTGTGAAAAGATGATCTGTCGTAAGTGTTACGCTCGTCTTCCTCCTCGTGCTACTAACTGCCGTAAGAGAAAGTGTGGTCACTCTAACCAACTCCGTCCTAAGAAGAAGGTAAATATAACTATGATAAATAATGATAATAATAATAATAATATATATATATATATATATGTGCGTGTATAAATGAAAAAAAATAACTAATTCTTTTTTATTTCTATTTTTATTTATAATTATAGCTCAAATAAGCGTTACGTTGTTTTCTACTCTTTTTTATTTCGTTTATATAGTTTATTATGGATGTAATAAAAGAAGTTTTCGTTATCTTTTTTTAAAATGAAAATATATTTTTGTTTAAAACAGAAAAACCATGTATATTCTTTTATTATCTTTATTATTATTATCAGTGTTATTTTTAAAAAAGTGTTTGTAATACAAACAAAAGATTAAGATCATTCTTTACATGTATAAAACCGTTTTTTAAGGATCTTAATGTAATGGATATTTTTTTTCAAAATAAACAAAAGTAAAAAATGGATAGTTTTTTTTTCACTGCAATTTTTATTATTATATAATAAATAACATCGCAAAATTATATATATAGTTATATATTTATGAAGATGACTAGCAGTTACTAATGTGAACTAGAATATAAATAATCAAAGATAATGTTAAAAATAAAAATAAAAATGTAATTATAAATGAGGGATAAAAAATGAATAAATGAATATGATGATGCCTTTTTTTTGTTGATCTTTTTCGTTTTGATCTTTTTTTTTGTTTTTTGTTATGTATGTTTTCTTTTATATTTCTATCTTTTTTTCTTTTTTCTTTTTCTTTTCTTTTTTATAAAATTATTAGTACTATTTATTTACTTTGTATATAAAAAAAAAAGGTGACAGTAAAATATAAAATTGTTGTTGGACAAATGATGTAAAGGGGTTAAGGGGAGTAAAAAAAAATTGGGAAAGGAAAAAAAATAATAATATATATGAGAGAAAAATAATATGTTTACAAATCATCATCTTCTTCAGGAAGAGGTTGAGCAGCAGCTTCAGTGATTTCTTGTTCATATTGTTTGGCTAAGTTTTCATCAACAGTGACTTCAGCAGGAGCTAAAGCAGGAGCAGCGACGAACTCTAAGTTAGCATTACCAACTAATTTACGAGCTAACCACAAGAATGGCTTTTCAAAGTTATAATTGGATTTAGCAGAGATATCATAGTATTGTAAGTTCTTCTTTCTGTGGAAAGTGATGGTCTTGGCCTTGACTTTACGTTCCTATTTTATTTATTTATGAATAATATATTTATAAAGTGTTATTATTTTCATCATTTTAAATATATATATACGTATATATTTTACCTTGATATCAACTTTGTTACCGCAAAGAACAATAGGAATACCTTCACAGACACGAACTAAATCACGATGCCAGTTGGGGACGTTCTTGTAAGTAATTCTAGATGTAACATCAAACATGATAATAGCACATTGACCTTGAATACTATTTTCATTTTAAATAAAAAGAAAAAAAAAGTTAATTAAAATATATAAAATCATTATCTTTATATATATATATATAGAAAAAAAAGAACCACTAAAATGATCTTTATCATAAAAGATATTGACACTTACTAATAACCATCACGAAGACCACCGAATTTTTCTTGACCAGCAGTATCCCAGGTATTGAAACAGATGTTACCGAAGTTAGTATTGAAAGTAAGAGGATGAACTTCAACACCAAGAGTAGCTACACGTGTTTATTTTTAATAAAAATTAGAATATTAAAAAATATGAAATGATTAGAACCATTATCTAAATACAATATTTATTTTAATTTTATTTCTTTCCATACTATTATATACTTACCAATATATTTCTTTTCGAATTCACCAGTCAAGTGACGTTTTACGAAGGTAGTTTTACCTATTATTCCCAAAAAAAGTAAACAAAAAGTATATTTAGATGAAATTTTTTTTTCAGATGAAGAATATTTATTTTTAAATTGGATTATTTACGTACCGGTACCACCATCACCAACTATTATTACGTTTTATAAATAGTGTTTATATAAATATATATAGAAAAATAACAAAAAAAGATTATTAGTTTCTTATTGTTTAAAAGGAAAAAAAGGCTGAAATAATGTAATTTTCAATTGAATAAATAATAGTGACGCGTCATGAATTATTTACCAAGTACTAATTTGAAAGTGGGAACTTCTTGTTGTTGAGCCATTTTCTAATTTAAAAAATAAAATATGATGATTAATTTACTTATTCAATATAATATAAAGAAAAAAAAATAGACAAAAACAGTGAATCCAAAATTCATCCAAAATAAAAAAGATGGCATCCATTTATTTATAATAAAGATGAATTCATTAACGTCATTTATTTGATGGATTTGATTGTTCATACCTAATAGATGGAATAGATGAAATATAATATATCTAAAGAGAAAAAAGAAAATGAAAAAGGACAAAGAGAAAAAAAATAAAACGAGCCTAAAAAAAACCGAATCAGATGTTTCAAACTCCGTTTTCCGCAGGCAGACAGCGGATTTTCGAGTAACACAATAAAACATCTAACCTATTATATATCTTTTCATTGAATGTATTTTTCATTTTATTATCCTTTTTCTTTTTCTATTTCTTTATTAATTTTAAAGGTGTCGTTTTCGCACTTTATCTTTACCTTTTTTTTTTTTTTTTTTTACTATTTCTCTTCTTTCTTTTATTATTATTATTCATTTATTTATTGTTTATTATTTATTATTTTCATTAACTCTTTGTTTTCTATTTTTTTTTCTCCTTAAATACTATCTTGCAATACTAATTAAATAAAATAGTTCATTTTAATATATTAGTATTAAACAAGTATTAGTGTATTGTTTTATGCTATTATAAAAACAAGATAGACATAAATCATTGATTGCATCATTTTATTTGCAAATAAAGAAATTTAACAAAAAGAAACAATAATACCCATGAGTTACATGATAAAAATGCTGCAACATATTAAAACTCAATTTATGTAAGAAAAAAAAATGCGTCAGTTGAACATTTTTTTCTCTCTTCCCCAACTAAAATTAAAACCTTTTCCTTTCTCTCCCTCTCTTTTTTTTCTTTCCTTTCTTTCTCTTTCTATCTTTTTTTTTTAGTTTTGAAATAAAATGGCATTTGCGCAACAACAACGTAGACCGAGATATCATTCACACACTTCATTTTCTTCTACTTCTTCTATTGATGAACCATTCGTAACCGCCACTTCACCAACCATTTCCATTCTATCACCAGGGCCAAGGCATAATAATAATAATAATAATAATAATAATACTTCTATAGGTTTTTCGGATTCAGAAAATGATTGGCATGTTATTAGTTCAACAGCAACAACAAGATCATTATCATCCACAACAACATCTTCAAATACACCTGCTATACCACCAAACATAGAAAGAAGGGATTCTATATCAATAGAACCTTCAGAACCTGAATCCTTTTCTTCTTTTAAATTATCTGATACAGAATCCTTTTCTGATGGTGATTTATTTAATAATAATATTAATAATACATTTGATAATTTACCTTCTCATGATGGTACAGGAGCTTTTAATATACAAGAATTTACTTCAGAAGAAGACGAAGAAGTAGAAGAAGAAGAAGAAGAAAATATAGAACCAGTATCATCTAATTCAAATAACAATAATAAAGTCATATTAAGAAAAAGTAGAAGAGCAAGTTTTAGAGATTTTGAACCTTCATCATCCAGTATGCCAAATATTTTATTACCTTATGGTGGTATTCATTTACCTACATTTGTTAAAAGACAACAACAACAGCAACAACAACAACAACCATTATCATCAGATACCCATTCATCATCCTCATCTAATCATTTAAATCAAACTATTTTAAGTCCTAAATTTCAACCTACTGTCATTCCTCAACAATTAATTTTATCTTCATCAGAAGAAGGAGAAGGAGAAGTGGATCAAGAATTAAATCAATATTATAATGAAAAAGAAAATGATGATTCTAATACTACTTATAATTCATCTGATCAAATTAAATTTACAAGAAGAAGAAGACGAAATTTGGATAGGTAAAAAAAAAATGAATATATATATATATATGTATAATATTATGTATAATAATGAAATTTAATTTTTTTATTTTTAGTATACCAACCCATCACCCATCTATTCCAGGAACAATAACTTCTTTTGCAATCTTATCAGCCATTTGGAATAATTTAAGACGTCTGACAAATCATCTGATAGAAAATGATACCAATACAGCAGATGCTTTTACCTCCTTAGTATCAGAAGGTACCTTGGAAGGTTGTTTACCTTTTGGTTCACATTTACATATGGAATTAGCTGCTGGTTTAAGACCTACTTATACTAATCATCAATGGGAAGCATTACCTGGTTATTTGTGATTATAATTCTTTTCTTATCTTTCTCTCTCTTTTTATCTATTTATCTATCTATAAACATTATTCTCCTACTTACATTATACAATACTTTTTTTGAAAAAAACTTTCATTGTAAATGAGTATATATAATTTTTTTTCATTATTATTTTATATATATATATATATATATTTATTTATTTATTTATTTATCTCTTTTAATATTTTAATAATATATCATGATAATAAAAAAGAAATTATTATTTCTTTTTCGGTAATAATTACATACATTTATGGGAAAAAAAATAGAAAAGATAGGGTGAAGAAATTCTTAACTAAATGTTATCATAGACAATTCCCATGACGATGACAGTTTAACCAATTAAAATAAATGACAATGTTACACAAACACAAATTAATGCTAAAAAAAATTAGAATGATATTGTTATACTATGTATACCATGATTATATATATATATATAAAGTTATATGTTTGTTTATTTATTTTATGAAAATCATTTTTTTTCACTTAAATTAAAAAAAAACAAAAAACAAATAAGCTGGTTGTTGTTTAATAAAAAAAAAGGAGGGATGGGAGGAGAAAGAAAATGAAAGCGGGAAGGGAGAAAGAAAGAATGGGTAAAAAAATGCTTGTGGAAAATTGCATAATTTTTTCCTACTTTTAATATAATTAAACTACCGAAGATTATAAACATTGAGGTGATAATAAAGCAATAATAATCATATCTTTTTTATATATAATAGCTTTGTATTTTCTATCTCGGATTTATTTATTTTCTTATTCTATTTCTATTTATAAATAAATTTATTTGATTTTTTTATAATAAAGGTATGATTTCGATCAAGAAAAAAGAGAAGGAGAGAAAAACAAAATAAGGTGATTAGTTGAAAAATCAATGAACTTCTTTTTTCTTTAGTTTTACATAAAAATGCCAATTAGAATCCCTTTACTACTTCATTATGCATCATGCAATCGATGAAGATAATGACGATGATGATCATTCTTTATATATGTATGTATATCTTAAAACTATATCTGACATCAATATAAAACATAGTAATTGATCTTTTTATAAGATAAAAAAAATTATTATTTACACATATGCCTTTTTTTAAAAAAAAATAAAAAAATAAAAAATAAAAAGACTTATTAATTTTTATTAGCATAATAATAATATCATGTCTGTTTCTTTTTCATTTATTTATTAATTTTTATTTGTGTCAAAGAAGAATTTCCAAATTTGAAAATGGAGTTTTAAAACAGTGGCTTAAGTTTTCATTTTTTTTAAAGCACCTTCATATTTTTTTTTTTTTTACTTCTTTAACTTATTTATATATATATTCATTTATTATGCCTCCTAAAAATAACAATAAGTTTAACAACAATAATAGACAACAACATTCTCAAGATATTCAAGATCCTCGTTTTAAAAGGGTCCATAATGATCCTCGTTTCTTAAGAGCTAAAAAGAAAGATACTAAAGTAGTTATTGATAATCGTTTTAAATCGGTATTAAAATCAAAAGCTTTTGGAAGTGGATCAGGACGTAAGTTTATACATTTATATACTTAATATATATATATATATATGTATCAACTAATATTTCATTTATTTTATTATTTCATTTCATTTCGTAATAATAATAATAAATTATAGCCAAGGTGGATAAATATGGTAGACGAGTTGAAGCTAATAATGCAGAAAAAGAATTAAAACGATTTTATCATATTGAAGATGAGGATGAAGAAGAAGAAGGAAAGGATGATGAAGATGAAGAACAAACTTTATCAGATTTAGAGCGTGAAATCATGGCTGATGAAGGCAATTTACAAGATGAAAGTTCAGAATCAGAAGAATCAGAAGATGATGATCAAAAAATAAAAGAATCAATTAAAAAACCTAAATTAAAATTTGGTCAAAAAGGTTATGATCCTATGAGAGGTAAAGGTGTTATTGATTTATCCTCTGAAGAAGATACCTCTGATGAAGAAAGTGAAGAAGAAGAAGAAGAAGAAACTGAAGAGGAGGTTGAAGTACCTGTAAGTAATATATTGTATATAAATAATTGTTGTATTTTATTTATTTATTGGTTTGTTTGTTAAATGTTTATTTTATATTATTATTATTATTATTAGCGTATTGCAATTGGAGAAGAAACTAGAAGATTAGCTTTAGTAAATATGGATTGGGATAAAATTAAATCAATGGATCTTTTTCAAGTATTAAATGGATTTAAACCAAAAACGGGTGTGATTGAACGTGTATCTATTTATCCTTCTGAATTTGGTAAACAGCGTTTGGAAATTGAAGAACGTGAAGGTCCACCAAAAGATATTTTTAGAACAACTGAAAAAGAAAATAAAAACGAAAAAGAAAGTGATGATGATGATAGTGATGACGATGAAGTCACTGAAAAAACAATTATTAGAGATCAATTAGAAGAAGGTGGTGGTGAAGATTTCGATCAAGATGCTTTAAGAAAATACCAATTAGATCGTTTAAAGTAAGTTAAATAAATATATAATAAAAAAATGAATAGTTAATAATGATATTTATTATTGTTATTATTAATTTAAATCTAGGTATTATTATGCAGTTGTTGAATGTGATTCACCTTTTACAGCAAAGATTATATGTCAATCTTGTGATGGAAATGAATATGAAAGTAGTGCCAATTTCTTTGATATTCGTTATATACCCGATGACATGACCTTTGATGATCCACCTCGTGATACTTGTACTCATGTTCCTGATAATTATAAACCCATTTCTTTTTCAACAGAGGCATTACAACATACAAAAGTAAAATTAACATGGGATCAAGATGAACCTGAAAGATTAGAACTTACTAGACGTAATTTCACTGAAGATGATCTTAAAAATTTAGATTTTGAAGCTTATCTTGCTTCTTCTTCATCTGAAAATGAAGATGATAATGATGATGACGATGATAATATTGAAGCTATTCGTGCAAAATATCGTAAATTATTAGAAGATACAGATGAAAATATTTATGATGATAAGTCAAATGATCTTAATGATGAAGAAGGTGATATGGAAATTACATTTACTCCTGGTCTTAGTGAAATAGCTGCCTCAAAGGGTGATAACGATGATCAAGAAGAAGATGAAGAACCTAAAGAAGAAACAACCATTGAAAAATATATGCGTAAACAAAAAGAAAAACGTTTGGCTAAAAAGGAAAAACGAGAAACTAAATGGAAAGAGGAAAATATTAAATCTGATGGTAAAAAGAATAATGGTGATAATTTGGGTGAATCTGATATGGATGAAGAATTAGAAGATGATGATTACTTTAAAGAAGCTCGTAAAGAAATGGAACAAGAATTTTCTTTAGAAAAGAATGATGATGGTAATAATAATAATAATAATAATAATAATAATAATAATAATAATAATAATAATAATAATAATAATAATAATAAGGAAGAAAAAAAATAAAGAATATATATTAATAACATTATTATTCTCTCATTATATAGATGAAAATACAAAAGCTAATAAGAAAGATAAAAAGAAGAAGAATAAAAAGAAGAAATTAACCAAAGAAGAAAGATTAGAACAAAAACGTCAAAAAGCTGAACTTGAATTATTGATGGATGATAATCAAGGAAAAGGAGATGGTTTTGATATGAAAGAAATTATGAAATTAGAAAAAATAGAAAAGAAGAAAGGAAAGAAGAGTAGAAAAGAAAGAGAATTATTAGAAACTACTACAGATGATTTTGAAATCAATGTTAATGATCCTCGTTTTACTGCTGTTCAAGATTCTCATCATTTTGCTATTGATCCAACCAATCCTCAATTTAAGAAGACTAAGAATATGAAGAAATTATTGGATGCTAGACAATCAAAATTGAAACAAAATACTGACCAAGCTGATGATTGGAAAAAAGAAAATAAAAGTTCAAAGGTAAGAAATAAGAAAAGAAAAGAAAAAAAAGAAAAAAAAAGGAAAAAAAAAGAAAGTATTTATGTGTTTTATTTTATGTATATCTTAGACTGCTAATAATCAAAATGGTGAAAAGAAATCTAAAGATTCATCACTTTCTCAATTGGTTGATTCAGTTAAACGTAAAGGTGCTTTAACTCAACCTAAAATTGGAAAACGTCAAAAGGTTTAAGATAAAAAAAACAAAAACAAAACACAAGAAAAAAAAAATTGCATTTATTCTTCTCATTCTTATTAATTTATAATGTATTCATTCAATTAAAAAGTTAATCATAATTCTTTTTTATTTTATCATTAATATTATATATATTACAACCCATTAATAAATCATCATTATATATTTTCTGTACATCATTATTCATTACTATTATTATTATTATTATATACAAATATTTATCTACACAATTTTTATATATTGATCTTGCATGAAATTCAAAAAATATTCCTTTTTTATTATTATTATTACAAATCATAAAAAATAGAAGTTAAAGAAAAATATCAACTCTTTTTTTTAAATTGAAAAAAAGAATATTGATGAATTTATTTCTTAGCTTCTTGAGCCTTAAGGACACGCTTGACGATCTTTTGTTCTTCAATCAAGAAAGCACGTAAGATACGGTTACGGACACAGTTACCACAACGGGAACCACCATAAGCACGGGCAACGGTCTTTTGGGTCTTGGAGATGTTAGCGAATTCACGAGCACGAAGAGCCTTGAGCTATATAATCATATTAAATAAATAAAGTATCATATTTTAAAAAAATTATCTCTTTTTTTAATTTCTTTTCTCTTTTCTTTCTTTTATATATATATAAACTTACACCAAGTAAAGTGTTACCACAGTCACCGCAACGAGGAGCCTTGACAGGCTTCTTTTGGTATTGGTAGACAAGTTTAGCACCTATTTATTATTCATATATATATTAATATTAAAATTAGTTGTTATGCTTAATACAGTGATAACTTTATTATTATGAATATTATTATTACCAGGAGTCTTGACGATCTTTACTCGGTTGGAACGAGTGTTGTAGGAGAGACGACGTCTGTAGGTGACACGTTGAACCATGCTAATAAATTCTATATTTTTTAAGTAGATTGATTGATTGATTTTTTTAGTATATAATGTTACATGATATAAGCTGATATTTTATACATAATTTATATCCATCCATCCATTCATTAATATTATATATTTTAATTCATCCATTTCAATTATCTTTTATTTTATCCACCCATCCATCTATCCCATTTTTTTTTATCGTAAAAAATCTAAATGATGATGATATATACTTGTATATAATAGATATATTAATATTTTTAAAGCATATACCTACCTTATTTGAGCAAAAAGAAAGGGAAGTATTCATTTTTGGCCGAACCTTACCATCAAAATTTCAAAATTTCATCGGAGATTTAAAATATTACAAAAAAGGAAAGCTTTATTTTTTTTTTTCTCTTTCCTACTTCTGCGTATTATAAAATCATTTATGCCCAATTTTTATTTATTTTACCATGTTTAGAAGGTTGTTATTTCTTATTGTTTTTATTTAATGATTTCCAGAATTCACTTTTTTGGGAACTTTATTTTTTTTTCTTTTTTTCACATCTTAAAAAGTTGATTTTTCATTTGTTTTTGTTTATTTTTCTTTCTTGTTTATATTACCTTTTTTTTTTTTTTTAATAAACTATAAAATAATAAAACAATAAAACAATAAATATGACTCGTGAATATAGCTTTGAAGAACATTTTTGGGTAAAGCTATATAATTAATATATATATAATTTAATTAATCATTCAATTATTCTTTCTTTTACATTTTATTATATTTAAAGGAAAATAATCAAATCAATGGATACGTAGTACTAATGAATCGTATGAAGTATGCAAAACAAACTTGTGAAAAGTTAAAGGCTGTTTACGAATCGAGGTAAAAAAATGTATATATAAATAGGGCTTTTAATTTTTTTTCAAACAAATTAAATCTTCCTTCTTTTCTTATTTTATCCATTCATATTCTTTTATATACTTATTATATATATAGAGTGATACTTGAAGAAAACTACGCCAATCAAATATTATGTATGACTAATATATTACAAAGTTGTAATGAAACTGGCCAATTTGGACATGCTTTAAATATTATGGATACACAATGGGAAAATATGGCTAATACTCATTTACAAATGGCTACTAAATTAAAGCAGCAAATAGTTTTACCTTTAGTGGAACTACTTAATAAACAGAAGCAAATAAGAAAAGAAGTAAAGATATATATATATATATATTATGCAAGTGTCTTTTTTATTTATCTCTTATTATTATTATTGTTAGCTCGAAACTAGTATCAAAAGACTTTATAATAACCGTCAATTACAGGTATATAAAAAATTTATATTATGATTGATTAAGAAATATAAACTTATTTTATTATTTTATTATTTTAAATAGTCTCATTGTGTTTTACGTGTATGTTTATTATATTGATATAAAAACGTTATATATATACTGTGACATGATTATTCATTCATTTTTTTTTAATATGATTATTAGGCTCTTGATCGTTACAACACAGAATGTACAAAAGCAAACGAACTTATGCAACATGGTTCCCGTGATGAAAAACAATTAGCTTATAAGCGATCTAAAACAATCATTAAACAATGTTGTATGTATTAATCTATTTAAAAGAAAAAAAAATAGGGTATATTGATATCATTTTTTATTCTTATTTTCCCTTTTATTTTTTAATTATATTTATCATTTTTAGTCATTGCTTATGAAGATTCTTTAGCTGATCTTGAAAGGGTTGCGGAACAATGGAATGAACAATGGCAACATACTTGTAAGGTTGGTATATATATATATATATATATATATATTAAAAAACAGAATGTTAAATGGTATCATCTAATGCATATATGTAATTATTTATTCATATAGGAATTTGAACTTTTAGAAGTTGAAAGATTAGAGTTTTTAAAAACAAATTTACAAGAATTTAATCAAGTGTTTATTGATACATCAGAATTAACCATTGATGTAAAGTCATAAAAGAAAAAAAATAGTCATTATACATATATTTAATATTTATTTTGTAATGTTACTAAATTTATATTTTATTGGAATAGGCATATAAACCAATTAATGAAGAATTGGAATTAGTTAATGTGGATGAAGATCTTGACTTTTTTGTTAAAGAATTTGGTGGATCTAATGTTATTCCTAATGCTAAAGATTATTTTAAATTATATATGGCACAAGATAAATTCAAGGATAATAATGATGATGAAACCGCTCCTTCTATGTCCAAGAAAGATAAAATAAATGATATTCATTTTGAAAATAAAGATAATGCTCATCATCATCAACTTCAATTAACAGAAAATCGAGAAAAACTAATAATGGAAGAAGATAAAAAAAAAGTAAATGATAATGATAATGACGACGAAGAAGAAATGGAAAGTGAAGACATCAATAGTATTCATGGTGGTAATAGTATAAACAGTGATCAAGAATTAATTAACGATAAAGTGAATGGTTATGAAAATCAATTTATGGTAGGGCGTTTAGAAATTTATAATTCTGATGATGAAAGCAGCGATTTTGATAATAGTGAAGGTGGCTATAGTGATGATTATCAATATGAAAATGAAAATGAATGTGAAAATATCACTGATAATGAAACTGAGAGTATGAATGTAGAAAACAAAGATCATTTAAAGGATAATCAGGATACAGTCAATGGTGGTTCATTCCATAAAGATAGTATGAATAAAGAGGAATTTACTATAGATCATTTAGAAGAAGATAATGATAATGATGATAATGAACAAGGTGACAAAGTGATTAATAATAATACAACTATTGAAAATAATCAACAACAATCAATAAATCATTATAATAAAAGCAATGTAATTAGTTTTGACATGATGGATGAAAATCATACTATACCTAAAGAATTATTAGAAAATAATATGGATCATCATCATTACCATCAACATCAACATGATAATAAAGATAAATTAAAAAATGAGTCTACTGATCAAGAAATCAATAACAGTCAAATATCTAATATAATGAATGATTTAAAAAATGATTTACAACAAAAGGATACAAGTCTAACAAAACGTAGTCCAAAGAAATTACCTGAAATTAAAACTCAAGTTTCTTTAAGATTTAAACCATCTTCATCATCATCTCAACAACAACAAAATTATATTTATAATAATGATATACTATCATCATCATCTCCTCCTCCAGTACCTAAACATCAAACTCAATCATCTACAAATATAACAACAATAACAACAACAACAATCTCATCATCATCTATTGATAGAGAAGAAAATAATAATGAAAACATAATATCGCCTACTTCTTCTTTATCAAGTAGTAGTGTGCATGAAGAATTAGAAGATATGCTTCGTCAATTAGAAAAACAAAATAAAAAAACCACTTATTATAATAAAATGATTAGTTCATCATCAAATAAATTTCGACTTTCTGGTGCAAGACAACAAAGACAACGATATTCAAAAAGATGTTCTGATAAAAAATTATTAGAAGAGTTATCAGAAAAAAATGGACTCGAAAATAAATTAAATAATAATAGCGATACTTTTTCTTCTCGTCATTATTATTCTCATCAAACTAATTCTCGTTTTGATACAATAACAGCATCGCCAATTATTCCTTCTTCTTTAGCAAAAAACTCACTTTCGATTGCAAAACCAATTGATAAATCTAATAAATGGACCTTGGAAGAAGCTACTCAAGCAATGAAACAAGCTTCACACCTAAAAAGTCATCCTTTACCAAAACAACCAACTGATATTCGTATATAATATTTTTCCTTTTTTTATTATCTAAAAAAAATAATGTAGTTGTTAAATTTAGTAAGCTACAATGCATACATATATATTTATTTATTTACTTATTTATATCCTATTTATATTACTATTATTATTGTTATTATTGTTATTATTGTTATTATTATTATTATTAATTTATTTATTTTATCTTTTAATTTAATAAATGTATATTAAAAAAAACTAAAGGATTAATGCAAAAATAATTGTGTTAGACAATTTTTTGCTCCTTTAAAATGAAATTCACTTTTTAGATTTTGTTAAAACAGTTTTAAGTAACGAGCACCACTATTTTACTCTATAAGTATATTTAATTACGCTTATAATCGAAAATTTTTATCCTATTTTTGAATTGGAACTGCTTTTTTTTATCGTTATATTAAAAAAATAAACTAATATTATGATAAAGTAGGTTATCTAGAATAAAGATCCCAGTTTACTTTTTTGTTTTTTTATTTTTATTTTAAAGCTATATCTTATTTTATATATTATTTGAGAATTAATAACTTGTATAAAAATCATATATTTATTTAAAACGATGTCTATTTTTCTTCTATTAATAATGGTACTTTATATTACATTTTTTATAAAAGAATGACTGTGTACCGATCAATAGAAAAAAGAAAAAAGTGATCAAAGAAAAAAAATTAAAGGCGGTGTTTTTATTATAAATGTGATTTTTTTTTCTCTCTTTCTGTTTTATTTATTTTTCCTTTTCCTTTCTTTATTAATATTTTTAGTTATTTATTATATTATAAATAATGTACCATTGTAGACGATCACTAACGTATTTCTCAACAACTTCAAATTATCATCTTCGACAAAACTTGTTTATTAAAAGAAGTTTCTCAAGTACACCTTCTATTTTAACTAAACATGAAAAAATATATGCTTTACCTTTTAAACTAAGTGAAGAACGCGCACCACAAATCATAGAGTTAACTAATTATATTACTGAACATAAGTTTTTAGGTTTTTTTAAACTTTTAAAATCAGTAAGTTGTTTATATATATGTATTTGATCAAATATTAAAAGAAAAAAAATGGTAAATAAAAGTTCAATGTCTATATTTATACTCATATATATATATGGTGTTTTCTTTTTTATTAATAATAACTATATAGATGTTTATGAAAACTTTACCAAATGTATCTGAAACTTCAAATATCCAAATGCGTAAAGCCTATATTCCATTTTGGTACTATGATATGGCCATTAAAGCAACCGTGAAACAAACTAAAAATGGTCAAGAACGTGAATTACTTTGTGTCGGGCTTGATGAATATTGGGTAGGTCATCAATGGTCACCCATGTGTTATCTTAGTTTTGGATTTCCAATTTCTTTTGATGAAAAATCATTAAAACCATTTAATCAAATCTATGAAGAAATAATGGAAAATGATACTAATAATAAAAAAGAAAATAATGATGAAGATGATAATAATAATAGTAGTAAGGATATTGAAATTATTCCATTTACAACAGATCCTATTCAAGATTTAGCACAATATATTCCAACAGCATTAGAAGGATTGATTATTGGTAAAGGAACAAAACATGAAAGTGAATTAACAAATGCAGAGTTAGTGTTTGGAGCAGCTTATCCAATTTATTTCCCAGTTTATATTGCTCAAGTGGATTCAGAAAATAAAAATGGATTACATAATATTCTTGTGATTGGAGGTCATAGTGAAAATCCAACTATTTTTAAATATGATCCTATTGATAATGATGGAAATAAAAAGAAAAATAAAAAAATGACATTATCTGAACAATGGATTAATGGTGGACAATGGATTCGATTAGATGTTACTGATCCTTCATGGCGTGTTGGTATTCCCATGTCACCTATTCAAGAATTATGCAAGCAATTTATGGCTAAAGTGGTAAATAGAACAGAAGAACCTAATATTGCTTCAGCTTCTCGTCAACCCATTTCATGGGATCAAGATCTTCGTATTCAACCTTTCCCTCATCATCAAAAAGAAAATAAAAATTATATTGAACAATTATTTAAGGTATGGGCTCAACAATCCATGTTAACTAGATTAGATACTATGAATCCTGATATGAAAACAATCGGTGTTGGTGAACATGGCCTTGAACTTCAAACAGCTGAAAAATTTAAAGAAAATATTTTAGCTAAAGTGGGTGAAGAGTTACAAAAATTAGAAACTTTAGAACCTCAATGGTTGAAAGATTATAATAATCAATTAATTCAACAAAAACAACAACAAAAGGATAATGAAGAATAATTTTTTATTTGATATTTCATTATTCATTTATTTTTTTCAATAAACACATACACGCACATTCATACACATAAAAGCGCTTTATATATATATACATTTTTTTTAAAATAAAAAATAATAGATATATATATGTATATAGACAACTGACAATTAAACATTCAATAAAATATAACTACAAATTTATTAACTAATAAAAGGTAAAAATTCTCTAATTTAAACACAGATTTGCATGATTTGATTTTTTTAATGAAAAAAAAAAAAAATACATGGTGGTATTTGTATATATATATATATATATATGTGTGTGTGTGTGTGTTTGTAATCATCGATAAATTATACCTCTTAAACAATTTTCAGGATTAATTTTTAGACCTACTTTGTGTAATTGTATTATTATCAGTTGATTCAGTTATTTCCTTAGGATCCATAGCTTTATCATAATTTTCAAGCTGTTCAATTAATTTCATTGTAATTAAATCAGAAAATCCATAAAACTATATATAGAATATGAAATTAATACATTGATAATCATCCTTTTTTTTTTTTTTTTACTATATATATATATATATTTATATATTTATAAATGATATTTACCAGTGGCCCACTAACTCTTGTTCCTTGTGATTTACTTTTTAAACACGCAGTTGTCCATGGTGCTGTTGGTGTTGATCCCTTAAATATAAGATTTGAATTATTTACTTGTACCTATACAGAAAAATCATCATCATTATCAACACATTATTAATATTATTATTACCATCATTATTATTATCATTATTAAAAAAAAATTAATTAAATAGATATATTCTTTATTATCTTACAGAAAAAATGGGACCTTCTCCTTCAGGACCTTCAGAAATAGTCATTGTATAAGAATTACCAAAATGATCTTTAGTTGCACGATAGCCAACTGGATATGGATGTTTATATCGACACTATATTTATATATATATATATATATATATATATATATATATATATATATATATTCAATTGGAATATATTAATTTTTTTATCTTTATTTATTAATCATTATATATATATGTTTATGTATACTTACAGCATGATTACTCCAATATCTCCACCTATCTTTACCTGTATAAATTTTACCCAAATCCCAAATAGTAGTTCCAATAGATAATAATGTTAAAGGTACGCTTATATTATCAGGTATGGATGATTTAGTTTCTTCAAATTCTTTTTGGTGTTCTCTTAATTTTTCAAGTTTACTGCGACCAGTCATTTGTATGATACGATCTCGATGATCTAAAATTTCTTCTAAATCTACCTAATATTAAGAAAAAAAAGATGCTTTAATGAATTTAACGTATAAAAATGTCAGAATATAGAGTGAAATAATGATGATAATACTGACTTACACTTTCTTCTGGTGCTTCACCTCTTAAACGTTTAGATAGTCTATTTGGTTTTTCCATTATTTTAGGTTTATATTTATTGCGTCTTTTAGAAGCATTAGCTGTTGCATCAGGAGATAATTCAGAAAGAACAATATTGGTCTATATATATATATACAATATTTTTTATTAAGTATGAATATATATATACATATATGATTTATTATTTTATATATAAGTACATATATAGATAAAGATCATGTTACCGTGTTTAAACCATCTTCAGACAATAAACCTAATTCTTTTAGTAGGTTTTGATTTTCCAACATTTTTTGTCGTCTTATGTCTTCATAATTTCTAATTGATAAATAAATATATATTAATATACAATTATACATTTTTTGTTATAATTATATATTTATATTCATTACTTTTTATCTTGTTCCTGTACATTATTTTCAACATCCATTTTTAGACAAACAAAATAATAATAACAACGAAAAAATATATGTCAAAATTTTTTCTAATTAAAAAAGACGGAGTTTAAAATGTTTTTTTTTTCTATTGAGCTTTTTTAATTTATTTATCGATACATATATGAGAAACTATAGTAATATAAAATTAATAATATGCAAATTATAAGAAAGTTAAAAAAGAAAACTGAAAAAATAAAAAAGTTATTACTAATAATAATAAAAAGTAAATATATAAATGGAAGGAAAGGGAGGGAAAAGGAGAGGAGAATAAAAGAAATAAAGTAAAAAAATTAAAGTGATATTATATTATATATGAAGGAAAGTATATATAGGATAAATAAAAAAATAATATATATAACTATATTGTTATGTTTTTTTTTTCATTTATTTGTTTATATATTAAGCTACATGTTGTGGATGTTGAGAATTATTATCTTTCATATGATGAAGAGTTTCATTGAAAAAGGATTTAGAAAATCCTTCGTGATCAACAGGAGTTTCAGGAAGAATCATTGAAAAGTTATTATTTTTTTCATTGACTGTTGCTGTATTATAAATATCTTCTTCATGATCAGCAATACTACTTGAGGTATCTTCTCCTTCTTCTCTTCCTACTGTCTTTTCATCATAACCATTGACATCTGCCCATGTTCTAATAGCATCTACCATATCCAATATTTTTTCTTCATTACCACCAAAGACATCTTTAATTGTATAATTACCATTTACCACAACACCGTTTACGCCCATGAATTTAAATGCAGAAACAATATTATCAAGTACTTTCATACTAACAGAACCACCTTTTTGATCAGGATTACGTCTTACTTTTTTACCACTTAAGGTTTCTAATAAAACAATCAAAGTATCACCATTACGGAAAGCACTTGGTAAATCTACCACTTTTTTACCTTCTGGTAAATATTGATTGATCCAATGAATATATTGTGCATTTGTCCATTCTCTTTGTGGTTTATTATTATTATTAATGATTGTATTAGCTGATGCGACAGATGATCTATTATTATTATGATTATTATGATTATGATTGATATGATTATTATTGGTATCTGATGGGATGTTGTTGGTGGTATATTTTTCATGTTTAAAAGGGTCAACATCTTCATCACTATCATCATGTAAATCTCCTCCATTATGATTATTATTATCATTATATTGATAATTTTTATGCATTGAACGTCCTGAAATACCAGATTCATTTTCAATTCTATTTCTTTCATTTATTTCATATTCATCTTCTTCATCTACTTTTTGCATAGTTTCATTTAATTGTTGAGTTTTATTCATAAGAACAGAAGGTGGTCGTGGGCGCATACGTTGAGCTACATCCAATGGAATGGTTGCTACTTGATTAGATGACATCACTGGTGCTACAAATACATATATAAAATAATAAAATTTATAAATGAATTAATAATTAATATATATATATATATATATATATATGATTAATTAAATTTATATTTATCTATTGATTTATTTATATTTATAGAACTTACAAGTAAAATCACGAATGATGGTTGCTTTCATTAAAGCTTGAATCCATAAACGCATAGAATCAGCAGTATCAGTATAAAAGAAGAATGTACGTTCTTGTTCATGCTGTGCTTTAAAACAATATTTATTGCTATGAATGGTTTCATCTACAATGACACGATATCCACGAAGATTAATAATCCCTTTCATACGTACATCCTAAAAATTCATTAGATTTTTAAAAAAAGAAATAAAAGAAGATTAGATCAGATTTTATTTATTTAATTCATTTATTTTAATTACCTTTGGACTTTTAAAGTAAAATAAATTTGTTCCTTTAAGAACAAACCATCTTTTATTCCATGTTTTATATCGATCACTTTGTTTGTGTAACCAACCCTCGTGTTCAGGAGCTTGAAATTCATCAGTGGAAGGTCTTTGTAAAGAGCTATCAATGGATAATATAGATAAGGTTTGATCTGCAGGTTGATTGATTCTAGCAGACATCTAAAATAATAAAACAATAAATAAATAAATAAAAGATAAATTAAAAATATGAATGATATATATAAATATGTATGTATGTATATAAATGGATATATATATATTTGCTTACTTCTTGTTGGAATCTATCATGATGATTCATTGTGGAAGTGATTGTTGGAGTACTCATTGATACTCTAGGATGCGCAGCATCTCTTGGAATATCATGAGAATGTTGTTGTTTTAAAGATGAAAAAGGGCTAGTCTTAGTTTCATTACTTTTAGAAGTTAAAACACTTGACGTTGTATTAAAAGTATTTGATCGACTAATATTATTGTTAGATGATCCAAGACTAGTACTAGACATGGGTCTTAGATTATCTTGAGTAGTAACGGATGAAGCTGATGAGGGAGGTTGAGGTGCTTTACGAGGAAATTGATATAAATTATCTGATTCAATAGGAGATGATAAATTAGACTGATAGTTCATAGAAGATGGTCCTCCAGTGGAGGTTGAAACTGTACTAATCATTGATGGAGTATATTTTGTATCACGTTGTTGACTAGAAGGAGGAATTCGACTCGTTGATGTGGTTACTTTTGGGACCGGCCCTTTTGGAATTGATTGCTACATTTTTTAAAAAAATAAAATAAATAAAAATATTCTATTATTAAAAAAAATGATAGGATTACATTAGATTGTTTCAAAATACTTACTTCATTTTCTACTTCATCTATATCTTCTAAAGTATTATGACTAGTTGATTTTTGTCTGGAAGAATTTAATTTATTAATAGCTGTCATAACTTTATATCTTCTACCATAAGCTGGAATTCCTAATTCCTTTAAAGTATCCATAGTTAATTCCACTAAAACATCTCCAGTAATTTCTTGTTCTAGTAAATTTTTTATTTATACAAAAATAGAAATATATATATACATATATATTAAATAAAATGTATTAGTGCTTTTGATGAGTTATTTAATTTTTTTTTATATTCTTTCTTTTTTTTTTAACCGTTTTTACCAATGAAAATATCAACTACATTTTCTAATCCAACGGATTCTAACCAAACACACACTTGATTTACATCCCAATTTTCAGGATTTGGATCTGATGATGATGATGATGATGATGATTTATTAGAAGCAGCCGTTGTATATTTTGCAGTTGCATCAAAAGAAGATGAAGGAGGTATAGATGTTTCAGGGTGAGTGGTAGGGGTGGTATGTAAGTTATTTAACGCGTCTATTTGTTGTTCTATATTTATTTTACTAACAGTACTGTTGTTGCTTTTATTATTAATAATTTCATTATTATTATTATTATTAATTTCAATATCATTATTTTTTGCATTATTAGGTTTAATATGAGTTGTATAATTCATTGGAAATAAACCCACCTATTTTTAAATATTTATATTAAAATTACTATATATCAGTCTCTCTCTCTTTTTTTTTGCCATTGATTTTATTGTTCTATTTTTATTTATTTTCTTTCTCCATTTTACGGCTATATTATTTTATTTAGTTATATACTTACATTTCCTCTTGGGTCTCTTCCCTAGGAATAGTAATAATAAAATATATTATATGATTAGTAATAAGAATAATATGATTCATACCATTTATTTATATTGTTCTATTTACCTTCCACCAACCGTCAAGGTATTTTTCATCCTTTTCAATAACAGTGATGGGTTCACCAGCTTGAAAAGTTATTTCGTCTTCGTTTTCAGCTTCGAAGTTATGAAGAGCATAAACAATTTCAACTTTTGTTGACATGAGTTTGACTTAGTTTAAAAATGATGATAATATTAAAACAATGTTGAATCAAAATAATAGTTTATTTTAAAAAGGCCAATTCTTTTTTTTTCAATTATTATTTGTTATTTTATATAGATATATGTATATATGTATATATGTATATATATATATATGAGTATATTAATGAAAGGAGTGTAGAATATATATATATATATATATATATATATTATATAAAAGAAAAAGAGAAAAAGAGAAAAATGGAAAAAGGAAGGAATAAACTAGAAAAAGGAAAAAAAGAAAATAAGAACAAGAGTAAATAAAAAATAATAAATACAATAAATTATAAAAGAGATAATAAATAGGAGTTCTAAAAAGTGGTTGTACAGACCTAAATTTGATCAGGAAAGTCTTCATATTTCATTAAAAATTTTTTAAATATTAGAGAAAAGGTAGTCTTTTTTTATAAAAGTGGCAAGTTTTATTATAATTTATATTAATTTGTATAAAATGCTGTATTTAATCTTTTCCTCCTATTTAATAAATATTTTTGCTATTATATGCTTTTATTTCTTTCATTTTTCGTACTCCGAAATCAACTGTAAAAAAAAAATTTTACAGGTACAAGAAACAAGTATCACGTGAGCTCTCTGATTTGCTATTGCTAATAAATCCATTGTATATTTAAATATTAAAATTAATTTAATAAATTGATTAATAGAGTAAAAAAAAAGGAATTTATATATTTATAAAAATATAAAATAGACATAAAAGGATGATCATCCACTAATACAAATTAGTTGATAAAAAAAACACTTGATGCACGGACCATAAATCCGTTTATACTCTTCTTTATTTATATATTTATTTATATTTACTTTTTCGTTGACTATTTGAAAACAAAAAAAACTAGGTTATTCCAGAACATATGATCAACTTTGGATATTTAAACTCCGTGTCTTTTTTATATCCAATTTTTTTTGGGTGTGAATTTTCTCTTTTAACCTTTTTTTCTTCCTTTTTTTTTTTTCTAATATATATATATATATATATATATACTTCTTTTCCTTATATATATATATATATAGTTATTATTTTTATTATTTTTATTATTATTGTATATTATAATTTTTAATTCTTAATTCTTGTATTATATATATATTCATTTATATATATTTGTATTTGTATTTTTAATTATTATCAGTATTATTATTATTATTAGTATATAAAAATACCTTTTTAAATGGATAATAAAATAAAAAAAGTACGATGGTCTCCTGAAAACGAGACAACTTATTCAACTTATACAACAAATGTAAATAATAATAACAATAGTAATAATAATAACAATAATATAAATAATATAACAGCACCACCAACACCACCAGCAACAACACCACCAACTTATAATACCTATGAATATTTACCTTATGATTCCCATTATGTTACAACCTCAGAAACAAATACCTTTAACGATGAAGATGATAGTAGTAGTAATAGTAGTAGTAGTGATAGTGATAATGATAATCCTTATTCCCACCAAAATCAAAATGATGACGATGATGATGATGATGATGATGATAATGATATATTACATGAAGTTTATTATGAAGATCCATCCAATCCTATTCCAATCAATTCATACCATTCATATCGTATATCCCCTGAGGAAGCTCATGAAAGACGTGAATGGCAACAAATGTTACAATCTGTATTAAGAGGAGAAGTTATTAAAAGTGAAAAGAAAAGATTATTAAATAGAGATATCTTTCAACAAAGAAATTCCATTCAAGAAATTTGGTTATCTTTAAGAGCTCTTTTACGTGGACGTACCATTACTGACGAAATCAAATTTTTAGAAGAAAGTAGGCAGTCCATTGATGAAGTAGTAGAAAATATTATGCAATTTCGTGTGGATGATCATTCAGCAGATCCCGCTTTAATTCAAGTGGCAGAAGTGTTAAAATGTGTGGATCGTGTTGAATCATTATATGCTACTCGTGCAGAAATGATTAAAAATCATCCTAATTATAATTCTGTCCCTTTTCAAGTTCGGCTTGATGCTCTAAATGCTTGGTGTACCGTTACTCGAAGTTTACACATGCAATTCAAAATATTGAGGGACTGGACCGGATCAGATGATTTACAGGTGTCACGAACTATGAACACGGGAGAAAATGATATTATTAATAATAACAGTTATAATAATAATATTGAAAATAATAATAACGAAAGCAATAATAGTGAAAATAATAATAATTCTCGTCATAATAATTTTTATTATCATCAAAAAATATCGTTAAGAGAATACCCATATTCAAATACAGATTTATTAGCCACTTTATCATCGACATCATCTTATACAAGTACAAGTACTTCCAATTCACAAAAAAATAATAATAATCATTCCCATTCTCATCAACAACAAAATCAACAACAGCATCAACAAATAAATCATTATCATAAATATAATCAAAAAAATTCATCTTTTGTGGAACGTATACTTCGAGAATCGGCACTTCAAGATACATTTGATAAAAGAACATTATCAGCATTAAATTCATTATTGCTTAAATCTAAACAAACCATGATTGATAATCATCGATTATTTCAAGAAATGAACTTACCGCCATTTTTTGATGAATTAAAAAGATTAGCTCACTTCCCATCAAGATTAGTAGAAGAAGCATTAAAATTAAGGTTGGAATCTAAAGATCGCGTGATAGATCCTCCTAAGCAAATGGTAGATGCAATGTTGGAAGATCTTCATGGGTTACTAGCTTTAGCTTGTCGCGTGAAAAAACAATATCACGAATTAGCCCATCCTGCTCCTGGTTGGGTCATGATTAATGATGATGGTTTAGAAAAAAATTATGAAGATGTTATTAGAGAATCTGTTCAATTTTATTTTAAATTAATTACTTGGAAAGTCGATTTTGAAAAAGAAAATAGTTTAAGAGAATGTGAAGTTTTAGAAAAAGAATGGGAATTCTTATCTTCTACTATTTGTTGTGTGAATGATGATGCTTATTATGATTGTACTGAATTATTTTGGTAAATATATATATATATATATATATATATATATATGACAGAAAAAAAAAAGAATCATTTGACTCATTTATTTTTATTTTTTTTCTATTTTTATACCTTATTGATAGTGAATTAACAAATCGTCAATTACAAGATACAATGAATGATTTAAATAACATTATATCAATGAAAATGAATGACAATGAAGATGCTGATATTGAATCTAAATATTCAAAACTCTTGCATACAACTGGAATGAGAGCTCGTAAGCTTTTACAATTTTCAAAGTATATATATAATATATATAATTTATTATTTTCATAATGATAATTTATTTTATTTACATCTATTTACTATTATCTATTATTTATTAATTATTTTTATAGATCATTTATGGGAAATCTTGAAAATGCATCAGAATATTTATTTGATTCAGAATGTTTAAATAATGTAATTAGATATCTTGAATTAACAGGACATTTTTTAGTACGTACAAATACGTTTGAAGAAGAAAGGATTTATATTATTGCTTCACCATCATTATATAACCGACCAGAAATGATAGCCACCTTAGCACAGAGTGGGTTTAAAGCATTAAAAGAAGATGACATTCCTAGTACGCCTAATCATTTTCAAATGGGACAAGAAAATAGAACACAATATTTCACCAATCCGTATAACCCAGATGATACCAGTTATTATTCCAATGATTACATCTTTTTCATTGCACCATGGCAACATTTTTTTTGGTCAGGTAGTATTTTTGATGTTTCTATTATTCCATTTGTCAACATTAATTTAAAACCACGACGCATGAGATTAGTTACGCATGTACCTAGACATTTGAAAGGAATTAAATCACAATTTTGGGCCAATGTGAAACATTATGGATTAGGGATAGTACGTGAACAACGTTGTCATTCACCGAAAATACATAAAGATATACGATTCATTAAAGCAAGTATTTATAAATTAACAGAAACCATCATTCAAAGTGTATATTCCTTACGTGATTTAACTTTAAATTCAGAAAGTCATCATGAATTAATTGAGGAAGCTTTTGGTTTTGCAAGTGATTTTGGTATGCGTGTATCTAAAGTATTTGATCCAAGACATCGATTACCTTTGGATTTAACTTTAACTCAATTAGCTATTCAATGGATTTGCTTTATTACAGATGAATGTAATCCAACTGATCAAAGAACTTTTAGATGGGCGGTGACTGCTTTAGAATTTGGTCAAATTATGACAAAGGGAAATAATATGTTGGCTTTAGGTGAGGCAGATTTTTCAATGCTTCAAAGTAAAGTGGCACGTTGTATTGCTTTATTAATTTCTCATTTTGATGTATTGGGAACAAGATGGACATTTGAAGTACAACAAAAAGAAGAACAAAGAAAAAGAGGTATTACTGCAAGAAGAAATTCTTATATCACTAGTAATAATAAAAATGGCAATAACAACAATAAAAATAATAATACTAATAGTAATAAAAATGATGATCCAAATAATAATAACAATAATGATAATAGTAATAATAACAATAATAATAATAATCGATCAACTAATAATAAAAATAAAAACATCAAAAACAATACCATCAATCGTCGTAGCAGTATAAATAATAACGGTGGCATTATTGATATAAGAAGAAGTAGTAACAATGTCCATATCAATGGAAAGAAAAATGAACCCAATAATAATAATGATAATAGTAATAATAATAATGGAAATAATAACAATAATGGAAATAATGGTAAAGAAATGGGATCAACAACAGCAACAACAACAACAGATGTAGGCAATGAAGCAGCAGTAGCAGCAGCACACCGATATATAAGAGATGCATGGATGCGTGATATTACACAATTAGAAACAGAAAGAAATAAAATGGAACAAGAAGCCAAAATTGTTGGAAAAGTGTTGGATGATCAAAAACCTGAAGATCAATCACTTGTGTTTTTAGCTCCTTCTTCTTCGAATATTTCATTTCGATGGCAACAAGGTCGTTATATTGGCGCTGGTACATTTGGTCAAGTTTATTTAGCTATTAATTTGGATACATCAAGTATTATGGCTGTTAAAGAAATTCGATTCCCTGATTCAAATACTTTATCTGCTTTACATAAAGCTATTAAAGAAGAAATGAAGGTCATGGAAATGTTACATCATCGAAATATTGTACAATATTATGGCATGGTAAGCAAAATAATAATAATAATAATAATAATAATAATAATAATAATAATTCATTCATTCATCCATCCGTATATATATATATAATCATTAAAAAAAATTATTATTAATTTAATAGGAGGTTCATCGTGAAAAAGTAAATATTTTTATGGAATATTGTGAAAATGGTAGTCTTGGTTCTTTATTAGAAGCTGGTGGTCGAATTGAAGCCGAATATTATATTGTTGATTATGCTTATCAAATTCTTTGTGGTTTAGCATATCTTCATGATAATAATATTGTTCATCGTGATATTAAACCTGATAGTAAGTTTTTTTTAAAAGAAAGAAAAAAAAGATTAATAAATAAGCATATATATCATCTTTCTTATACCTTTTTTTTTTCTTGATCTTTTATTATTAAATAAAATTAGATATATTAATTGATCATCAAGGACAATTAAAATTATCTGATTTTGGTGCATCTAAAATTATTGCTCATGGTCATAAAACTCTTGGAAAATCAACAATCAATGTAGCTAATAGTTTAACTGGTACTCCCATGTATATGGTAATAATAACTATAAATATCATAATAAGATGATCATGCATTTGAAGTTAAATCTTGATTATTATTTTTTTTAATCGTAAAATAATAATAATACTAACAAGATTTATTTTATTTTATTTTATTAGGCACCTGAAGTGATTACTGGAGGTGATACAGGTAGAAAAGGATCTATGGATATTTGGTCCTTAGGATGTTGTATTGTTCAAATGGCAACAGGTAGAAGACCATGGAGTACACTTGATAATGAATGGTCTGTAATGTTTCATGTGGTTACAGGGCATCCACCTTTACCAGATCCATCTCAAATGTCAAGTTCAGGAATTGCCTTTCTTAAAAAATGTTTTATAAGAAATCCTAAAGAAAGACCTACAGCACATGAATTATTAGAAGATCCTTGGATTCGAAATTATTTAGATCATGGTATCATTGAAAATGATGAAACAGCACTAATTGAAAATAATAATAATAGTGCTATTCCATCTTCACCTCCACCTTCACCATATCATGAAAATATTAATGATCCAGCATCCTCATCATCACAATCGTCATCACCATCACAATCACAATCATCATCGTCTAAACATAATAGTATTATTCTACAACAAGGTAATTTACCATCTTTACCAACCCCTTCTACATCCGCTTCTCAGTTAATGCCTCTTTCACCTCCATCTCATCCTACTAATAATAATCCTTCACTATCAATGATTGACCCAAAACAATAACAACAATTACAATCATTGTAACAATAATAATATTAGCTGTGATGCTTTACATAATTATTTTCAAGAGTTATTAGAACATGATCATACTTCTATTTCAAAATCTCGATAACAAAAAAAAAGTCATTTACATATTTATACATTATATTTTAAAAAAAATGGTTCATTATTTTTATTTTACATCTTTATTTCATTTTGCTTTTTTTCTTTTTTTCTTTTTTTGTTACACTAGTCATTATTTTGATATGAATTATTTATTGATTTTTCTAATATTATTATTTTAAATTATTTATCATTAAATAAAAGACCTTTTTTTTTATTGATCTATAAAATGTTTTGATTTTTTTATAAGATGGCTAAAAAAGAAAAAAAAAGAGGAAAAAAAAATTATAAAAAGGGGGTTAGGTATGTTTCTTTAAGGAAAGATCTGTAAAAAAGATCCTCTCTCTCTCTATTTTAATAAATATTAAATTTTATTATTTTAAGGGGATTTTTGGGATAAATAGATATTCCAAAACTCCAAAAGAATATCTTTCTTTTTCAACTATTATATGGCAAAAAAAAAAAAAAAAAAAAAAAAAAAAAAATGGGGGGATGAGGAGGAAAAAATAGAGGAGAAGGAAAAGAAAAATAATACAGAGTTAGAACTAAGATAAAATATATAAAATAAAAAGAGAGAGAGTCAAGGAAAAACTATCTGAAATAGAAAAAAAAAAAAGGCGTAAAATAGGGGAAATCGAAAAAAAATATATTTATAAATTTATATTATATATTATGTACTCATATACTTGTAACAGAACACACAAAAAGAATCCATTCATATTCATATGTATAAAAAAGAAAAGAGAGATAAGCTACTTTATTAAGTGCATGTTGTTTATGTACTGAGCTGAAATTAACCTTCCATTGACACAGATTTCCTTAAAAGAGAACATCATGCATGTTATGAAAATCATCCAAAATATAAATAAATAAATAAAAACCTGGTATATTCTTTATTTTCTATAAAAAAAAAAAGATCTAATAATAATCACTTTTTATCGTTAAAATAGTTATTTCTCTGTTTATAATTTTAATTATAATTCTTTTAGTTGATATTTAATATTACTTTTTTATTTATTTATTGTTGACGTGTATACATACATTACATACATCATGTATAATAATCAATGTTTATATATGTATAAATAAATTGGTTTATTTTTTTTATTTTGATTATTAATTTTTATTTTTATATTAATAAATAGTAGTAGTAGTAATAAGTAGTAAATAATGGTATATAATATATTATTAATATAATATATAAATTTATGTTATACGATAAACAAACGATAAAAAAGATAAAAAAAAAAAAATAAAAAAAATAGATTATAGATTAGTATTTACAAAAAAGGAAAACATGAGAAAGAATAAATAAATAATAATAATAATAAAGAGAAATGATTATATGCTTTGTATATATATAATTAAAATTAAAATAATAATATATAAAAAAAAAAAATTCATAAGTATATATATAATAATAATAAAAATAAAAATAAAAATGAAAGAGCATAAAATAAATAATTAAATAATAATGTAAATAATTTTAAGCATGACCAACTGCAGCAGTTAAAGAAACAGCATGATGATGGTTAGCAGCTGAAGCAGGGGAATAAACAATGGAAGAGTTGGAATAAGTATCATTATTATTATTAGCATCATCAGAAATAGCATATAAAAAGGCATCTAATTGAGAATTAGCATGATGAATAGAAAGATGAGAAGATGCATATCTTTGATGAGAATGAACTCGGCTAGGTAAAATGGATGGATATCTTTCCAAGATTTGATGATCTCTATCTAAAGCAAGATACATGGTAGATCCCAATCCTTCAGCTGATACAATGTCTAAATTGCCTCCAAAATGACAAGCCATGGTTTTTGCCATACGCCATCCTGACCACATGGACCATTCATTTTGTTCATTATTATTATCTTGATTTAATAATAGTGATTTTTGTTGTTGATGATGATATTGGCGTTGTTGTTGACCATTAGATAATTGATGTTGTTGATGAATAGATTGTCTTAAAATAGAAGCACAAGTAGGCATACCCATAGCATCTCTTGGAATATCATGTTGCAAATCATGAGGAGTTAAAGCTTCAGAATTAGTTAATCGATAACCTACACTGGTAGGGCCACCAAAGACATCTAAATGAATGAATGGTTTTTGGGAATCATTTTTTAATATTTTATTTTTAAATGATTTAAACCAATTCTTTCCATCGGGATTATTATCCATTATGGATTGATGATTATTATAATGAGATCTTAAACTAATTAAAGTGGCTTCATATAAGATACGATGTAATACACTTGGAACTTGGGTTAATTCTAATTTATGATTTGATTTATTCT
This sequence comes from Cunninghamella bertholletiae, assembly GCA_037043795.1. Classification (NCBI taxonomy): domain Eukaryota; kingdom Fungi; phylum Mucoromycota; class Mucoromycetes; order Mucorales; family Cunninghamellaceae; genus Cunninghamella; species Cunninghamella bertholletiae. Next base: position 5,767,924 of record JAZGVP010000001.1, read on the forward strand.
TCTTAATATGAATGGTAGGTAAATCGATAGCATCACCAAAAGTATCTAAACATGTTTGTTTAGCATCTTCTACTGCTTGATGAGCTATTTCTACAGGACAAATCACTTGAGCATGGTTACCAGTTTGTTGATGCCAGGATAAATGTTGATCTAATTAAAGAGAAAAAGGAAAAATGTATATGTTATTACCAATCAATGTCGGAAATAAAAAATAAAATAAAAATAAAATAAAAATAAAATAGAAATATGTATATACCTAATAAATAATGAATTCCAAGACCGATTGCATTAATATGATCCATTAACATGACAGATTGATTTGTAGCTGTAGAAGAAGTTAAAGCATATCTTAATTTAATTAAACTAGAAGCTTGACGTTGACGTAATTTATGAATGGTATGACTGAAAGCTTTAGGAGATGTTTCTTTTAATGAAGGATGAAGAATAGTACATATGTCATGTAAATAACGATGTGCAACATCTTTAATTAATGGTGATTGTAATTGATCTGTGTTTAAAGATGATAATAATCGTAAAATATGTGTGTATCGTACAGGTAATTCATTACATAAAAAGGATGATGTAGTTGCTAATGGTATTTTTTTTTGTTTAGATGGTGTTGCTAAATGTGATAACTAAATAAAATAAATAAATAAATAAATAAATAAAATATATATATAGAAAGAGATTATTAATAAATGATTTTTTTTAATTAAAAAAACGGATGATGATCATCATTATTGTTATTATTTATTTACAGATATTCTCGTTTCTTGACTAGCCCAAAAATTAGCTATAAGTCTTTTAGGTAATACATTCATTATATGTGTTTGATGCATTTTATATTTATATATGTAATTAAAAAGAACAAAAAGAAATATGTATATATATATATAAAAGTGATCAAAAAGTAATAATAATAATAATAATAATAATAATAATAATAAAACTGAATAAAAAGAGAAAGAAAAAGAAGATAAACGAAAAAAAAAAAAAACAAATGGAAAATTTTCTTATATATTTAAAAAATAGTTGGGGGAGATCGTTAAATCAATGAAAGAAAGAAAACTAAGGCTGAAAAACTACTCTTTTCCATTGCTTCCAAAAAGAAACTTTTACAAAAAAGTATTTGTTAAAAAAACTCTCCTCTTTTTTATTATTATTATTATTATTATTATTATTATATATAAATAAGACCCATTCTCCCCTCCCCCAAAAAAAATAAATCATCATTTTCTTTTTTTTTCCCCTTACATATTAAAAAGATTAAAAAAGTACATCCAGTTCAATATAGTCTTTTTTTTGATAAGTGGTTTTTTATTTTGTAAATAACATAATCTAATGTACGTTATTTTTATATATCAGTTGTTTTTGCCTAATCTGTGTAGCCAACGGAGTTGTTTTCAATATATATATATATCTATTTAGCACCATTAATAAATAACAACAACAACAAAAAAAAAAAAGAAAGATGAAAGAAATAAAAAATAAAGTATTTCTTTTTTGTCTAATAATTTTATTTCCATATTTGAATCATTTTTTAGATCCACTTTTTTTTTCTTTTCTTTTTCTCCCCCGAGAAAAAAAACACATCCCTTTTTTTTGTTGATGGTTATTATTATTATTATTATGAAAAAGGGACCTTTTGTTTATAATAATTGTAATAATAATAAAAAATTTCTATTAGGAGAACATTAAAAAATCTCTTGGCATATGATTTACAACAATCATTCAAAAAAAAAAAAGAAAAATGAAAATGCTTATTTTATTTATTTGTTTGATTACATAGTTGACTATGTTTACATTAATTGACCAACTTTATATGCTGGGGGTGACATGTTGGATTCCCAAAAAGTATGGACGTTTCTCACCTTCTTTTTTTTCTTTTTTTTTAATAGAGAAAAAAAAATGCCGATTTGTTTTTATGCAATATCCTATTATAGTTCTTTTACTTTTATTTTTTAAAATAATAATAATAATAATAATAATAATAATAATAATAATAATAAAGCTAATGATAATAGTTTATTAAAAAGATGACTAATTATCATTTTATACTAATGCCTTTTTTTATTATCTTTTTTTATTGTTATTGTTACTAATATTATTATAATGATAAAACTGACATATATATATATATATATAATATATATAATATAAACTATACATTGTACAAAAGTTAAAAAAAAAAAAGGAACCAAGTAAAAGAATAATTATATAAAATAGAAATAAACATTTTTAACACTTATTTACTGAGGAAGTTAAAAAAAAAAAGTGGCAAAAAAGGGATATGCAAAATAAAAATAAAAAAGCTATATATATATATATATATATATATATATATTTATATTTTTATATTTATGTTTATATGTATAATATATATATATATATTGTTATTATTATTTCTTTTTTTTTTTTTTAGAATTGCATGACGCCTGATGAAGGTGGGGCAGTGACTTGCTGTTGTGGAACCATTACCATATTAAGAGTATTGGATGAAGCGGAACTGGATGATACTCTTCCATGATGATGATTACCAGCTGCTGCAGTAGTAGGATATGTTTGTGATGTATATAAAGGTGCCATTGAAACAGGTGCTGCTGATGCTGTAGATAGTTGTTGTGTTGGTGGAGGGGGTAATATATGAGGATTGTTATTAGTAGTATTATTAGTATTAGATGGATGAGTATTATTAGTTGTATTGACACCTGTTGTTGGTCCTGTTGCTGTTGTTGCTGAGGATGTAAGATTTAAATTGGGAAATCCGTTTGCTTGCGATATTGGACAATCTTTATGAGCAAGTAATAACGTTTTTAAATTCATGATTTCTTCTCTTAGAGCATTTGTTTGCATCTGTAATTGTTCATTATCATTCGTTAAAAATTCTACTTTTGCTTGCAAATTATTTAGCCATTGTTTTTTACGTTGTCGACATTTTAATGCAGCTAATTTTTTTTTAAAAAATAATAATAATAATATAACTAAAATTAGTAAATATTTTTTTTTATATTACACTTTATTTCTTTCTCTATTTCTCTTCCTCTTCCTCTCTCTTTCTTTTTATTTATTTATTTTAAAAACTCTTAAAATTATATATGTACCTAATCGATTTCTTTCTAAAAAGTTCCTTCGTTTTTCATCTTCTTCTTCTGTTCGACGTTTTTTATTATTTGGTTTTTCTTTATCATCATCATCATCTTTTTTATCATCCTTTTGTGATTTTCTTCGTTGGGTATTAGTGCTATTATTATTAGTAGTATTGTTATTGTTAGTTGTAGTAGTATTATTAGCATTGTTGGTGTTGTTATTATTGTTATGATTATTACTATGATTGTTATTATGACTAGTGGTACTTGTAGTTGAGGTAGTTGATGATACAGATGTCCTTGATTTATTATTACTATTTTTTTGTGTTACTGAATTTGTATTATGAGGCGATGATTTGCTGGTTGGTTGTTTTTCTTGATATTTCGTATTTAATGGAGATGTTGTTCTTCCTGTTGAAAAATAAGGCTCGCTTTTAACTATTAAATATAAATATAAATAAATGGATATTATTAAAATTAGATATATAATTAATCTTTTTTCCCCTTATTTTATTTGTGATGTTTACCTTGGTATGTATTATTTGGTGCAATATCTAAAATAATAATGAGAATAAGAATAAAAAAAAAAATAATGAGTGAAACTTTAAATTTTTTTTTTCTTATATCCTGTTATTTATTTATTTGTATATAAAACATTTAGGTATTTAAGTTTTAGATTATTTATTTTTTTTCCTTTAAAAAGAATTACTGTTATTTATTCACTCTTTTTATATATAAATGTTATATATATACGCTTACCTGTATAAGATAATATTGAAGAAGTAGGATTAATACTTGAATAAACAAAATCATCGGGATTGGCGGGTCTTTGCAACATAGATGGAGATAATGGACCAGCCCTAAGAGAATCCCAAGTATATTGATTAGCAATATCCTTTGGAACACTACTCATTACAGCTGGTGCAGATGGACTGGTCATGGCTGCTACAGGTGGTAATTTTAATGTATCGGATCCATTATGATTATTGGTATTATTATTGTTATTGTTATTGTTAGCATTGATTATAGGTTTGACTTTATCAGTGATAGAAGAAGGATGAGGTGGTGTCGTTTTAGATACATTTGAAAAACTTTTTTCAAAAGGATTAGGTTCTTGATCAAGTTTTGCACTAGGATTTAATGGTAATACTGCCATTGGCGGACTATTAGATACTCCATGATTATATACTTCTGAAGGTGCTGATGGTTGTGTAGTGGCAGTAGTAGTAGCATTAGTAGTAGTAGATGTTCCTATTATTTATTATCATTTATAATTACATATATATTAATAAAAATGTGATTATTATTATTTTTTCAATATCTTTTATATATATATATATATATATATATTAAATATTATTATTATTATTATTATTATTATTATTAATAATAATAACAATAACAATATTACTATTATTATTACTATTATTGCTTTCTGTAAAAGAAAAGAAAAAAGGAAAACATGTTTATTTCTGTTTTATTATTATTATTACCATTGATAGAGCTGGCTGAATTTTCAACTAATACTGATTTCGGATCAATAGCTGTAATTCCAATATTATTACTGCTGTTTCCTACTTGGTCGTTCACCATGGTAAAATGAAATTAACTAACTACTTTTGATATTATTACACAAAAAAAAAAAAAAAACGAATATAAATAAAGTTAATGATATTTAGATTCACTTCTTTTACTATTATTATTATTATTATCATTATTATCTTTGTTCTATTTTATTCCTATATAAAATATATACAATGTCTCTTCCTTTTTTTTCTTCTTTCACTCTTTTTTGCTCTTTTTTTTTTTACTTTCTTTTATATTATTCTATTTAAAAGTTGAATATTATTATCATATAGTTCTTTTTTTTTTTTTTTGTTACATATATACTTTTTATCTTTTCAATTTCTTAACATCAAGTATATATATTTCTTTATTTATTATGATACCTACACTATGATTTAAATAGAATAAAATATATAGTTTTTAATACTCTTCAAAAAAATGGGGGATGTATTATAGAAATAAATGAATATAAGGAGACTACGAGATTTTGATTATGAAAATAAAAAAAAAATAGAGAGAGAAAAAAAGAATAATAGGTAAAATAAGAAGAAAAAAAAAGCGAAGTGGGTGAAAAAAAAAAAAAAATGAACACCTGAGTTTAAAATAATCAACAACTATGCGATTTGATTGGCTAAACAAATAAAAATGACGTAATTATTCTTTCTTTTCTTGAATGAAAATTTAACCTTGTTCAACTTTCTCCGCTTAATAATAAATCATCCACTTAATTTTCTCTTTTAGTGTTTTAAACATTATTGTTATACATTTCTTATAAAAACAATTATTTACCATTGTTTTACATATATATATATATATACCTTTAATATTATATGATTATAATAATTATTCTTTTATTGGCTTGTTTAATATAGTTTTAATCTATTTATTTATTAATATATTAATACTTACATAATTATTAAAATAAAGTAAAATAGAATTAAAAAAAAGTATCATCCTTCACATCATCCCTTTCCTTTTTTTTTTAAAAAAAAAAAAGAAAAGTAGATATAAGCCTATTTATTAGTAATGAATGATCTACATACATTATATATAATATTGTTTATTTATTTGTATTACTATTAAAAACCAATTGTTCCTGAAGGTCGGTTGTTAAAAAAATAGGATTATTTTATGCTATCCATTAGTCTTTACTTTTTAAAGTATATAAAATTTTATTTTGATTTTAGTGTGATCATTATAATGATGTATATTAAATAAATCTCGATAGAATGGGATATAATAGAGAGAGAGAGTTCAATAATAAATAATTCTCGTGACTTTAATTACTTTTTTAGTGTTTATCATCATTATGCATATATTTTAAAAAATGAAACTAAAATTGAGTTGAAATGAGGTGTTTTTTATTTGTAGATTTATTCCCTCATTTTTCACTATTATACAATTAATTTATGAAATCATAGATTATGTTTATATATATATAAATAAAAGAAAAGAATTGTACATTTTATTAAAAAAACGAATTATAAATATAGTATTTATGTTTAAATATTTTTAATACCTTTATAGTTTCAAAGCATTTTTATAGAGAAAGGAAAGATTTAATATTAATTGTTTCGAATCATCAAAAATGGAATTTTGAAAGTGAGTAGAAAAATTAAAACTCAGATTAAGGTTTTGTATGTATTTCTTTTTTTGTAAATGAAATTATAAAATGACTTTTTTCTCTTTCTTTTTTTTTCTTTCTTTTTTTCTTTCTTGCTTTCTTTCTTTACTTTTTTATTTTTTCTTCTTCTTTTATATATACCATTATTTATTTATCTACTTTATTATATTTATATATATGAAAAGAACTTTTTCTTTACCTCAACAAAGAGTACCTACAAATACCCATCCTAATTATAATTATGGGACAATTCATGGTGGTGTACGACCTAATTTAATGGAAGATCATGAAGAAGACAATGATGGTTTAGACATTCCTTATTATCGTCAACAATATGACGATTATAATAATTCTTTAAATAATAATAATTCTTTTCGTACTTTTGTTAATTCTTACTCTCGTACTTCAGCTTTATATATGGCGGATAATTTATTATCAAGACCTTCTACATTAGATTATGCAGAAATAGATGATGAAGAAGCTAGACATGACGATGGAAAAATAAAGTAATAATATTAATAAATATATAGATGGATGACTATTTATTTGTCAAAAGAATAAAAAAAAAATAGTTTTATTTATCCCTTTTATTTAAAAAAAACACGCTAATAACTAATAACAATTATTTTATAATAATAATAATAATAATTAGATTGGATACAGATAGTTTATTTTCTGCTCATACAGGTTCTGCCAATATATCAATATTTCCTACATTATCAAGATATAGTACTGTTGGAACAATTATTCTTAGAGATGAATATCACGAAGAATCAAATCAAATAACACATCATATTCCTCAATCTAATTTTATACAATCTGTATTTAATTCTGTCAATGTAAATATATACATATACATATATGATTTTTTTCTCTGAATAATAACAATTATTCTTATTTACTAATTTATATAATAAACAGGTCCTTGTTGGGATTTGTATTTTATCTTTACCGCTTGGTATGAAACTTGCAGGATGGGTATGGGGAAGTATCATCTTTTTCTTTTGTACAATTTCAACCAATTATTCTGCTAAAATTCTAGCAAGATGTTTAGATGCTGCTCCCATTGCTTCAATGACATATGGTGATATGGGTGCAGCTGCTTTTGGTGAACGTGGTCGTAGTTTTATCAGCACTATTTTTATTTTGGAACTTTTTACTTTGGGGTAAAAATCAGTGATATAACAAGTTTGACAATTAGATTTAAGTTTAAATTTGTTTTATTTGTTTATTTATTTATTTATTTATAGAGTTGCAATGGCGATTTTATTTGGTGATGGACTTGAAACTTTATTTGGACTCGATAAAAATACTACAAGTTTAATATCATTTGGTGTTTTAACACCAATGTTATTTTTACCTATTAGTAAATTGGCTTATACAAGTATTATTGGTGTTATTAGTAGTGTTTGTCTAGTCATTATTATTATATTTGATGGTCTTTCAAAACATGTTCAGCCTGGTAGTTTATGGAATCCAATGGTAAGACAATAAAGGGGAAAATGGAGGAGAGAGAAAAAAAAAGAGATCCAAAATAAACTTTATTTCATATTTAAAAATATACTTTATCTGATACTATTTATTTATTTTAGCCTACAGAAATTTTCCCTTCAAATCCATATAATATTCCTTTAAGTTTTGGAATTTTAATGGCAGGCTATTCGGGTCATGCAGTTTTTCCAGCTATTTATAGAGATATGAAAGATCCAAAGCAATACGATAAAATGGTAGATGTCACTTATATTATTACTATTTTATTGTATTTGGCAACAGCAGCCGTTGGTTATTTAATGTTTGGTTTAAATACAATGCAGGAGGTAAAAAAAAAAAAAACAATGTTTTATTATAAATATTATATAATGATATTGATTTTTTTTCTTTTTTTTCTTTCTTATTTTTACCATAAATGGATAGATTACTAAAAATCTAGCATCTACTACAGGATACACAAAATGGGTAAATCAAGGTGCTATCTATTTAATTGTTTTATTGCCAATTGCAAAATATGGTCTCATGTTAAATCCAATTACTATTTCGTGGGAGATTTATTTAAAAAGTCAGTCTTTTATAGATTCATGGTATAAAGATCATGTTTGGCGTCAGTTTGGTTTATTTGCTTTTGGTCGTATTTTCCTTAGTGCTTTTGTTATTTATGTTGCTTCGGTTTTCCCAGGTTTTGATCGAATTGTTGTAAGTTTTAATGATTCCTTTTATATATATAACATGATTATATTTAATTATATTAATAATATATATATAAATAGGCATTTTTAGGTGCTTTATTTAGTTTTGGAATTTCTGTCATCTTTCCTTTAGCATGTTATCAAAAATTGTTTCATACATCCATGTCAACAAAAGATTCAATAATAAATTGGTCTTTACTTTTAATATCAGTGGTTTTAGCTCTTGTTGGAACTTTATGGAGTTTTCTTCCAAATTAAATATATATATATATGTCACAAATATTTATTTATTTCTTTATTTGTATATCAAAAAATAATAATAATAATAATAATTACACATATAAATGAGATCCTGAAACCTTTAGAAAAAAAGTTCTTAATTATCTTTACAACTACTTTTTTTTTCTAAAGTTTTATCTTATCTTTAACCATTTTTTATTATTATCATTATTGTAAATTATTAATATATTTTTATTTTACTATTATTAACTATATATAAGAAAGAAAAAAAAAAGGTAAAGCATTATTATTCTGTTAAATAAAATGAAATAAAATCATTGGAATGAAATAAATAAATAAATAAATTAATAATGGTTATTGTTTTTCCCATCTTCGAATGTCAGATACAGTAGTTGAATGGAGATGATCAGATTGATGTGGTAAATTGGACATATTAGCAGATAATATACTATTAGTAGTTGTTCTAATTTGAGACATATTTTCATCATCTATATCGAATTGACTTTTTTTATCATCTGATTTGAATTGCTTAATTAATAAATATCCAGTAATTACCCCTTTTTTATTAAAAATATATATATAAAAGAAAAGTAAATAGAAAAATTAAATGATTATGAAATGATTTATTTATTTATGTTTAAAAAATCAAAGAATCAAATGAAACTTACAGTCAACAGAATACAAGTCCGCTGATAATCCACCAACAGCACGACAAGAGATTAATATTGCAGTTATAATATTTGATGCAATTACACCAATTCTATATATAATAATAATAATAAAAATAACAATAAAGTGACCAATTTCAATTATTATTCTTTTTTAAAAGTATATAAATTTAAACACACAACTTACGAAAACATCAAACCGCCAGAAAATAATGATTTATGTATACTATTTCCAAATACTTTATAATGACGATAAATGACTGAAAGAAATACAAATGATAAAAATAAGTTACTACTTATATCTAAACCTAATTTGGCAAGAGCTGGCCATTCCACTATTTTTATATAAAATAAAATAAGTTGCAATAAATATAAATGATCATGACATTTATTTTTATGTATTATTTTATTATATACTTACAATTATTTAGCTATATAAAATAAATAGAGAAATAAAAAAGAAAATATGAATAAAGGTTAATAATAAAAAAAAAAGAGAACTTCCTTTTTTTTTCTTATTGATATATATATATATATATATATTTAATTACCACGCAATTTCCAATAAAATCACGATGAGAATCAACTTTACCAACTGTAGCATATAAAAAGATTAAAGCTATATATCCTGCATTAATGATGGAACCAAACACTAATAACCAAATTGGACGATTATGACATATATAAGCTTTATATAATAAAATGGATTGAATGCAACATCCACCTATATTAGTACAAATAATGGCAACCCAATACCTCTATAAATAATAATAATAGAGTTATTATTAAAAAAAATAAGATTTATATTTATTTATATATGTATGGACTTACAAATTCACAACTAAGTAGAATTAAAGGATTTAATATACTACAAAGCATTACAGAAGTGGTTACCAATACATTAAAAAGAACCAATAAATGAAGGTACTTCCTAGTTTTCCATAGTAATTCAAAAGCTGTAATGATTTGCCATACTGCACAAGTTAAACATATAGTCAAATAAACTAATGTAATTTGTGATTCTTTAAATCGATAATGATCTACACCAATACATTCTATAAATTTTTCATATTCTTCTGCATCAATATTTGCCATTATTTTTTTATATATAAATAAATTACTTTATTAAAATAATAATAATAACAATAATAATTGGAAAAAAAAAAAATGAAAATGAAAATGAAAAAAGAAGAGTAAGCATTATAAATATTCTTTTTATATTATTGTTATTGTTACTATTTTACATTGTGCTTTATCATTTCATTATCACTCCCTAATATTTATGTTATTCTTTTTCTTTTTCTTTTTCTTCTTCTTTTCTCGTTCAATTGAATAAGTATATATATATATATATATCATTTTATACTTATAAATAATTACCAAATAATCATTTTAAATAGATGATGATGGATGATCAACTATATATATCATTTGTATATCATTATTATAACATAATAAGCTTGGAAAATAAATAATGACAATATTTAAGATATTATTTTACATGATGGCGTTTTAAAATAAACAATAATCTTAATAGAAAAACTGATCATCCAATGCAAGTTTAGGTTAACTCGTTTTCTCATTTTTATTTTTTTTTTTTTGTTCGCTAAAAAAGGAAATGGTAAAAATTTTATCCATCGTTCATTTTTTATTTATATGGAATTTTTAATGTTCATTTTATTATTATTTATTATTACTAGTACTTTTTGTTTTTTAAAAGTAAATAGATAAATAAGAAGTAAAAAGAATTGGGTTAATTAAGTTAATTTAATTACTTTAATATGTATGTATAAATATATATATATATATATATATTTATAATTAAGTATTATCAAAATGTATTACTTTATATTAAAAAGTATATTTGCGGTTTATAATTTTTAATAATGGGGAAACCAAATTTATAATCATGTATTTACAGAAGCCAATCAGTTTGATTTTTCTGCTTTAACTTAGTCATATTTAAAATTCCGATTTGACTTATTGGGTGCTTGAATTTTTTTTATTCTTTTTTTTTCTCACTTATATTTTTCTACTATAATTTTTTCGTATCTCTTTTTAAAAATAGTTTCTCTTCTCTCTTTCTTCTTCTTTGTTTTTTTTTTCTCTATAAATGATTAAATCTGCTTTGCAGACTACTTATCTCCGCGCTTGTCTTAATACTTCTCGTCCTTATACTATCAATAAATTTAACTTTTTAAAAATGAGTACTATTGCTACTTCTGTCAAAACTCCTAAGGTAATAATAGTATTAATAATAATGATAACACAAATAAAAAGAGATATTGTTTATCATTAATAAATATTGAAAATACACTTTATAAATACATATAAATATAGTTATCTGACCCTACTTTATTCCGTCAAGAAGCTTTTGTAAATAATGAATGGATTTCTAAAGCAGAAACTTTCCCTGTTGAAGGTATATATATATATATATAGAAAAAAATATAAATAGTATATAATATCAAGTGATTAATATATATATATATATAACGCGTATATATTTATTATTATTGTAATTATCTATGTAGATCCTGGTACTGGACAAGTTATTGGTACAGTACCTGAAATGAATAAAGAAGATACACGTCAAGCCATCGATGTAGCCACTGATGCCTTTCAAACATGGTCCAAAACCACAGGTAAACAACGTCATGATTTATTAAAAAAGTGGTATGATGCTATTATGGCCAATCAAGAAGATCTTGCTACCATTTTAACCTGGGAAAATGGTAAAACATTAGCAGAAGCACGTGGAGAAATTGCTTATGGTGCTAGTTTTTATGAATGGTTTGCTGAAGAAGCTGTACGCACTTATGGTACTGTGATCCCTGCCCCCGTAAGTAATCAACGTTACATAACTATCAAACAACCTGTAGGCCCTGTTGGTATTATTTTACCTTTCAATTTCCCCACTGCTATGTTGACTAGAAAAGTAGGTGCTGCTTTAGCTGCTGGTTGTACCGTTGTTATCAAACCTGGTTCTGAAGTTCCTTATTCTGCTTTGGCTCTTTGTGAATTGGCTAAACGTGTTGGTATCCCTGCTGGTGTTGTTAATGTCGTCACTACTGAAAAAAATGTTGCTGATGTTGGTAAAGAATTATGTACTAATCCTAAAATTAAAAAGATTTCTTTCACTGGTTCTGTAAGTATTCATATTATATACATATAAGAATGGATGAATGAAAAAAAAATGAATCAAAGAAGAAAACAAAAAGAATAGATAATATTTATAATAGATAATATAAAAAATGATTCATAATTTAAATTATCTTTTTATATAATTCATCTATATTTTTTTATCTATTTATTTAGACTGCTATTGGTAAATTATTAATGTCTCAAAGTGCCAACACCATGAAAAAAGTATCTATGGAACTTGGTGGTAATGCACCATTTATTGTTTTTGATGATGCAGATTTAGATGCCGCTGTTGAAGGTGCTTTAGCTTCTAAATTCCGTGGTACAGGACAAACATGTGTGTGTGCTAATCGTATCTATGTCCAACGTGGTGTTTATGATGCCTTTGCTGAAAAATTTGCTGCTAAGGTTAAACTATTCAAAGTAGGTCATGGTTTTGATCCTGAAACCACTCATGGTCCTTTGATTCATGCCCGTGCTGTTGAAAAAGTCCAACGTCATTTGGAAGATGCTGTTAGTAAAGGTGGTAAAGTGATTGCTGGTGGTAAAAGTTTAGGGGGTAATTTCTTTGAACCTACTGTAGTCACTGGTATGACTGATGATATGGCTATTTCATCTGAAGAAACTTTCGGCCCTATTGCTGGGTTATTCGCTTTTGATACAGAAGAAGAAATCATTCAAAAAGCTAATGATACACCTTTCGGTTTAGCTGCTTACTTTTATTCAAGAGACATTGGCCGTGTATGGCGTGTTTCTGAACAACTTGAAACTGGTATGGTAGGTGCTAATAATGGTATTATTTCTAGTTGCTATGCTCCTTTCGGTGGTGTTAAAGAAAGTGGTCTTGGTCGTGAAGGTTCCCTTTATGGTATTGATGATTATGTTCATATTAAATATATTAATATGGGTGGTATTTAAATAATCCTGTTTTATTATTTTTAATTTCTTTATATATTTTATTTTTTATTATTATGTCATCTATTTTTTTTTATTATGTAAAAAAAAAAAGAAAGAAAGAAAGTAGAAACATATTCTTTCTTTATTTGTATAGCTTTTTTTTTTTAATGTTTATATTTATATATGTAACTAATTTAGTCATTTTAAATTTAAAATCAATAAATATTAACACGTTTTATTGTTTTACCGAGAAATCAGTAGTCCCCACACTTTTTTAATGCTGTGTGTAACCTTGATTATTTTAAAAATTTGTAATATAAAACGGCAAAATTCGCTGGATCATATTGTTGCTTATTATTTTTATCAATTGATTTTTATTTTTGGGCATGCTGTCTTTTTTTTGAAGCTTATTTCATTTTCAACCTTTTTTTTTCCCTTTCTTTCTTTCTTTCTTTCTTTCTTTTTTTCTTACTTTTTCCTTTCTTTCCCATCAGTTTTTTTTTTTTCAATCATCACCCACAACAACTTCTCTTTTTTATATTTTATATTCATCTATTAATATGAGCATCCCTAGACAGTTACCAAAATTTATATCAAGCACTCGTCGCACTTGGATGGTAATAAATAATAGTAACAATGCCATAATACTTACCATTTAAAAGTATTAAAGTATATATATATGTATGTATATGGAAGAATATGAATAACCGAGATTGTTTTATTATTATTATATTCATTTATTAATAGAGTACAGCTGGTATCGAACATGCCCATCGTGCCATATTATTTCCAGGTAAAAAATAAATTATAATAATAGTAATAAGTGATAAAAAGAGACAAATAAAGATAAAAATAATAAATAATAAAATAGTATATAAAATAGTCATAAAAGAAAAAATAAAAATAAAAATAAGATAATAAAAGGAAAAAGAAGATAAAGAAAGCATTATATATTTACCTTTTATTTTCTTCTTCTTTATTATTATAATTTTAGGACAAGGATCACAGTATGTAGGAATGGGAAAAGATTTATATCGATTATATCCACGATCAGCCAAATTAGTATTTGATGAAGCCGATGAAGCATTAGGATATGGATTAAAATCAATTATCTTTGACGGACATCAAGAACAATTAAAATTGACAGAAAATGCACAACCTGCCATTTTAACCACATCTTTGGCTATGTTAAGAGTATTAGAAATAGAGTTTGGATTGGATATTTCTAAAGCTTGTAGGCATGTTTTGGGTCATTCTTTAGGTGAATATACAGCTTTAGTGGCTACTAAATCATTATCTTTACGAGATGCTGTTAGATTGGTTCGCTTAAGAGGTGAAGCTATGACAAAATCTGTGGAAGATTTTCATGTTAATACTTCCATGTCTGCTCTTGTGGTAAGAAAAGGTTGTATACAAGAGTTGGAAGATGCTATTGGTGAAATTAAGGATATGTTACCTAAAGGAGAAGTCGTTGATTTGGCTAATATTAATAGTGTAAGAATTGTTTTAAATATATAACATAATTATAATCGTATATGTATTAATATATCTTTTTTTTTTAATCATCATATATATATTATTTAGTCTTTCCAAGTTGTTATTAGTGGTACTAGTAAAGGTGTAGATGAAGCTTCTCGTATATTACAACAAAGACAATTAGCTGCTAGAGCTGTAGATCTTCCTGTATCGTAAGTATAAATTAATAAATAAATAAATATATAATTAAATCATTGTGAGTTAATTTTTACTTTTTTGTCCTTTTTTATTTTAACTTTAATTAACTTTATTTTCTTCATTTTTTTTTAGTGCACCATTTCATTGTGTATTTATGACAAAAGCTGCTCAAGTGATGAAAGATGCGTTAAAAGAAGTTAAATTTGAAAAACCATGTGTTGACGTCATATCTAATGTTACTGCTAAACCTGTAAGTATTATATAAATATGCATAAATATGTAAACAATTGATATTATTTTAAAATAAACATATATTTATTGATTGTATATATCATACTTATTTATTTTATCTAGTATACGTCTGCCGAAGAAATTCCTGAACATTTAGTACAACAAATTACATCAAGTATTCAATGGTTACAGAGTATTACTTATTGTAAAAGTCAGGATGTAGATGAATTTATTTGTTTTGGTCCTGGGAAAGTATTATCAAATCTTCTGAAAAAAGAATACCCGTTAGATCAAATTAAGTAAGTTTATAAATATAAATGAATAGATGATTTTATTATTATTATTATTATTTTATATACTAATCTTTTTTTATTTATTTATTTAAATAGATCAATCACAAGTGCTGATGATATTCTTCGTTATTCAGAAGAATTTTATTAAAATAGAATCATTATAGATATAATTATATATATTATCATTACCCTTTTTTTTTCTTCTCACTCTTCCTAAAAAAACTTGATCATCCTTTTATTATATATATGCCCCATCCCGTATTATTTTATTCATTCATGTACTTTTTTTACTTTCTTTTTTACATTTCTTTTTCTAATTAGCCTTTATTATATTTTATTTTTATTTTTGTTATTATGATTACTTAATTATATGATAATCATTGTAAATAGTAAACTATAAATCACTTTTTTTTAATATTCTACTCATGTGTATTTTTTTTTTAGATCATATGGTTTTTTGCTAGTAACTGGTTTATATTTATAAGTGAAGTTTGCTTTGCCCTTTAGATTTTTATGGATTATTTACATCCATATCATAAAAAAAATCAAATGCTATTCTTTAAAAAATAATCTGTGCCTACCAATTTCCTCTTTTTTTTTTCTTTTCTTCCTTTCTTTTTCCTTTTTTGTTAAGATACAATAAGAAAAAATAATTAAACAAAAACTCACAAGTTTATTATACCTGAAAATGATGATTTATTAAATATAAAATGATTAAACATAACCTAAGAACAAGGAGAACCATCAAAGAGATTATCATTAAAATGTAGAGCTAACAAGAAGTATTTCAAACTTGTACCTTGAATAGAGAAAAAGATATGAATATGCACTAAAGAAAGAATATATCAGAGAGAGCACTGTACCAAAGGAAGAATTATTAGTTCGCTTTTATTAAAAAAAAACGATAACAGACACATGCTCCAGAAAGTTTTTTTACAATGGCTGTGTTAGTCGAGCTACGTTCCCAACTATAAATTATTTCCACATAGACAATTCTCAAAAGTAGAAAGTTAAGTCGGGCATGAGGATCTTACGAGATGGGGTGTGACCGCTGTCCATTGGCTGCTTGTGGTAGCTGACAGCGATTAGAATTATCTGATGTTACAGACTCCTAGAAAGCGTATCATAAAAAAAAACAAAGCGAAACGAAACATGACCTAAAAAGAAAAGAAAAAAAAATAAGGGACACCAAATAATAAAAAAGTAATATTTACAATAATAACAGTAAGAAGTTAATCTAAATCTAACTAAGAGGGATAAGATTAATAAAACATTTTCATTATAAACTAATGAAAGAAAAACCAAATGAAAGAAAAAATAAAACAGCAAGAAAAAATAAAGGAAAACCAATAATAAACAATAGACGATATTTTTAACTTCACATGTGACGTAATTTAGTCTTTAGCCAATAGTAATTTTTTAAAAGATACCTTGTTTAATATAACACATATTAACTCTATAGTAAAAATCGGTACATGATTTATATATAAAATGTATTTTATAATATATATTGACTTAAAGAGTTGATGTTTGCATTAAAAATCACTGTGTAACAAAATTTGGTGTATGGATGGTCTCCGCTTGTATAAAATGAAACCTTTATTATTAATGTTTTTTTTTAAAGAGTTTTCTATTTTGGATTACAATATTATCAAATATAAAATTAAATATTAAATTAATAAAAGAAAAGAAAAAGAAGAAAAAATGGAATAATAATCAATATATAGTCAATAGGGTATAAATAGAAAAGAAAAGAAGTAGAAAAAAAATAAATGAAAAAAAAAAAAAATAAGATATGAGTACAAAAATAGTAACTAATAATAATAATAATAATAATAATAATAATAATGAATAATAACAAATTAGTATAATTGAGAATAACACTAATAAGTTTTTATATAACACAAAATTAATATTTAAGTAATGAAACATGATAAACAAGGTTAAATAAAATTATATAAATAGATATGATCTTTTAAAACATACAAATATATGTGAGAATAAAAAAATAAAAAATAATTAAATATATAATCATCATCATGATAATTATAAACTTATTTTTTTCTTTTTTTCTTTTTTTCTTCACCATTGAACTGTATTGTCCATTTGCATAGATTGGCGTGAAGAAGGTTGTTGTACTATTTTTTGTTGATGATCAAAAGAAGGCATCCAAGAATGAGGTCTATTTAATTTCATTGATTCTTTATGATTTTTTGATAATTTCATTGATGAATGTTTATTATCATTATTATTATCATTATTATTATTATAAAAAGGAATAGATAAAAGAGAATTTCTTGATTTTGAAGGCATTGGTGGAATAGCAGGTGCTACTACAATAGATGATGGCCCATTATTATTATTATTATTTTTAGTAGTACTAGTAGATTGTCTAAAAGAAAAATTAGGAGATTGTTGTTGATTGATTGAATTTGAATTTGTTGTTGTTGTTGTGGATGTAGTAGTAGTGGTTCCTCCTGTATGATGAGTAATAGTAGAAGTAGAAAATGGAAGAGAATTTTTTATGCTACTATTATTATTTTGTAAACTTGCCCTTTTTAATGAACGTTGAAGGTCAGCTAAACTTATCTCATCTTCATCTTTTGATTTACGATTAACATTAGATAAGGTTTGTAAAGGTGATTCTATCATCATAGAAGTTGGAGAATATAATGAAGGGGGTGGAGGTGGAGATAATGATGATGATTTACGATGATGATCTAAAGAACGATGTTCTCTTCCTCCTCCTCCTTCTAAAGGTGTTTCTGGAATCATATCATGTGAGGAGGATGTGAACGATGAAGTAGGTCGCACTGAAGTGGCTGTGTTCACATGTTGGATTTGGTTGGGTACTTCATGTGTTACTTTAGGTGATAATGCCGATGTAGAAGTAGATGTCGATGATAATGATGAAATAGATGATGATCTTCTATTCACAATTTTAATTGACTTGGCGGCAGTAGAACCATAATACTTGGCATTTTGATTTAATGTAATGGCTGATTTTTTTGCATCATCATTATTACTATTATCATTGTGACTTATTATTTCATTATTATTATTGCTATTATTAGTGAATGGTGATGATAATGTAGATCTAGCAGGAGTAGTACAATCTTGAAAATAATTAACTTGGTATGTATCAATAGAAGGAAGTTGAGGATGAACTTTATTATTTTCATTATTATTATTGTTGATAGACATATTTTGTGGAAGCGATAATGGTGATGATATCATATTTTCATTATTATTATTATTATTATTATCTATTTTATTTTTTTGATTATTATCTGATTTTCTAGGTTCAATCCAATTTTTTACATCATCCGATCTTTTCTTTTTAAGCATTATTGTATTATTATTATTATCACGAGGTTTTATTTTATTGGATTTCAAGGATCGTTTACTAATAGAAGATGAAACAGATATACGACGTCTTAAGTTATTACTATTAGGTTGACGATGACTAATACTTGTCATATCACTAATAATACTAACTTGATCATCTTCTGGTATAGATTCAATAGGTGGTGGAGTGGATACTTGAAGTTGAGGATCTGATGCCATTAATTCTGATAATGATTTTCTCCATGCATCAATACATTCTGTTTTTTCCACTGATAAAATTGGATGAACATAGTTTTTATCATGTATGCTATTATTATCTATTCTTCCTGATGATGTTGATGGTTTTAAATGAGCTGGTGATGGCGTTGATCCATTTGTAACGACCTATAAATATATAAAATGAATGATTAATAATTAGAAAATAAAAATAAAAATAAAAATAAAAATAAAAATAAAAAATAAACTCATTTAAATATATATATGCGTTTATTACCAATGGATTTTTATGTTGAGGATGAGAAGGATGTGGATGATGATTATAAATTAAAGGTGAATTAGTAGCAGTTAAAGCTCTATGTTGAGGTCTTTTATATAATTGAGAAAGAGAAATAGAATCATCGTGATTAGGAGGTAAATGTGACATTTGTTGATGTTGATGATAAAGTAAATTATTAGAAGATGAAGAATACATCATATGATTTGTAGAAGTAGTAGTAGGATGATAAGGATGATGAGGATATTGTTGTTGTTGTTGTTGTTGTTGTTGATGATGATGATAATGATGATATTGATGTTGAGGAAGAGGATTAGGTTGTTGTTGAAGAGGAATATAAGAAGAAGTAGGATGATGATTATTATATAATTGTTGTTGTTGAGAAGGATTAGTATTATTTAAAAGTTGAGATCTCATAGCATGAGTAAATTTCCACATTTTAGTTAAGACAAATAACCATCTTTCTAAATCTTTTTGTTTTGCAGCTTTCATAATATAGCATTCACCAGTAAAAGTACGAATACAAAAGCATTTTGAAGGTTTCTGAGTTGAAACTGAAAGTTTAGATTTTTTCTTAGGTTTAAGCACAGACACTGCAGATATATTGACAATATCTACAGACCATTTTGGTAATTGATAATAACTGGCAATCACAGGAGCACTAGCAATTGTCGTATTATTATTATTGGTCTTATTATTATTGATCAATTCTGAAGTTTGCTGAGTTTTATTTTTTGGAGTAGCTAATAAAGGTGAAGTAAAAGAGGCGTTTAAAGAAGGTGAGGTTTTTAAAAAATGTAAATCAGTTATTGGTGCATCTAAATGAGTATTAGGAGGTAACTTTACTTTTCGTGAAGATAAACATATAAAAGAAGTACCATCGAAACGAAAAAGTCTCCAATCCCATTGTTTTGAGTTGGTGCGTAAATAAAGATGTCCTTCAAATACAGGTGTGGTTGCTGGTAATTCCTCTTCAAATTGAGCTGGAAGGTCTGCTCCTGCAGCTGCTGAGTCCAGACTCATTCTAGGTGAACTGTTATTATTAGTAGGTTGATATATTGATAAAAAACTATCTCTATAAGTCATATATATGTAAGGAAATAAAAAAGAGAAAAAGAGAAGAAGAGAAAAAAAAAAAAAGAAAAAAGAGAGGGAAAAGAAGAGAAAAAGAGAGAAAAAGAGAAAAAAGAAAAAAAAGAGAGAGAGAGAACTTAAAAATAAAACAAGTACAAATTTATATTTATATATATAAAACTCAGTTCCATACTTATTATTGTTCCTCCTCTCTTTGTTTAACCTTAGCTTATGATTGGTAATTCCAAAATAAGAAATTAATATGTGTTTTGTATTGCCTAAAATAAAAAAAATATGATAATAATATATTTTGCATATAGTGTTAAAATGAAGAAATTAAAATACTTACAATATATAAATAAAAAGTATTATTAGATAAGACAAAAATAATAATAATAATAATAATAATAATAATAAACAAGATAACCATCTATTTTTTTTTTCTTTTACTGTAATCTACAACATTTATATATATTAGGAATATACATATATGGTTAATATTTTTACTATTTTTATTTTTTTTTCTTCTTCTTCTTCTACTTATGCTAAGCATATATTACAGGTTTTTTTTTATTATTATTGATGTCTACTTTTTTAAATATTTTATATTATTATCAGTAAGGACTCCTACTTACAGTTTTCTGTATAAAATATATAACGTTCTTTTTTCTCTAACCCCTTCTAAAGCTCTCTCTCTCCTTTAACTCTCCTTGTAATACTTTTTTATTGTATATGTGTGAAAGTATTAAGTATGGTTTAGTTTTTTTTTTTCTTATTTAATCAACAACCATATTTGATAGGGAGAATAAACACAAACAAATGATATATAAAGTTTTCTTCGTTTTGAACTAAACTTTTTTATAAGCCATACCTAATCCAGGATTAGACAGATTTTGAAACTCCGTCTATACCTCGGATGCTCTTTTTGGTTTTGTTGAGAAACGCGAATGAATATAAATTCATGTTTAGATAATAAATTCTGATTAATCCTTTTTGTTTCAATTGCATAGAAATAATAATAATAATAATAATCATAATAAATAAACTGGTAATTTTTTATTTTTATTTTTAAATGACTAACTAATGGTTTAGTTAATATAAAAATTTAAATAACTAATTGAGGAAAAAAAAAATTCTATTATCTAGAATAATAATAAAAAAGATGACAGGAACTCAATAAATAAACAAAAAAGATTTTCATTCTATTTATTTATTTAAAAATAAAATGTATTTTGTTATAAAAAGAGACTTCCAAACAAGTCAAAATCGATCCAAAAAAAGAGATCGAATATTTATCTCGTGTAACGATTTTCAACTTTAATTATCATCACCAAAGTAACTATCAAAAAAAAAAAATCTATATATGTTAAGTGTCTATAGTAATCCTTTTTTATTTATATTTTCACTAAATGTTCTTTTATTTCCAGGGTTACTTTAATTCATTTTTTTTAATTAAAGGAGGTCCATCTTGTCAATTATTATTTATTACAACACGATTTATATAAAATAATAATAATAATAATTATAAGCATATTAATGCTTATTATTATTAAATCTTCCATTTTAGTATTTAAAAAAAAAGAATGAATTAATAAACTATGAAAACAAATATTATCTTTATAAATAAAAAGTAGCTGTACATCACTCCTTTACCTCCTGGAAAACTAAAATAAAAATATAAGTGTACATGTATTTTTTCATTTTAAAAAAAAAGATTGTTAATATTAGAAGTAGTTTATGCAAGAAAAAAATTATATGTATATATACATGTATTTATAAATAAATAGATAAATAAATAAAAAAATACAATGAAAAGGATTAAAAAAAAGAAAAGAATAGGAAAAGAAAAGAATAAAGGTTATTATTGTTTTATTATTATTATTATTATAGTTTTCCTTCCATTCTTTTTATCGTTTTTTATTAGGAGAGTTGTTTTGTTCTAAACTACGTTTAACACCCAATTCTTTTGCCGCATCAGTAGGAACTACACCTCTATTACCAACACTTAATACTACATGTGCATTACCAGTTTTTTGTTGTCTTTCCAAAAGTGCTCCTGCCAAATTAAGTGGTGTATCAGTACTACTCATCATATTTAATCTTCTTTCTTCTTCCAATTTTTGTAATCGTTTTTCAGTTTTTCCTTTGCCAGATGTTTTTCCATGGAATTTATGCGACATATATCTGAATGCCTAAAAATAAAAATAAAAATAAAAATATGTGGTGTTAAATTAAATAAAAAAGATGTATACAAGTATTAACTTTAATTTTTTCTTCTTCTTATATATAAATATACATACTTCTTTTGTTTTCAAGCTATGACCTTGGTCATCAATATATTCAAGTTTAACATCAGGTTTATAGTTAGCCATTCTTTGTTCAAATTCGCGAAGACGATCTCTTTCTTCTCTTTCTTTTAATCTTTCAGGATCATAATCTCTATGTCGATCACGTCGATCTCTTTGTCTTTCTAATTGTTTTTCTCTCTTTTTATTTTCTGCTTGCCACTTTATTTGGTCTGCAATTCGCTGATCGCGTGTTACTTGTTCTTCTGTTGGTTTACTGATAAGACCTGATTTTTTTTTAAAAGAAAAATAAACATAGACATAAATAAATAAATAATAATTATACAGATATATATATATATATTCATCTTTTTTTTTTTTTTTTTTTTTTTACCTTTTTGACTTAATAATGATAAAGTTGCTGCTAAACCACGACCAACTAAAGGTTCTTCAATAACAGGTTCTTCTTGAAGAGGATTATCAGATGATGATGATGCTACAGCATTTTTTAATTTTTCTTCATCTTCATCATTTATTTGTTCTTCATTTTCATCATCAGTATCAGCCATAGAGGTTCTCTTTGATATATCATCTTTATCCTTTTTATTATTTTCCAAATTTTCATCTTCATCTTCATCTACTGGTGTCATTGCTCTTCTTTCACGTTGTTCTCTAACATAAATAGGTACTTTACCAACAGAATCTAAAAATTCAGTAGTTTCTGATAATACCAATCCACCTGTAGTTGTATCATCATTTTCATCTTCTTGTTGATTACTATCACCATTATTATTATTACGTTCTTCCGCAATAGATTTAGCGATATCTTCAGGTGTCATTTTTTTTAATGCTTTTTTCTTTAATTTATTTGCTTCCCTTCTAGATCTTGATAATGCTTCCTGTAAATCATCATCATCAACAAAATTAGCATCCTGTGGTACTTGATAAGGTAATTTAATATCATCTTCATCCTCTTCTTCATCCTCATCCTTTTTTCCCCCCTCTTCGTTTTCATTACTTTTAGTTGGTGTTGTTGAAGAACGTTGTCTTAATTTCTTTTTCTTTTTTATTTTTTTTGGTTTTTTAAAAGGCATTTCTTCTTGGGTATAATAATCTTTAATTTGTTGTGTTTTTTCATAATCCAAAGTTTCCACTTGTTTTAATTTATCTGCCACAGATAATTGAGGTTGACTAGCTTGATGTTTTGCTCTTGTAGCTGCTACGGAGGCTGCAGTGACACTACCGTAATTGCCTAATACAAATCCTTTTGATTTTTCTTTGATTTGATTTCCAGCTTCATCTACATTATCATATTGAGGTAGTAAGCTTGGTTTTTCCCCAGGTTGTAAATTAAATTCATCATCATCATAAGGATTATATCCAGGTTTTTGTTTTTTTAAATCTAAATTTTTCTTTAATCGTTCAGCATCTTCCAAATTGACATTGGTTAATTCATCATCGGAAGCATCATCATCTAATATTCCACGATCTTTCAATGTTAAAATGGTTTCTTGCCCTTCTTGAAATTCTGTTACATCATGTCCTACTTTAAGTCCACTAAGATCCGACGCTTTGTACCTGGTTGTAGGTGTTTTTTTCTTTTTAATTATTGGTGATGAAGATTCAAAATTTTGATCCATGTTTTCCAACTCTTTAGCTCGTTGCTCTGCTAATTGTTTTTCTCTTAATCGTGACTTTTTAATCCAATCTAAAGCACTTTCATCATCATCATCTGCTAATCCTTTTCCTTTTAACTTCGCATGTTGCTTTTTACGGTTTTTAGATCTAGAATATAATTAGTAAATAAATAAAGCATAATAAATATATAAAATATTAGTCATTAATACTTGTTTGTACTTAAAATAATAATAATACTTTATATATATATATATATATATATATATTACTTTTCAATTCTATCACGTATTTCTTTTGCTCTAGCTTCTTTTTCTTTTTCTTCTTTCATTTTTTGATAGTTTTCATAAGCTTCTTGATCTTTATCAATAGGTTGTTCTTCTTCATGATCACTTCCACCTTCTTCTCCTCCCCCACCTAAAGCTGGTAAACCTAACTTTGCACGAATGGCACTTTAAAAATATATATATGTACATATGAATTTTCTAACTAATAATATAAATAATATTTATTTATTTATTTTATATATATACTTACTTGGTTTCTTCTAAAGATATTGATTCTGCCATTAATAAAAATAAATAACAAAAAACAAATATATATAGATCTTTGAAAGAAAAAGAGAAGGAAAAAAAAATAACTACGGCAAAAAAGTCAAATAGAAAAAGGTCGGAATTTAAATTTTGCTCATATAAATGGGGTGACTTATTTTTTTTTCTTTCCTTTTCCTTCTGTCATTTTTTATTCACATTGTTTTATTTATATTAATAAAATGGCAGGACCACAATTAGAAATTGTTAAAGTAAGAAAGTCAAATCGTATAAAAAACAATAATAATAGCTATACTATTTGATCATTTATTTATTTATATACATATTAATACATGTATATAAAGTTTGGAGTTTATGTATTCTTTCCAGTAGGTGTTATGTTGTATTTTGGTGGACCACAATTTTATGACAATTATGTGAAAGGAATTAAATTCTGGCCTGATTATAATACTACCTATGTAATAATATTAAAAAAAAAAAAAAAAGAAAGAAAGAAAAAAAAAACAACGATGGCAATAATAATAATAATAGTAAATAATATATAAACCTTGTATTTTTTTTTCTGACCCTTAAATATATAAATATATATATTTAGAAACCACCTACTACTTCACAAGAAGTAAGAGATGCACTTGATAAAATGAAAGCTGAACGTGAAGAAAGATGGATTAAAACTCTTAAAGCTAAACAAGAACAAAAGGATGAACAATAAAAATACATTGTATTCATATATTATTAGAGACTTTCAATTCTATTTTTTTTAATAGCAATTTATCATTTTACCTTGTACATGTTTTACATATATACATACATATATAAATATATATAATCAATTAAAATAATAATAACAATAATAAAATTAATATTAAAAAGAAAATACTTTTTTAATTATGTATAAACAGCTGTACAATGCAAAAAAAAAAATAGACTTTTTTTAAGATAAAAAAAAATACAAATAGTTAAAATGACAATAACAAAAACAATGTAGAAAAAAAAAAAAACAAATGATAAAAAATATGATTAAGTACTAAATAATAATAGTAAAAGAAAATGAAAAGAAAAAGGCATATCAAAAATAGATAAAAATTGTGAAGAATAGAGTCTATATAACAAAGGGAAATTATAAATAATAAATAAGGCTAAAAGGCGAGAGAGAAAGAGAAAGAGAAAGAGAAAGAGAGAGTGTGTGTGTGTCAAAATAAAAGTAAAAGGAAGAAAAAGATAAGTGTTGTTAAAGTGATGAATTTGCTTTTTTTTTATCGATTTAACCAAAGTCTATTTTTTGCACGCATTAAACGAAAAGCGCCAATGGGGACCCGCTCCCATCTATTTAGATCTCTTGTAAATCGATCATCTGCTGCTTCTTGTGATAATGAACCATCGTCTGTTTTATTATCCAATTTTGATATATCCAAAAGTTCATCCATAGATACTATATCATCATTATTGTCTTCTTGATCTTTTCCTTTTCCATGATCATGATCATTATAATTATCATCCTCGTCAATATCATCTATATTAATGTCTTCTGAATGATTATCATCTATTGATCCTGATCCACTTGTTTTTGTTGATGATCGACGACGCTTATTTTCCATTGGTAATACCTAATCAAATAAAAAGAAAATCAATAAATCATATATATAGATAATGAATAATAATAAAAAGAAAAACCTACCGTAGATGAAGGTCGTTTTTTATCTAATTCATTATTTATTAAAGAGCTTGAACTATCTGTTGCTGTGACTATAGGTAAACAGTCGGAACTAGGTTTTGGTAATAATTGACGAGATGTACTTGGCTTTCTATTTAAAGTAGTTGTATTAGTTGTAGCTGTAGTAGTAGAAGAAGAAGAGGTTACTGCTGTTGATGGTGCTGATGATGATGGTGAGGATGGTATAGAGTTAGTTGACTTTTCATTTTGACTCGCTGCGAGTGAAAGTTTAATTAATTCTAATAATTGTTCAGGAATTTTCATATCTGCTGGTAGTAAAGAAGCAAGATCATAAGTAGGCTGTTGCTGATGATGATCTTCTTTTGTTTTTGATGGTATAGATGAATTATTGGTTGCATTTTCCAAATTATCATTTTGCTGATTCGTACTAATGGTAGTAGTAATGTTAGATGTTGCACTATTATTATTTTCAATATTATTGATAGATGATGATGGCGATGGTGATGATGAGGATGATGTATTAATAATAGGAGTAGTTGTTAAATTTAAAGAAGGTGATGCAGAAATCGTTGATAAATCTTTCGATAATGATGATTCTGATAATATTAAACTATTGTTGTTATCATTATGATTTTTATTGATAGATGATGATGGTTGAGGTAATGATACCGAAAGAGCATCTGAGGTTAACATAGAAGAAAGTACATTAAAATTATCTGACGATGATGATAATTCAAAATCGCGTTGTCCATTAGCAGCTAAAACAGCACTACTAGGTAATGATGGACGCCTCAAAAAATCTATGGAAGAAGAACGATGTGAGATCGGACTTGTTGGTGCGGAATTTAAATAAGCTGCTGCATTACTTCCAAGATCAAAAGTTGATACATTAAGAAAAGGTAACACAGGGTGTTGATGAGAATGAGAATGAGGATGTGATGCTGATGTTGGCGTTGATGGTGCTGTTAAGGCATTCGTTGAAGTAGCAGATGAATTTACATTTCCTGATGTTAACGGTGCTAAAACTTGTATGAATGCTTCTGCTATATTATTAAATAATGAATTTGCTTCACCAATATTAGATAATAAGTCATTATTATTATTATTATTATTAACATTATCATCTGATTCTCCATGAATAGGTCCAGGATCACTATGAATTAGTTCATTATAATTAAATTGATCATATTCTTCCTCCTCCTCTTCTTCTTCGTCATCATCCTCTTCGTCCGAAGATGCCCATAATCCATTAGTACTAAAATAATACGATTGTGGCTCTAATTCTTCTTCCTCTTCTTCCTCTTCTTCGTCTTCTATATCATCATCTATTGATTCATCATATTCACCCATTGAATCCTCTTCATCATCTTCATCATCGGATATACTACTAGATTCTTCTTCTGTATCATACTGTATTTCATTTTCATTATTATCATCATCTTCACTTATACTACTAGCTACTGATAATCCATCTTCCATCATTTCTTCAATAATAGCACGTTCTTCCATTTTTTCAATATCGTCATCATCATCATTTTGATCATCGGAATCTATATGAATACTTGATGTATAGGATCCAAGATGACTTCCTGAAAAAGGCGAAGCTGCATTGATTTGTGATTCATCAACAGAAGAAAGATCTCCTGATGATAATCCATCATCTGATGAGAGTGGGTCAATAATTAATTCAATATTATTATCATCATTATTCTTCTTTTTCTTATCATCATCGTCGTCGTCGTCATCATCACCATCTATAAGAATATCTACATCTTCATCATCTTCATCTTGGTTATTTTTATTATTATTATTATTATTTTCATTTACATTAATATTGATTATAGGTTTTGAATCCTTCTTTTTCTTTTTATTTTTTTTCTTCGGCTTTTTTGGTGTTGGTCTTTTTATTCTTATTTTAGTTGAAATGTTTTGTTGGGTATCAGTAGAAGATTTATTTTTTTCTGGTTGAGGCGGAGGTGGAACTGATGGCTCTGTAAGTTATAAAAAAAAATAACAATTGAAGATTCATTTCTAATATTTATACATATCCTAGTAATATAATACCATATATATATATAACTTACCATGTGATATAGTAGGTATTGATACTGGGGCCGCAGCAGAAGAAGATTCTACACCACAAGTACATTCGAATTCACATATTGGACAAATATCATCAAGTTCATCATCCTCTTCATCATTTGATTGAGATTTACTTAATGTTATATTTATGATGGTTGATGATGGTTGTGAAGTTGGCGGAGTAGGCAATGAAGAAGGTAATGATATTGATGGTGAATTGACAGATGCTGATGTTTTTATTACAATTGTATTATTACTGTTATTATTAGTATTATTACTATTATTTTTGCTATTATTATCATTATTATTAATAATGTTATTAATATTATTAGCTTTATTGGAAGATTTTTTCTTTGATAAGGATGATTTTTTATTGTTTCCTTTCTTTCCCCGATCTATTAAAATTAAAGTTAAGACAAAGTAGTAGAGTTTGAGTTTCAAATAGTAAAAAAAAAGAAAAATATCCCCAATAATAACTACTGTTTTTTTTTATATACCTTTTCCATTTGTTATTGTTTTAATATTAAGTTTTTTTTGTTTAGCTTGGCAAGAGTCGCAGTAATAATTTTTATCTACTGACTTTGGATTTATGCCAATACATTCACCATGAAACCATTCTATTATTATTATTATTATTTTAAATAGATAGATAAAATATAAAAGTTATTACTATTATCTGCACCCAAAAAAAAATATATTTACTAATTTGTACAATTCGGTTTTGGTTTTTTTTTTCTTTTTTACCTTGACAAGTATCACATGCTATCATGAATTCTTTACCATCATATCCTCTTCGACAAATACAATAAACTTTATCATCATCTATTTGTTTATTTTCCTTTTTAATCTGTGTCGATGATGATGTTGTTGTTGTTGTTGTTGCTGTTGTAGTTGTTGATGTTGCCTTTTTCGATTTTGAACTTTTCTTTTTTTTATCAGCCATTAAATACTAAATATGATATATGTATATATATATACAGAAAAAAAAGATTTTCCTCTTTTTTTTCTTTTTTTGCTACTATTGGATTCTTTCTTTGTTTTTTTTTTTAACTGAGTTGCTATTTTTATAGTTGTTGTTATTTTTGCTGTTTCTACTTTGGGTTTTAAATATTAACTAAACACTTTTTTTTTTCTATTCCTTTCTTTTTCTTTTGTTTACTATTGTTTGTGTATATCTTCGGGATCGTAGGTTGACTTTCTTTTTCGGATCAAATACAAGTTTGCTAGTACTTTTAGATCTTACTTAATAAATATAATATAAATAATAGATCTAAAATAAGGCTTATATATATGCAATTAACTTAATAGCTAAACATATGAATGATCAAAATAACAACCCAAATGAATAAAATAAAATATAGTATATATAAATATATATATATATATAATATGGAAAATATGGTTTTAAAAGTAGAATAATAATAAAATAAGTTAATGAGTTTGAAATGAAATAAAAGAAAAATATATTATATATCTATTATTATTATTTTACTAAGGAATAAAGAAAAGTGGAATACCGATAAATATATATTTGTAAAAAGAAAAAAGGAAAGAAAAGATAAAACAAAAAGAAGGAAAGAAAAAATATTTGAACATGACATTAAAAAAAAAGAAGAGGAGAAAGAAAAAATAAAAACACAACTCAATCGGAGATCATTTTTAAATTTTTCTTTTCACTTTTTTATTTTTCCTTTTTCCCTTTTCCCTTACTTTTTTTTTGTTTTACTATTAATTATTCAATATTATATATGGATGAAATGTTAAGTAAAGAGGAATTAAAACGTGTTTATGCTATTCGAGATCAATATATTGAAGGTGAATCACCAATTATAATAACTTCTTTATTCAAAGGTCCATTTAAAACTACACCTTGGATAGTTTATGTAATACTGAACTAAAATAAAAAATAGTATTATAAATATTTAGTTTATTTATATTAATATATATATATATATATATATATTTGTATTTAGAATAACTCAAATAATAATAATAATAATAATAATAATAATAATAATGATAGCAACTCTGATAAAGAAACCCAATTGAATGATAATACTATTGGAACTATCAATTCAGAAAAAACGATACCTTATGATACTTTTGAAATAGATAAACCACCAAGTATTGAAGAAAATATCACTATTGCTACTATACCAAATATTAAAAAGGAATAACAAACAAAAAATAAAATAGCTAAAAATCAATAATTTTTTGAAACTAAGCTATTCTTTTTTTTCTCTTTTTGGTTGCTACAAAACTATTCTAAACCAAGTAACAGGTATTGTTTATTTCATCATTTTTTTATTTTTATCTTTTTTTATGTCTCACTTTACTAAACATGGATGATTTCTCTCTATATCGGCATTATAAATAATTAGTAAAAAAAAAAAGAAAAAAAGAAAAAGATCTAATTTATGGATATCATTTAAAAGTTTATACTATGTCCAAAGAAGAAAAAAAGTCCTTCGTTTCATCATGTGACATTCTGTAAATATATATTTACTAACAAACAATAAATAAACTAACAAAAAAATTAATCATTCATTTTCTTCTTTCTCCTTTTCTTTCCTTTTCTTTTTTTTTTTTCTTTTCACCTTTCCCTTTCTTATTTTTATATAATTATATGATTACTTTATTATTATTTTATTACTATTATTAGTTTAATTTAGAATATGATAGAAACCTTAAATAAACCTCCAAATGATTTTATAACAGCAAATCAACTTAAAAATTTAGAAGAATGTCAAGTACAAATAGAAGAAGAAGTAGAAGTAGAACAAAAAACAATACCATCATCATCCACTATGAAATCTAAATTATATCATTGTTTAGTAGAAGTCACTTCATTATGTTTAACAGTGCCTTTATTGTCACTTATTACAGTTAATGCCTTAGTGTATACTTTTAAAAGACAAAGACTACAAGATAATATTCAGCATCAGTCTTTTATTATTAATGATAATGACGATGATCATGAAATGGATTATTCTATTTATGAAGATATTACTCAAGACGAAACGTATTATGCAAAACGATGGGGCTATGATTGCCAACAGTATGAAGTAATAACAAAAGATGGTTATGTTTTAAAAATGTATCGATTTTCATCACCAAATATCAGTGGCGGTAATTTAATTATTTATATATAAACATAAAAATACATATAAATAATAGATAGATAAATAAATAAATAAATAAATAAATAATGATGGATTATTTATTTATTTATATTCATATCTATATTTTACATCTTTTTTTTTTAGATAACAAAAAACCTGTTTTAGTAGGACATGGATTATTTCAATGTTCTGGTGTCTTTGTACTTAACGAAAAAAAATCATTAGTTTTTGCACTTGTAGATCAAGGATATGATGTTTGGACAGGAAATAATCGTGCAGTTGGATGTTTAAATCATTCTTATCTTTCACCAAAGGATGTTGAATATTGGAAATGGGGTTTGAAAGAATTAGGTTTGCGTGATTTGCCTACTATGTTAGATTTTATTCGCTCTACAACTGGCCATAAAACGGTTGCTTATATTGGTCATTCTCAAGGAAATACTCTAGCCTTTGTTGCACTTAATTTACAACCTGAATTAGCCAATAAACTGAGTTGTTTTATTGCTCTTGCTCCAGCTGTTATTGCTGGTCCTTTGGTTTCCACTTTCCCTTTACGTACTTTGATTCAATTAGATCAGCAAACCTTTCGCACAATTTTTGGTAATAATTTATTTTATTATTATTATTATATATGTATAAGATGATAATGATCAGAAATAAAAAGAGATAAAAAAATAGTAGTTATACATATATTTATTTAATTAATTATTATCACTTATGCCATTTTCTTCGTTTTCTTAAAAAAAGGTCATAAATCATTTTTGGGAATGATGACAACGGCACAAAAATATTTACCACCAAAAGTTTTGAGTCATGTAGCTTATAGTGTCTTTGCCTATTTATTTGAATGGTGGGATGACCATTGGATTAAAAGGAGAAAAGTCAAATATTTTCAATATACTCCACGCTTGGCCAGTAGTCAACTATTATTAGACTGGATAGAAGGCTGGGGACAAAAAGGACTATGTAAGTATGTGGATATGGAATATCGACTTTCATCATCATCATCATCGTCTTCATCGTCGTCTGTACAGTATTCAAGAAAAATACCTTTAGCTCTTATTTATGGCACAAAGGATTATTTAGTGGATGGGGAAGCGTTTGTTAGAACTTTTAAAGGTTATGAACAGCACGGAATCATTTTAAATGAAGAAAATGAAAATAATAATGATAATAATAGTATTGACGAAGAACAAGAATTTATTATTAATGAAAATACACCAATACATACAAAACAACATTCGTGTTCTTTTCCAACTTTAGAATTAGTACATGTTGAAAGGATAGAAGGTTATGAACATATGGATACTTTATGGGGTTCAGATAATCATATTACAACTTATCCTATTATTTTTAAAACTTTAAACAATGGATTATGGGAATAATAAACTATAATCAAAAAGAAATAATAATACAATAATTGTTAGTTGCATAATTTATTTAACCTTATTTTATGTAAAAAAAATTTACAATTTCTGACTAAATTGGAAATAATAATAAAAAATATATATAGCCATCCTTTATTATATACCTCATTATTTACAATATATATATAAAATAATAATAATAAAGAGAGAAGAGGAGAAAGAAAAAAAGAAAAAGAAATAAAGAAAGTAATCATAAAAAGTTGTAATTATAAAGAAAAGTAATTATAAAGAATAAAAAAGTATTAAACAATAAAAGTAAAAATAAAAGTAAAAAAAAAAAGAGAGAGAAAAATGTAAGAAAGTAGATATATATAAAGTATTTTTAAAAATATGTATAGATAAAAAAAGAAAAGAATAAAAAAAAAAGAGAAACTCCTTTTTTCTTCAAATAAAATTAGATATTTACATAGAGAAACTAACGATAGCTACACCATGTACAGCAACATGACCCTTATCATTTAAAACCCATAAATCATAAGTCCCAGGTGAATCAGCTCTTTGTTTACCAGCTACTTCAAGAGGATGACGAACAACTAATGGGCTTAAGCATCGATATTCTAATGATTCGATATGTCTGTTAGTATCAATCTTTCTCACATGGCGATTTAAAGTACTTGCTAACCAAGTAAAGGAAAGTGGACCATGAACAAGGCAGTCTAAAAAAACATAAGTAAATAAGTAAATAAATAAATAAATAAATAAATAATAGAAACTAAAAAGTAAAAAATAAAAAATTTTTCCGGTACCTTTTTTTTTATTTTAGCTCATTTTATATATATATTTATACAAATATGTATTTTTTTTATTATTATTTTACCTTCTTGCTTTTCAACTTGTTGAGCAAAAGCTTGATCATAATGAATTAAATGCGAATTAAAAGTAAGTGCGGAAAACCGGAATAACAATACAGGTGAAGGTGTCCATGTAAATCTAAAGTCAGGATTTTGAATGATATCTATTTTTTTTTTTTGAAGGTGAATAACAAATAAATAAAAATTAATTTCACACACCAATAAAATTAAAAAAAAAATACATAGATACGCTTACACAGTATTATATATTATTCATCTTATTATTTTTTCATTATTATCCCCTTATCATATTTCGTTTCACCCCCAATTCTATTTTTTTTTTTTATAATAGATCTTGTTGTATATATAAATAGAAAACATAATAATTTCCTATCCGATTTATTCTCTTGTTTTATGATTATTATTACTAATATTTTTCACTTTTTCACTATTTCACATTTTTTCATTTCTCTCTCTCTCTTTTTTATGTATATATATATATTTATGTATTAGTATACATACCTTGAGGTAATACCTCCTTTATATTATTTTTAGATGATGATGATGAATCATTATTTTGTTTTTGTTTTGAATCTTGATCTTTAACAAAGACCCAACATCTAGATTCAATAACCGACCAACCTTCTTCATTATGAATGGATTTATCAACCCAAGTGAAAAGAGCATCACCACGTTTACCACCAGGGCGATAATCGACTTTACGTAATTTAGAATGCATAGATACTTTTTGGCCAACTCTTAAACGATTATTTGGATGCCAACGGACTTGACCCCCAGCCCACATACGATGATCAAAAGGAGAAGGAGGTTTCCAATCTTGTTCATAACCATCCTTTGATAAAGAAGATTCAGGGCATCTTGGTGGGAAATAAGCTAAATGCCAACCTGGTGGTAACTCAGTACCAATGGTAGGTAAGTGATCATTACGATAAATAGGATCATCTAAAGTATTACCCATAAGATTAAATAATGAAGCTTCAATAGTATCATGCTCTACTAGTTTTTTTCCTTTCATTTCCTTTTCCCATTCTTGAATAAATAATGGTGCATCACTATTGTTATTATCTTGTATATGGTCATCTCCGTCTTCTTTTTCAGGAATAATGGAATGAATGCTATTAGAGGACCAATGTCGTGTACTACCACCAACCAATGAGATGAAGCCTTTATTTTGTCTTATGTTAGCAAAAGTACGTGTTCTTATTGCAGAAAATAACATTTTAAAAAAAGTTGTCAAAATAACAAAAAGGAAAATATAAATAAAATGAAAGAAAGTGATAAAAAAAAGAAAAAAAGAATGAAAGAAAGAAGAAAGAAAGAGAAAAAAAAGATAATTAGATAAAACAGATAAATATGGGGAGATAAAAAAAATTCCCAGGCTAATTTTTTAAAGCTTATTAAAAACCGAAATCATAACAATAATTGTTTTTATTATTATTGATATTCAAATGTTTCTTAATGCAAATTAAATTATTTTTTCTTTCTGATTACAAAAAAGGAAATACAATCCCGGTATGTACGTAACATGTTACTTTTTATTATTAAACAATGAAGAATTTCTGTTTCATTGTTGTTTCTTTTATTTTACTTTCATTATTATTCATTATTATAATAAATATATTAAATAATAAAAAATCAATGATTATTGTATTACTATACAATAATAATAATAATAATATAAGGTCCTTAATAAGCATAAAAGGGAAAAAAAAATTATGCCAATTTAAATCTCCGATAGCTTAAAAGCTGTGGCTTTTTTAGTAGCACCAGGGCGACAAACGATTATTATTTTTTTTCTTTTTTTTCCCTTTCTTTCTTATTTTTAAACATATAAATATAAATCATGTTTTTTTCAGCTCTAAAAAATGTTGGTTTAAATACCACAAATACTCTTAAAGGTATATTTGTATTAATATATTTATATATTTATTAAAAAAAGAAGAAGAAAAGGATAAAGTAACTAATATATACTTTATTTATTTATTTATTTATTTATTTATATATTAGCTACATTCTCAGTAACAAGTATGTTAATTATTATTATTGTTATTCGATAATGGAATACTTAAAAAAAAAAGAAGAATAAGGAAGAGTCTATACTTATATTTATATTTATATTATTGTTATTGTTATTAGATATATTACGTAGGGGCTTATCAACAAATGCAACCACCTTAGATTCCACTACAGCTTCATATGTAAATAAATTACGGGATCAATTAAGATATTATGCAGTAGCAGAAATAGCAGGACGACCATTTTTAATCACCAAAAATGATAAAGTAATAGTAAATAGACTTAAGGATGTACAAGTAGGTGATGTATTAAAATTGGATAAAGTAAGAGAAATAGGTAGTAAAGATTATTCTTTAATGGGATCACCTTATGTACAAGAAAATATATATGATATTCAAGCTACTGTGATTGAACATACTAAAAGTAAATTAATTAAAATCGTCAAAAAGAAAAGAAGAAAGAATTATAAACGTACCATTGAACATAAACAAACCCATACTGTTTTACGTATTTCAAAAGTGGATGTTAATCCTATTGTTTCATAATAAATTTTTTTTTAATTCCTCTCCCTCTCCTGCACACATAAACACACACCCATTGATTGATTGATTGATAATTTTTTATATATACATATATACTTTATATACATATTATTATATATACTTTTTTTTAATATAGATGATTTTGTTAATAAAAGTTTAATTTTTATTAGATAAAAATAATAAGGAAAAGGAATATTGAAAATTTCGGCATCTATGGATAATGGGAAATAGTAAAAAAAAAAATAGCGGAATTAGAAACCATTTATTCCTTTATTATTTTTAAGTTTAAATATCTATCTGCGCTTCTTCATTTTTTTTTCTTCTTCTTTCTTTTCTCTCTCTTTCCCTTTTTTACTCCTTTAAATACTTTTTTTTTTATTCCGTTTTATATATACTTTAGTATTTATTAAAACTAAAACTAAAAAACAATGGCAAATTCGTACTCTAAACCTAATGCATTATTGCAATTAACTACTTTATCTAATAAATTATTAGATAGTCAACATCTTAAACTAATTAAAAATATCGTTTTTCTTTTGGTACTTTATAATTATTGGAAACGATTCTATTTATCTGTCGCCATAGGCGGTCCTGTGCGCGCTTTTAACGACTTTAAAGCATTTATAAAAAAGGTAACCTTCATATTTTTTTTCGCTCTTTATCTATTTATATATATTGTTTAACTTATTATAAATACTTATTATTACTAACTATGGCATATATATATATATATATATAGTTTATCTTCCGTCAACTTCGCCGTTTACCTTCAGTAAAGGCCAAGATTGATAAAGAATTAAATAAAACCTTAACTGAAATGGAAGTTTCCATGTTTAAAAAGGAAAATGGTATTATGCAACAAAAAGAACTTCCTAAACATGGTTTATCTAAAGAAGAAGTTCTTAATTATATGAAAAGGTAAGTTTATATATATGCTTATTTTTTATTTTCTACAGAAAATTCAGGAACGAAAATAATTAAATATATCTATTTATATATGTTGATTATAGATTACAAGGTATAGAAAGTGCAGATTGGCAAGGAGGGAAAGTATCAGGAACTATTTATCATGGTGGAGAAGAATTAACTGATTTATTAGCACAAGCTTATAAAATGTTTGCTGTAGCCAATCCTTTACATCCAGATGTATTCCCTGGTATTCGTAGAATGGAAGCTGAATCTGTAGCCATGGTATTAAATATGTATAATGCTCCTTCAACTGGATGTGGTACAATGACTAGTGGTGGTACTGAATCTATTCTTATGGCCTGTAAAACCTATAGAGATATGTATAAAGATTTGAAAGGCATTCAATATCCTGAAATGTAAGAATAATAATCATTTATAAGAAATAATTTAGTTATATAAATGATAATTATTTAATATATATATATATATATATATATATATATATATATGTATACGTGACATTCATCATGACTCATCATATCATTTTTATTTTTATTTTTTATAATGATGATGATATATATATATAGGGTTGTACCTGTTACTATTCATGCTGCCTTTATGAAAGCTGCTGGTTATTTCAATATTAAATTAATTACTATTCCTGTTGATCCTATCACTTATAAAGTGAATGACAAAAAAATGGCCAAAGCAATCACAAGTAATACTGTTATGGTAAAGTTACAGTTTATTTGTTTACAATTTACAATAATTATTTTTCCATTTTTTTAGAAAAAGGGAAAAAATAGAAATTATATAGTTTTTTGTTACACAATTTACATTTTTCAAACCTTCTTTTTTTATCATCTTATCTTTTATAGATTGCTGGTTCAGCTATTAATTTCCCCCATGGTATTGCTGATGATATTGTAGCTTTAGGTCAATTAGCCAAAAAACATAATATTGGTCTTCATGTAGATTGTTGTTTAGGTTCTTTTGTAATGCCTTTCCTTGAAAAAGCTGGTTTACCTACAACTCAATTTGATTTCCGTGTAGAAGGTGTTACATCTATCTCCTGTGATACTCACAAGGTATATACAAATATATAATATAAAAACGATTTAAAAATATAAATATGATGAAATGCATGATGATTTACTTTTTATAATTAATTATTATTATAAAATTAGTATGGTTTTGCTGCAAAAGGTTCATCTATTATTATGTATCGTAATCCTACTATTCGTAAATATCAATATTTCCTTTTTTCTGAATGGACTGGTGGCATTTATGCTTCTCCAAGTGTAGCTGGTTCAAGGTAAAAAAAAAAAAAAAAAGGAAAAAAAAACCATAAGTATCTTGTGCAGTATCATATAATAAATATATTTGTTCACCTAATGATTACTATTATTATTATTGTTTTAAAAAAATAGACCTGGCGCTCTTATTGCTGGATGTTGGGCCGCATTAATGAATATGGGCCAAGATGGATATTTACAAAGCTGTAAAGATATTATTGCTACTAGGCAAAAAATTCAAGATGGGTAAATTAAAATAAAATCCATATAAAAAATCCTTATTATTTTTTTATATATGCTAAATATACATTTTTCTATTTTTTTTTTAGCATTACTTCAATCCCTGAATTACAAGTTTTAGGTGATCCTGTTGGTCCAGTTGGTAAAATAACAACATATATGAATATACATATTACTATTAATAAGCACATATAATTAAAAAATTAACTTTTATTATTTATTTATTTTATTATAGTTGCGTTTAATTCTAAATCTAAATTAAACATTTATGATGTTGGAGATAAACTTTCCAATAAAGGATGGGCAATTAGTGCATTACAAGAACCAGCTGCATTACATATTTCTATTACTTTACTTTGGATAAATAGTGCTGATGAATTTATAAAGGATCTTAAAGAAGCTATAGCGGATTTATTAGCTAACCCTGACGGTGGTAACGGTAGCACTGCTGCTATTTATGGCACTGCTGCAAGTGTACCTGATAAATCTATTGTTGATGATGTAGCTGCTGGTTTTATCGATCTTTTATATAAGGCTTAAATTCATTATATGCATATATTTATATATATATAATGAAAGAAAAAAAATAACAAAATATAGAAAATCTAATTGTAATCTATTTCATTTATTCATTTATTTATTTATTTACTATTATTATTATTATTATTATTTATATGATTATTATTATTATTATTATTATCTTGAATAAACTTATTTCTTTAAACTCGCGGATTTAATATACCTTTTTGATACAACATTTGATCCACATTTTTGTGTAACTATGGCGGGATTAAATGATTTTTTTTATTCAACTCATCTGACTAAAAAAAAGTATTAAATTTCAATAATAAATAAAAGAAATTTTGATTACATAGAAACATCATGGTACTTTTTTTTGTTATTGTTATTGTTTTTGTTGTCTTACTTTTATATTTATTTTTCTTTGATTATTTCTTATCATTATTATAAAAATAATAATAAACACTGAGATAAAAATTGTCATTTTTATAATATCTTCTAAATAAGGAATATTAAAGAAGCTTAATTAATATATATATAGAAAGAAGCAATGTATATACTCAAGTATATATATATTTATATATATATTTTCTTCTCGGTTTTTGTCATTGTTTTTGGTTCAGATGCTTTTTTCTTTTTTTTATATTCAGATTTTTACCTTGTCAAATTAAAATACAAGATTTTTTAAGGTGGGAAAATTAAAAGAAAATTGGAATTTCATCGATCGAACCAAAAAAAAAAAAATGTTTCAAAGTTTGTTTTTTTTAAGTATATATATATTTATAATTTCAAAGTTTAATTTTTTTTTTTGCTTCTCTTTTTTTTTTTTTTTAATTTAAAACAAATATAATAATTTAATAAGGATATGAAGATTGATTTGCATTATATGTATTTGGATAAGGAGATGGAGGAGGACCATATTGATATAAAGATGAATAATTTTGAGAATATGTTGGGGCATTTGGTTGTTGTTGTTGTTGTGGTCGAGGTTGATAATTATTAGATGGAGATAATGATACCTAAGGGAGAGTAAGAAATCATAATAATAATAATATATATATTAGCTATGTTTTTTTATCTCCTCTTTAATATATAATAAACTCACTTCATCCTTATTATTTATTTTATTTATTTATTACCTTGCTTTCGTCAAGAGAATACATATTATGCTGTATAGAAGTTTGATTATTATTATTATTATTAGATTGATATGGTTTAGGAGATGTCATAGGTGTTGGATGATGATTATGTTGTGATTGTGGTTGTTGATGATTATCTTTATCCATATTAGGACTGTTACCTTGATGATGATGTAGATCATTATTATTATTAGTAGCAGTAGCAGTAGTAGTAGTATTGGGATTTGTTGGGTTATCAGGTGTATTTAAACATGATTGAATAAGATTTTTTCCTTCAGGTTTTGTAACAAGTGGTTGAAGTTTAGCTGTTGTAAAAGTATATCTTTATAAAACAAAAAAAAAAATAGAAATCAGTCAACCACTCTACTTTTTTTATCTATATCTTTTTTTTATCTTTTTCTTTTTTTTATTCTATGATAATGATAATTATTTATTTATTTCAAAATCACTTACACAAGACCAGTTTCAGAGACAACTAATAATAATATTTGTGTACCTGTCAATGTACTTAATTCATATGCCTGATGATGAAAAAAAAAAGAGACGAAAAAGTATAAATAATAATATAAATAAATGATATTTAACTTTCCCACCAATAGATTTTTTTTAACTTTATATTAAAAAAAAAAACATGTTCCCATTTTTTTTATTTTTATTTTTATTAATACCTTTTTCATGATACCAGCTTTTCTTTTTGAAAAAGTAATATGTCTTCTAGATTTATCTTCTATATATTCAATTTTAATCTTCCTTCTACCTGATCTTTTTTCTGGTTTACTATCATTATCAGAGTCATCTAATCCATCTTCTTGAGTAATGATTGTATTATTATTATTATTATTAGATATCATATGATGATGTTGTTGTTGTAGTTGTTGTGACGATGATGATGGCGGTGGTGGTACTTGATTTGGATATTGAGAATAACCAGTATTATACATAGTTGATGATAGTTGTTCCATGATTAAATATTATACTATATATATTAATTATTATTGTTATTGTATACAAAAAAATATTTTAATAAAGGTAATATCTATATGAATAGTAAGTATGATTAAAAAAAGTAAAAGGAAAAAGAAAAAGAAATGGGGACCAAACAAAAAGATTAATAAATGATTTATATATATGTATAATAAATAAAATAAAATAAAAAAGAAAAGAAAAAGAAGAAAAAGAATGAAAAAAGAAGAAATCAAAAATATAAAAAAAAATATAGGTAAAAAAAATGCGTGTGAGAAATTTAAAGTTCTTATATAAAATTTATAAAAGATAAATAAATCCAGCATCCCCACATAATCTCTCACACTCTAATCACACACTAAAAATAAAAATAAATAGATCAGTTAATCATTCGTTTTAAAACCTAAAAAAAAAGCATAGATTTTAGTCAAACGTTGTTTATTATACCTTCTTTTTTTTTTATCTTCTTTTTTATTACTTTTTATTGTTATTTTCTTGTATTTACCTTATCAGAAAAAAAAAAAAAAAAAAAAAAAAAAACATGGCTATTTCATTTTATTGAATATCTACTGAAATTTTTTGAAAAAGAATAAATGTTTATTAGGTTATTATGTACAAATGATATATATATATTTTAAACTGAATTTAAAATTATTAAATTGATGATAAAGTAAGGAGTGGTGTTGATATATATTTATATATATATAAAAATTATAACTTGGTATTTTTTTAATTATGCTTATATTTTTCCCTTATTTATGATTATTTTCCTTTTCTCATATTTATTTATTATTATGTATTATTAATTTACTGGAGAAAGATATCTACAAATATCATATAATAAGGCATATCTTGGTTGAGGATAATCATGATATAATTTAAAAAAGGATGATTTTGATGAAAATGATGTATTATTATAAAGTGGAGATAACTCTTTTGGAATATGTTGTCCTGCCATAAAATCTACTGTTTCTAATGCCTTTAAGCAATTTTTTAATTTTTGTTTTGCTTTTTTAGATACTGTTTCATCCTCTGAT
This sequence comes from Cunninghamella bertholletiae, assembly GCA_037043795.1. Taxonomy (NCBI): domain Eukaryota; kingdom Fungi; phylum Mucoromycota; class Mucoromycetes; order Mucorales; family Cunninghamellaceae; genus Cunninghamella; species Cunninghamella bertholletiae. Next base: position 5,810,694 of record JAZGVP010000001.1, read on the forward strand.
AATGCTAATGCTGCAAGTACATCCACTGCAATAAAAATATATATATCACTAAGGACTATTTATATATATTAAATATAAATATAAATATAAAAATTAGTATATATATATATATATATGTATAGTTTTTTTTCTTTTTCTTTCTTCTTTTACTGATTTACATTGAGAATAAGCAACATCTGGATCCATTTTATTGACAGCAAGTATTAATAACTCTGAATAATCAAGACAAGCTTTAATTGATTTTTCTTGAATAAGAGAGATAATATTACTATTTAACTGGCAATATTTGGTGGTAGGTCTGATTTTTTGTAAACATGAATGAAAACTAAAAATCAAATCCAAAAAGAATAAAAATAATGCCAGTTTATTATTATCATTGGTTTCATTAATCGCCTTTTTTACTGTTTCAAAGTCATAAGGTTCATCACATAATCTTAATTCATCAGGTAAATTCTTCCACCATTTGATTGTTACATCTTCAAAACTAATAATTAATTCTAAAGACATTTCTTGTGAATGTCCCATTAATACTTTTTTAATATGTTTCTATTTTTTATAAATAAAATAAAAATAAAGATTAAATCATCAGTTTCTCACACATAAAATGAATCAATTTTAATCAAAATGATATATAACACACTTACAAAAGCATATTGAACAGTTGGATGTAAAAAGAAATCTAAATAATAATTTTGAGTTTTAAAGAATTGCCTTGTTAATTCAGGTTCACCAGGTAAAACATCCATATACATATAATCACCAGGTTCATGAGTAGTTTTACATTCAGGAGAAAAGAAATCCACCATTAAATAGCACCAAATTGTAAAAGAATAATGTCTTGCAAAGAGAGCTCTTTCTACAATGGTACATGTATGAGGATCTTCATATATATGTTTGATTTCAAGACATAGGAAATAAGCAACAGTTTCCAAATTACGCATTTCTGAAATCCTTAAAGTATTCATTAAAAATCTCTTTAATAAATTAATGGTGATCAGGGTATCCAATTGTCTTTTAGGTTCATGAATAATTTCATCTAAAACATCTCTACATTTCCGATAAAAGAATTCCGCTAAAGATCGTCGATAATACATATTTAAATACCATGGTGGATTATATATTAATGCATTGCCTAAGACTGCTCGTTGAGGAGTAGATGGCACAGTATGAGCACAACAGACCAAAGTACATATCGCCATTGTCATGGGACATGTTAATGGATTTTTTAATTGTTGATAATGAGTCATAAATGTAGGTTCATATAAAAATGTCATACTTGGATTATATAAGGCAAAATAGCGATAAATTAATTGATCGACTACAGATTTAGGGTCTAATGATAAGATAGGTTCAGGAATAGAATGATAACTAGCCAATTGCTGTTGCTGCTGTTGAAGAGTGGTATTGTTTAATAAGTTACTACGTGCTATTTTGATTGTAAAAGGGAATACTGATCTTGGATCACATGATTCTACGATAAATGTTCGATCACTATTACTATGAATCGTTGGTAAGATGTTTCCATATACAAGACTATGTAAAAACTGAAGTTGACTAATGGTTTGAATACCTGTTTCAATTCTCCACTTTCCATTAACAATTGACATTTTCCATCCTTTCCCATTTGGAAATAAACATTGATTATTATTATTTTGTTGATTATTATTATTATTTTGTTGATTATTATTATTATTATTATTTTGTTGATTATTATTATTATTATTATTATTTTGTTGACTTGATTCATATGTAACAACTAATTGTTGGTTACTATTATTGTTAATATTTTGATGGTAGGAATAATATTGTAAATGATGATCATCTTCATCCATTCTATCATCATATAAACCATCATCATGACCACTGCTACTATTACTACTATAATCACTACCACTTTCAGGTGTTGCCGCTATGAGCATATCATTTTCTAAATAAACAGAACGATCTAATGATGCTGGTAATAATGGATAAGAAGGTTGTGATAAAATAATATCATTCTTTTGTTGTTGATGATGATTCTTATTATTAAAAATCATATTTCCATTTTCTATTACAATACCATTATCATTTTGTTGTTTAAATTCATTTAATTCTACTTCTAACTGCTGAATAGTTTGTTGAAGTAAATCAACAGTTGTTCTCATCTTTTTTAATTGTTTACTACCGTCTATTGCTTCGTTATAATCATCTGTATTTCCTCTACTTGGTATTGTACAAGTTAAGTGTAATCGTTGACAACGTTCACAACTTTCGTTTTCATTCTTTTTTACACATTTACGATGTTGTTTTCTACATTCTATATTGTATTAATATATATATAATTAGTAATCTTTGTATTTAAACTGAAAAAAGGAAAAAAAAAAAAAAAAAAAAAAAAAAAAGAAAAAAGGAGAAGGGCTATCTAATATTTATTATACATATTTATATGTATAACTTTATTTTCTCCAAAAAGAGAAAAATACAATAAAAAATAATGGACTCTAATACACAAAAAATAAAATATTACCTGAACAAGAGAATACCTTAGTTGACATGTTTAAATAAAGATATTTATCAATATTTTTAAAAAATAGTAACTTTTATATATATTTATATAATAAATTTAAAAAGAAAAAGAAATTCAATAATAAGCTTAAAAATTTTTTTTGTTATGAATTTAGCATGTATACAATAAAGTATAAAAGGAATAGAAAATAAAAATAATTAGGAAGAAGAAAGGAAAAAAGGATCAAGAAGAAAAAGAGAGTGAAAAAGCGAAAAGGTGGCGGAATTTAAACAAAAAAAATTTGATTGAAATAAAATAGCTTCGCATTTTTAACGTATTAGGATTAAAAATTATATGTTTCACAAGTGTTTAATATGATTAAAATAAAAAAAAAAATACTTCATATATTTACATTATTTATTTATTTATTTAACCGGTTAAAGGAGATGGTCTTATTCTAGATTTTTTAACACCAGCGAAGCCCCTACGATCTCCTTTATTCATCATGATTTTCCAATTTGCTTTTAGATTTGATAAAACACGCTCTATTTCTTCATTATGATCTGGTGCCGTTGCTAATAGAGAAGTCATTTGTAACATTTTAGCTGCTGTTGCTGCTGGATTTTGAGATGAACCAAAATCAGTAAATAGCTTATTAAATACATCTAAAAAAAGATAAATAAGAAAGTAAAAATAAATAATAAAAAAAAGGGGGAAGGGGTTAATGATTTATTTACTGCTAATACTTTTAATGTTATATATATATATATTCAGATATGATTTACCTTCTAATCTTTTAATTTGTAATAAAATAACATTGTCTCTAAAACTTTGTAAAGCTATATTTCTAACATTCCACATTTCAGCTTCATCATGAGATCGATATCTAACATCTGTTCTTAAAGGTAAAAAGACAGCTTCAAAATAGGGTAAAGCATTAGTGAAAAAAAAGGACCATTGTTCTACTAATCGATCTAATAATTTTTCATCCGTTACACCAAACATTTTTGCATTTAAAGTAAACATTCCATCATGTAATAATGATTCAATATTATGATATAATTGTGGTGATATAGGATCTGTTAAACATTGTCTATTTTAAAAGGAAAAAAAGAAATAAAAATAAGATGAATCATCCATTAAATTAATTTATATATATATATATATATACCTTAAAATATCATTTAATTCCTCAATTGGACATTGAACACCTTCACCATTAAATAAAGGTAATACTCTTACACATAAAGATTGCCATAAACCATCACTACTACTACTATTATTATTATTGCTTCCTACACCATTATTACCATTAACATTACTATTATTATTAATATTAATATTACTATTCATAAGAGAGCTTTGAATCCCGCTATTATTATTGATGGTATTAGTTGTAGTTGAATTATTACTATTAGCAATTGAAAGTGAAGAAGAATTAGGATGATTGGATATACTACTAAAACTACCTTGACGGTGATAAATGGAATGAATAGGATGTGGTAAACTAGATGAATTCATTGTTGATGTATTACCATTAGATGATGATGAATGAATCATAGGATGATGATGTGAATGTGAATGATGATGATGGGAATGTGAATGATGATGATGATGATGATGAGAATGTGGATGATGAGAAAGATTTGATCCAAAATAAGATGATGTCGCTGTTGAGGATGATGTGTTGTAATAAGACGTAGGTGATGTAGGTGAAATAACATGAAATTCTTCCTGAGATGATGAATTTAAATGATATTTAGCATTTGCTGCTGCCGCGGCCGCGGCTGCTATAGCTGCTGCTGCAGATCTCATTTGTAATGTTGATTTTTCCATATTCATTGTAATTGATTTAGCATCTAAAGCATTAATTGATTTATGAATACTTGGAGGTGTTGATGCATTATTATTATTATTACTGCTACTAAAATTAGTCATAATGGATATATTTGTAGGTGATTGCGGTCTTGGTGTGATTTTTGAATATTGACGATCAGAAGAAGAATCTAATGAATAATTAGTGGTAGATGAAGTTGAAGTGTGAATAGTATTATTAGATGTTGAATTTAAAAATGTACGGGTATTATTATTAGAAGTATTATTAAACAAACTAGGTGTTGAAGGAGGTGAAGACCTTAAACTGTGACGTTTCGTTTGACTACTCCCTCCATTAGGAGGTAACTTCATGGTAGGTGTACTAGAAGCAGTCATAGTAGTAGTAGCTGACATTGATTTTGTAGGTATTGGTATTTGTTGAGGTAAACTATTGGAAGTAAAATATTTAGCTGATGATGATGGTATACTATTTTGTTCACTAAAAAATGAGCCAGCAGTTAATGGTGAAGATATACCTTCATCTAATTGAGTTGCTGAAAGTGATAGACTTAGATCTTCATTAGAGGAAGAAAATGATGATTTCATTGGTATATATATATATATATACTTATATATTTATTAACTAGATTGATTTATCTTAATAAATAAATCAATGAAAGTAAGGTAAAAAGGAAGAAAGTAAGAGGAAAAAAAAAATTAAACAAAAAAGGGCATTTTATATTTTTCCAGCTCCGACATAATTATTATTCCAAAAGTTTAAATGCGCTTGAAATTTCGCAAGGCACAAAAATAATATTTAACTTTCACTTTTTTTTTTGATTCTGCTTCTTTTACATAAACGATAGCAATATACTTTTTATAGCACTTTTTTTTTAATTAATACGACTCTAAGTCCTAATTACAGAATGTCCTTTAACTATTTGAGACCATGTTTTTTAACGTTTTCTTTTTAATAATAACAATAATAGAAATAATCATGACAATGATTCAAACAATTTTATAACAACAAAGAATGAAACATGAATATATAATAATAATAATAATATTGATACTAATAATAAATCTTTAACCTATTTTTATTATATAACTTATATACGCTCTTGTTGGTTTCGTGGCTCCGTTATTTAGTCCATATTATTTTATATCTTTTATTTTATATGTTTATTATATTATATTCTTTATTTTATTATATACTTATTTTATTATTATGCATTAAATTATACTGGCTAATAATTGTGTAATGTATCAATTTGTGACCTGACTTCTTTCGCACATAAATAAAGTTATCCATTGTTATTGGAATATTATCATGTCTATGGCACATCTTATGAGTCATCATTGTATCGGATAAATGGCTGAAGGACACCAAAAAGAAGATCAACAACATATCACTCCATATTTCCCAAAACCAGCTTATGTAATTAAATGGGATAGGAAAAATAATGGTGAACTAAACATGATAAATATAAATCACCAATCTTTATCACTTCAAATGACTTACATAAAAAAATTATTTGTTAAATTAAATACAAACTTTTTTAAGATTTTTTTAGAATACCTCCTATGCCACTATACCAAAATTGCTTCAATTTTACCTTTTATCATGCTTTTAGTTATGTATAAATACAAATTAAGATAAACTTCTCAGTTATTATATTTAGCAAAATTATTATCCTTCTCCTCCCCATTAACACTATCAAATAAATGGCATCTTAAAATCTTGACAAAATTACCTTTACAGTTAGCATTACTTTCTAACGTTGATAATACAAATACTTTCACCACTAAGGATCTTTTATTTCAAGATATAATAGATAACAATGATAACACTTCTAATTTCTTATCGAACTTTAACACAACATGGAAACATCCAATAGTATAAATGAGAAATAATCTTCAAAATAATATTTTACATTGGCATCCAATAATAGATACACATTTGAAATTCCAAATAGAGTTACAAAATTCTCAAAACGAATTTTACCATCAAGATTATACCTTTATAGATACTACACAATGGCTGTTTGATTCAAAGGCTAAGAAACCTCTACTAATATTCAACATTAAACTAAATAAAATTATATGCTGGTTATTTCAAAAAGAAAAACCCTGACTCTCATATTAACATCCCAATGGCCCTCTTCTAAGTTTAATATTAAGCGAATTACAATAGTCAGTTTTCTGGAATTTACCCATTCCTCATAAAAATATCGAAATATGATGGTGTCTGCTAACGAATATTTTATCCTCAAGAATGCAGCTTCATCACAGATTACCTCGATTTTTCCTATCTCATTATGTCATTGGTGTAATAAACCTGAAAATAACTTGCATTTACTTATTCACTGTCCATTTAAAAAAGTATAAGGGAAATGATTTTTAAACACACCTTTGAAACTGTTAAACAATTAGTAGGTATATTAATATTTAAAAAAAATGTAGCCATTAAAATAACAAAAATGATAGGTTTTGTATACAAGCTATTTGATCTCATAACTGGCAAGGTATAATTAATGATGAATAGATACCTGCTGTAATATTTACAATCTACAACACTAACTTACGGAAATGCGATTTAGTAGAATAGTTTAATACTTATAAATAAGTTGTTATTTTCCTTTTGTATTTATCTTTATTCTTTCAAAAAAAAAAAAAAAAAAAAAAAAAAAAAAAAAAAAAGGAAGAAAGAAAAGAAAATAACTTTTTGTAATTGCTGTTTAAATAATTTTAAATAAAGCTTAATCCTATTAGTACAAAAAAAGTCCATTGTTATTGGAATATCATTTTAAAAATATAATAATTAACATTTATATTAAAAAGAAACAAATAAAATAATAAAATTCGGATATTATAAATATAGTTTTATTAATAAAAAAAGAGAGAGAAAATGATATGAATATAATGTATATTTATATGTAATAAGAAAGAAAAAAAACAGGATGATAGTATTGATAAAAATATCATATTACATTAAACTTTATCATAATCTAATTTAGTTTCCAATTTCTTCATATCTGCTACTTTACGTACAGCTTTCATGAAATCTTCTTGGACGCAATAATCACGTTCTTCACGAATAGCAAACATACCTAAAATAATAATAAAATAGTTAGTAAATATATACATATATATTAAACACCATCTTTATGTATTTATTTATATATGATCATTGATTTTAAATAAAACAAAGAACTTACCAGCTTCTGTACAAACATTTCTTAAATCAGCACCATTAAATCCATCTGATAATTTTACAATAGCTTCATAGTCTGTATCACCATGTTTAGTAATATTTCCAGCATGAATCTTAAGAATTTCAAGTCTACCTTGTTCATTAGGTAATGGGATTTCAATCTTTCTATCTAAACGACCAGGACGTAATAAAGCAGGATCTAATGTATCAGGACGATTGGTTGCCATAATTAATTTTGTTTGGCCCAAATAATCAAAGCCATCCATTTGATTTAATAACTATATTTTTAATTTATATAATTTATAAAATGAGTACATATATATATATATTACTTTTCATTGGTTTTTTTTTCTTTCGCCCATTCTTTCTTTCTTAAAAAATGAAGAAAAAGATATTCAATAAAATAACACTTACTTCCATTAATGTTCTTTGAATTTCACGATCTGCTGAAGTACCTTCTGAGAAACGACGACCACCAATAGCATCAATTTCATCCATAAAAATGATACATGGTTCATGTTCCTTAGCATAACCTAAAAAAAAAGAGAGAGAAAAAAAATTAGAAGTCATCATTTCTATATATACATATATATGATCATGATTTATGAATCAATTACTAATTTATTTATACTTACCAAACATTTCACGAATCAATCTAGCACTTTCACCAATATATTTATCAACAATAGCACTAGATACCACCTTAAGGAAATTGACTTGAAGAGTACTAGCAACAGCTTTAGCCAATAAAGTTTTACCGGTACCTGGGGGACCATATAATAATACACCTTTAGGAGGTTTTACACCAACACGTAAGAATAATTCGGGGTTCATTAAAGGTAATTCAATAACTTCTCTAAGTTCACGAATTTGTTCACTAAGACCACCAATACCAGCAAAACTAATATCTCCAGGATCTTCTATTGACATATTATATACCAAAGGATCAACTTCACGAGGTAATACTCTCATGATGGTTAATGTGGTCATATCTAATGCTACTCGAGCTCCTTGTTTAAGTTTTTCTTTATCGATACTTGGTCTACATCCAACTACATAACGTGGCCCACTTGTATTTTTTACAATATCTGTTAATTTATATATACATATTTAAACGGTTTATAATTATTATTATCGTTATTATTATTATCATTATTATTAAACAATTTTCACTCTCTTTATATTTATATAACTAATTTTTTTATAATCCATTCATTCTATTTTTATAGCATTTCCTTACATCTTTCATCATCAATTTGTTTCAACATTTCACCAATAACTTGTCCTACACTTTGTAATGCACTAATATCACTTTCTGTTTTATCGAAATCATTATCTAAAGACTTGAGAGTAAGTCGAGCTAGTTGTATATAAAAAGAAGAAAAGAAAGAGATACGTTAGTTATATTATTATTATTAATAAAAAAAAGGATATCTCTCTCTTTTATTTAATGGAAACAGTGATAAAAAAAAAACAGAGAGAGATAAAAGAAATACATCTAAAAAGCTTGTATTATTTATATTATGAATATTATTTATATTTATACCTTCTTTTAATTTTGCATCTAATTCACGATGTTCTAAAAGTCGTTTTCTATAAGCTGATAATGCTTGTGATTTTGGATCGTTGGGAACTGATTCAGAAGTAGGATTTGAACTTGAAGCCATCTTTTATTTAATATATTTATGTATATATAGTAAATTAAACTAAATAAAATATATATATATATATATATATGTACTTTTTTTCTTTTCTTTTACAAGTATAAAAAAAAAGGAAAGAGTGAAAGAGAAAAGAAGTTTTTTATTTTCTTTCCATAAATTCATACGCGCAATTCATTTCCACGCAAGACACTTTTGCAGAATTAAAACTCCGTTTTTTATATGTATATTTATATCTAATGAATTATTTTAGATTTTTGCTCCTTTAAAAAATTTTTTTTTAGATTTCACATCCCGTTCCTCTTCATTTTGACATATATTGTTTGCTTTCCTTTATTTTATTATTAACCTATTTAAATAAAAATCTAAAGTTTTCAAAATATATATATATATCTAATGAATGATAAGGGTATTAAAAAATTATATATCAAATGGGGTTATTGTTATTAAATTTAGTTTTGTTTTTATATGTGACGTATACACTTTTTTCGAAAACTATTTACGAAAATAAAAATAAATTAGCAACTTCAAAAATCCACTGTTTTAATGTTTTATTTTTCGACTTACCAAGTGTAAACATCATTCGTTTGTATTACGAAAGAAGGAAGAAGAGTTATGCTGCCGATATATATTGAAATAGTCATTGATTACCATTAATTATTTCGTGGGCAATATGGTGAAGATTACGACTAGCATTAATCTCGTTGCCATGCAGTATTACAGCTTCTGCAACTCAGTACTGCATGTAAATTATATTGATAACCAGCTGATTCATTCATATGTATGTTATTGAGGTACAATGCAAACAGTTATGTTTATACCATTTCAGCTCCAATATGTTTACACTCTGTAATTTAAAAACGGAGTTGAGTAAATCTTTCATTATAAATAACCCAGCCAAATCATTTAGATTAGGAAGTATATATTGAATATAATTAATATATATATTTGGTTTGGTAGTTTTATGAGTAAGGATTGCATTTTCTAGTTGCCTAAACACTTCATCGGCATCTTTGTACTCTTTAATGTGTTGATTTGTCTTTTTATAACCAGTACAAATATAAAGTTCAACAACAGAGTATGATAATACTTGGTGTCTTTCATTTGTGTGACCATCTAAGGCAGTGTAAAATGATATTTTGACCGGAATCAGCACCATATAATTCGAATTCATCTGTAACATCTTCTTCAACAAAATATTCTAAATCTAAATAGGTAAAGTATCACCTTCATTAACAGATCTTGTAAAAAACAACATCAACACCATAACCATCTGTTCTTATAAGATAAGTCTCGTATTTTCTTCCATTGGTATATTATCATCATTAGTGTCAACTCTAACTTTGGTTAAATCAAAGATGGTACCAAATTGTAATGTTTCATTAATGATTCTATTGTTGATACGATATTCAGCTTAAATAAAAGTATTTTTATCCACATCTATATTTCTTGCCGTTTCTCTTAGTAATTCTTGAAGGGTTTGATGATCAATATCTATATATTGTCATGTTAGTTTATAATGAGGGAATAGACTAAATACAGGTTCTTGAAGAACAAAAGTATAAGATTCAGATAGAAATCAATTAACTCTTTATATAAAATAAGATTCAGCATTGCTTAAATATGTTATTGAATTGACAATAGGCGCTCTATTATCATTAATAATATCATTTAATATTTTTTGTGATTCACCACTGAGACCAAATTTTCCAAGGTGTTGATTAATGTTATTAATAGCACCAACTAATGATCTTACTAAAACAGCTCTTCTTTTACTACCTATAGATTCAGATCCAGGAAGCTGTCTTATACATTGATAACCAAAACTTCTTGTAGCTTCAATTTGTACTTCATCAGATAATTCTACTTGGCCATGATTATATCTTTCTAATGTCGTAAGAATATGATGTAGGGATGGTAAGTGTGAGTAAATCTAGCTAGATTTACTTGAGATACAGGAAGGTGACCAAGTTTTGTTTATTCAATTACAGTATTAACAGCAACAGCAACATTTTCATTTTATGGCACGGACTAGTAGGAGGAGCAGAGATAACAGGTGATTGACTAGTAGTAGGAATATTTGTAGAAGTTACTTGAAGAAATTACTTGTTTTTTTTTTTTTGTAGAGAGACTTGTTTCACTATCAATATTATTTCTTTTTCATAAAATAATAATATGTATGTATAAATTTAATATTATTGTGCCATAAAATTATATATTAATGATTGATTGATAAACTATTATACTTACTATTATTATGAGGATACAACCCACACCTTGCATCATGATGGCGATGTTGATCATGTCTTTTACGTACTAGATGTATTAATATATTAAATAATAAAATTAGTATTTATATCAGATATATATAAATATGTATATTATATTCTAAAAAAAATACCTAAAGCTTCAATTTGTTCCTAACGTGCACGTTTTTATCTTTTCTTATATAGAATGATTATTTTTTTAATCATTCCTGGATATCTTGACGGTTTTTTACCTTTTACCATTGTAAAATAAATGCTGATTACAAGTTACGTAAATAAAGAATCACAGAAAAAAAAAAAATGGAAAAAGAATAAGAAAGAAAAATATTAAAGATAAAAGTTATGAGTCTGATACCTAAAATTTAATAGTGATCATATAATAAAAGAAACAAGTTAAGTTTAACTTGATAAAAATAGAAATGTCGTTCATAATTTATGCGTCAATTGAAATGTTTTTAATAAAGTTATGTACGTGTTTTTATATCTTTGCTCTTATTTCACTTTATTTTATTTTATTTTAATTTATTTTTTGATGAAATTATTATTATTAAATTATATTTAAAAAATACCAGAAAAAGTATTGGTGTTAGTTCTGTATTCTCTAATATATATATACAAAAGAATAAACATCTAAAGAAAAAAGGTTTAACCAATTTTAAAAATAAAAAGTAAATTTGAAATTTGAATTCCGAATTTTTTTTAATCTTCATGAAGATAATTTTTATATTATAATTATTTGATTTATAAATAATCTTTTATATTATTCTTATTATTACAATAGACCAAAAAAATCATGATGTTTTACAATTCAAAAAGAAGTAAAGAAACAAATAAAAAATACATAATAACCTTGCATATTACTGTTTTATTATCAAATTGATCAATAAAAGCTCTACGTGTTTACAAAAAGTTACTTTTTGGGAATGAAAGAAGGAAATTAAAACTCCGGAAGCGTATCTTGTGTGGCTTTTAAGTATTTGCAGGATAGAATGAGTTTTATCGATTTTTTTTTCTCTTTTTTCTCTTCACTTTTTTTTTTCTTCTTATTGAATATATATTTAATACAATCACATATAATGGATAATAGTAATAACGAAGTCACTAGATTATGGAGAGTATTCCGTACCACCCATCAAATGGTTCATGATAGAGTAATTAGCTATACATAATTTTTTAAGAAAATAAACAATATATATTTATATATATATATTATATATATTATAGAAACTGATGTTTATTTATTTATTTTATTTTTTCTCATCAATCTTTTATTATTCCAATATCAATTTATTTTAGGGTTATCTCGTATCTCAATCTGAATTAGATATGGAATTAGAAACTTTTAAACGTACTTTTGCTCCTTCTGGTGAAGTTGAGTATGTTGATAAATTATAATAATAATAATATGTATAAAGAGGTCGAAAATATTTATTTATTTATTTATGAATATGCAAAAATATATATATTAATTATAACTATCTTTATACATATATATATATATATATATTTAGTCGTGACCATTTAACTTTTGTTGTTCAAAAAAAAGATGATCCCACCGATCAATTACTTGTATTCTTCCCTAAAGATAAATCAGTTGGTGTTAAACCATTGAGAGTGTAAGTTTTATATGTATATCTATTTTTATTTATTTATTTATATATAAATTTTAAAAATCAACAACATTTTTTCTTTTTACTTATTTTATTTATTTATTTTTAAAAAAATCACATTTTACATATAATATATAGATACGTTGAACGTATGGCACAACAACAAATTCCTAAAGGTATTTGCGTATATCAAAACAGCTTAACATCATCAGCCAGTAAAGTAATGCAATCATTACCATCCAAACATACATTAGAATCATTTAATGAAAATGAATTATTGGTCAATATTACTCATCATGTATTAGTACCTAAACATGAAGTGCTTACAGCAGAAGAAAAAGCCATTTTATTACAAAGATATCGTCTTAAGGATTCTCAATTACCACGTATTCAACATAGTGATCCTGTTGCTCGATATTATGGATTAAAACGTGGTCAAGTAGTTAAAATTTTAAGAGAAAGTGAAACTGCTGGAAGATATGTTAGTTATAGATTATGTGTATAAAATAAAAATAAAGGAAAAAGAAAAAGAAAGAAAAAAAAAAAAGAATCTATTAGATATATTAAGTAATGATCATCATCATCACAACCATATATATATATATATATATATATATAAAATCCATTCATTATTATTACTATCATCACTTCATTATTATTTTTTGTTATTACTATTATAATCATTATTATTACTTATTATTCCATTCAATCCCACTACTACTCCTATAAACAAATGATTTTATCATTATTATATAAATAATAATATATATATATATTTATTACATATTAAGTTTTTTATTTGAATTTCTTTTTTTCTTAATAAAAAAAAAAGAAGTATAAGAAATAAGGATAATAAGCATACACACGAAAATAAATAAAGTAAATATAAAAAAGGAAAATAGAAAAATAGATAGAAAAAAAAAAAAAGGAAATAAGGGGGAGAGAAAGGTAAAAAGGATTGATTGAGAGAGAAAGAAAGAAAGAAAAGAAAAGAAAAGAGGGGAATATATATACTTATATATATTTGTATTATTCTTATTATTATTAAATCAAGATAATAAATATATAATAATATATAAAATAATGCTGATTATTTAGTGTATGTTGTAGTTTGGTTTTAGTTTTGGATTATTATTTTTTTTAGGATCTTATTTTTTAAAAAAATGATGATATAATATATATAAAAGTAGGGGTTAATTTTTTTTTTTATATATTTGTTTACTTTGAAGTACTTTTCTTTTTTCTACCAGGATGAGGAGCACCTTGAACTATTTTACGTACTAGAACAAAGACTTGATCAGCAGATACCACGATATTTTGAACCATATCAGCCATACAATATCCACCTAAATTGGCTTGCCAAAAATAAAAATCAGGTAAAATAGAATTGGATTGATATAAATTTTCCAAGTCTCTTTGGTGTTTATGTGCTAAAGGATGGAATTCATCTTCTTTAATAACTCCCCATTCTGGATGAGTTAATTTAGATGAAGAGGAATTAGGTATAGGTGTAGATACATTAGATGGTGAGTTAGTATTATTATTATTATTATTATTATTATTAGTTGTTGTTGACGAAGAAGTACTAGATAAAGAAGCAGGTTCCATTATATTACTATTATTGTTATTATTATTATTATTATTATTATTATTATTATTGGCATTATTATTATTTTGATTATTCGCATGAATATTACTATTATTATTAATGTGATTATTAGATGATATTATCATTGGTGATTGTAATGATGGTGGTGGTAGTTGTTGTGGATGATAATTATTAAAAGTGGAAGGATGATGTGGATGATGATGATTATTATTATTGTTATTATTATTATTCTCCATCCAATCAACAGTATTCATTTGCCATAAACTATTGTCGGAATTATATGCCATGATATTTATAAATCGTTCATTTACCTAATTGATAAAAACAAAAAAAGATAAAAGAAAGAAAAAAAGAAAGAAAATGAAAAAAAAAGGTAAATAAATATAATAGAAATAAAAACAAAAACAAAAGAAGAGAAAAAATAGAGGGAAATTAACCTTTTTTTTACATTATCAAAAACTCTTTTTTTTATTTTTTTACGCTCTCATAATCATATTCCTCCCCCCCCCCCCCAAAAAAAATTAAGAGTAAATGGGTTAATCCACACACTTATCGCCCCGTATTTTTTTTTCTTTACCCCCTAATTTTTTTGGTTTGTTTTTGATTTGTTTTTGTTGTTATTTTTGTTGTTTTTTTTTACCTTTTGTTTTAATTACCTATTATGAATAATAATAATAATAATAATAATAATAAATAAATAAATAAATAAATCCATCGTTTATAGTCTTATTTATCAAAATGTCTTCTTTCTATAATTATATTTTTGAAACGATAAATAATAAATAGTTACTTACTGTTTATTTGTTATTTATTATTTATTCTTTTAAAAATAGACATATCATCAATTATCATGCCAAAGTTATCAATCTATTTTTTGTAAAATTAAATAATACACTTCGTAAGCTTAGTTGTGGCAAAAAAATAACGTGATACACTTATTTTTTCAAAATAAAAATAAATAAAAAGCAATAAAAATATAATAGTAAGCTCCTATTTTATATAAATATATATATTTTAACGAACTGAGCTTTTTTTTTTTAATCCGAATTTTCTTTTTAAAACAATATTTGTGTACACACTAAAAGTATTATTATTATTATTATTATTATTATTATTATTACTTACATGCAAAATATGCAACCTTCCCTATTCTGACTTTAAAATTTGATTTTAGGTTGATCAATTTGGTCATTAGTTTTTATGATTCTTTGATGTGTAAAAAATTGAAACAAAGTGAAAATACTGATTCCATTAAAAAATATTGATCCATTTCATATGATTAATGCAACCCTATAATAATATTAGGTAGGATTAAAATAACTAATGAGTGAATAAATTATTTCATTTAATATATATATATTTGATCCTACCTTTTTTTTTTTTATCAGATTTTAATCTTCGGTAGTATAAACTAAATACATTTGTATGAATAAAATAATAAAAAAATGGGTTATTTTTATTTATTTTTGTATTTATACACGTTTTTTTTTTTTTGCGACCTACAAATCAATTACCTTTTTTAAGTATATTTATAAAAAAATAAAGAGTAATAGGAGTCAATCATTTGAATAACTAACGTGTTTTACAAATAGCGTATGCTAACATATGTATACTTGATTATATTATTCAATTCACTTTGAAAAAAAGCATTCATTGTTTTATATATGTAATAGTATAACACCATAGGATAAATCAACCATTATTCAGTATTATATCCATAAAAAAAAACGATTTATTGCTATTGTTATGTACTGTTGTTAATGAAAACCTTTTTTAAAAGAACCAATATGATGACATCAATCTAAATATATTAAGATAGAAAATAAAATAGACATTAATGAATAACATCATGTGAAAGAAGCTTATTTATTTATAATCAGTTGTAAAATAAATACTTTTGTTTATGTACATAATAATATATGCATTAAATCGTTCTTATATAACTAGTTTTTAACCATCATTCCGAAAAATAGTCATAATAATGACAATTTATATATCATATGATAATCATATATATATATATATATATATTTATTTACCTTGATAAATAATGAGTTAAACTCATTTCTGATATATTACATTGGGATAAACTTAATACGATTCTTAAACATAAAAAGGCAATCCATATTATACAGCATCTCCAAAACCATATTTTCCAATCTATTATACCTATTGATGTATTATCATTCTTTTTTATATATTTTGGTAAGATTCTTTCTTTCTTTTTATGGTTATTATTAACTTCATTATTATTATTAATCGTTCCTTTAGTTTTTTTGCCATGTAAAGGTAAATGTCGACGTTGTCGACTAGGTCTTTGTCCAATATCCATATTTTATCATTTATTTATGTATATTTTAATTTTTTCTAGAAGGAAAGAGAAAAAAAGAAAAAAGGGAAAAGGAAACTAAAACAAAAAAAAAAAATAAACCACATATACACATAAAATTTAAAATTAAAACTCCACCATTAATAGCCCATATATATATATAAAAAAAAAAGGAAGGGGATTTCAAGCATTATACTTACTTTTTAATCATCCATTTTTAATTATTATATTTAAATTAAACTTGAATAATAATAATAATAATAATATAAATAAAATGTGCTTCTAATTACATGTTTATTTTTATTTTTTGACAACCAATTTTTAATTATATACTTGTAATAAAAAAATAAAAAAAACTGCAATGGTAGGTTAGGTAACCTTGACATTATACTTTTTTTTTATTCTAAACTACCTGTCATCCTTCTTTGGTAATTTTATTGAATATCGTTATCATCTATTTTTATTGATCATGAATACCATGTGTGTATCACATTTGATCTTTTTTATTTTATATAAACCACATGGTAATAATTATATATATATATATATATATATATATAACGTCACCTATATAAAATGATCGCATATATATATATGTGTGTATATTTATTGAATAAAATGGATACAATAATTAATAATAACAATAATAAATGGTAATATAATAAGTATAATAAATATATATATATTTTTTTAGTTTCGTTTCTTTTCAAGAAAAAGGAAAGAGTCGGCGTTTTAAAAAGGATGATATTAACTCTCGCTTCCTCCATAATAGCATTT
This sequence comes from Cunninghamella bertholletiae, assembly GCA_037043795.1. Taxonomy (NCBI): domain Eukaryota; kingdom Fungi; phylum Mucoromycota; class Mucoromycetes; order Mucorales; family Cunninghamellaceae; genus Cunninghamella; species Cunninghamella bertholletiae. The sequence continues at coordinate 5,828,461 of JAZGVP010000001.1, forward strand.
TTTTTTTTCTTATGTAACATTGAACTTCTAAGTTCAATATAGCGGTAAATAAATTTGCAACACACATAAATAATCGTCATCATCATCAGCATCTCTTTCACTCTCTCCCTTATATATACATACACACTCTCACACATCACACACAAGATACATCTAAATATATTCATCTTATTTCTTAAAATGTCAACTGATCGACATATCATGCCTAAAATAACAAAAAAAAGAAAAGAATAAACATCTTTTTCTAGTTAACGCTCAGACTTTTTTAATGGATTTTTCTCAATTACAAAAAATAAAAAAAATAAGAATAAGGCATGTCCCAAAAAGTCGTTTTTTTTTTAAAGTTTTGCTTTCTTTTATTTTTATTTTTATTTTGGAAAAGAATGTCAAATATATTTATATATATATATATATAATAAAAATGTATGCTAATAATAATAAAAATGAGGTATTTTAAAATAAAAATCATATATAGATGTAAAAATGGTTAATACTTAAATTATAATTTTTTTTTTTTGAGATTTTTGGTTTTCAAATTGGTTTTAAAGCATATTATATAATAATATCATCATCATCAAATAAATAATTCATAAAATGTCATAATAAATAAATAATAAATAATAATAAAAAGAAAAATCCATATATAAATAAAATAAAAAAAATGTGAATGAATGAATATATAAAAAAGGATTGATGGGGTATGAAAAAATGTTAGTGAAATGATCATGTAAAGTACTTTTTTTTTTCGTTTTTGCTTGTTTGCTTGTTTCTTTTAGTAGATATATTCAACTTGTTTTTTTTAAAAAAGAAAAAAAATGAAGGTTGGGTATAAAGACTTTTTTCTTATTTATAAATGAGATTTTTTTTTTTGAGTTGTTTAGTTTGGTTTTTTGGGAGAGCTTTTTTTTTTTCGAAGGTTTGTAGAAGTTAAACTTTTTGCATGATAGTTTTTTATTTCAGTAATGGACAACTTGGGCGTTTATGACCATATTTTCCACACCAACCACTAAGATTAAAAAAAAGAGAAAGAAATTAATTTATGTGTAATTTAATTTATTTATTTATTTTTAATCAACGATGGTGATAAAAACTTACCATTGACCTCCAGATAAATTTAAAGGTTTAAGTGTATATGACATTTTATCTATATATATTTAATTTATTTTCTTTTCGTTTAAATATAAAAATTAAATATACAATAATATTTATGGAAAATGAAAAAAAAGAAAAGAAAAGAAATGTAAAGAAGGAAAAGAAAAAAAAAAGAAGCTTTTTATGTCTTCCGAATAAAAAAAAAGACACACACATTCACACAATTTCATTTTTTTTTATTTCCCTATATGTACATACTGCCTATCAAATTTTTTTTTTTCTTTGCCTCCTTTTTTTTTTTTTTTTTTTTTTTTTTTTTCATTGATCTTGCTCATTCACTCGATCAAATCAATCAATCCCACTTCTTACCTTTTTTTTTTTTTAAACTTTCAACTTCACCCCCTTCCTTTTCTCTCTCTTTCTCTTCACCCCCCCCCCCCCACCCTCTCCTCTTTTTTTTTAGTGACCCAGATATTTGTTTATTTATATTTATATATATTTATAAATGACATATATTTTTTCTTCTTCTTAATCAATAATAATTAATCGTCAGTGCACTAATGTAGTCATTTATAATAATAAATACGTAGTTTATATACTATTTATTTTTTTCTCTCTCTCCTCAAAAAAAAAAAAAAAAGAAAAAGGAAAAGGAAATAAAAAAATAAGAACCTTTTTTTTTTTTTTAACCAATAAAAGTAAGTCCATGTGGTAATCATTTAAAAAAGATGGAAGGCGAAGGGCAGTTATTCCGGAGTGCTTATATATATAAATAAATTAAACCCATTTTTCCCTTTATAAACATATGATAGTTAATTATTTTATTGTTATTGTTATTATTATTATTATATATAAATAATAATATTAATAGTAATAAAAAGAACAATAAGAGTGACAAAAAATCTAGAATATAAATAATAAGCCTTTTATCTCTCTTTATTTTTATTTATTTAATTATTTATATATAAATATATATATATATATAAATCAATATGATTAAAACACCGATTAAAAAAATACGGGATTACCTTTAGTTTTTTGTTTTTTTTCTGCATACTTGTTTTTGTTGTATTTTATTTGAATCTAAAATAGTAAAAAAAAAAAAATATATGTATGATGATAATTAAAATAATAGTTTATGATAGTTTATTAAAAAAATGAAGTTAATGAAATCATATATACATTAGTGAGAATGATATAATGATATTTTTATTAGTGATATAAACATTAACTCATCTTTTTTTTTTGTTAAACGATATATCATCTTATTACTATTGTGCCGAGATTATATAGATGATGTAATATTATCATTTTTTAATGTGTATGAAAATTTTTTTAAAAAAAAAAAAACGTATCACTTATTTTTTTATTCTTATTCTTATTCTTATTTTATTCATATATAAAAATATAAAATTGGTCATAAAAATATTAAATTAAATGATTAATAAAAATGAAAAAAAAGAGTCATATATAAATAAATAAATAAGTAAAAGGATGTGTTATTTTTATAAATAAAAGGAAAAAAGGAAAGATGGTTTATATATATATATATATATAATTAAATTAATTAGATAGCTTTTTACATCTCATGACATGAATAATTGGTATATTAGAATTAGAAGAAGAAACAACAGAATGATGATGATGAGGATGTGGATGATTTGTTAAATAAGTAGTATGACAAGATTGAGAAAGTTGCTGTTGTCGTTCAATCAGTTGATGACTAAGATAATGAATTTTTTTGTAATAATTTTCTTCTTTCTTTTCTTCAGTTGTTTGTTGTTGTTTTTTTCGTTTTCTTTTTATCGTGGTTTTATTGTTATTATGATTACTGTTATTATTATTATTATTATTATTATTATTATTATTATTATTATTATTATTTTTATTATTTTTATTATTTTTATTATTTTTATTATTTTTATTATTTTTATTATTATTGCCAGATGATAATGATGACGATGATGATATTGCTTTTGTTTTTATATTTGTTGTTATTTTAATTTCTTTTGTTTGTCTTGATAATAATGGAATAATATGCTTTAATTTTTTTAATAATAATGATGATTTTTCTTTTTCCTTTTCTTCTTCTTCTTCTGATGACGATGATAATATAATTTCAAAATGAAAAGACTTTAATGATTCAAAAGGAGGATCATCTATAAAAGTAGGTAATTGATAATGATTTAACTGATCAAAAATAATAGATTCAGAAGACGATAAAGTATTTGGATATTTTAATTTAAATTGATGATAATAATCATTTAAATAATAACCATATTGTTGAAAAGTTAAAGGTATTTGATGGTATAATTGTAAAGCGACTAAATGAAAAGTAAAAGATTCAAGATGTTGATAAAATAATTGAGATTGAGAATAATTGAATGAAAGTTGTATATGTTGAACGCAATGAGCATATTGATCTAAAATATAAAATAAATTGGGAATATGATTATAACAACTGTTTTTATTTTTAATGATTAATTGTGTTAGTCCATGATATCTTGGTATTTTGAATAGTAATTGTTGAATTGTTTTTGTTGGGTATTGTTGAATCCAGTATTCATCTTGAGGTTGAAATATGAAATTTCTCTGTTGCCATATTTTTTCATTAGAAAATATTTTTTCGTTTAATAATTTACATGTCCAACTTAATTGAATTATATCTCTTATTGATATATACTGTCCTAAAACGTTAAGTACATTATCTATTGTAAGTATACTCTTCATTTAGCTTTTTATTAATATTAATAATAAAAAAGAATCATATAATTACATATATACATATATATATATTTATATATATGTATATATATATATATATATATTATATATTTAAATATATTTAAAGAAAGAAAAGAAAAAAAAGAAAGAAATATGGAAATATGGAAAGAAAGAAAAAGAGAAAAGGAAATAAGAAAAAAAAAAAAACGGAAAAAAAAAAAGAAAAATATTTATCAAAAAAGTTGATTATACGCCCTAATTTATATATAAAATATTATTATAATAATAATAGAACGACACTCTCTCTCTCTTTTTATTTATTTATTTATTTGATGATGAATATTTACCTCCATTTTAAATTCAAAGTTTGATGTATTGAATTCGCGTGAGTAACACAGAGAGGCACAAAAAATAAATTTGACAAGTGCCAAACGTAAATTGCCTTTTTTGTTACTTGGTGGCAATTTTTTTTTTTTGAACGCCCTTTCCCTTCCCCCCTCCCCCCTCCCCCAAATAATAAAAAAAGCTCCTTTTTCTTTTCATTTTGGCTCACTAAACTCAAAATATAACCAAAAACATAGCCAATAAGCTTCTTTACTAACCTCAGGTTAGAAATGCATGTAAGAATTCAAAAAAGTTACTTTTTTTTATATCTATATATACATATAAAAAAATACATTTATTCTGTAAAAAAAAAAATGTTGATATATATAAAGAGGAGAAGAGTCCAGATAAAATAAAAAAATATAAAAAAATAATCGATTTTTATTGGTTTTTCAACTTTTTTTTGTTTGGGTGATTTTTATTTTTTTAAGTTTCTTTCATCCATATATGCATTATTTTTAAATGTTTAATTTGGTATGGCGCCAGTTGCGACGTTTAGCGTTCCAACTTTTAATAAAAAAAAAAAAAAACGAGTGAATATTTAAATATATATAAATATATATATATATATATATTATTATTTGTTTATGTTTGTGTATTTGTTTATTTTTATAATTGATTGATTGATTTTTTTTTTTCATTTTTGGTGAGAGAACCTTTATCCCAACTTACCGGATCTTAGTGTCTGATTTTAAACGGAACCAGTGAGGTAAGGGACGGTTTTGTTTTTGTGCTTTACCAAGCTTAACTTTTGTGATAAAGGATTTATTAGAAGGCTATTTATAATATATAATATTATAGATATATAAAATTAATATATGTTTTGTTTGTCATATACACCCATATTCATCCTTTATATTTAAAAATTATTGAATCTATATAAAATATGTATTCGTGTTCCATTTTTAAATGTTGAATTTATTCATTTTTACATATATTTCTGACTTTTTATATAATTCATCATTTTATTTGAATTCATCCATCCATCTGTTTATATATTTCATCCATCCATTTGAATATTCATCATCATCTATTTTCAAAAATTAAAAAACAATATTCCTTCTTCTTCTTTTATTATAGTTTGTAATTACCATCTTTTTTATAATTCCTACTGGATATTTCCTAAAGGGAGATTTCAAAAATCCTATTCTCTTTAGTACATTTCATTTTGGCATTTTTTTAGTTTAAATCGCCGATTCAATATTTTTTCCAGTTTTGAGTAAATGAACTGGATTATCTTATTATGCAATTTTTTATATTTATATCATCTTTTTATAAATAAAATAATAATAATAATAATAGTATTAATAATTTATATATATATATATGACTAATGATTTAAATGTTCTTATGTTCATCTTTAAAGAGGAAGTCAAAATAAAGAAATTAAGAGACTAAAAACGAAAAATTAAAGTGGAAAACCAAAAAAGGCAAAAATGAAAAAATATACATATTTTCACCTTTTTTTTTTTTTGCTTTAATGAAGATATTTTCATATTTTTTCAGTCATTATTTTATATCGATTTTTAATCTTAATTATCAAAGTTCTTTTTATCTTTATAATAAAACATTCTATTTTTCAGATAAAAAAAAAATGAAACAAAACAATATTAGTAATGGATTTCTTAGTTATTTTTTTCAGCATGCAATATTAGTTTTGATTGGCTTTTTTTTAAAAAAAAGAATAATTCAAAAAAAAAATGCCTTCTTATTTTAAGATTATGCCGAAATAATTGATAATCAGAATAATAATAAATCACCCATTCATCTTGCAAAAGAAACAAAAGCAGGGTTTTTGAATATACATATACATAAATAAGCTAAAAAAAAAAATAAGACTAAAATGAAAAACTATTTAAACTGAAACTAAATATTATCTGTAATTATAAAAAGAATAAGCAAAAACAACAAAAACCGTTGGCTTTTCTCTCTCTATTTTTTTTTAGTTTTATTATTTGATTTTTACATTAAAAATGAAGCAATCCGTCGAGAAATCAAGTAATATAATAAAGATAAAAAAATTGATTTATATATATATATATATATATATGTATCATTTTATATTAACTTTTTTTAAATTTTTTCTAATTCAAAAAAAAAAGCTGAGAAAAATGTTTATAGTTTAGGTGGAACACCATCCGATATATCTAGTTCTGAAAATGCTAAACTAGAGCAACTTAAGAAATTTACTATATCTGATGCTGGAAAAGAAGAAACAACTTTCTTTGGTACAAAAATAAATAATGAAGAAAGTTTGAAAGCTGGTTTGGAAGGCCCTACTTTAATGGAAGATTTCATGATGAGAGAAAAAATCTTTCATTTCGGTAATAAATTTTTTTAATATATATATATATAAAAGATAATCTACTTTATTTTATTTAACAATCACATTTATATATAATAAATAGATCACGAAAGAATTCCTGAACGTGTAGTCCATGCAAGAGGTGTAGGTGTTCATGGTTATTTTGAATCATACGGTGATCATTCCAATTTAACAGCTGCTTCTTTCTTAAGTGAAAAAGGAAAAAAAACACCCATGTTTGTCCGTTTCTCAACTGTACTTGGGTCAAGAGGTTCACCAGACACCGTAAGAGATGTACGTGGGTTTGCTTTAAGATTTTATACCGAAGAAGGAATATTTGATCTTGTAGCTAATATTATTGCTCCTTTCTTCGTACACGATGCAATTAAATTTCCTGACTTAATTCATGCTGCTAAACCTCAACCTGATACTGAAATGCCTCAAGCTGGTACTGGTCATGAAACAGCTTATGATTTCTTTGCAGAATTCCCTGAATCTCTTCATACTGTATTTTGGACCTTATCTCCACGTGGTATTCCAAACTCTCTTCGTCAAGTTGAAGGTTTTGGTGTTCATACATTTAGATTGATTAATGATAAAGGTGAATCTAAATTTTGTAAATTTATGTGGAAACCAAAACAAGGTTTATCTAATCTCGTATGGGATGAAGCACAAAAAATTGCTGGTAAAAATATTGATTTCCATCGTGATGATCTTTATACAGCTATTAAAAATGGCGACTATCCTGAATGGGAATTTGGTGTACAAATAGTTGATGAAGATAAATTTGATTCTTTCCCATTCTCACTTCTTGACCCTACAAAAATCATTCCTGAATCTTTAGTTCCTTTCCAACCTTTAGGTAAAATAGTTTTAAATCGTAATCCTGATAATTTCTTTGCTGAAACGGAACAAATCACTTTCCATCCTGGACATATTGTTCGAGGTATTGGATTTACTAATGATCCTTTACTCCAAGGTCGTCTATTCTCTTATACCGATACTCAAGTGAATCGTATGAATGGAGCTAATTATATGCAATTACCTATTAATCGACCTATTAATCCTGTCCATAATAATCAACGTGATGGTTATATGCAAACCCAAATTCATAAAGGTTGTGTAGCTTATTATCCTAATGGTCTTCAAGATAATACTCCTTCAGTGGTTGATCCTGATAAAGGTGGCTATATTGAATATCCTGAAAAGATTCAAAAAGATGCCACTAAGGTTCGTGAACGATCTCCAAAATTCTATGATTTTTATTCTCAAGCTCAATTATATTATAATTCTTTAACAGATGCTGAAAAACAACAAATGATTGATGGTTTACGTTTTGAACTTGGTAAATCTAAAAGTTTAGATGTTCGTAAACGCATGATTAAAATTATTAATTATGCTGATAATGATTTGGCTTGTCGCATTGCTTCTGCTATTGGTGTTCCTTTACCTGAAAAAGTTATAGATAATAAAAATGAAACCACTGTTGGTATCTCCATTGAACGTTATCCTAAACCCGATAATATTAGAACACGCAGAGTTGCTATCTTAACTGCTCCTGGTACTAATACTGCAGAAGCTAAAGCCATTTACAATTTCCTTAAATCTAAAGGAGCTTATCCTAGTTTTATTGGTCTTGCTTTAGGTGATCAAGATGGTCTTGACGTTACAGATACTTATGTTACTAGTGCCTCTGTTCTCTTTGATGCTGTCTATGTTCCATCTGGTAATGATGATAGTTTGAAAAAATTAACTACTCCTACTTCTCTTTTCCCTATGGATGAACCTAAAGTCTTTGTTTTGGATGCTTTCCGTCATGGTAAACCTGTAGCTGCAAGTGGAAATGGTATTGAGTTATTAAAATATGCCAAAATTGATCTTCCTCCTAAAGATAAAAAAGAATTAAATGGAGTGGTTGTTGGTGATAAAACAGATGATATCACTAGTGAATTTGAAGCTGCTTTAAAACAACAAAGATTCTGGACTCGTTTACCTTTGGATGGTTCTCTCTAAATAATTTTTTTTGTTCCTTTTCCTTTAGTTAAAAAAGGATTTCTTCTCTTATTTATTTATTTGCATTCTTCCTTTTATTTCTTGTATATAAAAAATAAATGAATAAATAATATATATTAATTTCATATATATATATATGTGTGTGCGTCTTTTTTATTCTTAATTAAATAAAATAAAGAAAAAAAGATCGGAACTCAGTGTTGGGAAACGAATATTGATGGTGTATATATGTTTTAATATTAAAATCAACCTATAATACTTCAATAAAAGTTATTTCTAAATATATTTTTATTTATGCAAATTTTATTCGCTGGTATAAAATGATTCTCTTTAACTATATATATATATATAACAATATAACTATTTTAACTGAGATCAACTTCGGTTTTGAAATTATTTATGTTCCGATATTAACTTATCTAGAGTTTTTTATTTTTTTTTATCTTAGATTAGAGATCAATTTAATTATATCAAACAAAAAAAGATATGTTAGCCATTTGGTTGGATAAAAAAATAAAAAAATAAACATTTGTATAATCTAGATAACAATACTAACTATTGTTAAACGGAATTGATAAGATTTATATGATATTTATAATATTTACATAATATTTAACTTGTTATCAGGATATATATATTATTGGTCAGATAATCTACAAACTTGGGACGTTCTTCAACTTTTTTATATTAATTTTTTGCTTTTATTTAATAAAAATAATAATAAAGTCAAAGGCAAAAATAAAAGAAAAAAGAGTATGTGACAACAGGTTAGATTGGATAAACTATTGAAGATCAGAATTAATGTAATCAATACATTTGAATTAGTAGTACAATAAATTGTACTAATAAAAATCATTTTTTGAACTAATTAATCATATCTTTTTTAAAATATTTTTCATTGAAATGGTAAATAAATACAAAAATTTTTATTATATATTATTACGCATATAAATCGTGTTTAATGGTATAAAAAGAAAAAATGTCCAATTTATTAATATCATAGTTATAAATAAAAGTGACTCATCAAAAATGAGAATAAAAAAAAGATTTTTCATCAAAATGATCTAGATTTTCCTTTTTTTCTACGCTGGTGCTATTTTATTTATTATTTATTTTATAGAATACTATTTTCTACTATTTATTATTATTATTTATTTTATTATTACTATTAATACTTTTCTGTCTCTATGTTCTAAATTAATTTAACATCAATCTTTGTAGAAACACAGAAAAAAAAAAAGCAATTGAATGGAACCTTTATACTATATATAAAACAATTAAGTGTTTTTTAAAGGTCAGAACTGATGTATGAAATCATAACACTTTACTTTTTTTTTTTTCAACAGCAGTTTACGCTCTTTTCCGAAAAAGCTATTATTGATGCATAATACTATTTCCTTTTTTTTGTTTGTTTTCTAATTCAACCTATCTTATCATAATCTTAATCATCAATCAACAATAAATAGTAAAAAAAAGAAGGATATAATTGATATCATTGAGATTACATAATTTTATCTTATAATTATTATTTATTATTTACTATTATTTTGATTCAAAAAAGAACATTAAAACATTCTTTTTTTTTTTTAGAAAAAAAAAAGAAAAAAACTATAATGAAAGTATAAATAGTACTAATATAATTAATTGCTAATATAATGGATGAAATATTTTTCTGTGATTTAGGTTCTTAAAATATACCGTCTCCGTTTAAATTATCCTTATCAGGCATTTGCCAATAAAAATAAATTTATACTAAAAGATATCTATTATACTGGTATATTAATAAATGATAACACAATACTTTACTTTTAAGGTTTATATATACTCTTTTAGACTCGATTTAAAAAAAAATTTAATTTATTACGTTTGAGGTAAAAAAATAAATAAATAAGGTACAAAAAAAGAAAGTAAAAGTTAAAAAAGCGTTTAAGATGTACAAAATGGGAAATAATATGGTAATCGACATATCAAGAGAGGGAGATAAAAATAAGTTATATATAAGAATAATAATACATAAAAATAAAAGTTAAAGTAAGATAAAAATAAAATAAAATAAAATAATAAAAAAAGGAATAAAGTAAATTATACACATAATAAAAATTAAAAAAAAAACAAAAAGTTAAAATATAAATAATAAATAAAATAAAGTTGACAGGATAGACTGGGTAACTATTTTATAGATTACATTTGGAATACTTATTTTTTTTTTAACGAAATGTGAGAGTTGAATTAATTGACAAGTTCAACTTCTTTTCTATCTTTATAATCACTACCATTGCTTGAACCAGATTCAACTTGATGTTCAACGCCTTCAGTTTTTTCATCATGTGCATCAAGATCTTGACCAGTAGTTTCAGGCATAAAGATGAGAAGGAATACAAAGCCGATAAAGTTAACAACGATAAATACAATGAAAGCACTATCACCTAAGCCAGCATTCATATAAGGCCATAAGATGTTGACGAGGAAATTCATACACCAATTAGAGGCACTACCAAGAGCAGAAGCAGAAGCTAAAGCATGCATAGGAACTAATTCAGGAGCAATGAACCATGGAATAACACCACAACCAAGAGAATAGAAACCAATATAAATAATAGCAGCAGCAATAACACAGCCACCAAGTTGCTTATTATGAGCTCCAATGACCATAAGAATACAACCAACAGTACAACCGAATAAGGAAGCTAACATTAAATTCTTACGACCAAGTTTATGAACGAACATAACAGAGACTAAAGTAGCAGCAGTATTGACAGCACCATCAATTAAAGAAAGAGTAGTGGCTTGTTTAGCATCATTAAAGACTTCGGTGAAAATTTTAACAGAGTAAACAGACATAGGACCAATACCACCAGCTTGATTATAAGCTTGAATAACCATGATAAGAATAGTACGCCATGTAATATGCTTGTCTTTCCATGAAAGTATATCCCAAATAGACATAGTAGGTGTAGAGTTTTCAGTTTCACGTTGACGAGCAGCTAATAAAGCAGCAAATTCTTCTTCAATATCGCCGCCAGCACGTAATTTTTGGAGAGCAGCAGCAGCATTGTCATATTCTTTGTTAGCACAGAGACGACGAGGACATTCAACAGTAACAAGTAATAAAAGAACTAATTGAATAGCAGCAAGGATAGCAGAGATACCCCATAAGAAACGCCAGAGAGGATCATAACTCATATAAAGACCACAAACTTGGGTGAATAAGACACCAGCATTTAAGAAAAGTTCGAATAATGAACCTAAAGCACCACGAGATTTATTGGTGGAAATTTCAGATACATAAATAGCAACAGATGAACCACACATACCAGCAGCAATACCAACAATGGCACGACCAATTGAATACATGGGAATATTAACACTAACAGCTGAAAGAACATTTCCAAGAATGAATAAAAGACAGGTAACCATAATATTATGACGACGTCCAAACCATACGTTACTGTATTTTGAAACAAAAGAACCTACAATACCACCAATAGGATAAGCGGAAATAGTATAACCCCTATATAAAATTGCAAATTATATAATTTAGATTTTTTTAAAACCAAAAAAAAATAAAAAAAATAAAAGAAAAATGGAAATATATATAAAAAAGAAAATTCCTTTTAATACGTGAATTTATTTTTATTTACCATGAGAATTCAGACATAGGTAAACAAGCTGGTAAAGGACCATGTGAATCACCACCTTTACAAGCGGAAATAGCATTGTAAGGCATATTAGGTACACCTATGTTATTATTAAATATATTAAATATTAAATATATATATTAATATATATATATATATATTGATAGATGGATAGAGATATATGCATGAGGTTTTTGACATTATTAATCAATCCTTTCTTCTTTTTTTAATAAATGAATGATTGAATATTTACCAATAGCCCAACCAACTTGGAAACCTGAGAATGCGGCAATAGTAGCGCATAAACACATATATAAGGGAAAACCCAAATCTTGCGATTTAGTTGTTGTCATATTAATATATATATAATCGTTGTGTAAATTTAATTAAAGATATATTTTTTAAAAATATAAAAAATACAGGTATCAAAAATAATTATAAAAAAAAAAGCTACCAGAGCTTAATAAATAAAATTAAATAGATTAAAAAAAAAAGAAATCAAGTATTATTAAAGGAATAAGATTAATGATTTGCTTTTAGTAAATATAGATAAAAAAAAGACAAATTAATAAATATATATATAAAGGAAAAAGAAAAGAAGGAAGAAAAAGAAAAGTTCGCTGACTTTTTATATAAAAATTTTCATTAGGTATTTTTTTTTTTATTGAATTACCATATGTTGATAATTTTTAAAGGTATTTTTTTTTTTTTTAAACCTTATGTTGATATATTCCCAAAAAAAGATTAGGTTATTATACCCCACAAACTAAGGTCTATGATTCGTCATAGAATTGTTCATCAATGGTTCTGAAATAGAGACGGAGTTAAAAAAATCTCAACTCGATATAAATGAAAAAAAAATAGATTTAACCTATCAATTGCCACGGTTTTTTGAATAACCGTTTTATTATGCTTACTTTTTCACTCTCCCACTCTCTTATTTCTATTTACTTCTAATTGGGTGTACCCTTGAAAGTATTACAATACCAATTCTCTTTTGGCTCTCCCCCATTTTTTTATCATCTCCCCCCCTAAATTACCTTTTTTTAAACTCTCGTGTGAATTATACTTAGTGTATCTATCTGATGTACTATATTTACCATATCCATTGTTATCTCTTTTTAATGTACATACACATATACTCTTTAAGGCTTGATTATAATAAAAAAAAAAGCTTTTTTTTGATTTATTAAGTTTGAAATGAAAAAAGAAATGATAATAAGGTACAAAAAAAAAAAAAGAAAGTAATAAAGTTAAAAAGCGTTCAAGATGTACAAAGTGGGAAATAATAAAATGGTAATCGATTTTTAAAATGAAGGAGATAAAAATAAAAATAAGCTATATATATATAACAATAATAATACATAAAAAAAAGAAAAGTAAAAAATAAAAAATAATAAAGAATAATAAAGTAAATTATACACATAATAAAAGATATGAAAAAAAAGTTAAAATAGAAATAATAAATAAAATAAAGTTGACAAGATCGACTACATTGCTATTTTATAGATCATATTTAAAATACTTTTTTTTAAAAAAAATATGCGTGATGGTTGAATTAATTGATATGTTCAACTTCCTTTTTTTCTGTGTAGTCACTGCTATTACTTGAGCCAGATTCAGCGTTATGTTCAGAGCTTTTAGTTTTTTCATCATCTTCAGCGTCAAGATTCTTACCAGAGAGGTTAGGCATGAAGACGAAAAGGAATGAGAAACCAAGGAAGTTAGTAACTACAAACACAATGAAAGCATTATTACCTAAGCCAGCACTTATATATGGCCATAATATATTGATGAGGAAATTAGTAGTCCAATTAGAAGTACAACCAAGAGCAGAAGCAGAAGCTAAAGCATGCATAGGAACAAATTCAGGAGCAATGAACCATGGAATAGTACCACAACCAAGAGAATAACTAGTAATATAAATAATACCAGCAGCCATAACCATGCCACCGAGATGACGATTATGAGAACCAACGACCATAAGAATACAACCAATAGTACAACCTAATAATGAAGTTAACAATAAATTCTTACGGCCAAGTCTACGAACAAGCATGAGAGCAACTATAGTACCAACAATTTTAACAGCACTATTAGTTAAGACAAGAGTAGTAGCCATATTTTCATTATTAAGAATTTCAGTGAAAATTTTAACAGAGTAAACAGACATAGGACCAATACCACCAGCTTGATTATAGGATTGAATAACCATGATAAGAATAGTACGCCATGTAATATGTTTGTCTTTCCATGAAAGTATATCCCAAATAGACATACTAGGTGTAGAGCTTTCAGCTGCGCGTTGACGAGCAGCTAATAAAGCAGCAAATTCTTCTTCAATATCGCCGCCAGCACGTAATTTTTGGAGAGCAGCAGCAGCCTTGTCGTAATCTTTGTTAGCACAGAGACGACGAGGGCTTTCAACAGTAACAAGTACTAAGAGAGCTAATTGAACACAAGCAAGGATAGCAGAGATACCCCATAAGAAACGCCAGAGAGGATCAAAACTCATATAAAGACCACAAATTTGAGTAAGTAAGACACCAGTATTTAAGAAAAGTTCGAATAATGAACCTAAAGCACCACGAGATTTATCAGTAGAAATTTCAGATACATAAATACCAACAGATGAACCACACATACCAGCAGCAAGACCAACAACGGCACGACCAATTGAATACATGGGAATATTAACACTAACAGCTGAAAGAACATTTCCGAACATGAATAAAAGACAAGTGATCATAATATTATGACGACGAACAAGATATACGTTACTGTATTTTGAAATTACTGAACCTACAATACCACCAATAGGATAAGCTCCAACAGTGTATCCCCTGATAATAATTAATTGCGTAATTTTTTAAAAAAGAAGATTAAAATAAAAAGATTAGAAACAAAGTAAAAATAAAAACCTTAATATTATTTTATTTTATTTACCATGTGAATTGAGACATTGGTAAACAATGTGGTAAAGGACCACCTGAGTCGCCACCTTTACAACCAGAAATAGCGTTGTAAGGCATATTAGGTACACCTATATTATTATTAAAATAAAATGTAAATATATAAATATATATATATATATATCTATGTTTTCTTTTTTTTTTTTTGAAATTAATCAATCTTTTTTTAATAAAATGAATTATTGAATATTTACCAATAGCCCAACCAACTTGGAAACCTGAAAATGCAGCAATAGCAGCACATAGACACATATATAAGGGAAAACCCATATCTTGCGATTTAGTTGTCATATTAATATATTTATATATTAGTTGAATATATTTAGTTAATTAGATATTTTTTTTAGATAAAAAAAAAATACAGGTATCAAAAATATTATTAGGTAAGAAAAAGAAGAAGAATAAGCTACCAGAGCCTAATGATTAAAAAAAAAGAATAAATCAGATAATATAAAGAATTAAAGAAAAGAAAAGGTTATTGATTTGCTTTTAATAATATAGACAAAAAAAGACAAATTAATAATTTATAAAAAGAAAAAGAAATGAAAAAAAATCAAAAAACTCGTTGACTTTTATATAAAAAAACAAATATATGGTGTATCAATCTATTGTTTATTATATCATATTTCTTCTTTTGATTCTTTTTCTTCTTCTTCTTCTTCTTCTTTTTCTTCCTCTGTTTCTTTTTTTTTGTTTTATTACCTAAAGTTGATATATTCCTAAAATAATTAGGTTAAAATACCCCACAATCTAAAGTCTGTGATTCGCCATAGAATCTTTCGTCAATGGCCATTTTTTTTCTGAAATAGAGACTGAGTTGAAAAAAAAAGGAATTATCCTATTATACTCAAAGATTTATTGAATAACCGTCTCATTATACCAGCTATTTCTTATTGGGTGTTACCCTTGAAAGTATTACAAGACCAATTCAATTTTGTACTCCCCCAATTTTTTTATTTATTTATAATCTTCCCCCCCCCTAAAGCTACTTTTTTTTAAACTCTCGTGTGAATTATACTTGGTGTATCATATATGATGTATTATATTTGATACTCAATCCATTGTTTTTTTTTTTTAACTCTGGTTAACGACTTTTTTTCATTTTTAGAACTCAATTTTTTTTCTTTGATGTTATAATATTATATGAAGATAAATGAAGATTATATTTTTTAATTATTATCATAAATAAAATCTGGATCATATATATAAAAAAAAAGGATATTGATATTTTTCTTTTTTTTTTTTTGAAATAAGATCGGTTGTCAGCCTCATTTGGGAAAGGAGTGAATATACCGGTACAAATGAACCTTAAAGCCTCCACAAATACAATTTTTGTTAGTAATAAACTTATTTATAATTTCGGTGACACATGTGAAGATTTAAAATTAAATAGATATTATCATATTACCATCAAAAATACTATATATATTTATAATACACTGATCGTCCTAAAATATAATTACTATTATCATAGTTATTTTCATTTTTTTTATCTTATCATTTATCTTTATTAAAAAAACAGAATAGTAAAATAACTATATAAAGATTGTCTTTTATAAAATAAAACCTATTTAATTTATTTTTTATTCAGTTATTTCTTTAATAATAATAATATCAATAATAAAGTGACCATTATTAATAACACATTACCCAAAAAAAAAAATTTAGTGATTTATTATACTCTCACTAAAATTCTCATCATCAATTATAGATGTATTTTTCCCATTCAATATACCTGTATATTCAACTTTCTTAACTATGTTTACATATATTTTTTGAAAACACATGACTTACTCTAAAACAATTAAACAATAAGAATATTAATAAAATGTACATTTTGATTTTTCTTATTAAGTACAGATAATAATAAATCAAATATTAATGTATTTATGTGCCATTTTTTTGGAATGCTTTTTTGCGCGCATAAGAATGTTTCACACGTTTTTTATTTATATATTTATCTATTTTCCTCCCCCCCCCACATATATTCTTCACCCCATCATACTTTGACATTAAGCCTAAATAAGCAAAATCCAAGATGTGTAATATATTAGATATATTTGTATACATATATCTTCTTTTTTTCAGATTTTTTAATCATTAAAAAATTATTGAAAATTATTGAAAATTATGTAATTATATTAAACATTAATATTATTACTATTATTACAATAAAAATATAATTTGAGATTTTAATACACTAATAATGATGATAGCATATTTTATACAGATGTATTTCTCCAATAATTTCTTCTAATAGACCAGTATTTATATGGGTTTTCTTTATAAGATGGATCAAAGTCTAATTGTATCATAAGCCATTGATGATCACTTAATTTATAATCAACGTTACCAAACCATCTATCAGTCACATTGAGATTTCGGACCAAGGTCCAATCTAATTTAGCTTTGAATAAACCAAAATAAGCTGGATTATGTAGAGAATTATGATGAGGGGACCAAACGTCATAAAATCCAGGATTTCTAATATTTTTCAATACATCCATATCATTAAATCCACTTAACCAACATCCTAATTTTAATCCAAGATCAGAGATCCATGAAGTAGATGATTGAATCATCCATTCAATAAATTTAAATGGTTGAAAATATTTATATCTTTTAAGTGTTAATAAATTCATATTGATAGGTCCATCTAATAAATGAAATCCAAATACGTTTCGATCCCACCATGAAGATTCAGTTTCCCCTATAGATAACCATCTATATCTGTCATTAGCATATTTTGGAGATAATCTTGCTATAGAATGTGCCATTGTGTTTAAATCACCACAAATCACTTGATGAGGATAGAGTTCATTATTCTTTTGTGCATGCTCAAATAATTCCGAAAAGGCTGATATTCTTCCAATTATACCTGTAAATACCTACAAAAAAAATATACATAGTATATTACGAATTAAAGTTAATTCTCTTTAGATTTGTATATCGATTAAGTTTATTTTTTGTTTTTTTTTCTTTTCTTTCTACGTGGAAAAATGAAAAAATAAAAATAAACAATCGTACCAACAATCATATATAGTTGGTATGATTATTTATTTTTATTCTTCATTTTTACACTTTATTTTTCACCTTACTCGTTTTTCAAAAAAAAAAAAAAAGTATATATTTACCTCAAGGTGAACGTTGTAACAGATGATGGGGGGACAAGAATGTTTTTGAATGACACCAGCCAATGAATAACGTCTTTAATAATAGCAACAACAACAGCAACAAAAATTACAAATTATTAATGAGTATAATTTTAATTTGTTGTTTTATTTGTTGTTGTTATTATTTTTGAGTGAATCTTATTTTTTTCCCCACAAAAAAATCAAAATAAGTCATTCTATTCTTTTCCTTTTTTTTAAACTTATAGTTTACTAAAAAATGACAACTATTAAGACATACTTTCCCTTTCTTGGTTCATTTAATAAATGACCATCTTTGTTCCAATGAAAAGGTTGATATTTATGTTCTATTACTTGCATATTAATATCATATTTTGATAATATTGCATTTCCATGATAACCTCCGCCCTAAAAGCCAATAAACCAATAAGAAAAGAAAAAAGAAGAGAAAAGAAAAGAAAAGGAAGATATTAAGAGTTAAAGAAGTGGAGTGAAAGAAAAAAACCATTAAAATTTTCTTATATCTATATTAATTAAATATATACAAATATATAATTATATATTTTTTTGCCTTAAAAAATAAACCAATAAACTTACTTGATCCCTGGGTTTTCTTAATGGACTATGAAGTTCCAAAAATTCACATACAAAAATACCTTTCATATATAAACTTTTGCATAATTCTTCCATGTGATTTCTATTTCCAGATCTTTCACAATTAATATCTACTTCTTGTAATACACATATATCAGGAGATAACTTTTTTATTTCTTCAATAATACCATCAGCTTCTATTTGTATATATAAAGTTAAAAAAAAAGGTAAGGAAAAAAGGAAAAAAGGAACTAGATACTTATAAAACTTTCTCAATAATAAATTACCATAATTACGTTCTATATTCCATTGTAATATTTTTATATTTGAGTCTATATTATTGTTTTCTGGATCGTTTTCAACTCTAAAATCATATTCTAATAAGTCACCAGGTTGTAAATCCATTAAATATATATATATATATATATATATATTTGAGTTTATTTAATAAATGAAGTGAAACAAGAAAAAAGAGAGAAGAGAAGCGGGGATTGAATTTATCTTCATTCTTTTTTTTTACATAAAAAAAATGAAGCAAGTCACATGAATAATGAATATCATAAAAACAAATAAATCAAAGTAAATTTATTACTTATTGATTATCATGTAATATAAATAATAAAAATGGTTGCTATTATTATTATGATTATTATTGCTATTTAAAAATTAAAACTATGGATTAAAAATATCATTTTAAAAATATATAGTATATGATTGAATTAACAGTATTGAACAAGTATCATTTTTATAAAAAAATATATCATTAATCTGATCATTCAAGTAAATATTATGAATATAATTACAAAATAACAATATTTAGCTGCTGAAGAATCTTGTTTATTTATTTTTTATTAACAAAAAACATCATTGATACAGTAACTATCATTAATCCAACGGTTGTTAATTCAAGCATTTACTATTACATATTTAAGAATAGGAATTAAAGATTATGCATCAATTTATATAAAAATACATGAAAGATTAGTCAATCAATAGATAAATTAAGTGGGATTTATGTAGTTGACTTATATATTTAATACAATAAAAACACACTATTTATTATCAAAAGTATAAACATAGATTGTTTTTATAATCTATTTTTTTTTATTCAATATTCTTCCTTAAATACAAAATTAGAATTTTTTCTTTTTACTTTTAAGGATATTTTGCTATATTATAGAAGAGCATTTTCAACCTCAAAAAAAAATATCTCTGCCAATTGAAAAATGAACTGAGATTAAAATAAACTTAAAATATGAAAACTATAAACTGTTTAAATTGATTTTTCATGAAATATAAAACAATATTTGAACGTTAGTGCCTTTATCACAAGTAACAGAAAAAAATAAAAAAGTAAAACGATAATGATTATAATAAAATCAAATATCAAGGATTGAGAAGACATAAAAAATTAAAATGATAAAATCGAAAGTCAAGGAAAAAAAAAAAAAACATGTTGCAAAATTTAAAACTTAATTAATAAATAATAAGAACACAACATTTTTTTTCTGCACTTTCTTTTCTTTTTCAATTTTTAACAGAAGCTAATTTTTTTATTAATATGGCTGATTTACCCAATGAACTGCTTCAGAATATATTTTCTTTTTTATGTCAGAGTCATCTTTTAAATTGTGCAATAATCTGTAAAATTTAGTCAATGGAAACTCGCCATCCACAGTTTTATAATATAATTTTTTATTCGGAAATTCAAATAGAAAAATTTATAGAGGTAACTACTAAAATAAAAATAACAGAAAAAGATATACCTATTGGTGAATTTATATATATAATAAATAGATAAGTTTTGCTGGGACGATTATGTCAATTAAAAGCAATTAAAACGCCTATACTATTGTTGTTGTCCCAATGTGAAAAAATAAATGACTATTCAGTTGTATCTTTTATGAAAATAAATTCCTATCCATATTGATCATATCTGACTACAATTCTCTTTTGCTTGACGCGTAGAGATCCATTTTTATCTTTTCATAAACAACATAATACTATCATATCATTAGGTTATAAGATAAGATATAACAGTCAATACGAAGATATTATTCTAATAGAAGATGATCAACGAAAATTATATTTACATAGAATTGGTGCATAATATTATAAAAGAACTATCAGTTTTTCTTCACCATCTTCCTAGACTCAATAAAAAGAATTACATTTAAATCTTTTTATTTTTAATGGTGGATCTTATTTGGCCATGCATCATTTTAATGAACGCGCTTTTGATACTATCCGTCATAATTGTCCTCAGCTTGAATCATTAACTTTGGATCGATTATTTATGAATGTATCTGATGGCTATTTTTCTGATATAACAAGAAATATAACCATTCAACCTTATCATTCTCTTAAAAATTTACACTTTAATGAATGATTCTTTCATAATAAATTAAGTTTGAATATTTTATCAATTTTTGTTCTAGTATCATTGATGTAAATATCGGTTTAGCTCGTAATAATCCTTTTAATGATAGTAAATATCAAATCTATATATCAACTCTTTTTAACATGATTACAAGTTTTACCTCTTTAAAAAATTATCAAATGCTTCAAGAAAATAAATGAATGGAAGCAATGTATCATTATATTATAATTCATGATCAAATGAAGGTTTAAATAAATAATTTAGGGATTATTCGGATTAAATTGAAGTATTAGATTCTTTATTTGATTTAGAAGTCATTTATTCAAAATTAGAAACAATTAATACTTCATTATCAGTATCATCAACATCATAAATTTCATCACCGCTTAAATATGAACTTGATAGCTGTTTAGCATTCATTCGCTACTTATCAACTCTTAGTATATATGTGAAGGAAAAAATATTTAGACAATTATATTATTTACGTAATTCAAGTTGAAATGCTATTGTATTCTCATCAATAAAATTATTAGAGATCTATCATTAGAGATCTATTAATGAATCATTTACTCCTACACTTATAATTGATAATGCACTTGAAGATTTTTATGTGGAAGTATGATTATATTCCATTCCTGAATTAAAAAAATTGAATATAAATTATCCTACTAGCATAGGGTTACCAAAAAAATTGGATGGAAATAATGATCTACGTGAACAACAGCAACGACTAGTGTACCATTTAATAGAATAATTAAAAATTAATAAAGTTAATATCCATTTAAATGAAAAGAATCTAAAAGAGCTATTCAAGTCATATCCATTAATACGTGTTTTATCACTTAATGAAGTTAATTTTATATATATCACTAAATATCCAACTCTACTTTCATTTACATCATTTACATCATTTACATCATTTACATCATTTACATCATTTACATCATTTACATCATTTACATCATTTACATCATCATCATCATCATCATCATTTAGTGCCAATAAAAACAACATCAAAGAAAGAATAACTAAAAAAAATAATATAAAAAACAGTTAAACTGAATTATATAGTTATTGATACACCTCATTTGTTTTTAGATGAACTGAATTTAATTTGCATTAATACTGATGGATATAAATAATCATATAGTAATGAAAAATTACCAATCAAGTTGGTAGTAACTGAAATGAATTCAGAAAAAAAATCTTTTGAAATTGAAGATCTTACATATAATAAAGCAAATGCAGATATTATCGTCGATTGTAAATCTGTTGATAAAATTTATTTTAAAAACCATGAACTATTATTAAGCAATTAATATATATAGCTTCCATTTATTAAAATAATGTATTAAAGATTAGAATGTACATGTGTACAACTAATAAAAAATAGACCACATGCAAAATAAAATGTACATTACTTTCTAAATAAATAAAAATAAAAATAAAAATAAAATATAGACATTTTATACCTTACATGATTTAAATTTTACATACAACAAAAATAATCAACTTATTCATTGAAAAAATTAAATATAAAAGGTGATTCTATCTTTGTATATACAGTACGAATTAAGGAATTTTTTAAATCATTTTCATATTTACGTATTTTAAAATTGAATTTAGTTAATTTTATATATACTTCTAGAAAACTACCCACTTTACTCTCCTTTACAAAATCATCACCATCATCACCACCAATATCATTATTTATAAACAGAAGCATCATCAAAAAAAAAATGAAACCAAAAAAAAATAGAGGAGTGAATAATGATCGTAAATCAGATGATATAATTATTGACACATCGCATTTGTATTTTGATACATTGGAATTATTAGGACTTGGTCAATATGGATGTGCCGAAAAACCTGATAAGCCTGTACCAAAAATACTAATTATAAATGAAAAGGATTTGAAAAAGTAATTTGAAATTGTAAAAGATTGTATTTTAATTCCACCTTTAAATATCGTTGTTAACTGCAAATCAGTTGATATACTTCGTTTTAATCCTAATTGGATATAACTTTTATATACACATAAATCAATATATAAAGATATATATCAAGTAAATTATTAATAATAATTTTTTAATGTGAATATGTATGTATCACACTTTAACTTAATTCAAAAGTATATATTAGTTATTAATATTTTAAAAAATACATTCCATTATTTTTTTAAATAAGTATATAAAATTGTTTTTTTAGTTTGCAAATATTTTTGATTATAAAAAAATCACAGTCAAAAGGAATTGGAATTCATATTCATTTTTATTTCATTTTTTTTAAAGAATCAATGAATAAACTTATAATTTGAGTGGTATAATAATTCTTTTTTATTTAAGTAAAAATAATTCATTTTTTATTCTTTTAAATAACATGATAATTAAAATGATAATTCGATTTTTATGGATTCCTATTTTAGGCTATCAAGAAAAAGGCGGAATTTTAATCAAATTTTTATTATAACGGACCTAATGCTTTAATTTCTTTCTTTCTCTTTCTCAATTTATTTTCTACTTTTAATAATATGAGTGTCCTTGGTAACATAAGAAAAATATTAATAAAAGTATCCCAATTACTTTTATTTACTTTATTTAAATGAATGAATATAAATATTAATTATATATTCCTTATTATTATTATTATTATTATCATTATTATTACTATTTTACTTTCCATTTTATTTGTTGGTATTATTGTTGTTGTTATTATATTTTTATATACTTATTATTATCAAACAACTTTTTATTTTTCCTTTTTTAATAATCAGCCCTTATTTTAAACTAATCTTTTATCTTATTTCATTATCATTAATAATAGTGACTACAACGTTTTCACAAGGGGCAGTTTTCTATGCTGGAGAAACTTTATCATGTACAATATCGTTTACAAATACCTTACCTGTTTTGGTCAAATCGCCAAGCACTTCATCTTCGTTAACGAAACAAAGTAGACAAAAATCTTCACCTTCTAGAAAGTCTTATGGACACGGTCGTACACCATCTACATCTTCTACTGTTTATGAAACTATACCTGAACATAAATCAATAACACCAACTGAACCTGATCCTTCACTTACTTCAAATGGAAAATCGCGATCTTTAGTATCTTTAGCTTCATCTACTTTAGCTTATCTTACAGGCTATTCTACTGATTATGATTCAACACCTTCATCAACTCCACCTAATAATAGTACTGATAATAGTTTAAAACAAAATAATGAAGATACTCTATTAACACGTGAAACTCAATGGGAGCAACAAGGTATTTTTTTTAAAAAAAACGTTAAAAAATAATACACTTTATTGTACCTTTTTCTAATATTTCTTTATCTTTATCTTTTTCTTTTTAAATAGATACAAAAGATATAACTGATGAATATGATATTATATCTAATGAAGATAATAATAAAAATAATAGTAATGAAACAATACCTATTGAATTAGAATCACATGATCTTATTACACCACGTACAAGTATTGATACAGTAGCATCATCTTATATGTATCCAATGTCACAAAGTAGAAGAAGCTCCATTGATTCTTTAGCTTCATCATCTCATCCATATGTAAACACTTCTCAGTTAAATCATCATCATCCTCATCATATTCACAATCAAGGTTCATCTACAATTTCACCAATAGCTGTTCATTCCGCAAATGCTCGTAGAGTTTCTCGTCTTTTAAAATCACCATCAACTCCATCTTTAATGAAAAAACCTGAACATTTATTATGGGGATTTGCTCAAGTGGTTGGGCAATTTGTTGTAGATCCAACTTTAATTAATAATAATGAGTTTGCTCCTTTAAAACATCGTACAATGTATAGACCTCAAGGTTCAGGTTTTGGTGGAGGAGGGGGTTTATGGAATGGAAAAGCTGATCCAAAAATAGGTAAAATATTTCTTTTATTAATATATAAATATGTATAAATGCTTGATTAAAAAAAAGAATTGACATAGAAAAATGAATAGTGATTAATGGTTATTATTAATTCATTATAGATACTCGAACCACACCTGTATTTTCAACACCTCCATCAATATTATTTGTTGATCTTGATTTAGCGCCTGGTGAAACAAAAAAATGTAAGTAAATATATATATATATATATAAGAGTTAGATATTGATTAAAATAACTTTTTTTTTCTTTTTAGTTTCATATAAATTGAAATTACCAAATGATTTACCTCCTTCTCATCGTGGAAAAACTATCCGATTCAATTATTACCTTGTAATAGGAACTCAACGTGCAGGAAATATAAATCAACCTAGAGTTAATGGTATACAACCTCAGGGCCAAATTGTACAACTTCGATTTAGAATATTAAATCATGTATCAGGTATTTTAATATGAATTATTCTTATAAAAATATTATAAACATATTTTTTTTTTGTTTTGTGAAAATTAACAGTATAAAATTATATATATAGAGGATGGATCACGACCTATTTATGATTTAATGAATCCAGTGGTTATTTATAAGGATGAAGCACAAGTTGAGTTAATAAATGATCATAATAGGAAATCAAAACGAAGTGCTAGTATTAGTTCAGCCACATCAGGATCATCATCAACTGCAAATTCTAATCAGCATAATAAATCATCAACAACATCACCTTCACCAGAAGTGTTAAAAGAAAGACAGTTCTTTATGAATTATGTAAATGAATTATTAGAGAAAAGTAATAATGGACATGATGATATTCAAGAAATAACCAGAAGGGAAAGTGATGCCTATGAAGAAAGACGTGTACCTAATGATGAAGATGATGATGATGAGATTATGACAGAGCAGGAATATAGAAAATCATGTGCTCAGGTAGTATCTCGTATTACTCATGCTAGTCGCAAAGGTATGCATATTAAAGAAGGAAAAAAAAGAGAGAGAAAAGATATATATACATTTTCTTATGAATATAAAATTAGCTAAAAGTATTGAAACTAATGATATATATATTATTATAATTATTAGCTATGTATGATCTATGTAAGAATAATCAACGTGTAGCAAAGTTGCAATTAACTAAAATGGCACACAGGCTAGGTGAATCAATACTTGGTGTATTAGACTTTAGCGAAGCGACGTTATCCACTTATAAGGTAATATAATATATATATATATATATGTGAGTGCATGTAAAGAGGTATTGACTTTTTTTGAAAAAAAAAAAAAAAAAGGTATCAATGTATTTAGAAAGTCATGAAGTTGTTGAAAGTAGTATTGCATTACGTTCTCCACAATATTTAACACGTGTATCAAGGAAATGTCATTCAGAATTTCATTCTTTCTGTTTGAATAATCGTCGGCTTGCATTTTCATTGCCAATACCAACTACTGCTTCTCCTGAATTTCAAACTACTGGTGGTAAGAATATATCCTTTATTTTTATTTTTTACTTTATTACTTTATTGTTAATCCACTTTTCTTTCTTTCTTTTAGTAAAACTTCAGTATTATCTTAAATTGGAATTTATTACAAGTAATCAGCCTAAAAATAATAATGATACCGAATCTTTATCACCAAAATCATATTTATCCATTAATATCGATGAAAGACACAAATTTTTCCAAAGCCAACAAGATGTTCAAGTTAGTACTTTTGATTGTCAAATTCCAATTAAAATTTATGGATCACCAAATGGATCTGACCGTGCTGTATATGGTCGTCCTCATACCTTTTCTGTAATATAATTTTTTTTTCACTTTTTTTGTTTTTATACAATTGATATATATTTATATATATACATTTTTTTTTATATTATATAATATTTCTACTTTTCTTATATTTATTATTACCCTCACTTTGCTTTTTGTTTACCTTTTGTTTCTATTATTTTTATTTTTATATTATTGCCTTTATGATTTTAATTTATATATATATATATATATATATATATATATATATTTATAAAGAAACATTAATAAATGTAAATTAGTTCATACTTTAAATAGAATAAGTAATTGTAATATAAATATGATTTAATAAAACTCTTATAGAGCAATAGATGGAGAATTTTAAAAATGTTTTGAAAAAAAATATAAAATGTCTTTTAGTTTATTTATTTAATAAAAATAAGTGATCCAACTAGTTTATTAATTTACTGTTTTAGATTTATATACTATATTTATATATTTTAAGTCAAGACTAGTAGAAAAAAAAATTCATTAAAATTCTTGTTTTTTTGAATTTTTCAGAGAGAGTTAACCTTGGAAAATTATCAAATTTTGATCAAATTTCACTTTTTTTTCTTTCTTTTCTTTAATATATATTGATTCTACTTATCATTGAATATAGCCTATCATTAAAAGTATTTATTTTATATGTATGTGAAAAAAAAAAAAACGCCCCCAAAAAAAAAAATCAAAAAAACCAACCAATCAAATATATTTAAAAATATATTAATATAGGTGCTTTTTTTAATTAATTTCGTTTTTCAATTTATCATAGATTTATTCCAATCATTATAATTTTATTTAAAATAAAATAATCAATTCATATACACACATACATAAATACATATATATATATATAATATTATAAAATAATTTATTGAAATAATGATAATAGTAATAATATAAAAAAAAGAATAGAAAGAGGTATAATGATCATGATCATTAATATTTAATATTAAAACATGGATATATGTCCTTTTTTTTTTCATTATTATTATTTATTTAATCATCAATTAAACCAAGTTCATGAGCAAAATCCAACATCATGATTTGATGATCTTGACCAGCACTAATGATTTTTGAACGAGTCACCATTAAATTAAAAATCCAACTTGAATGACCACTTTGAAAACTAAGTAAACATTGTTGTTTTTGAAGATCCCATACTCTGATTGTTTTATCATAACTGCCAGTAACGAGAATCTTACCATCTTGCATTAAATCCATAGTTCGAATTAAATTATGATGACCTGATAAAATAGCTATAGATTCTTCTGAATCAGCATTCCATATTCTTAATTTACCATCTTGACCACCGCCATAAATACGCTTATTTTTATGATCATATTTTATACAAGCTAAACCATTTAAAGATTGTTGTTGTTGTTGATTATCTTGTTGTTGATCCGTTTGATTATTATTATTGCTATTATTATTGTTATTGCTGTTGTTGCTGTTATTATTATTATTATTATTATTATTATTAGATGATGATGATATATAGGTTTTTATGCATGAGCCAGTATGAATATTCCATAATTTTAAAGCACCATCAGCAGAGGCAGATAAAACATGTTGATCATCATATTTATCTAAAGCATTGACAGGCCCAAAATGACCTAATAAACGATAACATAATTTTCCTTGATTTGTTTGATGATTATATGACCATATACAAATGGTATGATCTCTTGAAGCACTTGCAAAATAAGTAATCATTTGATTTTCGTCATTATTATGATCTGAAGAATGTATGAAACAAACATCCAAAACACCATGATGATGTTCTTGAAAAGTAAATAATAAAGTTAAAGTGCGAGTATCCCAAAGAGCGCACGTAGCATCAGATGATCCAGTTATCATGAGATTTAATTTTTGTGATACCTTTAAACATAAAATGCTACCTTGATGGTTTGTCTTTTTAGTTATAATAGGTTTTGTTGTGATGGAATTTTTTTTATCAAATTGTTGTTTCATATGCCATATTCTTAAGGTACGATCTCTACTACCACTAATAAATTGATTTTTGTTTAATCTTGCTAAACAATAAATACTACCTTCATGTCCTTGTAAATATTGAGTTTTCACTTCTCCTTCCAACCATCGATGAGCCAGCATACAATGATTTTGATATAGGGCCATATATTGATCACTTTTTATATTTGAACTAGGTATATGGAAATCTTGTTGAAATCGTTTATGCCAAACATAATTGTCATTACAAAGTTGTTGTACATATTTACAAGTGGAAGAAAGTATGAGAATAGATTGGTAATCAAGATTATCTAAAACAGTTTGTATGATTTCAACTGGTAAATTGTATAAAACTAAAAAAGAGCAAAGAAAGATAATAAAAAAGATGGGTTAGTAAAAAAAAAAAAAAAAAAAGGATGAAAGATAAGAGTGGGAAAAAAGGGAGTAATGAGTTTTTTTTTCTATTTGTTTATATTTTTAAATTGATTACCATTTTTGTCATCTGAATCATTTATATCCTTGTTGGATTGAACGCTAGGTTGTCTTTTTCTTTTTTTATTATATAAACTAAGTTTCGGTAAAAAAAAAGAAGTAGAAGAAATTTGTTTTTTTAAAGGATAAGTAGATGAAGGGGTGGATGATCTTCTTCTTTTCGATGAGGGGTTCAAACATTTCGTTGTAGTTGTTCCATCTTTTCTATTTACAATAGCAATATAAGTTGGTATAGTTTGATCGTCAATAAAGGATGATGATCCATAAGTTGCAAAAATAGGTGTTAAATTCATTCGTATCATCTTTTTATTGCTATTAAAATAAACATATAAAAGTGAGAAAAAGTGGAAAGAAAGAGAAAAAATGGACTATCATTTATTTATATTTATATAAATAAAAATTTTACAAAAGCAGCATAGTAGTTTGAACCTTATTTTCTCCACGTCTATTTTTGTTCCCCGCACTTGATTTTTTACTTAATATAAATAACAACAACGTCATGGTTAAAAAACCTTTTTTTTTTAAATCGTTTAAACTTAAATATACTCCTTAATATATAATAGCTTAATTTAAGCATCTTTTGTGATTAAAAATTTTATATATGTGTGTTTATATATATATATTATATAATTATACATGTTTATAAATATATATATATATATATATATTTATATATTATATGTTTCTTCTTTTTTTTTTTGTTAATTGATTATCCTATATTTTTTCGTATTTTTTTTGCTTTGTTTCTCAGCTGCCCTGAACCGAGGATTACCATAAAATTACCAGAAGAAACATCTTTCATGTGATTTGATAGATCACATCCACTAATTTCCGATATTCAGCTTCCCGTTTTTATTCCAATTAAAAATAATAAGCGCAAGTTAAATTTTATTTATATAAATATATTATGATTCATTTATAATAAAAGGAAAATACTTTTTATTTATTTTATTCCTTTTTTTTAAAATTAAAAATCTATAATTTATATATAAAGGAATAAAGAAAAAGACATATCAAGTATGTTTAGTAGATGATATCATTTCATATGTAATTTAGTAGTACAAAACTTAATATTTTTCTGACAAAATCAAAAAAGTCATTTTGATCATTCCACCTATTTTATAAAGAAGGAATAGCACCATCATTTCTTTTTTTGGGCTATTATAAAAAAAAAGTGTGTGATTAAAAAAATCAACACTATTAAATCCTACTGTTGTGCATTTATGATGAACCAATAATTTATTTATTTATTTTCTTTCTTGCTTCCTTCCTTTCTTCATTTTTTTTAATATATAAAGTAGATTAATATATATATATATATATATATATGCTGATTCTATTGGTATTGAAAAATAAAATGATGATCTTTTTGAAGTTTCTAACAACAAAATGAAAGGATACGCAAGAAACTTAACCAATAGAAATTCTGGAATTACCTATATGGTAATAAAATGAATAAAAGTTGATTAGAATACAGAAGCATCAGTGTCATATTATATACAAAAAATAATTATTTACTTTAAATAAAAATCATTATAGGCTGATAAGATATTAATATATGAATGTGCAATGATCTATATCATAATCGTTGATTATACCATGATCAGTAAGATCTAAAAAATATTATATATTTCAATTGCTGCATTGAGTATATTTTTTTTGTAGAGTTTTCTTGTGTAATATATTATTGATGTTAGAACCGTTTTGCGGTAATGAACTTTTTATAATTATTTTAAGCTTGTTTATTACATTTTTGATAATTTTATTATTATCATTTTCATCATCTCCATCAATATAATCATTCATATAATAAATAATGTTATCATCATCAATATTACTGTTATTGTTTATTTATTTAAACTCAGCATTTTTTATTTTTTGTGCCTTATTTAAATTCAGTTGCATGATCATAATTTTTTTTATCATATTCATAGACTTTGAGCGCGTTTGCATTTGCAAATCATCGTATGATTTCACTTCTGTAATAAGTAATCATTCGTCGTTATTGGACTGCAAAACTGCTTTAATTAAATGATTACTGATTTTTTGAATAGTTTTGGTTGAATCTATTGCTATACTGTTGCCAAGTTTACAATCGTTAATATCAACTAGTTTTAAGTGATCTATAACACCCAATAACTAATAAGTTTATATTTAATATAATAGATATTATCATTCAATACATACATATAACGTACATAAATACATATTCCTCATTTTTTCTGTAGCATATATTAGTACTACATTAGTATTTTCATTATTTTTTAGATGATTGGTTTAGATGGAATCCAGCTTGTGTTATTCACTTAATTATTTTTATTTTTATTTCAAGACTGCTATTTATTATTAGTTTTAATGCTCTTCTTATAGGAAAAGGTGTTTTATTGTCATTATCAGCTGCTTCGAGCTTTGTTTTTTTATCGACTTCACTAAAAAAGAAAAAATAGATAGATAAGCAATCCTAAATTCATTTATATATCTAATTAATGTGTATATTGTTTTTAACAGTTATGTTTACTAAAAATATCCATTTATATTTATTTTTATAAAAAGGCATAATAAAGTGAGATATATGTTATTAAAAATAAGTAGAGAAAATGAAAAAGCAATGAAAAAGAAATGGGTAATGAGAAAGCCAAAAGGAATAGGTATGATCATTTTAAAACTCCGCTTATTTTTTTATACATTTTAAATTCATTAATAATCAAAAGGTCCTTTTTATTAAATTTTCTTCCATCTGCTACAAAAGAAAATAATGTAAAAGAGGATGTTTTTCCTTTTTCATTTTTTTCTTTGCTTTCTTAACATGAATATTAATAAATTTCTGGGAACTGAAAAGATGTAATTTTTAATGAAAGAGTATAACACGTTTTAGATTGGAAAGCTTTATGATCTTGTCAAAAAATAAAGCAACCATATTCTGTAATATTTTAATTTTTATTTCTTATTTTCATTTCAACTTTATTTTTTTAAGTATATAATTATGGTTTGTATATTACTATTGTCTGATTTACTAACTATATAAACAAAAAAGGGAAAAAAGGCACTTGAAACTAATTTAATTAATAAAAAAGAAAATCATATTTGTAAAGAAAAAGTACCAGATTCACGGTTATAATAAAGCTATATTTTATTATATAATCAAACTTATTCATATGAATAATAAATAAATAAATAAAAATTGCTTAAAGCCTCAAAAGTTTAAATATTTATAGATTAAAAAGAGAATATGTAAATCAATTAACTTTAAAAGTTACGTGGATTAGCTTATATAAGGTATTAATGAACACCATTAATAATAAAATGGTGCAATTACTAATAAAATTAGATAAGGTTCACGATTTCACAAGTGTTATTGTATTTAGTTGTTCGTTCCCTTCTTTTTTTTCATTTGAAAAATTTTTTTTACATGAATTTCATTTGCAGGAAATGATGCCATTTTGCTTTACTATCAAGTTTATTGGTTACAATGACAAAAAAGGAAATTATTTAAACTCAGGTTTTTTTTCTAACCTTTTTAATCTGCCATTTATATCCAAATTTTTTTTTCCCTTCCCTCTTTTTCTTTTTGATCATTATATTTTTCTTTTTCTTATACCTTATTATTTATTTATTTATTTATAAATATAGTCATATTATTTATATATAAATATATAAAATATCCATAATAATAATAATAATAATATGACTACTATAGAAAAAAGAGAAGTTTTAGATCTTAAGGAAGAATTATATGCTGAAAAGATCTATAATTCAGAAAAAGGAATCAATGAAGATGAAATATGTGGTATAGAAGATTCACCTATTGAAGAAGTTAGGGCAAGTATTCCTCCTACTGATGATCCTTCTTTACCAACTGCTACTTTCCGTGCTTGGTTTTGGGGTATTATTTTTTCTATTGCAATTTCTTTTACAAATCAGGTATTAATAAAATAGAGTAAAAAATAGATCATATATGCTCTTTTTTTAAAAAAGAAAAAAAAAATGATAAAAGCACATACTTACTTTTATGTTTCTTTTTATTTTTATTGTTACTATTAAAAATAAAAATAGTTCTTCTGGTTTCGTGCAAATCCATTAACTATTAAAGTCATTGTAGTTCAATTACTTGCCTTTCCTGCTGGTAAATTATTTGAAAAGATTTTACCGAATCGGGAAATTGGGATTGGTCGGTTTCGTTTTAATTTAAATCCTTGTAAATTTGGTATTAAAGAACATACTTTAATTACTGTGATGGCCAATGCTGCTGCTACTTCTTTTGATGCTATTGATATTATTGTTGTTCAAAAAATTTATTATCAACAAGATTGGGATATGGGTGGTATCTTATTAATTTTAACAACAAGTTTATTAGGTTTTGGTTTTGCTGGTGGGTTTTTATATAGATTTTTAGTAAGACCTGCTGCTATGGTAAGTTAAATATATATATATATATATATATTATTACCAACATTTTATTTATTTATTTTTAACTGATCTTTTATTTTATTTCATTATTTTTAATTATTATTTAAATAGGTATGGCCTATTAATTTAGTTAATGCAACTCTTTTCCATACCTTACATAAAGAAGTTCCTAAAGAAATAAAAGATGCTGAAGCTGTTACTCCTGGTTTAACAACATCAAGAAATAAATTCTTCTTAATTGCTTTTGTATGCTCTTTTGTATGGTATTTCTTCCCTGGTTATATGATGCCTATTTTAACATCTATTTCATGGATTTGGTAAAATAATAATAATAACAACGATCATTCAATTATTTAAATGATAATTAATTATTTTTTTTTATTAAAAAATTTGTTAGTTGGATTAAGAAAGATTCAGTCTTAGTGTCACAAATTGGTAGTGGATTAAATGGACTTGGTATATTGAGTTTTACATTAGATTGGTCATCCTTATCAGCATGGTATCCTAGTGCCTTAGCCATTCCATGGGTAGTAGAAGCAAATATGTTAGCAGGATTTATTTTCTTTATTTATATCCTTGTACCTATTGTTTACTATACCAATACATGGGAAGCTAAAAAATTCCCATTTTACAACACAAACCAATATGATATCTTTGGCGATAAATTTAATCGTAGTAGAGTTTTAACACCAGAACAGTATTTAAATACTACAGCCTATGAAGAATATTCTCCAGTCCGTATTACTTCCTTTTTCGCTATTTGTTATGGTCAAGGTCTTTGTGCTTTAGGTGCTATTGTTACCCATACTATTTTATATAATGGTAAAGATATTTGGAATCGAATTAAAAGTGCTCGCCAAGATAGTGATGATATTCATGCCAAATTAATGGATAATTACAAACCTGTTCCTGAATGGTGGTATATTGCTTTATTCATTTGTACTTTTGGTGCTAGTATTGCTACTGTTTATTGTTATCCTTCTGATATGCCTTGGTGGGCACTTTTTATTGCTATTATCTTGGCTTTTATTTGGTTATTACCTATTGGTATTGTTACAGCTATTACATCTCAATCTCCTACTATTTCTATGATTACTGAGGTAAAAAAAAATCAGTACTTAAATAGTAAAAGTAATATATATATATATACATGTTTATTTACTTATTTTTATTTATTTTATTTAATAATAGTGGGTG
This sequence comes from Cunninghamella bertholletiae, assembly GCA_037043795.1. NCBI lineage: Eukaryota > Fungi > Mucoromycota > Mucoromycetes > Mucorales > Cunninghamellaceae > Cunninghamella > Cunninghamella bertholletiae. The sequence goes on from JAZGVP010000001.1 coordinate 5,863,443, forward strand.
TATGGTGCTATGTTCCCTGGTCATGCTATTGGTAATATGATTTTCAAAACCTATGGTTATATTACAGTTCGTCAAGCTCTTTTATTTGCACAAGATATGAAACTTGGGTAATTATATAATATAGTTTTTTTTATTTACGTTTTTTACTATTTATGTAATGATTTTTGATTTTATTTTTTAAAATCTATTTATCTAATGATTTATTTTTTTATATTTATAAAAATAAAATAGGCAATATATGAAAATTCCACCTAGAGAAATGTTTACATTCCAAATTATTGGTACAATTATTGCATCCTTTGTTTCATTTGGTACAATGCATTATTTAATGAACTCAATTAAAGGTATTTGCACAAGAGGGGCTTATCCATGGACATGCCCTAATATGAACTTATTTGGCGCCAGTAGTGTCATCTGGGGATTAATTGGGCCTGGTAGATTCTTCCAACAACACACTTTATATGAATTTCTTCCTTATTTCTTACTTATTGGGTTTCTTTTACCTATACCTTTTTGGTTTTTAAAACGTCGTTATCCAAACTCATGGGTTAGACATATCTCCATTCCCGTATTTATGTTAGGTATCAGTGCTTATCCACCAGCACCTACTAATGTTTTACCTACCTGGGCATTTGTTGGTTTTGTTTTCAATTTCTATATTAAAAGAAGATTTAATGCTTGGTGGAAGAAATACAATTATGTATTATCAGCTGCCTTGGATTCTGGTGTTGCTATTGCTGCTATCATCATATTCTTTGCTTTCCATTATTCAGAAGTTGACTTTCCTACTTGGTGGGGTAATAACCCTGATTCCATTGATCAATGTCCTTTAGCTACAGCTAACTGGGATGGTGTTGATGTTTATGCTTAAAATTGATATTTATTTTTATTTCTATTTCATATATTTATTTTATTTATTAGTTGATTAATTTATGTATTAATAATGTACTATATATATCTTTTTTTTCATTTTAATCGTCATTTTCATACATGTATTTTTATAATTTAATAATAAAAATTCAAGATATCCATTAATTCTTTCATAGATTTATATCACAAGAAAAAAACAAAATATTACGTACCTTATATATTTATGTTATAAATGTTTTTTTATTTTTATTTTTTATCATCCTTCTTATAAAAATAAGAAACATACTGATGTAAATAATTCATAAAAATCTAAAAATTAAAGCGTACTCGCAAATATATAAATATATATTAACCACTGAGAAAAGTTTTTTTATTTTCTCCTAGTCATGTTAATTCTTTTATGATAATAAGAAACATTTTGATGTAAAAAAAGTCGAAAAATCATAAAGCATTTAAAGAAATAATAGTTGATTCATTTTATACTTAATACAGCCAGTATAAAAAAAATTAACGTATGATTTTTTTATTCATCCAACTTTTTATGATTATGAAACATGCTGAAGTCAATCATCCATAAAAATTTAGTGGCTAAAGCATATATCACCTATAGATATATGTTTATGCTACTAACACCATTTTTTTTATTTTCTCATGATTATATTGGCTTGTTTTTATTCATTTATCTTCATATGATCATAAAAAACATACTGATATCAATCATCTATAAAAAGTTAGAGGATAAAATATATTTCACTTACTTATATTTACACCTATACTTTTTTAATTCATAATCTAGGCTTAAGTACATATATAAAAATACTTTTTAAAACAGGATATAGTTAAAATGAATAATAAAATCGATATATGGTAAAAAAAAAAATGTGGAATTTGATCAAATAGTGTTGCTTTTCCAAAGTTAATCCAATTTTTGAAAAATTCAAAAAAACGCAAATTTTGACAAATTTTTTTCTGCTAATTTTGACTTAAAATATATAAATAAAGTATATAAATCACTTTAAAACTATAAATTAAGTATTAAGTTTGATCGCCTATTTTTATTAAATAAACAAAAAAAGACATTTTATATTTTTTCCACATATTTTTTAAGATTTATTCATTTATTTATTATGGCTTATAAAATTGAGAAGCTTATACTTTTTATATAATAGAATGGTAATAAAAAATCAATATGACCAATCAATAACATTTATATATGTATATATATAATTGAGGATTGCTTTTATTTTTAAACTTAGTCATTAATAAATACTAATCATCACAATTTATTCTTTATATTATTTTCGTGGATACCAATAAAATTCATATGTTTTGAGTATGATCAATTTACTATGATGACTTTAACCATTTTTTTTTTTATAATAAAAATAGATATTTATTCAAGTGATATTATTGTGTAAGAATTTAGTCAAATAACCTAAATTAATAATAACATTTCTTTCTTTTTTTGATACTAAAAGATTTTAATTTTCCTATAAATGAAGTTCATAAAAAAATAAACACGTAAGATAACGGTACTAAATATGATAGATAATATGACCAAAAAAGATGCAAATGGTAATATAATAGAACCTGTAAATATAAGCACCATAAAGAGGAGACCACCAAAGCTTAATAAAAGAATACCAAATGATAGAATGATAATTGTAATAATGAATATAATTATAAATGGTATACTTGATAAACAATCAGTTATTATAAAAAGAATACGCATTAAGAAAGGCGATTGAAAAAAATACAATAATTGAATGAATAAATATAGACATACTTGATTAAGATAATATTGAATAATTTGTATAAATATTTTAAAAACCTTCAACTCTTGTAGTTTGATACTTTTTTGTAAAAGATTTATCATTTAAAAATAAAAAGATGAAAGATGAAAGAAAAAATAAAGAGATAAAAATAAAAAATCAACACATTATAGAAAATAAACATTAGTATATACTTTATAAAAATATAAATTGATAAAATAGAATAAAAAAGTAATAAATAGTAAAATTAAATGAAGTTTTTTTTCTATTTTTTATTATTTCCTTTTTTTTTTTTTCTTTTATATATATATGGATGAAGTGATTATTGTTGATCATTATTATTATTATTATTAAGCTGAAGCTGATCAGTATCTTCTGTTTCTGCTGGAGTAATAGTTGACATTTCCATATCTGTATCATTTTCTACTACTGTAATATCTCTTTGTAATGGAATATCTTCAGGAGTATATAATGGGGTATCTCTTTCTCCAGGTGTGTCTAAATGATCAATTTCAGACATAAATCTTTGCTCAAGATATTCTGGCATTGTTGGCTGTTGTTGTTCTTGTTGTTCTTGTTTTTGTTCTTGTTTTTGTTCTTGCTGTTCTTGCTGTTCTTGCTGTTCTTGCTGTTCTTGCTGTTCTTGCTTTTGTTCTTGTTGTTCACTTTTATTAGATGATGTAGGTTCATTTATATCAGATGTAGTAGCCGATAAATTATTATTATTATTATTATCATTAATTTTATCATCCTCTTTTTCTGCCTTTAAATTATCTGTATTATTATCATTATTACTGGTAGTTGAGACTTTATTATCAGATTTATTTTCATCATCATCTTTATTTTCAATAGTATCCTTATTATTATTGTTATCATCACCCTTATTTTCATTATTATCCATCTTATTATTATTATTATCATTATCCTTATTTTCAATTATATCCATATTATCATAAGTCTTATTATCATTATTATCGTCAATAATATTATTATTGTTGTTGTTTATGGCAATAACCTCATCATTATCATTATTTTCATTATCATTATTATTTTCATTAATTAATCCTACTACCTCTTGTGGTGTAGCCACAGCTGAAGTTTGTTCTGAAGTATTAAATGAATCAATAATATCATCATCATTAAGTCGTGGGTGTACATGGGGTGCAAAAGCAGGATGTCTAGAAGGATCATTTAAATCATCAACATTACTTTTATCATCATCATCATCCATATTTTGATCAAGATCTGCATCAGATACGTCTGAAAGTTTAGGTGTAGGTGTTCTATCTTCATCTTCCATAGCTATTGCTGATAATGGTTTATTATTAATACTGCCTAACGAAGATGAAAATAATCCTGTACCTTGTTTGGTCATATCTTCAGTATCTTTAGTTAATCCTGATGTTGCTGTTCCTACTTTTGTTCCATCTGTCGTAGCAGTAGTAGCATTGGTGATATTTGCATGTTTAGTATTATCTTCTGAAGTATTGTTTTCTTGATTAGATGTGGCCTATTTGTTTTTAGTAAAATAATTTGATCGCGTGTTATTTATTTATAAATAATACAAAGGTTCTCTTTTTTTTAATAATATAAATATTAATACAAAAAAAAAAAAAAAGAAAGAATAGTATATGTAACATGTTTATTACCTTTTCAACGTCTTCCATTACTTGATCCTTATCCTCTTCATCGTCTTCTTCATCTTCAAAAACAATAGTTCTGTCAGCTAAAAAGTAAAAAAAAAAAAAAAAAAGAGTATATAAACAAAGGTATTTATATTAAAAAAATAGGTATTATTTTAGTTTTAGTTTTATTTAAAAATAATATACAGTAATCTATTTTCTTTTCTTCTCTTTTCTAATTACATTTGACCCATTTATAAGTTTGATAGTTTTTTGAACGTGCACTTGATGTCCATTTTTTTTCCCTAGATAAAAAAATAAGCATACCAGAGTTAAATATATAAATAAAAAAAGGTGAAGGTATTTGTATAATAATAATAATAGTAGTAATATATTTATTTACCAAGCTTGTACAGGCTGAGAAATAATTCTTGATAGTCTATCGTTATCTGAAGAATTGTATTTTCGTTCACGATATCTACTATTCATTTTAAAAGAAAGAATAAAAACAATAACAAAAAATAAAAATATATAAGCAAAAGAGAGATAGTTAAGAGAGAAAGAGGAGAAAATAATCAAAATAAAAAAAAATAGCGACTTAAATAAATTTTTGATTCCCGTCAAACCAGCCAATCAAAATAAAAGAAAAAACTACCCACTATTTGAATAGCAATTTACTTCAAATTACTCGACAAAAAAAAAAAATGATAATATATTTTGGATATATTAATTATCATTTCAAAGTAAAATTAATGATTATAGTTAATTTTAATAAAAAAGAGAAAAAAAGTAGAAGAGAATAAAGAAGATAAAATAAAATGATAGTAAAAATGAAGTGATAAAATAAATCAAAATAAATAATAATAATAATAATGGTAATGTTTACATCAATATAAAAACAAAAGAAAATGAATAATTATTTTATTGCATGAATGTTGATTATAATTATTAATAAATAATAGTAATATATATATAAACAGCTATTAAATTATTAAATATTGATCCATCAACCAATATACAAAATTAAACATATATGTATACTCAAAAATGGTAAATTATTGGTATTTTTTTTTTCTTTGTTATGCCTTTTTTTTTATACAGTAATAACTAATTCAAAATCTTCAAATATTCATTTTTTTTTTTCTAAAAGGATATTATTTTTTTGCTGGTTCCAACATCATTTGGGCAGATTGAGGTGCGAATTTTTTAATAGCAGATATTAATTCAGGTAATCGTAAAGGTTTTGTTACGTATTCATCCTATTTTTTTTAATAAAAATAAGTAAATAAATAAATTAGAATGGGTTATTTTATTTTATTTTTTCTTATTTCTTTCTTTCTTTTCTTAATTATTTTACCATGCCAGATTGTATACATTTATCTCTATCACCAATCATAGCATGAGCAGTTAAAGCAATGATAGGAGTACGATGGGATGATCCAGATTTTGATTCAATTTCACGAATTTTCTGAGTAGCTTCAAAACCACCCATGACAGGCATTTGAACATCCATTAAAATCAAATCAAAGGAATGTTGTTCAAAGGCATCAACAGCTAATTTACCATTACTAACAATCTTGACACGATGACCGAATTTTTCTAATATACGTAAAGCCAATTTTTGATTAACAATATTATCTTCAGCTAAAAGGATTTCTAAAGGTAAAGATTTTCCAGAATCATTTGGTAAAGCAGCATGACTTTCAAGAGCTGGTAATAAGGCATGGGTGAGATCAGTGGCATTGACAGGTGAATTGATGTAACCAGTAACACCTAAATCTATACATAATTTCATATTTAATTTATGAGGCTCAGGTGAAACTACAACAATAGGTGTGTATCTTAAATGAACAGCTTCCCGAATCTTTTCAGCATAACACATATTATCAACAATCACAGTATCTATAAGTGGTGGATGGCCAGAAACACTGGAAGTATTAGAATTAAATCCACGGACCTCTTCAATACTTGTAACACGTATAGGATTTAATCCAAGATCTTTAATCACGTCCATGACACCAGTTTTATCATTCATACTATCTAAGAATAATATATGTCTTCCTTTGAAACGTTTCATTTTTTCAAGAGTTTCATTTTTATCCATTTCAATTCGTTTTAAATTCATTGTGAAATAGAATTGTGATCCACGACCGTAATTAGATTCTACCCAGAGATCACCTCCCATAAGTTGAACGAGGTGTCTAGAAATAGAAAGACCTAAACCAGTACCTCCATATTCACGACTAAATATACATATTAAAAAATAAAAATAAAAAGAGTGCGAAGGAAATAAGAATGTATTAGAATATATTTATATGAATTGATCCAATTTTTTTTTTTTTTAATTATTTATTTATTTAAAACTTACGTCGTACTACCATCAGCTTGACAAAAAGTATCAAAGATCATATGTAATTTTTCTTCTTGAATACCAATACCAGTATCACTAACGCAAAGTTCAATTTTGAAAGAATCTCCATCATCTTCAACAATACGAGTTTGTAAAGCCACTTCACCTTGAGTAGTAAATTTAACAGCATTACCAATCAAGTTAGTAATTACTTGTCTTAATCTTAAAGGATCACCAATGATTTGATCAGGGATAGCACTATCAACACTATAAAGAAGATCCAATTTCTTTTGATTTGCTTTGACTGCCAGAGTCTTTAATACACTAAACATAGCTGATCTTAAAGAGAAAGGAATGGCTTCAATGGTCATACGGCCAGCTTCAATTTTGGAAATATCTAAAATATCATCTATAATAGTTAAAAGACTATTGGCTAAACTAGATACAATCATCAAGTTTTCACGTTGTTGACGGGTTAATTCTGTTTCCAAAGTTAAGGAAGTCATACCAATAATACCATTCATAGGAGTACGAATTTCATGAGACATATTAGCTAAAAATTCACTCTTAGATCGATTGGCCAATTCTGCTGCTTCTCTAGCTTGACGATTCTTTTGAATAGCATCACGTAATGATCCAACCATTTGATTAATTTTTGTTTTAAGAGATTTCATTTCACCAGAAGCTTCTACAGTAATCAATCGTGAAAAATCATTTTCAGTGGCAGAGGCTGAAATTTGAGCAAAAGCACGTACTTGAGTTGTTAAATTGGATGCCATTGTGTTTACATTGCTTGTGATTTCACGCCACACACCTTCTACATCCATGACTTGTGCTTGTACACCTAATTTACCTTCAGTACCTACTTCTTTAGCTACACGAGTGACTTCAGAGGCAAATGAACTAAGTTGTTCCACCATAGTATTAATCGTATTTTTAAATTCTGCAATTTCACCATGTACTTCAACTTCAATTTTTTTGGATAAATCACCCTGTGCTACCGCTTTACATACAGTTGCTATACCACGTAATTGATCTGTAAGATTACTTGCCATAAGATTTACATTGTCTGTCAAATTCTTCCAAGTACCATCTACGCCAATAATAGTAGCTTGACCACCAAGGATACCTTCTGTACCTACTTCACGAGCAACACGCGTGACTTCTGCTGCAAAAACACGTAATTGATCTACCATTGAATTTACTGTTTCTCTATAATTTACGATGAACACCACCAAAATAAAAATAATAACAATGATAAATAGAAATAGTTATTAGTAATGCATTTTTTATAATGTTTTTTAATTTTATGATTAATTTATATTATGATTTTAGTTTATGATTACTATTTTTTTTATTATCATTATTTTATTTTATGTATATGATTAATATATGTTTTACTTACTTAAGTTGCAAGATTTCACCTTGAACTTCAACGGTGATTTTCCTTGAAAGATCACCTCTAGCTACAGCTGTGGTGACATCAGCAATAGATCGGACCTGAGTAGTGAGATTACTAGCCATCAAGTTTACATTATCCGTTAAATCCATCCACGTACCAGCAACACCTACAACGACAGCTTGTCCACCTAATTTGCCTTCAGTACCTACTTCTTTAGCGACACGAGTGACTTCAGATGCAAAAATACGTAATTGATCCACCATATTATTAACAGTATTTTTCAATTCTAAAATTTCACCACCAGACTCTACTTCAATCTTTTTCGATAAATCACCTAAAGCTACAGCAATAGTCACTTCAGCAATGGAACGAACTTGAGTTGTTAAATTAGCCGCCATTGTATTTACGTTATCCGTTAAATCCATCCACGTACCAGCAACATTAGGAACCAATGCTTGACCGCCTAATTTACCTTCGGTACCTACTTCTTTAGCGACACGGGTGACTTCAGATGCAAAAATACGTAACTGATCAACCATATCATTGACTGTATTTTTCAATTCTAAAATTTCACCACCAGACTCTACTTCAATCTTTTTGGATAAATCACCTAAAGCTACTGCTTTCGTTACTTCAGCAATCGATCTAACTTGGTTGGTAAGATTAGCAGCCATAATGTTAACATTATCAGTTAAATCCATCCACGTACCAGCAACATTAAGTACACGAGCCTGACCACCTAATTTACCATCTGTGCCTACTTCACGAGCAACACGAGTGACTTCAGATGCAAAAATACGTAATTGATCTACCATATTATTAACAGTATTTTTCAATTCTAAAATTTCACCACCAGACTCAACTTCAATCTTTTTCGATAAATCGCCATTAGCTACAGCAATAGTCACCTCAGCAATCGATCTTACTTGAGTTGTTAGATTAGCCGCCATTGTATTTACGTTATCCGTTAAATCCATCCACGTACCAGCAACATTAGGAACCAATGCCTGACCACCTAATTTACCTTCAGTACCTACTTCTTTAGCGACACGGGTGACTTCAGATGCAAAAATACGTAATTGATCCACCATATCATTGACAATATTCTTTAATTCTGCAATTTCACCACCAGACTCTACTTCAATCTTTTTAGATAAATCGCCATTAGCTACAGCTTTCGTTACTTCGGCAATGGAACGAACTTGAGTTGTTAAATTAGCCGCCATTGTATTTACGTTATCCGTTAAATCCATCCACGTACCAGCAACATTAGGAACCAATGCCTGACCACCTAATTTCCCTTCAGTGCCTACTTCTTTAGCAACACGAGTAACTTCTGTAGAAAAGATTCGTAATTGATCCACCATATCATTGACAATATTCTTTAATTCTGCAATTTCACCACCTGATTCAACTTCAATCTTTTTTGATAAATCGCCATTAGCTACTGCTTTCGTTACTTCAGCAATCGATCTAACTTGGTTGGTAAGATTAGCAGCCATAATGTTAACATTATCAGTTAAATCCATCCACGTACCAGCAACATTAAGTACGCGAGCCTGACCACCTAATTTACCATCTGTGCCTACTTCACGAGCAACACGAGTGACTTCAGATGCAAAAATACGTAATTGATCCACCATATCATTGACTGTATTTTTCAATTCCAAGATTTCACCACCTGACTCAACTTCAATTTTTTTGGATAAGTCACCTAAAGCTACCGCTTTCGTTACTTCAGCAATAGACCGCACTTGATCTGTTAAATTAGCCGCCATAATATTAACGTTGTCCGTCAATTCGAACCAAGTACCAGCTACTTTAGGAACTAATGCCTGACCACCTAATTTACCTTCAGTACCTACTTCTTTAGCAACACGAATGACTTCAGATGCAAAAATACGCAATTGATCAACCATATCATTGACAATATTCTTTAATTCTGCAATTTCACCACCTGATTCAACTTCAATTTTCTTTGATAAATCACCATTAGCCACCGCTTTAGTTACTTCAGCAATGGAACGAACTTGAGTTGTTAAATTAGCAGCCATAATGTTAACATTATCTGTAAGGTCCATCCATGTACCAGCCACTTTTGGAACTAATGCTTGACCGCCTAGTTTACCTTCGGTACCTACTTCACGAGCAACACGAGTGACTTCAGATGCAAAAATACGTAATTGATCTACCATATCATTGACTGTATTTTTCAATTCCAAGATTTCACCACCTGACTCAACTTCAATTTTTTTGGATAAATCACCATTAGCTACCGCTTTCGTTACTTCGGCAATAGCACGTACTTGACTAGTTAAATTTTCAGCCATGATGTTAACATTATCAGTTAAATCCATCCACGTGCCAGCTACACCACGAACTACAGCTTGACCACCTAATTTACCTTCGGTACCTACTTCTTTGGATACACGGGTGACTTCAGATGCAAAAATACGTAATTGATCTACCATATTATTGACTGTATTTTTTAATTCTGCAATTTCACCACCTGATTCAACTTCAATCTTTTTAGATAAATCACCATCCGCGACGGCTTTCGTTACTTCGGCAATAGAGCGTACTTGATTGGTAAGATTGGCAGCCATTGTATTTACATTATCCGTTAAATCCATCCACGTACCAGCAACATTAGGAACCAATGCTTGACCACCTAATTTCCCTTCAGTGCCTACTTCTTTAGCGACACGAGTGACTTCTGTTGAAAAAACACGCAGTTGGTCCACCATATCATTGACTGTATCTTTTAATTCTAAAATTTCACCGCCTGATTCAACTTCAATCTTTTTCGATAAGTCACCTAAAGCTACCGCTTTCGTTACTTCAGCAATCGATCTAACTTGGTTGGTAAGATTAGCCGCCATAGTATTTACATTATCGGTAAGATCTTTCCATGTACCACCTACATCTTTGACCACGGCTTGACCACCTAATTTCCCTTCGGTACCTACTTCACGAGCAACACGAGTGACTTCTGTAGAAAAGATTCGTAATTGATCCACCATATCATTAACAGTATTTTTCAATTCCGAGATTTCACCTCCAGATTCAACTTCAATCTTTTTAGATAAATCACCATCTGCGACAGCTTTTGTAACAACAGCAATCGATCTTACTTGAGTTGTTAGATTAGCCGCCATTGTATTTACGTTATCTGTAAGATTCATCCACGTACCAGCAACGTTAGGAACTAATGCCTGACCACCTAATTTCCCTTCAGTGCCTACTTCTTTAGCGACACGAGTGACTTCTGTTGAAAAAACCCGTAATCGATCTACCATATCATTGACTGTATCTTTTAATTCTAAAATTTCACCACCAGATTCTACTTCTATTTTCTTTGATAAATCGCCATCAGCTACAGCCTTTGTGACTTCAGCAATCGATCTTACTTGGGTTGTTAAATTAGCCGCCATAGTATTTACATTATCGGTAAGATCTTTCCATGTACCACCTACATCTTTAACCACAGCTTGACCACCTAATTTGCCTTCAACACCTACTTCAAGTGACACTCTTCTAACTTCAGCTGAAAATAATTTTAATTGATCAACCTATATATATATATAATAATAATAATAATATTTAAAAAAGATGTTGATGATGAGAATTCTTTTACTTTTTTTTTTTAAGAAAATAATTATAATTATAATAATAATAGAAAATGAAATATATAATTACCATTCCATTCATTGTATTCTTCAATTCCAAAACTTCACCTTGAGCATTAGCTACTACTTTTTTTGATAAATCACCTTCAGCAACAGCTTTAGCAACGACGGCAATATCACGGACTTGACTAGTAATTTTATGAGCCATTACATTGACATTATCAGTTAAATCTTTCCATGTACCAGCAACATCTTTTACAACAGCTTGACCACCTAATTTTCCTTCAGTGCCTACTTCAAGAGATACACGTGTGACTTCAGTAGCAAATGTAGATAACTATTTGATTATTATTATTTTTAGAAGATAGATAGAAAAAAAAAAAAAAAATAGAATATTAACGGAAAAACGGATATATAAAAAAAAATAATAAAAAAATAATAAAAATAAAATCATAGAATATATATATTTATATTTATATATATATATATATAAAGAAAATACTTTACTTGATCAACCATGGTATTAATAGTATTTTTTAAATCCAACATTTCACCTTTAACTTCAACTGTGACCTTTTTTGTAAGATCCCCTTTAGCAACCGCAGTAGAAACATGAGCAATATCACGGACTTGGTTTGTAAGATTTGTAGCCATTGTATTTACATTATCAGTTAATTCTTTCCATATACCATCTACACCAGCCACTTTAGCTTCAGCACCTAATTTTCCTTCTGTTCCAACTTCATGAGCCACTCTTGATACTTCAGAAGCAAATAAATTTAATTGATTAACTATATAAAGGTTGAAAAAAGGAAAAAATAAAATAAAATAAAATAAAATTAAAAGAATTAGATCAAATGATTTCTTTTTTTTTTTCCCTTTTTTTTTTTCCTTTTTATTTTTTTTATTTTTTCATTTAATATATATATATATATTTACCCATTGTATTAAAAGTATCCTTCAATAATAAAGTATCTCCTTTTACAGGAACAGTCATTGCTTTACTAAGATCCCCACGAGCAATAGCAGTTGATACATCAGCAATATCACGAACTTGTTCCAAATGATTTAAAGTCATACTATTAATATTTACTACGACGTCACGCCAAACCCCATTCATATCTTGATCACATTTAGCTTGCGCACCTAATTTTCCTTTTACAGCCGCTTCATGTGCAACAAATAAGACTTGGTCACTAATTTTTTGCAAATGTTCAACCATTGCATTAACTGCATTTTTTAAAGTATTCACAGGAGAAGAAGAGGGTATAGGATGTTCTATGCCACTACAGCATCGATGATCACAAGTAACTCTTTTATCTAATTCACCAGCATAAATGGCGGACGCTACTTTAACTGCTTCTGTTACACAATTAGGGCATACGATATTATTATCTATTGTAGTTATGATGGCATAATTATTGTTATTTGTGGCTGTTGTGTTATCGTTTAATGATGTTGATAATGTTGGTGATATATATGTTAAATTTTCATTATTATTATTATTATTATTACTAATAATGGTGGTATTATTATCATGATCATTATTTATTAAATTTATATTGTTCTTCTTGTTCACATCAGTAATAGTATTGTTGTTATTGTTTTTAGTGTTTAAATCGCCTATTGAATGCGTTGATGCTAAAAATAAAAAATAAAAAATCATATATATATATATATTAGGAATCTTTAAACAAAAATAAGCATCGTTATTATTATTATTTTTTTTTTTTTTTAATTATCGGTATCTTTTGTTATTATTATAAATAATAAATAAATAAATAAAATAAATGAAAAAAAAAAAACAAATTATAAATATAATAAAAATTTACCACTGATGTTTGATATAGATTGTATATTGTCTAAAATAGGAGAATCTTTTACTGATACTAAATCATTTTCAGAAGTGATAGCAACTAATTGAGGTGGAATAGGAACTACTTCGTTTGGAGAAGAAGTAGTGGTTGTTGTTGTAGCGGATGTAGGAGTTGAACAATTTGATTTATTGTCTATAGGATGATGATCCTCTTTTTTAAGTTCTTTATCACTATTACAACAAGTTAATAACTCATGTTGTTGTTTTATTGCTATACTATATCTTAAATTTTCAGTTTCCAAAGATAGTTGTTTCTGAGCAATATGTTTAAGAGCATTTACAATAGATTGAGCAGCAGCTAAATCCACTGCATCTATGTTATTAAATGTTGATATATCAATATTATTATTATTTATACAATTATTCCAATCACCATTTTTTAATGTAAGTGCAAGGTTATTAATATATGTTAAAATAGACATTTGGGTATTATTTTTATTATTAATGCTGATATTATTATTATTATTATTATTATTATTATTATTATTATTATTATTATTACTACTATTATTATTAGTATTATTAGTATTATTATTGTTATTAATATTATTAGTTGAACTGGTGGAAGAAGAACAATGCTTTTTTGTATTATTAGGTGTTTGTTGATAGGAAGAGTATCGTTTCATAACCAACTCTACAAAAAAAGAAAGGAAGAAAAGAAAAAAAAAAAGAAGTATATAATTTATAAATTACAATATATATATATATATATATATATATATATGTATGAATATGAATATGAATATAAATTATATATATATATATACAATTAATAATTATATAAATAAATATGAAAAGAGAAGAAGAAGGAAAAAAGAAAAAGGTGCAAGGGAAAAAAAAAAAGTTTTAAATAAAAGGAAGGGGGCTGAAAAGATGTAAAGTGGGAAAAAAAAGAGAGAGAGAGAGAGAGCAAAAAAAAATATAAAAATATAGAAAAAACAACGGAGTTTTAAATTAACAAGTGGTCCACACCAATTGTCTAGAATTTTATTTAAAGTTTACCACTGCATATCTTGCTTACTCCATATCATTATTATACATTAACATTGACTTTGATGGATCAAATCTACAGATGATCATAAAAAAATGATATATATTCATTTTTTTTATTTTTTATTTTTTATTTTTTTTTTTTTAGATTTAAGTTTCTAGATTTTATTTTCTATTTTATAAAATATACAGATTATAAATTCTGTGACGTTGTATTATTTAGAATGATCATGTATTTATTCACTATAATTGATTTATAAGGAAATATTTCTAAATTAATATCGTTCCGTACCTAAACAACATAAATAGAAATTGAAATTTTTCTATACAGTTAGAATTATTATATTTTGTATAGAAATTTCTATATACCATAACAATTACATTTATTATTATTACTGGCACTATTATTAATATTATTATTACTATTGCTATTATTATTATTTATGTTATAATTATTATTATTATTATTAGTATTATTACTATCTATATTAATATTATTATTACTATTATTACTATTATTATTATTATTATTAATATCCTTATTGTTATTATTATTAATGTTATATATAATCTTTATTTTTAATATGAATATTATATTTGGTTTTTTATTGTTATTTTATAAAATAAATTAATGTTTAAAAAAAAAAATGATACATATGATTATTATGCTGCTGTAAATTAATTATAGTCTTTTTTTTAAAATTTGAGCTGAGATTAATAAAAACCCTCCCATATATTATTCATGCTTTTTTATTTTTATGTTTCATGTATAATCAATCAATCAATGTTAAAAAAAAGAACAACAGTCAATTTTTTACATCAATCATATTATTATTGTTTATATTTATATATTTATGTTATATATATATATTATTTATTGTGTATTTTATTTTATTTCTCTTTTTTTAATTTTATTTTTATTTTATCATTAATAATTATGATTATATATAAAAATGTATTATTATTAATAATAATATCCAAAAAAAAAAAAAAAAAAAAAAAAAAAAATAAAAAGGCGAAAATCAAAAAATTTAATTTAATCATAAAAAACTGTATCAGAAAAAAAAATAAAGAAAGATGATTGGTTGGTTTCGGACTTTGATAATCATTTATATAAATGTGTAATTTTTTTCTTAAAGTTTCATTTTCCTTTAAATAATTATAAATTGGTAATAAAGAAGAAAAAAAAAAGTGAAAAAAAGTTAGTTATTTAAAAATAAATGATTTAAATGAGTTGAAAAAAAATAAAAAGGATCAGGTTGTCAAGATTATGACTTAAATAAATTTCACATAATTAAAATAATTAAGGAAATCTTTTTTATATAAAAATAAACAAATGGATATATATATACAAATAAATAAATAAACAAAATAAATAAATAAGCTTTTAAATATATATATATATAATTTTATTATTATTAAATTATAAAAAGTACTAAATTATTTAAGATTCTTTTATTATTATTATTATTTTTTCTTTCTCCTATTTTATATTGATTCTCTACATCACTTTACTTTTATTAAATAATAATAATAATAACAATAATAATAAAAAAAAAGGTTATTAATATTATATAATTATAAAAAAATAAAATAATAGAAAAGGGTAATTATTATTTATTTATTTTTTTCTCAACTTACACTAAAAATCCAGTAATTTTCATTTAGTATGAAGTAATAATTTGGTTTGACCAAATTTAGGTTTTAAATTTTAAAAATAAAAAAGTCTCGGGTCATCTCCGAAAAAAAATAATTATCATCTTTCTTTTTCTTGTATTTTTCACTTTTTTTTTTATTTTACTTTAAATTTATATATATTTTTTTTATTATTATAAACTAACAAATTTTACTTATTATTTACATATATGACTATTACTAATTATCATAAACATTCATCATCTATTCATTCTCTTTTAAATCCTGAACCATCATCAACAATGAAGAAGCATGGCTCTTATATTAAAAAACATGAAGGTATTAATATAATATAATATTATATATATATATATATTATTAAAGGATTTCTTTTTTTAAAAAAAAAACGGAAATAAAGGAAAAAAAAAAAAGATTAGAAATCATTATATATATAATTGATTATAATAATAATAATAATAATAATAATAATAAACACTTCGAATTAAAAATAAAATAAAAATGATAATAAGAATATAAATAAATATAAATATAAACATATAAAAATAATAATAATAATAATAATAAATAAATGTGTGTAATACATATTTATACATATAATAAATTCGTATATTTATTTATTTTATTTGTTTATTAGTTTCATCAAACAGTAACCGACCCAAGAGAAAACGTATTACACCTGATCAATTTCGTACTTTATCTGATTTCTTTAATCAAACAGATACACCTAATCATGAACTTCGTGATAAAATTTCAAAATTATTAAATATGACAAATAGAGAAGTACAGGTAAAAAAAAAAAAAAAAGATAAAATAAAAAGTCTAAAAGAAAAAAAAAAAAAATAAAGCATTATATCATCATTATTATCATCATCATTCTATTTTTTTTTTTTTTTGGATCATCCTAAATGAGGGAATACATGTGATTTTATCAACAATAAACATTTATATTAAAATGAATATATAAGTTTATTTTAATATAAAAATAAAAAGAATGATAGTAATCATAATGAATATAAAGGATGATGATGATAATAATGAAATAGAATGATATATTATTATATTTACTTTTTTTATTTTTTATTTATTTACACTTTTTTTTTGTGTCAAATGTATTTTTATTAATAATATAATTTAAAAATTTTTTTTTTTTTTTTTTAGGTTTGGTTTCAAAATAGACGGGCAAAAGTTAATCGTATCAAGTTACAAGAACAACAAAAATTAAAAGAAGAATATTTTCGTCAAGGCATCAATTTGTACCACCATAACAATAACAACAATTATTTATCATCTTCATCATCATCGGACCATAATAATAATAATATTTTATTAACATCTCCACCACAATCACCCCCATCACTTAAATCATCATCTACTCAATTATGTGATAGTCCTACTTCTACTGTAATATCGTCCCCTACTTCTCATTATCCTCCTATTCCTAATTTCCCTTCATCTACTTACAACATGTCTCCAATTGATATTTTAGCTACCGCTGCAGAATATGTACAAAAATGTGATCAAGAGAAACTTCAATATGATAAATTTAGAGATCATGAATGGGCTACTTGGTCTTAAATATATATAATTATTTTTTTTTTTTTCTCTTTTGTTTTGATTTTTTTTTTTTCTTTTATTTTGTTTGCATTAAACCTTAAATTCCCTTCTTACCCTCTTTCATTTCTCATTCTATTTTTTTTTTTTATATACATATATATTTCTTACTCCCCCCCAAAAAAAAGTCATCATATATCTTTTTTTTTTTTCTTCTTTTCTATATATATACAAGTAGTTATAGTCATCATTCTTTTTTTATTTTTTATTTTTATTTCTTTACATATTTTTTCTTTATATCTTTTATTTTCTTTTTATTTTTATTATATATATATATATTAATTATATATATTGTATATATATATATATATATATATATATAATTATATTTTTTATATGTATAAAATATCATATATATATATATATATATATATCTTTTTTTTTATTATTATTATTATTATTATTAACATTATTTTGATTAACTTGTAAATGATTTAATTACTTCAATAAAACTTGATATCCTTTTTATTGTATATTTTATCATTGTTTTGATTTTACTTTTTTTATACAATAATATGATCTATTATTAGAAAAATTAAGTTAAAAAAATCTGGGCTTAAAAAAAAAAATTAACACATCATACATAATCTTTTTTTGGATCTACCTTTTTTTTTTCTTTTTTTTGTTATTTTATTTTTATCTTTATTCTATTTTATTATTTATTATTTATTATCATTCTTGTTAAATATGAGCAATCAAGTTAATATTAAGAATAAAATATATAATGATATTAGTTTAACGGTAAATTATATTTATACTTATCATTTTTTATTTTAGAATATACATATATATATATATATATATATAAACTAAAAAGGTACAATATATATATATATTATATTAATGTATAATAGTGGAAACGAATCACTCAAACAAGATATAGTATTGCATGTGTGTTACTTATTTTAACGTCAACTATTATTGGAATAACATTACAAGGTATTTTGGCTACTTTACATGCAAATGTATTTTCAGTATTAGCAGAGGAATTTATAAAAAGAGGTGGCAATATATCAGCCATGACTTCCGTTTTAAGTTGGTCCTCCAATATTGATGATGATTTATTATTAGTCCTATTAGATTTAAGACGTTTAAAGGATGAAAATGTTTTTTTTGCTTTATTAACTCTTTTTCAAGTATATCTTGGTATTGATGCAGTAAATAAATATTATATATATATATATATATATATATATATATATTAAAAAAAAAAAAGGAATAAATTAATAAAAGAAAGAAAGAAAAAGATCAATAAAAAAAAATAATGATTATTAATTTATTATTATTATTATTATTATTATTATTATTATTATTAAAATAGATCAGTAGACAATCAGTTATTCAATTAATGGCTCATACAGTATTAGAATTAGTTAGTGTGATTTTTGCAGCTACTCAATTACATGAAACTCAAGTATGTCAACAATTGGCTAATCAGTTCACAGTAATGAGTGAATTTCAAACTGCTATTCGAATTTCTATCGCTATTATTGTTTTATACATTGTTTTTACTTTGATTTTTGGTTATTTATGCAAAATTTTATTACAAGATATTGGATGGCATGTTTATAAAAGATTAGGGGCTGATATAGATCAACAAAGTAATTTTTTTTTTAAAAAAAAAAAATTAAAATCAAAAAATCAAAAAAATCAAAAAAAAAAGAGGTTACACATATACATATCTAATATATATCTCATTTTTTTCTTTTCTTTTTATTTTTATTTTTTATTTTAAACTATAATAATAGAAAGATTTCGTTTAGCACAAATCTTTTTATTAGTTTCTAAATTAGATGCATTCTTTCATCTTATTTTTTCCGTTTTTTTCATTGTTGTGATGACTCAAGAAAGTATATTTGCTCATGGGGCTGCGTATATGGTTTGGTATATTATACACATCTTTTTAACCATTACTCAAATCCCTTCTTATCTTATTGCTCGTAAAGGGGTTATGAGTGAAAAGATTTGGTTAATGAATACAATCATTGTACTCCAGGTCTTTTATTCTATTGATTTTATTATTGCTTTACAACAAACTGCAAATTCTTGGTCTTATTGGGTTGTAGCTGGTAAAAAAAAAAAAGATAATAATAATAATAATAATAATAATAATAAACGATTGATAATATAAATAGATTTTTTTTTATTATTATTTTTTTAATCATATCCTACTTTTTTTTTTAATTCTTCTAGTACTTCTTGCTATTGTTTTATGTATAATAACTGTCGTTTTAACCTTTTATGTGAAACGCAACTTTAATAAGGGCTTAGCTATACACAGTAAAGTTGTTTATATATATATAAATAGATTTAGGTGATGATGAAAAAAAATAAATTCTTTTTTCATCTTTGCTGATTATTTTATTTTATTTTATTTTATAGTGAAAAATTTACGTGATGTAGATACACCTCAACCAAGAAAAATTGGACAATTGGAAGGTCCTCGTCAATCATGGTTAATTGATGATGATGAACATGATTTTATATCTCCAACTGTAACAAAAGAATCTAAGTTGGAAGTAAATTATTTAGAAGCAAATTATGACATTGAAACAAAACCTTTACCAAAATAGTCATTGCTTTTCTTCAAAAATTAAGAAAAGAGTGTAATATATAGAAAAAAAAAAAAAAAAAGAAATCATTGTATTTATTTCATTTATTATTATCATTATTATTATATAAATATGTATTTTTTTTTTAAAAAAAAAAAAAAGAAAAAAAAAAAAAGAAAACTGCATTTTATATACATATGTAAATATTTTATACATATATAAAATAATCAATAAAAAGAATATATATTCGTATGCATTTATTTGGAATTATTTTAGCTTAGAATTTAAAAACTATGGTTTCTTTTTTTTTTTTTTTCAACATTAAAAAAGTAATCATATTTGAGCTAAAATTTGATTAAAATTAGCAAATTAATATATATATATATATAATAATAATAATAATAATAATAGTAATGATGGAAACTATCTTTAAGTACTCTAATTTTATGCAAAACAAATAAGGTTGACAGGATGACAATAACGATTGATACCAATAGGAGTATATTGGTTTTTTTGTTTTTACGAACTGATATAGTTAAACTATCATAGTATTTTTTTTGTTTAATAGTTAAATCAATAAGATAGCGTATTAGTTTTAGTCGATTTTTTAAGATATCCTGACTTATTTTTTTTTTACTTCCTTGACAAAAGGGGATAAAAATGTCTTTGGTTAATAGTTCATCCCATTGTAAATTTGATATATTTATGAAAATATCATCAACTTCACTATTAACATCATAATCATCATCTTCATTATTATTATCATGATCATTACTTTCATTATAATTATCATCTTCAATATTAACTATTACTTATACATTATCAATATATATATATATATAATCCAATTTTAATATACATAATGAAGGACATGATCTACAAATGTAATTCGAAATGTTCTATGATACAATATTACTTTTGTGTATATAAAGCTCTTCTATTTTAAATAATGTGTCAGATTGGAATGGTTCTGTTGATAATGATCCATCATCATTAAAACTACCATTTTCCAATTCTTCGACATCAGATTTTGTACAATCATATTGAGTAGATGATATACATTCTAAATGCAATTTTTTAACGTTTGGAAATAATTTTATGCGAGATAACAAAGCAAAAAAAAAGAATAAAAAGATTCAATTTCAGTTTCTAACCGTTTTTTTGATTTCTTTTTTTTTTTTTTTTTTTATTTTTATTTTTTTCAAACGCCGCCTTTTTTAAAGCTGGTTTTGTTTGTTTGTTTTTTCCCTTTCTATTTCTCTTTTATTTAAAACAAATTAAATATATATATATATATATAATGGCAAGAGCTTACGGGAAGTTTCTTACTTATGCATCAGGTATTATTGCTTCAGGTTATCTTTTAATGAAATTTACAGTACCAAATGAAAATGAAATGCGTAGTGTAATACAATAGTTCTTTTTTTTTTTATTGCTTTATATATATATATATATATATATATATTTATATAAGTATATATGATAAGAGTTGATCGGCAAGAAAAAATAATAGATCATTTATACATTATTTATATTCATTTAGAGATTAGATCCTGCCCTTTTAAAGGAAGCTGAAAAAATGAAAGCTAAACATAATGAAAATAATCAAGCTTTATTAGAACAAATAAAAAAGGCAGCAGAATCAGAAAAGCCTGTTTGGGTTAACGAAAAGAAAAACTAACTATTTATACAATAAATAGAGTATTATATATATATATATATATATAATATACATAGAAGTAATAATAATAATAATAATAGCAATAATAATAATAGTAATAAATGATGTGTATACCTTTTTTATTTATTAAACTATACTTTTTATTTTTATTATTCTTTTAACTTGGAAAAAAAATAAATTAACAAGCAAATAAACAAACAATTTGTATATATATATATATTATTATGATAATTATGTATTATTATTATTATTTTTTCGTATTGCTTTTTTCTTTTTCTTTTTATACATTAATAAAAAAAATAGATAAAAAAAACAAAGTAAAATGATCAAAAAAATAAATAAATGAATAAATTGAGAAAGAAAATTTATGCACGTTTGGTACGTTTTTTCATTTCACGTTTCTTTTCACGATTACGTTCCTTTTCTTCATACTTTCTTTGTTCTTCAGCGCTTAATTTCAAAATACGTTCTTCTTCAGCACGTTTCTTTTCTGCCTTTTTCTTTGCCATTTCTTCAGCACGATCTTCGGCTTCGCGTTTAGCATATAATTTCTTTAATTCATCAAGATTTTTAC
Organism: Cunninghamella bertholletiae; assembly: GCA_037043795.1. NCBI lineage: Eukaryota > Fungi > Mucoromycota > Mucoromycetes > Mucorales > Cunninghamellaceae > Cunninghamella > Cunninghamella bertholletiae. The sequence goes on from JAZGVP010000001.1 coordinate 5,886,028, forward strand.
GTAACTTGGTGGTTACCTATTTATCCAATTAAGAAAAAAATAAAATAAAAATGAAATGAATAAATCCATTTCTTTTTCTTCTTTTTTTCTCTATTTTTCATATATATATATATATATATATTCTTACATCGCCTGGAAGTCTTAATTGACCAATAGTATCAGCAATTTCTAAAGGAAGTGCAGCGAATTCATTAGCATTGGCATCATTGATATCATAAATCACATTGATTTTTACATCATTTTCTAAATTTAATCTTTCAGGCTCATAATCTGGCAAGTAACTAATGATTAATGATTCTAATCCGTTGGAATGTTGACTTAAAATGTTTTGTACTTTTCCATTAATTAAAAGTTCAGCTAATTTTTGTGATTCGGCATAAACTACATAATTGGAATCGATATTAACTGATGCAATTTTTGTCATTTTGAGCTGTTATGTATTTATATGTATGTGAAAAAGGATAAATAAAAAATAAATCTATTAATATATACATATATATATATATGTAAACTCTACTCATTTTCTTTTGTTTTTTCTTCCTTTCTTAATGATGATCATTATATATACATATATATTTATTATTACCAAATCATATCTCTTTGAATGAGTTTCTTTAGCCAAATCCTTGTGAATAATTGCAAATACAAATCGGTGGGGAATTTCTTTATCCAAGGTGATAGTTGCATTCTATACGTATATATGTATATAAAAATTCACCAAGTATATATTAGATTTTCTTTTTTAATTTTCTTCATTCTTTTTTTTTTCTTTTTTTGTCTACTTCTATATATATATATATATTATTCTTGTTATTATTAATTTTTACCACACGATCCTTAAGAGGTTTACCCCATCCAATTAATGCAAAAACAGTAGAAATAATATAAGAGAAAAGATCACTTCTTGGTTTAAGCTAAACAATATATTATATTTATATATTAGCATACATATATATATATCCTTAAAATTTAAACCACACACATACATATATATCTATATATCTACCTTAATCCACCAATGACCAAATTGTACATTTCTTCTTCCAGTAGTATATAATAAGTAATCAGCTGGGCCATCTTTAATTAAAGCAATTTTTTCATTACCAGCTTTATTCCCAATCATAGCAAATTGTTGTTCAAAATAATTATGATTATCATTAGCCCTATTATGATTTTATATGATCAAATAATTAAAAAAAGAAAAGAAAAATCAATCATTAGTGATACAAATATATTGACACCCTCCCCAAAAAAAACTTGAATAGTTGATATTTTATATTGATTTTTTTCTTTTTTTCTTTTTTACCATTTTGTTGCAATCTTTTGATTAGAGCCTGAGGCAACCCACCAAATACCTACGTATAATGCCATAATAGAAACTAATCCAATTTCTAAAATAAAATCTTGCCATACAAAAGCTAAAGAAAGAAAAAAGAGAGAGATATTAGATTATATATATATGAATATATATTATATTAAAACTTACGTCGTAAAGGATAATCAGTAGTAAAAGTAACTATATTTTATTGAATAATAATAATAATAATAATAATAATAATAATAGTAATAATAAATGAAGGAAAAAGTTATTTAATAATATAATAATAATATACGCGTAGAATAATAGTTTTTACTATTATTATTAAATGTATATGCAATTACCTTGTGGTTTTTCTTTTACTTCTTCATCAGCCATTACTGCTACAAAGGTAGCTGCAAGACTAAATAATAATTTAAAGGACATGATCAATGTATAAAAGTCAACAAGATGAAAAAAAAAAAAAGGAAAGGAAAAGGAAAGAAAAGAAAAGAAGGAAAATAAAAAAACACATAAGATTTGATTAGGTGATCAAATTTAAACTCCGTAAATACCTTAAATTTTTTGGACTACTCTTTTTTTTCTTTTGCTTTAGAGTTCTATTTTTTATTTAATAAATTTGTATTATTATAACTATTACTATTACTATTATTACTATTATTACTATTATTACTATTATTAAAGTAAATTGAAGAAAAAAAACAAGTTAGTATTAAATAAAAATACTACATATATATATCGTTTTATTTAATATGAAATAAATAGGTTAACCATTCACTTCTTTCTTTTATAGATATATGCACCCCTTTATTATAAGAAAAGATAATATATAATATACATGATAAGATCACCAACATATAAAAGATTAATATATTCAAATAAAAGGTTCTATACTACTAAACCAACCACTTCTTCTTCCTCATCATCCTCATCCCTTAATATAGCCAATAATAATAGTATTGAAACAACAGCAACAACAATAAATAAAAAACCTTTACGTGGTTGGAGAAAATACACAGAACAATTTAAAGATAAACCAGCGTCTTATATTACTACTTTTGCTATTTTACATGAAGTAACGGCTATTCTTCCTTTTCCTATTGTTTATTATGGATTATCATGGTCTAATATTCATGTCCCTGTACCTGAAGAAGCTATACGTGAGGGTAATCGTATTGTAAATAAAGTAAGAGTAAGATATGGTTATGATCCTTTAGAACCTGATAATCGAACCATGGTTTATTTAGCTACTACTTATGGTATTGTCAAGGTAAAAAATAAAATATAGATGTTTGTATGTATGTATATATATATATATATATATATATATATATATATAAGATCAATTACAAAATAATAATAATTATTATATATGTATTAGATTTTACTTCCTTTACGTATTGGAGCATCTATTGCTTTAACACCTCATTTTGCAGAAAAATGGGTTGGTCCTTTTGCAACTTATATTAAAACTTTATTAAAAAGATTCAAATAATACATATACATAATCAAAAGGATCGATCGAATTTTTTTTTTCTTTGATAAAAAAAAGGAAGTGTTTGTAATTTTTTTATATTGTATAATCTTATATTGGATATTATTTTTATTTATATATGTGTAACTTTATATCTTTTATTTATTTTATTTATTAGTTGTTTTATATTTTGAACACGTTATTATTAAAATTTGGATAATGTTTCTAATAAGTGTAAAGTTTACTATTCTAGTTTATTTATTTATTCATCATTATATTCGTATACTAAAGTAACGTAAAGATAAAAAGGCTAATCTGCTTTATTTAGTTTTATATATTACCCATGCATTGTGTTACTTTTTAAAACTCACATACACCCACAGTTAAAAAAAAAAGGAAAAAAAAAATAATAATTGACACTATTATTATTTATTGTATAAAAAAGAAGAGCGTGTTTTGATATAAATTACTATTTATGTTTAATAATATATTTATATTAGATTAATTAAATAGTATACATATAAAGTAAAATAAAGAAAGAGAAAGAGAGAGGTTGAAAGCTGGGTTAGTTTAATAATAGCTCATTTATTATAAATAATTCGAGGAAAAAAAAATATCCATTTTTGGATTATTTAGCTAAAAGTAACACAAGAAGTGTTGCATTTAGTTTAGTTTTTTTCCCGCAACTTTTTATTTATTTACTCTTTTTCCTTTTCCTTTTTTTTCTTTTCTCTTTTCTTTTCTTTATTCTATTTTTTTTTTTTATCAACTTATCATATAAATAAGAAAAAAATGGCTAACGTTGAAGACCCTAAAAAAACCGACTCTCCTAAACATACTTTTTATGAAATAGCTCAAAAAATAGTTCAGCAGATTAGAAAGTAAGTATACATTTTATACCCTACATAATCAAAAAACAGATAAAAGATAATCAGAGATAAAAAGAAAATGATTAACAATGAAAAAAAAAAATGAATTAATTCATATTAAATAGTGAAAAAGAATCTGATGCTCATATTGCTCTTCGTGCTGCTGCTGGTAATACTAATAAATCCGGATCAGAAAATGTTTATGGTATATATCATCCTTCTAGTACTGGTGTAAGTATTATTTATCTATTTATATAATTTATAAAAAAAGTAAAAGATAAGATAATTTATTGCATTATATATATATATATATATATATATATATATTATTTATAAAAAAATAAAAAGGTTATCTATGTAATGGATCGTGCTTCAAAATTGGGATACAAGGAAGGTGATACTACTTGGGGTAAGTTATGGATATATACATATATTTAAAAAAGATAATAAATTTTATTTCATGTGTATGCTTATATATATAATCATTCTTTTTATTTTATTTTTATTTTAATATACTTTAGCTAACTTTGGTCAAGGCGCACCTGAAGGTAAAATAATGATATATCATATGCCTTTACTATATATATATACATATATATATATAATTAAACTTTTTTTTCTTTTTCTTTTTTTTTTATAGTTGGCCATATTCCTGATGGTCATGATAAACCAATAAAATTCGAATTTAAATTAGAAAATTATGAATATGCTCCAACAGCAGGTATCCATGAATTACGCGCTAAAGTAGCTAATCTTTATAATGAAATTTATCGTAAAGATAAAGCATCTAAATATACTGCTGATAACGTAAGTTTTTATTATATGAATATATATATAAAATAAAGATGATGATTATGATGTTAATTAACTATACTATATATATATATATATATATATATATGATAGGTATGCATTGTGCCAGGTGGTAGGGCTGGTTTAACCAGAATTGCTAGTGTTATTGGTGATGTCCAAGTTGGTTATTTCCTTCCAGAGGTATATATATATATATATATATATATATATATAAAGAAGAATAAAAAAGAAATTCATTTATTTATTTTTCATTTCATTTCTTAGTACACTGCTTATGAACAAATGCTATCTATTTTCAAAAGATTTGTTCCAATTCCCACTCCTCTTGATGAAGAAAGTAAATATCATATTGATCCTCATACTATTAGAAAAGAAATTGCTGGTCGTGGTTTAGGTGTTATTGTAGCTTCTAATCCTCGTAATCCTACTGGTCAAGTGATCGAAGTAAGAGATAAAGAAAGAAAGAAATCTAAAAAAATGAATAAATGAATAAATGATCATTAATAAATTATGCTTCTATTTATAGGGTGATGAACTTAAAGATTTAGTTCAAATTGGTAAAGATTGCCATGCTACCCTTGTAATGGATGAATTTTATTCTTCTTATATTTATTCTCATGATGAATCCCAAAATGGTAGAACTGTTAGTATTTCTGAATATGTAGATGGTAATATATATATATATATATATATATATATATATATATAAAATATATAGTATATAAGACTTATTTTTTTTTTATCAAAATAATATTAGATGTTAATGAAGATAATGTTATAATTGTTGATGGTTTAACAAAGAATTTCAGAGTAAGTGATAAGATGATGATGATTTAAAAATAAAAATAAGACTCTTTTTATTCATTTTATTTTATTTTATTTTATTTTAATAGTTACCTGGTTGGAGAGTATGTTGGATTGTTGGTCCTAAATCTGTAATTTCAGCCATGCAAAGTGCTGGATCTTTTTTAGATGGTGGAGCAGGTCATCCATTACAAATTGCAGCCATTCCATTATTAGACCCCACTTTATATAAAACTGAATCTAAAGCCTTACAAACTCATTTCAGAGCCAAAAGAGATTTTGTATTAAAAAGATTATATGAAATGGGATTTGAAATTAAGGTCCCACCTCAAGCCACTTTTTATGTTTGGTTAGATTTAAGAAAATTACCTAATCCTATTAATATTGGTTTACATTTCTTTGAAGAATGCCTTAAAGAAAAAACCATTTTGGTCCCTGGTATCTTCTTTGATATTAATCCTTCTAATAGAAGAGATTTATTCGAAAGTCCTTGTCATCATTTCGTTCGTTTATCTTTTGGTCCTCCTTTATCTGAATTAAAGAAAGGTTTGGATGGTATTCAAAGAGGTAAAGTGGATTTACATACATTTATATATAATTTTTTTAATGTTATTAAGTATTCCTTTTTCTAACTATCTTCTCTTTTTTTTTTTCTATTTTAGTTCTCGACAAATTTAAAAAATAAGTGTTTTGTACAAAGTATATATAAATATATTTTTTTGATATAAAGAAAAAAATAACAATTAATAAACGTACAGTTATTGTATTCCTATTTTATTCATTTATTTATTTTTGTTGATCGAGGGATAATATCATTTGTATAAAACAAAAAAAGGAAGAAAAAAAGTTGTGATATTTAAACAAAAATTATATATATAAAAGAAATTAAAATAGTAAATCTTCTTTTGAACCTTTTCCACCTTCATTAACAGTAGCAGCATCTATACCTAATACCATGACTTTTTTAATCATATCCAAACGATCCTTTTGAATTTGTAGTAATTCTTCCAATTCATCATCATCTACATTGTTATTGTTATTGTTGTTGTTGTTTTCATTATTGCTATCATTATTATTATTATTACTATTGCTATCATTATTATTACTATCATTATTATTACTATTATTATTATTGTTATTATTAGTATTATTATTTTCATTATTATTTTTATCAACCATATCAACATCAAGAGGGGTATCATCAATTTCCATATCATTATTAAATCCGAGATTTAAATCATCAATATCTAAGGATTGATTGGCTTGTTGCTGTTGTTGCTGTTGTTGTTGTTGCTGTTGCTGTTGACGTTCAGCTTCTAATTTATTTCTTGTTTGTATGATATTATTTTGTTGATATTGTAATTGTAATATACGTTTGGATTGTTCCTATTCATAAATAATGACATTGTTATAATTGTTATTATTAAAACATTGGTACCCAAATATATATATATATATATATATATATATATATACTGATTTCCTTTATTTTACCAAAATATAATATATTTGATCGCATACTGTATTAAAATCATCACATTTTGCTAATAAATTACTTATTAGTTGATCTGGTGTAGTTGTAGTAATAGCTAGTTTACTTTTAAAAGAGTATAAATAAGCAATAAATAAATAAATGCATATAAACTTATTTGTTATATAGTTCTTTATTATTACTATTATTATTATTATTATTATTATTATTATTATTATTACCTAGATTGTGTTGTGGCAAAATGATCAAGTATCCTTGAAGCGTGTTCTAAGATATCCTAAGAATAAAAGAAAAAGGTATTTTAATATGTACATATAATAACTATATAATAAATTTGCAAATATATATATATATATTTCTCTTTACAGTTCCTAAAAGCTTATTTAAAGTTATTATTTCATTTTGTAATGGTCTTTGTGTTATGTTTTGATTAGGACGAAATGGAGGCGGCATAAAAAATGTATTTATTTAATAATAAATATGTGAAAAAAAAAAAAAAAAAAAAGAAAGAGAAATATGTAAATAAAAAAAATACTAGTGGATATTTACTACAAGAAATATTTAAATTCCGAAAGAGATCGATATTTAAAGTACGCGTTTTTTCTGAAAAGGTGATGGTAATAAAACGCATTATTTATTCTTTTCTCTTCATCATCTTCTTTAACACACACATATATATATTAATGATTATTACAAATTGTTGACAATAAATTTTTATCATTGAAAATTATTATAAACAAAATAGAAGAACTAACTAGTAGATATTTTTTTTCTTTGTTTAATTGGAATATGTAAATAATATTGAATAGTGAGATTTCAAAATTTTAACTAATTGTTTTATTATGCTATAATATATAATATTCGTACATATATAACCTTTGTATTATTTCATTTATTTTTAATTGAAAAAAAAAAATGAAGATTTTTTTGGAGGTTATAAAGTATCTTTGGTTAAAGGTGATCTTATTACTTTTTCTTCCTGTCACTTCTCTTGGTTATTCGGGTCGTATGTAAATAATTATTTCAATGTATGTATATAAAAACAATTAAAAAACATTAAGAGATATTATAAATATTATTAAACCAATAAAGACAAGACGTCATGTGCAATTTATATTTACTTTTTTCCTGATTTTCCAACAATAAAAGTAATTTATTTTAAAGACAAGTAATAAGTGATATTAATTTCATACGTACATTAAATAAATGTTAATAGAATCGTCATAATTGAATAATGATTACGAAAAAAAAAAAAGAATTAGACCACTATAAGAGAAATAATATACTTTTAGTAAATGGTTTAGCAGACCTCGATGAATCTGTTGATAAATTAGTTTTAAAATCTTTTTTTGCTTTAAAAAAATAGTAATTAATTAAGATATACTTATATATAATATATGTATATATATACATTTGTTAACTAATTATAGTATGATTATTTTTATAGATTGGGATATTTTTTTTTGTCAACGTTGTTAAATTCGAACTGTTCAAAATTAAATACAGTTCCTCATTTAATTTTAAAAAAAATCTAATGGATACACCTTTTCATTTTTCATCTTCTATTTTTATAGATGTTTAGTATAATCTGTCAACTTTAATATGTATAGTTTTTTTAAAAGGTTAAATCAACAGCATTTTTTAATCGGAGAATTCATTTTCTTAGTAACAAACATATATATAAATGTATAGAATTTATTTTTATTTGTTATTTATGCTAATCAATATAATTACTTTTTTTGTAAAAATATCTATTGTAAATTAAAATAATTTATATTTTATACGTATCAATATATATTTTTGTGTACTTTCATTATATTAAGGAGATAAAGAGAAAAAGAAAGTAAAAAAAAGAATGTGTATATATAAATAGATATATATATATATATTTATATATTTGTAAATTTAACATTTATTAAAAAAACTGAACCGAACCTTTCCGAAAACTTATCATTGACAATGTGTTAAAAATCCCAGAAAAAAAATTGGGATTTCTTGTAATATTTTGGTATAAATTAATATATATAAATATATATTTATAAAACTTTTATTTATAATTTTGTATCATTTATTAAATCAATAAACAACTATTTCTATTTAATTCCTATATATTTAATTGTGATGATGATGATGATGATAACTATTTATCATTTTTATTTAGTTATTTATCAATTTATTTTTGAAGTGAATTTATTTTTCATATGTTAAAAAAAAGGAAATTAAAAGAAAAATGGAAGGATAGAAAAAAAAAGTGGAGTTGGTTTTTTAAAACTCAGTTAATAAGCTCAGTGAAACCATAACAGTTGAAATTAAGCTTTTTTTTTCGACAAACTTTAAATTGATGAAATTTATTTATTTACTCCTATATAAATACTTATATATGTAAAAGAATCATTATCATAAATTAATAATTATATATATATACTATTATTAATTATTTACAACGCCAATAAATAATATATAATTATATATTTAATTTCTGCAAATGAGTGATTGATTAACTTTAATGGAATATTGAAAAGAAAAACAATATAAAAAAGCAAATATAAAAAGTAAAAAAAAATAATAATAATATATTAATGCTTAAAAAAGAATTACATAAAATGGTGAAATATGAAAGGAGTGAAAGAAAAAAAAAAAAAAAAAAAGGTAAAGAAGTGAATAAAAATAAATAAATAAAACAAAAGGGGTAAGTAGAAAGAAAAGAAAAAGGGTAAAGAAAAAAAGAAGATCAATAGAATAAAATAGATGTGATGTAAAAAAAAAAAAAAAGGAGAACGAAAAAAAAAAGAGATCAAAAAAACTAGAATTGGGGAAGAAAAAATGAGTATATAAAAAAAAGTGGGGTGGAAAGTAGTAGTTATAGTTTGTCCATAATCAAGGTTTGGAGCTGCCAGGATTAGAATGAATCTTGGCATGGCGTCTTAAATTACTAACAACTGAAAAATGACGACCACATCCTTCTACAGGACATTTAAAAGGTTTCTATAAGTAATGGTAATAATAAAAATATATTAATGTTAATAAATAAATATATATATATATTCATCATTCATTTTTATTTTTTTATCTATTTTTTTTCTGTACTCCTCTTTTTCCCACCCCTCTCTTTTAAAAAAAAGAAAGAGAAAGAGAATTAAAAAAAGTAACTATAAATATATACATACCTCTCCAGTATGACTATAAATATGAGTAGTTAATGAACTTGGTCTAGTAAATTTCTTTGAACAAATATGGCATTCATATCTTTTAGAAGTACCAGAAGAAGTATCATGTTTTGTAGGGAAACTTGATGTCATTTTTCGAGAGATAAAACTTGAAAAACTACCACCAGCATGATGATGATGGTGACGATGATTGGTCTCGGATGAGGTTGATTTTTGAGGATAAGGATGAGATGATGATGATGATGATGAAGGTGATGATGATAATGATGTACGATTATTATTGTTATGTTTAGAATAAATTAAAGATGAGGATGATTGAACACGTTTTCTTTTTTGTGATTGGGTATTATTAGATGATAATGAGGATAATGAGGATGTAGAAGTAGATGTGGGTATGGTTGTCATCATTGATTGTGGTGGTGAGGGTACTAAAATATTAATATATATACATATATTATTAGGTATATGAAATGAATATTAAAAATTTAATATATATATATATATATACAAGATGTTTTTTTCTTTATTATTTTTACCTGAATAAATGGGAGGGGATTGTTGATAAGAAATAAATGAAGGTGAAGAGGTACTAGTTGTACTAGGAATTTGAAAGGAAGGTAATGGATCATAAATATTTAAGGAAGGGGAATGGGTCACTGAAGGAGAGGTTGAACAAGAAGAATAGGATGGATAATAATCATCTTGTTGAGGTTGAGAATACATAAAATGTGATTGAGTTGATGTTGTAGTAGTAGTAATAGGAGTATATTGAGAAGGAAGAGAAGTAGCGGATGAAGATGGTAAAATGGTAGATTCTGAAAGTAATTCTGTAGAAGTATATTTCCAAGAATCATCCATAGAAGGAGATGAAGTAACGGATGTATTTGTTGAATCGGATATATAAGTAGGATAAGTATGATGATGAGAAGGTTGTTGTTGTTGTTGTTGTTGTTGTTGTGGATAATACATATTATTATTATGATTATTATTATTATTATTGGAAAAAGTGATAGATGATGCTGATAAGGATGGAGAAGAAGATGGTACAGACATAGGTGAATAATGATTATTAGTATGAATCATAGGTTCCACAAGTGGAACAACTGATGATACATTTAAATCGTTTAATAAATATGCTGTTTGTTGATGAGGTTGGGATTGATGGGGTTGTTGTTGTTGACGAAAAGTTTCTTGAGGTTCAAATGATACCATACGACTTTTACTCAATCCTTGTGGAGCAGCAAAAGGTTGAGCAAAATTCATTTCCATTCCAGTATAAACAACAGAGATCATCGAGTAAAAAAGAAAAAGAGAATATATGGATTTCTTTTTGATTTTTCAATAAAAATAAAAGATGTATAATAAAAAATATGTATATATATATAATAAAAAAAGTACTTAAACAGTAAAAAAATGAAATTATTTTCTTATCAAGACAAAAAAATAATTATCGATTATTTTATGTAAAAAGGTGAGTTTTTTTATAAGGAAAAACTGTGTACAAAGAGAAGTAATAAAGAATTATTTCTAGCAAGCCAGAAATAACAAATGAATAAAAAGAAGAAGAATAAAATATAAACGCGAGAAAAAAAAGTAGTATAAAGATAAAAATATAAAGATAAATTGATTAGAAAATAAACAGCAAGCCGTTTCTTTTAAAAACCAATTTAGAAAGAAAAAAAAAGTACAAAAAAAAGAAAAAACGAAAGAAAATGTATATATATAAACAGAAGTTAAATGGGATCTTACAAAGATCGACCTATTTATTCTTCAAATGAAATATGTAAAGGATAAAAAAAAAAAAAAAGGAAAAGGAAAGAAGAAAATAAGAAAAGAAAAATAGAATAAAATAAATAAATAAGAAAGAAAAGAAAGGAGAAAAGAAAAGAAAAGAAAAAAAAAGAGTTTAAAGGGAGTATTGAGAAAAAAATTATATAAAAGGCGTTCTGGAAATAAAAAATTGTGACTTTTATATTCCCAATATATGGTAAATAAGGGAGCTTTTTTTTTATTATTATTATAATTACATCCTCCGCACCACACTTTCACCATACTTACATAAATGCACACAAAAGGTATATACACCCATACCCATATTACGCACACATATTTATCACATATAGAAAAATAATATATATACCACAAACATAAACACATTTTTTATATAAAAAATTATTGTGTAACTATTATAACACGAGGCACAACTATCTATTAACATATTATTATGGATTAAACACAAGTTTATATAAATACACGTGCTGTTATTAATCGGGTTTATAAATCTTATAAGTAATAAGGCTCGTTTAATTTATTATTATGATATCTTATTTTCCATCATTAAAAAAAAAAGAGAGAAAGAGAGAGAAAAATAACCAAAAACTAGGATTCATTTCTTATTTATATATATATATATATTTATTTATTTATAAATACAAGTTTTTTTATAATGTATCCTTGGTTCTAGACAATTTTTTTCTCTCTCTCTTAAAAATATATGGAAGTTTAGTAATTAAAAAAAAAGACTAATCTAATTTTATAAACATAAAAATAAGGGACTAAATAAACATTTATACAAATATATAGTTTATTACTTTTTAGAATAGTAATGATAAAATTACTATACCCTTTTATTTTTAATGTATAGTTTAAAAAAAATAACCCATTTTATTATTATTATTAGTAGTACTTTTTCAATGTGTTTTTGTTTGATTTCCTTTTTACCTTATTGGTTAATCATTAATTACTGCTTAAAATAATTACATATTTTATATTAAAAAGTAAAAAGGAAATTCATTTTAAAAACAATCATCATCATAATAATAAATAAATAATTACTTACTACCAATTATATATATAAAAATAATCATTTATTATTATCATTAAGCAATGTTAAAAGTTAGTATAATAATAAATAACAATAAAGGGAATATAAGGAGGACGACCTTATAAAATTAAAAAAGCGGAGATTAAATTTTGTAAGTGGCTCTCTTATTTTTTTATTTTACCAATAAATCAATTTTATACTTGGAAGGCTCTTTTCTTTCCCCTTTTTTTTTATTTTATTTTTATACTTCTTACTGCTATTGAATTTTTATTTGTTTTAACCCTTTTCCCATTCTATTTTATTTTAAATATATTCATTGATGTTACTTTGCTACTAAATATTCATTAACTTGTTTATTTTCTTACTTTCATTCATTTTAAATTATATAAATACATATATATACATTACATACATATAAAATACCCTTCAGATAATAAAAATAAGAAGAAAATAAGAGAAAAAACAAATTCCATTTTTATTATAATTAAACAACCATTCATTTTATAAGGCAAAATAAAAACATAAGAATAAAGTAGATAAAGATCAATGGAACTTAATAATATTAAGGAAATAGTTGAAGAAGATTTGAATTTGACAGCAACAGAATTAACACGCTCTTTTGGAACTAATCAATCTTTAACTGAAGTATTAAATATACCAACTGAAAACCCTTCTCATCTATTTTGGTAACTATTTAAAATAAAATACAAAACATATAATATACATATATGTGTGCATAAACAGAAAAAAAAAAAAAAAAAAAAAAAGAAAGAAAAGAAGAAGAAAAAAACTAAAAAATATAAATATATATATATATATATATATATATATATATATATTCATTTAATAGGGTTCCAGCTTCTCAACATCCTGAAATATCACCGAATGAATTTGAAAGATATCTTCAAACTTTACGCAATAATGTGGATAAAAAAGGAAGTGTAAAAAGAAGAAGATCAGTATTATCAGTATCTTTTACTGCTGATGATATGGCTGCTGCTGCTGCTGCTGCTGCAATGACAAATGATAATGATATGAATGATCAAGAAAATGGAAGATTATCTGCTTTAGAAGCTTTAGAAAATAAAAAACAATTGGGAAGATCAAGTTCTTTAAAAGATAAAGAGAATTATGCAAACAATAATAATGATAGTAATAATAATAATCAGTTGGATGAAAGAGGTTCTAAAGCTAGAAAAGAAAGATTACGCAGAAGTATGAGTTTACAATTTACGAATGCAACAGGTAATAATAATAATAAAATAGATGAAATATAAAAACGGAGGAATTTACACTATTATTTAATAATAATAACAATATATATGTATGTGTGCGTGTATATGTATGAAATAAAATTAGGGTGTATTTGTGTGTGTGCGTTTAATATTATTAGTGCTATTTTTAAATATTTGCTTCTTTTTTTAATTTAAATTCTATTCTAAATTTAACCTTTTTTTTTATTTATAAATTATATACATAGATTTGGGAAATATACCAGATTTTCTTGTATTTGATAGAAATTCTACAGCATTAGATCAATCTCCTGTTTTGGTACCAAAAGCTCAAAGACCACTTTCTAGAAGAGGTGCAAGAACAAAATTTCAACGTAGTTCATCTGTTGTACCTTCTCAATCAAAATTAAGTGAAAGATTAAATCAACAACCTTATCGTCATAGTGATTCTTCTTATTTAACTTCCACTTTAGACCGTCAACAACAAAAAGAAAATCAAGAACTACAAGAACAACAATTACAACAACTTCAACAAAAATCTATTTCAACTGAAACATTAAACTTATATGATACAACCACTTTTCTTAATGATTCCAATCCTGACATTGATAATATTGTTACTTCTTTAGGTGCTTCGTTACCATATAATAATAGTAATAATAATAATATAAACGGAAATTCTACCTCTTATTTATCATCATCATCACCACCTTCTTCTAATTTTATCAAAAATGATTCTCATCTCCTTTCATCAGCATCTTCCTTTTCATCGATATCAGAGTATGAATTAAATAAATCTTTATCAACTTCACCATCCTTACCTAATCTTTCAAATAAGTATCATATAAATAACATAGAAGAACATCAAGAAAATAATAATACCATAGATCTTCATCAATCATCAGAAGTCACTTCTTCTTCACCATCAACAAAACGTCAAAGTCCACCTCTTACCTCTTCTAAAACATCATCATCATCTTCTGCTGCTTCTTCTGCTAAAAAATCTTCTTGGTCTTGGTCATCACTATGGTCAGATGATAAGAAAACAAAAAATGAACAACAAGTACAGCTACCACCTACTTTATCGTCAAATATAATAGATATGAAAGATGTAGAGGAGAGTAATAATTCATCATTATCAGCACCATTAACAACATCTATATCAACACCAACTACTGCTTCATTGTCAAGTAAACAAAAATCCAAATTTTCATCTTTCTTTTCAAGAAAATCATCATCATCATCACAAAATAAATCTTCAAAAAATAATGAAAATGACTCAACAGCAACTGCAGCAACTATGGTCCCACCAAAAGATTTCCAATTAAATAAAATTAACCAACAACGCCTTCCATTACATATAGAACGTACAGTGTATCGACTTTCTCATGTTAAGTTAGCTAATCCTAGACGTCCATTACGCGATCAAGTCATTATATCTAATTTTATGTTTTGGTATTTATCTATTATTAGTCAACAACAACAACAACAACAACAACAAAATCCTAATCATCAAAATAATAATAATAATACATCAAATCAACGTTCTTCCCCACCTAGAACTCCTCAGCAAATTATAGCTGATTCTAAAAAGAAAAAACGGCCTATGAAAAAGAAATCTAATAATAATAATAATAGATCACCTCCTCGTAATGCTTCATCTACTGCTTTAAATGGAAAAAATAATCATCACCCACCATTACCCCCAAATCATGATAAAACATTAAAACAATATATGGATGGATCGAAACAAACATCTACAGGATTTGTTATTCCAGAAAATTATTTGAAACCAACATCATCATCATCATCACAACAACTACAAAAACAACGTCGACCTATAAGACAAACTAGTAGTAGTTCAGATGAAGACGATGATGATGAGGATGAAGATGATAATGATGATGATGAGGATGAGGATGATGATGAAGTAGAAAATAATAATAATAATAATAATAAAAAACAACAGAAAAATAATAATATGTACAATAATAAAAATAAATCTAACAATAATTATAATCGATATCCAAATCAACATCATCATCAACAAAAAGCATACGGGAATAATGTTCCATTACCTGTTTATAATAAAAAAACTGCTATATCATAAATATAAATAATATTAATAATATATTTATTCATGTATAAATATATATTATTTTTCATACATTCAATTAATTATAATTTAATCTATTTATTTATTTATTTATTTATCCTTTTATTCTTCCTTTTACTATTCTACTAACCTCATTTATACTTCTTTTTTTTTCCCTCTAATAAATAATTATAATATATATTATTATATATGCATATAAAAAAAGCAAAACTCAATTTTATAAATTATAGGTACAAAGTTAATGATATTTCCAAAAACTTTTTTTATTGATAAAAGCCAAAAGGTAATATTATATTTGTATATAAGGAAAAAAAAAAAAGAAAACGAAAAGAAAACAAAAAGAAAACGGTTTTAATATCGTATATTAAATTTTTTATAAAAGTGGATAATAATAATTCATACTATAAATGAATTACCGTTAAAAATCATTTGGCAAGTGATCATAACACTTAAGGTAAAAAGTAAAGTATTCAATAGGTGTGCGTATATATATAATATATTCACTCGAAAATAATTGGAACTTAATGGAAATATAATATTTTTTGTTGAAATATTAAATATATACTACAATAAAATTATATTTTATTATGCCAATATTCTATTATTTATTTTTTAAGGCTTAAAAAAAAGATCATCATTTCTTTTCTTTTCTTCATCTTATTACTATTAACATTATACTTATTAACATTATTGTATGTTATATGTTTTATATCATATTGAAATCAAATCTATTTTCTTATTTATTGAAACAGTTTTTTATTTATTCATTTTATTTTGAATATAAGAAACAAAAAACGAGTGATTTGAAAAAAAATAAATAAGGAAATTGCTACCATGGAGAGAATGTATATATATAGATAATCCTTAAAGGATATTTTAAAAAATAAAATAAAAACAAGTGGCCAAGCTAATTTAATACATGATTTATTGGTTTTAAGTGATTTATATACTTTATTTATACATTTTAAATCAAAAACTAACAGAAAAAAAAAGCTTGTCAAAATTAGCGTTTCTTTGATTTTTCAAAGGGAGGATTAATCTTGGAAAATCATCAATTTTTGATTAAATTCCACTTTTTTTCGTTCTTTTTTTTTGCATATATCGATTCTACTATTCATTTTAAATATATCCCATTTTTAAAAATATTTTTTTATATATATTTAAGCCTGGATTATGAATTAAAAAAAATATAGATATATGTATATAGGTAAATGAAATATGTATTAATCTCAAGATTTTCATGGATGATTGGCATTAGTTTATTATATATATGAAGTCATTTTAGTCGGTTCAGCCAAAACCATATCTACCTGTCTATTGAAATAAAATAAAACTTATAAATTAAATTTATTACTATTCTATGTGTTTTCCTTAAATTACATAAATAAATATTTTTATGAATATAGTTTTTGATATGTACTACTACTTTTTTGATTATTTACTTTTTCAAAGAATTGAAATAAAAAAAAATTCAACCCTTTCTCTTTTCCTCTTTTATTAGTAATGAATAATAATAATAAAAAAAGGGTATATACATATATATATATATAAACTTTTTTTCTGAATTTAAAACAGAATAAGCTTTTTTTTTTTATCGGGTAACCTATGTAAGTTACTAAGAATATCATTTAATAAATTAACCTTTTTGTTACTATTTTTTTCTTTTATAATATATATATATATAGGAAAGAAAAAGGTAGTCGCGCCACTATTATTATAAAAAAATTCCTGTTTTTCTTTTCCCCTTTGAACTTTAATTGTGGTGTCAATCCATGTAATATTTAATACTTTTTATTATTTTATATAAAATATAATCCTGAAATAATAATAAATAGAGTAATAACAAGGATTATTTTAACTACTACAAGTAATTTTTATATAAATAAGCTTTGATTTCAAAAAAAAAAAAGTAGGATTACACAATATTAATAAGAAATCCAAATAGGAAACCACTCATTTAAGGTATTTTTTTATCTTCATTGTATCTAAATATAATTTAAGGTTTTTTTTCTTCGCCAGGAAGTATTATTAATGTATTTATTTATGTATTTATAAGATAAATAAACAAAGTAAAAAAAATATTAATATTATAAAGAATAAGTACTAATGAAATTTTTAACATACATACATATATATATATATATATAAATGAAAGGAATGAGAGTTTATAAAAGTAAAGAAATAAAAATTAAAAATCATAATCTATATTATATATATATATAATCCATCTATATATTATTTATTATTATTAATCGTTCAATCAGATAGCTGTTGTTGCTTTTTAGTCTCAGACCAATAAATATCGTGAATACGATTAATGTAACCACTGAAAGTAGAACCTTTACTACCAATAAAAAACCAACCACGACTGGAGATAGAGGCATCCACTAAAGGTAAAAGGAATTTTCTCATACTTGAGCCAGTAGAAGGATTTCTTTCTTTATCTAAAATAGACCAGCCTGGGGAAGAATCTAAAGCCATTGCCACTTCTTCATTATCATTATCTTCTATGGTTAAATCCTCGTCATCTAGCATATCATCATTACCATTATTACCAGTATTGTTATTATTATATTGATGATCATTACTACTATTATCATTAGATAAAACATCATGAATAGTAAAAGTACAAGGATAAGATTGCCATAATAAGTCAAAGGCATCATTTTTTCTTGGTTCACGGGCATCAGTAGCAAGATAAATCAAGGTAACCTCGCCATTTTTTGCAGCTGCGACACATTTTTCCAGATTAGGTATTCCATTATTATTATAATAACTCTGTAAAGATGATGAAGAAGATAATGATTGTGGCTGTGTTGATGTTTCTTCTTCATCTTCTTCCTGATTATTAATAAATTGATTATAAGGATCAAATAGTAAAGTTTGTTGTTGTAATTGTTGATTTTGATCATTTTTAGATTGAACTGTTTTATCTACTTGAGAAACAATGGTACGAACGGTATCTGGTAAAGCATTAATAAACCAACCATCACCAGAACGAACATGAAGACCAATGTAATTACCAGGGCCACCTAATTGATCAACAATAAAATCTGTTAATTTTAATACAGCAGGGTGCCGATAAGTAATGCTACGTTGGAGAGATCTTAAGAATTCATAATGTTCAGGTCTTCGAATAGGTAATTTGCCAGAGCCAAATAAAGAAGTAAAATGAATTAATTTTTCTTTTCTTCTTCTTAATTCATAAATATTTAAAGCATCAGCATATTTTCCTAATCTTTGAGATTTACGAGGTGTATCAAAAATTCGCCAATCATATCTTGTTTCTCCTTTAAAATATAAAATATCCCCATCTACATAAGAACCATACTCTATTTCATTTTCTTTATTATTATCCGTTGATGATGCTGTATGAATATTTAAATTTGTTTTTAACCATTCATCATTAGTTTCTTCACGTACAATGATTTTAACATGTTGTTTTGCCCATGATAAATCAAAAATAGTATCAAAAGGAACCATAGCATAATTATTTCGATTAG
The DNA here is from genome assembly GCA_037043795.1 of Cunninghamella bertholletiae. Classification (NCBI taxonomy): domain Eukaryota; kingdom Fungi; phylum Mucoromycota; class Mucoromycetes; order Mucorales; family Cunninghamellaceae; genus Cunninghamella; species Cunninghamella bertholletiae. Next base: position 5,905,640 of record JAZGVP010000001.1, read on the forward strand.
GACAATTGATTTTCCAATAATCTATTTCATCTAAATATTCTTCACAATCTTCTGATGTAGTAGTATCTCTTAATCGATGCTCTAGTTGTAATTTTTTAAAATAACTCCATCCAAATGCTTCCCCTAATAGAGCCTTAGGTAATATTAATGTACGATTTAAATACCATGCTAGTAATATCCCATTTTCAACTATTAATAATAATAATAAATAATATAAATAAATAAAGGATGGATTAAAAAAAGAAAGAAAAAAATAGATGATGTTTCATTTAATTATTTATTTATATTTACCTTGAATTAATTGATTTTGAAATCCACTATGAGTAAAAAAGGTAAGAAATTTTTCATCATCGTTAAATTTATTTGCAAAAGAAAGAGGTGTATTATCATTATTGTTTTCTACTCCTTCTTTTTCTACTTCTTTATCTGTATTATTATCTATTTGTTCTTGTTGTATTTTATTATTTAATAATGAAGGGGTATCTAAATGTAAAGAGGTTGATGGAGTAGGTATTATTGAAGATGAAATAGTATGTGATGGTGGTTTAATTATATTTATATGATTGGTGGTATCTTTATTATTATTATTATTATTATTATTGGAATAAGTCCTATTAGGCGAAGTTGTTGTAGTTATTTGTGTTGAATGTAGTAAATGTCGAATATTAAAATATAGTAACCATAATAATATTAATGATCCTAATAATGTTCTTGATCTTAAGGTCATTATTATTATTTTTTTCTATTCGTTCTTTCTCTCTTTTTTTTTTTAATAATAAAACAGATTTATAGATATATATATAATAATAATATTAATATTACAATAAAGGAAAAAGAAAAGAAAGAATAGAAAAGAAAGTCTATAAAATATATATATAAAGGAATGGAATATTACAAAGAAAAAAAGAAAAAATACACAAAAAAAGAAAAACTAAAAAGGAATGAATATAAAATAGTAAAAAAAAGGTTGAAAAAAAAAGAAAAAAAAAAAAAAAGAGAGAGAAAGGAGAAAGAATCAAATAATAATGGTACTAGTTAAGTGTCATAACCTTATTAGCGGAGATTAAAACCTTATTAATAGTAACTGAACAGTTACACCAAGCAATAAATAGAATTCTTAACCATTTCAGTTATTCGATTGTAATAATATTTAAATAGACCTTAATATAAATATAAATATAGATACATTATTATACTATATATATATATATAAATATTATATTACATTTTAATCAATTATATATAAATAAACCTATAGAATATATATATATATATATATATATATATACTTTTTTTAATTACGTTTTATAAAAGTAGTCACCTTTAGCAAACCAAAGCACTTCATATTTTTTTTCCATGTTTCAAGAATTAATTATGTGCTAAAGCTAAATTGAAGAATTATGCCATATTTAGATAAATCTCTTTATAGTATCACCGAAAAAATTAATAGGATGCCAAGCCATACTTATCATTTATAAATATAAATTTAATATCCAGTTTTTCTAAAGACCGATCGCTAAATAATAGCAAGTACTACTGCCTTTTTATGATTTGATTTTCTTTTCTTTTTTGATATACTTAATTCCCATCTTTTTCCACTTTTTTAGGAATATAAAACAATGCTTAATGAGTTATTTTAGTCTAATTTCTACCATATTTGAGATTAAGTAATGGATAAAAAAAGAGGAAAGAAAAAAAATTACCATGATATCATGCTAAAACTTAAGTTCGGAAAATCATTTAATATAATGATGATTAGTATATTTTTATTAATACTTATTTATAGTTTTAAACAATAAAACTCTTATATAATGTTCTGTCATACCAAAAGATATACATTATATATACACAAAATGATTTATATAAAATATATCTATGTATATATATATTATATGATTATCTGAAAGCTTAAGAAAGAAAGAAAGAAAGGAAAAAAGGTTGATCATTGATTATTATATTCATTATCACATACTTTATAAGGTAAATAATTTTAATTAAAAAATAAAAAATCGATATATATATATATATATATATATGCATATACATTTAAAAAATATATGATCTTAATTGATCCTCTACTTCCCCTTTTCTTTTATTTTTGTTCATGCTTATTTCTTAAACGCCACAAAAAAAAATTATAACATTTTCTCACAATTTTTTTTTTATTTGTGCAAAATATAAATACCAAAAAAGGAAGTCGATTTTCTCACCCAAATATAAAATAAAAACACTCTCTATTCATAATATAATAATAACATTATTGTGATGAAATTTAAATTTATACTAGCAAAAACCAAAATAACAAAAAAAAGGTTATCAGGTGTTTCAATATCTTTATTTTTTTTTTCTTTCTTAGAAATATATATATATATATATATGAATCAAGTTGATGTATTTATCAATAGTAAATTATTTATTGTCTATATTATTTGTTGTACAATAATAGTTTGTATTTGGCATATATTTACTTTTTTTCTTTTCTAGCATTTTTTTTTTCTTTTTCTCTTTTGATTATTCACAGTTTATTCATAAAATTTTATGAAACAAAATAACAATAACAATAACAATAATAATAATAACGAGAAACGGAGTTTTAACCATAGATTTTGACATATAATTGTATGAATACCGAATGTCCCCGTTTCTTTTTATTTGTTTCTCAAGTAAAAATAACAGTAGATGATCGAATTTAATAATCATCAGAAGAACTAATTTATAGTTGTTTTTATTAAATTCTTATATATACAGTAGATCATCGGATAAACGATATTGGAAAGGTACCCTTTTTTTAAAAAAAATAAAACTAAACAAACAAAAAAACATAAAACAAAAAAACGGTTTTACTGAATTAAATTAAATGGATATCTTACAAGAAAAAAAAAAAAGCAAATAATTACGCGTAAAATACTTAATTTTTCAATATCATTAATATAATTATCCACCTTATTTTCAATATAGATTAATCTGTTTAATTCAATTCATCCATTAAAATTTATTTAAAATGAAAACAAGAACATATATGCAATTGCTTTTTTTTTTGTTTTGGTAAAAAATAATAATAATAATCTGTTTTATTCTGGTAATTTTTTAATAATGATCCAGTTTTTAAATAAACAAAAAAAATGATTTTTTATTTTTTTATTTAATTTTATCATTTAGAATAAAACATCATTATATATGTGGTCGACTTTTGTCTCTTTCTTTATATAGTTTATCTTTTCTTCATTTTCTAAAAATTGAACTTTCTTTTTTAAAAAAAGAATTGAATAAAAAGATTGAATTAACATAAAAAGATAAGACTGCATAAGAATATCTGAATTTTAATAACCCTTAAAAATAAAAACAAAAAATCATTGATCCATCTTTCTTTTTTACCCTTTTTATGTACTTGTTTTATTATTAAAAAGCCTCAAAAAACAACAATAATGTTTATAATAAATAATGAATTCTCATCAAATCGTATTTTTATCTTTATTTATTATGATGATGATGATGTTTATGTTTATGAGTACAGACTAATAATACCTTAAAAGGAAATCACCCTATTCTTTCTTTATTTCCCTTTTTTTTTTCAGAGTCATGAGAAAATAAACATCCGTAATATTATCATCAAAATAAAATTTATAGACTAACAAAAAAAGAAACGTTTCAATGATAATCATGATATATTTACACATAAATATTTACTTTCATTTTTTTTTCAAAAGTGAATTATACTTTTATAAAGAAAAATTCAATTTTCGTTATATTATATATTATTTGTTGCACAATGATAGTATGTTTCTCGGATTTGTTTATATTTTTTATATTTCATTTTTTTTTCTCTTTCATATAACTTTATGAAACATAATAACAAAAAATAAAAATAAACTGGGTTTGAACTCTTTTTTTCTTTTTGAATTAAAAAAATCAATAAATTCATTCCATTTATTCTCTTTTTTTTCTTCTTCTTCTTCTTTTCTTTTCTCTTTTTTTCATATTATTACCAATTAATCATCAATATACGTATTATTATAATCAAACAAAATGTCTCTCGCTAAACAAAACTTTGCTACCTCTTCTGAAGAAGCCATTAATCAACAGATTAATACTGAATTACAAGCTTCTCAAGTATACCTCTCTATGGCCTCTTGGGCAAGTCATTCTTCTGTAGCTTTACCAGGTTGGTTTAAATTGATATATAATAATAATAATAATGATGTAAAAGTATATTAAAGGTATCATTTTTTTCTTTATTTTCTTTAGGATTAGAAAAATTCTTCCGTGAATCTGCTGAAGAAGAACGTGAGCATGCTCAACATCTTATTGGTAATTGCTATACATATAATAATAATAATAATAATAATATTAAAAACGCGTTTTTTTAATTATATACATATTGGTTTTTCATACTTTTTTAAAAACATGAACATTATATATAGATTATTTAAATATGCGTGGTGGTAAAGTAATTATTCGCGCTTTACAAGCTCCAGAATCTGATTGGAAATCTGCCAAAAATGCTGTAGAATCCGCCTTACAATTAGAAAAGGATGTTAATAAATCTTTATTAAACCTTCATAAAATCGGTGATGGTAATAGTGATCCTCAAATGTGTGATTTCATTGAAGGCCGTTACTTGGATGAACAAGTACAAGCTATTAAGAAATTGGCTGATATGGTTACTCAATTGAATCGTGTTGGTGAAGGTAAAGAAAAAAAGGTTTTTTTCGTGTTATTTATTACTATATAAAAAAAAGGAGAGAGAGGATAAAGCCTTTTTTATTTATTCATTTTCTTTTTTTTTTCTTTTTTTTTTTTTAATAAATCCATAGGTCTTGGTGTTTACTTATGGGACCAACAATTATATAAAGAAGGAACTGGTGCTGGTAGCAGAGTTATTAGTAGTGGTGATCACTAAATGATACATTTTTCATTTTCTTTTAATCTATTACAATATCATTTATTTTTGTTTTTAGCCTTCCCCCCTTTTTTTTCTTGTAATTATTTAAAAAAATAAATAAATTAGTAAATAAAAAAAAGTACTACTCTATTTTATTGTCAAAACACAGTTTAATTTAAAATTAGTTTCAAAGGTTATTTTTTTTTGTTATTTATAATAATAATAATAATAATGGTAACGATGGTGACGATGCTGTTGTTGTTAATGTTGTTATTATTATTTTATATGGATTGAAGACCTGATTTAGCTTGGAAATCTGCGTAAAATTGTATCATTTCATTTGTTATTCTTCGTGTAAATGATGATAGAGCTTTCATGAAATGACGTTGTTTTATCTTTTTTAAAAAAAGAATATGTTTCAAAGTAATAAAAAGTGAATAAAAATAGTAAATAAATAAATAAATAAACGATAATCATAAAAGTATAAGTAGTCCATGTGATTATTGTTTTATTTATTTACTTATTTATTTATTTTTTTGTTTACTTACAGAATCAATATGAATATCTTCTTCCATCGCGAATAAAGCGGCATCTTGACAAATAGCTACTGCTTCAGCCCCTGAGCATCCTTCACTCTATGAAATATATATATATTTATTATGGTTATTTTTTTTTTTTAGTTTTCATATTCCTATTTCTTTCTATTTCTACTTTTATCTTTTATTACTAAGACTGCAAGTTCTTCCAAATTAACATCAGGATCACAATTCATTTTCTTTAATTGAATTCTAAAAATGTCTCTTCTTGAATCTAAATCAGGTGGTCCGACATATAATATTCTATCAATACGACCAGGTCTTAATAATGCATCATCGATAATATCAGGTCGATTAGTTGCTGCTACTACTGTTACATTTGTAAGTGGTTCAATCCCATCCATTTCATTTAATAATTGGGATAATACTCGATCAGCTACTGAAGTACCACCATCTCCTGATGATCCTCTTTTTACAGCTAAAGCATCAATTTCATCCTATATAATTTTTTTTCCATAAATTCGTTTTTTAATATATATATATATATATATATATCTTTCAAAGAAAAAAAAATTAACCATCATTTATATATTATTATTTAACTTACAAAAAATACAATAGAAGGTGATGCTGCTCTTGCTTTCCTAAATACTTCTTTGACTGCCTTTTCTGATTCACCAACCCATTTACTAAATAACTATATATATATATATATATATAATGCACTTTAATTTTAATATTTATCTTTTATTTTTTTTTATTATAATATATATATATATATATATATATATATATATATATATATATATATATATATATGCATATTTATAATTACCTCTGGTCCCTTCACAGCAATAAAATTAGAGCCAGCTTCTGTTGCTAATGCTTTTGCCATCAATGTTTTACTACATCCAGGAGGTCCATAGAGTAAAATACCTTTAGGTGGTCTTATACCTAATCTATCAAATGCTTCAGGATGCTTATAAATAAATAAATAGGTATATAAAAAAAATGAATAAAAAATGTTATATATATATTAAATAAATATAACATTCTTATTTTTTTTTTACTTGTAATGGCCATTCAACTGATTCCTTTAATCGTTGCTTAATATTATCTTGACCACCAATATCATTCCAATATACTTTAGGTACTTCCAGTAAAATCTATGATTAAGTCCATTGATAATTGAAAATAATAATAAAATAAGTATCTAAAGTCTAATCCATTCATTTTTTTTTTTTTTCAAATCAAAAAGAAATAATGCATACTTCTCTCATTGCACTTGGTCGAATTTCACCCATAGCATTTTTCATATCCTCTATATTAACTTTTAATTGTGAAAGGTCTACATTAAAGATAATCATAATACACAAATTAAATTAAATTAAAAAAGAAAAATACATCGAAAAAAAAATATCGATTATTCTTCATAGCCTTTTTTTTTCCTTCCATTACCTTCCATATCTAAATGAGCATTTCGTTTGATACATTTAAGACCTGCTTCACGACAAACAGCAGCTAAATCTGCTCCTACATAACCATGAGATTTGCTTGCCAATATTTCCAAGTCTTGTTTTGATAAGCTATTAGGTATGGTACTCATAATAGTTGATAAAATAGATAATCTTGAATCACTATTTGGAATACCTATAAGTACACATTTAAATTAATTTTTTTTCTTTTTTGTGAACAATATGTATACATAATATATTAAAAATAAGACTCTATATAATCTTTTTTACCAATTTCAACTTCACGATCAAATCTTCCTGGTCGACGTAATGCATCATCTAAAGAATTAGGTCTATTTGTAGCACCGAGAACAACAATTTTGTTGGAGTAATTTTCTGTATCTGTATCTACTGCACCATCCATCAATGTTAATAATGTTGTTACTATTCTTTTTTCTAATTCACTTGGTGCCTAACATATATATAAATATATATATGTTAAATAATCTTTATTCCTTTTATATATATATTCCTTTTTTATTATCACAAATATATATAATTTTTATTTTTATTTTTTACTTCATCACGTTTTGGACATAAAGCATCTATTTCATCGATAAATATAACTGTAGGTGCTTGTTGTAAAGCTTCTGCAAATATGTTTCGTAGCTAATTTTTTTTTAATAGAATACATAAATATATATATATTATATAAATATAATGTATATTCAATTTTTAATTATTTATAATATATTTCTTACTTTTTGTTCAGTTTCACCAAAATATTTACTTATAATTTCAGGTCCATTAATGACAATACTATGAGCACTAGTTTCATGTGCAACTGCTCTTGCAATTAAAGTTTTACCAGTACCAGGTGGTCCATATAATAAAACACCTTTAGGGGGTTTTAATCCTAATATATAATTCATATTATTATTATATAAAATAAAATAATAAAAAAGATGATGATGGTGATTTCCTAATTTTTATTTATTTGTTTTACCATATTGCATGAATAATTCTGGATTTTTTAAAGTAGCTTCAACCATTTCTTTTACAATTTGGATTTGTTTGTCAAGTCCACCAATATGTTTATAAGATATTTTTTTTTCTGAATGTGTTTTTTCTTCTTCCTTTTTTTTATTTGTGATATCTTCAAATGTTGATGAATCAATATTATTATCATTATTTAAAGGAAATGTTTCAATTAAAATTTTTGTATTTCGTGTCACTTGAAAGATTGGAGCAGTAGCATTATCTGAATTTGATGTTATAGGTTCCAATATAAAACGTCGTGGTCTTCCATAATAAGATAATTCAATAACTTGATTTGGTACAATATATATTATATTTACTATTATATTGAATGATTATTTATATATATTTAAGTGATTAAGCAGATAGTTTTCAATTCTTTTTTTTAAATAGGTATCCATTTTTTTTTAATAGGTGTATCTACCTTGATTTTTTTCTTACATAATGATTCGTGTAAAAAATTAACCAAAGTAGTATTGATAGGATACTCAGGACTAACGCATGGTTTTATATTAAGTGTAGATAATGCTGAATTTACACTTAAACCTTTTTCTAAATACACTTGGTCGCCTATTCCTAACTGACAAGTAAGTCTTGAAGTAGCGTGTAATTGAAGTACTAAAGAAAACAATAAAACAAAATAAGAGATATATATATATATATATATATATATATATATATTCTGTATAGACTTTTTTAGTTCACTATTTACTATATATGTATATATTACCATGTTTCTCTATTGATAAATCAGGCCAAGCTATATTAATAGAAACCTAAAACGCATAAAAATAATAATAAGAATAAGAATAAGCCTTTTTTGTATATTCAAAAAATTAGAAAAAAAAACTTGCTACATACTAGGTTTTCATTTTTTTTTGATCTTATTAAAACAAGATCGCCTGTATAGATTTGTCTTTGTTGCATGGTTTCTAAAGAAATCAGCACTTTTCTTGCATCAGTAAGAATATTTGTAGCCTGTATTTCAAATAAGGTATCCATTTTATTATTATTATTAATAAAACAAACTAATAAATAATTTATTATGAAAGGAAAAAAAGAGTGAAAAAAGACAGCGTGAAAAAAAAGAGCGAATAAAAAGAAAAGAGAGGGAAAAGATTGGGCGAATATAAATATTTGAAATTCAAACTACGATTTTCAATTTTTTTTTTCTTTTCTTCTTTCTTTTCTTCATTTTTTAGTCTTTTCCCCTTTAAAAATATTCACCCTCCCTTTTATAACGAAAGAAGATAAAAAAGATTAGAACAACTCCCAACACATCTTTCTCTTCTACCATTCTTTTAATATAACATATGTTTTAATTTGATTATCTTTTTCTGTCTTTCGTTTGAATTTAGACCTTATTTTTAATTTACTTGTTCTTTTTTTTTTTCTCTCTTCCTTTCTTTTTATTCTTCTTCTTTTTGTTTTTTTATCTACTTTTGTGATTTTATTATTATAATATTACTTCTACTTTTTATATTTGTCACTCCTTTTTATTTAAAAAGTATACTTAGTAGAAAGGTTGAATATTTTAGTTACAACTCATTTAATTTATTATTAATACTCTGAAAAAAGAAACTTTATTTAAGTTGAACCACTTATTAATTATTTAATTTTACATAACACCTTATTTTTTTTTATCTTTCTTTATTACTTTGCTTTATTGGATAATAATATTTATAGTAATAATAGCAACAATAATAGCAAACGGTAATAATATTCATCTAATAGATTAAAAAAAGAAGAAATAGTCATATATATATATATATATCAGTATCAGTATAATTTAATTGTGTTATGGCATATTATCAATCAACAAGAAATGGGAATAGAAATCATCGACACTCAACTCCTTTAACATCAGCTTTTACAGATACTTTAAGATATAATGATAACCCAATATCTCAAGATACGAATTATATTGGTATAACTATATCTGACCAAGAGGATAATAATAATAAAGATTATAGTACTTGGAATAATAATTCACTACAGTCTAATACTCAGCTTAATCGCCACTCTTTTAATGGTTTAGTAGACTTGACTCAAAATCAATTGCCTATTTCTAACAATAGAGATAGTTATATAAATAATATTATTAATGATAATAATAATAATAATAATAATAATATGATAGACCAGCAACAACAAAACTTTTACCAGCGGCAGTTTCGTGGAGGAGGTGGATATTTAGATAAAAATAGTGCAACTAATCTTTCTCGGCATACTTCATTAACTTTACCAGCTATTAGTACTTCTAATAATAGTAATAATAATAATCAATTACCTCAATTAAAAATCTCTACAACTTCATCTACAAGTTTATTTGATGGTCCAAAATCTGCCACTTTACCTTTAAAAAACGTTTCTTCCATATCCTCACTTGGTTTACCAAAGCCTGTTATATCATCTTCATCTTCTTTAATTAGTCCTACATCACGTTCTTCCGACTTTTCTCTACCTACAATATCAAAAGTAGCATCTCCAACTTCTTCTCATTTTCCAACTACACCAACAACCACTCAAGCATATCATTCTTCACCTATATTAACGCCTTTTTCACCTATTCAATCTCATTTTAACAATAATAATAACAATAATAGCAATAATAATAATACATCAAAATCTCATTATTCAATACCTGAAGAAGTTTTAGTTGTTTCTGATGATGATAATGATAATAATATTAATATTATTAATCAGCAAGTTAATAAACGACCATTAAAAATATCTCCAACATCAAAGTCTGGTGCATTTAGAAAAGTAAAAAGCCATTCTGATTTACTTCAACAAATAATCGAAAAAGAAATTTATCCTGGTACACTAAAAGTAAGGTTTTATTTTATTTTAAATTATATATTTATTAAATATATATATAAATTGATACACAAATATATATAAATAGTTTAACATTCTTTTTTTTTTATTACTATTTTCTATGTTCCATTTTTTACCTTATTTAAAAAAATCAATTTATGCAGCCATTACATTTATTAACAAAAAATTTGAATTCAACATATTCAAAATGTAATCAAGGATTTCAGTATAATGCTAGTCGAAACCCACGTCGTGTATTAACAAAACCAAGTAAACCAAGTGGAAATGATGGATATGATAATGAGGATTGTGATTATATATTATATGTTAATGACATACTTGGATCTGCAGAAGGGCATAGGTATGAACCATTACTGGAAATGGCACAACCATAATATACAAATAAAAAAATAAAAATAAACAAAACAAACAAGTAAAAAAAAAACAAACAAACAAACAAATAACCATTACTATCATTATATATATTTATAGATATATCATATTGGATGTTTTAGGTGCTGGTACATTTGGTCAAGTAGTTAAATGTAAAAATATGAAAACTCAAGAAATGTTTGCTATAAAAGTAGTTAAAAATAAATTGGCTTATTTTAAACAAAGTATGATGGAAGTAACAATTTTAGAAATGGTAAAAAAAATTAAACATTTAAAAAAGATGATTTATTATCATTAATATTTTTATTTTACGTATATAGATATATTTTTAATTTAATTTATTTTATTCATTTATATGTATATATATGTAGCTTAATCAACGTTATGATGTTGATGATCAACACCATCTTTTACGATTAAAAGATACATTTATTCATAGAAAGCATCTTTGTTTAGTATTTGAATTAATGTCAGTTAATTTATATGAACTTATCAAGCAAAATCAATTTCGTGGATTATCAACAAATCTTGTTCGAGTTTTCACTGCACAAATACTTGATGCGTTAACGGTCTTAAATGAAGCTAGGATTATTCATTGTGATTTAAAACCTGAAAATATTTTATTACAAAAGTAAAAAAAAAATATAGTAATTGGAGAAGAAAACATATAAAAGAATAATAAAAAAAAGGATAGAATTAATATATTTTACTTTTAATTATTAGTCTTGAATCACCAAATATTAAAGTAATTGATTTTGGATCAGCATGTCATGAAGCTCAAACAATGTATACATATATTCAATCACGTTTTTATCGATCACCAGAAGTATTAGTTGGATTACCTTATACAAGTGCAATTGATATGTGGTCATTAGGTTGTATTGCTGCTGAACTATTTCTAGGGCTACCTTTATTTCCTGGTAGTTCAGAATATAATCAAATAACGAGAATAGTCGAAATGATAGGGTATGTATTATATTTTTATTTTTTATTAAGCAGCAAAAAAAAAAACAGAAAAAATAGTCATCTTTTATAATTACTATTATTCTTATTCTTTTTTTTTTGTTTGTTTGTTTGAAAAAAAGGCTTCCACCAGCATATATGATTGAAATGGGAAAAAATTCACATAGATACTTTGAACGTCAAGTTGATGAAAATGGACAAAAACATTATGAATTAAAATCATTAGAACAGTATTCAAGAGAACAAGGAAAACAAGAACAGCCTTCAAAACGTTATTTTTCAGCTACTACTTTAACAGAACTCATTAAAACCTATCCTATTTTACGAAAAGATTCAATGACTTCTAGTGAACTTGAAAAAGGTAATAATGGATATATATATACATATATATTTAAAAAGATGTATATATATTATTAGAATAACTAATTAATATTTGCTTTATTTTAGAAACACAAAATCGATTTGCTTTTATAGATTTCTTACAAGGACTATTAAATTTAAATCATTTTGAACGTTGGTCACCACAACAAGCTAAACAACATCCATTTATAACAGGTGAACCATTTACTGGTCCATTTGTTCCTCCATTCATACCTAGATCTCAATCAACTATTAAAGTTCAACCACCCGTGCCACATTTATCACTACATGATTCGAATAATTTATCATCATCTCATTTCCAACCTCAACCTTCACAGTCAACATCTTTACAAGGATCTCATGTAGAGAAATATATAGATAAAGTTCCATTTTCATCGCATCAATTTTCCAATGATCCTCATCATCAAGATTATTTATCACCTGCATATTCAAGTCTTCCAAACATTTATACTGATCACCATTCTTTACCACAATCATCCCTGTTACAACATAATATTAGATTATCAAATTATAACAATAATAATAATAATAATAATAATAATAATAATAATAGTAATGATGATGAAAATTTAACGAATGATATTAGACAATCATCGACATCTAATATATCAAAACGAGCTTCCTATACTTTACCACGTGTACTAGAACCTGTTGAAAATAATAATCTTTATAATCATGATCATACTAAATCTACAAGAAACACAAATTCTTTACAAATGTATCATCAATCACAGAATAATGGCAACCAGCAACAACAGCAACAACAACAGCAACAACCATCATCCACTGGTGGTGGAGGTCGACCTCGTGCAAACACCATAGGAACAATGCAAATACCTCCCCCTATACAATTAGCTACATTAGATGCTGTAACAAGTAACAAAGAAGGTCGCAAATTAGGAAGTATTCGTGAACGTGAAATACCAACATCTGATATGATTTCCAACTCATCATCATCTTCACCGTCATCACAACAACAATCTTATCAACAAGATCATCACGCACGCTTTTTAGACATTGATTATACCGATTTTAAAAATAAAAATATGACAGATTCATCTCATGGAAGTTTAATAACATCTAAACCATTAACCTTTAATACCAACAGTAACGATGATTATCTTACTTACAATAATAATAATAGTAATAATAATTATGACCATAATAATAATACATCCAATGATAATAATAATAATAATAATAATAATAATAATAATAATAATAATAATAATAATAATAATAATAATAATAATAATAATAATTCCTTTACAAATAATTCAACAACCATGTTATCATCAACTATACCACCACTTCCATCTACAAACTTAAATCCTTCATCATCCGTGTCACATCCAATAAATATTACAACCTCACATCATCAGTATTATCCATCAAATGAATCATCACTACAATCATCTTTAACTTCTAATGGGCTTGGGTATAGATCAATGGATTCTTTAGTACAATCTCAGTTAACGCCAAAACAACAACAGCATAACATATTTAATCATCATCATCATCATCATCATTTTAATCATCATCGACAACAACGTATATCAAGTTGGAGATCTAGTCTTGGAAATATGCCATTGATTGATTTAGAAAGAGATGCTGATTGGACAGAAGAAAGAAACAGTCCTCCATTAGAATCATCATTATCATCATCACAACAGCAACAACATCAACATTCATTAACGTCATCTACCACACCACTCTCCTTTGCCGATATGTCCTTAAGTAATAATAATAGTAATAATAATAATTTTCATCATCATCAATTACCATCAACATCATCAACATCCTCTACTACTAATGCTAATCATCGATCATCATCACATTCTCATCATCATCAACATCGTCGAAGTCTTAGTAGTATTCGATATTCTGATATTGTACCAGTTACTACATCATCCTCATCTGTTATCTCAAGATCAAGTATGGTAAGTAATGTTGCTAGTTTACATCGTAGAGTGCGTGGTCATCCACCTTTAGCTCAACCTTACCATCGCCAAGATATTGAATGGGATGGAATACATAGTATTCCTTCTCATCAACAACATCAACAAAATCAACAACAACAATCACAGCAACATTTACCACCTTTTCATGTAACAAATGATTTAAATGGTTAATTATTTTGTCTTTGTTTTTGCGTTAGGAAAATGATAAATTATTAAAATTATTATTATTAAAATGAAAATTTAAATAAACATTAAAAAATAAACATTAAAAAAAAAGATAAAGAAAGAAAAAAACAACATAATAACTAAACTAGGTTGAGCAATAAGATTCAGATTATTTAATATTATCTTTAAATGTGATCATGATTTTAAATTATTAAATAGAAAAAAATTTAAATAATACAGATAATCCTTTAAAAAATAATCATACTATTGAATTTATAAGCAAGGTGAAATATATTGATTATACCATCCAAATTAATTTAATGATGGAAGTATATTTATATATACCCAATTAAGACACATTATAAATCTGATTTCAAAAAAAAAAAAAAAAAAAAAAAGAAGAAATGGATTGGATTGCCAACGTTTGATGATTCGCTCCAATGTATTCACCAAAAAAATTTTTTTTTCAAGAGTCTCGCATAAAAGGATTTCTCATTGCAACACAAGTTGACTTTTAAAATTTTTTAAAATAGAGATCGTCTTCCTTTTATGGAGTTTCGCTACTGATAACAGAGTAAATGGATTTTAAACTTAACTTATCTAGAACGAATAAAAAATAAAGAGTAATTAAAGAATTATTTATCTTGATTTGAGTAATGTATACATTTTTATACGTATACTCTATTTATTGTTTTTTTTTATAATTGTATTTTATCTTTTTTTTTTTAGTTTCCTTTATTTATAAAATAAAAATAAAAAAAAGATCACCATCTCGTTTAAATAATAAGTTAGGTAACACGAATGATGCCTTATCTACTGAAATTGGCGACATATTGACATTTAGCTGGATAATTGATGAATATTAAGGTTTTAATTTCTTAAAATAGCTGGTTATTTTTTCCTCTCTATTAAAAAAAAAGGTTGAGAATAAATAAAAAAAATCATATTATATAATAGATACAATATATATATATAAATATATAAAGAAGGTTTTTTTTTTATTTTAAAATAATAAATAAATAAATATAGATACATAATATAAATTACAATAAAGTAAACTTAAAACTTATATAATATAATATATATATATATAAATAAATAAACTTCATATTTAAAAGAAATTGATATGCTAATTATTATATAAATACTGTCATGAAATCAATAAGAAAATAAAAATAGATAAAATAATAGATAAATATAAATAAATGAATGTAAAAGTGTGAATAAATGATTGTATTGTTATTATGAATGTGTGTTTTTCTTATTTTTTCTTTATATATATATATATTTATACATAAGTTTTAAGAAGAATTAGAGATTTTTGATAAAGGAGTAACTAAAGAAGGATTTTTTTCAACTAAAAGAGCCCGTAACCATTTAGCCTCTAATTCTAATTCCTTACATCTTTTTTCAAGCATTTCAGATTTCAATGACATTTCTTTAACAGTTTGTTGTAAAGCTTGTTCTTTTAATTTCTTTTTTAATCTAAATCTAGCAGAAGCAGCTGTATTTCTTCTTCTTTTATCTTCATCAGGTGACAATTCTTTCTTTTTTAATGGGACTTTAGAATATTCTTCTTTTATAGATGATGATGTTGATACTTCTGAAGAAGGAGAAGATATATCTTGAACATTATTATTTTTATCATTATTAAACATCATTTCATTAATAGGGTTAGATTGTAGATATAAATCTGGAGTTGTAGGAGATGGTAAAACTGAGTAAGAAGGAGCTGCTGTCACCATTGATTTATCAGTTTTTGTCATAATAGATAATAAAGAATTTGAATTAGATGGTGATGATGATGGTGGTGATGATGATGGTGGTGATGATGATGAATATGATTGTGTTTTATAAATATTTTCATTTGAATTCATCATTAAAGAATGTTGTTGTTCTTCTATATAAATAATAAAAGTATTAGCAAAATAAAAATAACAAATATTCGTTTTAATATATATATAATAATGAAATATGCTTTTACCAAAACCATTATAATCATTAAATACTTTAAAAAGTTCTTGATCAGGCTTACAAAGAGAGTCATCTAAAAGAGCACTTCCAGGTACTGAATCAAATTTGAATTGAGCGTTTGCCCAAATAGATAATTCATCAGTGACATCTTGTTCAGAAATGGGAATGGAAGGGTCTTCATTAAGAATATTTAGAGAAGAAATATATGACATCTTCTTTTTTTTTTTTTTACTATATATATATAATAAACAATGAAAAAAAAAAAAAAAAAGAAACGAAAAAATAAAATAAAATAAAATAGGAAGAAAGAAAGTGAAAGAGAAAGAAAAGAAAGAGAAAAGAAAAGAGAAAAAATAACGGGTCTTTCTTTTATGAAATAGGCTGAGATCTGTGTAACCAATCACGAATTTTATTAAATAACAATTTATATATATATAAATTATTATTATAAAAAAAATAGTATACTAAAGAAAACCCTTCTTTTTTTTTATATAATTATTATATATCCTGATTTATACTTTTATAGTAATATTTTCATTTCCTAATATTATCTACCTTATTATTTTTCTTTTTTTTTAAGGGAACTCAGACTAAAGTGGAGCTAATGTAGGACTTTGAAGTTATAATGTTTAATTGTTAAGATATAATTTATTAGAAATAACAATTATATAACCGTAATATATAATCCTAAAAAAAGACTATATATATAAACGAAACTATTAATAATTAATGATACTTACAATTCATTTAAAAACATGTTTATATATAAATAAGTATATAAGAAGTATATACTGTATATTTTTATTAGGTACAAGGAATTGCGGATCTACCATATTTTGGTTTCATAGTAAGAGTAATAATAAATTAAAGTTAAAACTGAATTTATATTTTATTGGATTTTTTTTTCTTTCTGTTCTTTAATGGGGAAAAAGAATTTATCAACAAATGATTCTTTTATTCAATCATGTGATTGGATCACATTCATCTCTTTTTTATGATGAAATCTAAAAAAGTCTCTAAATGGTAAACATGGAATGGATAAATTATTAATACACATATAATGGAAAGCAACTGTCAAACTATATACATGTATATATATATGTTTATATATATAATATTTTATTATAATAATTTTTTTAATTTCAATGAATGCCGTTCACAATATGGTAATTCATTACGTACATAAAATGTATTATCTTCAAAAGCTTTTCCACAATCCTATAATAACAATAAATATCAAATATTAAAAAAATATAATCTTCTATATATACACATATCTTATTTTATGTTTATAGAAGTCTTACAACACAAACAAAACAAGTCAAATGCCATTTTCCATTTAAGGCTTCAATGAATTCACTTGTAATATCTTCTTTACATCCTTTACATTTTTGAGCAAATTTTGATAAGTAATCTTTTTCACAATATGGATGTCCATTATGTTCCATAAATGTACTGTCTTCATCAAATGGTTTTCCACATTCTCTACAAAATAAATGCCCTATATGATAATTTTTTCCTAATGCACTTATTAATTTCTATATACAAAAAATAAATATATAAATAAATAAATAAATAAATAAATAAAAACAAGTTAGTAAACATATATCCTTTTCTTTTTTTTCTTAAAAAAATTCAAGTTATTATTATTTTACATCTTCAATAGGTGTATGGCAATAATCACATCTTGTAGTAAATAATTCATGATAATCCAAAGCACAATAGGGTAAATTATCTTTTACATAGAAAGCAATATGTTCTAAATCCTGTTTACAATGATGACATTTAAAACATTCAGTATGCCATCGATGACCAGCAGCAGTAATAGCCATACCATTGATAAGTTGATCACAAGCACCACACCTTAAACTAACTGGTGAATCTATAAGTACATCATCACCATTATCATTATCATTATTATTTCCATGATCATTGCCAAATGAAAATGTTGGAATAGGCGGCATATCATTATTTGTACCAAATGAAAAAGTTGGTATAGGTGGCATTTCATTATTTGCATTATTATTATTATTGTTATTGTTATTGTTGTTTGTACCAAAAGAAAAAGTAGGGATAGGGGATTTATTATCATCTTTGGAAGCATTCTTTTCTTTATATTCTTGTTGTGTTTGATTATATAATGATTTATCATTTCTATAATTATCATTGTTATTATAATCGTCATCATCATCATGGTTATATTTGTTTTCATTTTGTTTAGCATTATTTTGTTGTATAGCATTAGATGGTGATGATATATCATTTTTATTTTTATTTTTATCGTTAAAACTAATATTTTCTTCAGTTGTTTTTATATTATTATTATTATCATAATTATTATTTCTACTGTATGGTTTAGAATAAGTAGTAAGTTCATCAATACTATTTTCAGTATCATTAATATTTATATTATCAATAGAATGAATTAAATTATTATATACATTATTAATAGATTTTTTTGCTGTTGTTTGGGTATTATTAGCCGGTTCACTTTGATAGGATCTTACACTACCTACTATATTATCATAGTCATCTTCTTCTTCTACTTCATTGTAATTTTTATTACTATTTTTGTTGCCAAAAGTATTTGGGATATCTCCTTGAAAACGGTTATCACTATAAGTATTATATTTTTTTGGAAGTCTTGGCCCTTTCAAATCACTATTATAATTTTTAGTTTGCAAATTATTTTCGGTTGAATAAAGTGATGAAGCAGGTGCTCGTTGATTGGATCGCGTTTTACGTTGTGGTAAATAAGCTAAGTATTTGTCTAATATAAATATATAAGAAAAAAAAAAAGAATTAGTAAAAGAGATTAATATATATATATTATGAAAAATAATAAGAAATATACCATATTCGTCTATAGTCATGCTTATTATTATGTTGAATAATAATATATTTAAATAGTATGGTAATAAGAAAGAAAAAAGTAAGAAAGAGTAAGAGAAAAAGAAAAAAAAAATTAAGTTGATTTAAAGACAAAAAAGGAAAGCTAAAAACATTAGGATAAACTTATTTTCTTCCGAAAAATAAGATGTCCCAAATTTTAATAATAATAATAATAATAAATATTTTTCATGGTGATGATTTTTTTATGATGATTTTCTATGATGATTTTTTTATGATGATTTTTTTATGATGATTTTTTTATGATGATAATGATGATTAAACATAAAACCATGAAATACATATAAAAAATATAAGAGAATAGGTTAGTAAATGATTTATAAAGATGTTATAACTATTACTCTTTACTTACTCCCCTAAGTCCCAAGCTTGGGAATCTGTACCCGACGATATCATAATGATGAGCACGATGATAAAAGAGACTATGGAATTTATTATAAAAAAAGCTACACCATATTCCTAACAACCACCCATGTGAAGGACATAATATGTCAATATTAACCACTAATAATCATTAGCCAATATAAAGATTATTCATAATAATAAATAAAGATAAATCAAAGAAGAAAGATAGTTTTGACCACGCACACAATAAGAAAAAACCTGAATTACACCATGATACACAGCAGATAAACCTTTTTCATTTTAGTCATAGATAGATGAAGGTTATTTCGTATTAAGCATAGTTAGACAAACACATTAAACTATGAATAGATATATTTTTAAAAATACAAGAAAGTAATAAATTGAAAGAAAGTGAGAGAAAAAAAAGTTTTGGCTTTATCTATTTATACTTTTTTTTTAATTTTATGAGTACTATTTATAAAAAAAGGAAATGACAATTAAAAGTTTTGAGTTTATTATTTATATATAAAAAAAGAAAATTAAAAATAAAGAATTGAAAACTTGTAAGATTAAAGTATAAATAAAATAATAAATAAGAAGAGATAAATAAATATATTAACAAAGAATAAGAAGAAATAAAATATAATGAGGCAAGAAAGAATATAGAGTAAACTTATTTTATAAAAAGAATATCAATCTTATCATAATAGGCTTCTTGATTATGAAATATTGGCTAGTTATGATATCATGTATATATACTTATATATATTTGATTATCATTTAATAGACTCATAGAACCATTATTATAATCCATAATAGAAAGGATAATCAGGATATCATTATAAATGCCTTTTAGTTAATTTTAGATGAATTGTTAATAAATAAGGTAAGGTATATGAAGCTGATGGTTCTAATGTAGCTTTAGAACCTGAATTGATATTGGAGAAATCATCAAACCTTTATATGAATCATCATCATCTGTCAATTATAGAAAGCTCTATTATTAATAAGGATCAGAATATTATTTAATTAATCATTAATTGTAAATATATTGTTTTAGTTAATTTTGTTTAATAGTTTCCATTCATTTATCAAACCTATTAGAATTCTTTCGTTCCTTCATTAAAAAAAACAATAATTTTATGCTGATCAAAAAAAAAATAAGATGTATCATGACTAAATAAATAACCAATCATTTGTATTGTTGTCATCTTTTTATATTCACTGTCTGCCATGCTTTTTTATTCAGGTGATGGTAAACCATTACCATAAATATAAACTACTTGAAAATTTATTTATAAACATTAAGGTGATTCTTTCCATTATATTACTGTTCATACCATTCTTTCTTTTCCGTTACGTTATATTTATTATTATTATTATTATTATTATTAAAAAGAGAAAAAGAAAGAGAATGAGAAAAAAAAAACAGTTATACTCACATAAACAAAAAATTATAAAGCAATAAGTTACATTAGAAAATATAAAAGTTCGGAGTTTAAAATTAATTTTGCATGTATGTGTTATTTTTTTTTTTAATTTGCTTCTCCGCTCAGTTTTTTCTTCTCTTTTCCTTTCACTTCCATTTTTTTTTTTCCTTTAAAAAAGTTAAATATATTTTTGAAATCAATGCCTCGTTCACCCGATAGATATAGTCGTAGAGATCGAAGTAGAAGTAGGGATAGATATAAGGAATATGATGATGATTATAAAAGGAAGAAGAGGTATATAGTATATATAAATTTTATCAAACTGGTTTTATTTCATTTAATATAGTATGTATACTTTTACTCTTTACTTATTGTATTATATTTTATTTTTTAAAAGTAGACATCGAGATAGATCACCATCAGTAGATGAAGATTCAGATTATGAAAGACGTCATAAACGAAAGAAAGATAAAAAACATAAAAAACATAAAAAAGAAAAACGAGATCATAACCGTCATTCAGATAGTGAAGAAGAAGACAAAAAAATAGAAGGATCAAATCGTCCAACTTTAGAACAACTAGGTTATTCCAATGTTAATAATCCTTTTAATGATATTAATTTGGAATCAAAATTTGTATGGTCAAAAAAAAAAGAATGGGATAAAAAAGAACTTGGACTCTCTGAATCAGAAATAAAACGACGTGAAAAACATCGTAAAATAGAAGCTGATGAAGAACTTGCTAAATTAAATAAAAAAAGAGCTGAAAGAGAAATCGAACGTAAATTACGTGAGGAAGAAATGGATCGTATGCAACGTGATGCTGAATTGGCTCAAATGGGTGATTGGCAAGCTAAAGAAGAAGAGGTAAATATATATAGTTATATAATTAATAGGACATATATAGAAATAATAAATTAAATGAATGTCTATTATGTTATTATTTAGTTTCATTTGGAACAAGCAAAGAAAAGAGCTGAAATTCGTATCAAAGAAGGTCGTGCAAAACCAATAGATATTTTAGCAATGAATTTAAGATTAGCAAATGAGCCTGATAAAATTGAAGATAATGTTGAATTAGAAATTGATTTGGAAGAACCTTATACCATATTTGAAGTAAGTATATATAATCCACTTTTGATTATAAATGTTATTACTATTGCTTTTTAATACATATAATAATTCCTTTATATATTTAATTTATTTTAGTCATTAAGCTTGGAAGAAACAGAAGAATTAGATGAAGACATTCAAATGCATCTCAGTTTAGAAAAAAACGAATCAACATTAGAATTTTGGAGATCGATGCTTATAGTTGGCCAAGATAAATTAGAAAAATTAAGAGCAGATGAACGTCGAATAGCAGCAGGTGGCGTAGCAGGATCGGTTAATCAAGATATACAACGTATTTTAGAAGGAAAAACACATGAACAATTGGATGTATTACAAAAACAAGTCATGGCAAAGCTTGGATCAAACCAACCTATTGATGTGGAATATTGGGAAAGTTTATTAAAGGAGTTAGTTGTTTATAAAGCAAAAGCTAAACTTTCAACAATGCATCAAGATTTATTGGCTCGTCGATTACAACAACTTCGTGAACGTCAACGTAATGAGGCTCAAAAAGTACAAGAAGAATTGGATGCTGTTTTATCAATGCAAAAGGTTGATGTCACTAATGGTCGTGGTGTAGAAGCTGGTGAAGGTATAGAAGTGGAACCTGTAGATCAAGAATTGACTGAAAAACAAGATGAACGTGGATTCGTGAATAATGATGATGGTGATTATCATGATGATAAAGAAAATATTAAGGTTAAACAAACTGAAGAATATGATAGTTCTATGAGTCCTAAACTATCACCTACTGTATCTAAAAATGATAAAGATCTTGAAATTCTTGATCCATTAGAGGATGTAAAGAGTTTGGTAAGTTTCATAGGTTAAATATCATAATAATAGTAATATGAAATATGAAAATAACCGTATCAATATATATATATATATATATATATATATTTAATAGATTGAACAAAGAAGAAAGATTTTATCAACTAAAATTATTCCTATTAAACCAAAACCTAAAACTAAAACGTCAGATGAAGGAGGTGATGGATTGGACAAATCAGTTGCATCAACTGTTTTATATGAAAAGGAAAAAGCAAATGGAGTGGAGGATGATGAAGCTATATTTAATATTGAAGCAGAATTAGCTAAACAGGTAAAAATAAAATAAAAGAAAAAATAAAAAAAAAAGGAAAAATACATAATGTAAATGTATATTATTATTATATTCTAACTATATATATTTTTAATTCAATTAAATAGACTTATCTTTGGCAAGATAAATACCGACCAAGAAAACCAAGATACTTTAATCGTGTACACACAGGTTATGAATGGAATAAATATAATCAAACTCATTATGACTTTGATAATCCACCACCAAAAGGTATAAATCATTATGAATATTACATATATACGATTTATTATTATCAATGATCAAAATAACTAATTATTTTGTCTATTTATTTTTATTCATACATTTTGTTTAAATAGTTGTACAAGGATATAAGTATGTTCATATGATGAAGAAGATGATGAAAAAAACAAGCCATTTATTAATTTATTATTGTTACTTTTGTTTTTATTTTTATTTTTATTTTTTAGATTTAATATCTTTTATCCTGATTTAATTGATAAGTCAGTTTCACCTACATACTTTATTGAAAAAGATCCAGAATCACCAGATACTGTATTAATAAGATTTCATGCTGGTCCTCCTTATGAAGTAAATTATATATTTATATATATATATATATTATATTTGAAATTAAAATTATACTGACCTTTTTTTTTCCTTTAAAAAAATCAATCAATCAATAGGATATTGCATTCCGTATTGTTAAACGTGAATGGGAATATTCACACAAGAAAGGATTTAAATGTACCTTTGATCGTGGTGTATTAAGTCTTTGGTTCCATTTCAAACGTCAATTCTATCGTAAATAAATGTTTATTTATTTTACTATTTTTAAACCTATAAAATATAAATAATAAACAAGTTTAATTTCATAATCAAATTGATCATATTGATTATTTATTGCTCTTTTTGTCAAAAATGATTATAAAACTAATACCTTTATCTTCAGAATTTAATGGCTTTTTTAACAACTTTTTTTTATAACAAATGTCAGTATTATTAATATAAAATAATACTATTTTTTTTTTTGTTTATTGAATATTTGACATTATCAATATATCACAAACTTTGATGATCGTAAATCTGAACTTCAAATATTTGTCTTTTTTTAAAGTTTTCTATATCTCTTGCCATTTTTTTTAAAGTTAAAACTCAGTAAAGTTAAAAAATTCTATACTTTGTATCCTCTATATCCTCCTATTTATATAGTTATATAAATTAAAAGTCAAAGAGAGGAATAAAAAAAATAATTGAAAAGTGCACTATATATAGAATGTGTGACTAAGTTTATCGATCAGATGTAATACATACACTGCATTAGAATCTTTAACGAAAACATCATATTGACTCGTGTTAAAGGAGGAGTAAAATGCAAAGTACATATATAGAACGGCATACTGAAAATAATAATAAAATGATTAATAAATACATCCTTATAATCATCCTAAACTTAATTATATATTTTAATTTGTATATTTTATTCATTTATTTTTTTTAGTGGAAGAAAGATAAAAAACAAATTTTGCTTAATATATAAATACATATATCATTATTACTCGCTTATCATTTCATTTTTTTTATGAAATAAAAATGTTTTATTGTATCTATTTAATAAAATCAAATATTAAATAATAATCAAACAAAATAAATGAGTTAAAGTGTATATTGAATCTATAATTATAAAAATGTATGAATAAATAAATGTATATTTAAATCTTGATTTTTTTCTTAAAAAAAAAAACATAAGAACAAAAGCTGAAGGAATGAATTTTTTTTCATACACCATTAGCTTTTAATTTTTTTTGTTCTACCATATTATGGAAACGAGCAGCATTCTTAGCCCAATTATCGAAACCATCTTGCCAGACATCATCAAGACGTTTTAAAGGACCATTTAAGATAGGTAAGTTTAATTCAGGAACTAATTTTTCAGCATGGGTATTAAGCCAAGGGACTAAATTTTCAGCTCTGATTCTTTCAGTTTCACCATCGAATCCCCAAGCTGGACATCCAGGTTCATATTTTTCACTTAATTCTTTCATTAATTTTTTAGAAGGTAAAACGGCTTGTTTAGACCATACACGAGCAACAGCATGGGCTTGATAATCAAAGAATGGTGTGGAAGTAAGATGTTTAGGTGTACCAACAAAGGCAAGAGTAGGATCATTGATTAAGAAAATATCTTTATAAGCATTAAGAACCTTTTTAGAATCAACAAGAACAACTAAATCATCTTCTTTTATTTCTTCGTGGGTTTCAGGTATAGCACGCATAGAACCAAGGTAAGAATATGGGGAAATATATCCAGTAGCAAAGATGATATGGTCAAAATCTTTAATTTCAGTACCATCAGTGAATCTTACAGTACCATCAACAGCAATTTCATCACTATTCTTAGACCAAAAACCTTCAATACCAGGTTTAAGTATAGTTCCTTCAGGAATCAATGTACGGATTAAATCAATAATAGGAATACCAGTAACTAAAGGACCACGAATAGAAATGTATATTTCACATCCAACAGCATTTAACATATTAACAATATCCATAGCCGAGATATTTCCACCAACAACTAACATTTTCTATTTTCATAAATAAATAAAAAATAAAATGATTAATCGTATGCATGATTATATATACATATACATATTCTTTTTTTTTAATACCTTTTTTTCAAATTGTTCAGGTTCAATAAATTGTTTAGCATGTACGATTCTTCCAGGGAAACGTTCTGAGAATTCATATAAACCTTCACTATGAGGGATATAAGGGTGTTGGAATTGACCAGTAGCAAGAACTACAGCATCAAAAGATTCTTTATAATTTTTAAATTGAACTTGATCACCATTATCTAAATAAATGGTTTGAACCAACGATAACTCCCACCCATTGTCCTTTTTTTTTTCTAAATGATTTAAAGAAGTGTAAAATTGAATATGTTTTAAAAGATCAAAATGTTCAGCAAAATCTTGATAATATTGTTGGACACGATAATGTGATACAAATTTTGGAGTATCAGCTGGCCAAGGGAACTCAAAGGAACCAAGAACAGGTGTAGGTGTATTATTTTCCAAGAAATCATAACAAGCTGATGGTGGATGATGTTTAGATAATAACCAATTTTCAACTTCGGGTGTGACTTTAACTGGTTCAGCGGAATGAACAAAGTCAGGTAAAGATTCACCTTCCTTCATCCAGTAATCTTCATCTTCTTTTGTACGTGGGATAAATGGTTTTTCTAATTTTTTGTTTCCATATGCCCTATACAAATTAAAGTTAAATACAAGAAATAAATATACGTATATTTTAAAAAAAAGAATAAGAAAAAAGAAACAATAATCATTTATATGATCTTTTTTTTCTCTCTCTCTTTCTCTATCTATTAAATGATCTGATTTTTTTTCCTTCCTTTTATTGCATATTATTATTATTATTATTATTATTATATTTAAGGTTTAATATTTAATTATATTTACCAGTTTCCACCAACTTTAGATCCACGATCATAAATCTGAACTTCAAATCCTTTATCTTTTAAGGTCTTAGCAGCAACTATATACATATACGTATAATTAGAAAATAATAATAGGAATAAATAAATGTTTTATATTCAAATAAACATTTTATTCTATTTTTACCTAAACCGCTTGGACCTGTTCCTACAACAGCAACGCGTTTAATAGGTTTTTCAAATACAAAAGGATCCTCTAAAGCTTGAAGAGCTTCACTGACAGATTCTTCAACAACTTTTTCGATAGGCTTGCTTACCATCTTAACTTCACCATTTTGAGGTTTAGATTCAGTTTTGGGAATTTCAGCAACAGTCATTTTTTTATATAATATTTATTATTGATATAAGAAGAAAAATAAAAGAAAAAAGAAAAAAAGAAAGAAAAAGAAAGAAGAAAAAAAGAAGGAAAAGAAGAAAAATCTACCTCTTTTAAGTTCCTTTTTTTTTCCCTTTCAAATTCAGCCCCACTTTAATGTTTTAAAAAAAAATGCTTTTTTAAAATCTTTACAACTACGACAAGTATTAACATGTTTTGGGTATAAAAATGGTATAACCATAAAAAAAATAAACTAAGTTTATTTAAAAGAGTATGTTTCCTTTTTTTTTTTATATTTATAATATATAAATATATACTTATAAATTTATAAAAAATTTTAAACACAAACTTCTTCCACAATTCTAGGTTCTATTTCTAAACTTTTTGAATAAATTAATTCTTCATTACTTTCATTTCCAGCTTGAATACATTCTATAATATATTGTTGAATTTCTTTAATTTCTTTAATTTTATAATAAGGTACTTGTTGGAATCGAATAATTGTTTGATCTAACATTTGTGTCATTCTCATATATTTATCAAAATTGATCAACATAGTTTTACTATTTGTTGTTGATGATGCTGATACAGTTAAATTTGTTGTACTACTTCTATGATCATGGTTACCTTCGTCTATAAATATGACATCACTTAAAAAGATGCCTAAGAATGGAAGACCAGGAGCAACTGCGTTTTTTAAACATTTTCTGTAGACGGCAAAATTTCTATCCGAATCAGCAACATTGTTAATTGTATTATACATTGTTTTGTATTTTGCGGATTTCATTACTGAGTCCCATGTCTTTCTTAATCGGGCAATACTTGCTGAATTTAGTGCACATCTAATTGTCATCAATGTATTGAAATTATTCAATTGTAAACATGCCTATATATTTATGAAATTTTAAAAAAAAATCAATTAGTTATTTATTAGGATAATCATCATTCAATTATATTATTATTAATTTTTTTAAGGAACAGAAAAAAAATAAAAAATAGACTTACGTCTGCAACTTTGATCCAGAACTTTATAACCATAACACGGATTTTAGCATCCACTTCACCAATGATAGTATTAGATATCCAATAAGCCATCAAGGTACTTTGTTGTACCATTGCCTTTACATACATAGCAGGAGGACTCTTCTTTTTATGAGTAACTATGAGTTCATAAGGAGGGATTTGATAAAAAAGAGCACTTTCTAATAATGTTAGCTGATTTGCAATTTCTTGTGGATCCATCCGATGTATTGAAACAGTTGCTGATGAGAATGATGATTGGTTATTATTATTATTATGTAGATCGTATAAATGGTAACTATTCATAGAATGTTGATTATGATTTGATAGAGCCCTTCTTAATACATTTCTAATCGGAGTTGATGTTGTTGGTGATGGAATTGGCAGAATACCTGAGGTTGAGATTGTTATATTTTCCTGAGACAATTCTATAGAGCAATTGCTACCTATTCTTCTTACAGTTTCTGACTCCGTAGGTGTCATTAACTATTATAAATCAGAAAAAAAAAAAAGGAATTTGAAATATATTAATTTATTTTTTATTATTCCCTTTATTAATTTTGATTTTTAAAAAAAATAAATGAACCTTACTTTTAACTCGATTAGCTCAGTCATACGTTTACCGTGGGAACGCATTTCTATTGCCATATCGGTCTTTGAAAATTCCAACAACATTTGTGCAGCTTCTTTGTCCTGATTACTATCATAGTAAGATTCAAACCAATTTTTAATCATAAAAAATACACGTAGTTGAATAGGTACATGAACATCACTTTCCCATAATTCTTCTTCTTCTGTTGATAAAGGTTCATTCGTTTCAGGATGAATAGGTGATTTCAAATTAAATCTATCTATTAACATTTTAGCCAATATTTTAGGTTCAGTGAATAATCTGAAATTGTAAAAGAAAGTTCTTAAAAACAATGTATCTGAAAAAATAATAAAAATAAAATAAAGTTTTAATTTAAATATATAATTTTAATAATTATAATAATATAAATATTTCTCTATTGTTCATTTGATTTTTTTAATCTATAAATTCCTTTATTTTTATTTTTTTTTAATACCTGGAGGGCTTTCATGACATGTAAGTGTATCTACTAATACTTGTAAACTTGCACCGATTAAAACACCATCACTATTATATATTGAATCGTTTTCATTACGTTTCTTTTTAATAAACCATGGCTGATTTTCTTCTTCAATTAACTATAATAATAAATAAAAATAGATAAGGATGAAAACGAAAAATCATAACATTATTCTTTTTCTTTTTCCACTTTTTTTCTTTGTGATCTTGATGTAATCATTTTATTTTATTTATTTTTTACCTTTTGTTCTTCAATAATTTTTTTGTGTAAATCGGCATCAGTATATCTTCTTAAACGGAAAGAAGTTGACAGGCGTACTCTTAAGGGTGTGTCATTTAGCGAATTTTCTACAATTGGCGATTGCGCAATTTGTGAAACGTTAGCAAGTTCGTTTTTCCGATTTTGATTGCTAAATCGTCGTGGTTTACGTGATATATTTTTAAGTGAAGCAACACCCATATTTTTTAAACTTTGAGAAGTTGAACGTTTAATTTGATCAAATGTAGGTGTAGATTTTGAATTAAGTAAACGAGGTTCCTTATTAGTTGTAGCATTAATATTTGTATTATTATTAGTAGGAGAAGTTGGCGATAAAATAATTGGTGAATGTGTATTATGGTTATTTTTATTAGAAGTAGTAGTTGTTGTTACTGATTCAATAGGAGAGAGTGGCCGTATTGATGATTGTTGTTGTTGAGATAATCTATTAGGCATGATTGATGATGAAGTAGATGATGTTAAATATCTTATGGCTAAATTAGAAAGCGTTGTTACTTTATGAAGCTTACGATTTGAAGATGAAGTTGATATAGTTGGTGTTGGATTAATGATGGATGAATAAGTAGAAATATTTGAATCATTATTTAATGTATGATCATCACTTAAAATACTACTAATTGAGCTGATATTTGATACATTATTGGTGTTACTATTCCTGCGAGTACTATTACGTAAAAACTCTGATGATTTTCTAAGAAGATTACTGCTCGTTGATGGTCGTACTAATTGTTCAAATGGATGACTAAAT
The DNA here is from genome assembly GCA_037043795.1 of Cunninghamella bertholletiae. Taxonomy (NCBI): domain Eukaryota; kingdom Fungi; phylum Mucoromycota; class Mucoromycetes; order Mucorales; family Cunninghamellaceae; genus Cunninghamella; species Cunninghamella bertholletiae. Next base: position 5,936,056 of record JAZGVP010000001.1, read on the forward strand.
CGATTATTAAAATTACTACTACTACTACTACTATTATTATTACTACTGCTCATACTTGTTGATGTAGTACTGGTTGATAAAGTACTTTCAATACTTATCACTGATAAAACGGAATCTTTGTTGACAATGGTAGAATCATTCATTTTACATGTTGTATTATTATTATTTTTATTATTGTAACACAAATCAATAGGTACTGATGATCTTTTTTGTATAGGTTCATTTTTTTCACATGGTATTTTTTGTTGCTTTTGTTGTTGTTGCATTTCGTGTTGTGGCTGCACTTGTTCTTGTTCTTGTTCTATTTCAGATTTATTATTATTATTACTATTTTTTTCTTTTTCCATTGCCTCTAAAGGTAAAAATTTCATATTTGAATCTTTTATAACAGTATTTTCTTTATTTATTGATGATCGTGATATTATTGTAGTTGCTACCACTGGTTGATAGGTTTGTTTTTCTGGACCAGTTAGTTCATTATTTTTTTTTATTTTATTTGTATTTTCTTTTGAAGTGTGTGTTTCATTCTCATTGCGTATTACTTGAATAAGTTGAGAAATAGCATCTGATACTGTGTTTTTAGCTGTTTGAATAGCAGTAATATGAGAGTCTTCTTTCTTTAGTATTTTTTTTTTGTTAGTTGGTTAAAAAACAAGTAAAAAAAGAAAAGTGAGTAAAAAAGGAAAGAGAGTGACAGAAAAAAATAAAACTTGACTTTTTTCCCTTTTTACACTTATCTTTTTTCCTTTTATATATATTCTCTCATTCTCTCTTTTTTCTTTTTCTTTTTATTTATTATCACTCTATTACGTTTATATATACTTACTATATTATTATTTAAGTTGGGTATATGGTTATTAATTAAGTCTATAATTTGTGTTTGCTGATTTAAAAGACTGCATACTAATTGATCTACTTCTAAAGTAGATGATCTAGGCGTGAGTAGGTCACGGGGTGGAGAACTAGGGGGTGTAGTTGGTATGGATAAAGCACTTTTATTATTATGTGTTGTTGTTATTATTGGAAAACTTTTTTGCTGTTGTTGTTGTTGTTGCTGAATTAGCGTGGGCTTTCTTTTATTAGATAAAGGTTTTATTTTTGTATGAATAATATCTTCAAAGGCAATAAGTTCCACCCATAGTTGATTCACTATAGTTTGAAACTTCAACTCTTCATCATAACCTGTAAGTTGAACTTCAGAACCTGTATGCAGTAGTTTACTTAACATATGCAATACTGTTTTTTTTTGTTTTGATAAAGCATCTTCTTCTATACTATGAAAATAATCTTGATTTGAAGGAACATTAATATAAGATAATAATGAACGAATAGATGAAGTTGTTTGATGGATTTTAATATGTAAATTGGACGATTTTGGTGATAAACATGCTTCTAAAAGATCAACCATATATTTAGATACTTCATCCATATTTTTTTCCCATTCTTCAGTATTTATTATTTTTTTTAAATGATCAAGATTTTTATTATTATTAATTTGATGATGATTATTTTTAATATTATGGTGATACTGATTATTATTTTTATTATTATTATCATTACTATTATTATTTTGACTTTTATTATTAGTAGCAGTTGATGATATTAAATTGACTGATGTTGGACGATATTGATGTGTTGATGGTGGTACAGTTTGTGTTGATGACTGAAAAATAACAGAGGAGCGTGTTGAAGAAGGGGTTGATGGTAGGGGTACACGACTTTTACGTAAAGAGGAGGTTGTATGTGTGGCTGAGTGTGGATCTTTATTGTTTTTGTGCATCAAAGTAGATTTTATGGTTGGTTTCATGCTTAATGTTTTTGAAGGGGTCATGCTTTGTTGAACAGTTGAATTTGTTGAATAACGATTCCTTATCGGAGTTCCCTTTAAATTAGGTTATTAATATAAATATAAAAAAAAACAACAAACAACAAAAACAACAATAAATAATAAATAACAAATAATATAAATTATATTAATGTTAAAATATAATTTGATATATATATATAGACATTATTTTTTTTATTTTATGCATTATTACTTTTACTGAATTGTCATAGGATGATTGTGACACTATATTATTCTTTTTTCCGGCCGTAGACATGCGATTTTTTTGTTGATCCAGCATTGTTGTTTTCCATGCATCAAGTTCTTTTTGTATTGCATCATCATCATGATTATAGTAGGTACGAGTAGAAGTATCATTATTATGACTGACCCTACCAACTAAATTACTTGGAAACCATCCCCGAATGTTTTCATATTTTCCATACCACCAATCAGATGATGATTCTCTAGAAATAATTTCAATAATAGTACCACGACGAAAATATAAACTAGGTTCCTTTTTTTCCTTTATATATAATGATGATGGTAAATAGTCATATTGACTTTGTACATATTGTGCTGTTAGTATGGATGGTCTTAATTTATTATGATGATTAACTGATGATGAAGATGTATTAATAGATATTGAGGTAGGTTTGGATAAATTTCTTAATGATGAACAGGTTGATCGATTCTCTTTTGATGGTATATTTGAATGTTCACTTGTAACTCGTCTAAAATAAAATTATACTTTAATATTCTTTTCTTTATACTACTAATTTTTTTTTCTTTTCTTAATAAAATAAAACAATTATTACGAATTAGTATGAATCATGGTCATTATTGGTATACACTTTTATATAATCATGTATTTTTTTTATTGTTATAGATATAATATGTATATAGGGTATTAAAATAAATAAAAAAATGAAGAAAATGCAAAAAAAGCAGAATAAAGAAAAAGAAAAAGAAATGGAAAAGAAAAAGAAATGGAAAAGAAAAAGAGTTTTAAAAAATAAGGAGGTTTGGGATATCATTTTATATGATTTTGAATACCCGAGAGGTTGAATTTACTATTCTATAAAACCTTCACCTTTAAGCTTCTATAATCTCCTTGGCACACTTAAAATCTATATATAACTATATATTATTATATTTATACTATTTTATGTATAAATAATCTTCATCTCATACTCCTTGTATGTTTTATTGTTTCCCCCTTTTATTTTTAAACTATGAATTTCTTATTTTTCTATTAGATTTATATTAAATGATAATTTTACATTAAAGTATTTATTTATTTATAATATATATAAATATAAATATTTATTTCATTTAAAATAAAAAAGCATGATTTTGTTATAAACTAAGAAGAGCAAAAAAAAAAAAAGAGGTTAGTCGGAGTTTATTTTATGCTAGCTTATCCCTCTTTCCCCTCATTTTTCTCTCTCTTTCTTCACTCTTTTTCTTCTTAATTCAACAAAAAAAAAAAAAGGTTGTATATATACTATTCACCTCCCATATGCCTACAACAATTACTTCATCCAAGGAGCATACAAATAATGATATTGGGAGCAATAAAGATATCAATATTGTATTATCAAACTATGATATAGAAAAACTTACAAATATTGATGATATACGTGAATGTCTTCGTTTATTAGATGATGAAGAAACTCATATTGATCAAACTTTAGATCTAATGTTATCTCAGGAATCAGAGCTTCAATCAGCTTTAGGTACTTTAGATATACTCCGGTAAATAGATAAAAAAAGGAAAATATATTTATATATCACGATACTATTGTATTTTTTTTTATGTATGTATATGTATATGGAAAACTTTATATTTACTTTTATTTTATAAACAGCCCACAACTAGGAAACCTTACTTTAGAATCCTCAAAAATGATAGAAACAATAAATAACACTGCAAAACTAGCAGCGAATATTAGTGATAAAGTTAGACAACTAGATAAAGAACAAGTATGAATAATAATAATAATAATAATAATAATAATAATAATAGTGATAATAATAATTATAAACACCATAAAAAACTACAGAAAAACTACAGAAAAGCTACAAAAAAAACTACATAGAATGTAGTTTTTATATATATATAAATAATGGTAAGAATATTAAATTCTTTTTTTTTTTTTTGTTTAAAATAGGCAAGAACGCGACAAGCAATATCTTATGTTGATGATGTACAAGAGTTAAAACACTGTGTATCAGGTATCCAGGAAGCTATGCAACGAAAAGAATATGATGAAGCTGCCAACTTATTACAACGATCCTCTCGTATTAATACTTCTATACTGCAGGGCTCTCTTGCTGAATTTACTGTGGTAAGTAATAAACAATAAATCTATAATCCCCTATTGTTTTTTTATTTATTTATATATTATTAATCCCTCCTACAGTTTTATGCTGCTATTATCTCCTTTTTCATGCTAAATAACTGTATTTTAATTTTATTTTTTTACTATTTACTCAATTTTTTTCCCCCTATATATGAAACTACTAACATACTTATTATTTATAAATGGAAATATGTCAATAGCCTACTTCAGAAAACCCTGATCATCCAGCAAAAACTTTAGCTGATGCAAAGAGTACACTTTTTGAAATATTTTCTCAACGATTTGATGATGCTGTAGCTCAACGTAATGAGACAAATATTACAAGATACTTTAAATTATTCCCAATGATCGGTTGTCAAACTGAAGGTCTTGATAAATACTCTAGATTTGTTTGTAATATTATTAAAGCAAGATGTTCAGAAGAATTAAAGTTAGAAATTGGTAAAGTTATATTTATATAGTCATTTATATATATATATATATATATATGATCAAAATGGGAATTTAATTGGTGATTGGGGTAAATTAAGGGAGAATTTTGCATGTAATAATGTTTTTTTTTCACTTTTTACTTTTTTACTATTTTTTCTTTTTTAAAAAAATACTAAATAAAAATTACTTAAAAAAAAATAAATAGGAACGCCACTTTACTTTTCTGATACCTTAACAAGATTATTTGAAAATATAGCAGTGATCATTGATCAACATCAGCCCTTAGTAGAAGCTCATTATGGAAAAGGAAAAATGTTAAGGGTCATTCAACGTCTTCAAGAAGAAAGTGATTTACAAAGTGGTATTATATTAGATAGATTCTTACAAACGCGAAAGATCGATACAAAGGTAAATATATATATTATTTATAAAGAGTTATATATATAAATAAATAACATCACTTATTTATATATTTGACTCTTTTATTTTTTATATAGCTCAATGAAATTCAATCTCTTAATATCGCAATGATGAGATCTGCAAATGTATCTACATATAGATCAAATAATTCCGGTTTTGCATCACCGAATATTGGATCGGCATCTTTAACGGCAAATGATTCATCTATTTCACCAAATTCTGATAGTCATTCTAATAATCCATTAGTAGATCCTCGTCAATTAGATGCTAATCTTTTAGAAATATGTTATATTAGTCAACGTGCTTCATTATTTCAAGGATTTTTATATGAACGAGCAAACGAAGAAATGGAAAAACTTAAACAAACATTGGATGATAATAATGAAAATGAAAATAACGGTGATAGTAATAATAGCTCTTCACTAATAAGTGAAAAAGATAGTAGATTTTATGATAAAAATGGACTATTGATTTCATCAAGTTTATCTAAACGTATAAAGGAAATAATGAATTCATTCTTAGTGATTGATGAATATCTTTTGAAACAAAGTATTGATAAGGTTAGTAAGAAAAGAAAAAGGAAAAGGAAAAGGAAAAAGAAAAATCTTAAAATCATTCATCTATTTTTTTAAATAAACTAATGTTTAAAATTCAAAATAGGCAATGAAATTGGATGATTATGATCCTACAACTAGTCAAACTTCAACATGTGTAGATGATGTATTTTATATTCTTAAAAAGGTACTCAAACGTAGTATATTAACATATCAACCTGAAATTGTTGCAGCAACAGTGAAAGCAATCATTAAAGTCACTGATAATAGATATTCTCAAATATTCCAACATCAAATGGCAACTGCATTTGCAACTAGTGATTCTTCTCGTCATGACAGAACTCTGGAACAATCTAAAATTAGTTATATGGTACTGGAAAAAAAGAAAGAAAATACAGTATATAAAATTATGAAAAATAGTATACTAAATTTATTCAATCCCTTATATATATAGGTCATATTAAATAACTTGGATGTTAGTTCTGAATATACCCAAAGACTTATGGATGATATGAAACTAGATGTTAATACGGCAGTATGGCAAAGTGAAGAAAATGACAAGCCAATTGTAGAAAAGGCTTTAGAAAATTTACAAACTTTATCAAAAGGTTTTCAAAGAACATTACAGGTAGGTATTTTTTATAAATATATATTATTGTTATTTTATTATTATGCTAAATCAACATTATTTGTTTTCTTTTATTTTCTTAGTCTGGAATGAATCAATTATTAAGTCAAATGTTAAAATCAAGAATCAGACCATTATTTCAAGAATCTTATCGTGAAGTGAAATATGTATTAGATGAAGATGAATACAATGAAGCTGATTTAGATGAAATATTTGTTAAAAGGTTCAGGCTTGGATTTGATCATTTAATTAACCTTTATCGTAAAACTTTAACGGATAATAATTTCTCAACATTATTAGGATTATTAGTGGATGCTTTAACGGCTCAATGGGAAAGGATTGTAATGCAAACTAGATTTAATCAATATGGTTCCTTAAGATTTGATAAAGATTTACGGCTTGTCATTCAATATTTATCAAATATGACTGAATTTTTCTCTCGTGATAAATTTACTAGACTTAATCAAATTGCTACTTTATTAAATTTTGAAGAGGTAAAATGAAAAAAGAAGAAGAATGAAAGACCTTTATTATTTCTATTTAATTTAAAACTTAAAAATCATAAATTAATCTTTTTTTCTTTTCTTTTATACACATATATAGCCTTCAGAAATATATCATTGTTGGGGTGCAAAAGCTGGGCCTGTTAGCTGGAGACTAACTGTAACAGAAGTTAAGAAAGTTTTATCTCTTAGGTAAGTCTGAAATAGTTTTTATATATAAAAGAATAATGACTAATTTATATATGTATTTTTATTGTATGTGTACTTAGATTGGATTTTGATATAGATGAAGTAACTAATTTATCTTTGTAAAATAAAATAAAAAGTAAAAATGCTGAGTTTTAAAAATTCAAAGCATAAAAATTTTTTGTTTGATTTTTATTACTTGTTTCTCTTTTCTTTATCTTTATTGCTAACTTTAATAATAATAATATATAATATATTATATAAAGAAAAAATAATGAATAACAATACTAATCATATCCAATCAAATCAACCAAATACACAAGCCTCAAATAATTTTTATCATTTAGAACAACAAACACAACAGAGACAAGCTTTGGGTGCAATGGCAGCTGCCTCCCTTTCTTCCATCCTCAATCCTTCAGCTCATTCAACTATCAACCAGAATAGAACAATAGTACCTTATGATGATTTAACACAAACAAACACAGAAAATAGTACTGAGCCAATGTAATCATATAATATATAAGTTAAAATTTTGTTAGAAAAGCCATATATATAAATAAAAATAGGAAGAAGAAGAAATAAAAAAAAAGAGAGAAAATAGGTGTAATAAGCATAGAAATAAAGACGAAAAAGAAAGAATAGCTTTAAAAAAAAAAGAAATTATACATGTATTAAAGTTTTGTATTTTTATCTTAAACTTTATTTTATATATTTATAGCAATAGACAATGTTGTAATCGATGGTATAAAACAGAACATGCTTTAGCCCAACATACGAAACAACATATACGTTGTGAAGAGTGTGGAACATTTGAAGCAACTCCTAATATTGTACGAGATCATAAAGAAAATACTCATGGAATAATACAACCTGGAAAAAAACCGTAAAGTTGAAAAAATCAAACTAAAAAAAAAAAAAAAAACAAGAGAGAAAAAAAAAGAAAAAGGGATCATTTATATAAATACTTATCTACACATCTATGTGCATTTTTTTTTTATTTCTATTATTATTGTTATTATTATTAATTTTAGTAAAAAACCTGATGGAGTTGTTCCACCAAATGCACCAGTATTGGATACACCTGAAAAAATTCAAGCATGGATCGAAGCAAGAAAAAAGAATTGGCCATCAAAAGCAAATGTTGAACGCAAAGTAAAATAAAATGAAAGAAAGAAAGAAAGAAAGAGAAGAGATATTAATCTAGGGTATATTATTATTTAAAATTTTTGATAGAAAAAAGAAGATGAAGAAAGAATAGCTCGTGGAGAACTACCTCGTTATGGCAATAAAAGGAAACAAAAAAATACACAACATATAGATAATAACAATAATAATAATAAACGACGTAAAATGGATCAAAGTAATAAATCAGAAGATAATAAAGAAACTAAAACGGCCAATTCAATTACAGGGTTAGTAAATTATGCATCAGATTCAGATGAATACTTTAGCGCAGAAGATGATGAATCCAAATCTATTAATAAAATAAATATTAAAAATAAAAACGATAACGATGATAGTAATGACGATGACGATGATTTAATGGATTTAGAGGCAGATGCTATTTCATCAAAGGATCCATCTTCTATAGGAAAAATCACTTTACCGTCAGATGAAAATAATCAATCACAAAAACCAAAAAAACTATGTAAATACTTTATGCGTGGTAAATGTGTACATGGTGATCGATGTCGATATTCACATGAAAAACCAAAAAAGGTAGGGAAAAAGAAAAAAGAAAAGTAAATTGTAAATTTTGAAAAAATAAAAATAAAAGTTTAATGTGAATTAATACATGTTATTTTTTTTATAAATAGGTACAACAACAACAACAAAATAAGCCCAAACAAGCTGAATCATTTAGAAAACGACCACATTTATTACGAATGGTAATTATACTTATATATATATATATATGTATATATATATGAAATCTTTTGTAAATACTTATTATTATATAAATTTAATTTTATTAGTTATTGTCAAAAGAAATTCGTCATGAACATAATATCATATTACAATGTTTTCGATATATTAAAGAACAAAACTTTTTTGATCCATTAGTTAATAATGATGAGAACTATCAAGATGACTCGTAATTTTCTCTTTTATTACTTAATTAATTTTTTAATGTATATATATATATATATATATATATTTGTTTATTTACAACTTTTCATTCATTAATTACTCATTCATATTTTAATTATATAAACATTCTACATTTGCTCATGATTAAAAAAAGAAAAGAAAAGGGAAGGGGGCATTTATTAGATTATCTGAAGAAAATTGATTATGCTACATTTAGAAATTGATTTCTTTATTTATTTTTTTATGATGAATATATTGAATCAGATTGTTGTTGGGTATAAATCATATTTGTAAATAATTTAATTTGTTGATTTATGATTAATATGATATGATTGGTGTTAAAATAATAATAATAATAAAAATGAAGATTATCATCAAGTAAAAAAAAGCGTGTGTTGTAAATATAAGTACATGAATTAATAGTGATAGTGATATCCAATAGCAACTGCAATGACTACAATTAAAATCCCAATAACTAAAAATAAATAAAGATAAGTTTATGAAATACAATTTTTTTAAACATAATATGTATATATATATATAGTTTATTTATTTTTTTTACCTGCAAAAATTTCAAGATGATAATAAATATGACTCATCAAATGAGATTCTTTAAATCTTTCATAATGACGAAAAGCATTATCTAAAATCCAAGAAGATGAAGATTTTCCGATTTTATCTAATCGATTTTGAACTAATTTAAATTGATCCCCATAATATAATAATCTTTTACGAGTGGTTTTCATGATACTTTTTATATCTGAATCACCTAAATGATTATCCTTATGATGTTTTAGTGCATCCCATGTATCATCTAGTAGTTCTTCTAATTCTTCGCATTTTTGATTATAAAATTCAACTTCCATTTTATGTTTTTCAAGTTGTAAGGCAACATTATTAACTTTATCTAATAATTCTTGATTTTTAGCTTTCCATGTTTCCAATAAATCATTGTCACTATAATAAATATATATATATATATGTAATGTTAATAAAAAATGATTTTTTTTAATAGAAAAAAAAAGGTAATCCATGTATAAAGTTACCTAATAAAACAATTATTTGAAGTAGATGATGATTTAGAAGTAAGTTGATTTAATTTAAATAAATTAATAAACATGTTTTTTTCACTAGTACAACGTGCTTTTAGTTTAAGGGTTGTTTTTTCCGATTGTAGTATGATAAACTTGTTTTCATTATTAGGGTCATTATTGTTTTTTTTTTCTTCATCAACGTCATCATCATCATTTTCTTCTTCATCTTCATCTTCTTCTACTAGTCGACAAGGAGCATGAAACCAGCATGTATTAGCATTTAGCTGATGATTTAATACATCAGATAGAGTAACAATATTATCATCACTATCGTGAATATTTATTTCTAAATTATTTTTTTCTTGTGATTTTATCATTGGATGATGATGATGCATTATTGATTTTGATTTTACAGTGGTATCTATATTATTATTATTATCTTGTTGTTGTTGCTGTTGATGCTGATTATTCATATTTATTGAAAATGAGACTGGTATATTATCTTTAAAATTATTAGATTGAGTAGAATCATTAATAGAATAATTACTATTAGGATGGCTATTATCAGTGTTTTCCTCAATAATAATATTATTGTTGTTGTTGTTCTTATTGTTGTTACTATTTTTAATATTGTTATTATTACTATTTATTTTAATAGAAGAAAGAGGGGTTGTATTTGTAGAAGAAGGTTCCTTTAAATATTGTTCCTTTTTTAATTTTTTAAAATCTTCTAATTCATCAGATGAAGTATATGAGTCAGTTGATGAAGAGGAAGAATCATGAAAAGTTAAAGTATGTTTCCAAGATTGAAACACTCGTAATCGTCTTGACTGATGTTGTTGTTGATCAAAGGAATCTGAATTGAATGAAGGTTGACGTGGACGAGGTGCATAACAAAAATATAAAAAGGCAAGTCTACTACCACTACCACGCACTGGTAATATAGCAATAGAAGTTGGTAAAATTCTTACTAATAAATAACAATGTTTTTCTGGCCAATGAAAACAAAATGTATCAATGATGTTTTTATCAAACTTTGGTGTAATAATATTATTAGTATTCATAAGAAGAGCATTATTTTTGTTATTTGTTGTTGTTGTATTACCCGAGCTATTATTTTTATCATATTTATTATGATAATTATCATAGTTAATACTATTAAAGGTATGTAAACGGTATTGGCTAGGTGATGGAAGTTTAATTTCACTATTACTATTATTGTTACTACTAGAATGTCTATTTTGATAATAATAATATGATGCTTGATTATGGCTGTGATGATGAAGTCCATTAATAGATACTTTTCGTTTCTTTTTTAAGCTTCTATATTTTCCTTTATTTTTTAATATAGTTGGTTTTGATAAAAGTTTTGTTTCATTTATATTATTATTGTTGTTATTATTATTACTGCTATTATTATTACTGCTATTATTATTATTATTCGTTGTGTCTTTTATTGTTTTTTTCCTTTTCATATATATTTTTTTATTATTTCGTTTATGTAGATTATTATTGTCAGAGTGTGGATTATTATTGACATTGGGCGGTAAATATCTAAAATAATCATCTCTAAAAGACACACTATGTATACTTGCCATATTTTTTATTATTTATTAATGTTATTATTATTATTATTATTATTATACATGAAAATATATTAAAAGAATAAACAAGGTTATATATGATAATAATATAAAAAAAATAAATTGAGAAAGAAAAAGAAAAGGTTTGTATGAAAAAAATTGACAGATTTTTTAAGTTGACATTTTTCTAAACTCCGTTATATATATATATATATTTATATATATATATTTTGAATATATTATTTCTTATTAGAAAAGAACTTTATTATTAAAAAAAATGAAACATAATACAAATATACAAAAAGGAATATATATCATATAAATATAAACATATAAAATAAAAGTAAAAAAAAAAAAATATTAAAGTATATATACTACAAATGATAAAAGTAAAAAAAAAATAAAGATTAAAGTGATATTAAAATAAGAACTATATATGAATAAAAGAAATAATGATAAAAAGGAATGGAAATGGTTATTTTTTTAAAAAGACATATACAAACATAGATATAATAATAATAATATAAAAAAGAACATATATATATATAAATTATTTAGCAACGGTAGCATCTAAAATAGACCAATGGGTATCACCATTAGAACGAACATGACAAACAATGGCCTTACCAGAATGATAAACAACATTATCCTTACGAACCATCAATAAAGGTAATTCAATAGCACGATCACCATTTGATTGATTAATTAATAAATCATGATGAGAGACCAAAAAATCTTGAGTGTTAGGTAAATCCAAATCTAATTCAATATTACCATTTTGAGTGAAAGGTGATGAAGGTGTATGCTGATAAGAACATCGAAGTGGACCATGAGCTCCTCCTAACCAAAATTCCAATAATTGTGAATGAGTAGAGTTTGGAAGGTGTTGAATAAGATGTTGTCCAATAACTTGTAATGTATGATTTTTATTTTGATATTTAACAGATGATACCATTGGAAAAGGTATAATGGTTCTTGGTGGTGATGGTGGTGGTGATGGTTGTAAAGTACGAGGTGAAATATCATGATGATGAGGATGTGAATATTGTTTAAATTGATGATATGATGAGGATGAGGACGATGAATGATGATTAAATGTAATGGTATTATTATTATTATTATTATTATTATTATTATTTATATTTAATAAAGGTGATATAGGTTGTAAAGTAGGAGATGAAGTTTGTGAAGATAATGATGATGTTGATGATAAAGATGAAGTGGATGAAAATGAAGAATTAGATGAAGTATGAGTCATCATTGTAGAAGTAGGGGACATTATAGGTTCTTCAATAGTATATTCAAATTTACAAATACCAATAATAGTCCAGCAAAGATAATCATTTACCATTTCAGTAGTAGATTCACCATTATTATTATTATCATTTAAATATTTTGAAGGAGAATAATCAAGCCAAGTACTTGAATGTGTATGATTTGAACCATTTCCATTACTATTATTTTCTTCTTGATTATTATTATTATTATTACTATTATCTAATAAAGTATTAGAAATAGAAGAAGTATCTGTCATAACACGACCATTAGCACTAAGATAAAGAGGTTGTTGTTTATTTTCAGAATTATTATGGTCGGATGATGAAACAGTAGAAGCTAATTGAAGAGCAATTTTTTGCATTTGACTAACAGGACCAGTAGCAGAATGAGAAATACAAGATTTATCTACTTTACGAATAATTAAATTTGGAGAGCAACAACCAGTTTTAGCATCTTTAAGAATGATTTCAGTACCATAAGTTAATGGAACACCAGCAGTAGTAATAGAAGGTTGATGATGATGATGATAATGATGATGATTTTGTGATAAAGCATTTTGAGCTGAACTTGTAGGTTGACGAACTAAAATAATATCAAAAGGAGTCCAGGTAGCATTTTTAGCACATAATTGGTCTTTTTCGGAGGTTAAATATTTGGTACGAACAGTTTGTGAATTAATTCGATTAAATAATGAAATTTGTGAAGTAGTAAAAATACATGTAGATACGTTACGAGCTTTAGATGTCTTTTTAGATGGTTTAGAAATAATAGAAATAGGAGATGAAAAAAAAGTAGCAAATGGTGGATACATGATTGTTGATGAAGAATTAGAATTATTATTATTATTTGAAATTGAATGGTTCATATTTACTCTTAAACAAAATTGTTTTGTTTTAGCAGTTCCAGTTACGTGAAGATATTTAAAACTACCACTTTTATTTTCATCTAAAGTTGTACGTTGTTCTACTGGTTTTTCATTATTTATATTATTATTACTGTTATTATTATTTCCTTCAGTTATAACAGACATTGAAAAAATAGAATGATCAAGAGTTGAATATGAATTTTCATCTTTTTCTTGTTGTTGAAGTGAAATAATAGGTGGTGGACATAAAAATCTTTTTTCTGAACCATATGATTTTTGAGCAACAGCTGCATGAAGACAAGTAATAACAGTTTTACGTTTTTCTAATGGTTTTTGTTGTTGTTGTTGTTGTTGACCATATTTTCTATGCTTATGAAGTCTATCATCATATTCTGTAGATATTAAAGGTCTTTTTTTATTATTCATAGATGATTTTAATTTAGGTTCAATATAATCAGAATCTAACATAGATTCAATAGACATATTTCTTTTTTTATTATTATTGTTATTATTATTCATATTTAATTTTGGTAATTGTATTGGACGAGCATTATCAATTGCCGTTAATAAAGATTCCATTGGTGAAATGCCAATAAATTGTAATTTTTTACTTGAACCAAATATTTGTTGTGAGATAATTTGTGGTTCTTGTTCCATATATGTAATTTATTTTTTATTAGGGAAAGAAAGAGTAAAAAAAAAAAGTAAAGGAAATGAAAAAGAAAAACAAAAGAAAGGAAATAGAAAAAAGGAAAAAAGAAATAAGGAAAAAAAGATGGGGGAGATAAAAAAAATATTATCACCATTTAAATAGTAAGCGGAAAATGAAATAATTATAAAATAAAATATATAAATATCTATTTTCGTTTAAAGTTGAATATGCCTAAGGAAATAAACAACCCACACTGATAAGATGGAATCAGGGTTTGATCTTATCACATGGAACGTTTTAAATAACCTACAACATTTTTCCCACCAATATTTCTCAGGTAATCGAAATATAATTGATTTAATGATGATGATATCATTCATCCCATTTGACATTTTATTATTTATTATTATTTATTATTATAAATCATAAATAAAACAGAAAATCATATCATATATATATATATTTTATATATGAATGTTATAAAAAATAATGATAATAAAAAAAATAATATGAAAAATAATAATTAGTAATATTAAAGGAGTGAGAGATGTATGATGAGGAGAGTTTTTATTTTTTTTGTAAGCATATTTTATAAAATGTTGAGGGAGAGACACAAAGTATAATATTATTATATAACAATTATAATAATAAATTTGAGTTGAACTGATAAGATCGGCAAATTATACAAAAAGCTATTTTTCTATAATTGGTATACTGATAAGAATACTGAATTTGATTTGACATTTGTTTTTATTTACCGCTTTATGCCTAATTTCTTCGCAAATCGGAATGACTGGGAGAGGAAAGTAGCACTGAAAAGATAAGAAATTTACAATAAACTAACATTTACCAAATTTAGGTGCGTGAGAAATCTTCATCTAATCAAATAATTATGATATAATAATTATAAACAGAATATACCTCTCTCTTTTTTTTTTCTATTTTCCTTTCCTTCCCTCTCTCCTCTCTCTCTTCCCCCCCCCACTTTTTTTTTTAATAATTTAAACTCATTTTATATAACGCTCTTTTCTTATTATTATTATTATTATTATTATTATTATTATTATTATTTTTGTGTCTTGTTTTTTTTTTTTTTATTATTTATTCAACAGATAAAAATTTTAAGGAGTCACTAATTTCATCCAAAAGATTAAAACTACCAATAGAATAACTAGGATCTAATATATTCGGCTGTTGATATTCTTGGATTGCATTATTATATATTACATACTTTTCAATTTCTTGTATTAAATAATTATTTTTTTCATGCCAATTCGATAATATAAGTGTTTTGGAATTATGATATATGATCGGTATCTAAAAAAAAAAAAAAAAACAAAGAAAAAAAAATAATCAATAATCAAATATATATAAAGTCCATATTTCTGGATTTGTAATTTTTTTTTTTGTACCTGATTGATCGGAGAAAACAATGTAGAATGATATTTATGTTCCTCTTGAAGTGATGTTAAATGTTCTTTTATACATAAATGTTGATTTTTTATTTCTTCTATAGAGAATGAATGAAAATATGAAGATGATGATGCTGTTGTTGATGATGATAATGATGAATGAGGTGGTTCCCAAATTGATATTGTACATGAATTTAATAAATGATAATTATGAACTAGATCATCTTCCCATCCAAACCGATTACTACTGATAGGTGGTTTTAAAGGAATACGAGTAGACATAGCAGTCCAATATTGAATATGCTTGATCCATAAATTTAACTCACTTTCAGTTTCACATTCAAATTCATACCATGTATTATTATTATTACTATTATTATTATTTAAAATGAGATGAAAATAGAATACATTGTCTTTAGTTGCATTTGTTATTGTTGTTGAAATGGTTCCACGTGCTGTAATGCTATGACCAAGGTCTAGTAATTCCCACGATGTTTCTCCATTCCACTTTTGATTCGTCTGCCTTATCTATCATAAATAATAATGATTTTTATATATATATATAAAATATTTCTTTAGTCTATTCCGATTTCATCCCCTCCTTCTTTGATTCTTATTTTTTTTTTTGTTTTTATTCCCCCCCCGACGGTATAAAACATAAAGTTTTATTTTTCTTTTCAATTTCTTTTTTTTCGTGTGGGTATTTTTTTTTTTTTTTTTCATTTCCAATTTATATACATATTAGTATAATCTTTTAAAAAAGTCTTAAAAAATAATTTAATGAAAAAAAAAGAAAAAAGTTAAGATACTTACAATACTACGATGTGGAATAATTGAAGATTTACCAATTACTAAATTTAAACATCTTTGATGTAATACCATCCAAGCTTCGTTCCATTCGTGTTTATTGGATAGTTTGATTTTTGAGTCATTTGTCTTGTATCGTATTTTCCCTTCCATAACAGGACTGTCAATAATATCATGTGAAAGTTTACGATTATTTCCACCAACTAAGTAATCGTTATTATTATAATTCTTTGTAACACTAAGGTCATTCTATTAAAAAAAGAAAAAAAATAAAAAATAAGAGGGATACAAATAAAGTAAATAAATAAACAAATAAAATTGAGTAAATCATTTACCAAATTTTAATATTAAATAGATTTAGTACAACTCTTGTGTATTTAATAGTTTATAAGAATGATTATCTAATTACATTAAATCTATTGTTATCTATGTTATCTATA
The DNA here is from genome assembly GCA_037043795.1 of Cunninghamella bertholletiae. Classification (NCBI taxonomy): domain Eukaryota; kingdom Fungi; phylum Mucoromycota; class Mucoromycetes; order Mucorales; family Cunninghamellaceae; genus Cunninghamella; species Cunninghamella bertholletiae. The sequence goes on from JAZGVP010000001.1 coordinate 5,953,135, forward strand.
TATTATATTTATATGTTTTACCTGTTGCTGCTGTTGTAATTCACTTCCTCTTCTTTGTGATACTTGTCTTTTTGAACCCATTCTTTGAAGTAATGATTTACCTCTTGTAAGTTTTTCACTTCCTGGTTGTAAAATACCGTGTAATTTAACTGAAGTATAAAGTTCCTAAATAAATAAAAAAAGAATTAATCATTTATTATATACATATATAAATATATACGTATGTATGCATATATCTTTTAAAAAAAAAAAAGTATATACAGTAGGAGGATCGGAATAATGATATTTAAAATGCTATTTTTTTTTTTTTTTACTCAATTGTTAATCCGATAATTGATTGTTAATCCGATGTATGTCATTATTATTTACCTTTAAATAAGATTCCATTGATTGATTCCAATTTTCTATATCATGTATTTTTTTTTCTAAACGATTGTTTTTATTTTGATTATTATTTTTATTATTATTTTTGTTGTTATTAATAGTTGTCATAGTGTTTAAAATAAAATCAGCTCTTGACATTTTAGTATGGTGTGATCCTTGAACAATGTGTAAATCAGTATTTAATAGCATTAAGGAATAAATAATTGCATATACAATATCTAAAAATATATAATAATACATAAATATATGAAGTTTATATATTCATAGTTATATATATATACCTGGATTATATAATAATATAGAATCACGATTACAACACCAATATCTATATGCAAAACCTTCTAAAACGCGATCTATTTCTTGTGCTTCAGCTTTAAAATATAATTTTGTACATAGCAATCTATTTTTTAAAAAAGAAAAAAACTTAGAATTAGTAACAATACTATAAATGAATAAAGAATATAAAATATAAAATAAATACCTAAAAGCGTCATCAAGTCTCAGTGAAGTAAAGTCAAACTTTGCAAGATATAACTGTAAAACAGTATGATTAAATAAATTGCTATAAAAAAAAGAAAAAAAAGAAAAATGTGGAGTTTTAATTTTATGTGTTTTAATTTTTTTTCATTATTGATTTTCTTAATATAACCAATTTTTTTTTTTTTTCTATCATATACACATATATAAATGTATCTAATAAAACCCTTTTTTCTACTCTATTTTAACTTTTATTATTTACTTTTTTCCTAAAAAGCTAGCCATATCCTTTTTAGAAACGAATTGTTCATTATGATTCCATAGTTGTTCAGCAGTTTGTTGACATTGGTCTTGTAAAGTTGGTTTTTTTAATAAAGATTCAATATCACCAAAAATAGTGGATTCATTCCATAATTCTGTTGTATTTGAAAACATGTTTGAAAGATCTGTATTAAAATTAGTTGATACTGGAGATAATAATATATCATGATCATTTTTATTATTATCATTATTATTATCAAGATGGGATAACTTTTTTAAGGATAATGGAGATAAAGCTTGATTAGACATTCTTTTCCAATGTAATAAAGATTCTTCAACATCATCATCCACTTTTATTGGATGATTATTTAATTCAATATGATCAATATCACTATCATTATCATCATGATTATTATTATTTTTATTACTATTATTATTATGATTATTGATATTGATATCTTTTAATGGTGTTTTTGGAGGAGATAATAATAATTCATCTGTATTTGTTAAATAAGATGAACAAGTAGATATAGCATCCTCTAATGATTCTACTGTTAATGCTGTGGATCTTTTTATTTCTGTAGAGTGACTATTTTTGTTTTCTTCTTCTTCTATTGGCTTAATGGTAAAATAATCATGGGATACTGGATTGGATAAACTAGATGATCTTGGTGGTAAATATGTACCATGATGAAGTGTTTTATTGGGTGATATAGTATTAGGTGATATAGTATGTTCCTATTAATGTTTTTTTAAATAAAGTATATATAATATTAATAATATTTTTTTTACTGTTTATAATAGTAATCTTATAACTTTACTGATCTATAATTTAACCAATTTTGTGGTGAATCAATCATTGAAGTTGGGGATGATGTCTAATATAAAGTAGAGATAGAAATTAGTTGATTAATAATAATAATAATAATAAAAAAAGATAAGATGATTCATTTGTTTTTTTTTTTTATTACTATAATTTTGTTTACATGATAGACGGATAAATGATGATGATTAAAATCAATTGGATCTAATTTCAATGAATCAGTTGGATAAACATCTGCTGATTTTGATCTTTTAAAAAGTGAATCATGTCGTTTAGGTAAATGTGTCATTATAAAAAGGGATTACTATTATTTTACAAAGGGTATAATTAAAGAAGGAAAGTAAAAAAGTGGAAAAGAAAGAAAAAAGATAAAATAATTAAAAATTCAAAAAAAGAAATCTTTAGTTATTATTTAGTTACTAAAAGAAGATGTGTAACTTGGATATTTTTAATTTTAAAAAAGATGGTACCTCCTTTCACGTGGTTACCAATATAATATTACTTTAATAAATTTATTTATCTTTTTTTTTTTTTAACTTATAATCAATTCAAGTTTTTTAATATAAATAATAATAATAAAATGTATCATCATATATACATTTGATATTTTTTTTTTTTTATTATAAAAAATGATCATAAAATCCTTTGAAGTGAGAAAAGATGAAAAAAAGTGATTTATTTTAAAATTCAGCTTTAATGACATTGAAACTTTAAATTATATATATATATATATTTACCATGTATATTTACTATTAATGTTAATATTTTTGCAGGTACTACTGTATGATATTTAATATTTTTTTTTTATAATAATAACAATAGTTATAATAATAATAAAAAACAATACTAATAAAAAAAATAAAAAGCAAAAAAATAATAACAGTAATAATAACGATAATGATGATAACAATGATAATGTTCATATAAAATTGAGAAATAAGAAACATATATTTATTAATCTAAAACATTATTTAAACTCCGAATAATATAGCTGGTTTAAGTAGGATTTTTTCACAAAAAAGAAGTATCTATTTAAAAAAGGATTACATAAAAAAGGTACTCCTCATACTCCGATATTTATATGCTTACTATCCCTTTTTTATTTTAAATAACTATAAAAAAGTCATATTTTTTTAAATAATTGTTTTTTTTGTTTATATGTATACATTTATTACCTGTTACCTTTTTTTTTCTAATTTCTTTCAATGTTCTTTTTTTTCTTTTCTTTTCTTAGGTGTTAAAAAAGTAAGATCGGCATGGTTACAAAAAAACTTTAAAAATCTATAAAATTATTGAAATTTCCTAATCTAGTTAATATCCTATTAAAAAATTCATTTAATTCTTTTTTTTTTTTTTACTAGATAAAACCTTTTGGAAAATACTCATCTTAGATAATATTTTAATCTCTGACTTTTAATATATACATATATATAACTGATGAGCTAAGTGTTTATAAATAATACAATATAATATAATATATATTAATAAAACTAATACAAAAAATAAATATTAAATTAAAAATGAAAATTATTAATTTCATTTTAATTTCCTGTAAATATTAATCATATATGATAATATTAAAAAAAATCTTTAGATGGTGACTTGAACAATGATTAAATTAATTAATGTATATATTTATTAAATAAGGTTGATTTAGATTGATTTAACTAGTCTTTAGAATTATTATCATCATTCACCTCATTATTATTATTATTATTATTATTATTATTATTATTATTATTATTATTATTATTATTATTATTACTATTATTTAGAAAGAGAAGTGGTAGAAAAAGTAAAAAAAAAAAAAAAAAAAAACGTACATATTCAAACTAGTTCATAATTAGATATAATTTTATCAAAAATAAACAAATTCAATATAATATAGAATATATACTTTATTTATATTTTATCACAATAAGAAAAAGTTTATTTAATTCAAGAAGCTATTTATTTATTAATAATAATCATATATATATATATATATATAATGTAATATAATATAATATAAGCAATAATATTACAATGCCAATAAAAAGTTATAAAAATTGATAATTGAAAATTACCAACTTTTTATTAATTTTTCAACTGTTTGCAAAAATTGATCAAGGACGCAATTATCTTCATCAATATCCATTTTTTGTGAATTTTGAGTATCGTCTTTCATAGTGATATCATTGTCTTCATCTTTTTCATTACCATTATTATTATTATTATTATTGGCGGTTTCTGTAGCATTAGTATTACTTTCATTGTCCTTATTAGTTTCAGTTGAATTATCAATATTGTTGTTGCTATTATTGTCATTATTATTATTTACATTATTATTATTATTATTGATTTTATTTACAAGCCGTTTTTCGATCCATGGCATACGTGAAGCAATACTTTTAATTAATTTTGTGAGTTTATTTTCCGTAGAATCAGTTTTCCAAATTTCATTAAAGTCGGTTTTTTCAGAAGATGATTTATATTCGTCTAATAAAGTCAACTATTATTTTTTTTTTAAAAATATATAAATAAAAGAATAAATAATGAATGAATGTTTTAATCTTCTTTTTATTTTTTATTTTTTATTTATTTATTTATATACTTTACCATACGCTGCTCTTCCTCTACAGATAAATTGTTGGAATCAATTATTTCATAAGCTAATCTTTTAGGTACTTTACCAGAGGTACTATCATTATCACTAACATAAAACCAATTAATTGCTGAAGCTGAAGTTTTAAGATCAGGATCGTAAGGTGTAACAATAGCACCAACAAAAGGTTCAAGAGTAATTGTTTTTTTTGGTTCATCTTTAGATGAATCTAAATTATTATTATTTTTATCATTATTAGCTGTAGTGGTTATAGTATTATTTGGTATAGTTTCAGCTTCACTTGTTGCTTTTGTTTCTGTTTCTGTTGTTGTTATTGTTGGTTCTGTTGATTCTGCTGGCTCAATAATATACTTATCTTGACTTAATCTTTGATAATTATATTGATTTTCAATATCAATCAAACTTGGATCAGGAAGAAATGTTGGATGTGAATGATACCAGCCTACAACTTTCATATTTTTTTGTTCTATAGTTTGACGAACTTCAAATGCACTAGATGGGTCCATTTCAACGTTTACTTCATTGTGTCCTGTATTTAATGATTTACAAGGATATGCTTCTTTAATTTCAATGCCTATATACATACATATATATATTAAATTAGTTTTATACTATTTTTTTTCTTTCATTTTCATTTTATTTTGTAAAGTAAAAATTACGTCTTTGTTTCCAGTCCCAAGTTCCAGCTAACAAACCAATAATTTCAGTGGTTTTTAAATGAGCATGAAAATCCATCACTAATAAAGCATTTGTATTTATTCCCAAATTAAATGGCTGAGCACTTGTATCATCTCGATCTACATTTCTATCAAATTCTTCACATTTTACTAAAGTTAATGGATCACTATTGAAATATAAATAAATAAATAAATAAATATCAATTTCATTATATAATTAAAAAAATAAAAAAGTACTTACCTATTTAATCCTACTACTTCATATGTATTACTAGATTTTTGTTGTTGAGATCGAAGTCTAGAAGATGCATAACTAGTACGGCCATTTTCATCATATGTTGTTGTAGTTTCGGATTGTTTTTTCTCAGTATTATCCTTTTGAGATTTTTGTTTATTAGAAACTTTTGGTCTAATAATTAAAAATAGATAAATTGATTAATTATTTAAAGAATTATTATTACACACACACACACATATATATATATATATATATATATATATATATAAAAGAATATTTAAAATCTTACTTTTTAGATTTTGGTTGGCTATTTTCAGATTTACTATGTTTTAAAGTAGGAACAGTAGTAGTTGATGAAGTTGATTCTTTTTCAGATTCATCATTAGATTTGTTATCATTAATTTCATTTGATGATGATTGATTTGGTTCAGATGGTGTTATTTTGATATTTTCTACTTTTGTAGTAATTGATTCAGTTGCCATTGTTAATCCAGCACGATTTAAATAAGGTTTTGCGGCAGCTGAATTTGGATCCAAAGGTTTACCAGATAATGTATAACCTTCACCACTTTCTTTTACCTATTATATTAATCATCATTATAAAATTAATATATATATATATATATATGATAATAATAATAATAATAGTAATAATACTTACTTTATCAGGTAATGGTAAATTATCACGATATAATTTAATAAAATGTTTTTGAGCATGACTTCTGACAGAATGTGATTCTCTTGTTCCCATATGTTTTGCAAGCTATATGTTCATTTTTTTTAATAAAAAATAAATCATATACATTAATATATAATAGAATCTTTTCTTTTCTCTGCGTTATTTTATAAATCATGATCACTTGTATAAATCAAACTTACACCTTGCCAATCTCTACCATAAAGATCTAATCCTTCCAAAAATAATTTTTCTTCTTCTTCAGTATAAATACCTCCATTCATACCAGGAGGTAAAGGTTTTTTAGGCTTTTTAGGTTTTTCAGCTTTAGAGTTATTTTCAGTTGTCGTTGTTGATGATGATGCATTTTCTTCAGTAGTAGTAGCTGGTTCATTTTCAGCTTTTTTATCTGATTTAGGTGATTTCTTTTTAGTTTTATCTGCTTTTGTTGTTGTTGTTGTTGTTGCTGTTGCTTCTGTTGTAGACTGATCATTATTATTATTTTCTGTATCTTCTACTTCATTATTTTTTCTTTTTTGACCGCGTTGAATACCTTTTCTCTTTTCTTTTAATATTCATGAATATATATATATTAGAATATTATTCATTTTTTAATCCTATATGGCTATTTATCCATATATATATATATTAGTTACCTTCAGTCTTTTTAGCTTTCTTTTTCTTTGATTTTTTCTTTTGACTTGGATCATAATCATCTTCACTTTCTTCTTCATAACTATCATCTCTATCACCATTAACACCAACATATCTATCATAATATCCTTTTGATATATTATAATCACCATAATACATTTCTTGTTCTCTTCTATCTTCAGCTAATAAATGAGCAATAAGAGCAGAATTCAAATCTTCTTCTTCTTCTTTTGATATATGTTTAGTATCTTTTGTAGGTGCCATTATTGCTATTATTATTTTTAATATTTATATATATTGATTATTTTAATTGTTGTTATTTGTCTATTTTGAGCATATTTAAATGGTTAAGTAAAATTATTTATGTATATATAAATATAAAAATAAAATATAAGAAAGAGTAAGGAAAAAGAAAAGAAAGAAAGGAAGAGAAAAATTAAAGTTAAATAAATGATATATATGCAAAATAAAAAAGTTTCTTTTACCGCCCTTTTTTTTTGATAAAAGACAAAAATGCTTCCAAAAAAAGTAAATTATGCAACTTTTAATACTATAATTTTAATAAAGAATATATTACTGAACTTACACTTGATGAAGATAAGATAATATTAAAGAGTTTTGTCTTTATATATACGCGCAATAAGGTGAAAATATAATTTTATATTGGTATTCTTTCTTATATATAATAAATATCAAATAATGGATAAAAGGTTGTAAATAATTTATATATATATATATATTAATATGTTGCTATGATTATAAATAGATATCTTATAAAAGGAATATATAAAAAGGATGTATATAGTAATATTTGAAAATAGAAATAGAGAAAAAAAAAAAGGGCAGAAAAGTAAGTTTGTTTTTATTTTCATTTTTAAGATTGACAGATTTTCAAAAGCGCGTCGTCGGAGAAGTCACATTTTTTTTTTCTCTCTCAAAAAAAAATGATACAAATATTTTATTATCACTAAAAATCAAAAAATAGTAATGATTATATAATCCTTAAGAACTTGTTTCTTTGATATATTCTACAAACTAAAAACAATAAAGAAATGATAATAGAAAGAAAGAAAAAAGGAAAAAGAATTAGCCATATTGTTGAAACCGTTTTTATTATTATTATTATTAATATTATTATTATTATTATGTTCCGGTGCTCTTACTTCGTCAATTAAAATTGGCCAAGCTCCTTCTGCATCATGGGTATCAGTATTAAAATTAGGCTGAGATGCAAAATCCAAAAACTTTTAACCATTCAAAAAAAAAAAAAAAGAAAAAAAAAGAAAAAAAAAGGAACAGTATTAAATAATAAATACTAATTTATAAATATTATATTTCAATAAACCTTACCAAATTCCAGGTATCACGAGAAATAGCCTTTCGGTGTTTTTCCTAGATAAAAAAGAATAATATTAATAATATGCATAAAAGCATATATATTCTTTGCTTATTATTATTAGTATTATAAGAAACTTTTACCTCTAAAAATGTCACCCATTGATCTATCATATTAAATCTATCAGTTAATAATAATTTCCATAATTCAACAGCAGCTTCCAATGCTAGATAAAAATAATTAAGAATTTGTTTTTAATGATGGTTGATCACTCTTCCCTTTCTTATTCTTTTTCTTTAAACAAATAAAAATAAGAAACTTACACAAATTCTTTTGTCCATTTTGTCTACCAAATAAAAATGCATAATTATAGATTTTTCTAAAATAACTAGCATCTTGTAAATCCTGTTTAGACTTGACCAACATGGATTTTAATTTATCTACTGAATCACATTCCAATTGAATACAAGCATCTAAAAATTTTTGTCTATTAAATTCTCCCATACGTTCAGATCCAAGTTGATATGATAAAACTAAAAAATCTAATTGAGTTGGATCGATTTCAAGTGCTGTACAAAGTTCCATTGTACCATCTACTGTAATCCAATCTTTTTTATCAGGATCTAAGTAACGATATGTAATAAAAGATAAGAAAAAAATAATCAAGATATACTCTTTATATTGTATTTATCATTTATTAATATTAATACCTTCGTATTTATCAAATAGCTTTTGAATAGCATTTTTATCAACATTTGACTTGGATTTGCTTGACTTTCGCTTGGCTTGGATTTCATAGAATAAGTTGAGCGCGCTATTGACATCCCAATTTGAACTTTTTAAAAGCTGTTGAGCATCCTTTTTGCTATTTTAAAGTCGTAATAAATAAATAAATAAGCAGTTAATCTTGTCTAAAAAGGAGCTTGAAATAATAATAATAATACTAATAATAATAATATAGTATATATATATATATATATATATATATGCGTGTGTGCTCCTATTATATTATTTATATATTTATATAATCATATTACCTTATTTTCGTGAATTCCATTAAAAGTCTAATCTTTTCTTCTTGATTCCCATTACGTAAAGATGACTATATTTATAAATATTTTTTCATATATCTTTGTTAAAAGGATTCTTTTTCCTTTTTTTTTTATGGTAATAATAAAAAAATACTATATTCCATTCATTTAGTAATATATTTTACGTACTTGAGAAGTCATACTAAAAGCCATTTTTCCTTCTTATTTATATATGTTAAAAAAAATAAAATAGAAGTAAAGAAGAGAAAGAGGAAAAAAAAGTGGCGCTGATTTAAATTTTTCGATATTCTTATAATTCCAAAAAAGGAAATTAACTTTTATTTTAATTTTAATACTTTTATATATCTATTTAAAGTGTTTAAAATATATGTTTATATGACATTTTTACAAGCAAAAATCCTGTTTTATTAAACAGGATTATTTTATAATAATAATAGTAGCAAAAAAACTATCGAAACGCAGTAGATGGCTGGAAAACTACTTTTTTTTTGCAACTCTTAAACTAACTACCAAATTAAATATAATCTTAATATGGTCGTTAACCAACTAAATTTTACTGCCAATGACATTTATTTATTTATTTGTTTATTTTTAAAGTAAAATATTGTTAGTCTAGCAACCACTACAAATTCGAGGTCATTAATTTAATCATCTATTGTATATATATGTAAATTTATTAAATAAAAATAAAGCATTAAGGTAAATGGTTTATTTAATACTGTTATAAAAAAAATAAAACTCGAGAGGGTTTATTAAAAAAAAAGATCATTACATAAAAGTTTAAATAAAGGTATATCAAAAAATAATCACGTACGCATTTGTATAAAAGAGTACATGTATTAATGTTTAAAGAAGTAGCTTTTTTAAACTTTATTCCTCATAAAGCCATAGAAATATGGTGGAGAATTTTGATCCACAAGTTACCAACAAATTGTAGATTACATCAGATGATACCAACCAAGTTTCAAACTCCTCGCTGTTTCTTCTGTCCTGACTTCGAAGATGACCAACACTTCATCCTCTATTGCAAAAAGAAAAAGGAATTTTGGAAAGCCTTTCTCCATTCCAAAAATATATCACAGGAGAGATTTAAAAATATATGGCCATCTATAACTTCTAATTGTACTAATAAAGTTAATGACAATACTTTGGTACTGATAGGACATATCCTTTTGATACTTTGGCAACAACATTGGCATCATTTCTTTGAAGAAACAACATGGAGGACAGACTTTGCTTTAGCAAGTTGGAAGGTCTTCCAATATTATAATAATATTAATCTAGATTGATAGTAATTTATAGTCTATATTTAGTATATTTATGAAAAAATACCATACATTTAGATAGTTAGTTGAAAATCCTTTAATTTTTAAAGAAAAATGTGAAATTGTTAAAATTGTTAAATAAAGAAAGTTAATTTTCATACAAAAAAAAAAAAAGCTTTTTTAAACTTTTTATGCTTTGATTTTATTTTCTCAATTTGGAATTGGAAAATTTAAAAGCCGTCACGTTAGCCAATAAATATTCTTGTCTCGTTTTTTAAAAATGAATTTATTTCTTTCTCCCCTTGTTACTTTATTTTTTTTTCATTTCTCTTTATTCATTTTTTTTATATAGATATATATATATTTATACAACTAGATAGAATAAAGAAAAGAAAGGAAAAAAATGAATCAAGCTACTACAAAATTATTATCATCAACATATAAACAATGTATGTTAACTCGTATTTCTTTAATTAGTTGTAATCAAACACGACAATATGTTGGACTTGCCTTTAATGAACATTCTTCTACTATACAAACTGTTGATCGTTCTTTAAAGTCTTTTGAACATACTTCAGCTACAACTTCCGCTAGTACCATATCTAACGTCGGTCAAGGTACTTTTCAAATATATATATATATATATATATAATTCACCTATATTTATTTATATATAATTTCATAAACTATTTTTTAATATTATATATAGATACTGCAACTGAAGATAACACTGAACCTGATTTTGAAATTGTTTCCTCTGGTGTAGGTAAAAAACCAGTGAACATATATATACATAATAATATTTTTATATTAATAAAATTATTAATAATTCGATTTTTTATATATTATTAGGATCCGCCTTACTTATTAAAGTAAAAGAAAGAAAGAAAGAAAAAGATAAAATAAAAAACGAAAAAAAAGAAGTGGATTAAAATTATCATATAATAGTAACACTTTTATTGAAAAACATTCCATAGATGCCACCTGAAACTCAAATCACAGCTACTACTGGATCGGCTATTGGATCATCAAGTCGTGTGACATCAAAGCTTACATTAGATGGTAATGCAGTAAAAGCTACAGGTAGAAAATTAACTGGCGATCCATTATTTTATCAAAAGGTACACACCTTTACAACACATACACATACATAACAATGATTTTTATATACATGTATATACTCATTTTTTTTAACTTGGATGATGATTATAGTTTTATACCAAACAATATCCTGGTGACATTTTATTAGCTCCTCAACGTATGGGTGAAATTACAACTATTCAACTTCGTGGCAGTACAAAGTATATACTTCGACGTGATGCATTCCTTGCTAAAACAGAAAAAGTGTCTTTAAACCTTGGTTTAGAAGGTGTAAAAGGAAAACATACAGTAAGTAAAAAAAAAAAAAAAAGAATAGCTATTATTATTACTATTATTATTTAAAAAGAAAGTTAATAGTGAATATATATATATATATATTAATCTGATTTTTTATATATATAAAGGGTTTAGCTAATCAATTAGTACATACTGTATCTGGCCCTGGTACAATTGCTATTTCTCATTATGGCGGATTATATAGACTTTCATTAGCAGCTGGTGAAGAATATTTAGTAAATCCTAGGTATATATTTATATATATATTTATATACACTTTTAAGTCAATGATGATTATATTTTTTTTTAACTTTATATACATACATATACTTCAATAGAAACTTGATATTTTGGGATAAACGTACTACTCCTACTAGACTTCATCCATCTGATCCTATCGTCCCCTCACCTAGATCACCTTTAAGACGATATGCTGTAGTTAGAAATATTGCTGAAAGTCCATCCTTCCAACCTAAACTTCAATATATCAATAGTGTTATAAAAACACTTCGTAATTACGTACTTGGTGCTCCTGTAAGTTTTATTTTTTAGTATATATAAATAGTAAAAAAAAATGAGAGATTCCAACATTATTAATATATATATATATATATATAATCATAGGATTTTGTCAAATTAAAAGGTCCCGGTGACTTTTATGTTACTTCTAGAGTCGAACCTCGATTTGAAAAATCAAGATTGTAAGTAATTTTTATATATATGTATATGGTTTAGAAAAAGAGTAGAGATTCTTAACACATGAATGTTTTTTATAAACTAGATTAAATGCATTATCTGCTGTCAATGATTCTACTTCACAATTATTTGAAAAGTCAGCCATATTCCCAGATCCAAATCCTAACAGTCAATTTACTTCTTCTACTACACATGAAGATAAGGGATTTTTAGGTAGTTTATCAAAGAAATTACATCATCCTGGCTATGCAGAAAAATCAACTGATGGTAAACCATCTTTTATAGCTGAAATTGGTCCTGATGGTAAACTTCATTTTGTATCAACTAAAGATTTGTAAAATTAAATAAGCACCTTCCGTCATCTTTTTATATATATATATCTACATTTTTTTATTTAATATTATTAATATATATATATTTATATATATATCAAAATCTATAAAAATATAAAAATAAAAAAAGTAAAAGTGGATAAAAGATTAATCCAATAAAAACAATAACTTTTCATTATGCCATTATAACTGGCTTTTAAATTTCACTTACTTAGATAACCCTAAGTTGATCCTTTTTTTTATAAAAGGGTAAAATTTATGTTTTTCTACTTTCTTTTCTTTCTTTCTTTTTTTTTTTTTTAAAAAAAATTATTAAATAGAATAATAATAAAAAAGTCAAATATGGGAAATTCATATAGTGCGTATGATGATTATTATTATGGTCCCTATTATGTAAGTTTATATATATATATATATAAAGTATCGTTTTCTTTCGTTGTTTCTTTCTCTGTTTTTTATATATTTTTCATATATTTAACATATATGTTTTAAATTAAATAGAGAGGTCATAGAATGAGTTTATTTGGGAATAGATATGGATATATGCCAAATTATTCATATTATGGAGGAAGAATGTCACCGTTTAATTATGGATATCATCAACCTATACATTCTCCATTTTATTATCAAACACCTTCTTATTCTCCATTTTATCAAGGTTATTCACCTGCTATTTATTACAGATGATTCAATCATTTGATTCTTTTTTTATTTTGTTTATTTATTTAAAATATCATGATTCCTATTATTTATTCATTATTTATTCCATTTATATATATAAATATATCCATTTTATTATTGTTATTATTATTACTGTTTAATATGATTGATTTCATATAAAACTATTACTTTTATTCTTATAAATATATATTCGTGTGAATAAAAAAATAGTCAATCAATAATGTGATTGTCCTCTCTCTCTCTCTTTTTTTTTTAATAAGGCGCCACAATAATTTATTTATTTGTAGTTTAAATCCATTTCTATTTTTATTTCTATTTTTATATTTACTTTTAGACAATACTTATTTGATAAAACTATATCAAATATATACATTTATAATAAAAATATTTATAATGATAAATAATCTTTTTTTTATTTATTATATTTAATCATGCTATAAGATTATTAATTCATCATCTATTTTTGCAATTCTTTTTTTTCCTTTTGTTAAAAAATAGAAAATAGGAAATAAAATGGAAAATTGAGTTGATCCAAAGTTTAAAAATTTACGTAGTCATATATTTATATGCTGTCATTTTTATGTGCCTATCAATTCAATATATGCCACGTGATGTATATTTCGTCATAAGATTAAACTCGGGCCTATGATTCATAATGTCTATTTTATTTATTTATTTGTGTACTTTATTATAAATCATATGATGATGTTGTATAATAATAATAATCCTAATAATAAAAAACATGGCTTTGAAATCAATAAGAGAGTGAATAGCAAATTACCAATTAAAAAAATTAATGCAAAAATGTATTTGATGATCTTGAAACTACACGTTTTTTTTATGGTATTGTATTTTTTTTTTAATATTTTAGAGTTTTATTACTATTGCTATTATTATAATATTCTTTTTATAATTATCCTTTAATCATCTTTAATATTTTAGCTGTATAAAGATTATATAGTAATAATGAAAATTAATTTATTTATTGTCTGCATTAATAATCATAAAATGAATATTTTTTTAAGTATCAATAGTAAATTAGATGATGATATAGATGTATGATTATATTTCATTGTTATTGTTGCAAGTCATTCAAACTTTTTTAATTAATTAATTGATTGATTTAAATAAATAAATAAATAAATAAATAAATAGGTAATTAAATCATAGATTTTTTTTAAACTGATGACATTAATTTTGCAGCATGATCAATATCTACATTACCACCGCATAAGATAATACCTATTTTCTTTAATTGTTTTTCTTTAGCCATTTGATGAAAATCGGTATTATATAAAGCCACTGCAAGGCCAGTAGCAGCTGAAGGCTCAATACAAAGTTTCATTCGATTCCAAATTAATTTCATGGCTTGAATGATTTGTTGTTCTGTGACAGTATAAATACCATCCACATATTGCATGATCATTGGGAATGTGTTTTTACCTACATTGGTTAATAATCCATCAGCAATAGATGTAGCACCTATTTTATTAGTTTGACGTACCCATTCTTTATTATTTTCTTCATTATTATTATTTTTAGCTGCATAATAAGATCGATAAGTATCATTCACTAATTCAGGTTCGGCACCAAATACTAAAATATTAGATGCAATGGATTTAGCTGTTAATGAACATCCTGATATCATCCCTCCTCCTCCTACTGGAATAATTAATGCGTCTAAAGCTGTGCCTTGCTCACTGATTTGTGTTAAAAATTCTAATGCTATTGTTCCTTGTCCTGCAATCACTGATAAATTTTCAAACGGGTGAATCAATGTAGCTCCGGTTTCTTTGATCAATTTTTCAGCCTTTTTAATATATTATAAAAAAAAGAAAGAAAAAAATAATAATGAATCATACATACATTTATTTTATTTTATTTTTTTTATACAATAAAAATATTGCATGATATTTTTTTATATTTTTATTTACCGTTGTTTCTCTCGCCTCTAAGGTTGGCTCACATTCTATTTTTAATGTACACGAACAAAGTAATAATAATAATAATAATAATAATAATAATAAAGATTACAAATCTGAGAATAGAATCTTTGATTTATTATGATTTTTAAGTTTACCTATTACTTGAGCACCATAACCACGTACAGCATCTTTTTTTACTTGAGGTGAATTATTTGGCATAACAATATAAGCAGGAATATCAAGTTCTTTGGCTGCTTTTGCTAAAGCTTGAGCATGATTTCCACTTGAATGAGTAACAACACTTTTAGGATAAAGTATTTTTACTGCATTGCTGGCTCCCCGAATTTTGAAAGCTAATAATATATACAAAAAATAAATATACAGAGTATTTAGCTTTTATTATAATATATATATATACGTAAGTTATTTTTCATTCTTTTCATTCTATTTGTTTCTATTTGCATTTTATTTTATTTTTTATTGATATCTATTTTAGTATTATATATATGTATGTATGTATGTATTTACAACCAGTTTTTTGAAATAGTTCACACTTGAAAAATAGTTCCATAGATAAATCATTGTTTTCTGATGCTAATATATTTAAAGCTGTACTAGAATGTACTGGAGTTCTATGAACTTTTATTCTTGCAGCTGCTGCTTGAACATCTTCAATAGTTATAGGTGAGTTTGTCATTTTTTTATCACTATATTATAATAATATGCTTAGTAATAATAATAATAAACAATAATAATAAAGAAAAAAGAAAAAAGAAAAAAGGAAAAAGGAAAAGGAAAAGGAAAGAAAGGGAACGGAAAAAAATATGCAATCAAAAAGAGAGAAAAAAAAAAAGCGGGGTTATAATAAATACCTTAATATATATATACTTTATTTTTTTCCTTTAAAAAGAAAAATCAAATGAATGAAATAAATTCTATTGAGTGGTGGGTGGTGGTGTTTCAGATTGTGGTGGTGTTGAAGATTGTGATGGCGACTGAGATGTTGGTTGAAAAGAGGGCTGAGATGATGGTTGTGGTGATGATTGTTGTGGTGGATGTTGTAATGGAGGAGGTCTATTATTGAAATCCCCTGGTGGAGGAGGTCTATTACTAAATTCCCCTGGTGGAGGAGGTCTGAATCCTGGTGGAGGAGGTCTGAATCCGGGTGGTGGGGGTCTGAATTCTCCTCCTGGTGGAGGTCTGAAATCACTTCCAGGTGGGGGTCTGAAATCACTTCCAGGTGGTGGAGGTCGTTGACCATTAAAGTATGGAGGACGAGCTGGTCCTATAATATCAAAAAATAAAAGTAAAATAGATGAATCAGTAAAAAAAAAAGATTATAAGATATCAGCTAATTATTTAATCTCTTTACGATTCAAATGTCCTGTTGACATATTTCCATAAGGTGGATGTCCTGGTGGTCGATTGGCCACATAAGGTGCACCAAATGGTCGTGGTGGACCATCTGTCATTTTTTATACAAATAATAGAAAAGAAAAATTATGATTAGTTTAATTTTTCTTTCTTTCTTTCTTTCTTTCTCTTCATCCATGAAATATATATATTTATATTCTTTATTATTTATAGTATACTTACATCCAGGTACATATTGTCCACTATATTGAGGAGGTATCACTATTCAATATATATAAGTATTTTGATTAATATTATTATCATTTACTTTAGAAAAAAAAAAAAAAAAAGAAAAAGAGTATCACTAACCTGCACTTGAATTTTCATATGCACGAGTGATTTCATTAATAATAGCTTGAGCTTTATCTTGACCGATCTCTATATTAATGAATAAGAATAATAAGATCCATATATTAATAACAATACTGATATATATATGTATATACATTAATCCACTTTATATTTTATTTTTTGTTTTTCTTGTGTTTGATGTTAATATACGTTTTAATTACCAGCGTAATAATTTCTAACATTCATAACGTGATTTTTGCCTGCATTATGACCTTTTCTTACAGAAGCTTTATTTTTATGTAAATAAACAATATGGATTAATCATCTAATATATTACATTACATTTTATACTTATATATTTTCTATTTTAGCTTACGA
Organism: Cunninghamella bertholletiae; assembly: GCA_037043795.1. Lineage (NCBI taxonomy): Eukaryota > Fungi > Mucoromycota > Mucoromycetes > Mucorales > Cunninghamellaceae > Cunninghamella > Cunninghamella bertholletiae. The sequence continues at coordinate 5,970,676 of JAZGVP010000001.1, forward strand.
CTATCATGTGTTAAAAAGACATCGCAATATTCTATTTAAAATAACAACAATAATATTAATATCACTTTTTAGATCTCTGTTAAATAAGTATTAAATAGATATTTTTTATAAATACAATTATTTATATATATATCTTTAGTATATTACCACAGTAATATTTTGGCATCTTTTGATACCGTTTAGATTTAGATTATATAAAAGAAAAAAAAAAGTATATATATGTATACACAAAAAAAAAAAAAGAAAAAAGAAAATAACGGCAAAAGAAGAAAGTGAAAAAAAAATACACAGATGAAAAATTTAAAAACGAGTATCAATTTTAAACTCCGATTTTTTTTCTTTTTCTCTCTTCTACTATTTTTATATTTATATGAAAACTATCAAACAAATATATTTATTTGCGACTATTACAAGGATAGTCACCATATTACTTGGAATAATATCATACTCGTGGGCAGGTAGCTATGATACTTCAGCAGAAATTGTATTATCAGAAAATCCAGCCTATAAACATTTAGATTTCTTAAATATATTTATACGATGGGATGCTGTTTACTATTTACATATTGCTGAACATGGTTATGTTTATGAACAAGAAACTGCTTTCTTCCCTTTTTTACCTTATTTAACTTATTATCTTTCAAATACAGGTATTTATTTTATTTATATTATTAGTCTATAAGTTGTTTAGTAATATAACTAAAAAAATCATCATTTAAATATATGCATATATATATGTAAATAGTTTTTATACCTTTACATAGTGTTCTTGGAAAACAATATACAATGGTTGTAGTTGGTGCGCTTATATCAAATATATCATTTGTTTATGCAGCTGGATATTTATACAAGTAAAAAAAAGAAAGGAAATACAATATAAATAACTTAAAAAATCGAAAGAAAAAAGTAGGAAATCAAATATTAAAGCATATTATTTATTTATTTATATCTTTAAAAATAATTATAGACTGACACGAAATATTTATCCATCACAACCTAAACTTGCTGTGTTTTCTTCTATAGCTTTTTGTTTATCTTTACCATCCATGTTTATGTCAGCATTTTATACAGAATCATTATTTGCATTACTTAGTTTTATGGGAATGTATGCTATCAGTAAACAACATTATTTTTATGCATCTTTATTATGGGGAATTGCTTCAGCTACTCGATCAAATGCTATCATTTATATTGGATTTTTTGGATATGAGTTTATTATTAAAAGATTAAAAGGTTCAATGAAGGTAGATATATATATCAGAATAAAATAATAAATTAAACTAATTTTTTCTCTTTTTTTTTTTTTGAATTCAGTTATTAACAGGTGGTATCTTACAAACAATTATTTATTCATTTATCACCATGTCTGGATTTTTATATTTTCAATATACAATTTATCAAAAATATTGTCAAAAGATCAATCCTCAACCATGGTGTTCAAATACGCTTCCTTTAGCTTATACTTATGTCCAAAAGGAATATTGGAATAATGGATTTTTAGCTTATTATGAATTTAAACAAATACCCAACTTTTTATTAGCTATGCCTATTATTCTTCTTAGTGGGTTTGGATTATGGCAATTTGCATCAAATGATTGGAATCATTGGTTTTCTTTAGGTTTAAGTAAACTTAAACATGGTAATATATATATAGTATTTATTTATATACAGCTTATTTATTTTGTTTATATTATTATTATTAGAAAATGAATCGTCATCATTAACATTTATAAATCAGCGTGCAACAGTATATATGTATTTATGGGCGTTTTTATTATTTTATGCAACTACATGTATGCATGTCCAAGTGATTATAAGATTCTTTACTTCATTACCACCATTATATTGGTATATTGGTTACTTGATAAATCAAGGTTTTCAATCTAAATCAACCATTCAACAAAAATTAATATCTAATGGGATTTTATACTATTTTATCATTTATGAATTAATTGGTACGATTCTTTTTTCATCCTTTTTACCACCTGCTTGAATTCTAGTATTTTTATTATTACTATTATCTTTATAGAAATAAATAGAACCATTTTCTTTTTTTTTTTAATTGTATAAAAACAATAATGAAAAAGGAAAATTAACAATTTCTAATGCAGATAATGTAAAAAAAGACCGGAGTTATAATATTTTTAATTATAGCTAGCATGATATCATTTTTGGAATTTTTCCTTTTCTTCTTCTTCCTATTATTTATATAAAATAGATTTAAAAAGCCATGTCTACTAATCTTTCACAAATTATATGGGAAAGGTCTTGTAACAAACTTCTATCTCAAAATAGATTTAGTAATATTCTTTCTTTCTTTTTATGTTGTTATACAGTTTATAATGGTCTGTAAACTATTCCTTAATTGACTTTTTTTATTTTACGAATTAGAAAAAAAGGTTTATGGGGACCCATACTTTTTAAATAAGTTTACTTTAGATAAAAATCTACAAACAGAAAAAAGTAAAGATATCAATTCTATTTGGTAATATATATATATATATATATATATTATAAAATAATAAAGTAATAAAATATTTAACCATATTATTTATTTACTTAGCTGGTCTGATGATGGGGATATTTTATTATCCGGATCACGAAATGGAATTTTAACTATATGGCATCCTTTTGAAGAGAGATTTTTACATGTAAATTCAAATACAGGTATATAATAATAATAATTATAATAATAACAACAAGTGAATGAAATGAGTGATAAATATATATAAATAATAATAATAATGATAATAATAGGGGAAAGGGATAATATACAATCTGTCAAATTTATGCCAATGACTTCAAGTCGATATGCTGTTAGTGGGTCCGATTTAGGATATATTCGATTATATGATATATCTAATGGTACTATTATTTCACAATATTCTGGTTTAAAACATTATACAACAGTTGATATTAAAAATCCAAATGATATTTTATCATGTTCAGAAGATGGTAATATATATAAAGCATATTTTATGCTTTTTCGTTTTTAATATTTCCCTTTTTTTATATATATGTTTATACTCCTCTCTTTTTATGCTTTATTTAGGCACAGTTCATCATTTTGATATAAGAATCCGACATTTACCATTAAAATCAAACTTATTATTAGATTATAGTTGTACTGATATGATGATTCACTTACATAGTATATCCATCCATCCAAATAATGATTATTATTTTGCTACGGCTGGCTCACAAAATTTTATTTACTTACATGATCGAAGAATGATTTCCGATTGTGGTGATGTATCTATTCCTTTAAAGTCCCTCGTCAAGAGATTTGTCAAAAAATCATCTTGCACTAATAATAAAAATCAAAGTTTATCTTTTGCTAATGTTTGTAAATTTAGTAAATCACAACATAATATGGTAAATAAGTATATAAAAAAGAATAAGGTGATTTATATACGTTAACTATATATGTTTTATATTTCTTTTTACTACTTAGTTAATGGGTAATTGGTCAGATGATGGTATTTATTTATTCAATATTAATGATACAGAGGATAATAATATAGACATCATCAAGCATAGATCTTATTTCACAGGTCATTTGAATCCTTGGGTGGTAAATATATATATATAAATATAAATATTGTGATAAATAAAACTTTTAAGTGCTTTATTTATTTGCTTATTTATATTTATTTTTTTACAAAAAATAGTCAAGTGAAAATGTTGGTTTTTATGGAATGGATGATGAATATATAATATCTAGTAGTGATGATGGTTTAGTATATATTTGGAATCGTTGTGATGGGAAAATTGTTCAAATTTTACAAATAAATTCATCTTTGATTAATGCAATTCAGGTAATATTTTGTTTTATATAACCAAAGTGATGATGATAAAAAAAAAAGGGCTTTTCTAAATTTGATATTCTTTTTTAGAGTCATCCACAAATACCTATGTTAGCTATTGTTTGCTCTGGTCAAAATATTAAACTTTATTCACCATTATACGGATCACAAAAAATATTAACTAATAATAATCAAAACAGATCAACAACATTAGATACACCTATATCACATATGTATGAAGTGGATAGTTTAATAAAAAGAAATGAAGAACTTAGACAAGGCGATCCAATCAATCTGTATCAATTTTTAATAGAGAATGATTTAGATAATGTACCATGTTATATTCAATAATTCTTCTTCCATATACAACAATATGCTGACTTTTAAATCATTTTTTATTAATAATGATCATTTTTATATATGCACATTTATATATATATATACTCAATACTTTTAAATTTTTTTATTTGCTCTGTATATTTTAAATATTAGATACATGTATATATATACATTTACATAAATATAATAATATAATCCTATTTTTTTTTACAACTATTTCAATCTATAAAATACGAAATAGCTGAATGAAGTAAATTAAGATAAAAGTAAAGATACAAAAAAAAAAAAAAAAAAAAAAAAGAATTGAAAAGAAATGAACGGTTTAACAAAAAAAAAAAAGTGGTGTGTTGATTATTAGTAACAAAATAATAAATTTAAAAACAGGTTTATTCTAAGAAAAACTTGTAACACTAATTATTTTTAATGATTTAGTAATTTTGACAACAAAAAAGCAAAAGCATAAATATATGAGATGAACCAGAATATATTTAGATATTTGCATATGTATAGAAACAATAATAATAATAAGCTTATATAAAATGAATTTCTGCTACAAAGGTAAGAAAAGAAGAATGATTGTAAAAAAAAAAGAAGAAAGTAATAATAAAAGGGTTATCTTTATCAAGTAAAAACTACTTTCCTTTATCTTAAAACATGTTTCGAATTTAATATTTGTTTATATGTTTTATACTCACTATTTATATATAATGATTTTCATATGAATTTATTAATTTATTTTTTTTCTTTATTTACTTATTTAAAGAGTAACAGCATTTTTTTTTTCTTTGGCAGTATATATAAGGTTGAGCGAATCCTACTATTATTATTTTTTTTTCTTTCTTTTCTTCTTAATTAAATACATCTTTTTTTTATAAATATTCGTTTTATTATTCTTTATTTTATATCACATCATGGTAGCTTGGAAAAATATTAAAGTAGGATGGCGGCATATATATAAAGAATTATAATCAATAATTAGTTAACTTATATATATATATATATATATTATTAGTTACCTCAAGAACCTTCACCAAATTATATTCTTGTTAATAATATTTCATTAGAATCAACTGAAACTACAGGTAATATATATATATATGTTATAATTCCTTTTTTAAATAAAAAAAATAATGATATTCATCATTTTATTCTTTTTTATTATTATTATCATTGCAGTAAGAGAATTCTTTTTATTTTGTGGGAAAATCAAAGAATTCGAATTACAAATGTAGGTCAAAAAGATAATGAAAAAACTTGAAACACATAAACAAATCCTTACATGAATATAATCTTATGATAATACTTTGCTTTTTTTACTTTTTTACTCTTTATATTTAAAATATTTATATGCATATACATATATAAATATATAGTGATGAAACAGAATCAAGTCAAGTTGGTTTAATTCATTTTGAAAGAGAGTCTGCCGCTAGAACTGCAGCTTTACTTAGCAATGGTAATCATTACCTTATATAGAAATTGATGTATTAGCAAAAAAAAAAAGGAACTATTGTCTTATTTATTTATTCTTTCTTTCATTCTTTTTTTTTATATCTTATATATAGCTTTACTTGATGAGTGTCATATCACAGCTTCACCATATTATTCAGACTTCTTTTCTTTCGATGATAAAGCAAGTGATGATGGTAGTGAAGCAAGTCAAGAATCTAAACCAAAATCTCGCATTGTTGCTGAAATCTTAGCTAATGGCTATATTTTACAAGATCAAATCGTTGCTAAAGGTTTACAATATGATGAAAAATATCGTTTCTCTACAACTTTATTAAATTATTTAAACAAATTACAATCCAATGGTAAAAAAAGATGAAAAAGAAAAAGAAAAAGAAAAAGAAACATATATATATATATGTATGTATGTATGTATAATTATTTATTTTTTAATATACCGTATAAAAATAGTAAAACATTACGATGAAAAATATCGTATTTGGGATCGTGCTATTGAAATTGATCAAAAATACAAACTTCAAGATAAAATGCAATTTGCTGTAACAAAAGCTCAAGAAGCATTAAATACAAAAACTGGTCAAAAAATCCATGGTCTTGCTAATCAAACCATCAATCATATTGCTACTGTTCACTATGAAGCAAGACGTATTCAAAATGAAAAATCTGGAAATAACACTCTTCATCAACAGTCTAATAAAGAAGAAGTAGTATTAGAAGAAGAAGAAGAACAAGAACAAGAAAAGAAACAAGAACAAGAAAAAGAGAATGATCAACTTGAAAATGATATCGTTAAAGCTTCTCCTGCTGTTGATCTTCTTAGTACTAATACTCCAACTCTTGTTGCATAAAAGAAAAAAAGACTTTTTCGGATTTTTAAAATTTTCTTATTCTGAATAAAAAATTTTGTGTATAAATTTTTTCGCTTTCATTTCTCTTTTTCTTTCCTTTTTTTTTTTTTTTGTTCAAATAAATAATATTCCTATATATAAATACAATGTGATTATGGCAACTAAATCTATTACTGCAGATATTTCTTATTATGTTACTGTTGAGGACGAAAAAATAATTAAACGTCAGCGTTTATTTCAGTCGAATATCAATAATAGTAATGAGTCAATGAACGAAATACAACAAACAAAAATGAATTCATTTCGCGTTCCTTCTCTTGAAAAAATAGCAAAGACATGGTTAATTCATTACAACGATAACAGTATAGAGTCTTCTCTAATATTAAACGATATGATCTTATTAAAAAGAAAACTACTTTTTTCTATTGATCAATTTATACACTATTTAGATCTATCAACCATCCCTTCAAAAGATATTTTATCATTACTTATTGCATATCATAATTGGTCAAAGTTAACTAAGGGTACTTTAATGCCTTTAATAGCTTTATTATTTCCTCTTATTAAAATGGATTCAATGAACAGCAATAATAATAATAATAAGATACTTATGAATTGTTTTCAACAATTTCAAGATGAAAACATTCTTCAAGATTATATCGAAGCTATTATTAGTTATTTACACTTCAATACCTTAAATAATAATAATATGGTGGAAAAAAAAGGAAAAGGAAAAGGAAAAGAAGAAGAAGAAGAAGAAGAAGAAAAACGAAAAGAAAATACAAATTTGGTTCAAAATTGGTTGGATCAATTATTAGAACGAGATAGAAAAAGTGTTGCTTTTTATTCAATCAGGTACCACTTTTTTTAATATAAATATGTATTTATATACACTTGACCAATAGATTTATATCAATACCAATAATAATAAAAATAATAATAACCTTTTTTATTTCTTCTTCTTATAGTTGTAATAATCCTACTACTTGTTCCCAAATATATTTAACTTATTATGATGTTTTCCTTGATAAAAATCGTTTTAAATTTTTATCATGGAATGATAAAAAACGATGGATTATGAAAGAATGGGATATTTGGATCCAATTATTAATGGAAAATAAAAATGATAATGAAGATCATATTCAATTATGGATGCAAGAAAAATCTGATATAATACGGTATAAAGGTAATAATAATATCATTTAATAGAGAGATAAAATAAAATGAGTATATAGTGCTGTTTATTTATATTTATTATTTTATATTATGATATATAATATATATTTATATATAAATAGATAAAATGGATAAACGATATCGAACATTTATAGAAAAAAATATTACATGGTTTCATGAATTTAATTCAGATATATCATCATCTCTTATTAGTTATATTTTAGATCAAGTACTAGCAGATAAGGTATATAAAGTTAATTTGATTGCAAATAAAAAAGGCAATAATAATAATGATAAAGCAAAGAAAAAGATAAACTCATTTAATATATATATATATATATATATGTAGATAATACCAATAACTATGGTATGGAGTATATATCATTTTGGATGTGAAAAAATAAAAAATTCAAGTCAAGATCAAGATTCATTATATATAGTAAAAATTTTGGATGATATTAAAAACTTCATTCTACAGCATCTCAATAATCATTCTAATATTGTTGCTATTTTATTATCTATTATTCAAATATCACTTTATTATTTCGACTATATTATCTCTTATCAGCAATGGTTTGAAGTAAAAAACAAATAAATAAATGTATCATTATGAAAAAAATAACAGATATATATATAATGTATTTATCTGGATCATTACCTTTTTTTAAATTAGGTTACTTTTGTTAGAGAGAATAAAAGTTTAAAATCTAAAAGAGAAACTCAGATGTGGATGATCCATTTGGAAAATATGATATCTTATGAAATACCAACAATACTTCAGGTACATATTTATATATATATAATTATTTTTATTTAATATTAAATGGTTAAAATTTAAAATTTATATAGACTCAAGCAAAAGTATATAATGATATACAAGGATCATCAGCAATCAATTATATTACTCTTGTTAAAAAAAGATTATTAGCACTTGGTGTAGAAAGTACATTAAGAAATTATCCAACTGCTTTATTTATTACGGATCATCATTCTAAACGACCTAAAAATAAAATTAATACTAATAATAGTATCAGTAATATAAACAACAACTACAATGTCAATAATAATAATAGTAATTCCAATATCGGTATACATCAATCAGATTTAGAAAAACTGTTAAAATCATACGATGAAACAAAAACAGTTCCAAAAGGATTATGGGAAGATTCTATCTTTCGTCCAAAATGGTTCAAGTTAACGTTTTTACCAGCATTGATTAATTGGAATATTACTGATACAAAAATGATTGATATTAGATATCAATTAATAGAAGTTCTTAATGCAAAAAGAAAAATTCCATCATCTTTGTACCAACTATTCATTAATAAACAATAGCTTTTTTTTTTTTTAATCTTTCTTCTTTTATCCTCTTTACTTTCTCCTTTTCTATTTCTTTTTCATTCTTCCAATTTTTTATACTTTCTTTTTTCTTTTTCTATTCTTTTATTTTCTATTTATTGTTATTAGTTGTATTACATCAATATATATATTTATATATATTCATTAGGTAGACGTCCTGTTTTTTTTTTTTTTTTTGGATATTAAATAGTTGAACTATTAAAATTTGATTCTATAAGATTCCATGCTGATTTTATTTTATGGATACTATTTAATTGATATTTTCAACCATTATCATATTTTTTCCTTTTTCTTTTCTTTCCATGATATAAAGAGGTTATAACATATTCATTTTTATTACTAAATCAGATATAATAATTTTTTTTGTTTCTAGCTATTATTACAATAATAGCTTATTTTTTTTTATTCGCCCATCCGCTTATGGATGTAATTAGTATTTAGTGTAAAAAGATCAAAAAATTTTTACTCTTATTTTGAACTTATTGTATTATTTATTACTTTTATTTATTCCTAGTATAAATGCTGCAGAAGTCGAGGAAATAGAAAATTCTACTAGATATACTTCAGATTTGCTTGGCACGTTAAAACATAAAAATCCACAATCTTTTCGTTTCATTAATATTCAACAAAATTAGTTCTACTATTATATATATTATTTTGTTTTTATTCTGTTATATATATATATATATATATATATTATATTTAACTATCAATATTTTTTTTATTTCACATTAATCATTTTATATTACTTTGAAGCATTAATATTTTACTACAAATATATTATTAACTTTCATGTATATTGTCATTTCAAAGTCCGGAATTGCGTAAATTAAGGTGGTCCACCATTCAACTACAGCTGAGTTTTTTTTTTGCATTAAAATATAGCTATCATGTTAGATATGATTAATTATATATAATAAATAATGTTTATTTATAGATAATTATGGTAAACAAAAAAAAAAAAAAAGAATTAAATAATAAAAAGTGTAATACTGATAAGCTTATTAAAAAAAAAAAAAAACAAAGGTATGATCAAAAAAAGAAAATAAAAAGGAAATTGGGATGGGGAAAAAGAAAAAAAGTATTATTGTTGAGTAATCATATGAAAATTAAAAAAAAAAAGGTTAAAAAAACTAATACATAAAAAAAGATAAGTTAAAAAAATGAAAAGTATACTATATATTTTTCATTTTCATTATATAAAAAATTAGTTGAATGAACGACCATTAGATAAAGCTTCATACATAGCATCAATTTCCTTTTTATAAATTTTAGTAGCAACTTCACGTTTCAATTTAAAGGTAGGAGTTAATAAATCATTATCAACAGAGAATTCTTCAGAAGAGATATGAATAGAACGCATTTGTTCAAAACCTTTAAGATCATTCTTTTTACCAAAATCGGTTAATTCTTTAAGTAATTGTTTTTTAACATTTTCATCATTGTATAAATCATTCTTATTGGCTGCAATATTTTGAGCCCATTTTACAAACACTTCCTTATCAGGAACAACCACACCTACTAAAGAGGCTTGTAAGGAGTTACCATAAACGAAAGCTTGAGCAATCAATTCATGTTTTTGATAAACACCTTCTACTTTTTCAGGAGCTACATATTCACCTTGAGATAACTTGAAAATATTTTTAAGACGATCAATAATAATAAGACGACCAGCTTCATCGAATTTACCAATATCTCCAGTATGTAACCAACCATCACTATCTAAAGTTTCAGCAGTCTTATCAGGTACCTTATAATATTCACGCATCACTGAATTACCACGGATACAGATTTCACCACGAGGGTGAGGTTTATCACTAGATAAATAATCCATATCTGGTACATCTACTAATTTGATTTCTGAACATGGGAATGGAATACCCACAACGCCAGTTGTATTATCTCCAGTAATGGTTAAACATCCACCACAGAAATTCTCAGTTTGACCATATCCTTCGTAAACACTGGCTGAGAAACAAATACGCATGAAATCCATTACATCAGGTGATACTGGTGCTGATCCACTAAGAATGAAGCGAATTCTACCACCCAATTTAGCACGAATCTATTTATTTACATACACAAACACAAAAAAAATTAGTCTTTTTTTGTCTTATTTGTTGTGTTTTTTATTTTGGTTTCTTCTCCCCAATTTTTTCTCTTTTTGAAATTTCAATTGATTGAGAAAAAAAATCCCTTTTTTTTTTTTACCTGACCAAAGACCACGCGGTCCCATAACCAGTGATGAACGGTTTTATTTAAGTAACTCTTTTTAGAGTTATATGCGCGATGGAATAAATAACTACTAAGACCTCCTTTAGCTTTAACACCAGCAAATACTTTATCATAAATACGGTTGAATAAACGAGGAACTGAACAGAATACTGTAGGTTTTAATTCAGCAATATCATCTAATAATTTCAAAGTATCACCCTAATAATAAATTAAATAAATAGTAAAAAAGTATTTAATATTATTACATGATTATTGATTATTTTTTTAAGTAAAAAAAGTAAAAATCATTTGTTTCTTACTTGGTAATAACCAATAGCAGCACCACGATAAACATGAAGACCTTGAGCAACACGTTCAAAAACATGAGCTAATGGAAGATAAGAAATATAAACATCAGAAGAATCTACTTTAGCAAAAACACCAATATCTCCAACAGCACCAGCGCTATAAATGGATGCTACACAGTTAGCTTGAGTTGAAACAGCACCTTTGGGAACACCTGTTGTACCACTATATAAATTTTTTTTTAATTCGGGTTTTCATTTACCTTTTTTATATAGTTTTTGTGTAAAAAAAAAAAAACTTATAAATCATAAATTTACCTAGTATAGCAAATGGTGGCAATATCTTCAGGTTTAGGTAATTCAGATTCTTCTTGAACATCTTTACCGATTTTTTCAACTTCCTTAAAAGTATGAACAATAAGGCCAGCATTTTCAGCATTTTGTTTATCAGTAGCATCAATAGTATCATCCATGATAATAACATGTTTTATGGTAGGTAAACGGGATTTTAAATTGGTAATATTTTTTAATTTATCTGCGGTGGCTATAATATATTCCATTTCCGTTTGATTGACAATGTATTCAATAGCTTCGGCGCCAAGTGTATCGTACAACGCAACAATAATAAAAGCTTGTCGATAACTAGCTTGTTCCCCAATAGTCTATATAAAAAAAAAGGAAAAATGAAAAATATAAGTTAACATAAATAAATAAATATGTATAATAAAATAATAATGTTTATATATAAATATATAAGTATATTTGTATGTATGTATATATGTATATATGTATATAATTGATAAAACATCATAAATGCTTGAAATATATATATATTTATATGATAGAATTAAAAGAAAAAAATTCACACGAGAGTATAAAAATAAAGTTTTTTGTATCATTATTATTATCATGATTTTTTTTATAATTTACCCATTCAGCACGATTAATTGCATAAAAACCAAGAGCTTTTTGTCTTTGTAAGCCCAAATTTAATAAGCCTTTACCAAAGTTTTCAATACGAGCACGGACTTCACGATGAGATTCCCAAACATATTCTTTTGCTTCACCATTTTCAATACGTCTTGTACCCAAGAAAGGATTATCTATATTTATATATATATATAAAATAGTAAAAAAATAAATAAATAAATAAATTAATAATTATGATTATGATTATAAAGATGATTTTCCCCCTTTTCTCCTCTTTCCCTAAAATCTTTTTCTCTTTTCCCATAACACCATTTAATCCATAGAATTGAGATGATCATTTTTATTATTATTATAAAACTTTGATTTATATAGATATTTATATATATATATATATATATATGTATATGAATAAATAAATAGATATATAAATATGTAGTATAATAAAAAATAATAATATCATTCTACATACATACACGTATATATATATTTAAATAAACCAAAAAACCTATTTATCATTATTATTACAGTTACACCTCCCTCACTTTTTCTTCCGCCATCTCTCTCTTTTATTTTTTTCTTTCTTCTTAATATTCTAAAGATAAAAGTATATCTATTGCTCCTATTTAAATATGTATTATCCTTTTTAAAAATATAAATAAATCTCTTGACGCCCTTTTTTTTATAATGAATAATCATATATATATATTCCCTAATCTATAAAACTACTATTATTATATTTCTTTACCACCACCAGATTTGTTGCCAGTAAGATAAAGATCCCATAAAGTTAAAACTTGATCAGGGTGATCTAATAACTTATCAGCAAATTTAAAGTGACGCATAACAGCTGTTTCACCAGCTTTCTTTTCAAGTCCTTTGACGGGAACCGTGAATGGAGGTTGAAATTCAAGTGACATATTTTTATTTAGTTAGCTTATTTGAATAGTATAGTTATCAAAAATAAAAATAAATAATAATAATAATAAAAACAATATACAGTAAAGGGAAAGAAAAAAAATGGAAAGGAGAAAAAAAGAAGAAAGAAGAGCAAGTGAAAAAATGAAACGAAAATAAAAATTTAAACACACCAAAAAAAAAATAATAGGTTATTTTAAAAAGCTTGATTTTTTTGGGGATTATCAAAAAAATTATTTTATGGGGTTATGCCGTCCCTTAATTTCCACTTTATATTCTCTCTATTTTTTTTTTACTATTATAAACCATCTGATCTTTAAAAAATAGTCATAACATGGTACCTTGAATTATATAGATATTAGATAAAAAAACATTTATCATACTATAGTTTTTAAACTAAATAAATAAAAAAGATCTACTTTTTAATTAACTGATGAGGGAGTTTAATAAATAAGAAACGAGGTTTCAAAAAAGAGTAAGAAAAAAACATCCAATCATGTATTGTTTTTTATGTGGTGAGGACGAACTATTTTTTTAGAGTTTATTTACGGATATATTTTCTACATATTTTTGAAACTCTTTTTTTATTAAGGTTTTATCCATTGTTTACATCTATTTTTTTTCTTTCTTCTTCTGGGAATAGTACAGGGAAACTATATAATAAATCATTATTTCAAGCTTAAGGTGATATAGTTTGTATTGACAAACAAAAATAAATAAATAAAAAATGAAAAATAAACTTAAGATTTCATTGTGAACTATAATCATAGTTAATTGCATAAAAAAAAAACAAAAAAAAACATTGGAATAAAGGTTAAATTGTAAAAAAAAAAGGAGAAAGCATAATAATAATAGTAATAATAATAATAATAATAATAATAATAATAATAATAAAAAGGAGTAAAAAGGGTTCCAAAATAATAATAAAAAAAGCATCATGATCATTTTATTTATTTATCTTTGTTTTTAATTTGTACTTTTCCATCTATTAAAGAAGCTTGTAAACCCATTTCATCCAATTCCTTTGATTGTATAGCTTCCATAGGTTTCATTTCTGATATTAATTGTTGATTATCTATATTATTTTCCAATATATGTCTTAATGCTAGAACTGCATGTTCACGTATATCTAAAATAAGTAAATAAATAAATATAAATAGTGTCAATTAAAAAAATTGATTTGCTCTTAATTTTTTATCTACACTTCTTATAAAATCAATCTACTTACAAGGATTAGTTTCATCAATTTTCATTTGATTTAATATTAATGGTAAACCTCCATATTCACGAACCTATAAACAAATAAATAAAAAAATGGATGAGTATATATTTATATATAAACCTTCCTTTTTCTTAACTTACTAAATCTTGATTTGATTTATCTTTATAACAAAGTGATCCAATACATTTAACAATTTCTCGTTTTAAATAATTAAATCCAAGTTTAGATTTTTCCTTATCATTCCAATCGACCATCTTTTCACATTGACCCAATAAATCTAGAGTATATATATATTATTATTATTATTATTATTATTATTATTATTATTACTAAAAAAAACCACGATCATCATCATCATTGTTATAATTGGTATTTTCATTAGATATTACCTATTATAACTTTCATTGTACTATTCTTATTTAAATGTGATTTCATTGGTTGATTATAATCAGTGGATGATGTAATCAATACATTAACAATTTGAAATATTAAAACTAAACATGTATACATTAATGAGACATCATCTAATTCTATATTGGATAGTTGGTCTCGATGGGTGACTACTGCATGTTCAATTACTTTACTAGCTTCGTTTGATAAATCACGTAAGAATCCACTAATCAAATCAAAATCATTTTCTGTAAATGGAATTTTAATTTCTGGATGTTTATATAAGGTTGAATCCAATAATTTCACTAAGATTGTTTGATATTGATTGACAACGATTGCTCTATGTAAATGTATATATATATATGTAAATTAATATAATCATTATTTACTTATTTTTGTTCTTTTTTGACTTTTATTATTTACCCATTAGTTTCTTTTAATATATTCATAGCATTTACAAAATATCCAAGTTTTAAGATTTCATTAATAATGATATACCTAATGATAAAAATTAAAATTAAAAATCATGCATGTAAATCAATACACAATGGAATTTACGCTATCCACATTAAATTTATAAATATTTTACCCTAATTCAAAATGTTGATTTGTTTCTTCACTATGTGATCTATCTATTTCCATTAATACAGATTTAAGTATAATAATCCCATTTTGACTTGTCATTAATAATTTACTAATATAAAATAATTTAATAAATTAAAAAATCATACTCATCATAGTTATTATTACTCTTATAAAAATTACCATCTTTTATGACTATCACGTATACATTGAGATATTAAAATAAGACCACTTGTGATTGAATCTTTATCATTACATTCAATCACTTTACTATATATATATATATATATAAATTTAAATAGATAAATTATCATGCATATATCACTTTTTTTTATTTTATAACTTTAATTTTATATATATATATATATATATATATATATAGCTTACTTCCAAATCAAAGTTGATTGATCTTGACACCATTTTGTCCATATAATATTAAGAATATTTTCATTGCCAGTAACAAAATTACAAATGGCCTGAGTTCCTACTCTTACAATCATCATACCTATGAATATAATCATCATACAAGTTTTGTTGAGTTTGAAAAAATTAAAAGTTTGACATGTTCATATGGTACCTTTTTTTCTTTTATTTTTTTTTTTTTAATACACACACACATATATATATATATATATTCTTATTGTTTACTTTGTTCATTTAAAAAGTTTAAATGGATTTGTATAATAGATACTATTTGATCCAAAACATTATTTTCACTATACAAATAATAAGAAAATCAATTAATCTATAAATACTATTTTTCTTTTCGTTCTTTTTAATAAATATAATTAAATATAATACTTTACAAAGCCAATTGTTGCCCTACTTTATTTGCTGCGACAATATTACGTGAAAGTTTTACCAAGTCTATTAAATAAGCTAAATCTGAATCAGAAGGTATTTTTTTACATTGCTCTAAAATAATATTAGTATGATTCCAGTATTGAAGTTGTTGACCAAGTGATAATCTAGTGATTTAATAATATTAATAATTATTATCTATGCCTTTATTATTTATTTATTTATTTATTTAACTATAATATTATTTATTTACCTAAAAGAAGAATCAGTTAAAGTAGTTTGAATAGCTTGTTTTAATATTTCGTCTAATTCAATGGCAGTTGAAGGATCTTGAATAAACTGATTAAGCGCGCTGATTATTTGAGTTTGACTCATTTTTTTTTCTATTTAAAAGAAAATAAAGAAGGAAAGAGAAAAAAAATTGGTAGTGAAGAGAAAAAAAAGGAAAGAGGCCGAAAGCTCCGACTGAGAAAGACCCATTCAAAGATTTTTGATGGATGATGATGAGAGAAACCCATATATAAATATAGAATTGAAATCTTAGGAGTAAAAAAGAAATAATCGTTTTATTTATTTATTTATTTAGCAAGACAAAACTTAATTACGTTCTTTTAGTATATGAAAAAAGGGATTTTGATATCAAGAATTACGTTCTTTTATAAATGATGATGAAGAAAAATAAAATCATTGATTTTTAATTTAATATCTTCCTTTTTATTTCCGTTTTTTGATTAATAAAACAATAAAAAAATTTTTTTTTATAATATCTGTCATGTGAAATACGTAGAAAAAGTGTGATCAAAATGATGATTCTTTTTTTCTTCTTTCAGTAAAGGAATATTTTAATACAGAATGAAAGAATGAGAAAGATACTAAATGATCACTCATCAATCATATAGCATTTTCAAGTGCATTTTATCACTGATTAAAAAGGTCATTTTGTCCATTGTTGTAAAAGATAGAATTTTTTTTTTAGATACTAAGACTTTTTTAGTATTGTTATACCTATTTAACCATCTTTTTAAGCGCTGAGTTTAAAAATTCCTTTCCTTTTATTGCTCCTTTTTTTTTTTTCTTCCTTTTCCTTTCTTTCCTTTCCTTTTTCCCTTTCTATCTTTTTTTTTTAGTTCAATATATATTATTATATATAATAATATTCTTGTTATATAAAAATATTATATACAAATCAGTATTTTAATATACGTTAATTTTTTACTTTGAAAATATATATACATATAAAATACCCTTTTTCTTTTTTTATTCTCCTTCCATTCCTTTTCTTTTATATTTCATATTTTATATATATTTTTCGGCACTTTTTTTCCTTTTCATAAGTTTATATAATCCTTTATATATAATTATTAAAATAATCTAAAAATGGCAGATAGACTTACAATAACACCACCTCCTGAACAAAATCACGATAGCGACGAACAAAATAATAATAATAATAATAATAACACTAGTCTAGACCTTATTGAAAATATTACTACTACTATTACCTCTGAAAAAGAAAATGATAATAATATTGACACTACTACTACTGAAAGTTTTATTCTTCGTACTACCAATATTAAGGAAATAGCCACACCACCAACACCAACTTTTAAGTATGAAAACTATTGTGAATCTTGTGACCATTGGGAAAAACAATTAATTCTTCAACAAAAAGAAACGGAAACTTTAAAAAAGGAATTATTCCAACGTGATGACGAGTTTAAAAGATTACAACAAGATATGCAATTATTAAATAAAAAATATGTATCTGCTATTGATAGAGTGGCTGATATTCAACATGAAAAGGATTTAGTAGAACATGATTTGGAAGAACTATCTTGTAAATTATTTGAAGAAGCTAATGATATGGTAGCTGTTGAAAAAAAGGAAAAATGGTTATTGGAAAAGGAATTAAAGGTTGTTAAACAACAATTAATGGATGAAAAGGCTCAATTACATGAATTACGCCAACGTTTATTACAATGGGATAATGAACATCTTAATCAAAAGCAAAAAGGTTTAAAGAAAAAGAAATCAAATTCTCTTATTACTACCACATTAAAAGAAGAAGATGAAAATATTTTGGACGAGGATGATGGTGATGATCATGAAGCAGATGGTGAAGATAATGAAGATGATGATCAACAACATGGTTTAAATAATGATAGTGAAAATGAAGAAGGTGAAGAAGAGGATGATGATCAGTCTGAAGATGCTGTTGAAAATTTAGAAGATCCTCAAGTAAGAGCTAAACATGATCTTGCACTTTTACATGGATTAACAAAAAAGAAAAAACGATCAAGTAAAATCAATCATCAACATCATGAAACAGATGATACTAATAATAATAATAATAATAATAATAATAATAATAATAAAAAGAAACAACAATTAAGATCAGTTTCTATGCCTCCACCCCCTTCTACAACCACCAAAAAACAATATACCATTACTCCAACTGTAGATCAAATTCAATTAGAAGCATTTCAACAATTTGTTCACTCGTCTAGTAATGTACCATTAAAAAAATTATATCAATTTGCATATATGAAATATTGTCAATTAGAAGATGTTGAACCTTGTTTAAGATTTGGTCCTCATTCTAGATTATCTGTGAAAAAAATGATGGATTACTTATTACATCAACCTTGTTATATTGAACAAATGTCGATCCAACATTCTAATAATAGTAATGATAATAATGAACATCAACAACCTATTACAACCATGATTCCATCATCTGTTGCACAAAGATCTTTAATTTGGGATAGATGGCAAAATAGCTTAACATCATCACATTCCAATTCAAATTTAAATTCATCCTCATCATCTAAATCATCATCAACAACTACTGTTATTACACCTACTGGATGTGCAGCTTGTGGTCGGCCAAAAGATAAAGATAATAATAGTGAATTATATTATCAATTTAAATTGGATGAAAAGGATGATTGGTTACCTATTGATCAATATTGTAGAGATCGATTAGTAGCTGTTTGTGAATTCTTTGTATTTATTCGTAATATTCATTCATGTTTATATACTCATCGCTCTATTGATGATTTATATTCTGAAAATATTCGTTTAAGGTTACAAATGTTTTATTCTCGTATGGGTGCTTTACCTGTTGTCTTGGAAGGAATGGGATTAAATGCTGATGCTGTCGGTAAAGCCTCTAATCCTCAAGATCAAGGTTATGAATCTTCTGGTTCTGTATCAAAATAAAATAGAAATATTAGAAAAAAAAAAAAGCAAAAAAAAAAAGCAAAAATATAAAAAAGAATCAAACATAAAAATCATTAAAATTATTATTATTATTAATTTAATTTATTCATTACAATATTTATATATATATATATATATATCCTTTCTTTTTAAATAATTACATTTTCCTTTTCTTTTTTTTTTCAATTCATATTTTTTCATTCATTTTTATTTTGCACATTCATTATTATTATCATTCTTTAATTCTATCTCTCTTCCCTCTTCCCTCAGTATTATTTTTCTTTTTTTTTTTCTTAATTACTACTTACTAATCTCTTAATATTTGTATTTTTTTTATTACTATTCTTCTTTTTAATTAATACTTAATTAATAATTATTTTAATTATAATAATCATTCTATTACTTACTATTATTAAAGTTTTATTTTATTAAATAAATAAATTTATATCATTCACGATTTCATAACAAAGTCTTTTTTAATATTAATTATAGTATCATATATATATATAGGCTTTTTTTTATAAAAAAGAAAAAAGAAAAAAAAACATCTATCATCATAAAAAGGATTTTCATATCTAAATTAAATTAACTTGTTTTAAAAAATTATCAATCATAAATTGATTTACATATAAGGAGAGATGAACATATAAAATTGGCTTAATTATGTGTATATATGAGTGTGAGTATTTTAACATAGAATTGGGCATATATAAAAATACATGAATATCTTTTTTTTAATTTTAATTGTTATTGTTACCGTTATTAGAAGACATAAAATAATTCATTAAAGAACAAGTGGAAAGATGAAATCCATTTTGAACTTGGCAATATTGACAATAATAAAAAGAATCATAAATCATATTATTATTAATATCTATGGAAGCTGTTGTTGTAGTAGTTGTATTGGTATGAGTTGGTGAAAGTATAAAAGTGGCAGCAGTAGTAGAAGATGGTGTGGATGAGGATAATATGGATAGATCTATAGTTGTTGTCACTTTTGGATCCATAAAACTAAAAAGATGTGATGGTATATTTGTTATAGATGATAATGATGATGATGATGATGATGATGATGATGAGGTTAGTAATGAAGTAGTAATGGATGAAGAAGAAGAAAAATCATGATTTGTAGATACTTGATTATTTATTGTTGTTGTAGATGAAGTAATTAAAGGATCATAATCAATGAGTGGAAGATGAGCTACTGATGATGATGATGATGATATATTTGTTTGCATATGTTGTGGTATTATTAAAGAATCTTGCATCATTGACAATGAAGGATGAAAAACATTATAATTATCATCATTATTATTGTTATGATCAAAAAAAGTGGTGGTCATGGGACTTTCTGCCAACAATGTTGTCGTTTTTGTTGTTGATGTAACCGTATTTATGATGGGAGGTGCCATAATAATAGTTGATGATAAAGTTGGTGATAAAAACCATTCTGATGATAATGTAACCGTATCTGTAATAATATCCGATAATGTAGATGTAGCAGCTGAAAAAAGTATTGGTGATGAAGGTAATGTTGTGGTTGATACTGTTGCTGTTGTTGTTGGATTAAAATAATCCAAAATAGGTAATGAACGACAGGGTCGAATATTATGAATTATATTTGTAGAATCATTACTATTATTACATAAAACAGATGACGTTGTCATTGTTGTTGCTATAGGTCCCATCACTGATGATGACTCATATATTAATAAGGATGATGGTGAATAATTCATATTATTACTTTCATTATTATTATCATTATTATTTTCCTGATGATAATCATTTTGTTGTTGTGATTGTTGCTGTAGTCGTAGTTGTTGTTGATGATGATGATGAAGACTTTGAAATAGCATTTGTGATGAATTGCTAATCGTTGGAATTTGATAATATTTATGTGATGGAGTAGAAGAAATGTACGGTCCATTATAATTTAAAGTAGGTCCTTCAGCTGCTTGAAAATTTGCTAATTGAATAGAATGAGCTAATCGATTTACATATACATATACGAAAAAGATTGTTGAAAAAAAAAAAAAAAAAAAAAAAAACAAAACAGTTAATACTGAACTTTTTTTTATATGTGTATTTTTATATATATTTATAAACTGCATGCATACTTTGTTGTTGGTGATGATGATGAGCTGGTAATAAACGACGCCTTATAGCTCTAGCAAACCTTAATGCACGTGATGATTGTTGATCATGTTCACCTTGTTGTTCTCTTTGTCGTTCAAGGCATCGATTATAATGAGATGTAAATCCAGCATTTCTAAACCCACGTTGATCAAATTTTGGAAATTCTTGATGGCAAATTGGGCATTGCAACTTCATTTCTAATTAGAAATGAAATTTCAATGTATTTATATATATGTATGTGTATATGTATATGTATATGTATGCCAATATAAAAACAGATAATATTATTCAATAATAGTAATATATAAAAAGGAAAGAAAAGAAGAAGAAAAATGTAAAAGAAAAGAAGAAGAAAAAGGTAAAAGAAAAGAAAAGCAAAAGAAAAAAAGAAAAATGCGATGAATGATTTGCAAGTCATCATCTAATAGTTAAATAAAGGATTATAAACAATGGTAGGAGATAATAAAATGGATACATATATAGAAAATGAAAGAATTAAAAATCTATTGCTTTTTTTTTTAATCTTCTTGTTCCGCTCCGATGTGCATCATCACTTTAGACCATTTTCGGCTGCCTGCCCAATCAATATTACTTTCCAATATGATTCCCTTTTTATAAAAAGTGAATAAAAAAAAGTATATATATAACATTAGTATTTTAAATAAAGAAATGAAAATAGTAATTTTATTATTATTATTATTGCCACACTTACCATTAAAACATTTCTTGCTATTTCTAATCTATTCTTGATTTCATTCATTCTAAAAATAAAATAAATTAAAAATGTCAATCAGAATATATATATATATATATAATTCATTGTCAATTAAATTAGAAATAGACTTTTCATTGTAATAGTAATAATAAATACATACTTTTCTATGGATCTATCATTAGTAAATTGAGATGAAGAAGTACTTATTTTATCACTAAATATGCTCTCAGGGAAAGGACCACTAGAAGCTGTTGCTTTACTTAGTTTCTTTGATTCTAATTTTACTTTTTCAAACATTTCCATAAGTAATTTATTTTCCTGATGGCTCTCTATATAGAATCATAAAATATATATATTTGTAATTAAAGGTTAATATAATAATAAAAAGGATGGTGTTTCTTTTTTATCTGTATTTATTTTACCAACTATATGTGCCTGTAATTTTGCTGTTTTTATTTGTAAATCCTTTAATTGTTTTTGAATTGCCATTACTTCCATTACTAAATCATCGCGCTCTTTTATTAAATTTTCCATTTGATCTCTTTTGATTTTTTTAATAGTACGTGTTTTAAAAGAAAGAAAGAAAGAAAAGAATTAATATTTATTATTAATATATCATCCATTATATATATATGTACGTGTATGAATTCTTTTTAGTATGTATATATTATAACAATAATACCTTTTATTTTGTTGAATATCGTCTAATAAGTCAGGTGGGTAAAGAGTATCTAAAGTAAAATGGCCATCTTCAAGTACTTCTTTAATACGTATTTTATTAAGATTAAATTGAGTCATAATATCCATACGTATACGTATTTCAGCAAGGCGATCTGTAAAAGCTTGTATTTCTTCATTGGCTTGTTCATCAGTTAAACTTTTAATGGTTTCTGTTGTTGTTGTTGTTTTATCTATATCATGAGTTGCAAGCATTTTTTTCTTTTGTTGGATTTGTTGTTTTAGCCAATCTATTTCAACTTGATTATCAAGTATTTGTTGTTCTTTTTTTGAAATTAATGATATATTGTTTTGCATAATAATTTTTATTAAAATATATATAAATATAAAAGATAAATGGAAACAAGATAAGAATAAAAGAAAAAGAGGGAAAAAAAAAATTAAGGTTCTATTTTGTTATAAACAGAAAAAAAAATACATTTTAATCATATTAAACCCCGACATTTTTTTTAAAAAAAATGTGCATACCTTTTATCATATATTATGCACTTTATTATATACTACTGTATCAATTTAATAAAATAATCGTATTATTTATTTAGATATGCTATGGTAATGTTTAAAAGAGTTTACCAAGATATTGGTTCCGGAAAAATAGTTTTATTATAATAAAATGACTAAGTAGAAAAAAAATTGAAACCAAGATAAAAAAAAAGATCATGACAAAAATTTATTACCGGTTTCAATAATAAATATGGAAACAATAGGAAAGGATATATAAAGTGTTTCTTTTTTATATTTTTTTTTTCGTTCATCTTTTTTTTTCTATTATTTCATTATTATCCTTATTATTATACATCTATAAAATAAGGAAATAGTTATTATTATGGTAGCAGAAAACGTAACAAAAGGATTATCACCTGATTTTTTACCAACCATTGGACATCATGATCATCACCAACAAGATAATAATAATGAATATCTACAACAACGTACTATAGTGATAGCTTATGACCATTCAGAAAATAGTGACGCTACTTTTGCAAAAGGTATTCGATTAGGATTAATTTCTCCAAAAGATAAAATTCATATTGTTCATATTATTGATCAAAAGGATTATCATCATATGTTTCTCCCTTCTATTACAAGTTCGGATTTTTCAGTAAGTGCAACCTCTTCTGATTTTTCATCATTTTCATATAATGATAATTATTCTTCTCTTTGGGATTCCATAAATGAAGAATTTATGACTGAATTAAAAAAATTACTTCATAAAAATGGGGTAAGTTTTACAAAAAAAAAAAAAAGAAATTAAAACATGAAATATAAATTATTATTTTTTTTTAGTTTGAGCATATAGTCACTGAAACTATTCGTGGTGATCCAAAAGAATCAATGATTGATTATTGTAGATCATGTCATCCAAACTTTCTGATTTGTAGTTCTCGTGGTTTAGGCCCAATAAAAAAGTATATATACATATATATAGATATATAATATCAATGGGACAAAAATTCAATTAAAACACATGTTTATTTATTTATTTATTTATTTTTATAGAACCTTTTTAGGGTCAGTTTCAGATTATTATATTAAAAATATCCCATGCCCTGTCATGGTTGTTAAATTGACTGATCAAGAATTAGAAGAAAGAAAGCATCATTATAATGCCAAAACTGCACGCTTTAAAGAAATAATTGGTAAAATATACACATTATATATATACAAAGATTAGCATTTATTTATTTATTCATCTTCTATTTATTATGATTATTATTATTTTAGATGCTTTTCATGAAAGAAGATAGAATGAATATTATTATATATATATTGTATTCACATTTTGTCTAAATTTAATATGACTAAATTAATTATAAAAATTATAATAACTTATTATATATTAATTATAAAAAAAAGTAAGAAAAAAGGATTATAATAATCAAATGATAATTATTATAATATAATATAATAAACTAAAAATGAAATAGTATTTTGTAAAATAAAAATAATTAAGAAATGCATATACACATTATAAGTAAATAAATAAATAATGAATTAAAAAGGAATATACATGTTTTTTTTTCGAAAATAAAAAGAATAAAACAAAGAATATATATATATAGCTGTTAATAATTTTTTCTAGCATCACGACTTGATTTAATTAAAGGTATTAACGATTTAACATTATCAGCCTTTTTCAAAAATGAATGAGATAATAACTCAATAGCATCAGGTCGATCTTGAGAATCTACAGTCAGTGCCTTATGTAAAAAGTCAGTTAAATGAGCAGATAATGCATCTGGATGTTGTAAAGCAGGTGTACCATTAGTGGCAATTAAATAAAGAGCTCGAAGTGGATTTTCATGTAAATAAGGTGGTTCTCCTTCAATCATTTCAATGATCATAATTCCTAATGACCATATATCAATTTTAGGCCCATATTCTTTTCTTGTTACTACTTCAGGAGCCATCCAGTAAGGTGTTCCAACCATGGTAGTTCTCATTTCTGCATCACTTAATCTAGCACAAAACCCAAAATCAGCTATTCATTCATGCATTAATAATAATAATTATAATTATAATAAAATGGATTAGACATATATGTATATGTATATATATATATATATATATTCCCTATATATATTTTTTCTTATAT
The DNA here is from genome assembly GCA_037043795.1 of Cunninghamella bertholletiae. Taxonomy (NCBI): domain Eukaryota; kingdom Fungi; phylum Mucoromycota; class Mucoromycetes; order Mucorales; family Cunninghamellaceae; genus Cunninghamella; species Cunninghamella bertholletiae. The sequence goes on from JAZGVP010000001.1 coordinate 5,996,440, forward strand.
ATATATATATGTATGCCTTACTTATTTTGACTTGTCCATTTAAACCAAGTAATACATTATCCGATTTAATATCCCGATGAATAATACCTAAAGAATGAAGATGAGCTATTCCTTGTAAGGTTTCTCTACATACTGTAGCAATTTGAGTTTCTGTCATCATATTTGTAGTCACAACATCCGTTAATGATCCTCCTTCCATATATTCCATCACTACCCATAATTCACCATGAACTAAAAATGAATCAATAAAGTTGACAATGTTTTTATTTCTAGCTTCGCGCATAATAAGAATTTCATTGATGATTAATTCCTTTTTAGGCTGCTGTGCAAGATTCATTTGTTTGATAGCTACTGACATATTGGTATCCACTGATTGTGCTGTACACACTCCTCCAGAAGCCCTTTATGTAAATAAATAAATAAATAATAATGATTTTTGATGAGTGATTTTTGTATATATATATTTAAAACCATTTTTAATGTTTTTCATTATTTTTTTTTATTTTATTTTTCTTCTTAAAATAACTTACCCCTGGCCAATTTTTAACATATTTCTATAAAGTTTAGTTGGATCTGCATCTGTACATATTGCTTTTAATTCAGCTATGATTTGTGCATCTTTTTCTGCTTCTTTTTGTCTTCTTTGTTCACGTCTTTTAGCTCTTGTTTCTGAACCAATATCAGCTGCTGGATCTAATGGAGCAGCTACAGGTGATATATAAACTTCATCATCAACATCGTCATCATCATTATTATGGACTTTATTCTTTTTCGCTAATAATTTGGTACGTGGAGGTGCGATAGGCCCTTCATTAGATATAATAGATGAGTTGGTATATTTATTATCATTATTAAATGAAGATGATGATATATCAATATTATTACCAATGGGTTGTTGTTGGATTTTATTAATACTATTTAATGGTGATAATGGTTTTGGTGGTTGTGATTGCTGTGATAAAGATGGTTTAAGTGATTTAAGATGGGTTGGTTTACTTGATATTGGTGGTTTTGGTGGTGGTTTTGCTTTATTTGTATTATTAGGTAAGGATGTAGATGCTGATGGAATGATTCTATTTTTATTATTATTATTTTCCTGACTTTTTGTTATTTGTTGAGTATCAGATTTATTAATATCTTTTTCATCATCTCCTTTTATAGAAGTTGATGATTCTAAAAATTTAAATATATAATAATAAAATAAGTATCCTTATTTATTATTAAAATTATTATTATTAATATTTCTTTTTTTAAAAAACAAAAACTTACTCGAGTATAATAATGGTCTAGTAGGTATCATTGGTGGAGAAGTTGTAGTAGTTATTTTATTTGAAGTAAATCCAGGTGGACGAGCAGGTATAGAAGGCGGAGGTAATTGTTGTTGTTTCTGTTGTTGATGTGATAATGATTGATCTATATCATCCGATGATGGCACAATAACTAATTTTGGTCGTGCACGTTGTGGTAAGGGAGGAGGAACGACATTGATATGATTGATTTTTGATTCTTTATTACTACTTTCTACTGATACTCTTGTTGAATGAGCATTTCCAAACTTTTCCCAAACTGTATCCTGTGATTGTTCTCTCGTTTCTTTATAAAATTCAAGTACATCAAGTACCGCCTTTTTTTAAAAAATAAATAAAATATAAATTATAAATATATTTTTTAAGACATATAAATTACTTGGCATAAACATAAATTCTTTTTTCTCTCACTTTTTTCAATTTCATATTTGTAATATAACATTATATTTACCTGCGGGTTTTTTCTTTGCTCAGTTTTTGTGATACCGCTTTCCTGTAATAAGATTTGCCATTCCCTTGGCAAACCAGTAAATTCACCAGTCTGAGCATTAAATCCTACATGAGTGACATGAACCAAATTATAAGGTGACGATATTTTACTCTTGGAATTGGATGCTGAAACTGAAGGCTGTGAAGCTGAAGATAATGGTTGTATTAATAAATCTATCAATAGTAATAAAAAAAAACAATGCCAATGTTTAATTAATAATTATTTCGCGTATAAATATAATTTATACTTACCATTAACACTACCAACTACTTTTCCAAATACACCTTTCAAAACATTTGTATTAACATGTGATGATAATCCATTTGATTTTGCATCAATTTCCTTTTTATTATTATTATTATTATTAGTAGTAGTAGTAGTAGCATAATTATTGATAGTATTATTATTAAGGGTTTTTAACTTGTTAAATTTATTGATATTATTATTATAAGTTGTACTATTATTGTTATTATTATTATTATTATTATTATTATTAGTTGTTGTATTAATATTATTTGAATTATATTTTGCGTCTATAGAACTTATTAAGGAAGCAGCAGGTCGTGGAGGAGGTGGAGGAGGAGTTAAAAAATGAGTTGAGGAAGAGGAAGAAGAAAATAAAGTATCATCATTGTTATTATTACGAGAACTCTGCAATAAACCATTTCCTGTAGCATGAGGAAATACTTTTTGGTGTTGTAACTGTTGATGGTGATAGTCGACAATAATACTATCACCAGTGACGTGACGACGAATATTTTCAATAGGATGGTGATGGTGAAGTTGGTGATTTGGAGTGGTATGAGACGATAAACTATGTTTTATTGGAATATCTGGTTTATTATTTAAATTAGTTGGTAAAGGTATCGATGGTGGTTTTGCATTTTTTATTGTATTATCATTATTATTATGTGTAGCTCTATCATTAAATAGTTTAATATTTGCGGATACAATACCAGAAGGTGGAGAAGGTGGTGGTGATGACATGGTATATATACATAAATAAGCTGTTATTATTATATACTTTTATTATTATTATTACTGGTTTGTTTATATATATAAATAAATATATATATAAAATATATTAAAGAGAAATATTATACTAAGATGAAAAAAAAAAAAAAAAAAGGAAAGAAAGAAATAAAGCCCTATATAAAAAATACAATAAAGAATAGCATAGAAAAGAAAAGAAGAGGAAAAAGAAAGAAAAAGAGAGAAAAAAAATAAAATGACGAAAAAAGAAAGAAATAAGAAAAAAAAGTTTGGTCGGTCTTGCAAAATTTAACTTTTTTCATATTCCAACCTTTCCCCTCCTTTTTTTTTTATTTCCTCTTTCTTTTTTTTCTTTTTTCTTTTTGTTCTTCTTATTTTACTTATGTTTTCATTATTATATAATACTTTGTATAAATATGCTTACTGAACAACAAGAGAATACAATAGACTATAGTGTTATTATTTCTATTGATTTTGGTAATAAATAAATAAAGAAAATGAGTTTAACCATTTATATTTGATAACGTATATATTTATATATATATATTCAATCTATTATCTTATTTTTATAACTATTAGGTACAACTTTTTCGGTAATGGTTTTTTATAAAATATAAAAAAAAAATATAATATAAGAATGAAATATATTATATTTTATTTTAATAAATACAAAATAATAAATATAGGTTATATTTCATATTCATATAAATATTTACAGAAAAGAAATAACCTATTTTTATCACATATTAAATTGATGCCTGCTTTTATTTTATTTTATTTTATTTTCTCTTTACACCACGTGATAGGGTTGCAGTTATGCCATTAAAGGTACACAAGAGGTGTTTGACATTACAAAATGGCCTAAATATATGGGATTTTATGGAAAAGTACCAACTTTACTTTATTATAAAACAAAAACAAAAAGATTAATGGATTGGGGTAATGGTGCTCGTTTATTATCTTTTAAAGTAAGTTTTTATTATGTACATAAAAAAAAAGATATATTCATTATTATTATCATTATTATTATTATCGTTCAATGTTAATATTAACTTTATTTTTCTTATTTAAAAATAAAAAATAAAAAATCATCATCATATGACTATATTCCTTTTAGCCAAAACAAGATGGTGAATTGGTACAAAATTTTAAAATGTGGTTAGCTGATGAAAATATATCAGAAAATGAAGAAAGAGTTGTTGATACAATATCTGATTATTTACAAAAATTCCACGAACATATTTTAGACGAATTAGAAAAAAAATTGGATCTTCAATATACATCAGATCAATTTTGTTATGTAATAGTTATATATATATATATATATATATGACTCGATTTATATTTTTATGATTTATTTTATTTATATTATTAATTATTAGTGTATAACAGTACCAGCCATTTGGAGTGATCATGCAAAAGCATTAATGCGTGAAGCTTGTACAAGAGCAGGTATCATTCAACCTCATGATCCTTTAGATAGATTAACTTTAATCAGTGAACCTGAAGCTGCTGCTTTATATTGTGAAAGAAAATGTGATATTTCTAATCTTAAACATGATGATAAATTTATGATTATTGATGCTGGCGGTGGTACAGTGGATTTAATTATTTAGTAAGTAACGCTCGTTAAAATAAGAAAAAAGGAAAAAATAAAATAAAATAATCAATTTATTAAATCATTATTACATTTGTATATGTAGTCAAATAAATCAACCCAATGCAAATAAACCAAGAACTTTAAAAGAAGTAACTAGTGGGTATGGTGGTATATGTGGTAGTTCTGATATAGATAAAAATTTACGTAAACTTTTACTTGAAAAATTTGGTCCTGAAGGTGAGCTTATACCCCAATGCACTTTAGAAATGATCATGGAAACTTTTATAGAGTATATCAAAGTAAGTATATATATAGTAAGATTATTTTTTAAAAAAGGAAATAGATTATACATTATATTGATAATAATAATAATAATAATCTTATATAATTTATATATTTTATTTCAAGCCTGTTTTTAATGGTGATGAAGATCAGTATTTAGATATACCTGCTACAGCTTTATCTTTTCTTCCTGATGGACTTTTAAATGATGTAATGAAAATAATAAAAAGAGAAAGAGAAAAAAAAAAAGAAACTTTGGATAAATATTTTCTTTATTAAATGATTATGTATATATAGGATAGTCAATTAGTATTAAAGGCTGAAGAACTTAGAGAAAGAGTATTCCAACCAGTATTTAAATCAGTTATCTCACTTATTCATAAACAATTAAATCATGGCCATCATCATCATCATCCTCATCCAATACAGGTGAAAACAGCATTTTTAGTAGGAGGATTTGGAAGTTCATCTTATTTATATAGAACCATTGAAGAAGCGTTTCGTGATGGTAAAATAGAAAATTGTATATCACCACCTCATGCAGAATTAGCTATGGTACGAGGAGCAGTTTATCATTGTTTATCACCTGGATTAGTAACAAGTAAAGTAGCAAGATGTACTTACGGTGTACGTACAAGATTAGTTTTTGAAGAAGGATTAGATCCTGAATCAAGTGCTGTGATTACTCCCGATGGTGTTAAAAGGTGTTCTACTAGATTTGATGTTATACTTACCAAAGGTCAAAGAATTAGAGTTGGTAGTAAAATAAGAAGATCATTTTGGGTAACTTATCCAAAACATACTGAAGGTAAAAAAAAAAAAATAAAATAAAAAATCATGATTATAATTAATCCTTTTATTTTCTCTTTACCTATTTATTATTTATTTGATTGATTTATTGATAGCTGATTTATATGTATATCATGGTGATGACCCTATCCCTAGACAAATTTATGATCCTGGTGTAAAGAAAATAGCTGATTTTCCTATCAAAATGCCTAATCTACCAGGTTTAGTAGGAGGTGAACGAGTTGATGTGAATATAGATTTTATTTTTGGATTAACTGAATTGAAAATAGATGTACTGGTCTCTGGTTATAGATCACAATTTACTACTCGAATAAATGATGATTGAAAATAAAAAAAAAATCATAATAACAATATAGGTTTATCAAAATTTATGCGATTCTTTCCATCATTGGCTCTTTTATTTCAAACTCCGCTGATAGCTTTATTTTATTTCCCAAATAGATTATGAGAATATATAAATATCGCTTTTTTTTTTTTTCTTGGTACTCTTTTTCTCTTCTTTTTCTTTTCATTTTATTCCTTTTCATTATTTTTTAATATAATTATATTTTATTCTTAATTAATCCAATTCTATTTTATAAATTATAAATAACAATGTCTACACCTAGAAGGAGGATAGAAACTGATGTTATGAAACTGTAAATTTTTATATTCAACATTACGTATACTATACAAAAAAAATAAATAGTATACAAATTATTTTTTTTTAAAAATAAATAGTATCATAAAATTTATTCTCATTATCTAACTTATTTATTTATGTACTATTATTGTATGAATTTAGTTTGATGAGTGACTATGAAGTTACTCTAGTGAATGATAATATGCAAGAATTTTACGTCCGATTCCATGGTCCTTCAGATAGTAAGTGTTTCATTTTTTATTTTAGCTGTTTTAGTTTTAGTTTTATATATATATTACAGTATAGGTCGAAAAAAATACTCACACTTTTCTTTATTTATCTATTTAATAAATAGCACCTTTTTCAGGTGGTGTATGGAAAGTACATGTAGAATTACCAGATCAATATCCTTATAAGTCACCTAGTATTGGATTTATGAATAGAATCTATCATCCTAATATTGATGAAGTGTAAGTCTTTCTAATAATTATAAGAAAAAAATAGTAAAGGATAAAAATAACTGTTTTTCATTTTTAAGGAAAAAAAAGAAAATGTCTCACAATAAAATTTGAATACCCTTCTTTTAAATATATTGATTTTCCCTTATTACATATATATATATATATATATATTTAATAGGAGTGGGTCAGTATGTTTAGATGTTATTAATCAAACTTGGAGCCCTATGTTTGGTAAGTAAACATTTTTTTTAAAATTTTGACTGTGGGAAATATATATATATATATGGATATATAATGTTAAATATCCATTTTATAAATTAATATATATATATATATATAAATATAGATATGATCAATATTTTCGAAGTCTTTTTACCTCAATTATTACGTTATCCTAATCCAACCGATCCTTTAAATGGTGAAGCTGCTGCCTTGTTAATGAGGGAACCAACAAAATATGAAGCCAAAGTAAAAGGTAAATTTATTTGAATTGATAATATATATATATTTATATAAATCATAATATTATATTATATATTTATTTATGATTTTAATTATTATTGCTATTTTTATTTTAAAAAAAAAAGATCATGTTTCACGTTTTGCTACTAAGGAAGCTGCTGATGCTGCTGCTGAAGAAAGTTCTAGTGAAGATGATATGAGTTCTGTTAGTTATGCTTCTAGCGAAGATGAAGCTGCTGGTATGGAATTGTAATAAAAAAAAAAAAGAATGATAATGATATAAAAAAATTGATTTTTTTATTACACTTCCTGTCTCTTTATATATATTTATATATATCATTATGATTTTTTTCTTATTTTTACATTTATTAACTGTTGTTATTATATGATCATATAATTATTATTCTTATTATTATTGTTATTTTTTAAAATAATTATAATAATAATCCTTGTATTTGATTCTTAAAGCACATAAATCCTCCCTCTCTCTTTTTCCCTCTTCCCTTCTTTGTTTATTATTTAACTTTTATATTTTTATTTTTTATTTACTTATTATTATTTAACCATTTTTACATTCCCACATCAATTTATTTCTTAGTACTATTTTTCTTATTTTAATATTTCTTTCTTTGGCTCCTGTCAATTTGTTTACAGATAAAACAAATAAATAAATAAAGCATATCAAAAATAGCATCTATTTATTTTTATTTATTTTTTTTACATATATATATATATATATATATATATATATATTGAATTTTTTATTTATTATTGTAATGCTAAAATGAATGAATAATATATAAAATAAAATATAAAAATCATAATAATAAGTACAATTGTGTGTGATTGGTTTTACAATGAAATAATTAAAAAAAAAAGTATGGGAATATCTAAACTATACAACTATGATAACAAAATATGAAGGAAAAAAAAAGTGAAATAAAAGCGAAAAAATGAGCACCATGTTATTTTTGACATATCCAAAATGTTATATAATAAAATACAATTAGAAAAAAAAAAAGAATGAATGGATCTGATAAAAAAAAAGTATTGTAAAAGGTTAATGTAAAAAATGAATGAGTAATGAAAATCGAAACCAACTTTTTTTTTTGTTAATCGTCACGTCTTGGTCTTCGTTTCATTGGTGGTTCATTCCAACTATCAATATTCATACTATTTAATTGTCTACCCATAAAACTAAGCTCATTAGGAGTCATGCGTCGTTTCATAATATTGTCATTAAACATAAATCCTGGACTATTATTATTAATATTATTATTATTATTAATCATGTTTATATTATCACTATTGATGTTATTATCATCGCTATTCATACTATTCATACTATTCATATTGTTTTCCATATGATGATGGTGATGATGATTTCCAAAATGGTTCATAGATGAAGGAGTAGTATTATTATTATACCAAACATGGTTATTATTAGGATGATGATAATTTACTGGTAAAGAAAAAGTAAATTGTGTATTAGGATCAATTTGAAATGGGTGAAAAGCATTTTTTACAATAGCTGCTGCTGGTCCGGTCGAAGAAGTTAAAGTTATTACTGGTGAATTTGGATGAACTGTGTTATTATCATTACTATCATTACTGTTACTATGGTTATTACTATTATTATTTTGGTCATTATTATTAGAGTTATTATTATTAGTAGTAGTAGTATTATTATTATTACTTGTGCCATTAATATGATTTGTGTTACTAGAAGAATTAGAAAATTGAGAATCAATATTAGTTGTATTATTATTATTTGGTATAGAAGATGAAGAAGTGGAAATAGTGGAAGTAGAAGTAGACTGCTGTTGTTGTATTTGATCTAAAGGTAAACCCATTTCGGAATTAAGTTGAGCGTTACGTTGTCTAGCATAGGCTAAAAGATCTTGAACAGGTAAATAGCCATGTTCCATGGGTGTTTCTTCTTGAGAAATGGCTATACTTGGATGTGAACTAATAAATTCATAAAGATCTTGTAAAGCTTGTTGATAACCAGATGCGTAGGCTTTTCTATTTTGTACTAAAGAATCTTTATAAAGTGTTGTTACTTTTAAAGCCGCAGCTTTAAAGGAATCCATTAATGCATTTTCAGTTGATTCATAAGAGTCTAAGATGGCATGAGATTGTGGAATATTTTGATTCATAACTATTTTATTAATAATCTTTTTAAAAAGCAGAAATAACAACAATATAAAAAAAAGAATATATATATAGAAATGAAAAATAACAAAAGAGAAAAGAAGAGAGGAAAAAAAAATGTAGGGAAAGGAAAGGAAGGAGAGAGAAAAAAAAATCCTTTAAATTCCGCTAATACGTTAATGGTGGATGAATTTGGGTTTAAATAAACTTTACTATTCTTTTTTTTTTTTTTTTTTTTTTACCTTTTTTATATTCATCCTATTTTAATACTACCTTTTTTTTTAATAATAGATACACTTTTATAATAAATAAATACTTGTATTTTAAATAAAAAATATTTACAATCACATTATAAATTCTATATCTAATATTTAATTATATATTTATTCTTAAATCAAAGCATGGAATTCTTTAATACATATATTTATTTTTATATATATATATGGAATAATAAAAAAAAATGATTATATCGCATCAATAAAATAGTTTTTAATTGGAGAGAGAAAGTAAAACAATAAAGTGGAAATAAAAAAAAAAGGAACAAGTATAAAAATCATTTTATATATTAAAAATTAAAGGAAAAGTAGAAATACAAAAAAAGGTTATATAATCATTATGTATATATTTACATATTAAAAAAAATATAATTTTCATATATAATATTTTTTATGCGTACGAAAGTAGCATATTTTGATGAACAATGAATGATATAGTGTTACAAATATTAAAAAAGGATATACAAAAAAAAAAAAAATAACATTAAATGAGTCAAAGTCGGTGGTCAGGTTTTTAAGATGATTTTTAGAGCTCCGATTATATTTTTTAAAAAGTGAGATCTTTCATTTTTTTCAATTTCCTTTTTCCTTTTTCCTTTTTACTTTTTAAATATTACTTATTAATAAAAGAATATTTAAAAAAAAAATGACTACAGTACTTATTGATAACTATGATTCATTCACTTATAATGTATACCAATATTTATCTTCACAAGGTGCGAATGTAGTCGTTCATCGTAATGATAAAATCACTATAGAAGAAATAGAAGCTTTACAACCACAAAATATCGTCATTTCACCTGGACCTGGTCATCCTTCACATGATTCAGGTATTTCCATTCCTGTTATTAATCATTTTGGTGGTAAGGTACCTATTCTTGGTATTTGTATGGGTGAACAATGTATGTATGAAGCTTTTGGTGGTACTGTTTCTTATGCTGGTGATATTCTTCATGGTAAAACCTCTACTATTAAACATGATAATCGTGGTCTTTTCCGTAATGTACCTCAAGATAATCAAGTAACACGTTATCATTCTTTAGCTGGTATGCCTTCTACTTTGCCTGATGTTTTAGAAGTCACTGCTACTACTAACGATGGTGTTATTATGGGGATTCGTCATAAAGAATATACTATTGAAGGTGTTCAATTCCATCCTGAAAGTATTTTATGTGAACATGGTCATACTATGATGGCTAATTTCTTAAATTTACGTGGTGGTACTTGGGACCAAAACCCTGGTGCTGGTGTTTTACCTAAAAAATCATCATCAACATCAACAGCAAATGTAAATAATAATAATGGATCATCGTCATCCACCGAAAATAAATCAACAACCCAACCATCTGCTGCAGTAACTAATGGAGTACCTACTATTTTACAACGTATACATACACAACGTTTACAAGATATTGAAAATGCAAAACAAGTACCGGGTCAAAGTCAAGAAGATTTAGAAAAATTAATTGCTTTACATGCTGCACCACCATTAAAAGATTTTGTTAGTCGAATGAAAGTATCAACACCTGCATTAATGGCTGAAGTGAAACGTGCATCACCATCAAAGGGCCCTATTGATATTAAAGCCAATGCTGCTGATCAAGCTTTACAATATGCATTAGCTGGTGCCAGTGTAATTTCTGTTTTAACAGAACCTAAATGGTTCCGTGGTTCATTAAATGATATGCGTCAAGTCCGTGATGCCATTGGTCACTTAGAAAATCGTCCTTGTATTTTAAGAAAAGATTTTATTATCGATCGTTATCAAATTTTAGAAGCCCGTCTTTATGGTGCTGATACTGTTCTTTTAATTGTTGCTATGCTTTCAGATGATGTTTTAAGAGATCTTTATAATTATTCTAAATATCAATTAGGTATGGAACCTTTAGTAGAAGTTAATAATGCTGAAGAAATGGCTAGAGCAAATGCTATTGGTGCTAAAGTGATTGGTGTTAATAATCGTAATTTACATAGCTTTGATGTGGATATGGATACAACTTCAAGATTAGCTGAAATGGTTCCTGATGATACTATTTTATGTGCTTTATCTGGTATTACTTGTCGTGCTGATGTTGAAACTTATATGTCTCATGGTGCAAAAGGTATTTTAGTAGGCGAAGCTTTAATGCGCGCTTGGAATCTTAAAGAATTTGTTAATGAACTTTTAGGTCGTAAAAAAGAAGATCCTAAACCTGAAGACGATCAAAATAATAAAAAAGAAAAATCTGCTTTAGTTAAGATTTGTGGCATTGGATCTGTTGAAGCGGCTGTTGAAGCGGCTCAATCTGGTGCTGATTTTATTGGTTTGATCTTTGTTAAAAAATCAAAACGATGTGTTTCTTTGGATTTGGCTAAAGAAATTGTACAAGCTGTTCATCAAGTTCATTCATCTAATAATAATAATAATAATAATAATAATAATAATAATAATGCTATTGCTGCTGATGATGATGATAATGATCAAGTTGATTCATCCATTCAATCTCAAGACTGGTTTGATGTACAAAAATCACTTTTAGAACAGCGTCCTAGAAAACCATTAGTAGTAGGTGTATTTGTTAATCAATCAGTAGAATACATGACCAAAGTTGCAACTACCGTTGGATTAGATTTAATTCAATTACATGGTACTGAATCCATTGAATTAGCTAGATTCCTTCCTGTACCTGTCATTAAAGCATTCCATATTGATGAAGATAATAGCAGTGATGAAAAATCATTAACTGGTTTGATTCCTAATATCACTCAACCTGGCTATCACCATGTTACTTTGTTGGATGCCAAAGTATCTTCTTTACCAAGTGATCAACAAGGTGGTCGTGGTGTTTCCTTTGATTGGTCTATTGCTCGTAAAGTTGTTCAAACTAAACGTTCCACTTCTCATCTTGATTTCCCTATAGCTCTTGCTGGTGGTTTAGATCCTAATAATGTTGCTAAAGCCATTCGTCAAGTCAATCCTTGGATTGTTGATGTATCTTCTGGTGTAGAAACTGATGGTAAAAAGGATTTAGCAAAGATTCGTGAATTTATTAATAATGTAAAATCAACAAAATTTTAATTCTTAAAAAAATAGAATAAAAAGTTAATTCATTTGTCACTTTTAATTTATTTGTCTTATAATAAAAACCTAAAATAAAATAATAATAAAAAAGAAACCATCAACATGTGAAAAAAAAAAAAAAAAAGACATGATGATTATTATATATGAGGGTAAACAAATTTTATTAAATAAATTTTTTCTATTTATTATCATTATTATAATCATTTTGTTGTTATCAAAACTGTTAATTTTCTTTTTTAATGTTTTCTAATGTTTATTTTTGTTCTTCAACTTCTTCAGGGATAATTCCTTCCTTGATTAATAAATCTTCTAAATCACCAGATTGATGCATATTTAATAAAATATCACAACCACCAACAAATTCACCATTGATATAAACTTGAGGAATGGTTGGCCAATCAGAAAATTCTTTGATACCTTGTCTTAAATCTTCATCAGCTAATACATTATAGGTTTGTACTTGACTATCAAAATCAACACCTTGTACTTGCATAATTTGAACAGCTGCACGACTGAATCCACACTATATATATAATCCATTATGAATATATATATATATATATATCATTTTATTTTATTTTTTTTACACATCTTTATTTTTTATATAATATACTTTACCATAGGTTGGTCGGCGGTACCTTTCATAAATAATACTACTGGCTTAGTTTTAATATCCTATATATATTTATAAAAAAATATCATTAAAAAATAACAAGGATTAGTACACTATAACAGTACTTTTTTATCTTATTCTTTATCTATATCTTTTCAACTAATAATAAATACACCACACACACACATATATATATATATATATATATACCTTTTCTAATTGTTGACGAAGAGAATCAGATAACCAACGGGCCCACATGGGTGAACTCATACGAGTATTAGTCATAGGGCGTACTAAAGTAGACTAAAAAATGGAAGATATATTTGTAGTTTTAACCAATAAATAAGTAAATAAATACTTTATATATATATGACATTTTATATTTATTTAGTTTATCTTACAGTACGAGTAGCAGCACGAAAGAAATTCATTATATAATAAATATATTATATAGTAAATGAGAGGTAATGTAAGAAATAAAAAGTAAAAAAACAAAAAAGGAAAAAGGGAAAGAGAAAAAGAAAAAGAGAGAAAAATTAAATAATGACAAATTTTTAACACTTGAAATAAAATATGACTGCTTTTTTAAAACCCGCTACTATAAAAGGAAAAAAATTACTGTGGAAAGAATTAATTATTTCCTTCTTACTTTACTTATTCTTTTTATTACTATTGTAAAAAAAAACTCATATCATATATATATATATAGTGTATCTCTTTATTTTTATCAAATATAAATATTAACTTGGATTTTTAGTTTAAGTGGATTAGACTCACTTTTAGGATTTCAATTTTTAAAGTAAAACATACACTTTTATAATACTTTAGGAATAGTTAAGTGATACAGTAGAAAATTGATGATAAATGGTCTTGGAAAAGTATCATTCTTTTTTTCCAATTATTAATCTGATCATCCAAGTATCAATTTTTATTTTAAAAAAATAAAAAAAATAAAAAGCATCGTTAATCCAACCATCTATTATATGTATTATATATATATAAAGTAAATTAATTGGAATATATATTTATTTTTTAAAAAAGAAAATGAATAAAGTACAAAAAAGAAGTATATTTAAAGAATAGAAAGGTATTAACCTGGAATCAACATCATTAGAATATAAAGTAATGCCTGCACCATAAATTTTATCACAATGAGCAATAAAACCAGCAATTCCACTTTTTTGATCGTTAGGATTCATACCATTATAAGTACAACCAAACAGACCACATTGATAATCATTACAATTTAATGGTTCACCTGATGGTTGATGTCCTAAATTAATTATTCTTTTACATTGTTCTTCCGGATTTCCATGTACTGCTGTATTTTTTATACATAGTCCGTCACCAATATATACTTTATTACGATCTTCTAATAATATTTGAATTGTACTGAAAAATCTATTATAATCCATTTTGTTGTATAAATTAAAATTAAAATATTAAATAAGATATAAAATGTTAAAAATAAGGAAAAGATATATATATAAATTAAAATAAAAATAAATAAATAAAAAAGTGAAAAAAAATGATGGATGATTTGTTTTTATGTTTATAGTAAATAAATAAATGGTATTGAGATTGAACTATTTAAATAAAGTTAAGCTTTTTCTTTTTCTGAGTTTTCCTTTATTTTTAATGAATATTATTGTATGATTTATTTAATGATTTCTGCAAATTCTATTTCAATGGAAAAGTGAATCAATATACGTTTACAATTAATGTAAAATATTAATAAAACTGACTAATAATCAATTAAACTTTTTAAGGGCTTTGGATAAAATTATCTCCTCCATTAAAATTTTTTTTTTATATTGAGTAAAAATTAAATATTCATATTAAAATACTTTCACTAGTAATCTATATAATGTATAGATACAATATACTTCTTTTTTAAAAAGATTATCTAGATATATTTATTTTTATTTATTTATTTATTTATTTATTTTATACCTTTTTTTCTATTTCTTATACTTGAATAAAAAAAAATTATGGATTTTCTAGACTTTCCATAAATAAATACTTTGAAAAAAAAAAAAAAAATACTAATAAACAATAAACTTTTTGTTCATAAAATTAGATATTAACATCTATAAAAGTATTATAATTATAATAATAATTTTTATTAAAGAAAAGTATCGGTTAATAGGAATTATATAAAGTTAAAAATAAAATGTAAATTAAATAAGTCAAATAATCAAAAAAAGAATACAACAATAAAATTACAAATTGTACAATGTTTTTTTAGTAAATGCATCCAAATTAGGAAAATATCAATATCCCATACATAACCAAAAATTATAAGATCATATATTAATATTTCTTTTTTTCCTCTTCTTTTATATATAAATTACTATTTTATTAAATCATTATACATTTACTGTATTTATTGAATTTAGTAATGCAACATAAAAAAGTAAACGTGGAAAAGAAAAGAAATAAAAATAGTGCCTTTTTAATATCATTAATCCAATAATCTACTATAAATCATAAAAATATCAAAAACCAAGTTTAATATATAAGTTATTTATATATTAAGAAATTACTAGGCACATATTATAAACAATTTATAAAAGGTATTTGCTTTTTTTGCACACACTATACACATATTTTATACTGTAAGGAAAGGATTTTTTACTACTAGTTTAAACAATACAAATATTATATATAAACATATATATTTGTATACATATAATAAAGGAAAGAAAAATAATTAGGCATTGTCTGACTTTTAATGTAGAAAGATAATTTTTACAGCTTTTGATCTTTTATTTACATTTCTTTCTTTTTACCTGTTTTCATATTTTTTTTATTAGTATATCAGTTTTTATTATATTAACATATATACATACATACATATATATTTAATATTATTATTGTATTTTTATGAACTATTATTAATTTAAATATATATATATATATATACATATTATATGGAACTTACTTATAGTCAATTATATAAACACTCTTCATATCAATGTAAGATATCACCTGATTGTAAATATGTAGCTAACACGACAGAAACACGACTTGTTATACGAGATCACTCTCAAGATATGGTTGTTATGCATGTTTATGAAACCAATTATCATATTGATATTATGAGCTGGTCTCCTGATGCTCAATATATTTTAACTTTAAACCATGAACACGCCCTTGTAAATATTTGGTCTATTAACGATACAAATTGGAAAGCAACTTTATCTGATCGTCGTTTTGGTATGCAATATATATGGTGGTCTCCTGATTCTTCAAGTGTTTTAATAACAACAGAATTAAAAGTAAATGAATAATATAATATTAAATAATGATATCAAAAATATATATATTAGTTAACTAATTTTTTTTCCCTCTTTTTTTTTTAATATTTTTATATGATCGATACCTTTTTTTTTTTTTTTTTTCTATTATTTATTCTCTAGTTAAAATTAAATATATGGATGTTTAAACAAAATAAAATAAAATATATTGAACAGCCTAAATTTATAGATAATGGATGTGTATCAAGCCCTGATGGAAAATATGTAGCAGTAGTAGAAACAAAAAATGCAAAAGATTATATCAATATTTTAGATGGGAATTCGTTTACATTATTACAAGTAATGTATATCTATATAAATATATTATTTTTATTTAAAATCATTGATCTTATAACCCTTTTATTATTACCTTATGAATAGCAATTTTCTGCGGATACAACTGATTTAGCACATATACAATGGTCTCCTGATAGTCAATTTTTAGTGATTTATGATAATTGTCTTTATGTAAGTGTATCTAGCATAAAAAAAATAATAATAAAAAGATTAATATTTTAATGCTATTTTTTTTTAAACGAGGTAGTACAAGTTACTAGTATATAGATTTGATGGATATCTTGAATTTTCTTATTCTGCATATGATTATGGGTTAGGTATTAAATCTATTGATTGGGTAGGATCTTTACTAGCCATTGGAAGTTATGATGGAAAGGTAAAAAATACAATTGATATATATATATATATAAACTTAATTTTATTTTATTTAAATTTTTAGGTACAATTAATAAATACTGTTTCTTGGAAACGTATATATACCCTAACACATTCCAACAATATAAAACCTTATAAAAATGATTCTTTGGTAAAATAAAAATAAATATCAAATCATTTATAAAAGATCAAATAATAATAATAATAAATCATATCATTATTAATATTTATATATTTTATAAATATACATGAAATATCTATATAAATTTTTAGGTTATTTTTGAGGAATACGATTTACCAAATATGAACAAGCGAACTTTAGAAACAAAAGTGGGATGTAAGAGAATGAGAATAAGAATTTTTTATTTGATTTAATTCGACTTATTTACATTAAATGTCATTTTTTTATTTTTATTTGTTTTTGTTTTAAAATAAGATCGGATTATACATAGAAGACCGATTCAACTACCTGTACTTCGACCAGAATATAATAAACATAATCCAAGTATTGGTGTAAGTCAATGCCAATTTAATTTAGACGGATCATTTTTATTTACTAGAATTGGTGAGTATATAAATTAATATTATTATTATTATTAAATGTATATATAAATATATATATATATATATATATATATATGATCCACATAATTTAATTTAAAAATTTATTTGATTTCTTTTTTAAGATACAATGCCAAACACATTATGGATATGGAATATTAATAAATTAGAATGTTGTTCAATTATATCACAAAAACATCCTATACGTCAAGTAATATGGAATCCAAAACATTCACATGTGCTTGCTATGATCTGTGGTGATGAAAATATTTATATTCTAAAACAAGATAAAACATTTTTATTAAATCAAAGATCATCAGTATCAGTATCACCATCAGCATCAGCATCCAATAAACTGTTTGAAAAATTAAAAATTATACCCTTTGCTGTTCCAACAAGTATTAAAAAAAAAGACATAACAATGCACTGTAATTTATTATATAAATATTGATTTAATTTATGAATTTATTTCTTTTTATTTTTATTTTATATAGGTAAATTTTCAGTAAAACATATTGAATGGAGTATGGATGGGAAAACTTTACTATTATTAGATCATCAATTATATTGCTTGGCATCACTATACTTAATTCACTAAATAATAATAATAATAATAATAATAATAAAGTGATAATTGTAATTTATTACCATATAACTCTTTATTATACAGATAGAAAAAAAAAGAATATGTAAATAGATAGATAAAGAAAAAGGAAAAAAAATAAGATAAAACTGTATATTTATAAAGATAAGTATAAATATATATATATATATATATATATAAAGATACTGTAAATATGTAGGTATGAATATATATGCTAAAAGTGTACAGTTTATAAATATATATATGATAAAATTGGTAATAGTAGTAATAAAAAAAAAGGCTATATAATCATAATAAAATATACTAATTGAATAGGGGATAAAAGGCCTATAAATGATATGAGATAATTATAAACTAAAAAAGGAGATGTGGTGGAAATATATAATACGATTAAAAAGCATATGGAAATAATAGGAATATATATATATATATATATATATATAAATAAATAAAAATAAAATAAAATAAAAGATAATAATAAAGAGAATAAGATAAAAAAAAAATAGGAGAAATAAATGAATAATATATATATATATATATATTTATAAGTGTTTAAATGTTTTATAAACAGATAATGTATGTGTTGACATGATATATAAGATATATAATTGGATAATGATGACGATATATGTGAGTGATGATTATGATGAAAGAATAATCACTATCAAGTAGCAGTATTGGTAGCATTAGTATTAGTAACAGGAATACGACAACAAGGACAAGAATTATGTGATTCAACTAACCAACGATCAACACATTCAACATGAAAGACATGACGACATTTTAATACTCTTACAGATTGTTTAGGAACAAAATCATCCAAACATACTAAACATTTTTCAGTATCTTGTAACATTGCCTTTTTAGTATCTTCATCTGACCAGGAATGAACAGGTAAAGTAGCGTCGATGGCTTGTTGTGTAGTTGTTACTGGTCTAGCAGGACCGATCATATTAGATAACCATAATAAATCTTCATAGGTTGGATTTTCTGATAAACGTGCTAGAGCTGGGTGCTGTAACTGACTACCATGATGATGTCCACTAATAACATAAATGACCCAGCGTCCATTTCCTGTTGTTGTTGATGTTGTTGATGATGTTGAAGAAGAAGAAGAAGCTAATGACTCTCGTTGTTGTGTTGACTGACTATTATTAATAGTACTATTATTATTATTATTATTATTATTGTTATTGTTATTGTTATTGTTATTGTTATTGTTATTGTTATTGTTATTGTTATTGTTATTGTTACTATGAATAGAAAGTGATGCTGAAGATGTATGTTGTTGTTGAAGATGTGTTAGATTAGTATGAGTAGTATGATTGGTATGATTTGTACGATTGGATTGAATAGATAATGGCATGGATTGTAATGTAGCTAAAGACGAAGATGTTGAAATAGCAGAATGAGGTCGACGTAAATGAGAATTAGCATGTAAAGTAGGTGTGATAGGTGGAGGTGGAGGTGGAGGTGTAGTAGGGCTTACATTATTACTAGAAGTATTATTATTTGAAGTACTTATAGGTGTATCTGGTGTATTAGTACGATAACCAACAATAAAGATAGGTAAAAAGGCATTATTATTATTACTATTATTATTAGAAGATTGATCTTCGTTAGAAGTTTGCTGGGATCGAATTGGCATATGCAGATAACGGAAAAATGAAGTATTATCATGAGATTGAAATCCATGACCATTACTACTAGTATTATTACTGTTATTATTATTATTATTGTTGTTGTTGTTGTTGTAGCTATTAGAAATATTATTATTAATATCTATTTGACCATTAGATAAAGAAGATAAAACGGCTGAAGAAACTATTTCAGAAATGATTTGAGAAATATCAGAAGCATTAGAAATAGCTGAAGTAGTTGAGGCTGAAGAACTATTTGAAGGATGAGGATCAGTATGTAAAAAAGGAAGAGGAGGAACCATAGGTCCGGTTGCAACTGCAGCGGCATTAGTAGCAGCTACAGTTGCTCTACGTACAGAAGAGGTCATAGACGGTGCTATAGAAGTAGCTGTAGTAGTAGTAGTTGGTACTGTTCTTTGTCTACCAAATCTTCGATGAGGATGTGCATGTAATCGGCGAGAAATTCTTCTAAAAAAGGACATTGGTCGATTATGACCAGTATTATTATTTGAAGAGGAATGAAGTGAAGAAGAGTGAAGTGTTCTGGTTGATGCGTTATCCCTTCTTGCTGTTGTCGATGGTGTTTGGCCCATTTTATATAATGAACTAAGTTAGTTATAAAAAGGAAAGAAGAAAGGAAAGAAGAAAAGAATGGAAAGAAAGAGAAAAAAAAAATATAAATAATAAACAACTATGATATATATATATATATATATATATATATAAATATAGATAAAAAAAAATGATAATAATAGAAAAAAAGAAAGAAAAAGAGAGAAAGGGAAAAAAAAAAAAGGTTTTTCAATATTAAAAATTGAAAAAAAAGGTTAAAAAGGAATCATGTGCGTGCATTTTCGGCAAATCAAAATCAATCAAGAGAAAGAGAAAAAAAAAAGCCTTATTAATATATATCAAATATATATGTTTATATAATTATAATATATTACTAAATAATTAAAAAATAAAAGGCCATATAATTAAATCTTTTTTTTTCATTATTAAACAAAATAAACATAATATTAAATTGATTTATTTGATTTTTTTTTGTTATATACTAAAATATAAATATAAATATATATATATATAAATGATGATTGATTGATTGATTGATTATTATTATTATTTTTATATATTAAAATTAAGAAACTACAGATAATTGATTTTCTTTTTCATTGATTGAAATGATTTCTTCCATATTAGGTTGCGGATTTTCTTGTAATAAAATCAACTGATGATTTAATTCAATGCAAGCATTTTCCCATCTTAATTTTTCTTCCCATAATTCTCTTAATTTTTTATAAGCCAATGCGCTTAAAACCTCAAAATGATCTTTTGTTTCATCTAAAGATGCTTGTAAACGCTGTTTCGATCTAGTTTCTTCTGCTAATTGACGTTCTAATTGCTCAATCATTTGTTGTTGTTGTTGAATTTGTAGTTCTGGTTCAGCTTCAGTGGTTATAGTTGGTGATGGTGGTGTTGTAGTAGTTGATTTAGAAGAAGAAGATGATGATGACGATGAAACAGATACTTCAATATTATTACTATTTTTTGGTGTGACAGAATTTTCATTGTTATCTATATTTATAATCTCACATGGCAATGTTTGAACTTGAACATGTCGTGATTTAGGCTTATCATGATCGGTTTTATGATTACTTAATTCTTGTTTAAACGATATATCTAAAGCTCGTACATGTTCATTGACTAAAGCTTGTGTTACAATATCGCTTGGTTTATCAAAACCTGCTATTTTACATCTTTCTAATCGTTGTATAAGTCCAGCTTCAATGGTATCCATATTATTAACTGATGATAATAATGTTTGGGTAATTGCTTGTTGATCATTATTATTGTTATTATTATTATTATTTTTTATTGATCCATCTATATTATTATTATTATTATTATCTCCTTGTTGTAATGTCGGTGATTGTTTTATGCTACTTGATCTTGTTAAATATTGTCCACTAGCCATTGTAGATAAAGTGGTGGTGGTATCTTGTCGATGAAGAGGTTGTCTATTATTACCTATGATACGATTATTTGAAGTTGCTGTAGTTGTTGTTAGATTTGTATTTGTTGAAGTTGATATACCTATACCACTTAATTGACTTCTTACACTTACTGAATGACGAAGCGAACCACTATAAAGGCTAGATTCTCTCTTTTTCAATTGACCAGTTTGTGGAAGAACAGGTGTATCATTATTATTTTTTAATACTAAAGAATGAATGGATTGATTATCATTTGACATAAGTGAATTATGTTGTGATTGTGATTGTTGCTGCTGCTGTTGTTGTGGAGGAGGTGGTGGCATTTTTGGAATAATCTCTATGTAGTTTTTTCTATGGATAATACTTGGAGTACTATGAATACTGGAAAAAGAACTGATAGTAGATGTAGCAGCAGTAGTTGTAAAAGTAGAATAATTACTTGATTCACCTCTACGGTTCATTAGAACACGTTTTGTTTTACGAAGTTTAAAAAAATTAGTGGATGAAGGTTCAGGTTGTTGCTGTTGCTGTTGTTGTTGGTGTTGTGAACGCTGAAATTCTTCTGGACTTGTTTTTGATAAAAAATCCGCTAAAGCTTGAGTTTTAGTTGTTTTCTTTTTTCTTGTTGGTCGTGAAGGGTCTAAAATACCAAGTTCAGCAAGTTCGTCATCTAGTTCGTCTTCTTCATAATAGCTCATTACTCTTGCATCTTTAGGTTCAAATGAGTTTTTGTGAGGCATAATCCCAGACTGTAATAAAATATATATATATATATATATTTATAATTAATAAAAATAATGAAATAGAAACAGAGAGAGAGAGAGAGAGAGAGAGAGAGAGAGAGAGAGAGGAAATAATAATGAAGGAGATAAAGATAATACAAAATAATAATAAAAAAAGTGTGTGAAAGATATAAGGAAATGATGAGGAGAGAATACCAAAAATAGGAAAGTAAACATATTGGTAATGGTTAAAATATAGTATAAAAAAATAGGGGGTAAAAAAAAAAAGAAGTGGAACACCAATTTAAGCTAAATAACCAAGTTGCATTGAGGTTACTACTTTTGTCATACAAATTTAGTTGAATAAGTTTGTTTTTAACCCCTGAGAAAAAAAAATTAAGTAAAATAACCTTTTTGAATAAGGGAAAATAATATTAATAAAAAAGGATATATAAATAAGAATGAGTAAGTAATTGATTGACAAAGAGATTTGAGAGAGATAGAGTGATTTTTGAGGTAACAGGATCATCATCATCATCATTAATTTTAATAATATTTTTTTTATCAATAAAAAATAAAGTTTATTTTAACACTGCTGTTATAGTTTTTCATTTCTCTTTTCTTTTTTTTTTTTTTCTATTTTCTAATTTATTCTTCATCACCGCCTTGTTCCAACCATTTTGCATATCTTTCTAATCTTTGTTTTTCTGCTTCTTCATCTTCTTCAGTCATTCCTGATCCGCTCTTACTATATCTAGTTTTTCCATCATAAATTTCTGCACTGATTTGTTTTCCAGCAAAATAACGATTGTTCATCAGCTAATAAGTAAATAAAAAAAAAGAGTAAATATAAATAAACAATATATTATTAATTGAAATAAATAAATAAATAAATTATTACCAATACACAAGCATTAGCAGATTTTTGATCCATAAATCGTACGGATATAACACCACCAGGTGATTTCTAATAAATAGATAAAAAAGAATATTAGAATTATTTATTTATTTATTTATTTATTTGGTGACATTAGATCGTTTTACTTACATCATATAAAATAACATTTGTAACTTCACCTAATTTTTCACATTCTTCTCTAACATCTTCTTTTAATTCTAACAATAATGTTGGGTCATCCTAAAATAAAAATAAAAAATAGTTAGTTAATCATTTATTATTATTATTATTATTATTATTATTATTATTATTATTATTATTATTATTATTATTATTATTATTATTATTATTATTATTATTATTATTATTATTATTATCAACTTACATCTAATTCTTGTTGTGTATACATATTTTTTAAAATAACAATCTTGGAGAATTTTTCACTTTTTTTTCCTGATTCTTCTTCTACCCAATCTAATTTTCTATATTACATAATAAAAATCAATTAATCTATTATTATTATTATTATTATTATTATTATTATTATTATTATTATTATTTAGAATATGAATTTACCTGTGAAGTTGATGTAGCTTTTTCTTCATTTTATTTTTTGGTGCTTGTTGTTTCTTTTCAGCAGGTGCTTTTTCTTTAAAAACAGCCTATTTACCATATACATAACTATATTAATACTTATACAGCATATTTATAATAGTTAATGCTATTATTATTATTATTATTACCTTTTGAACTTTAATTTTAGTTGATGGATCACCTAATCGTAATTCTGAATCATCTAATAAATCGATTGCTAAAGCTATTGATTCTTCTTTAAAATAAGTAACCAATGCATCACCTTTTGAAATACCTTTATCATCGCGGTATATTTTAATTTTAGGTTCACCTATAAATGGTGCATATATATATATATATATATATAATGGAAAAAAAAAGAGGAATGTCAATAAAAATTATATTTATATTTATACATGTGATAATTATTTTTTACCAGTTTCTAAATCTTCCATGATAACACCACATTTGGAAAATACTTTTTTCATTTCTTCAACAGTAACATCTGGAGGAATACCTGTGACATAAACTGATGTGATTTTTTTTTGATTTTCTTGTTTAGGCTTCTTATTATTATTATTATTATTTTGATCATCCTTTAAATATATTTATAAACAAAATATATTAATAAACATTAATCATATAAATATCAATATGGAATTACATTTTATATTTTTATATCTTACATTATCATATGTATATACACGTTTCTTTTTTTCTTTAACTGGTACTGCGGGTTCCTATTTAAAAATAAAAATATTAATATAGTGCTAAGTTACTCTTTTCCTTTATTGCTTTTCTATTATTGTTTTTCTATTATTTCTTTTATTAGTATTATTTATTATCAGTATTATTATTATATATTATCTATTACTATCATTGATATAAGTGATTTTTTTAAGTATTACCGATTCATCAACACCTTCAACAGCATATGCTGATTGTTGTTTAGCAATAAGATCTTCATCAAACTAATAAACGAATAAATAAATATTATAAGTATATTATAGAGTGATAATATATATATATATATATAAAGGCTACAAGTGCAACTTACCATAGGAAACCAAGCATTTAACTTTTCGTCATATTCATAAGGAATACCATCTTCACCAGTAAATGACCATTTACCAGTTTGTTCATTTAGTTTCATACGAGGATCAGAAGCAAAATCTTCTATATTCTTTGGTTTTTCTTCCATTATATATTATATTATATTATCGTATTTTTTTAAAAAAAAGAAGAGTAATAGAAAAAATATTTTTTTTTAGCTGAACGAATAAAGAAAAAAAAGTGGCGGAGTTTTTAGTATATAAACTTGATTTTTTAAAAGTGTTTATGCTACAAAATTTTTGGCTTGTGTGTCAGATATGCGTTTCAAACAAAAAAAGAAGTAGGTATAAGTGACAATTTAAATGCCGAACACTACTTAAGCTTTCTCCTTTTCTCTCTTTTTTATTTTTAGTTTTTTTACTATCTTTTTTATCTTTTTATTTTTATCTTTTTTATTTAGTTCCACTTTCTTTTTCTTTCTTTTTCATTACCAAAGCAAAGTATATATATATTTTACAAAAGTGTTTATTAGTCTCTCCTCTTTCCATTAAAAATATTCAATTACTATAGGTAAAGCTAATGGTTACTGGTTATGTATATATACAGCTTTATATAATCGTGAGAAGTAGCGGAAATAGCTTAACCACATTTTTTTTTCTTACTATTATTAATTTAGTGAAAAAAGAAAAAAAAATACTATTCAAAAATTATAAACAAAGAATAACAGTAATTACAATATCATTTACATTGTTGGAAGTAACCTTTATATACTGTAAGGCTATTTTAAATAAAAAAAAAAAGCTAAAGTCAGTATATATATAAAAGTACAAACTTATATTTATATAGTTTTTATCTGTAAAAATAGCACTATATAAAATATAACAAAAAGAAAAAAATGTCAGATATAAGTGAAGACAGTGAACAGCCACACTCACCTCCTTTAGAACTATTACATCCTATTGAAGACGATTCTGATATGGGTAGCTATTATGAAGAAGACGATGAAGTTGAAGACGAAGATCAAATGGAATATTGGTCACAAAAATGTTCCATCTGTTTTGATGCACCTTTAGATATATGTCTTAATTATTGCAATGATCAATATTGTGTAGAATGTTTTGAAAAGTATAATAATGATAATGATAGTTAGTGATGATGGTCATATCGATGATCAAATATCACAAGAAAATATAAATACATGTTACAAAAAAAAGAAAGAAAAGATTAATACTAAATAATACAATATTATTTTTTTTTTTTTATTAGATATATCACTGAAGTGGTCATGTCATCATCATGGGGAATTGGTGTAACAAGAGTGAAATGCCCAGTCTGTCAAGAATTTATACCTCAAAGTGAATGGAGTCAATATGTACCAAGTTTTATTGTTGATCATTATGATCGATTTAATCAACCTTTTAGAAGTTTTACAAGATGTTGTCCTAATTGTGAAAATGAGATCAAACCATGTGATCACTCATTAAGATTAGATATTGAGTAAAAAAAAAAAAGAAATAACGAATATATATCTATATATATATAATTGGATATTTTATATTCATTTTTCTTTTTCATTTATTTTCACTTTTCTATATATAGTTATCAAAAAAAAATCTTTCAGCTGGTAAAAAATTTAGCAGAAACATGTGGTTTTAGTAACGAATGTCATAATGCCAATGATGATGTTCATGCCCAAACGCATGCTTCAGTATATTCATTATTAAAATCATTTGATGATGATTATTGGCAAACCACTCCATTAATCGATATTTATAAATCTACTATTACTCCACTTATTCAATTTGAAAAATATCATATTGATCATCATATTCCTCTTAATCTTCCTTTAACTCCAATACCTGTTATATCAACTCCTTATCTTTATAGCTATATCATATCCCATGAATTTACTTTGGTTAGTGATTTGCCTGATACTTGGAAACAAATCCAATTTTTACATATATCTCATTTCCCAAATATGATTTGGTAATATATATATATTAAAAAAGAAGCAATAATACGTTTATTGAAATATTGGCCTTTTTTTCTTCTCTTCTCTTTTATATATAGTCAAGATTGTAATACCAATTTATGTTTAAAATGCGGATTTAATACTCATGAAAATTTATCTTGTGAAGAAAAGATGAAGAATATTATTACTTCTTCTGATCAAACAGATGATATAAAAAAAACCGTTAGATGGCAATTGATAAATAGGTAAGTAAATATTTATATATGTATAATATTAAAAAAAAACAAAATAAAACAATATTAAACAGGTTACAAAATAAAATAAAATACTAACTTTCATCTATTTATTAAAATAAATAAATAGTCAAAGGTGCCCGAATTGCTCTATTATGATTAATAGAGACGAAGGATGTAATAAAGTTGATTGTTTATTATGTGGATTCTGTTTCTGTTGGGCTTGTAAATCACCTTGGTCAGCTGTAAGATCAGAAAGATATATATATATATTTGAAAAAGAAAAAAGAAAGATTAATTTTCATTATATTTTATTTTATCTTTTTATATAGAAATGTGGATTTTATCGATGTTCTATAACGAATGAAAATATTATAACTACAAATAATAATGAAATGGTATATGATTGTAAAATATATTATTTTTTCATAATATGCTAATACTGATGTTTTTCTATTTTGAAAAAAAAAAAAAAAAAAAATAGACTGAAATTGGTGTACCAGATATAAATATAATTGAAGCAAGGTTAAAAAACAAATCACCTATTTAATATTTTCTTATACTTTTTAAGTATATGTGAGTTTATCTTCAGAAAAATATAGTATTATTCATTTTTACATACGTGTATGTTATTTTTATTTTTATTTTTATTATATCGTGAATCTACATATATAAATATATAAATATATTTTATAATAGCAATAATAATAATAATAATAATAAATGAAAAAGTGTAGTGTTTGATTAAAATTAAAAATAAAAAGGTTATTATGCTATTTGATAAAGGTGGTACAATAAGTGTATCTGTTCTTTATTTTTATATTTTTTTGGTCATCATGCCAAAAATGAAAATTATTTTCCCGCACTTCTTTTTAATTCCGGGTGCTTTTTTTTTTTTTCTTTTCTTTCTCTCTTTCCTTTTTTCCTTCTTTTCTTCTTTTCTTCTTAAAATATAAATATATATATCATTAAGAAAGTATATGTTTTTATCAACAAAATCTAAACAAATAGCTAAAGATTTAGATCAAGCTAGATGTAAAGGACAATGGCAAACCATACCTGATACTGCTAGACGTTATAAAAAATATACAAATGATACTGGTAAATTAGAATATCATAATGTTATATATATATATATAAATTTAATTCTTATATCTATTATGTATAAATATATTGCATATGGTATATATATATATATATATATATATATATATATATATATATTTGTTTTTTATTAGGCTATACTAACTTTCGTTTACTTTTTCATTATTAATTGATTTAGTACTGGAACAAACTGTATTAGCAGAAGCTTCTTTACAACTACTTATTAACAATAGTATCAATGGGACTGATTCAAAAATTTATGCCTCAGATTCACCAAATAATATTACTTTAAGACCAAGGTTAAAAGAAGAATTAGTCAATCCTTGTATTGTTGGACTTGACGCGGCTTTAAAGTTAAAAACAAACGATTTTCCTAAGCAAAAACAAGTAAGTTAAAAGCAGTAGTATAATTTTTTTAATTATCTTTATTATTATTATAATTGTTATTATAATTATTATTATTATTACAACTACTATCATGCAATGTTATTCACAAAAGTTATTTTCTTTCTCTTTTAAACTCTAGTATACAAAAATTATCAAAGCTCGCTGTTATTTTGAATGTGGAAAATATGATATAGCAATATCGATATTAAATGATTTAAATTTGACAGCTACAGAAATAGATCCAGGTTATGGTACAGTTTTATACATACAATCCAAAGTGATCAAAGGTAAATAATGATAAAATTAAAAATAATAAATATATATATGTATTTATATACATTAAAAAATTAAAAGAAAAAGAAAAATGCATCTTTAAGTTATATCTAAATATATGCAACCTTCATCTTTTTCTTTTTTTTTTTTTAATAGCTGTATCAGCAGAATTTAATAACAACCTGGACTTAGCTATTCAAACTTATTTAGAAATAATGGATATCATCAATAATATAACAGAAACCACTGATCGATCATTGGTTGATATATCGGAAGAAGGGCTTTACCGAGGATCTTTGTTAGTTTTGAATCGCCGGTAATATATATGTATATATATATTTATATAAACTAATATTATATAATTCTGATGACAAAAGGAAAAAAAGATAAACAAAAGATACTAATCCTTTTTTTTTTTTATCTATTTATTTAATAAGGGAAACTTCTAATATACCATCAAAATCAATACTTCAACTTTTAAGAACTTATCAAAAAATCACATCTTCACAACCAACTCATTGGAGAATTCATAAAAGAGCAGTTATCACAAAAAATTCTTTAGAATATTTAACTTTATCATATCAAGAAAATGAATACTGTCCTCCTATACCAAATGACATCTCCATTGAAATGAGCAGGTATATAACAATAAATGGATATAATAAAAAAAATATGTCATATATATATAAGGATGAAAAATAAATCATCAATTGTATTTATATTATTTTTAGTGAAGCATTTAAAGTGTATTCTATGGAGATGTTGACAACGGAAATGACTCAGCTTTATACAATCTATGAAAAAATTATTTATTCAACTGTTACTTTTCCACGTGCTGGACAAACCAATGCTGTTATACTCGATATGGTAGATAAACTTGCGGAAGATATAAAATTAATGGCACATTCTTCATTTGATCTACGAATTTTTGTTGATGTATGTAATGTATACATAGAAAATAAAAGATTAAGAGTATATACATAAAAAATAAAATAATAAATCAAATACAATTAGGAAATTAATTTTATCATCATTACTAAAAATAAAACATAGATATTACATAGAGCTTCACAAAGAACATTTAATTCATCTAAAATAGCAAGGCATTTATTTCATACATTAGTCAAGTTAGGTGATTTTAAGGAAGCAGAAAATGCATTAAATTCATATTTAACACTTGTTGGATTACAATCACAAGCTACTAATGATACTAAAGGACATGGTGAAGCTATTGTTATTGATAAACATGGACAAGCTAAATCTATACCATCTGTAAAAAAATCCGTACTAAAACAACTTGTAGATGATGTCATTGCAAAGATACATAAAAAGGATGATAATAATAATAATAATAAAAACACTCAACAAACTAATTCAACACTCCATGATCATGATGATTATCATCAACAACAATCAGAACACCATCACCCAAATACAATAGCAGCTAAAATAACAGAAGATAAAGAATCAATTGAATCAATATTAGATACTTTAAGTACTGGTATTCATATGTATTGTAAATATTATAAAAAAGGTGCTGAAGCTGTAGAATTAGGAATTTTAGCTGAACTTGTTTTGGAAGCATCTGAGGGTGAAAATAGTAATATTGGTGCTGTTGTTTATAGAAATCTTGGAATAGCATATGGAGTTATGGCTAGTGATAGTAAGTTAATGTTATAAAAAATTAATGATGATGTTGATTTTATTAAAAAAATAAAAAATGATACTGATAATTCTCTTTTTTTTATCCTTCCTTTTTATAAAAAATGAAATAGCTGTTGCACCAGACAAACGACCTAAATATCATGAATCAGCCATGATCTATCTTCAAAAATCAATTAAATTGGATGATAAATCATGGGAGTCTTATTATCAATTAGCTAAACAATATGCTGAAATGAGGAATATATCAGATGCATTAAAAACAATAGCCATTGCTTTAGAATTAAATGCTACTTATTTACCATCATGGCATTTATTAGTACTTTTATACTCATGTCCCAAACAAGATAGTTTACCAACAGCATTAAAAATGTGTGAATTAGGGCTAGAAGAGGCTAAAGCATTACAATTAGAATCCAAAGATGATGTAGAAATTTATGAGCATTATTTAAAATTAAAAATCACTCATATGTTATTAATTGAAAATATAAAAGGGGCAGATGCAGCATTAGCTTGTCAAGAGGAATTATTTTCATTATATGGTCATCTTATTATGACTGATCCTGAATTAACAAGTAGTACTAGTAATGGTAAAAATGGATGTGATGATATTGTTAGTGGTAGTTTTACTTCAAAACGTGATATTGTTTTATCTGGATCTCTTGGTAATCTTTGTGATACAACAACGTCAATATCAACATCAGGTGTAGCTATTAATGTACCATCTGCAGCATCATCTGTTAATATATCATCTACAAATTCATCCAACTCTACTATTGGAAATCAACAACAGCAGCAACCATCACCTAAATTAATAGTGACATCAGAAAAAAAAATTATAGATTCTCCACATCAAAATAGAAAAGCACTAAATGGGTATCCTATTCATGTTTCTGATGATCAATTAACGAATAATAATAATAAACATAAACATCATAATAGATTAAGAAGCTTATTAAGAAGAAAACATATTTCTTCTTGGAATGGAAGTTCAATATCAAGTGAAGGTAAATAAATATCTTTTTTTTTTTTGTTAAAAAAAAAAGAATAATTAATAGTAATAAAAATAATAACTATAACATTAATAATTACTTTTTTTATTTATCTTTTATTTGTTGTTTTATTTATTTTTTATTAGTATATAATGAAAAACAAATATATAGTACAAGTGAAACTAATAGTGGATCATTTTTCTCAGTTACCAGTGGAGATCCATCAACGATGACCAGTGCACGATCGTTATTCCAAACATATGGAAATGGACCACGTAGAGGCAATATTTGGACTAGTTTACAAAGACAACAAAGCCAGGAATTATTGTGTTTACTTTGGCTAAATTCAGCTAGCGTCTTTTTGAGACAAGAAAGGTTAGATGAGGCTTTAAAAGCGGTAGAAGAGGCAGAAAAAGTAGTATGGACAAATGAACCAAGAGTGTGGAGTATATTAGGACAAATTAAATATAGCCAATCAAAACTCGATGAGGCGATCGAGGCTTTCCAAAAAGGATTGGTGGCTAACCCTTTTAATACTGAATGTGGTTTGTGGCTTGCAAGAATAAATATGGAAATGAATGATTTAGAAGTAGCAGAAGGATTACTTAATACCCTTACTCATGGAAAAGGTTGGGATAATGCTGAAGCTTGGTAAACTATTATTATTAATAATCCCTTTCTTTCTTTTTTTCGATTTTTTTGAAAAAATCGAAAAAAAAGAAAGAAAGAAAAGAACAATCAATGATATATATTTATATATATATTCTTTGCACATGTGTACATATTTTTATACTTAAACTAATTATATATATATATTTATATTTATATATAGGTATTACTTAAGTGAAATATATAGTAAAACTGACCGATTAAGTAAAACAAAAGATTGTTTATTTTATGCATTAGAATTGGAAAATACCGAACCTATACAAAACTTTTCCATTTTACCTCGATGTGTATAGAGTGTTAACTTATTTAAAAAAAGAAAAGAAAAGAAAAAGGAAACGGATAATCGTTTTATATATATACTAGAATATATTAATAATTGTATTTTTATAAAAGAATAAAATATACTAATTAGGTAGAACAAATTGTTGTAGTTTTGGGTTTTGTACAACTTTTTTTTAGAGTCTATTTATATATATAAAGTAAAAAATAGTAGTGATTATAATTAATTAAGTGCACCCTAATAATAAGTTATATTTGGAAAAAGAAAATCTGTGCTTTAAATATATATGTAACATTTATAAAAAACCTCCTGCTCTTTCTAATAATAAAAAAAATTGAAAGATGATTTATAAATATATATTTAAAGAAATGGATCAACAAATAAAAACAATAATTATAATTAGCACAATTAAAATAAATCATTATAAATAATAATAATAATAATGAAAATATTTTAATTTTAAATATATAAATATATATATATAAACAAGTAAAAATCCTGGATTATCTAAAATAATATATATATATATTAATTGGTTTTAGTGCCAAAAAAAAAGGTTATTTAATGTCAACAAGTAAAAAAAGTACGCTTGAGATGATTTTCATTTTAAATGTTACCTTGAATACTATTCCTATTTTAGTTTCAAAACTCCTTTTTTGAGTAAAAGATCAATCAACTTTTATCCAATCAGTGATTATTTAAAAACCTATAAACTTCTCCGAAAATAAAAAAAAGATATGCCTTTTTTCTTTATTCATTCACCGATTGGTTTTTTTTTAACTTGTTTTGTATTTTTTTTTTTTTTGTATACTTTTCTCTTTTTCTTTTTTTTCTCTCTCTCTCTCATATATAAAGTTTAGTAGGCATTTTTTTATTATTTCTACCACTTTTTACCCTTTCTTTCTTTCTTTCTTTCTTTCTTTCTTTCTTTCTTTCTTTTCATTCATATACATACCTTTATTTATTTTCATATTTAGTCTTTCCTTTCCTTTCCTTTCATTATTATTATCATTGTTTTTATATATAGAACTATAAAATAATATTTATTATCTTTTAAAAGAATAGAATAGAAATACACATATATATATATTTATATATATTTAATTAATATGCCTCCACCTCATGCTGTATTTCCACCCACCACTTCTACTTCTACAAGTCATTCATTTCCTTCTACACATCTAAGAAGAGGTTCAGGTACAGCAACAACTATTATCACTGTACCAAATAATACAACCACTCCAAAACGATTACCTTTAAATACAAACCCTTTCTTTTCTAAATATGATAAAAAATGGCGATGGTGGCACTATTTATCTATTTTTATTTTAATCGTTGGCTTTGTACAATCTATTCTTTTAACTCTCGGTTATCGTATTTTACATAGTCAATCCTCACCTATTAGAATAGGTAAAATATAAAAAGAATGCAAATAAATAAAAATAAGAATAGTAATATCCAAATGATAACAAAAATAACAATAATAATAATAATAACAACAACAACAACAATAATAATAATAATAATAATATACAAATAATGACGATAAAAAAAAATGAAACACTATTGTTAATAATAATAATAATAATAATAATAATAATTTGCCATTTCTCTCTTTCTCTACCTCTTTTAGCTGTACAACAATATCCTTCTATAAGGTATCAACATTTTAATATGTCAGCATTTCCATCCACAAAATCCATTTTGCCAAAAGGTACAACTGTTTATCATGTCACCAAAGAATTTGGACCAGCCAGTTTAGGAGGTATGGGATCAGTATTAACATCATTAGCAGCAGCACAACAACGATCAGGAAATACAGATGTAGCAGTGATTATACCTTATTATTCCTTTTTAAAAAATAAATATGACATAGAACGTGTAGTAGATTTAGTGATTGATCTTCGTGACAGCAATGGTAAATTAGTTCCTATAGAATTTAGAGTTTGGAAAATGATGCATGTATTTAATCCTCCTCCTCCTCCAGTAAATATAACAACATTTGAAATGATTGATGGTGTAAATACAACAATTACAAAAGTACCTGATCCAGTGATTATTCCACACACTGAACGTGTCCCTGTTTATCTTATTGGACCTGGTAATCGACGACCTTTCAGTCAAGCATTCAAATGTCGTTCTGCTCTTCAGATTTATTCTTCACCACAAGGGTTACCTCAAGAATGGAAAGATCAATATTTTGCTAAAGCATCTGCCCAATTTTTAGCTCACCAATCTACAGCTGTTGATGAAGAATCCTTATTTGCCCCTATTTTAAGAACATCGCCTCATGTGGATGTGATTCATATTCATGGTGCTACCAATGCTTATGTAGCTAAATTTTTAGATGATAAAAGAAAAAATAATCAATTAGGAGCTAATCCACCTTCCATCATTTATACCATGCATGATTATTTAGATGAACTACAATATACAAATACTGTCAATAATGTTAAAAAATTTTTAGATACAAATGATATTATTCCTGAAGATCAAAATTATATACATGGCGATAGAATGTTTATGTCAAGTCTTGGCATTGAACGTGCTGATATGGTTACTTTTGTAAGTCGTACAATGGCTTCAGCTATGGTAGAAGGCAATTTGGATTTTTATCTTAAAGAATTAGTCATGGATCGTTTATTAAGTAAGGCTCAACAACGTCGATTCTTTGGTATTAGTAATGGATTGGATTTTTCTCATATAAACCCATTTAAAGCTGAAAAGCTAGTGCAACGTAAATTAAATTTTACCAGTTTTGCTCAACAATTATTAGAGAAGAATACAGCATCATCATCTTTATTATCAAATAATGATAATAATGGAAAAATGGTTTGGCAATTTAGTGCAGTTTCAAGTGATTTTGTTGCATCAGCAAAGGAAAAGGCAAAAAGATTTCTAGTTAAACGAAAATTAATTTCTGAAGAAAGTTTAAAACGACCTTTAGTTTTATTCATTGGCAGGTTCCAATATAATAAAGGGTTAGAATGGTTTGAACAAGCAACAGAACACTTTGTATCTAAAAACATGACATTTGTGATTCTTGGACAAGAAAATAATTATCCTATTAGTAAATTGGAATCATTACAAACAAAATACCCAAATCATGTTTATCTTTTACATACACCTAAACAACATCGTCAATGGTCCATCTTTTGTCGTGCAGCTGCTGATTTTGTTTTTGTTCCTAGTCAAACAGAAAGTTTTGGTCTTGTGGCTGCTGAAGGATTAATGTTTGGTGCATCTGTCATTTCAACTGGTGTAGGTGGATTAAAAGAGTTTTTAATCGATCGTCCTGTAACGCAAATGGAAAAAAAAATGATTAAATTAAATGATGATTCAGAAGAAGTAGAAAGATGGGTTCCTATTTATCCTCAACCAAGAGATATTCGTTTAGTTAGAGATAAAAAAACAAAAATACCAACAGTAACTAGTGGTGAAATTTATAACGCTTATTTATTTAATGATAAAGAAGGATTAACAAGAGCCATTGAAGATGCAGCTTTGGATTATAAAAGATTAATGGCAAGTAAAGCATTAAAAGAAGAATACCATTTACGTATGATCACTAGTGCCATCTCTTTAGGTTGGGATCGTCATGGTAAAGGTCCTGTTCATGAATATCAACATGTTTATGCTTTGGCTTTACAACATCGTTCCTTACCTGAACTTACTCGTCATGAAATAGAAGAAGAACAATCTCGTTTACGTCGTTTATATCAAGCTGAAATTAATTAATTAAATTGAAAATTAAAAAAAAATCACCAACATAAACTAAAACCAGAAAGAAAAAAAAATAACTATACATCATTATACTTCATTTATTTATTTATATATATATACATTTATATTATCATAAAATATTTATATAATTCCTTTTATTTTTATTT
The DNA here is from genome assembly GCA_037043795.1 of Cunninghamella bertholletiae. Classification (NCBI taxonomy): domain Eukaryota; kingdom Fungi; phylum Mucoromycota; class Mucoromycetes; order Mucorales; family Cunninghamellaceae; genus Cunninghamella; species Cunninghamella bertholletiae. The sequence continues at coordinate 6,033,048 of JAZGVP010000001.1, forward strand.
TTTTTTACCTTATTACTCTATTTTTTTTTTTCTTTTTAATTTTAATTGTATTTTAGCCTATATTCCATATTTAATCCAATTCAAAAAAAAAACAATTCTTTTTTTTACATATCATTCATACTTCTCGATTTCTTTTAAGAATCGGTGTAACCTATCCAATTTTTTTTATATTTACCATTTTTAACATATTTAATTATTCGTACTTTATATATATATATATATATATATATAAAAGCTATTCCATTTTTAAAAATACATATAATTATTTATTTATATAAATTATAATAAATAGTAATTATAAAAATAAAAAATCCATGTTTTATAATAACAATTATTTAACAGTATGATTAAAATGGTTTCTAATTTTAATTAGTTTTCATTTCTTTCAAAAAAATCAAATTAATCGGAGTGATACATTTTTTTTACGTGGCACGTGTAATTTTTAATCAGGTTTACTTTTAATATAGTACAAATGGTTTTTATACAAATATATATATTTTATTTTTTCATGTTTATTGATTTTCTTTTTTTGTTAGTGTATTTACAAACTTTAAAAAAGCTGGATTTAATGTACATCTTAGAATAAAAAAACACAATCACAATTTATTCACCTAAGAAATCTATATTTATAAAAAAAAAGGAAATCGATGATAAGTTTCTTCTTTTTTTTACAAGTAAAATAAAAAAGTATGATAGGTTTACCAAAATAGTATATACTGTTCCAATTTTGTTGTTGCTGTGTTGCTTGTTGTTGTTGTTGTTGCTGTTGCTGCTGAAGTTGCTGAGATTGTGTTTGAGGTTGTGTTTGAGGTTGCCGTTGAGGTTGTTGTTGAGGTTGTTGCTGAGGTTGTTGTTGAGGTTGTTGTTGTTGTCGAGGTTCCATATATTGTATATATGGTTGATTATTTACTTGCAAAAATCGTTCAGCAGACATAGGATATTCAGATGAGTATGGTAATGGATTTACATTTGGAGAAGATGATTCCATTTGAGTATTTAAATCAAAATAATTTGATGGATTAGGTGCGATCAATGATTCCGGAACAGTATTATTCATATTATCAAGCGGTGGTTGTGGTTGTACATTATAGACTTTATTATTGTTATTATTTATCGATTCTTGTAGTATAGAACTATCATTGCTTGTTTCAAATGGTGTCATCGTGTGTAACGTATTTTTATTATTATTATTATTTTTATTATTAGATGAAGATTCTGATGTATTTGAATATAAAGAATGCTGTTGCTGTTGCTGTTGCTGTTGATCGTGTTGTTGTTCTAATGTATTCTTTCCATTAGTATGCATTTGATTATTTAAATTTTGTTGTTTATTAGAATTATCTACTGTTGTCGTAGGTGGTGTAGCAGAAACAGATGCTGGTGGGTTTTCATTTGTAATTTTATCTTTAAATTCTCTCCATTTTTGACTTGTGCGTTCTAAAGTATAATTTGTTGTCAAAAACCAATATTTTTCAAAAAAGATAGGTGGCAATTCCCAATTGATAGCCTGAGAAGGATCACCACCATGAAAAACAGCTTCATTTACCAATAATCTTAAACAATCATCTAAATCAAACTGATCTCTAAATAAAATCATTCTATCTCTCATATGTGCTGTTGGTAATAAATCTATTCTTGGATCATGAGGTACTGTTAACTATTTTTTTTAATACATCAAAAAATTAAAGTTAATAAAACATCAAGTTTAATCCATATATATATACATATATATATATATATGTACATACTTGTAAAAGGGATGGTTCAATTTTATATGGTGTGATTTTTTCTCGCATAAGTGCATTTTGAAGTCTTAATCTTAACCTTAAAGCTTGAATAGCTCTCATATTATTCGTAGCAGTATTTTGTGTTAATATTACAGGTTGAAGCATTTCATTATCAAATTCTAAATTATTATTATCAATCGTATAACTATAATCATTATTATCATTATTACTAGCGTTGTTGTCATTGTTATTTGAAGTATCAGATGTATGATTAGTAACTTCACTTGTTGAACGACTTGATGTGGCTGATTCTTTATCTATCATTGAATCATCTTCATTTTGATAGGTATTATCGTTATTATTATCATTATTATTATTATTATTTCCATGATTATGATCCATTATTGTTTCTACACCTTGATCAGTAAATACAAAACCAGGAGCATCACTTTGCTTTTTTCTAATTCTAGGAGATTTATTTCTATTATTCACATTTAAATAAGCAGCAACGCCTTGAGGAGCCGATTCTGCCATCATAAGTAAAGCCCTTTCATCGATATGAGGAGTATGTTTTGGAATATGTAGTTTATGTTTATAACAAACAAGTTGTAAAGATAATACAATACCTTTTAAATACCAGTTTTCACATTTTAATATATCATTGTCTTTACTAAGTTGTTTGTTTTCCTTATAAAAAGTATCTCGTTCTAATTTTATTTTTTTATAGTCTATTTCTAATTCTTTTATATGCTTTTCTCTTCTTTCTCTAAATGCACGCTGAGCAGCTCGGTTTTGGATCTTTCTTAATTGTGGACTAGCTGGATTTGGTTTGCGGCCTGGTCTCTTTTTTATTTTTCCTCCAGGTGTTGTTGTTTCTGTTGTAGTAGTTGTGATTGAATCTTGTGAAGGTGTAGGTGAAGCTACTTCATCTAAATTCATTTCCATATCATCAATATCTGCCATTTTTTATTTTATTTATTTATTTTATAAAGTGAAACAAAAAACTGAAGAAAAGAAAAAAAAAAAGAAAAGAAAAAGAAAAAATTAACTTGGAGGAAAAATGATTAGATGAACAAATTCATTAATTTTCTCAGCATTTTTTTATTTTAAACTCCGGGGTTTTTTTTGTGTGATTATCTAATTTTTCAACTAAAAAGATAGAAAGAATTACCCAGATTCATTTATAACTGCAAATTATATTTTGAAAGATGATTTTAAAACTTCTATTCATAATGAATGTATTTTTAATAGGATTCAAATTATGTGCTAAATACTAACCCTTGTATTCAATTATACAATTGTTAAAATTGACTCTGTTTCATTTTTAATATCAACAATGATAATCTTTATAAACATATTATATAAGTGCCTTTATTTTCATTAAACACTATATAATCGATTTTATATAATTTACATGTTCATTTTTAATTTTTATTTAAATAACTCTGCTTTCCCAAATTTAAACTTTTTAGCTTTAGTAAATAATCCTTAACATTGTGATTTTTTTTTACTCCCACCTAAAAATGTGTGACCAATAAAAATCAAACTTTATTACAAAAAAATAAAAATAAAGGATTAAGTCAAAAGTAAATTTATTTATTATATAAATTTAAACAAGTAATAAGTTTGGATGGATCATATTTTAAGCACTTTACTATTTTTATTTTATTTGGCTATGCTACTAAAATTAATTATACTATTTAGTAGTCTTTTTATTGTATAAAGTAGTTTTATTAAAGTTGATTACAATATTATTTATATATTAATATATAAATAAATAAAAAAGCCTTCCTCTTTTAAACTTAAAAAAAATGCTCTCTATTTAAACGATTTCGCCTCAACACCTGCGTCTTTAAAAAGATTGATACAATAAATAAATAAATAAAATAAAATAAATTAAAATAAAATAAATTAAAATATATAGATGAATAGAAAACATCATTTGTAATTCTTGTTTAAAAAAATGATTCTATTTTATTTTATACTATATTATTATTTAACAGTAATAAAAGTAGAAGATAATATAATTTAAAGGGCATTAAGAGTGAAAGCAAGAAGAAAAAAATTATTTAAAATGCAGCCTAATAATGTTAAAGAACCCTACTTTCCTTTTTTATCTCCCCTTTTTTTTTCTTGGTTGCAGCATTGTTATTTTCTACTTCTTTTTCTTTTAATTTTCTCCTTACTCTTTATATATATAAATATATATATATATCTCTGCTTTGTTGCCATATATTATTTATAAAATATATGAACATTATATTTGACCACCTTTTTCTAATTATATATTCAAAATGAATTTACATAAAATGGGGTTTCTATAAAAGCTATTTTTTTTCCTTTTGTTTTTTAAAAAACAATAATATAAAATATAAGTATGACTCTAAAGTTATTTCTTTTAGTTGCTGCTTTATTCTTTTATTCTCTTCAAGTTATTGCTCAAGAAACAGGTTATACTAATAGTGAGCGGGAAGGTGAGGATAATAGTAATGAAACCAAAATTCATTATTATGAATTCAATATTACAAGTGCAACAACAACCAATCCTGATTGTTCCAACTATACTGTACCTCCTACTACTTTTTTTATTAATGGTCAAATACCTGGCCCTACTATTTATGCTACAAAAAATGATCGAATTCAAGTACTTGTTCGTAATATGTTACCTTTAACCATCCAAGCTGATCCTAACGTGACTCTTTATGGAGCTGGAAATACAAATGCTTTATCTATTCATTATCATGGTATAAGACAATTTAATACTAATCAGATGGATGGTGTTCCTTTTGTTACTCAAGATCCTATTCTTCCTGGTGAGGAATATTTATACGATTTTGTACCTGATGCTTCCGGTACTTATTTTTATCATGCTCATGTTGGGTTACAAGAATCTTCTGTTTTTGGTCCTTTAATTATTTATGAAAATGATTATGTTAATCCTTCTATAAAAAATAACAATCATGATAATGATAATCACAATAATGAAGAATTAACTCTTCAATTGGGAAATCAAACTGTTACTTATCATGATGATCAAATAATTACTATTAGTGAATGGTTCCATACAGAACGTAATCGATTAGAAGCTTCCTTTTTAGCTCCTAATTTTATTGGTCTTAATGATGCCGAAAGCGTTTTGATTAATGGAAAAACAATTAATAATGAACAAAATATTGCTTCTAATGATGAACAACTTACTTGTCAAGGTTATACTGTTATTAATGTACATCGTGAAAAGACTTATCGTTTCCGTGTTATTGGTGCTTCTACTTTTCGTTCTTATGCTTTTGCAATTCAAGATCATCCTTTAACAATTATTGAAGCTGATGGTGGGTTGATCGAACCTTATGTGACAAATCATATAGAAGTTCAACCTGGTCAACGTTATTCTGTTTTAGTAACAATGAATCAAACTAAACAAAATGACCACCCTATTGGTACTATTCGTTTGTTCACTGATAACGTTGATCCAACATCAAATGGGTGGGCTTTACTTAAATATCAAGATCAAGATACTAAAATAAATGATTTAACAATAGCAACAACTGAACCAGTTTTATCTATTAATAATAAAACAAATACTTTATTTTCAAATCTTAATACCCTTTATTGGATTTGGAATGAATTAAAACCTGCTGGCGGTATACCTGATCCTATTGCTACATTACCATCTGCTAATCGTACTATTTTTATTAATATCACTAGTGGTCCAACCTTTGATTTAAAAACCAATTTAAGATTTTTTATTAATGGTGTTCCTTATACTGAGCCTAAAAAAACTCTTTTAAATGAAGCATTGGAAGGAAAACGTTTAAAATCACCTTTATCTATTGAACAACTTGATTCTTATAATGGTTATGATCCTTATCTTCAAACTTATCCTTTACGTCATAATGAAATTGTTGATATTGTTTTACAAAATAATCATGTCGCTGGTACACCTTGTAGAATCCATCCATGGCATATTCATGGTTATTCTCATTATTTCCTTGCTTATGGTTCTGGAACTTATAATGAATCTTTACATAGTCAACTTCGTAACGTACCTTATCCTGTATTAAAAGATACCTCTCCTCTTTATCCTGATTATGCTCCTGATGATCAAAATATTCCTTTACCAGGTAATCCTCAAGTTGGTTGTGGTTGGATTAGAATTCGTCTTTTAGCTGTAAGTTGAATTTATATTAATATAACATATATATATTATATTATATATTTATTTGTCTCTTTTCTTTTCTTTTCTTTTTTCCTTTAATTTTCATTTATTATTATAGGATAATCCTGGTTTTTGGGCCTCACATTGTCATGGTAAGTAATTAATAAGACATTTACATATAAAAACATATATAAAAAAAAGTAGAATCAAATTAATCATACCTTTTATTTTTTTACATTTTATAGATATCATTCATATGTTTATGGGAATGATGTTTATTTTTGAAACAAGCACTGAATTAGTTTCTACTGTTATTAATAATTAAAAAAAATGACTACCTTTTTCTCTTTTTCTCTTTTTCTTTTTTTCTTGTAAAAGTTTAATAAAATTTATCTTCAATAATATTAAAAAATATTTGATATGAATGTTTTTTTTTTTTTTTTTTTTTTTTTTTGTAGATTGTTTACATTAAAAAGAATTGATTTTCTTACGATCACGCTTTTTTTTTATTCATATAAAATTTATGCTATTTATGCTATTTAAATTTTTAAAACTTATAAATTCTATAAATGAACCTATAATGACTATTATTTTTATTATATTATTATTATTTATATATTGATGTGAATACTATAAAATAAAAAATCAACATAAACATACGATTACAAAAATATTTTTTAATGATAGTATCATAGTTTTTAAAAAAAAATCACATATGGAGTTACTAGTTAATTTTTTTTATTTAGAATTATATATGATGATGATAAATACATTGAAGAAGAAAATAATAAAATCAATTATCTATGAAATTTTATGACTGGTTATAATACAGTATTTAAGTATAGTAAGCAGAGATATGTCTTCTTTTTCTGTCTTTGATTGATTCTAATATTCTTGGATGTTCAGGTGTCTAAGTAGTGGTCCTTTTTCTTAATATATTTTTTTCCTTCATCCTATTCATTAAGAACAGGGAAACATTCATTATATAATGCATGTAAAATGGCCTACACATTATCAAGAAATACTAAATATGATTGTAAATCGCGAAAAGAGTCAAGAACTCCAATAAAACTAATCTCCATCATCATATAAAGCCTATCGTTAATAAGTTTTGTAAAATAAAAAGTAATTGTCTCTCTATATGATTTCATAGTTTACTATACAATCAGCTTTCTATTTCTATTTTTATTTCTATTTTTGTTATTATTTTTTGGTTGCTTGAATTTTTAATTATCTGTGACTTGAATAGATAAATACTGTTTTTCTTAAAGGTTCCAAGTCTAATTAGAATTTACTTATGATGGAATATTTATTAGTCTTTTTAATTTTCACCTTTTAATATTTCATAGCCAATCTAATTTTTATAGTGTATCACATCAAAGGAGATTATACAATAATTAGGTCTATTCTGGCTTATAGAAGTAGCAATAACTTTCGTATTTATCCTGCAATATGTATATAAGCTAAAGTCTTCTATGTGATTTATAAGTATTTGTCGTAAACCAGTTAACTTCAACTTCGGCTTCAGTTTAAAAACTTAAATCATCTTGATTAGATAAGCAATGTTGTTTGCAGCATTCAATTTTTAATGTTGGATCAGTAGGTAAAGCAGAGTTTTTGTCACAGGGAAGCGTTGCCAATTAAATAAAATAATTATAATATATGTTTTAAAAATAACTATGATATATAATGTCATACTTTCCTATAAAAAAATGAGCAAAAGAAAAAAAGAAAAAAGACACAAAAAAGCAAACTGATAAATTTATACAGCATGGCTAACATCAGAATCTACAATTACCAAATTGGAACAAATTTGGTATTCTACCAACAAAAAAAACATTATCCTTTTTTTTTATTTAACCATTTTCTTATGATAATAAAGAATACATTGGTATCAATGATTCATAAAAAAAACTAAAGGTATGATCGTACTTCACTTATATAGATATACATATAAACATAAGCTATTAATAAAAAGTCTTTTATATTCTTATGATCATGCTCATTTTTTTATTCATCTATATTCTTATGAAAATGAGAAATGGTTTGACAAAAAATTCAAAAATCCATAAAAGATTAAAAGAGATGATGAAAAATTTGTTTTATTACACGAGTTTTCATTTTATTGTTTTATCTATCTTATGATAATAAGAAACATTGTGATATTAAAAAAAATAAAAAATCCATAAAGGATCTAAAGAAATAATGACAAATTCATTTTGTAATTAATCATAATTAAAACTAGTGAAAATAAAAAATCAAGTAAACAGATATTTATAAAAAACCGTTATATATATATATTAAACGGATTGAGATTAACTCACTGGTCTCTTTTTGATGAGTTTGCAAAAAAAAAAAAAAAAAAAAAGTTGTATTTAAATATTTAAACTTCCTTTTTTGTTTTATTTACTTCTCTTTCACTTTTTTTGTAATACATATTAAAACAAAGAAAAATAAAGTCATATTATACAAATACACATATACCCATTCTTTACACACATAATATATATATAATATACTAAAAATGACTTCAAAAAGAAAAGGTAATCAATTATCAAAGCTACATGAGGAATCCACTGTTGGTTATTGTTTAAAAGAGGTATATTACTATTATCAATTAAAAAAATAAAAATAAAAAGCGATTTTCCCACAAAGCTTCTATTAAATATAGTAAATGGTACTCATATTAATATTTTTATTACTATTATTATTACTATTAAAAAGGTTAATGATTTTAGTAATGATATTAAAAGTCAAGAATGGAAATGCCCGTTTTGTAAAGATTTTACTCTCAATCTACCAAAAGAAACAGATCAATCTTCTTGGATAAAGTGTAGAGACTTTATTATTGATCATATAGATCAACATCGTTTATTGATTTTAAAACAAGCGTCCTTGAACTCTTTAAGAAACTATGAAAAGGTATTTATAAAATAATAATAATAATATAAGAAGGTTGTAAAAAATGATAAATATTTATATTGCACCTTTGATTTTTTACTTTTGTTACTGATAACTAATTAATGCTTTTTTTTTTATATTTATTATTATTTTATTATAACAGCATGTTAATCAAAGTAGTAAAAGAACTAGGCTTTGGATCAATGGTACAATGCAGGATCGCTCTTAAGATATACATATAACATTTTTATATACACATGAACAAAATTGTAAATAGCTTAAATCAAAATCAAAAAATTGAAAATATATACAAATCATTATTTTTTATTGATAATTAATATATTATATACTGATATGAATAATAATAGTAATAAATTAATATATATATATATATATATATATAGAAAGATAAAAAATATACAATATTTTTTTTCTCTTAATTTTTGTTTTTTGATTTAACTTATTTGTTAGGATAAGCAGAATATAAGGAAGCATGATATACAGATAGATTATTAAAGGAAAGATCTTTTTCAAAAGCTGATAAAGTAACGTCAATAGAATTTAATACATCATCCGGACTTATTTTATTAGAAGTAGAAATGGGAGTTGAACAAGGAGAAGTGAAAGATGATGCAGAAAAAGATGACGAATTTGAAGAAGCTGAGGATGTGGACGATGCTGAGGATGATGATGACGATGTAGATGATGCGGATGATGCCGACAATATAGATGATGGTAAGCTCGTATCACTTGGATTATAAACTCCAGACGTTAGTGCAAGCTTATTAGTGATAGGATTTGTAGCTGGATTTGTAATGGAATTAGGTTTGGTGGCAGGTACAAGGGGTAATGCATTAGGAGATAAATCATTATTATTTTCGCTGCAACGAACATTATACATTTTATTATTATTATTAATATGATTAGGGTTATGGTTATATTGCTGATGTTGATTTTGTGGTTTCATTTCCGATCTTGATTGTGATGATGATATTCTTGATTGCATTTTTCTTAATACAAATAACGGATTTTCCGCTCCTTTTGGCATTAACCATTCATCATCAAATATATCCATAATTCTTTTTTTTCCATTTAAGACATTTTCTATATTAAATTAAGACGATGGTAAAAAAAAATATTAATAAAACTAAACCAAGTAAAAAAAATAGGAGATTTCTTCATATATATATATATATATATATATATATACTTGTATTATATAATTACCTTTTCCATTAATCACTAAGGTCATACCATATTTATCCATATTTTCATTTTCATGTGTATAAGGAACACCATGTTGAATATGAAATTTTTCTAAAGCATACATAGTAAGTTCCGTTATTTTCATGGATGAAGATACATTAATAAGTTTTTCTATTCTTTCCATAGGTTGTATAGTAGAAGATAAAGATTTTCCTATAAAGTTATTTTGTTTTAAATTAAAAGAACGACGTTTAGAAAACTGAACTAGTTGAGAAAACCTTTTTGGTGTTTGTTGAACAACAGGTGTATAATAAGCAATTTTTATGACAAGTTGACCGTTTTGTTCATTCATTCTTTTTATACGTTTATGTAAATAAAATTTGATCACTGAGTCTTGGCCAAAAGAAGCTTCAGGTGTGTTAAACTTACTAACACCTAAACAAGTCAATTGTACTTTAGATTGATCGTGTATTAATGAAGGCATAGGTGTAGTTAAATGAGCTGTTAAAGAATGAAAGATAGCTAAAGGTTTATCCTGTGAGGATAATATAATTTCATCTTTTTTAATATAAAAGAAAATAGTTGAATGTAATATAAATAATAATAATAATAAGGAGAAGTAATGAAAGAAGATAAGGAAGTGGAAAAAAAAAGGTTAGTATTAAATTCATTTTCATCTTTTTTTATCTTTCCGATTAAAAAAAATGCTTGTGTTACCTTTATTCATGACTTTGACAGTTATATAATATTCAATCCCGTTACTTTGTTGATTTTCTAATCTGAACCTTTCCAAAGCATAACTTAAAAGTTGATCAGCAGTAGTATTTTCATTTACCAATACTGAATTAAAAGTAGCATTAACATTAATATTACCAGCAAATATACGTAATATACTTAATTGTTCTTCTTCTTTTTCTTTTTCATCTTCTATTTCATTATCTTTTTCAATAGATGATGATAATTCAATATTATTTATCAAGTTATTTCTTTGATTGGATAAAAATTTACGTATACTGTTTGTTTTTTCAATAATAGATTGAGAAGAATGTTTATATTGTTGATTTGATATCGTAGTACAAGGTTGTAATTCATTATCTGTTGGGATGGTATTAATATCATTATAATCATCATGGTCAAGATTTTGATTTCGATTTTTTTCATCATCTTCTTCCAATAAATTGCCTATTTCACCCTCAAGTACATCATAAGTTGCCATAATGGGTATATCATTAATATCCGTAGTAATAGTCATTGTTTGAATTAATATATTATCTGAAATCGTTACTTTTTTTTTTTTCAACGATGTTAATTTTTTTTTATATTCATGTATGGATGGATCTAATATTATCTAAATTTATTATATTGAAAATAATACAGTAATATAAAAATGAATATCATTTTTTTTTAATATAAATATAAATAGGCGTTTATTCTTACTTTTGTATTTCGGTATTTATTAATTCTGGCCAATCTTTCTAGTGGAGTCTATTTTTTTATGTAAATAAATTAGCATGGATAATCCCAAAAAGGAAATGTTCTATTAGAGGTAATTTTTTTTACTTCCAAAATATCAATTTTTTTTTATGGGGTTAAAAAAAGATGGATCGGATCACCTTCAATTTTTTTTAAAAAAACAACTTACTTCAATGATTTCTGCGGGAATGTAACCTATCTCGGATGTTTTCAATACTTTTACTAACCACCAATAAGCATTGGTATCATCAAGTAAAGTTAAAGCATCGCCACGCATTACTGTTACTTGACCTTCTACTGTAGCCATAAAAGTATGAAAGGCATAAACATCATGATGATTAATATTATTTTCTAATTGATGAATTGCATTATAATCTGGAGAATAATACATATTATTATTATTTTGTATTGTTTGATGATGATGATGATGATGATGTTTTTGTTGATGGTGATGATGATGAGGATTACTGTTATTATATTTTGTCATTGGTTCATATAATGTTGGTGATACCCAATATTGATTTGATTCCATTATTCTTTCTTTCTTTTTTTATATCAACTCTATTTTATTTTTTTTACTTTTATTTTTTAATTTTTACAAACTTATAAAGAGATAATCAATAAAAATAAAATAGAATAAATAAAAAAGATGAAAAAGAAGTGAAATAAGAATAAAATTGCTCGCCTTAATATATAAAAAGGTTTTTTTTTAATAAACAAAAAATTCTTTTTTGAACCAATGGAATATTTTTTTTTAGTATGAATAGTAAAATACTAGCCCAAGTAAATTTAAAGATTAGAAAAAAAAAAAAAGAAGGCTTAATAAATAAAATAAATGAAAAAAAAGAAAAAAGGAATAAAAGGAACAAAAAGTAAAAATACGGGATTTTATCTTTTTTAAAAGAAGAAAAAAGGGGGTGTGATACAATCTTGTTTTTTTTTTTTTGACACACACATAACAAACACATATACACACGCTTGCACACACACACATAAAAGGGCAAAAAAATCAAAATTGAAATTCCGATTATTTTTTGTTATTTTTTCATTCTGGATTTTGTTTTTTCGCAAGTTTTTCTTTCTCTTTTGCATATTTTTTTCTTCTACCTATATAATTCTCTCTAATAACATATACATAAATTATTTTTGAACATGTTTGGTGTTACCAAAGACTTTATTGGTAAACCTGCTCCACCTAATTATGTTGCTGGTCTTGGTCGTGGTGCAACTGGTTTTACTACTAGATCTGATATTGGTCCTGCTAGAGAAGCAACTGACTTTCCTGTGTATGTAAATAATATACATACATATGTATATATATATATATAAGCTTGTAAACATTATTAGAAATAAAGATCTAATGATATATATATCTTTTTTTTTCTTTTACTTATTATTTAATATAGTGATATAAAGGCGAAAACAGAAGCTGACGATGACGATGATCAATATCAAGATCCAGAAAATGAAACAGGGCTTTTTTCTGCGGCACCTTATGAAGAGGATGATGAAGAAGCTGATAGAGTATGGGATATGATTGATAAACGTATGGATGAACGTAGAAAAGTAAGACGTGAAGCAAGAGAAAAAGAAGAATTAGAAAGATATAGACGTGAACGACCAAAGATTTCACAACAATTCGCAGATTTAAAAAGACAGTTATCCACTATGGATGAGTCAGAATGGGAATCAATACCTGATGTTGGTGATCTTGTAGGGAAAAATAGAAAAAAAAGTAAAGTACCAGAACGATATACACCTTTACCAGATTCTGTATTAGTTCAAGCAAGAGATCAAGCTCAGTATCAAACATCACAAACTGTAGAGGATGATACAAGTGGTATGATGACTGATTTTAAAGAAATTGGTCAAGCTAGAGATAAAGTGTTAGGTTTAAAATTGGATCAAGTATCTTCTGATTCTGTTTCTGGTCAAACTACCATTGATCCTAAAGGTTATATTACTGAATTAAATAGCGTAGCTTTAAAAACAGCTACTGAAATTGGTGATATTAAAAAGGCTCGTTTATTATTAAATTCTGTTATTACTACAAATCCTAAACATGCTCCCGGTTGGATTGCTGCAGCTCGTTTAGAAGAAGCTGCTGGTCGGCCTGTACAAGCTAGAAGTATTATTGCTAAAGGTTGTCAACAATGTAGTAAAAACGAAGATGTATGGTTGGAATCTGCTCGTTTAAATGTAAGTTTGATTATTAATATAAAATAATAAAATAAGAAAGATCAGATGAGAAAAAGGAAAACAAATAAGAAAAAAAAAAAAGAGCATATATATATATATAAGAACAGGTAAATAAAAATAAAAAGAAAAAAATTCTTACATATATATTTATATTTTTTTTTATGTAGACTGTAGAAAATGCAAAGATTATTTTAGCAGATGCTGTACGATCTATTCCTCAATCAGTAAAAATATGGCTTAAAGCTGTCAATTTAGAAACAGATACAAAAAATAAAAAGAAGGTGTTAAGAAGAGCACTTGAATTCATACCCAACTCTGTAAAATTATGGAGAACAGCTATCAATATGGAAGATAATCCTGAAGATGCAAAAGTTTTACTTTCTCGTGCAGTAGAATTAATACCTTCAAGTGTAGAATTATGGTTAGCTTTAGCAAGATTAGAAACCTATGATAATGCTAAAAAGATTTTAAATAAAGCTGTTACAGCTATCCCAACAAGTCATGAAATATGGGTTGCTGGTGCTAGATTACAAGAAGAACATGGTCAAGTGGAAATTGTTGAAAAAATGATTACAGCGGCAGTCAAAAACTTAACTAAGTTAGGTGCCAACTTATCACGTGAACAATGGATAAAGGAAGCTGAAAAATGTGAATCAAATGGATCTGTTCTAACTTGTCAAGCTATTGTTAAAGTAACCATTGGATTAGGATTAGATGAAGAAGATGAAGAAGATTTAGAAAATATTTGGATGGAAGATGCTGAAAATAGCAAAAAGAATGGATCTATAGAAACAGCAAGAGCTATTTATGCACATGCTTTAAAGACATTCCCTGGTCAAAAATCAATATGGCAACAAGCAGCTTTATTAGAAAAATCACATGGTACACCTGAAAGTTTAGAAGAATTACTTAAACGTGCTGTTAAATATTGTCCTCAAGCTGAAGTTCTTTGGTTGATGGGTGCCAAAGAAAAATGGTTAGCTGGTGATGTAGATGGTGCTCGTATGATTCTTAGAGAAGCCTTTGAAGCTAATCCTAATAGTGAACAAATTTGGTTAGCTGCTGTAAAGGTAGAAAGTGAAAATCAAGAATATGAGAGAGCAAGAATCCTTTTAGAAAATGCTAGAAAACAATCAGGTACAGAACGTGTATGGATGAAATCAGCCATGCTAGAAAGACAAATGGAAAACTATGATGAATGTATAAAAATTTTAGAAGAAGGTTTAGCCATCTATCCAACCTATGATAAATTATGGATGATTAAAGGCCAAGTAGAAAATAAATCATTAAATGATCAAACTAAAGCAAGAGAAACATATAATAAATCTGTTAAGCTTTGTCCAAAGAGTGTACCTTTATGGATTCAATTAGCTAGATTAGAAGAACAAATGGGTATGGTGACAAAAGCAAGAAATACTTTAGAAAAGGCAAGGTTTGCAAATCCAAAAACTGCAGAATTATGGGTAGAAGCTATTAGAATAGAAAATAGAGCTAATAATAGCAATGCTGCTAAAACAATTGCTGCAAAGGCTTTACAAGAATGTCCTACTTCTGGTGCTATCTGGATGGAAGCTATCTTTATGGAACCTCGTCCTCAACGTAAAGCTCGTAGTGTGGATGCTTTAAAGAAATGTGAACATGATCCTATCATTGTCACTACTGTTGCTCGATTGTTTTGGAATGATCGTAAAATTGAAAAGGCTAGAAATTGGTTCCAAAAGGCTGTACAAATTGATCCTGATCAAGGTGATTCCTTTGCTTGGTGGTATAAATTTGAATTGCAACATGGCATGGAGGTAAACTATAAATAAATAAAAATAGCATTGTATATATAAATGATACAATTTGTCATTTATTAATATTTATTATCACTTGTTTTTTTTTCTTTCCTTTTCTTTTATAATTAGGAACAAAGACAAGAAGTAATAAAACGTTGTATACAAGCAGAGCCTCATCATGGTGAACGCTGGCAAGAAGTCGCAAAGGATGTAAAGAATATTGGAAAGAGAACAGAAGAAATATTAACATTATGTGCAGCATCACTTGATTAAAATAGTATTTACAATTTATTATTATTATTATTATTATTATTATTATTATTATTATTATTATTATTTTGGAATATGAATATATATTTAATATATGATTTTTATTTTGTATTTACATTTATTTAAAAAAAAGAAAAAGATATACACATATATAAATATATATTTATACGTAAACTTGTAATTATTATATGCTTCTTATATTTAAAGAAAAATAAGAATATGAAATAAAATAAAAAATTTATAAAGCAAAATAGGTATAGGATATAAAAAATACAAATGATATTAAAATAATAATAAATACATTAAAAAAAAAGTGAGTATTAAATAGTTTCATATGATTATTACTTATCTACTTAAATACAATAAAAGTATGATACATTTTATACCTTAAATATTATCAATCAGTATAGATTACGCATCTGGTGCCCCTCAACCTAATCAAATATTCAAAAAAGATATATTTAATGTAGATATATATATATATAAGGTAGAAAGTCTATATTTTATTTTATTAATAAAATAGTATTTTATTTATTTAATTTCAATGATAATAGATTATTGATTAATTAGTGCTTTACTGCGCGCACAGGAAGAAAATGAAAAATAGAAATTAGTTAAATCGATAATTCTTAAGTGTATTTTATACTGTAATAAACTTACCCTAAAACATCAATTGATCTCTAATATCAGGAAAAGTTTTGATAAAACAATTGATCATTATTATTATAATTGTTATTATTATTTACCTATTTTCACCTAAAGAATCATCTTGAGTATATCAAAAAATTTCTGTACAAGGACCACAAGGATCCTCACTTTAACTCACTGACTAAAAATTATCTTCAGGACCATATTATAGTATCATAATATCTGTTAATCCAATTCTCTTCCATAATTCATATTTTTCTTTATCATCCCTTGAAACACTATATATATATATATAAATGAAAAGAGTATAAAGAAAAGAAAAAAGATGTATATCTAATCAAAATAAGAATGTCTTTTACTTTTATTTTCTTTTCTTTTTTATACCAGTTATATATATATATATATATATATATATATATATAGATTACTATATATAAAGTCTTTATATGGGAAGTTAAAAAAGTTACCAAACATAATGAATAGTTATTTCTTTAGAATAGTGACCTAAAGAAAAATTATCCAACATTTCAAATAAAGTATGGTGACGAGGAGTATAGCCAACAGTTATCTAATTCATTATGTTTCCCCGCCATTGCTCATACATTTTTGTATACTTACAGCATTTTTAACAGGAGCTGTCATTGGATTCATAAAATAGCTTTTAAAGGGAACCATATCAGCAATTGTAAATAATAAACTTTTATCATATTAATGAAGAACTAAAACACCACCACTTTTCACATATGTATGTTTCTTGTGTTTCAAAATATTGAATGAATTTTTTTCAAAGCTCTGTGAAGCTGTTATATATATATGTAGTAAATTTGTTGTGATTGCTGTTTAGAATTAATAATAAATGTATTATTAAAATATTTTTGTGGAAAAGTTTTTACGGTTATTGTCATATAACGCGGTAAAATATACATTTTTTATTATATGCTAATGAATTAATGGTTTAAAAAAATTAAATAAAGAAAGAAAGAGCTATAAAAAAAGGTCAAAATTTTTATTTTTAAGAAAAAAATATACTCCTGCTTTATTCATTCAATTTTCGATTTTTGATCTTTTTTTGATTTTATAAATCATGCAACTTTATTTCTAATGATTTTAAAAAATAAATTAAATTAAGCAAGAAAAAAAAAAAGGTTTATACAAGGATTATTATCTTTATTTATTTTTTTAACAAATAAAAAAGTCAAAATATATTAAAGGAAAAAAATGATCACAAAATAAAAATACAACATTATTAAAAAAAAAGATATATATATATATATCTATTTTATTTTTTTCATTTTCATTTTTTCGAAGGGGGGTGACCTGCGAACGGCTGTCTTCTTCGAAAAAGCCTGCAAACGACCGTCTTCCGCGGGTGCACCTGCCAATACCAAAGGGAGACACTCTTACGAATGGCACTTTATAAAGAAGAAAAAAAGAAAAGAGAAAAGAGAAAAGAAAAAAAGAAAAAAAGAAAAAAAAAAAGCGGTCCTTTTATACTTTTTTGTGATCTGATTTTGAAAGTGACTTTTTTAAATAAAATCATAGTGAAATAAGTTTATTTTTTAATCATATGATCAATAAAGAGCAGTCAAAAGTATCAATCAATAAAAAAAATAGTTGAAAATAACTAATCAAAATAAACATATAGAATATTATACTATAAAGTATGGTATAAAATAAAATAGAAAAAAAATGTATGTTACAGAATTTCAAAACTATGCATAAGGAAATCATCTTTATGTCTTACAAAAAAATTAAAACTCAGACAAACAATGGTATTTATTATTTTTCAGTGAGGAACATTTAAAAGATAAATTATATATATAATATGTAATTGAATGATAAAAAATGGTCTATGTTTATTTATTTTCGTTTTTATTTCATATGTGATCATATTCTAGATGATTTGAATGTCTTTTTTGTTTTTTTTTTATAATGAAATAGAGGAAAAAGTGAATTTAAAAGCATATTATTAGGAGTTTGATTTTCTATTTTCTCACTTTTTTAATAGTAATGAATATACCAAATGAATTTATTCAAAAAATAATATTACATTTATTGTCAAAAAGTATTGTATAAGGTTCTTTAATATGCAAGAATTGGTATTTTGCCACAAACAATCCTATCTTCTATTATATAATAATACTTTACTCGAACAATTAAAAAAATTCCTTGGGTTACCATTTTTGTGTAAGGTATAAATTTAAAACTTTTTTTTATTGTATCTTGTACTTTTAAAACATACATACAAGTTATTTTTATTGGTTATTTAAAAAATAGGTTTACTGGATACCAAAATCTAACAAAGTAAGAATAGCCAAGATTAATTAATGAATTGTTACAATCTCAAAACGTAAATGAAAATAAGAAAAATTAAGCGTATAGCCCATTATTATTATAAATATATACGGCTATTGTTACTTTTAAAAAAATATATTATTATTTTTAAAAGTAGATATTTTATGCATTTTGGATCTTGACCAATATACTCCATACCAATAAATGATGATTTTTTATTTTTATTTATTTTTTCTTCTAGGGCTGGTCATTTCTTTTGGTGATCTTAGTTTGGTTATTCTTATTAAATTTGATTATCATTATCTTGATTAGTTTACTTTTTCATTATTTTTGGTGTTGTTATTTTTTTTTTTTTTTTTTTTTTTTGATATTTCTTTTAGTATTAGGGTTTGAATATGATTAAATTGATATGTACCTTGAAATGATTACATATCTACTATTTATTTTCCTATTTAAATGTATCTATAATTGTTTATTATAAAATAATGTAATGAAACTCTTGATCACAAAGAATAAAATAGTATTGTTTTTTTTAGAAAGAAAAAAAAATGTTAATTAATGAATGGTAATTTATTTTTTACTTTAATTGAAATTGAAAAGTTTACCAAAGGTTCATTACATTACATCTATAAATTTATATAAAGATCTTAGCGAAAAAATAAAATAAAATTCATTTGATTACATTTTATTTCCTTCGTATAATTAAACATATATATTTTCCGTAATAAGGAAGTGTATAACCAAATTATTAAAGTTAATGATAATATAATTAGTTAATTGTTTATTTATTTGTTTGCTTTATTTCATTTATTTATTTTTAAATCCATAAATATGTAACCATTATAAATTTTAAAATATAAATATATTAATAAAATACACTTACAAAAATTAAAAAATATCAACTATTCCAATTTAAATATTCATCATAAAAAATAATAATAATAAAAAGGAGAACTGGGGGAGATTGGGGTAAAATAAACTTTATAGAAGGGAGAGAAAATCTTTATATGTATATATACTTTATTTTAACCATTTTTATAATAATTATTACTTTTTTAATCGCGATAAGGAGGAGGTTGAGAAGGACGATTATCTAAAGGAACATAAGTAACAGGATTATGATCTCTACTTCCGTTACCTTGTTGTGATAAAGTTAAAACCAACCATTTCATACCAGGGATATTGTACCACCAAGATTTATTTGAATGTTGTTGATGCCATAATTCTTCATCTGTAGTTGCTGCCAACATACGTTCTGTAGATGATGGATCATTATGATGATGATGATCATCATCTCTATTTTGCCATTTCTCTATTAATCCAGATACTCCAGAAACTAATTTACCTGCTTGTTGTCTTCCAATTAAAATACATGCAACGAGAGCACCAGTAGCTATGACTGATATAATAGCTGCTTTCCAATATTTACCTACTGTCATATTATCATATCCAAAAAATGGCGATAAATCATTAGGAATCACACATATCGATTCATTACTACAATGCCCTGAAAAACCTTGTCTTCCAAATATACATTGCATATTATATTGACAAGTTGATCCTACATTACGTTTAGGTAAACAAGTTTTTGTTTTTATATCACAATATGAAAGTCGACTACAGTTGCCTATTAAATTTAAATCTTCCATATTAAATGATTGTGATTCTGTATAGTGTACAAATGAATCTAAATCGTTAGATCGTGGAATAGTAAAACAAGGTTCTCCTGTATCATTATGTTGGATATATGGATAATAATTAAATGATTCAAATGGACTTCCACTAACTTGAAATCCTTCAAAATCACCTATTACATAAATAAAATAATAATATATGTATAAAAAGAAGCTTTTTTGTTTAATATATATATATATATATATATGTTTATTTTTTAATCAACATACTTGAACTTTCACAGCTCATTCCTTTATCAGTTGCATAACAGGTATATAATGGATATAATTTACAATCTGTAGGAATACGACACCGTTCTTGAGCTTTCACTAATGATGAATATGACAGTAATATTATTAAGAAGAGTGATATTGATGATAAATAACGCATGTGTGTTGAAAAAAAATAGAAGTATATATTTATAAATATAAAGTAAAAATAGAAATAATAAACTAATACAAAAGAAGGAAGAAGGAAAAAGAATAAAGAATCAAATATATATTCTTATGTATATATAAATAATTTAAATATAAATATAAAATGGATTTTTATATATACAAAAAACAATTTAAAGGTAAAAGTTAGAAATAAAGAAAAAGAAGTAAATGGAAAAAAAGAGAGAAGAAATAAGATAGAAAGTCAGGAATGAAAAAAAATATCAGAAAATATCGGAGTTTAAATTCACTATTAACCATATTTGATTAAGATAATCTTAAACTCTGGTTGGTTGATCAATAATATATATTACTTTACTATCTTTACCATACATTTCTTTGTGAATGGCATAATAAAATAATTAATGATTTTATATTTTATGATTCTGTAATATCAAATTACATTTTAAATTTATATTTTATAAAAACTAATTTTTTTTTATTTTATTTGTTATATTCTTTTTCAGGATGAATATAGTAATAATCCTTACTATTTATTGACAAAATAACCATAATTAACATTTTCCTTTTTACTTTATCATACCATGATTTATTGACGAGGTGACTGTTTTAAATCTTAAATCATTTATCTTCGCAGGAACAATAGTTTATATTTATCCATCTGAAATTATTTCTAACCAACCAAAACATTAAACTTATTATATTTAAATCCTTATTTATTAACTAATTATCATTTACATTTGGATAAATATTAAAAGATGAAAAAAAAAAAAGATAAAAAGAAGTATTAAAAAATCATTATATGTATATATTAAAAAAAAATTAAAGCAGTGAATTAATTTTTTTTCTTTGGTTTATATTAAAAAAAATAAAATGAAAATGAATATATATAAACATATATATATATATATATATATATATATATAATATAATAATAATGAAAGCATTTTTTGTTTTTGTTTTATTTTTTGTTATTGTTGTTATTTAACCACGAGACATATGACTAGAGATATTTCTTTGTTGTTGAGGTTGACTATCATAATGAACAACACTTGCAGTACTACTATAACTTGGTGTATATTTACCAACAATTTTTTTAATAGCAGGGCCCAAAGTAGACCATAAAAAGACTTTAACATCCTTTTCAATATTACGAGGTTTTGGAGAAGGGAAACTCATGATTAATTTAAAGAATTCCACACTTTCAGGACGAGTTTTTGCAGCAGTTAACGGCCTTAAAGCTTCTAAATTACGTCTGATACGATTTTTTTCTTCTACAGTAAATTCTACACCAATTAAACCTTCAATCAATTGTATACAATCCACAGAAGTAATAAAAAAATCATTTCGTTCTTGCCAATAAATACATGATACAACTAAGTTATCCTTAAAAGAGGATGTATTACCACCTGCTGTTGTTACATCTCCTCCACTTTCTTGTTGTAGTTGTAATCTTTGTGATCTATATAATTCTTCATCCAAAACTTCATATCCACAATCTATTTGGTGTGAATTTGGTTGTTGTTGTCTCCAAAATCTTAATACTCGTCTTCTCATTTCCCATTCTTTTGCTGTCCAGTTCATTGTTGCTGCCATTAAATCGCCATGAATATTTAATTGAGGTCGACTTACAATACCTGCAAATGGATGATGTTGCTGTTGTTGATGATGAGGATGATGATGCATATCTGGAAAATTTGGATCAGTAAATTTAGTTAAATTTGTTGTTTGTGTAGAAGGTGGTCCATAAGGTAATAAAGTAGGTGGATGATGGTGAGAAGGTGGTGGATGATGCATTAATTTATGTTGATGTTGTAAAGGTGGGCTAATAGGTGTATTAGTAGGCATACCTGATGGATTCATATATGATTCATCACCACCATGTCCATTATTACTTGTATTTCCATAATTGTATTGCGAAGGTGGAAAATAATGTGAATTATAACCACCTGTATTAGATTGCATATACATAGGTGGAGGAGGTTGTTGAGTATTAGAAGTTTGATAAGGTGGATAAGCCATTGAATAATTATTATTAGTATTATAAAAAGAGGAAGAAGGTGGAGGAGGTTGTGAACTAGGAAAAGATATTGAAGAGGACCTAGGCATTATTTGAGGAGGAGGTGGTGGTGGTGGTTGATATGGTGCAATATTAGTATCACTTTTTTGTCTAGATCTTTTTTGTGTTTGTATTTGTTCTTGTTCTTGTTTATTATTAGAAGGTTGATATTGTGATGTAGGTGAAGGTGGAATATTACGTTGTATCATAGGAGAATATCCAGTATTTGTTTCAGGTGATTTAGTGTTGTTTATCGACTTTGGTAAAGAAGGATCATTAGAAGTTATATTTTCCATTATTGAAGAATTAGTTGATACTTGTGTTTGATTATAAGGTGATATTAAATTCATAATATCACCCTCCCCAAATTCAACTGAAGGTTCAATATAGTCTTTAGAGTCATTAAATTTTTATGCATATTAAAAATAATAAAATAAGAGCGAGAGAGAGAAAGTGGAAAATAAAAAAGTTAATTGTATGTTTGAAGGAAAAAATATTAAAGGAAGAAAGGAGAAAAAAAAAGTGTCGCTGAATTTTAATTCTCTATTTCTATTTGTATATATTTATATTTTTTACCTGTATGCGCCTTTTTTGCATAAAGATTGGTATCCAAATCATATAAAATATCATCATCTGCGGTTCTTTCTAAATAAAATAAATAATAAAACACAATTAGAATTTTATTTTAAATAATATATATATTGTATAGATTTATTTATAAATAAAACTTACTATTTCTTGAAATATAAGTAAAAATACCGAGTTGCCAATGATCAATGACATGATCTTTAGATTGATCATAAGTACATATAGTAATTTGAATTTGATTATCATTATCATTATTATTATCCTTTTGATTATGCTGTTGTTGAATATTTTCTAATCTAGGAATTTTAGCTACTAAAGTAGTCCAAATGCTTTGATTTTTTCTTTGATGTTGCTGAGTAGTTTCAACAATAACATTATTAAATGTTAATTTCATTGGTAATACATTTGCATTATTTTGATCCTGTTCTAAAACAACTGTCAATGTATCATCCGCATGACCTTGCTGTGGTGTCCACTGAATAATTTTTGGTGTTTTCGATAATGATGATGATGATGATGATGACTCTGGGTGACTAAGTGATTCCGTTTCTGAATGAAAAGCGGATGTTGTTGTTGGATTATATTTATTTTCCATTAATGTATTGTAGTCACTAATAAATGGTGATGATGTTGATGATTTTGTTGTTGTTGTGGCTGTATTATTATCATGTGATGGTTGATGTGGATCATTCATAATTTTTTTTATAAAAAAAATCTGTTTGATTTCTACTTTTTTTTTTTTCCTTTTTTTTTACCTTAAAAAAAAAGAAAAATAGAATTTATACTTTTTTCAATGGGTATCAAAACTTATATAAAATGAAATAAACGGCGATGCTGATGTTTAATGTTGATGTTTAATGACGATGGGCGATTATTGTATTTAACTTTTTTTTATCTAAACTTTTTCTACCTTTCTTTTTTAGAAAATTTTAAATAATAACAGAAAGAGAAAAAAGTTAAAAGAAGATTTGGTACATAAAATTATATGAATATATATAAAATCTCCTCGGTTTTAAATACATATGAGAATTTATGTTTGTTTCATTTTTTTTTAAACTTTTTTTTAGATAACAAACTAAGCACCAATTATATGATAGTAATATGAGTTTGATAACATTAATAGTAAAAAAGAAAAAGAAAATGTAGGAAAAAAAAAAAGAAGAGAAAAAAAAAAGAGATTGACAATAATTGATGTTTATAATATATTGTACAGTTTAATTTAAATAAAATAGTATAGAGAATATGAAGTATGATCATAAAATAATATATATATATATATATATATATATATATAATTATTTATATATATATTAATAAAAATAAATAAATGATTTTTTTATGTAATGCGTTGATATAAAAATGAGAATAAATAAGGTTATTTTGAAAGGTGAGAATAAATAAGGTTATTTTGAAAGATGAAGAATATACAAACGGTATCATTTTTTTTTTCGTTTTTTTTTTTTTTGTCTAAAATAAATAAATAAAATGTGAGTTAAAAATAAAAATAGATATTATTAAGGAACTGTTAATGTCATTAAGGAAGGAGTACATTGTTGAGGATTTAAATTGATACCAAAAGCTGAGTTGTGATGTTCCATATCAAATGTATTTACAGGTAAATAACGATTTATGTCATCTTCCATTGTATGAGGATTTTTTCCCTGTATCATATAACTCTTTTCATCTATAATAGTAGTTTCCCCAATATGTACTAATCCTGAAGTTCTAGGAGGAAGATGTGCCATAATATCTGAAGGATGCATGACTCTTATGGTTTCAATATTTTGAGCCGCTAACATTTCTCCAAATTTTTCATTACCTAAACGAGGGGGATGAATGCCACAATAAGTTACTGATCGATGATGTAATAACCCAGTTGACACCAATGATAATGAACAAATTGCTGCAACGGCTAAATTAATAATTTTTTTTATGTGTCATAAAAATAAAAATTGGTTTTAATATCACTTATTTTTTTTTATATATTCTTTACATTTTCATTATTATTAATTGTTATTACTTATTTTTATTTTGTTTTATTATCATTAAAGTTTTTTTTTTTTTTTACCAGATCCTAAACCATGCCCAATAAAAACAACATCATAATTTTGAGGAACGTTTTGAGCTACACGCATTAATAAAGTTGCTACATTTAATTCACATCGGCGCCATGCTATTAATGCACCATTTAAAACCCAAGCTTTAGATGCAGATTCTGATTCCGATGAAAAATTAAATGCACTATGATTACTTTTTTCATTTATATGATCATTTTTTCTTAATAATTTCATTCTTTTACTAAGTTTTCTAGAACGAGAATCATGATGGTGATGATGAGCATGTTGTTGCAGATTATTTTTTATTTCCAACTTATCTCCATCACAATTATCTTCTTCTTCCCATACTACTGCATTAAAAAAAGAAGGATCTAAACCATTATGTCGATGATTATGCAATACTAAATCTGGAAATACAACATGAATTTCTTGATGTGAGTGATCTATGACAATATATCCTTTTGCTTCAAAATTATTGGAATTTATATGTTGATGCTGATGAGGATGATTTGCAGTATGCTGATGATGATAATAAGGAAGTGAAAATGAAGCCGTAGCAGCACCAGATGAACTAATAGAATCAGTACAAGAAAGATGATCAAGAGAATCACGATGAGTAATTGTATTATTTATTTGACGACGTGGGAATGTATTGAACATAGAAGCTTGATCACTATGTTTTGGTGATAACATGATTGGTGTTGGAGTAAGGGAATATGGACGAGAATGGTTAAATAAATGAGTTGATTCTGTTGAAGTATTAATAATAGGTTGAAAATAAGTAATATTAAATGTTGCATCAAATGCTTCTTTTTTAATATTATTTGATTTTATAATATTTATAGAGGGTATTTTATTCTGATCACCATCATCATCATTATAATCATCGTCATTATCGTTTTCATTTCCATTATTATATTCATCTTCTTCATCATTACTGATATTTCTATTAATAATATTGCTACTGCTATCATGATGATCAGTTATATTTGATGAAGTTGTTATTTGAGAATGCTGAGATATTTGTATGGATGGGGATGTAGGTCGTAATAAGGGCATTGTTTTCAAATTTAATTTTTTTCCGCATCTATTACAAATAAGGCAGCACAAGTGATGTTGCGATTGCTCAGATTGATTATTCACTGCAATAAGATCATGTGATGATAGTGTAAGAGATTTAATATATTGTTTCGTCTTTTCTCCAATAGATTGAGTTAGATAGATTAATGAATTCTTTGATAAATCAATATCAGGTAATCCATTCTGATTATTTTTACTATTTTCTGTTGTATGAATATTTGGAAGAGGTTTTGTCATAGGTATATAAGAAGCTGCTTGAAGTAATAATGATTTTGGTAGCATAAATAAAAATAGATTGTTATTATTATTACTATTATTACTATTACTATTATTATTATTATTATTATTGTTGTTGTTATTGTTATTATTATTTATTGAATGTTGCTGTTGATGATGATTATTAGAAAGTTGATTATTACTATTATTACTGTTACTTTTACGACGAACCAAACGAGTGAGACGTCTTGATAAAGGTTTATTAGAATTTGATTTTTCATTATAAATAGCAAGTATTGGATTTTGAAGTATACAATAAGGATTTGAATTTAAATAAGATCCATTATTATTATAATTATAAGAAGAGGAAGATGAAGAAGAAGAAGATACATATTGATCAGGGCCAGAAGAAAAAGAAGGTTTTAAAGAACAAGTTTTTAAAAAAGATTCAATATGTTTTTCTTCTTGTAACTGTAATATTAACCATGCATAACGCTCAAGAGTTAACCATATTGATTGAGTAGGATGAGCTTCAGAATTAGCACCTAAAGCTAAAAAATCTTTTGTTGGGTCATAATGTACAAAAGCATGAGCGTTATAAGTTTTTACAGTATTATTTGTAAATAAATCAATAGAATGAGGTTTAAAAAGTAAGTTTGAAGAATTTAAAATAGTAGCAGTTTGAATTTCATTTTTAACAGTAATAGGTGCTGTTAAAGTTAAAGCTATTCCTTCCTTTGTATAAGGTTGATTTTTTTCACACATATTATTATCTGTTTCATTTTGTTGTTGTTGTTGTTGTTGTTGCTGATTACGAGGTGACCACCAATGTTTGACACCTTTAAGCGTTTTAATAAACTTTGTTGATTTAGTAGGTGAATCTTCAAAAGGTAAAGATATAATAAATGGTTTTGTTACCATTATTATTAGTAAAAAAAGAAAAAGAAAAAAGAGTCTATGTTTAAATATTAATAAAATAAAATAAGGAAATAGAAAAGGAAAATGAAAAGTACTAAGAATAAAGAAATAAAAATACTAAAAATACAAAAAAGTGGAAAGAGAGAAAGAGAGAGATATAATGAGAGAGAGAGAGAAAAAAAAGGCGTTTATTAAAAAATTTAAAGTTTAGAACAGGAACAAAATAATAATAATAATAATAATAATAATAATAATAATAATAATAATAATAAAATATACACAAACTGGTTTTTTTTATATTTCCTTCCTTTTTTATTATAATCATTATTTAAAATTATTATTTTCTATTTATTCATACATTAATGAATTCATTACTTTTTTATAAAACATGTTTAAAGAAAACGGATGGTATTATTTTAATGGACAATGAAACAGAATATTCTTACATATAAGGGATTATTATAGGAGTAGAAAAAATTTCCATTCTTTGCTTTTTGAAAACAATCAAAGTTTATTATTGTTGTTGTTTAAAAAAAATCGACAAGTTTAGTTATTTGTTTTGAATTATACGATGATAAATAACTATAATAAGGTTTGTTTTTCTTTACAGTATTTGGTAAAAACCAAAAAATAAAAATAAACACAAAAATAACAATAATAACAATAATAATATATATCATCTAATAATAATAATATATATATATATATATATGTATGTACATTCATACATATATATTTACATAACGGACTTTGATGGTTTTTTAACTATACTTACTAATTGAAACTCATTAAAAAAAGTGCTTCGAAAAAAAAAACACTATTACTTTTTGGAGCACGTGAACACACATAAATATAGATTTTGTATCCCAAAAAAATTTAATTTGCTATTTGCAATTTGACTTTTTTTAACCTTTTCCTTTTTTCCTGAAGTGTTTCTTTTTTTTTTTTTTCCTCTTTTTTTATTTATTATCATTTCAAATACTAATAAAAATAAATATAATCTATAAATTTAAGAGAATTGTAAAGTGATATCATATCATTTACATATACTTAAAAAATACTCATATATTTTTTAAAAAAGGTTCCATCGATGATTATGTCATTTTCATTCGTTAAAGCTTTTTTAATTCGAATTGTAGCCATTGTTCTTTAAATAATTAAAGATTGATTTCTTTTAATTTTTTTCCTTGATGAAATCACTTATTTATTCATATTATTCATATAAAATATTTTCTTATTTATATGATTAATATATTTTTATTGTTTTGTGATAAAGCATCATTATAAAAATAAAATAATGTATATATAAGAAAGGAATGATACGTAAATAATTTTAATCACTAATGTATTTTTCGAACACCGACAGAAAACATCAACATTGCCTAAATAGTGTGTAACATATATTCATTTTATACTTCATCTAGATACTACTTTATATAAGAAATATAAAAATGGTATATTTACAAAAACATTATCTATTAATATATATAGGAATATTTTTAATAAAGCTGACTATGGTATATAAATAACCTAAAAATAATATTTTCTTGATTTTTTCAATCTACCCCTTTGCCCATACAAAACATGCATTTATACAAAATTTCAAGTTTGTAAACTGGATTTCAAATCATTTTTCATTGTTATTTTTTTTTTTTTTTTTTTTTTTTTTTTTTTTTTGCACTTAAAGCATAAATAAAATTTACATTAATATTTCTTTACCATCTTCTATTTTTAATATAACTATTACTGTTTTTATTATCCATTCTATATATCATTTATTGTTCGATAATGGAATTTTTACAAGTTATTTTTTATTTCCTCTTATTATTATTAGATTTTCTTTTAATACTATATATATATATTTTAATTATATTTATATTTGTAAATATATACGTATAAAGTATTAATTGAATGATATTTTTAATGCAAATTATTAAAAAAATATACATCATGCTTTGAACAATGGATTTGTTATTTTTTAACATAAACAGATATAATAAAATATTAAAACTCCGATTGCGAAATTTTTTATGAATGCCATTCTTTTTTTTAGCTCTTCTTCTTTCTTTCACTTTTTAAATAGTTGGACCACACTAAAAAATATGGAACAAGGTATATATAACCTTTATTAGTTAATTAATATTAAAGAGAAATATTAAAAATAGTAAAAAGGTTAAGAGTAATATATCATTACTAATTATTTTATTTACGCGTTTCCTTTTCTTTTCCTCTTTTTTTTTTTTTACTTTTAATATTATTGATTACCGATATGGTTTTTTTTCTACTAGAGGTATTTTTTTTTATATAGATTTAGATTTAGACTTTAAACAGACATAAATATTTTTATTGATCAAAACCAAGCAAAAATATACCTATACAAATGGATTTATTAACAATATTATAGAATGGATATATAAACTAATATTTTTACTCTATTATTATTTCTATTGTACTTAATTTCAAAAATAGCTTTATTATCTTATTACAAAATTTTTGGAGGATGGTCCATGTAAGGAATCAGCAAAAGTATTAGAGAATGAACTTAATCAACATCGTGAGTTATTACCACATGCAATGACATATGATGGTTCTCAAGTTCCTTTATCAATAGAACGGCTGGTAATGAAAATAAAATAACAACTTATAAGACAGCTTGAATTTTATTGACTTTACTATTATTTTATCTCTCTTTTTTGAACTGTTATTTTTATATAGACTATGAAATATCCTGATGTAGATGGCAAATATCTTTTATCATTACTACAAAACTTTCTTCAACATTACAAAGCTACTGGTGATCCAAATATGTTAAGAAGTAATGCTTTACGTCATGGTGATGAATCACTTTTAACTATGTTATCTGCTTTTGTACCTGGAAAAAAATATGAAAAGTCAAATTATTTAACAATGACATATAAAGAACTTGTTAATTTATCTATCCGTAAGTTAATTTCTACTTTTTTCCTTATTTTATTAATAATAATAATAAATAATAATAATAATAATAATAATAATAATCAACTTTTTAAACACATATAATTAAATATGCTTTTTTTTTTAATAGATCGAAAATTAATTGCTCGTGAAATGGGTGTTAAAGTTTTAGAAAACGCATGTAGTCAATCATTTTTATCTAAATTTTATAAAGAGGTATTTTATAAACAAATATATAAATATACAAATATGTATATATATTTATACTAGAAAGTCCTGATTTTTATTTTTTATTTTAAAAGCGTGTTACTATTCATGGTCATAGAAATGCTGTTTTCTGTTTGGCGTTTGACAAGACAGATCGAAGATTATTTACTGTAATTATGATAAATAATATATATATATATATATATATATATATTAGAATCAAAATTACTCAATAAATTTATTTTTATAGGGAAGTGATGATTATTTAGTAAAAGTGTGGTGTGTCAGAACTGGATATTTAATTCACACTATTAGAGGACACCATAATGTAATTACAGATATAGCTATCAACGAAGAAAACACATTAATAGCAACTGCATCAGCAGATGGTTATGTTAGAGTATGGACAATGGATGGTTATAAACAAGTAGTTTGTTTAAAGCCCATTACAGCTACAGTAAGTATAAAATAAGAAGTCACCGACAATTAATACACGTTTATTCATTTTTTTTCTTTTTCCTTTTTTTTTAAGGTAAAACCATTTACAACAGTACGATTTTCTCCTTCACCACGATCAGAAACAAGATATTTAATGGCAACAAATGAGGATGGAATTGTTCGTTTATGGAAATGGAACCGTGATACATTACAATTCTCAGATCCTGAATCACCAATAGCGTATAATTGTAGATTCAAAGCAACAGATAAATTAAAATGTTCATCATTTAATTATACTGGATCAAAATTTACAGTTGCTGGAGATGATGGTTTTGTTTATGTATTTTCTACTATAAAAAATTCTAATAATGATACCGGAAGATCATTAAGAAATGAATTAAAATCATCAAGTAAAGAAGGACCAGGAAGAGGCAGACGAAAAGTTGCTAGTGCACTTTTCCCTGATAAAAATGGTCAAGATCAGCTTTTACCTGTTGCTCCTATTGCTATTCTGGAAGGCCATATGGGAAGTGTCACAGATTTGGCCTATAGTCATGATGGTCAACGTATACTTAGTGGGTAAAATCTAATAGTCAAGTAGTTAAAAAAAAAATTAAGGATATATTTTATGCTAAGAATAATAAAAAATATCGTTACTATTAATAGATCTCAGGATGGAACAGCTCGTATATGGTCATATAATAAACAGGATATGTCTTGGTCTTCAATTATTTGTAAGTATATTTAAAGTAAATATAAATAGTGGACGAATTATGCCTGATCATTTATACACTGTTTTCCATTTCATTTCACTTTTTTTATTTATTTAGTGGATATAAATAAAACAAAGGATGTGCCAATAGTAAAACCATTAAGTGAAGATGAACTAAAACAAGAAACAAAAAGACGCCTTTCTAGCTCAAATATATATATCGATAATTCAACAGAAATTGGAACATGCATACCATCACTTAGTCCAACAATAACTCCTTGCCCAATTTCATCTATACAAAATGAATTTACGAATAGCTCTTCATCTGGTAGTGAATCACTTCAACAAACAAATACAAATAATGAACAGCAGGAAAATGAAGAACCACCTAAAGTTTCAATGATAACATGGAGTGCTGATGATCGACTATGTATTATAGCAACAACTTATGGTGATATTAAAGTTTATAACTCTTATAGTGGCGAACTTACCTGTGTATTAAAAGGTCATCAAGGTGAAACATATGCTGTTGACAGTCATCCCCAAGATCCAAGCACTATACTTTCAGCTGGTTATGATGGTAATATCATCTTATGGGATATAAATCGTCAAAGTGTTATTTCATGGCACAATCATCAAGGGCGTATATTTTTGGATTGTAAATTTTCTAAAGATGGAATGAAATATGCAATTACAGATGGAGTAGGTAAATGTACATTGTTTAGTATTAATGGATTGGATAAAGATTATGCTCAAGCAAGAACTTGGACACGTGGCCAACAATTTTATAATGATTATCTTCCTGTACAAAATTCTAGCGATGGCATACCTGTGGATTTACATACTAACTTACCAACGCATGCTTTACCGCCTACATCAATCACCGATTTACAAGGAGTTGAATACCCACATCAACCAAGACGAGGTTATGGCAGAGATATTACCATACACAATCCTACATTTGAATTAGAAGATGCTCAACGTGCAATGTGCTATGATAAAGAAGAAATAGATATTTTATCGGAACGACCTGTTGTATTACCTACGATGGATCGTAATCAAATTAAAAAACGTCGTGAAGATTTTGTACGTAATGATGATGATGATGAAAATGATGTTGGTCATAATACAAATGAACCTATCTTTCAGTCTGTAATGCCAGCAGTTCAACTTGATGTGATATATCGGGATGATGAAAATGATGAAGATTATAATGAAGAAGGTAACGCTGGACAAAATGATGGTAGTAGTGAAGAAGATAGTGAAGATGAACAAGAATTTGGATCAGATGAATCAATGAATGGTGATGAAGCTATAGCTAATCAATGGGATGAAAATGAAGATGGACCGCGTATAACAAGAAGTAGAGCTGGTAGAATACGGCATTCACAATCTCCTGAATATTCTGGAACTACAACAACAACTCGTCGTTCTACACAACCTCGTGGGCGTCCACCATTATCGTCAACTAGGGGTGCTCGTCGAAGAGGAAGACCACGACTAACAACAACTATTGGAAGATCAAATGGAAGTCATGCTACCAGTAGCAGTAGTAGTAGTGGCACTAGACGTACAAGAGGATCACATAAACGAAGACGTGGATTAGATATTGCAAGTGATGATGAAGATGAGCCAGTAAGACCAAGATTAAGAACTCGTAATGCACAAACAAATTATGCGGAAAATGACTCTGATGATTTCGAAGTATCTGAAGATGATTCAATTAATATTACTGATCATAATGATGAATATTCATCACATCAAGATGAAGCTGGGCCTTCAACCTCTACTAGACAAAGAGCCACTAGAACAAGATCTATGAATAATTATACAGAAAATAATGATGGTGAAGATGATGATGATGATGGACCTGTAAATAAAAAATACACTGGTAAAAGACGAATTTCAGATAGTAGCGATGAAGATGAAATAAATGATATTCCAACTAATTCTCAACGTATGACAAGATCTCAACAACAGCAATCAACTGCACTTTCCACTTCAAGTAGTAGTACTACTACCACCATAACTAATAAAGGGAAAGGGAAAGGGAAAGCACGTAGTAGTAGCAAGCCTCCACAACGAAAAGTATCTCATCATCGATCAAACGTCGCACGTGATTTAACAGACGAAGAAATTGAAGCTTATTTACCTTTATCTTGGATCAGTGTAACCAAAAGATCAGTTGAAAAATATTTACCTCAAATGGGAGATTATGTAGCAATATTATCGGAAGGATATCAACAATATTGGGAGAACTCTGAATTAAAAGAATATTTTAATGAAAAGTTTGCACCATCAGAAATCAATCTTGAAGAACCTGTCACTTTTGCAACCATTGTGGGAATCAGTTGGTATGTTGGTCCTCCAACTTATTGCCGCCTCAAACTCCAAATACAAGAATTAACTAATTTAAACGAAGTATTACATAATCAAAAAGCTCCTGTTTGGGGCTCACAATCTCCTCATTTCCAGGGTCGTGGTAGTAGTAGTCGTGCTCATCATGAAGAAATAACCATTGAATTTTCTGATGAAGATGGTTGCCCTGAATTTTTAGTATTATGGGAAAGGTTCTTGGCTTCCATGTCTCTCTTTTTCGGTCCTCCAGAAAGAAGACAAAGAGTAGATGCTATCTATGATGATGGTAAATATACCGGTCAAGTTTCAACAATTAATAATACTGGTATATATTGGGAACAAGCAAATTCACAAAGTCCATGGGCTTGTTATCATATCATTTGGTAATTAAAATAAAAAACTAATGAATGGAAAAAAAAAATAAGTAACAATAGATTAATATGACAATAAAAATAATTATATATATATATTTAGGGATGATGAATCCTCTCCACCTGAAGATTTAAGTCCGTGGGAAGTAGTACCAACTGGTGAAGATTTTACTTCATGGTACGATGTTGGTTCTTCGCTTACTAATCAACAAATCCAACGTGCAAATGATGTTTTGGATTGGATATCAAGTACAGAAGACTTTTTATTATATGTTAATCAAGTAGATTATTATACATACAGAAATTATCTCTCAAAAATTGCTTATCCTATATGTTTAAATATGGTTAGGGAAAGATTAAATAATGGATTTTATCGTCGTATTGAGGTAATTCAGCTTTGATATTATTTTAAAAAAAAAATTAATAGTAATATTGATAATGTTTATATATGGTTATGTATACGTTATAGGCTTTGATTGATGATGTAGAATTGATTCGTAAAAATGCTCAAAAATATAATCATGAAACTTCTTTGGCTAATAAAAATGCCGTAAGAATGGCCAACTTTTTCAAATCAAGAATATTAGGTAAATGAATAAATAAATGAAATAAACCTATGAAGTAATGAAAGCCTTAAAAAAAACTTATTGTATTTTATAATCATTAGACCCACGTATGCCATTATCAGTCGCTAAAGCAGGAAACAGACGTAAAGCAATAAAAGAAGAATCTGATGATGAATATAACGATGCAAATATTAATGAAGAGTCAGAAGAAAGTGCAACTGAAAATAAAAAATCTGGTTATTTGGATGAAGATGATGATGATGACGATGATGATGATGACGCTTTTATCGATGATGATGATGATGATGAGGATTAAAATATACTTAGTATATCCAATCTTTAATATTATTATTTTTATTACTACTATTACTTTATTTTTTTTATTTTATTTTATTACTAATCTTTATTTCTCATTTTATTCTATTATTATTATTTCTTTATATCTTCTATTTTACTTTATTTTATCCTTATTGTTTTTATTGTTATTATTCATTGTTTATTTTATATTTATTTTATACATTATAATTTAATTACATAATCTTACATACATTCAAATCATACATACATATATATATATATAAATATGAATATATATAACTTTAAATCATTTTAATGATAAAAAAATTGAAGATTATATATATATAATGATACGATTATTAATTTCTGCGAATATAAAATTCTATCTACATTTAACATAATTTAAATCAAACAAAATCAATGAATAATATATATATATTTATATATATTATGACTTTAATTCTTGTGATTCTTGTTTTTTTATTTTATTTTATTTTATTTTATTTTATTTTATTTTATTTTATTTT
Source organism: Cunninghamella bertholletiae (assembly GCA_037043795.1). Lineage (NCBI taxonomy): Eukaryota > Fungi > Mucoromycota > Mucoromycetes > Mucorales > Cunninghamellaceae > Cunninghamella > Cunninghamella bertholletiae. The sequence goes on from JAZGVP010000001.1 coordinate 6,069,098, forward strand.
ATTTTATTTTAATTTTATATTTTTATATATTATTAGTTTTTAATTTTTCTTATATTTCTTTTTTCTTTTTTCTTTCTTCAATAATACTAACAAAACGAGCAGCATTTTTAGACCAATTGTCAAAACCTCTTTGATTAACTTCATCAACATATTTTGGAAGACTCTTTATGGTTGGTAGATTTAAATTTAATTTTTCAGCATGAGTATTAAGCCAGGGGACTAAATTTTCAACTCGAAGTCTTTCATGCTCACCTTCGAAACTATGTAATGGACATGGAGGTTCAAATTTTTCATTTAATTGCTTCATTAATTTTTTTGAAGGTAATAGAGCTTGTTTAGACCATACACGAGCGACAGCTTGTGCTTGATAATCAAAGAAGAGCACAGTTGAAAGATGTTTGGTTGTACCCACAAAGGCAAGTGTAGGATCGTTGATTAAAAATATATCTTTATAAGTATTGAGAATTTTTTTAGAATTGGTCATTACAAATAAGGAATCACTATCATCATCATCTTTATTATTATTAACATCTTGTTGATCATTTACTTTATTATCATTATTATTGTTGGTTGTGGTACGTCGTAATGAACCAAGGTAAGGAAAAGTTGCAATATACCCAGTAGCAAAGATAATATGGTCAAAATCATTAATTTCAGTCCCATCTATAAATCTAATTGTACCATCCATGATTTTTTTATTATCTTGATCTTTAGAATAAAAACATTCGATTGCCGGTTTAATGATTGTATTTTTAGGAATCAATGAGCGAATTAAATCAACAATAAAAACATTTGTAACTAAAGGACCGCGAATTGAAAGGTATACTTCACAATCAACAGCATTTAACATATTAAGAATATCTACGGCAGAAACATTTCCACCAACAATCAAAATTTTCTATTTAAAGAAAAAGAAAAAGAAAAAGAAATCAATTAGATGTTATTTTACTATTATTATTATTATTATTATAGGTATGTACTTGTGTATTTATTTTACCTTTTTTTCAAATATTTCAGGTTCTACAAATTGCTTAGAATGCTCAACTCTTCCAGGAAAACGATCATTAAATTCATGTAAACCATCATAATAAGGAACAAAAGGAGTATGAAATTCACCAGTAGCAAGAACAACAGCATCAAAAGTTTCTTTATATTTATTGAATTTAACTTTTTGATGATGATGATGGTCATCATCACCATCACTATTCAAATAAGTAGCTTGTATCAAAGTTAATTCCCACCCATTTCCATTTTCTTTTTTTTCTAAATGATTTAAAGAAGTATAAAATTGAATATGTTTTAAAAGATTAAAATGTTCCACAAATTTTTCATAGTATTGCTGAATACAAGTATGGGATACGACATCTGGAGTATCGGAGGGCCAAGGTAATTCCAAAGAACAAAGTACAGGTGTAAGTGTATTATTTACTAAATATTTATAACAAGCTGATGATGGATGATGTTTAGATAATAGCCAATTTTCAACTTCAGGAGTGACTTCAATAGGTTCAGATGAATTGACATAATCAGGTAATGGATCAGTTTTTTTTATCCAATATTGCTCATCTTCTTTTGTACATGGAATAAATGGTTTTTCTACTTTTTTATTATTATATACCCTATTGTTATTAATAAAAAAAAAAAAGGAAAAGGAAAAAAATAATAATCATAGATTAAAAACTAATATAAATATGTGTGTTGAATTTTTTTATTTTTTCGTTTTATTTTATGATGATTTTTTTTAAATAATTTACCAATTACCACCAACTTTAGCCCCGCGATCATAAATATGAACATCAAAACCTTTGTCTTTTAAGGTTTTACCAGCAACTATATATGCATATATATATATATATGAATAAATTTTATATATTTAAATAAATTTATCTTATCAGTATTTTATATTTGTTTATTGTTCTATTACTTAAACCACTAGGTCCCGCTCCTATTACTGCGACGCGCTTAATAGGTTTTTCAAAGACATAAGGATCTTCGAAAGCTTGAAGGGCTTCACTTATGGATTCTTCAATAACTTGATTCATTGTTTTATTTTTCTTTTGTGTTTCAGCAGTACTCTCTTGAGAGTTAAATTCAGCTTTTGGAACTTTTGTAGTAGTCATATTTAATTAATACTATTTTAAAGTAAAAATGAAAAATAAATAAATAAATAAAAAGAAAGGGAAAAGAAAAAGAAGAAAGAGCATGGCGAAGTAAAAAAAAAAAAAAAAGAACATGGCGAAGTAAAAAAAAAAAAAGAGGGGTAAAAAAAGAGTACCCAATCTATTTTTGGTATTACTTTATTTTACTTTTATTTATTCAGGGTGTTCATACATTAACGATATTTATCTGGATGATCAGATAAAAAAATACCTTTTTCATTATACATCATTCTTTTTACAAATATTAATGGATATTTTATATGTAATCTTTTAATGTGAGGATGAATAATAAATAATGATTTTAAAGATAAAACCTTTTGATGTTGTTGTTCTTTGTTTAAGTTATTTAATTATTGGTGATACAATAAAGTAACATGCAGAAGTTAAATATATTCACTTTTTATCATTTTTTTAAGAAATTATAATAATAATAGTATTACTAATCATAGTTGTGTTACTAAGTATGATATCGAAACGGATGAATGAAAAAAATATATATTGGGCATTACTAATTTCTTTAAGAGACAAAAAAAAAATTGTATATACAAAAGAGAAATGATTTTGTTAATCAATTTATGTGTTTGAATTTTGATTAATTTTTAAACTTTGTTTTTTTCTTTTTATTTCTAAACCTTTTCCTAATTACTTGCTTTATCATCTATTTTAATTATGATATTAACTGAATGTTTTAATACTAGTTTAAAATGAAAATTTGTTGTATTTTTTATTTATTTATTTATTTATTTTTTTATTGAAATAAATATTATTATTTAATATATATATATATAAAAGTGTATGTATAAGTGTGTGTAATGTATTTTATAATGTAATCATGTAAATTAATAAATCAAAAAAGAGCATAGTAAAAATGAATATATATATATATATATATCTTCTTTTTTAAGTAATCAAACTATAAAAATGACAGTGATTATAATTATTGAGCTAAAACAGGGATATCATAATACAATTCTAAACTTTCAGGATTGGTAAGGGTACCAGATGGAATTACCTTTTGTCCAGAAATGATTTTCTACAATAAATAATAATAATAAAAATAAACATTTAATATGTTTGAAATGAATATATATATAAATATATATATATTTATAATCTAGCATTTAATTATTTTAAATTTTTATATATCTTACCTTAACAGCAACTTCCACTTTCTTACCATTAATGGTATACTAAAATATCATAAATAAAAAATAAAAATTAGAATACTTATATACATGTATTCTACATATATATATATATTTAACTTACAGGAATATCAGCAATAGGTAAGATAAAAGCAGGAACATGACGAGGACTAAGTTCACTTCTAATCTTGACCTTAATAGATTTAACCAAATCATCAGTTAATTCTACACCTTCTTTCATCTTTAAAAACAAGACAACACGTTCATCATCTTCATTTTTAATCTTTTGACCAACACAGAGAGAATCTTCTACACCTTGATTTATAAATTGATCTACAACATTATAAATTTCAGCACTACCAAAACGTACACCAGATGGATTTAATGTACCATCAGATCTTCCTAACATGATTACACCTCCAGTCTTTGGATTAATCCATACAAAATCACCATGGTACCAAATATCATCATGTACTGAGAAATAAGCATTCTTATATTTAGTACGGTTTTCATCATCTCCATACATACAGACAGGCATACATGGGAAAGGCAATGTACATACTAAATCAGCAGCTTCACCTTTAACAGATTTTTCTAAAATAAAATTAAATTAAAAAAAAAAAAGATAAGCAAATGAATACTAATTCTTTTTTTTCCTTTTTTTCTTATTTATTTTATTTCATCAATTTAATCATTTCTTTTATTCATTTTTTTAATAATAAACTTACTGTCATCAGTCCAAGCTTCAATCTTCATACCAAGACAAATACATTGGATTTCACCACGATAAACAGGTAAGGCAGCATTATGACCAGCAAATAATGAACAAATATCTGTACCACCAGTAATACTACCAAGCATAATATCTTTTTTAATATGATCATATACAAATTCAAAACTTTCAGGTTTTAAAGGAGATCCAGTTGAATAAACGGCTTTTAATTTTTCTAAATTACAAAGTTCCTCTAAAGATGATATTTTTTTTTTCAGAATAAATAAATAATAAGTACATGATATAAATATATATTCATTCCTTATGTATATATATAATTACTTGGATGAACACCAGCTTCTTGTAAAGATTGTAAATATTTAGCAGAAGCGCCCCAATGAGTAACACCTAATTCATCAGCCAATTCCCATAAAGAAATAGGAGCAGGTTTGAAAGGACTACCATCCCAAAGAACAATAGTAGCACCAACACTAAGACCAGAGACTAACCAATTCCACATCATCCAACCAGTAGTTGTATAATAAAAGAAGACATCTTCAGGTTTCATGTCACCATGGAGAATATGTTCCTTTTTTAATTGAAGTAAAAGACCACCACTAGAATGAACAATACATTTAGGAAGACCAGTAGTTCCTGAACTGAATAAAATAAAGGCAGGGTGATTGAATGGTAATTGCTCAAAAGTAATTTCTTTAGGTAATTCACTTTCTGGTACAGTATTTAAAAATTCATCCCAAGTAACACTATATTCAAAAAAAGAAATGATTGGTATCCGTGAGAAAATCGGAGTTTCAACAATTTTTTTTTCCATTTTCCTATTAACTTACCTTCTATCTACCTTATCCATAGCAGCTTCTTTAACAAAAGGAATTAAAACAACTTTTTCAAGGGAAGGTAAATCTTTAACAACAGCTTCTACTTTAGGTAAATGATTAAGAGTTTTTCCATTATAATAAACAGCATTAACAGTAAATAAAATCTTGGGTTGGATTTGAGAAAATCTATCAAGTACACCCTGTTTTTAAAAATAAAAAATAAAAAATGCAAAAAAAAGAAATTCCGGATCAGTCAAACTTTGTTTTTTTTATTGTGTAAATTTTTCTTCTACTTACAGTAGTTCCGAAATCTGGAGAAGTTGAACTAATAGAAAATGGATAATTATATATATTAATTTAAAACATTTTGATATCCTTTTTTTATTTATTTATTTATGTACTTTATTACCTCCAAATAGCACCTAAACTAGTAGCAGCCAACATAGCAATAACAGCTTCAGCACAATTAGGAATATAAGCAGCTACACGATCACCTTTTTTAATACCAGAAGCTTTCATAGCTTCAGCACATTTAAGGACTGTTTGATAAAGTTCAGCGTAACTAATATATTGTTTACCATGTCCTTCACCTGACGTTATTTTTTTTTAAAATAAATGAAAGAACGAAAAATATTTAAATATAACCATTTATAACATCTCTTTATTATTGTTTTTATTATTAGCTTCCTTTTTTTTTATTCTTGTTACTTATTTATTTATTTTATTACCTGTAGCAATAATAGCGGTTTTATTAGCGTCGCGACACCATAACATATTTTCAGCAATGTTTAAACGTGCATCTTTAAACCATACAGGGATAGAATCCATACGAGCAGTAGTATCTAATACACTGGTACCTTTATTAGAAGAAATCATACCAGTTTTATCCCATACTAATGACCAAAAGGCTTCTGGTTCAGTGACTGACCATTCATAAAGATCTTGATAGTTTTCTATTTTATTATTTTAATTAATATAAATGTATACATATATATCATTACTATTATTATTCACTTGTATATATATTTTTTAAATAATAAACTAGTTTATATTTATGTATTAATCTTACCTAACTTGAGGTTATGTTTTTCATTAACAGCTAATCTAAACTTTTCCATTTCAGTTTCTTCAGGATGAGAAGGGGTCCATAAGCATTTGGGATCTACAGTCAAGCTATTAACATCCATTTTTTCTATATTTATTTATTTATAAGGTGTATTTAATAAAAGAATAATAAGAAGAAGAGAAAAAAAAAAAGAGAGAAAAGAAAAATAAATTTATATTCAAAAATGAGTTAATCCGATTAGCGTGTGTAAAATTTTATAATGTAAGAAAAAATTTAAGCTCAGGCATTATTTTATCAACTTTGAATTAGTTAAAAGAATTCATTCCGTCTGCATCGGTATTACCGAATATATAAATGATATGATGATCTTTCTTTTTTTTTTCATAAATATTAAACTTTTGAGATCAAAAGGTAAAAATAAAATTGAGGAGGAGGGGGGAAAAACCTTAACTTTTTTTTACTTCACTTCTTCATCATTTAATTATTTATTTTCTTATGATTATCTTTTTGTTAAATATAGCATACTCCACCTTTTTTTGGTCATTTATCATTTTATATTAATAAAAAAATAGATAATATAAATTATTTATATATTAAGGTAAATAAGAGAAAAATAATGATTTAATGATTTTATTTATTAATGAATAAAAAAATAATTAGACTAATAATAATTGTTATTTATTTTCGATGATAGCGAGGATCATGATTTTTATATTATAATAGATCAATTAAAACTTGAAGAACTAGTATATATTCACTTTGGGTATTTATCCGTTTAGTTTTCTATTTTAACCTAGAAAAATAAATAATAATTAGTTTATAAACACATATCATTAAAATAATGAAGTGAATTGTTATTTTTATTATTAATCATTGACCTTTTATATATATATAATAGATAAATTATATAATCAACAAATATATAAAGGAATAAATTATACCAATATACTTTAGAGAGTGTTTCCCAAGGTACATATATCTGAGTTACAAAAAAAAACCATTTTTAAAATATATGATACAAAAACATCAACCAACCTTAAATGTAAGGGAAAGGTTTTTAAATCATAAACATTATAGATTAACCTACTCCGGTTTGCCTAACCTTAATAAAGGGAGTTTTAAAAAGAAAAGGTACAATCTTTGTTTTAAATAGTTGTGTTTTTTCTTATTTTTACGTTTTTTTCCCTCTATTTATTTTTTCTTTTTTAATTATTTCTTTATTTATTAAATTAAAAGAAATAAAAAACAAGAATCCTTATTATGTATGTATATATATATATATATAACTATAATTTCATTTTTGATCGCTAGCTTTACTTTTTTTTGTTACATAGTACACTTATTGATTACCTTATGTTATAAAATAAAAATAACCATAATAAAAAAAAATACAATTATTTAAAAATGTGGGGAAGTATAATATAAAATTTCAATATTTTTTCAAGTTCAGTTGTCAGTAAACATTATATATAAATTTTATATTAAAATCGGAAGGAACTACCGATGGTACCTTTCTTTTTTGGATTTCCTTATACAATGAATAATAGAAGTTTCTTTCATGTGAGATTATCTTAATGTGGGGAAAAATAAATTATTCAATCTTTTTTAATACTCTTTTTTTTTCCTTCCTCTCTTTTTTTTTTTCTTTTTCTTTTCTTTTCTTTTTTTTTTCTTTATAATTTTTTTTCATCTTTTTATTACACTTGTTCTTTATCTTCCTTTTTTTTCGATTCTTTTTTACAATGGTAGGAAGTAAATTCCCTCAACAAAAATATCCTTTTGAAACTGGACATATTGAAGTGGGTCATAAAAGACAAAGTAAACCAACTAAAATTTATTATGAAAAGTTTGGAAATGGTCCAAAACGTGCTTTATTAGTCATGGGTAATAATTATATATATATATATATATATATATGTATATCAACAATATAAGTATATCTATACATATATATAATGCTCACATTATTATTATTTATTATTTGTAAAATAGGTTTATCTGCTCCATGTCAAGCTTTTTCAAATCAGGTACTAAAAAAAATATGAATGGATTTACATGAAAATAATGATAACAATAATGATCTATATTATATGTATAGGCTGAATTTCTTGCTGAAACAGGTGAATATACAGCTATTATTTTTGATAATCGTGGTAATGGAAAATCAGGTAAGTTAACCAAATTTCACTTTATTTTTATTTAAAATAAAAAAATAAATAAATGTTTCATCATTATTTAATATTTATATATATATATATATATATACATAATTATAATTTATTTAGATTCTACTTATGGATTATACACGTAAATAATAAATAATAATAAATAATAGTAGACAAAAAAAAAAAGAATAAAAAGATTTAGGTCATGATTTTATTAACTTTTATGGATAATAAAATATGATGATGGTAGGACAACCCAATTGGCAGCTGATGCATTAGATTTACTTGATGCTTTTGATTGGAAAGATTCTGTTCATTTAGTTGGTATTTCATTGGGAGGAATGATTTCTCTTGAAATGGCGTTTGCTGATCCCAATCGTTTCCTTACATTAACATTAACAAGTACAACTGCAAAAAGAATCATACCTACTGTAAGAAAAAATGAAAAAAAATTACTTTATTTAACTTTTTTTTATTCGTTCATTCATTCTTTCTTTCTTTTTATTATTATCATTATTATTATTATTATTATTATTATTATTATTATTATTATTATTATTATTATTATTATTATTATTATTATTATTATTATTATTATTTAATATACAGTGGACTGCTGTTTCTACTTTAGCAAAAATAGCTCTCTTTTATAGAGAACCTAAAGACAAGTTAAATGCAGCCATGAATTTGGTATACCCTAATGATTGGTTAAAACAAGTACCTGAAAATCCAGAATTAGCCAAAAAATATATCTCCAATCGTGATAAAGTCACTACAAGTTTTATAAGACATATACGACAATCTGAATTACAACCTTTACATGGAAACATTGGTCAAGTATCAGCTTGTCTTCGTCATTATTTTTCAAATGACCGCTTATTAAAATTAAAAAAATCAAATATAAATATTATGGTGATTACTGGTACAAATGATTATTTAGTTCCTCCTTCTTCTTCTTATCATCTTAATGATATTTTAAAACCTAAACGTTTTGAAGTATTTCAAGGTTCCGGTCATAATATCCCTGAAGAACAAACTGATCGTTATAATCAATTACTTTTAGATCATTTTAATTCTTCTAATAATGACAATTCTTTTAATTTTAATAATGATGCTAAGTTATAATATATATATATATATATATAAAGAAAAGTACAATATATGACTTTTATTATTATTATTTTTATGATTACGCTATTTACAAATATATATATATATATATATATATATATCTTAAAAAAAACAACTATTTTTTTTATAAAGGTCTTAAAGTTAAACCAAATTCTTCTAAAAGAGCTTTTTGATTATAAGAATCATTTTCTTCATATTTTTGTTTTTCTATTCTTTTTAATACGTTTCCTATAGATAGAGTAAGATCTTTATCAAAAATATCCTTACTAACACCAGCTTTTCTTAATTTATAATAAAAGGCTAATACTTTAACATCTTGAGATTTTTCTAAATAAATATGAAAAAGGTCTTGAATAGCCTGTATGCCTTGTTTTTTAATAGAAGGAGATAAACCATTTGATGATGATGATGATGACGATGATGATAAATAATGATTATTTTTTGAGATATTTACTAAGCATAATAATAAAGATTCAGCATCAGCACAATAAAAATCATTTTCATGATTTGAATGAATTAACGATTGTACTACTTTTAACCAAATAGATAATTGATGATTATTAATAGTTGATGATGTTGTTGATGAAGGCGAATTTGATGTAGATGAAATAGAAGAAGAAGGATTAAAATGATGAACAAAAGATCTTGATACATCAGCAATCATTTCATGAGATAAATAAGGATAAGAGGATAATAAAGATTCAGCATAAATAGTAAACAAATTTGGCCCAGGTTGAATAACATCCACGTATTTTTTTATATCACGCCATAAAAAGTCAGCAGCATGAGTATCTCCCGATTGAATATAATATCGCATCATAACACTACAATCAAAAGAGGATTTCAATTTTTTATCTACTAAAGAATAACGATGTAATAAATTCACATAATGTTTAGCTTCTTCTAATTGATTTCTCTTTAAATAAGCTTGAATCATATAAATAAATGTTCTTGTTGTAGGTAATCGACGTTGATCTTGAATAATAGTTTTGATTATTTCTTTTGCTTTTAAAAACTCTATACCTTCATCTTTTTCTTTAAATTTATTATTATTACTATTATCTGTTGTATCTTCTTGTTGTTCATAACAATTTAAAAATGCACGTATTAATCGATTATACATAGTAATAGGTATTTGTGAACCTACTTTTTTCATATCTAACCATATATTATTTAAAGTCTTAACATCTTTTAATTTTCCTGCACTGTCAATATCCTTTTTAAATTGATCAAGTTGTGATAAAGTTAAAGTATTACTTGTAGTAGTAGAAGTAGTAGTAGTAGTATTAGTAGTAGTAGATATTGAATCGGTATTAGTTGTTGAAGTACCAAGTATAATTTGATCAATAATATTTTTATAGGATTGATTACTATTATTTGACTTTTCATTAAGTCGTTCACGAAACAAAGTAGTTATACCCTTATATAACTGTTTTTCTTCTTTAGGACTAAGGAATCGATGGAACCATTGCATTTTCGAAGTACCAAAGGATTTATATTGATATTTAATAGGTGAATTTAAAAAAAGTAGAGGAGAAGGCTTGGTTGTTGGTATTATTCTATGTGCCATAATTTTTGAACGATATTTCTATTTTTGAAAGAAAGAGTGAGTGAGTGAGAAAAAAAAAAATAAAATAAAATCAGACAAAGGAGATAAATAAAAAAAATTATAACATAATAATAACCACAGATAGATTTTAAACTCCGTTATTTTTTTTAAGTTTGGAAAAATTAGATATATATAAATTGGGTTTCTTTTTTCTCTATCTTTCTTTTTTCTCTCTCTTGTGAATTTTTATTATTTTCTCTCTTTTTTCTTTTCTTCTTTTTTTTTGCTTAACTCTCTCCTTTTATTTACTTCTTTTTTTCTTTTCTATTCATATATTTACTCTAATTTTTTATTAGCTTTATTATTATATTCACTTATTATTTTCTTTTTTTCCATTTCTTATTGGTAAAACATAATATATAAATATAACAACAATTAACTATTATTAATAATCTTTATTTCTATTTTAGAAAAAAAAATAATAGCCAATTACTTAATCTCATATATTGTTATCATTAAATAACAAATATTAACAGAGCTTATATAAGAAAACATACACATACAAATATATATATTCATATTCACATTCTTAAAACCCATATTATATAATATATATATAATATATCATTATAAACAAAAGCATAGCTTATTTTAAGTTTTTTTTAAAAAATGTCTACTGGAAGTGGTAATTCAAGCGATACACCTATTGACACTCCTGAAAAATCACATAGCAAACGTAAATCGGTTATTGATACAAGACGTGCAGAACAAAACCGAGCAGCTCAACGTGCTTTCAGACAACGAAAAGAACTTTATGTAAAAGAGTTGGAAAATAAAGTACGGGATATGGATATTTTAAAAGATAGAGTAGAAAGGTTGGAAAAGGAAAACGAAAGACTAAAATATAGAGTTTGGGAATTGGAATCAACTCAAAATTTAACCTCTAAATCGTCTTATTCATCTTATCATGAAGAGATGAATGTTAATCATATAAATAATAATAATAATAATAATAGTAGTAGTAGTGGTAACGGTGATAATAATAATAATAATAATAATAATAGTAATAAGAACAATAATAATAACAGTAACAATAATAATAACATTAATAATAATAATAACCATGATCAACATAATAACAATAGCAATAATAATAATCATAATAATAATAATAATAATCATATTAATAATACAAATAATAGTCCTACTGACATATATCATCATCATAAACATAAACATACCAATATTAATAATGATCATTCATCAGCATCATCCACTTCACCTTTATCTAGTTCATTATCACCTACTTCCCCACCACCAACATCTCTAGTATCTAGTACAACAACAACTAATACTTCTACTATTACTACTACTACTGCTACCACTGCTTCTACAAACCATCCTATATTACCACCCCCTTCTCCTTCACCATCAGTATTTAGACCTATACCGGTTGCTTATTGGGATAAAGATTCTATTCAAAATAGTAACAAACGCCATCGACCTAATGATGACAATCCTTCTCCTCCTTCTTCATCTTCTAATTCTTCATCTACTTCTAATACTTCTCCTCATCAACATCATTCTCTTTCTAATCATCAACATCATAATGATACACCTTCTGATCAAGGTCGTGTATTAGATGATCTTGTCACTATTTTACGTAATCGACACCGTCCACCAATCAGTCAACATCAAATCAAACATGAACCTATGCATACTTGAAAAAAAAAAAATTACTAATACATATAGATATATATTCTTATTTATATATATACATATATATATATATATATATATTGAGGGTTTTTTTTTTCTTAAAAAAAAAATACCTTTGCTTCTTAATCCATCTATCTATTTTTTATTCTCTTTATCTCTCTCTATCACATCCTCCTTCATTAAATCATTGTTAGTTTATTTAAATCCATTAAAAAAATAATAATAATAACCTTATTATAGCATTTTAGCTTCCCCTTATTTTCTCCGCTTTTTTTTATTTTTTGTTCTCTTATCCTTTATATTATATATATATTTATAAACTTTTTTTTTTGTTTGTTCCCTTTTTCCCCTAATATTTTTATTCTTAACTTTACTATTTCAATAGTTGTTTGGGGTAAAATCAAATATATATATATATATATATATATATATATATAAATATGGTGATCTTTTTTTTTTTACCCTAACTTTTTTTTTTATGTAATGACGAAAAAAAGAAAAAATTCTTATTATCAATCAAACAAAAGAGTTCTCCGATTATTTTGATGATTATTTATTTATTTATATATAATTATGGTTATATTTTACCTTAATTTTTCTCCATTTACTTTACTTTTTATATCTAGACAAGTTTATTTTGTTTCAAATAAGCGTAAATAGCTCATTTCTATTTTTGCTTACTTTTTTTTTTAATATTGCGCATATTATATTATATACATATATATAATATATATCTTTAATTATTAAAAAACAAGCATTTTTTCTTTTTTCATTTTGTTACGTAAGTAGTGTGTAATCATTTGATTTATATTATTATAGAAATACAGAAAAAAAAATACAGCCAACTATTTTTCATTTTTATGTAATACCTAAAAATAAATAATATTTTTTTTTTTTTTTCATTTTGTTCATAAAATTTTC